>OX352773.1:73124478-75550367 GCA_947095535.1 Poecilobothrus nobilitatus | reverse complement strand
AAAAAAAATCCCATGATACTTTTGTATTATTTTTTTGTTTTTTTATAGACCAGGAGGATATGCAAAGAAAGTTTTCAATGCTTTTTAGCATCAATTTCTTTACGAAACCTTTAGTTAGAACGAGATGTATACCTATCAAATTTTTATCATTTATTGCAACACCAATCAATTGCTGACTTTGGATTTAGAGAGAAACGAAGAAAAGTTGCAGTAGAGTAAACTGTGTCAACTCTGCGATACATATATGATACATATATGAACGTAATATATCCTGTTTCTATAAAATTTGATCATCTTTTAATAAATTTCAGATGTTTTAGTACCGACGTTAACTACCGAGATATATTTATGTAAATTGTGGAGTTGTATAACAACTACCCGAAAACGGTAAACGGTACCCCAACTCGGTAAAACTTGATCATCTCTTGTAAGATTTTAGACGCTTTGCTTCATAAAGTCCCTAGAGGTGCAAGAAGTCTGAACCTACTACTCTAGCCCAGTACAGCGTGCAATTTTAGATATTTCTACAAAATTTCAGATACCTCGCTTCAATATACTCGCAGTTATTTTCATTTAAAAGAGAAATTGTATGGCAGCTACCCGAACCTGTTGCATCAGCACAACGAAATTTAACAAAAGTTGTTGCCATAAAACTTGATCATCATTTGTAAGATTTCAGACGCCTAGTTTCTTTAAGTTCCAAGAGGTGCAAAAACCCTAAACAGGCTGCTCTAGACCAATCCAATTTTACAAAAATTGTTAACATGTAACTCAACACCTCTTTACCAAATTTCAGATACCTAGCTTCAATAAACTCTGAGTTATTTTTATTTAAAAAGAGAAGTTGTATGGTAGCTACACGAACCTGTTGCACCAGCACAACCAAATTTTACAGAAGTTGATGCCATAAAACTTGATCATCATTTGTAAGATTTTAGACGCGTAGCTTCATTTAATTCCAAGAGGTGCAAGAAGCCTGAACCGGCTGCTCTAGGCCAACCAAATTTTACAAAAATTGTTAGCATGTAACTCGACACCTCTTTACTAAATTTCAATGCTGAATTTAAATAGCGAAAAACGGTAAACATTAATTTGGATTTAATTTCGAAAATGCTGGATTTAAATACCGAAACTAACAATTTTGCAAAAGTGACGTAAAAAAATTTTCAGTTCAGACTCCTTTATTTTTTGAGTTATTGTGCGGACAGACGGACAGGCAATAGCATGAGAAAAACACATTCTACTTTCTACAAAAAAGACTACAATAATTATAAAATCTATATAATTAATTTTAACATTTTACATTCAAACTTCTAATTCATGTATTCAAACATTCTGTTTACAAATTCAAAAATCTTTTTATTTCATTTAAAACAAAAATTCATTTTGCAAAAAATTAATGTGTGAAAATTTTATTATCACTATATAAAAATAAAAACTTTATATGTATAGTATATAAGTAGTTAACAGAATCCTTCGGTTCTATATAAGCAAAACTTTAGACAAAAAGACAAAGCTGTTAAAATATTCTTAACAAGATTCTTGTAAATAAAAACTTATAAAAGTACAATAAAGTAATTAAAAATTATAGTAAAGTTAAAAAAGAACATTGTTGAAAAAAAAATGTTTAAAATTTTTTCCCTTTTTAAAAATTCAATTAATTTACACCTTTTCTCCATTCAAAATTTTTTACTACTACAAAAAAACTTATAATTTATTTATAATAATTTTTTTTTTTTTTTTTTTTGAAATATCTGAATATCTGTCATCTCTCAAACTAATAAAGATATTTAAAAAAAATTTTTCTTCGTCCTACTGTATTAAGTATTGTAAAACTCGCCCCACTGTATTAAGTATTAATCTGTAAATGATAATAATTACAATTCGATTTGACTTTAAAATGCAGTTTATGTCAGTAAAAATTTATTTTGTTGTATATTTATTTAAAATATTTCCCCTTTTTCATTTTAACCTTAGAGTCTACATAATTTTCTCAAAATGATCAATATATATGTACCAAATCATGACATCGCTTAGTAGTACCACTTGCTATTATCATTTCTTTAGAACCTGACAGTTTTCATTTGGAAATTCTTATCCATCTCTTACATTCATAAATTAAATTCAGAATATCTCTGATTATTTGTATATACATATGTACATTATAATCTGAATGTTTTCTGGAACCTAAAGACTTTTGATGAACTTAATGACATTTTGAATAATACTTTTTCAACTTTTAACAATACAAAACATCCGATATCCGAAGGAAATACAATTGATGCGATATTTATAATACAGCAAAAAAAAAAATTTATTAAGAAAAAATTTTTATTTTGTTTTCAATAATCTTTTTTTTTTTAAAACAAATCTTACGTAAAAGTTTTTTGATTTGTTCTAATAAATCACAGATAATTTCTGTAGAAATTCATTTAAGTATTAGAACAAATCAGAAGCTTAAACGGGAATTGTCTCGGCAATTTCAACATTACAAATGCCTACTAATGAATCTAGTAATGTTGAAAAGGTAAAACACTCCTTACATATTGTAAAATATTATAACATTAAATAAATCTATCAGGACAACGGTAAAAATTTAATCGACATTTTTTATCTTTTATGAATACAAAATGGCGAAAAAAAATTACATCTTTCATGCAGATAAAACGGCTGTGCCGCGTCACTTCTTATTCGGTAACAGTTAACAACGGTTTATGAAATGAAATTCTTAAGATTTTCATAAAAAAAAAAACAGTAAAACTAAAAACAAACTAAAAACATAACAGAATTACAAAATATTATTTTGCACCAAAAGTTTTGCACGTTTTTTTTTTTGTAATTTTTTTCTATTGCATTATTCTTAAAGCAAAATATTTTTCACTTCTAAAAAATTATAAACTATATTTTTTGTTTTTCTTTTCATAACTTTTCTTTTCTTTTTCAAAAAGAAGAAAAAAAAAAAAAAATTAATTTTCACTTATAGTAAAAAAAAATTTTTTTTTTATCCAACAAAATAATAACAGAAAATTTTCCTTAACCGTTATACTTTAAAAGATACTAAGTTTTACTATATTAAAATAACTGCAAAGCTGGGATAAGAAAAAAAAAATAAAATAACAATTTTATTAAAAAAAATTGCTCGCACAAATGTTTTTTTTTTTTGTTTTGCGGCAATTTCGATTTTTAATCATAACAAATATTTTTAACCTTTAAAAATATTCTAGAATGCCTTTTTTATTTTATTACAATATGCTCCTTAACGCTGTCCTTTTATTAATGCAGTTTTTGAATTTTTTCAACAGAAAATATTTTTTAAATTAATTTTCTTTAGAAAACTGAAAAGAAAATTACAATAATAAAAGATATTTTTGCATTTCTTGAAAAAAATTATTTTTCACGTTGTTTGTTATTTGGATCATTTTTTATTTCTTTTTAGCACATTTCCAAAAAAATTTTGAAAAAATGTGCTTATTAGTTTCACTCTGTCCGTCCGTCCGTCCGTCCGTCCGTCCGTCTGTTTACAAAACTTCTACACCGTTAAAGATAGAGAAGAAAAATTTTAACCATAGGTAGGTCTCATAAAAAAAATAATTTTGTGGAACAACTTTTTCATGTAGCCCCCCCCATTACGGAGCTACACCCCCTCAAACTTTGAAAAAGCCCTATTTTTAAATGCATATATCTTATGTTCTGCTTAAGATTTTTTCAATCTGAAAACGTCATTCGACAGGTATTTCTTTTAACTTTGTAAATTTATATCAAAATTATACAATTTTTTTAAATTTAGTATTTAAATTTACCGTTATGTGAAAACTAAATTTTGCATGATTTTTCTACTTTCATAACTCCGGCACGCTTCTAGATAGAAGCTTGAAATTTTGAGGCAAGAAAGAACTTTTAGAATCAGTATAAGTTTGCTCAGAAAATTTTTTCGGACCACCCCCTCATGAGCTATTAGGGCTTAAAAATTGAAAATTTGCTATTTTTAAACACCTGTAACTTAGGAACCTGCACACATTTTACTTCTGCAAGATGTAAAAATTAAAGCTACAATAATATATTTTTACGTGTGTGAAAGGTTTATTTTAGTTGTAAAGGGTTCCAAAGTTGCAGCTCTTCAAAATTGTAAAAAAGCCCCATTTTCAGATGTATATATCTCGGGCTCTGCGTAATAGTTTTGCAATCTAAAACCGGCAGAAGATCGAAAATTTTATTATCTATATAAAACAATATCAAAATTATGTAATATTTTGTAATTTACGATTTAAATTTACCGTTATGTGAAAACCACATTTTGCATGAAATTTCTTTTTTCATAACTCCGGCACCCCTCTAGATAGGAACCTGAAATTTTGAGACAAGAAAGAACTTTTAGAATTAGTATAAGTTTCCTCAGAAAATTTTTTGGTAGCGCCCCCTCTTTAAGAGTTATTACGCCTCAAAAATTTAAAATTTGCTATTTTTAGACACCTGTAACTTAGGCACCTGTAAAAATTTTGCTTCGGCAAGACATGAAAATTAAAGCTTCAATAATATATTTTTACATGTATTAACAGCTTTTCTTAGTTATATAGGATTCCGGACTTACGGCCCCTCAAAATCTCAAAAATGTCCTATTTTCAAGTTTTTTCTTATTACATGAAATTTTCAAATTTTTGTGTAAGTCACACTTCTAAACAGTTGGTATTGAGTTTTGGAAATGTGCGCTTTTAAAAACCGTTGGTTTACATTCTACCTTGTTTTTCATTTTTTAGGAATCGTAACAATTTTTATACATAATCTATTAATTATAGTTCTTTTGTTTTATGTACATTGAATCATGATTTAGAAAAAAAAAAAAAAATACATTTGATATTTATTGCAAGTATTCATCACGATATAACGTATTTAATTTGCTACCTATTTTCTATTACATGTAATAATTAATTAAATACAATACTCAAACCGCAATGATGTACAATACAGTGGTGGACAATTTTAAAATGAAAGTCAACTACAAAATAAAGTTAAGATGCTAAGATGATATTGCAAGGCTTACTAAAATACATATAATAGCAAATAGCAATTATACACAAAATGCAGTAACTACTCTAAGAAGCATCAGTTTCGAAATGTACTTATGGATAAAAAAAAAAATTAAGGAAGTTTTTTTTTCTGATACCTTTATCCACAATAAAAGTAAATCAAAGACGCATGTATAAGAAAAAAGTTTTAAAAAATATTTACAAACTCAAAAGATTCAGGTGAAGTGAAAATACAACATATTAAGCAAATAATAATAGATTGTAAATGACAATTCTGACTTCATACAAGATATGCTGATATCACGCATATAAAGAAATATTATAGGCAAAGATAAAATTCTATTATTAATTAAACTCCATTTATTAACTTTAACTTAACTTACTTTTGAATTAATTGATCTGATTTATGGCGTAGTGGTTAAGTCGCCAGCCTTTCAATCAGAGGGTCTTGGGTTTAAACTCCGGTCAGGTCATATAAATACAAAATATGAAGTAGTTAATTTCATATCGTAATAATGTATATAATTAATAGTATATCCTATAATTAATAGTAATAATAATAATAATAATAGTAATAGTAACATAGTAATAATAATAATAATAGCTGCTACAGTGGAGCTATCTTTGGTTATATCATGCAGGAAGGTGTTATATACATGTTGTAATCCGCTGATGGACCTGACTCTGTAGTAAATAATAATAATTATTAATAAGTAATACTAATACCAATAATAATAGCTGCTGCAGTGACAGTGGGATTTGCTTTTAATAGTTACCTCATGCAGTAAGGTGTTATATATACTGCATATTGTAACTGTTGTAACGGCTATAGTCACTGTTAACAAAATAGTAATAATAGCCGGTTTCATGTTTTAGTAACAGTCCCACTCCCAATTCAATGTTTCCGCACCCTATTCCCTTTCCTTTTATATTCTTTCTTCCTAGACAATATACTGCGTTAGCAGATAAAATTTTCATCCCATTATATTGGCTAAAAGGGAAGGTGGGCTTAGTTAGTAAGAATCGGACACTGCAATTCGTAGTGTCTTTTGAAGATTTCCACTTCCCTTAGGGAAAAAAAAATGTTATCCTTTTTTAATTCAATTGTTCTAAATGATTTCGTTTTGCTTCTATAAGGAGCATAAGACATCCATATTTAACTTCTAGAAAGAGCATAACACATCCATATTATTTTACTCCTATAAAGAGCATAAGTCGCTTATTATTCATATTAAATTTTACTAAGCAGTTGATTACTCGGCAGAATGTAGATACATATTTTACAAGATTATGAGACACAAATGTTATTATTATTTTTGAGCGTCATCTGTTAATACGATATGGACTATTACGATATAAATTACTACTATCGGAATTGATTACACCGGCGTTTGAACCTGAGACCTTTCAATTGAAAAACTGATAACTAAAGAACTCCGCCTTAGGTCAAATATAGATTATTTTATATAACATATATTCTAACTCTCGACTGTATAATATAACTTAACGAAAGGAAAAGGGCTATCCAATTAGCTGCAGTTATACAAGATGCAATTAAGTAATACAAACAACCCAAATATAACTTAATTTAAACAATTTTTTGTAAGTATATTTTTATATTTTATTTTATAAAATTTAATTTTTAGTTTTAATTTAGTTTTAAAGTATTTTAAAACTTTTAGAATTCAAAATTTTAAACATTAATTAAATAATTGATAATCAATCTTTTTATTTACCTGTTTACATATGTATATTATGTTCTTATTAAATATATACACTATTCATAAATCAATTAATTACTTTTTAACAATAAAAATTTGTTTATTTATTAAAATTATATAATAATTTTTAAAAATAAAAGGATTTTTAATGATATACTACTACATATATACGTATCTTCAAGAATTTTTGTATTTACTATACCATATTATTATGAAGCATTTATACATTCATAAATGATATTTCATTTATCATTTTAAAATTATTTAAAATGCATTATTAATTATGAAATTTTCATTATTTTAAAAGCATACCTACCTATACCTATTTTTTTTTTTTTTTTCTTTTTTGTATAATTTACGAGTATAATAATTTCTCATAATAATCTTAAGATGTCATATGGATATTTAAAAATAAGTAAAGAAAAATATAAAAAGGAATAAAAAAAATGTGGGGATATAACCAAAAGTAGACTATATGTAAACAAATGATTAAAATCAAAAAACTTTAACTTTAACTTAAATTCAAATAGATTCAGACTTCTTAACACATCATCAATTAATAGTAAATTAATTGTACAGGTTACTATCACAAGCTTGTATTTAATTTGCCTGTATTTCATATTACACAAAAAATATATTATATAAATTTTCTGTGAAAGGCGTATAACATTGATTTTGAATTCACTAAAATCCCTTCTAACACAGATTCTCACATATACATTTAAACAAATATTCTGGAAAAAGCGTATATAACCCTACTTTTAAATCCAACTCCTAAATCATCCTTTCATCCTTTCATCTCCTAATCATCCTTTTTGCATACTTAAATACTTATTGTGAAAATATGTCCAGTCAAATAAAATCCAGTCAAATGAAATACAGGCATATGAAATGTTCTCCAAATTGCAGTTTTATATTCAATTGTAAAAGAGACTTTACATAAAATCTGAATTTAGCATCTCTCGAATTTTTTTTTTTTTTTTTCAAATTCTGGAAAAGTTTAGTGAAAATCTACTAAAATTACTGCAGTTACGATTTTCATTAAAAAATAAATTTTGAAGTCAAGAATATATATGACTGTTATAAGTCAATTTAGTACAAATTTTTAAAAGCTACTCTGTCCATTTAATAATTTAAACTTCATATTTAAGTTTCTCTTAATTCTTAATATTTAATGTTAATTTAAAAACTGAAAAGCTGGTTACTTCTTCTATAATTAAAGTTCCTAATGAATATTTCCTTTCCGATTTAGCTAAAGCTACATTAGTATAAAGGAATCCGTTCCTAGTCTTTAGCTATCGTGTAAAAAAATACAAAAGTGCTAAAAGTGTCAAAGGATCGTACAATTTTTATGCCATATGCAAAATTTTATTCGGTCTTGGGCTTAAAATAGTTAACTAGAATATTTTTAATTATTTTTCCAAAAAGGACGAATACGTAATTCGTTTTAACTTTGCTATAATTAATTTTAATTTAATTATTAATATTTAATATTTTTTTCAATGGGGTAGCATTTTTCATTTGGTAACAGAACCTATTATTAAACATTTATTATGTTCTTAAACAGAATAGACATTAATTTAACCAAGAATTTCAACAAAAGTGTATAGTGTTAATAATTTTTCGGAAGAATGACCAAAAATTACCTTTTACTTTAGTTTTTATATTTTTTAATTTCACATTATTTTGTAAATTATAAATAAGGACAGTTTAATATACATTACATTATATTTTATAATAAATAAATTATTATTATTTATATATTTTATTTGTTTTTATTTTTACTAAAAAAAGCGATAAAATACAAATGACTTTCACAAAAAAAAAAAACAAACAAAAAAAAATTTTATATAAAATAAACTTGAACTAAAACATTATGATAATAATATAAAGTAAAAATATCTTAAGAACTATTTTATGCACATAAAATGAATAAAAAGAAAAATATCATTTTATAGTTAACAGTAAGATATGATACATAAATTATATGAAAGGATTCATATTAGAACTACCGACTACCATTTAATGTTAAATTTATAAAAAAAAAAATTATTGCGAAAATTTATTGATGTTAATACTATAAGCAGAAAAATTCAACTTAGTGTGCTAGTATAATTTCTGATCTAATTAAAAATTTGAAAAGAACCTGGTACCCCTATATATATGGATTGAAGTTTTAAGGCTTTGAAATAAGGTTAGGTTATATTAAAGTGGTTGCCGGAAAGGCACACTTAGACCATATTTGCTCCATTGTGATACCACATAGAAACTTTTCTATCCAATTCGTTAAAACTAATTTTAGCATGGCGAGCAAAGAAGTAAAATAATTTTTAGCTTATCAAAATAAATATAAATTTTAAAACAATATTAAACATTTCTTGAATAGAAAATTCGAAAGGATCAAAAATGACATTTTATGTATGCTAGTATTAGCCAATACGCTTGAGTAATTAGCACATATTTTTTTAAGTTTTTCTATTACTATACGATTTATCTTTATTATGTACCTTCTTTGTCATTTACAAAATGCGAATTGTGTAATAAATGTCAGAAAAATTGGAAACATTTTACAATGAAATCCTCAAATTTAAACCTTTACATCGGAACTTAAACTACACTCAGCATATGAAATACACAATTAGTAAAGATAACGAGTATTCCTAACAGCAAAAAATGTATTATAAAATAAAAAAAACATAAGCAACAAAATTAAAGTAATAACTACAAGGATTTTTACTCCAATAAATACATTGTACAAGAAAGCAAAAGTTATAAGAATCGATAATTTCGATAGGTTACAGATAATTTTACTCCATAAATTGATTTATTATCTCATATATTCTACCTAACTAAAAGTGCATTGAATGGCTAACGGGTTTTGTAGCTCCTAAGTATTGCATCTTTTTGAATAAAAATGATTATATTCAAAACCAAAATCACGTTCCTGTATTATTTTTCTATAATAAACGGATCACATATTAAAAAAATTAATATTACATCAAAATATTTTCATCAGATCTAAGAAGAATAAAAAATATTTTCTTGCAACAACATCATTTTAAAAATTGGCAAATCTTTTCAAAAGATATTGGGAAACTGTTGTAGATGCAGAAAAGCTTAATTCAATTATTTTAAGCCTTAAGAGAATTTATCAACATTTTTATTGATGAAATCTTCTACTGATATACTTGAAACTTATTCTGCAACAGTTATCTCTAGTATTCCAATAACTTGATTAGGTTACATGTACTTAAATAAATATATCATTTATATAATCCATAAATTATTATATCTATATTACATCAATTTATATATTATAGCTAACATTTGTCATAAATCTTTATTATATATATTCAAAAAATATTACATTACTTATGATGCAGTAAAGTAGGTGTATATCTATCTCTAAGATGTTTTATATCATAAATATATGTAGAATTTATTTTCATAATTTAAAAAAAAAAAATAATAATAATAAATGCTACTTTATTCTAGAAAGTTGCATATTTACGCTGATGCCATTTACAGTTATAAAATACCTGGGGTTTTCACATTTTTATAAAAAAAAAAAAAAAACAAAAATAAAATATAAGTTATAAATTCTTTTTTGAAACATTAACTAGATATAAAATATAATAAATGCATAAGTTTATAGTTCACTTCCAATCATATTTAAAAGAACTTTAAAGTATTTTTATACAAAATATAATAAGTAAAAGTAACTTAAGATAGATATTATAGAATTGAATTTAAAAAAAAATTTATAATAACTTTTTATGTTACTCGTAAAAGTATAAAATTGAAATTGAAATCTGAATAGAACTAGTGATTTCATATTACTTTGAGTACATTTCAACATTTCAATTTAAACTTTTACAAATAACTTTTATTTTAATAAATTTATTATTTTTATTATATAAGTTTAATTTAATACTTTTAATTTGCACTTAAAAAAACAATTTATTGCTAAGGTACCTTTTTCTGGTTAAAAATTTAAACTACAAATAATGTTTATCTGGCTTTTAAAAGAGTCAAAATAGTTAAAAAGGTCAAAATTTAAACGAAGAATTAAAATATACATAGATATTTGATTGGATCGGTTACAATGGTTGGTTTCATAAGAGTTTAATGTAAATTTTTGAAGTGCAGTAGCCTATTGCAAGACTACAATCCTAACTAGATAAAATTCAAAGTTAATGATCATTATTATGAACACTTTAGATAAGTTAAACAATCTCAGAATTAGTTTTAGAAATTTCTTGCAAAATGTGTACATATTTTTAAAATATCTTGCAGATTTTACTATTTATCTATTTTTAAAATTATATATATATATATGTAGGTATATTAAAAAACGTATACATTTTCTTAAAGTTTATTTTATCGATCATGTTATTAAAAGTGTTTTGTTCACGTTACAAGAAAGCCAATGGAACAAAAATTGTTCATGTTCATGTATCATCGGTAGGATCACATTAAAGCACATTTATGCTTACATTTCTAAACGGGAAGAAACTATTCTAAAAATTTATTTATTTTTTTGTTTGTTTTGCTCCTCACCCAAATTCAAGGGAATAATTCCGAAATACAAAGTTATTGTAGATTTAGGTAATGTGAAGAGAAATTCAATGGAAATAGGATAGTAAGGGAGAGTTGGAAGATAAATTAGAAATGAACTAATAAAGGTTCTTATTGAAAAATTGCAAATTTTATTATGAACACATGATGGGAACACATTTGATGGAAGCATCTTCCATATTTTACCTGTTTTCACAATAAATAAGTTTCAATTTTAAAAAGTTTTAAACCATCTATGAATTTTCACTGTGTAGAAACATTTTATGTATTAGGATAGTGTTAAATTGTTGTAATATATTTTTAACAATGTACTTAAAGTTTCGTTGATTTTTACCATTTAAAAAAAACTTTAATATGGATACCATTTTTACAACTATTTTTTTTTTGTTTAATAATTAAAATTACCCGTTTAATACACAAATTCGGGTTATTATAAAAAATAATTAGCTAAAATCAATAACTTAAAATTTCTTTGCCCACAATTTATTGCAATAAAAAACATCATAAAAAACAAAAAAAAAATAAATTTATTTACAAATTAAAACTTTTATATTTTAAAAGCAATTTAAATCAATTTAAATTTTGTTGAACAAAATCTTCTCAATACTAAGATGCTATCTATAGTTTTCCATACTAAATTACAGTATTCATTTCAACCCAATTAATGTTTTTAAGATAAAAATTACTGTGATTTTTCTTTTTTTTTTTTTAATAATGCATTGCTTTAGATCTAAACATAAAAGTCGGACAGTTTTTTTTTATCAATCAAATTTAATTTAAATTTAATCAGAATTATCATACTAGACACAATCTATAGATTTAAGTACATATACGTTTTAAAAATACAGTATTAAACCTTCACTTTTTAGTAGATTTTTCTTTTTTTTTCATGCTAATTATTTAGGGAGTTCGACTTAAAATATTGAAAACTAAGATAAAACTTTAAAGAAATTTTTAAAGAAATATACATTTTAAAAAATAAATACTAAATACATGCACTTTTTACAAAATAATCTAAAAATTATATGCATAACTACAAGTTCATATGCATATATGATACATTTATATGTACATATACTTATGTACATTTTGATAGTCAAATGTGCATAATGTGTTTCTCTTTCTTCTTGTAATTTGTTTTTTTTTTTGTATTCTATTGAGACAGAAAAAATGAAAATTTTAAATTGCTTTCTGAAAAATGGAAATGTAATTTAAATTTAAATTATTATTTAATTTCATGCAAAAGAAGAGGTAAACAATTGAACAATATAAAAAGAAAAAAAATATATTTACTATACATATTTGTCTCTTTTTTTTTTATCTTATTTCTATTTTCTTTTAGTATTTTATATTTATATTATGTATACATATGTATAATTATATGTATTTAATATTAGAATGCTATATTATAATATAATATATGTAATTTCCTTTGGGACAATTTAAATGGAAATTACCATACTACTTACTATTCATAAACAAAATATATGTAATTCTTATGAATATACATATTTATATGCATATATACATAACATGTATATATATATGTACAAATTAATATGAATATACAAGTACATTCACCTTAATGTTCATATAACATTAGTTTTATATTATATTCTTTACAGTTCAAAGGAAAGTGACCAAATACCCTCTTAATACGAGGAGATCCTAATATTTTCGTGAGGGGAGAGACTTAATATCTCCTTAGTATTAGCCAGGAAAAAGACCTAATAATTCTTAAATTCTACCTTCTACACATTACTTCATTCACTGGATTAAACTCTTAACGTGGTAAGTCAATGTTCATTCCGCTCCAAGCGTCGTGTTACGCAACTCATAGTAAAGTTTTTTGGAAGCCCATGAAAGCATCGTTTCCTCTGTTGCCATTTTAAAAAAAAAATTTTCAAAATAATTAATACCTTCAATTTTATTTTATATAATTATATATTTTATTATTTTACATTTTAAATTTTAAATTAAGTATATAACATTTATAAGGAAATTTCTCAACCTCGTTATTTAATCCGTCTTCCATGTTTTCCATTGTTCAAATCAAAATTATTGATTTTATTTATGTTTAATAATAATAAGTAGACCATCTTAAGCATCTCTTCTGTCTTTTAGCGTCAGTTTGCGTTTTTTTTTGGGTCAGCTAGGTATTCTTTAAATAAACATATATTGTATTTAAACATCAAAAGAACACGCGAGACTAAGCGAATATTTGGTCACCACCTATTGTCTTGATTTTAGCCATCACCAGGGTGCTATAAAAAAATATATTATATAAAATACTTAAATAAATCCAATAAATACATCCAAATTTATTAAATCAAATTTATAGTATAGCCTAATTATCGTATTTCGATATTTGTAGAATATTTTTCGAATTTGAGGACATTTTTTCCAACTCCCTTATTTTTAATTCTCCTACAGATTCATGCCAGGTTATATCTAAATTAATTTTAAGACTTAATTTTTCATTCTATGTCTTTCAATTATATCGAAATAATTGTTGAGAAAGGATAAAACAATTTCATAATGTATATATATATATGAATGTATATATGTAACTCATATGAAACAATTTGATATGAGTATAATATATGTATTTATTTTTCTTACGTATATGAGTATTACAAATACAAGATCAAAATTTATTTAAATATTTGTTTTTGTTTGATGAAAAAATAAAATAAAAATTCAAAAATAATTTTCGAGAATTAAATAATTAAAATAAATAAAACAGAATGTTTTTACGAAATATCCTTTGCTGCTTGACAATATTTATAAAAAGATAATACTTATATTTTCAAAATATGAAAAAATATACAAAATAATTCAACTACTAAAAAAATCTTAACTATGTGTATTAGTAAAGATTAATTTAATAAAATGATTTATAAATAATTAAATTTTTAGAGATAAGCGACAAAATTCTTCGGAATAAAATATTCAACTAATAAATTTTTTTGAATTTTCTTGTTTTATGGCGTCGAGCTTCCGAGTAGAAAATAATATATAATATTTAATTAAATTGTAAGTAGGTACACAAAAAGCAAACACACAAGTATCATGTAAAATTTAATTATATATTTATATGGAAGTTGTCCTCGTTTCTTATAATTAACCAGCATCATTATATCTCGTTACTCAGATCACTTTTAAGGTTTTCATTTTCTTTATATGCAAGAAAAATTTGAGTTCTATTAATCAAACCATTTAGTCAGCGAAATGAAATTAAAAACAATTCAGAGCAATGATCTTACCAAAAAAATGGAATTGGGACCTCGATAGTCTAGTGAGTAAGAGCGTACAGAAAACGCTTTAAAACACTGAGGGAGTCTGAGTTCGAATCCAACACACATCGTAAACATAATTTGAATATACTTAAGAAAAAAAATTAAATTTTATCTCTTTTTTTTAAGACTATAAAATACTCCTGTAAATACATTTGCTGAGGTAGGATCACAAAAAACCTGTAACAGTTCCTTAATCGGAAATGAATCCACAGACCAAAAGAAAAGTAATACACGATCATTTTCGTGTTCAGAGGATAAGAACAAAATGTGATTGTACAGTGAACAAACAAACACATTTTCTGATTTATAAAATAAATTATTTTTAGTTTAGAACAAAAATATTACAAAACGAGGAAGAGTGAAGTAGAGTAGACTGTGTTAACTCTGGGATACCCGTATGAACGTATTATAATATTCCGTTTCCATAAATATTATATTAAATATTGCACATTAACTTTCAAAATGTGCAAGCTACCTGAACCTGCTGCTCTAGCACAACCAAATTTTACATAAAGTGATGATATACAACTCGACATCTTTCCACGAAATTACGGATATTTCGCTTCAATAAACTCGGAGTTATTTTTATTTCGACACCTCCTCACAAAATTTCAGATGCCTAGCTTCAATAGACACTGAGTTATTTTCATTTAAAATGAGAAGTTGTATGACAGTTGTATGATAAACTTGACCTTCATTTATAAGATTTTAGATTACGCGAGCTACCCAAACCTGTTGCACCAGCACAACCAAATTTTACATATGTTGTTGTCCTGTAACTCAACACTATTTTGCAAAATTTCAGATACCTAGCATTAATGGATACTGAATTATTTCCATATAAAGAAAGAAGTTTTTTGGAAGCTACTCGAACCCTGCAGCGAAAATGCTGGATTTAGCGAAACTAACAATTTTACAAAAGTGATATAAAAAAAAGATTGGCCTCCTTTATTTTTGGAGTTATCGTGTGGACGGACCGACGAATTGGCGTACATGGCTTAATCGACTCAGAATTCGATTCTAAGCCGATACATACCTTTCAGCTTAGATCTAGCTCGATTCCTTTAAAGTGTCACGTAATGGAAAATTTATTTATACTCTTGAACATGTGTTCATACAGATATAATTATACTTTAAAATGGTTTTAGTTGTTTTATTTTATTGTTCTGATTATAAAAATTTGCTTTTTTATCATTTGCCCAACTTATATGGAGTACATATACATACATATTAAGATTTACCTACTAAAAAATTTTTTTGAGGTTGACTAAACTTATATTGTATGATAACAAACTTATTTAGATATACTTATAGCAAAGAAAAAAGTTTATAAACATTGTTTAAGGAACATAAAATTCTTAACTCACATAGCATACAAGAATTAAGAAATCAATAAGATTTTTTTTTTAAATAAATAAAACAATTTTAAAAAATATGATATGTTGACTTCTTACAAAATGATATTTTAGAACATTGAAATAAGAGAAGATAAATATTCAAATACTATAATTATTATTTTCCTATACATAATGTAAACATTTTTAATTTTTTCTTTCAAATTTAATTAAAAGTGGTAATAAGTTTTAAGTTCAATTAAAAATAATCTTGAAATAAAATAATTTGTTTTAAAAATTTTTTTTATTTTGCATAATTTTCTTTAAAATATAAATAAGTAATTAATAGTATATAAATAGTAATAATAATAGACGGATTCATTGTTTCCTTACAGTCCCACTCCCAATTCAATGTTTCCGTATCCATTTCCTATCCTTTCCTATCCCTACTCCCTAGCCAATATGCTGCGTTCGCAGGTAAGGGTTTCATCCCATTATATTGGCTAAAAAAGGGGGAGGTGGGTTTAGTCAGTAAGAATCTAACACTACCAAGTGGGACATTTTTGGTGTTTTTGGAAGATTCCCACCTCCCTTAGGAAAACAAAAAAAAAATAAATTACTTATTAAAATTCTGCTTGGTTTTTTTTTTTTTTTTGTTTATATGTAAATTCAATGCAATGTTCTTAGCAATAAATGCAGAGAATTTATAAAAATATTATTTAAGTTATTAAAATCGTATTGCCTAAAACTTTCTATTTTCTTTCCTTTAAATAATTTTTGAAACTAATTAAAATTCCTAGAACGAAGTTTCATCTTATCTTTCAAGAAAAATAAATAAACTTCCTGATAAATGGTTAAGGAGGATTGTAAAAATCTTAAATTTCGACTTAACTCTTCGCTCAAATTTTGAGCTAACATGAACTAATCGGTTGAGATAATGATATGCATACGCATGAACTAATCGGTTGAGATAATTCAAATGTTGAGATAACTTGTACTTTGAGCGATTTTCATGAGTTCATCCGTTGATACAACTCAAATATTAGGTAAGCTCTAATGTAAACTAACACAATTTTTGAGTTAAGATTGAGTTGACCGCCCTTCAAATTAGCTCAATTTCATTGGATTTTTCTTTTAAATTAATATTTAATAATTTATTTAAATATTTTTTAAATTTATAATTCACCACCGTCTTTTTGAGACTTAGACGATGGAGAGCGAAATGAAAACGTGGAAGGTTACATATTATAATATATATATGTATTATAATACATATATACACAGCTTTGGGTGTATAAAAATCTTTGTACAAAAAACAACACGACTTTACCAAGCAGTGCCACTTGTGGAGAGATTATTTAATATTGGTAATTTAGTACCCAGTCTTTTTCTTTTTTCTAAGAACATTGACGAAAATTTATTTTTAAAATCGAAATTAAATTTTAATTTTTTTATGTAGGTAAGAAATGAAAATTTGTTTATGTTTATGGAATTTATCCAGCCAATGAAGCAATTGTTAAGACACCGCTCTTTCATTCGAAAGATTTCGGGTTCAAACCCTGGCTGGGTCAAATAGATTAATAAAATATAATATATATTTTTCTTATAATATATAATTAATATAATATATAGCAAAAAAAATGCATTATTTAAAATTAATTTAAAATTTAAAAATTCATTATTTCAAATTACTTAAAACTAGTGAATAAGAATATGGCATTATAACTTCATAATAACAATCATAATAACAATGCCAGAAAAAAACATTAATGCAATAATAACATTTTAAGAGATATTATTCGAAGCATAGTTGACAAAAAAAAGAAAAGCAACAGTTTCAGTATTTATATATACATAGATACATTTTTTAAGTTAAAGGTGATATTAAACTCTCGATTTCGCCGTGATCAAAACTTTGAAGCCAAAATTTTACTTTATTAACGAACTTATTTGCATTTCTAAGCAATCGTATTGATTTCGGTAGCCTATTAAATAAACGAACAGCCACCACATTAAAAAAGTTACCATAACTTGTAGTTCGGAAGGTTGGAACATTAACAAAAACCCCTGATTAGAAGGCAAAGAATAAACATCAGAAATTCTACTATTTTGATATCCACCTAGTCTAGTAAAAAATATTTTTAGCACTTTGTAGTAATATAGCTGTCTAGCAGGAAGAATTTTCAAAAACCTAAATAGCTCCATACTATTTCTATTGCACATATATACATATATATATATATATATACATATATATATTCTTATAATACATTTTTGCAAAATTAAGAGCGGGTTGATTTTATTTCTGTAAGCACCACCCCAAAAACTAACGCCGTACTGTAACTTAAAATAGAAAATACCATAGTAAAACATTTTAAGTACATTTAGGGAACATAAGTTTTTAAGGTAATAAAAAGTCCTTAGTGTGCAACGTAAGTACTACTTTAGCGTGATGGTATGTTGTGACCAACTAAAATTTTTATCGATTATACCAAGATACCTAAAATTATCAACTTATCAATACTAAACCAACCAGAGCTACAGAAAATGGCAGCATTAAAAGTATATCCCTGTCCATTCATGACAAGTATTAGAATTAGTTGCATGAAAAACAAAATCTATATCAGGAGTATTCTGCTGACTAAGGTTAAAAAACATTAGCTTAATTTTATTGCTAACAACTAACCAAGGGCTTAGTGAAATAATGATTCCCGAAACTGAAGCTTAAATAATAAATAACTTTTTTTCTTTTTTTTTAAATAGTTTTATTTAAATATAATTTTTTTTTTATCTTATTCTAAATGAATTTATTTATATCTAAATTAAAGTACTCATGGCTTACAATAGCTAGCTCTTAAATATATCTTACTTAATTTATTATTATTACTTAAATTGGATATAAAATCTTTTTTAATTAGGCATTTATTTTAAATATATAAATATATATAGTATTTTTTTTTTTATAATTCCTGGAAAATATTTAAAACTAAAGGAAAACCAAATTTTTATGTTTGAATTTTAAACTTACTTTTTAGCTTACAAATAAAACTAATCAATTTAACAACTAAGACTAAAAACTAAACTAACCTATATTTATTTTAATTTAGTCCAAATGTTTCCAAAAAATTGGTTTTCAATTTTGAAAACATAACTGGGAATATATTTGTCGAAGTAAAATATCTCCGAGTTTAAATTGCTTAAGTTTAGGCTTAATGGTATTTTCTTATATAGTTACTATTTCGTTTAAAATGGTAAATAATAACAATATATTCAGTATTTTCTATGTCATTAATTCTATCTAGGAATACGAATCCTTCAGTTGGAATAAAACTCGAAATAATATATTGATAGTCTTCGTATCATGGGTGGCATATTAAACAATTTTCTAGAACTTCACTATACTTTTCTGAGTATGGTTTCGTATGAGACGAATAATAAAATTATCGACACTGATTATTTTGGTCTTTTCATATAATATTTTGTTGGAGTAGTAATGGTGATAATTCATACATGCTCTGAGGCATTTACATTCAAATATTTTTCGTTTTTTCATCATAGATGAACTGATGTTAAACCAGATTGAACAACCATAAGTTAATATTGCCCAAATTAAATTCTTGTAACAAATTATGTAGTTTGACTTTGTTGTATAATATTTTTGAGTAAAACAATTTACGAAGTGTTAGAAAGACTGTTGTTGCTTTTCTTATTTGATTTTTAACGTCATCTTTGAAATTATATAATATGTAGGTTTTGATATAAAATTCCTAAATATTTGAAACTTTATAAATGACTTAGCCGAAACCCTATAATTCTTATAGAAGTAGGGAGGGAAAAAAAATTAAAATTTACTAAATTGAGTATGAGTACATTTATAGATATTATTTCTAGCTAGCTTAATATTTGAGTTGAAAATTAATTAACATTTATTTTCGCTCATTTAGAATTCTGGCTAAGAAAAATAAAGCTAGAAATTGTTTTCTAAGCATATTAAAAATCATAATAGAAAAATATATATATATGTATATTATCTTTGTAAACTTCTTTATAAAAAGAAATCTTTTGAATTTTGATAGAATTCGAATCCATGAGATTTTATAAACAGTTTGTGAACAAATTAAACCTCATAATGTCGAATTAATTCAAAAATTTAAAATAATTATTCAATGGTACAATGGCAAAGTGACAACAAAAAGATTTTTATTAATTAGAATGTAATTTTGGTAATTATTAATTTCTAAAATATTACATTAGAAAAACTTTTACAAAACTACTTGAATAAAATATAAATAAGTAACTTTAACAAAAAAAAAAAAATTCTTTAGGATTCAAAAAAATAATTTTTAAAGCTAATCTTACTTTATGTTATTTAAATAACTCTTTTTTTATACATATCCAAATGAATACTTAAAAATTTTAATTTTTTTGTTTTATTCTTATAAGTGTTAAATTATTATTAAATTTATTAAGAAGCAAAAAAAAAAAAATTTAAAAAGAATTAAAAACGAAAAACTAAAATATTGGGAATTCTCTCTAAAACTTATTCATGCATTTTTATATTATTTTCTCCCCATTTTAAAACAAGAATTAAAATTAATTTTATAAAAATAAAAGCTTAGAAGGGACTTTATTTAAAAAAAAAAAAAACTATTTGAATAACACCATACGAGTTAAATATTTATTTAACAAAAAAAAAAAAAAATTGGATAAAAAAAATTCTTAGAAATTGGATAACTAGTAAAAATTCGAAAAAAAAAAAAAAAAATTTCTGTACATTCAAATTTCTTGTACAAAACAAAAAAATAAACACTTTTTTTTAAGGACATATTCTAAATAAAAATACTGTGTGTTACAAGTTGTTAACTTAAGTCAATTTTATTTTATGGTTTTATTTTATTTATTCTTTTTTGTTTTTTTTTTTGTTAAAACTTCTTTAAAAAAAATTAACTAAAAACCGAAACAGGATACCTTCAAGCGATATAATACTATTATATAAATTATGTAAATATAGCAGCATTTGTACACATATAAAATATGTATATATGCATCATATTTTTAGCGTATTTTTCAAAAAAAAAAATTTGAAAAAATGTGCTTATTAGTTTCACTTTGTGCGTCTGTCCGCCGTCCTTCTGTTAACAAAATTTCTACACCGTTAAATTTAGAGCATAGGTAATTTAAACCATTCGTATATTTCATAAAAAATTAATGTTGTAGAACAATTTTTTCATGTAACCCCATCCATTGCGGAACTAGAGCCCCCAAAACTTTGAAAAAGCCCTATTTTTAAATATGTATATTTCTAGTTCTGCTTAAGATTTTTTCAATTTAAAAACGCCATGCAACAGGACTTTTCTTCGCTTTTATAAATCAATACCAAAATTATAGATTTTTTTTTTAATTTAGTATTTAAATTTACCGTTATGCGAAAGCTGAAATTTTGCATAATTTTTCTTGCTTCATAACTTCGGCACGCTTTTAGATAGATACTTGAAATTTTTCAGATAAAAAAGAACTTTTAGAATTAGTTGTAAATTTCCTCAAACTCTTTTTATATACCATCCCATGTTTAAGGACTATTCGGGCTCAGAAATTGAAATTTTGCTACTTAAACACCTGTAAAAAATTTTTCAAAATAAAAAGACCAACATTAAAGCTTCACCTTTATAATTTTACATGTTTTAATGGTTTTTCTTAATTATGTAGAGTTCCCTTCAAATTTTCTCTTATTATATGAAATTCTAAGAAAATTTTCAAATTTTGGCGCAAGTCACAATTCGAAACAGTTTGTATTGTTTTTTGGAAATGTGCACCTTTAAAAGCACCTTGTTATTCTACTTTGTTTATTTTAAATTTCTGTCTTAACAACCCAATTGTTCGATTTGTCCTCATATTCATTCCTAATCCTGTATGAATTTTATAAAATTCATATTTATTATAAATGCAGGAGTCTGAAAAAAATAAATAATTGTTTTGATAAAATTATTTAAAACGAAAAAATTAATTGGGTTTAAATAAATTTTATTATAAAAATCGGCAAATAAAGAAAACTTATATATTTTAGGCATATAATCGACTAAAGTGGTATTAAAAATTTTAAAAACAACTTTATATATTACACGCTACATAATAAAATATTTAAAAAGACCATAACTAAACTCAATTTGTCAAATTATACTCTAGAGTCGAAATCAAACAAAATAAAAAAAAAAACCTTTTAATAAAAATACAAAAAGTCTTAAATTACGGAAGCTTGTAAAGAAAGAGTCATCACAATTTATATCTGATTATTTTTATTAGGAATTTAATATTTTTCTAGATTATGTATATAAATTCAGTTATATTTAAATAAAAAAACAAGACAATATATAATATGCAAATATATAAAAGACGAACATTTTCAAAAGAGATAATAAAAAGCATTCTTAAATTCTGACTACTTTTGCATCAAAATTTTGTAATTTTTCTTAGAATTTTTTCTGTAAAGAAAGTTATGAAAAGTTAAGTGATACATTCTTAAATTTTAAACAAACTCTATACACATCCAAGTTTCATTGGTACTTAAAATTACAAAATTTCCAATTTTTGATCTCTAACACCCCTCTCAAATTTCCTATACAAAAGCAAATACAAAAAATTTAAATAAAAATATAAATTCATTAGCTTAAAATTATGCAAAACTATGGTATCATATTACGATCAACTTAAATGTTAAATTGCAAAAAAAAATTAAAACTAATTTGATTTTACTTATAAAGCTTAAGAAATTTTTCATCGTTTAGTGTTTTTAGATTAAAAAAGCATCTATTGTAGAACTTAGATTAGAACTATAGTTTCTAATATTAAGGTTTTTTCTAATATTAGGGGCTCCATTTTAAGGGTGTCTAAAATTTCATTTCTTTTATCTAAAACTGTGAAAAAGACACGAACGGGCGAAAATTTGTAAACAGACAGACAAAGAAACGATAGAGACAAACAGAATGGAATTAATAAGCATATTTTTCGAATTTTCCCTATACTTACATATTTTTCGAATTTTTTTTGAAAAATATACTAAAAATATATAAAGGAAATAAATGTATAATAGAATATTCTTCAATCTTATTACAACCATATTTCTATACTCCAAAAGCTTCTTTAGTTTTTTTTTTTTTTAATCTTTTGTATATTTTTAATTTTTTTTTTTTTATTATTTGATTCTGTTTAGTTTATTATTTTACTTCTTTTTTTTTTCAATTTCTTGACAGAATTCTGCATCAAAAAAAAAAGTTTTATAACATTCCTTTTTTTTTTTTTTGTTACATATATACATGATATGTATATACTTATAATATTATATATTCATATGGGGATTGTTTCTGAATATGTGGGTACATGAATAACTAACTTTGTTGATTTTTCTGACGGTAAACTTATTTTTTTTGTTTTTTATAATAACAAAAAAAAAAAAAAAACATAGAAAAAATCAACTTAAAAAAAAAAAATTAGTCCTCCAAGTAAATTAAGCGGGCTACAAACGTAATTTTTCATTATATCAGTTTATAAGCAAAAACTATTAAATTTTCTTAAAAGAGATTAAAAAGATTGGCAGTTTCCATAGTTTTAAATGGTATATATAAAGACACATGACTGAATCCCCAATAACCTTTTCTTTAGATAAAAAGAAAAATTACCAGTCGATCAGTTCAGTCAATTTTTATATAAATTTTTAGTTTCAGATATTTTTTTATAGTGCTTATATAAACCATAGCATTTTTTTAAGGTTTTAAGGTTAATTAAGGTTGAGTCTACGATTATTTAAAACTAAGTTCGAGTATTTGTAAAGCTATTGTCATAAAATATTAAAATGTATTTTTGTTTTTTTTTTTAAATGAATATATGTATTGTATAATTTTTTATCTCAACTATCACTATTTTTAAGATAATTTACGAGTTACTGGATTAGAGTAAATCAAACTTATTGATTTAAATGTAAGTTCGTAAAAATAGATTTAAAAGATAGTTTAAAAAAAAAAAAGTTAATAAGTTTTAAAAATGATTTTTTGTTAATTTAAAATTGTTTATTATACATTTCAAATATATATATAAGTTTCAAGACAATTTAAAAATTTAAAAGTTCCCAAAACTATGCAATCTATACTTTACTATTTATTATATAATGCGATTAAGGGGCTCTTTGTATATTTGGTTTTTTATTGTGTTTTTTTTTTTTTTTAGAGTAATAATATTTGTACATTAATGCATTTTTAAATTGTACCCAAGCGTTCATATTTTTTTTTTTTAAAAGAAAACACAAAACAAAATCTATGCATTATAATATATGGTATCCTTCTTTGAATTAGAGTGAGCCAACAATATAGAAAAGATATAATATAAAACATACTTTGTTTTTTTTTTTCCTCTTTCATTTTTCTTTTAAACGAAAATTTACACATATACATACAAACATATACAATAGTTTAATCTAGATTATTCTTATTGCCATATCATCACTTTGGATACCATATATATAGAAGAGTAAAATATCTGGTGTAATTTAAGTGACGAAGATACAATAATAATAGTTAAAAGGGGAAAAAAAAAAAAATTAAAAATGAAAAAAAACAAAAAATAAAAATGAAATAGAAATAAATAATGTAGTCACTATGCTAATGCACTATAGACACTTTACAATTGTGCTCACCTGTGGAGGTAATTTTATATAATTTTATTTTTCTTTTATCATTTTGTTGTGTTTTCTTTGTTTTTTTTTTTTTTTTGTACGGATTTGGTCAAATTCAATGTGAAATTTGATGCAAAAATAGAATTTTACACAGAATAAATAATATAATATGGTATATATATATATATATATATATATATATAATATGATAGTTAATAATAATAAATAATGTACGCAGGGTTGTTATTTGATAGTAAATTACGAGTATCTATATTACATAATAAAAATGATATTGTGACTACTATATATATACAGTAAAGAAAAGTTCTCTAAATAGCTTAACTGATATTAAAACATTTAGAACGCCCTTTTTGTTTGCCGGTGATCTGGCAATGGTGTATGCGGAGAGATCGTGCAGTAATCTACAAGATAACATCGGTCTGGATCTAAGTAAAATAAATGTATGGATCGGTTACTATAAAATACTGACAAAACGAAGGTTACTATTGAGACATAGGTTACTATTAATTACTGACAAAACGAAGTATATGATATTTAAAAGAGAGGAACATGAAACTCTTAACATACAACTAGGGAATAACAAAATTGATATGGTGCAGACTTGTAAATATCTAGGTGTGTTAATTGATAGCGACTTAAGTTGGAGACCACACTAAGAAAGATATATATCTAAATCGCTGGGATATTTAAGCATATTGGTAAAAGTGTGCCAAATAATATTAAGAGCTCCATGTATTATAGCATGTTTCATAGTTCGGTCATATACGCTATACAAGTTTGGTACAATACATATGATATAGATCGAAACAACATACAAAAAATTCAGAATAGAGCAATAAAAAACTTATATCAGTATGATCAAAGGACATCATACACACCAATCATACAATTTTACCACTGGACCTGTTAACAAAGTACAAATTAATAGTGCAAGTTCACTTAATGGCAAAAAACAAAACAAACTCCAACGTCAACATTACAATAAATAATCAACGGCACACTTACAACATTAGGAATGCCGGAGATGTTGGAATAAGGTCATCTAGGAGAAGATTAAATGGAAAGGAAGTATTATATAATATAGCGTACAAATTCTACAATGAGCTGGATAGTGGATTTAAAGAGATTGAAAACATAAAAGTATTTAAAAAGAGAGTAAAAATGAATTATTAAAACTAATTTAAATTAATTAGTAGGTAGTTGTAACATGTATAGGTAAAATCAAAAAAAAAAAATTTGGTCATAAATTAAATTAGAAATTTGAAAAAGAATATCTGGGATTAGCTCTTAAGGTTTAAATTTGTTGAAGAATACTTTTTTTTATCATTGAAGTTATTTGTTTTAGTTGTTATTAAATCAATTAGTTTGATTATTTTTAGAAATTTAATATTGTACACTCTGTACGAGCGAATGGGTTTTTTAAGAATATTAATATGAATAAATAAATAAATAAATAAATATAAGTAAATATTTACTATACTAACAACTAAAACTAACTCCAGCTATGCATTTATATTGTTATACAAAATACTGGTTTAAAAGATTTTGTGAACTTGTGAACCTTTAAGATACATTAAGGACTATTAATGTTATTCAAATATCCATAACAAGTGTCAAAAGTTTACTAGTATATCAAAGCCATGGTTTATATCAAAAATACATTTAGCTTTTTGTCATCTCAATATAAAGAAATTTGTTCTGTAAATTTTCCTTCCTCTTTATTACTATATCCCTTATGTATATAGCCTTCAAGAGTTCAAAAATGATATATTCTTACAATATCTAAAAAATATAAATGACATATAAAAGCACTATTACAAGTTACAGTCTTACAAAGAAGATTACAACAGAACATATTTTCATGCAAGAAATAAAAAATTAACGTAGTCATTATTTTACTATACACCTACTAATACATAATTTATAATTTCACAGTCGTACCCATAAATAAATTATTTTATTGTCACCTCTGAAAATTCTTGGTAATCTGTCTTATATACTTATACCTTATACTAAAGTATATATACATATTATATTTAAGTTTATTTTTATGTTGAATAGAATCTTAGAAGGACTTATCAAGAATTTTATTCGTTGTTGTTAAATTTTTTAAGAAAATGAATACAATACATAGTTACTATAAATATTAGACATATATAATAGATACATATATATAAAAGATAAAAAAAACTAAAAAAAACTGAAAAACTATTTTAAAAACTTATTTTTTGTCATATTTATAAAATATGATATGGAAAAGTAATTTCTTTGTACCGTATATTAGACATTATTCACATAAACATAAACGGGGGGATAGAAAAAAAATTTTTTTTTTTGTTTAGATTCTAATTTTTTATGTCCTTTACATAATTCTTATTAAAAATAAATACCTGTTTTCTAGAAAAATGTAAAGATATTTTTTTTTTTTTTGTATTTATGTAACTTTTTGTTACCTTTCATATATGTGTATTTATTAGAAGTAAATAGTTTTTACTTCATACCAATCTGAAAAAGAGAAAAGATAAATGTTAAGAAAATTAGATTTAAAATTTTAATAAATATTGAAAATTTTATAATATATGTTAAGGAAAATAAATATTATTATGAGAGTTGATTCAATAGTAATGCTTAAGTAGGTCGTCATGACGGTGAAATTCAAATATTTCTCTTGTTGTTTGTAATACAAAATGTTATTATTTTATTCTATGTAAAAACATATAATAAAAACACGGAAAATATATAACTATTATCTATTTTAAGCTGCACTAGTCATTAAAAGAATTCTTTTAAATCTTCTAAAGATTAAGTTACAATTTAGCTAAAGAATTTATTTTTTCTAAAAATTCTTTTCATATAGATTTTGTAGGAAAAAAATTATTTATTTTTCATATAAGAAACGAAGAAATGTTTGTTTTATATTATTTTAATGATTTTCTTTTATATTTAAATTCTAATTAAATTTTACTGACTAAAAACAGGACATTTTTATAATCGTATATTAAAATAAAATTGAAATAGAAAGAAAACAGAACAGATAATATTTAATGAAATATTATAATTTCTTAAAAAATATTTATAATATAATAATAAAATATATATTAAATTTAATTTGTATTTGTATTTATTAATGTTAATTAACGTACAAAAAAAATACACCTAACCTATATTAATTTTAAAAGAAACTTTAGAAACAATAAAAAATACTATAAAAAATATTTAAATCCTAAGATATAAATATAATTAAAATATCTGTTTTCCTAACTTTTTTTTTTGCCAAAGAAGATATCTGTAGTGTTCTACGAATTGTAAATGGCATGGCATCATTCTATAATTTTTTTTTTTCTATTCTTGAAAGTATAAAACTCGTAAATGCGTAACATATCCATCATATCTCGCTGTCCGCTGGCTGGTGTTATTTTTATCTTATTTGGCTGGTATTATTTGCGATTAAATACCTATCAGATGAATTATTGTGGTGCCTCAGGCTTTAATCTGAAAATGATTTCAATTTTATTATAGTCAAATAAGGTATAATATATGTATATACAAATGTACTTCTACAATATTTTATATCTTTTCAAACATAAATCTTTTCTTAAGTTAGTATTTTAAGTTACACTCTATATTTTATGTATCCTAATGTATGTACATTTTTTACCGACCGCATTTATTAATGTATAAGGTAGGTATTGTTTTCATACTAAAAATTTGTACCCGAGATTTTGGAAAATATGCACTAGATACTCAGGTGTGCGGAAGGCTGTAATAATTTTTTTAAAATGATGTCCGTCTGTGTGTGGGGTTGCGTGTTTGTGTGGGTATGTCTGTGGGCACGTGTACAGCTTAAACGACTGAGCGGAATTTTTTGCAATTTCATATTTAAGGTTTTGACGTAAATATCTCGGATTGATAAGCTTTTAGAGCAAATCGGACAACCGCAAATGGTAGTTTACTAGTCTACTTTTTAAGTTTTTTACGAATATTTCGTAACAGAAAAATTTTATGAGAAAAATTAATAAGAAAAAGTTGTTACACAAGTAAAGAGCAACAACTTTGCTATAGAACTGTTTTTGATCCGACTAACTTTAACTTTTATTTAATTTTTTTTCTAAGGTCAAATTTCATACATAACACGCCATATGAATTTATATGAACAAATTTTTTATATCTCTAAAAATTTATATACATACTTATGTATATCTATGCATATTATTCTTTTGTTGATGACGTAAAATTTAAACGGTAAAATTTTTGTTAGCAGATTCAATATTATTCTTCTGTTTGTTTTGTATTTGTTTCCAGTTTTTATTATTTTTTACTTCTAATATTTTTGAATGAAAAAAAAAATCATGTACATACAAATAGATGTATGAGTGAATGTACATAATATTTTTACTATTACATTGCTTATTATTGTTATTGAATAAAACAAAATGTTGTTAAATTATTAGAAGTTATTTTGCTTTGATATAAATTTTGGCATTGTACTTTTCGGGTAGTGGCGGTCGGTCCTGATAGCTGATTTTTTATTTTTAGTTTATTCACCTGTTACATAAATGTGACAAGGACATTACATACAGACTTTCCTTTCAAGATGTGTCTGTAAAGGTCATAAGGGGGATTATTCATGCAGCATGTGTGGGAATTGAACCCACACTTATTCGGTATTTACAGAGCTGTTTCTGTTAAAGTATCTTTTAAGCACTTATGCATATAACTAAAATTTTTTATTATTTATAAAAACAGAATATTTGAAAATTATGTATCAGACACATTGCTATGTACAAATATCAATTAATTCATCATTTTGAGAATAATCACTAACTGATTTAGTCCTCATTTATTTGGGTTACTTGGTTTGTTTGTGAATAGAAAGTAAACTACATTTTAAACTACTATTAGTATTTAGAGTAAGTTAAATTATGGTTAGAAACTAAAAATCTGATATAGAAAAAGAGATAAATTAGACTGTGTCGATTTTGGCATATCCGAATTATTTCTTTACATATCTCGGTACTTAATTAACTAAAACATCTGAAATTTTGTGATAGATCATCAAGTTTTATGGAAACAGTATATATAATACTGGTACATGACTACGTGTGTTAATCAGCGTAGTGTAAACTCTGGTTGTTAATGTTAGTTTATTAACACTGGTATCAAAAAGCTCAGATTTTAAGTTGGTCTTTTAACATACGTGAAATAGGCTTAAATTTTCAGTAGTCTGTAGAGTGGTGTGAGATGTTGAAAAGTTATAAGTAGCTAAAAACAAATATTACATTTTTTTGACAAAATTAATTCAAATCTCATTTTACTATATTTTTACAAAAAAAAAAAAATATTACACCAGCTTTAAAAAAAAAAATTTAATTTTGCAAAATCATAAAAAAAATTGTAATAATTATTATTATTATTGGTAATGACCACAATTTAAAAACAATTATTTTAAAGTTTTTTTTTAACCAAATACAAAATACCTTAAATACTTTTTAAATCATTCAAAACAAAATTGATAAAAAATTGTTTTTACTGCAATTATAAATTATGTCATTTTTATTAATTAATTTGGCTTCAATATGTTATTATAGATAATATTTTTAATTTTAATTTTTTTAATTTTAATAGAAGATTAAAAATATTTAAGGCCTTTTATTTTTTTATTTCAACGAATTGTCCAGATATCAAATATTTTGACTTTTCAAAAGAAAAAGGACTTTAAACTCAATAGTCTAATTTAATCGTTAGCACTTTCACTTTTGTTTAAAATGTATCAGTGTTTAAAACATCCTTCGATCCTTGTTCTCTAAATCATATCAAAATATTTAAAAACCAGAATTTAACATAAGAAATAAAACTTAGACCACATTATTTAAACTAAAAAATTTCATTTAAATTTTCTAAAAATAATACAAGACATGATTTTTATATATAATGGCTATTTAAAGAGTTTAACTTTTAAAATGAAAAAGAAAACAAAACATTTAATTTTAATGGTCATTAACTTTTAGTTTCCTGATCCATTTTTTAAAATAAATAAAATGTCTTTTCTAAATTGTAATAATTTTAAATGATTTAATTCTGAAAAAAAAGAGGAATTCTTACCAACCAACTGGGTATAGCAATAAAAAATGGCAGTTATGGTAAAAAAAAGTAAAGATGATTATTTTAATTTATTAAATTATAAAAACGATGTGTTGTCCAGTCAATATTCAAAATAGAAAACTTACATGTGCCCAAATGTTTTTTGTGAAATGTCTCCAAATGTAAAAATGGGGAAAACAACTGTTAAGAAGTTTTTAAAAAAAAAGTCTGTGTTTTTATTTTATTAAATCCATAATATTAACTGCCTCGGTGATCTTGTGGGTAAGAGCTGAGTACGCTGAGAGAGTGTGGATTCGAATCCCACACACATATTAAAAACAATTTACGACCCTTACGACATTTAAAGCCACAGCCACGCACGAATGGTTGTGTAATTTTCTTGTCTCATTTATGTGGCAGGGAAATAAACGAAAAAAAAAATCTACTTTTCTTTGCCAAATGAGTTTTTTAACTTATTTAACTAACTTATCCTTAAATAATTATATTAATCCTTAAATCCTTAATTTTTCAATTGTCAAACAATTAAAAATGAATTTCGCTGGCAAGTTTTTTTACGCACAAGTTATTAATTTAAAAACTTTTCAAGGAAAACTCTATATAGAAATACAAAAGAAAAGTCGATTATGAAAAAGTTTTCGCATTTTATCTTCCGAGTTATTCTTTAGATTAGCTACCTTGTCCGATTCTTTTGATATCCTGCACAAACAAAATTTAATAAAAATAATGAACTTCTGTGGTGATCATTATTTTTATTAAATTACCGTCTGGTGATTACCATCTGGTGATTACCGTCTGAGTCATTAAAGGATTAATATCACCGATTAAAAACATTGATACCAAATTTATGTTACCGTAAATATCTCTTCCACTGCTACGCTAAGATCATAACATCGGATACACAAAAAATTACGAACTTTGTTGTCTTCTTCTCAATCTTAATATTTATGTTTATATCATATATACCTACTGTAATTATACAAATTACAGAATTACAGATTACAGAGAGTATACATACAAAAGTAAATTATTATTTTTATTGTTTTTAATTTCTTTTATTGTATTTTTCTGTTCTGGTCATTTTATATTTCCTTAGTGTGACCATACGTATACATACGTAATATGGTTAGTGTGACCATTTCCATACGTAATATGGTTATGATCATAATAGATTTTCAAACTCAGTAATAAAAATATAAATTTCATATTTTATTTCCATATATTGTGAGTTCTATAACATTATCCTTAATTTTTCACTCGCTCTGTTCATTGAGTAAATCAATTAAGTCAATTAATTTATCCACCATATTGAAAAATTGTGATAAAAATTACTTTAAGTTTATTAATATTACAAAATATTCATATAATTTTGTCCAAAACTGTATAAAAAAATTTTAAAATAAAAATTAAAACTATAAATTTTATTAATTCAAAAAAAAAAAACAAAAATTAAAACCTCTCATTATGAAAAGTAATTAAAAACAAAAAAAAAATTAAAAAAATTCGTTAAATTTCCATCTTTAAGTCCTTACAAAAAAAAAAATTAGAAAATTAACTTACGAAAAATTTTTATAGTCTTCTTAAATGATTATGATCTTATTTAATTGAATTTCTAGAATTTATAAAAAAAAAAACACACAAAAACCTTTCATTGTTTATTTAAGATGAATCACTTTCCTATTAATATTATTACAATATTATTTTTATTTATATTCCATTTTCAAATTGAAAATCCCTTATGGCCATTAAAATAAAAAAAAAAAAACAAATTTTTCTTATTTTTTGTTTTTTCACTGGACATTAAATTTAATTGACATTTTTTATTGCATTTTTCTGTTTTGTTTTTGTTTTTTTTTTTTTTTTGATTCACATAACACCCAACACAACAAATAGACTTTCAAAAGAAAAACTGTTCAGTTTATGAACCACAAACAAATACTGAAAGAGAACATTGAATGGACCTCTATAAAATACCCCTATGTGACAATCAACAAAATATAATAATAAATATGTACATTATGTATGTATGTACCACATTATAACATTCCATTAAGAAAACCTTTATATGACCCATGGGACTATAATAAACCAAAAAAAAACAACAAACCAACAAAGATCACATAAAAAAAAAAACAAAATTTATATATCCACCACAAATAAAAAAAAAAAAAAAACACAGAATAAAAAATAATTTTACCATAACCAGTATTATTAATGCCCCCATCACAAAATTTCCACAAAATACTACCACAAAATTTCAATATCGCCACTGATATATCTGAAAATAATTTCAAATGAATTGCGCTTTTAATCAATTCAAGATTTATGAATTTTTCACACGTTCCGTTTTTTTGTTTTCCATTTTGTATACAGTCCTCAAATACTGGTTCCTGTCAGTGATTCCTGATACTATCATTTTTTATAAATCGTATATTTGATTTGTCTTCTTTTTATTCTTTAGATTTTCATTTTTTTTTAAATATTTATATCTGAAATTTTCATTATAATGTTACATATAACAGTAAAATGTGTGATGGTTTTTTATTTCACCACCCATATAATATGGATCTTTTGTCATTTCAATTGGAAAAAGAAAAACAAAAAATAAAGAACAAAAAATAATTGATTTTTTATTGAAAATACGAATTTTTTTTTATCTATTCAACCCTAAAATGTATACCTGTTCTGAAAGATACAAATACAAAATAAAAAGTACTCAAAAGCTAAAAAAAAAAAAAATGCAAACACATACGAAATATTAGGAAGTATGGATTATATTGACAAATTAACTTGCATTTTTTATTTACCTAAGGAAGGTGAAAATCTTCCAAAGGCATCAAGAATTTCCCCTTGGTAATGTCAGATTCTTACTGACCAAATCCACCTCCCCTTTTAGCCAATATAATGGGATGAAACCCTTACCTGCGAACGCAGTATATTGGGTAAGGAGTAGGGTTAGGAAATCGATGCGGAAACATTAAATGGAAAATGGGACTGTAAGGAAGCAATGAATCCGCCTATTATTATTACTATTTTGCTAACAATGACTATGGCCATTACACAGTACACTATGTATTATGCAATAGTATATAACAGGTTACTGCATGAGGTAATTATTGAAAGCAAAACCCCACTGTCACTGTAGCATTTATTATTATTATTATTACTATATTATTATTACTTTATTATTATTGTTATTTTTATTATTATTACTACTATTAATTATACGATATACATTATTACGATATGAAATTACTACACATTTTTATTTATATGACCTGACCGGGGTTTGAACCCTTCGATTGAAATGTTGGCGACTTAACCACTGCGCCATGAGTTAGATAAGAAATTTTTTAATCTACATTTTACATCTGTATATTATAATAGAACTAAAACTGGTCTTTAATCTGGTTAAAAGTTATAGAATAGTTTTTTTTTAAACTGTTTGATTATAGATACATTTATAATCTTGTTTTTACTTCCTAAAAATTCTATTTTACTATGGAGATTAAAATTTTGTTGTACTATAGGGATTATTCTTCGTATAATGGGAATCTTTTTACATTTAGGTGATTACAATTTTTTGATTTTTACAGCTTGTCAACTTAAAATAAATATTACTTTCATCTTTTTTACAAAATAACTCTTTTAAGGGTTCTCAAATGACTAAAATCTTACAGTTTCTTTTGATTTCTAGAAATTACATGATCATTTTAGATTAGATTAAATTTTTATTTAAGGTGAAACCAGAATCATGTCGAATATTTACGGCTGTTGACAAATTTCGCCATTGACCAGCAATCAAAGACAGCGGCGGCTAGCGAAAACAGGTATTTTAACAACAAGAAATGACAATCATTCAGTTTAGAAAATACAAATTATTTGTAATCGGTTCGATTCAGTTAATTTTAAATTTTAAAGAAAAAACTTTTTGCATTTTCATTTTTTAAAAATGTAAATTCATTTTCACTTGTTTATTTATTTTAACTTTCATTAATTTTGATTGATATCTATTGATTTTGATTGATTTTATTCTAATGTGAAGAAAATTCGAGGCGGTAAAATTAGAAATTATGTTAATTTTGCGGCCAGCGAAAAAAGCACCGCGAATATTCTCCATCATTGCGGGCAGTTCCATTTAAATATATGAATGACGAAAAAAATTCTGATAGGGTGAAACCAGAATCATGTCGAATATTCGAGATATTCGACATGATTCTGCTTTCACCTTTAAAAGGTATAAATGACACTGCGACCTTTTGATATAAATCTATTGTGCTTCACCTGTTACTATACATGTTGTGGATTTTGCCTCCATTTATAATACTTCTGTCAGCTCTACTCTGCCTAAAAGAAAGTGAAGATTTGTATAGAATTTATTGCTGCCAATTCATCTTCGGCAATGTAATATGCGACCTGGAGTTTCTTCTTTTTGACAGAATCTGCATATACCATGATTTTCTATTCCAATTTTTTTAAGTGTCCCTTTAGCCGACAGTGTCTCCGTCAGCAATCCTGTTAGAATTCTTAGTTTATTTTTACTGAATCCTATAATTTTATTATATATCTTTTCCATCATGATCATTTTAACTTGTTAAGTTGAATTATAAAGTAACATTTTAATATCTAAAATTATTGTATTTATAAATGTAGATTTTATAGATTTTATTATAGTTTAATTTTTTCTATTTAAAACTCCACTCAAAATTGTATTAATCCATATAATATTTTGCACACTACAATTCTGTAATTAAAATTAATATTCTTATTATCAATCTTTAACATTTTAATAAAGGAGGTTGAAAAAAGAAAATTATATTAAACAATTATCCTTTTCTTTTAAAAAGTCAATTAATTAATTCCGATAGAAAGAAAAACAATTATTCTAGAAGTAGAAAATCTTTATTTGATAATAAATGGATTTTTAATTTTTTTTTTCATTTTTATATCCCTTATATTGAAGACAACATATCCATATTTCTGACTATAACAATTATTTTTATTTTTTTTTATTTTCTGGATTAAATTTACAATCAAAAATATAAAACATAAAGTATGTTTATAAAATATAGTATTAAATGAACATTCCAGTAATAAATCTAATTAAGTCCATTTTGAATTAATTTTTTAATTTTTATAAAAAAAAACTGTTAATTATGAAGTGTTTAAGCCACAGATTTTTCATTCGAAAGATTTTGGATTCAAAGAAATGCAAGAAGTAGAAATCTACCCAGATTATAATAAAAAAAACTCCACATTTTAAAAAGAAAAAGTTGCAACAACATTTATATAACATTTATATAAAATTAAAAATTACTTTTTATTTTTATTTAATGTGGCAACACTATTAAAATTATACTGAAATTTTAGACAGATATTTTTAACAATTATTAATATTAAAATAAGTATAATTATACTTTTACATTTTGTTAAAGATTCAATATATGGAAATTCGTTTGTGACTCAAACATTGGAATCATCTTCCACTGCGAATGTTCTCTAAAATTGGAAATGATTTTCAATTTACAAAAATTTAAAGAGAACATCAACATCTTCGTTCATCACAATTCTACAAACCGTAAATTTTTGTTTTATTTCATAGCTAAATCTTTCACAATACTAAATGTTCAAAAAGAAGTATTAAAGGTCTCGTGAATTATTATTTAGTTTAAAAGGGAGATTGGGGTTTAGTGAGTTAAAGTCTCACACGTTGACAGAGGAATGGAGGAAGTACTGTTCCTCTTTAGTGTCTTTTTTGATGATTCTCACCTACCATCCTAAAAATATATTTTTATATAAATCTTTTCTTCTCTTCTTTTTTTATAGTTCTCCAATTCTCTAGTTCGTTGTACACGCAAAAATTTTAATTTCACACACTCGACCAATGATACTTTTCTAACCTCCTCTATGCTATATGCTTTTGTGCTTTTATCATTGAAAATTCGTATATATGTCCATAGTCGAATTCGTTTAAATTATTAATTATTTATGTTTATGTTTGTTATGTTCATGATTAAATCCTACTTTATTAAAGGTAATTAAAAAAAAAATCATTTTTTCAATTTTAATTTAATGCACTTATTTGCATTTGTTTCTGAACAATTTATAAAGACAAAAAAAAAAATTCAAAAGCTTACAATTTTTTTTTTTAATTGAAATCAAATAATACTGAAATGATGGTTGCAATAAAAATAACAATAATAAATTTTTATATTTTTTTATATTGTAATTTTTATTTTTTTTTTTGAATAAATCTGGATGCACTACAAAGTATTTTTTTTTTTTTTTGTTTTGGGTGTAAAATTCTAGAATATAAAATTCAGTAATACATTTTGAATCAACTATCAAAAATTACAAACACGTATAATATTTTTGATTATATTTTTTTTTTTTTTTTTACCAGGATTAAAATAAATAAATACATAGATCCATATCATACTTTAAACATACATATGCACGTATTTATTTATATGTATACAATATTTTTTTATTATTATTTTAGCATTTTTATTTTCTTTACTTAATGAAATGTATCTGATAGATACATTTTTTTTTTTTTATATACTTTTGATTTTTCATTTAATTGATAGAGAAATTTATATTTTTCGCATCTAGATAATATCACATTCTTTAATGTTTTTCAATAAAATTAAATTAATAAAAGAATGTGTTTTTTATCGTTATTTGCAATATTCAATTATAAAAGTAAAATAAATTAATAATACACACCTGAAAAAACAGAGAGAAAAAAAAAGGATACAATTAAAATAAATGGTGTTCGTGTTATCGAAATTTTTGAAACTATAAAAACCGATATAAATATAATATAGTATAAGTGAGAAATTTTTTATAGATTTTGGTTGAAAAACTTTTTAATATCTTTTCAATTAATTAAATGAATTTAAATTAAATAAAGAGGACTTCTAAACATAACTAACATATTAAATTAATTAACTGTTAATATTAAAAATCTGAACATTAATACATTCAGATTAAAATCTGAACAATAATAAATTATGTGTTATTATAGCTTATATTAATATCATCTAATTAAAATTGTGACTTTTACTGATTAATTGCTTTCTTTAGTATTTTTTGATCTATTTATTATGACTTGTACATTTATTTTTGGAATGATGTGATGAAAGAATTCCCGCAGAATTAAAACCCATGAGGATTAATTCTATTCTGAGTTGGAATTAACACCTACACTATTTATTTTTATATTGCAGGAAGAGAGTATTGTAAAAAACAAAAATATCAGTGATTTTAGAGTTTGTTTCAAATTCAATGTTTCAATAATTCGTTTGGCGGCCATCCTCTATTTTAAATACTTATCATTAAATTATTTCAAATTTTTTTTTTATTTAATTGAGAGAGATTTTATAGTTGGTTTCAAAATCGGGGTCATACGGTTTTTCCAGAAATTATTATATTTTTATGCGATATTCTTAATTAAGAAATGATAATCCAGTCAAATGACACTTCAGTTAAAATTGAAAATATACATATGTAAGTAACATCCAGTCAAATGAATAAAGGCTTAGAATAATAATCTGTATAAGACAAAATCTAAAAACTTTTATTAAAGTGAGCTTTAATTCCTTTTCGAAATGGCATTAAAGACAACAACATAATGGATCGTGGCTCACGCATTTTTTTTTTTTCAAAAAAGAAAATTTTGAATTTTCGTTCTGTCAAAATTGCGTTATATCACTACACCTTTGTAACACTTCCACTGTAATTCTATTGATCAATGCTAATCCTTATTATATACACATTTTAAAAGGGAAAATTATAAATTATAAAATCCGTTTCAATATTTAAATTTTTTGTATTTTAACAAGTTTGATTTACAGTTCAAATAAATCACTTTTTGAATATCAAAAATTTTTTTTTAATTCTCATATTTTAATGATACATTTTTATTACATTAAAATTCAATATTAGTATATATAGTACACTTTAAAATATTTCTTCACATTCAATTTTAATTAATAAACATGTAAAAAATTCAAATGAATTATTACAATCATCAATTAATTTAATATATTTAGCACAACGATTAAAATATCGACTAAATGAATCATAATTTAAAGTATGATTTTTAAGTATAGCTTCATTTTCACATAATTGTGATAAAATTTCAAAACTTTGTTTAATCTGTGGCCTGCCATTCATTAAAAATTGTCCTTTTTCAAGTAAACAATAACTGTAACATTTTGTACTAGATGATATTATACGTGTTTTATCAACTAAATTATAAAGATTAAGATCAGAATTTAATGTGTCCCAAGATGCATCACTTTGTTTAGCACAGTATTCATGTAATTTTAATAAATTGAAATTTTTTCCATAAACCTGAAAAAAAAAAAAAAATTTAATTTATTTTTTATTATTGCTATTAATTAATTAATATTTTAAGAAAATATTTTTCTACTGTACTAACTTATCTTAACTTAATTTTACTTTTCCCACTCGTTTTGAGTGGGATACTATAGACATTTATTCAATACAATCAAACAACCTATATACAGGTCATAGGATATACGTATATAAATTTGAAGTATAGTAATGAAAATAATAGTTATTTTTAATCATACCCTTAATCTGTTTCGAACCTTCAGTTTTTCCTTTTAAATTTAAAAAAAACATAATACCAAAGATTGCGATACGTGAAATTTTTATCAGCAAAGTTTAATATCCCTATTATAGTCATTCATATATAAATTTTAATTCTTGTTTTAATCGAATTATCTTACATATTGCTTTTAACTTTTGAAACCTAAAGAACGGTTTATAAACTTAACAAAACTGAAATCAGCTGGATTATTTTAAATAATATTTAACTCCTAATCACGAAAAACTCTATCGTAAGCAAGACAAGAAGACAACTTTTTAACATTTTTTCAAAAAAAAAAAAGAAATTTGATAAAAGTTTACATATTTCACGTTATACACCAGTTCATCAGTCTGTCCATTTATTTAAAAAAAAAAAACTGCTACACCGTTTAAGGTGACGCAATGTAATTTTAACCACAAGTGTCATAAAAAAAAATTCATTTTGCAAAACAACTTTTTTATGTAACTACTATTCATTACAATCCAAACCACAATTTCTCAAACTTAAAGAAAACCCTATTTTCAAATATTTCAAATTTCTAGTTCTGATTTGAATTGATTTTTCTCTGATCAATTTTCTCTGATCGAGAATCTGATTTGAATTAAGTAACTTGGACAATTAATATTGCAACCTCTTAAATTTCTATTCTTATATTTTTTGATTCGGTATTATAAATATTAAAAATTATTTCAATTTTTTATGTTTATGTTTATGTTTAATTTTTTTTTTTTCTTTTTTATATTAAATTGTTTAAATCATTTTTTCACAATATTTTAAGTCATAAAATATTACATATTAAAATTAAAGTGTATTTTTATTATAAAATCTAATAATATCGACAAAAACATAAAAAAAAAAAAATTCGTACGCTTAAGGTTACACATTATTTAAATTCATTTATAATAAAATTCATTTATTAAAATTAAATTAAATACCAGAAAATAATTATATAAAATCCTCTTTACTAATAATATTAAATTATATTTAAAAAACAAAAAAAATAACGTTAAAACAATAAATGTATACTTAATAATAAACTGATATTTTCTATTTAGAAATAAATATTACCATAATAATAAAATTTAACCATATTAGAATTACAAATAAAAATTTAATTTTATACAAAATTAATACATTCATTTTATGATTTTAATATGTGAATATAATTCGCAAGTTGCCGCTAGCTAATAACTAACAATAATATGTTAACATTTATTTTATAATATAACATATTTAATAATTAATGACAGATTTACAAGATTTTAATTGAAAAATTTTATTTGGAAAAAACAAAAAAAAAAATATAATTTGTTAATAAATTTCCAAAAGAAAAATTAAATCAGTTAAAATTAAATATGCCTGTAGAAATTAATAAAAATAAAAAAATAAATAAATAAATTTAATGTTGAACTTAATTAATACAAAATATATTATAATTTCTATCAAAATTAATTATAACGATGAAAACTTATTATATATTTACTTGACAAATTGTACAAGTGATGAAAATTATTTAATGAAAATACAATCAAAACTGAAAATTTTTTTTTAAATTTTTTCTCAATATTAATTACAACCGGAAGTGAAATATTTTCTTTTTATAATGAAAAAAAAAAAAAAAAACACTATAAAAAAAAAAACAAAGAAAATTAAATCTTTATTATTTAATTATGGTCTATGGATTATAGTTTATCAAAATATGTATATGTATACTTAGTATAAATAAAATTATAATATGCGAAATTACTGAACCGATTATAACATATTACTATTATAGGTAAGAGAGTTGACAGTTTTCAGTTATATAAAAATTTTTAAATTTTAAAAATCTATTTATAAAGTTTGAATTGATTAACTCTGTTTTTTTTTTCAATCTAAAGTAAGGGGAGAAAGAGGGGGGGGGGGCATAACACTTGGCAAAACTCAGATAACAAATATCTATTTCGCATAATTCAAATAAATAATCGAAATGCAAAAAATGCAAAAACGCTTAAAAAAAACTTGCAATTCGCAAATATACATTAGATAAAAAAACAACAGTATTTACAAAATTTCCTGATTTTTTACTCTTATATAGAGGAAAGTCCTATACAAATTGAATTTTTTTTTAAATCGTTTTGTCTAAAAAAAAAAGTTCCTAGGAAAACGGTGAAAAATTAAGAAAATATTAGGTTAGTTATTTTAATAATTAGATAAAATTGAGAGTGTCACGAAATCCCATTTCTGAAAATTTTAAAGTTACAAAATCGAAAAAATTTTAAAATTTTAAAATCATAATCCTAAATCACATAATCGCAAATATAAAAATCTCAAAATTACAAAATTACAAAATCCCAAAATAGAAAATTTTCAATGTAATTATGTGTATTATGTAGGTGAACAAAATAAGATTTTTGTCCATAGAATTTTATTATCAATAATAAATTTCTCTATAATTTAATGCCTCAAAAAGTCGAATCTCTCATAAATGAACATATAAATATTGCGGGAAAATCGTATAAACATGATTTTGCAACCCAATTATAAAATCCCTCTTTTATTATATGCTTTTATAATAACTCGTCGCTGTCGGTTTATTTATTTATTTATTTATTTGCCATTCTGTCACGCTTTTTATTTTAACTATACTATAGGCGTTTATAATTATCCCTCTTAATTATTTTAAACTATTTTTCGTAGAAAGGAGATACATATATCCCTTTTTATAGAAAATTATTTGCTTTTATAAAAATTTGTTTTATTTAAAACCTTTACTTAAGGAAAAAGGGAATATATCCCTATGCAAACACTCATAGAAAACCCAAACCCAATTTATTTAGTATTTCCACAAAACACAAGAAAAACTTTCTGGAATAAAACCAAAACTAAAAACTTCTAAACCTTAAAAACTTGTTGCTCCTTTAAAGCGGAATAATTCCGAATCTAAAAAAAAAACACGATTTGGCCGACTCATTATACCGCTTTAAAAAATAATAAAGCCAATTCGACCATTATTTTTGGGACATTATTTCAGAGCACTAATTTTTCTTCGAGAAAGGTAAAATTAATAAAAATTAACCAGTTCTTTTTAATAATATTGGATTTTAACCAACAAAAACCATTTCAATCTCATAAGATGATTAATGCACAAGAAATTAGAAAATTAACAGAAATACAATTATTCCAAGGAAAAAATACTGTCAAAAGGAAAAAAAACCAATAGATCGTAAAATAAATAAAATTTTAAATATTGAAATATTTATTTTTTTAAACAAAAATTGAAATTTGATTGGTTCAAATATGCAAACTATTATTTCCCTTATTATTTCAAATTGTGTATTTTATATTTATTATAAAACTAAATTATATAAAAACATATAATTTTTTCTTATTTAAAACAAAGAAATTTGAAACAAAATTGATTTGTATCTACAATTCATTTTAGTATAATTAATTTTAATGTCAAAATCATAATGATTTTATATACATTCCAAAACAACAATAAAAAATAATTTATACGCCTTTCAGTACAATTAAAAAGAAAATAACCTATAACTTTATTATATTTATTTATATTAAGTTTACGTCATTTTAAATTTTAATATAATTTGGTATTAATTAATAAAATCAAAAAATATGAACCTTAAACTATAAAAATGATTGATTTTCATTTAAAAATTTTCTTTAACTTAAAAAATTAACTTTATATCTATTATCGTATTTATTTACAAAATATATACATATGTTAAATGGAAATAACATTTATATATTATGTATATTACATATACTAAAAAATTAAATTAATTTTTTATTCTAGATCTAAGGTTTAAATTAATAATAACTAAAAAATTTAATCGACTATAAATATTAAACAGAAATTTAATGACTTATCATAATATAATCAGCTTCACGAACTAACGTCCACATGAAGTAAGATTTACAAAGAGAAATTACCTAAAGCCAGGATAAATGAACTAAGCGGCTCTACACTCACACTAAATAAGGTGCACAAACAGAAATTTAATTAAATGCCGAATGAATAAACTAATACCTATACACATTTATATGAAATAATAAGGGTAATTTCAATTAACAAAAATCGATATTTTTGATTAAATAATTTTCCTCATTTGACAAATTAATGAACATCTAATTTAAATTAAGAAAAAATTAAAAAAAATATAAACTATTAATTATTCTAAGTTGTAAGCTATTGTTTTAAATAAGCTTAAATTAATAAATCTAAATTGTATTACTCAGTCACGTTAAATTATTAATACAATTTGTAGTATTAAAATAAAGTGAAATGAAATAACGCTCACCTGAACTAACGTTCATAAACATATAAATCAACTAATTCCCAGAAAATTTGAGAGATTTAGTTTATAATGTACTAAAATCTTCTTTTTGACCTTAACCAAAGCTCTCAATTGAGAACTAATTTAGCAAATTTTATAATAAGTTATGGCAATATGAAACATAATTTATATAAAGTTTATTAAGTTATTTCTTAAAGTTTTTTTAACCGGCTTCACGAAATAACCCACCCCCTAAATTGATTGTAGAACTTGAGCATCTTGAACTGTTGTAGGTATCTGAAATTTAGTGAAGAGGTGTCGAGTTACATGCCAACAACTTTTGTAAAATTTGGTTGGTCTAGAACAACCGGTTTAGGCTTCTTGTACCTCTTGGAACTTAATGAAGCTAGGCGTTTAAAATTTTACAGATGATGATCAAGTTTTATGACAATAACTTCTGTAAAATTTAGTTGCGCTGCTGCATAGGTTCGGGTAGCTGCCATACAACTTCTCTTTTTAAATGAAAAGTTCTCTTTTGTGTTTATTGAGGTTAGGTATTTGAAATTTAGCGAAGATCAATTAGTACATTAGTGCGAATTGCGTATTCGAAAACGTTCTAAATACCACTTTTGTAGGCTTTAGACTGGATAGGCTATTTTGGTAAACTTTATTTAATAATAAACTGTGGTTCACCTGTAAATAAACAGAGTGTTGATGTTAGTACAATATTGTTTCTGGGCTTTAATTCATGTCGTTTTTAGTTCATAAAGCCAATGTAATCAACCAAAGGTCACCGGTACTATTTCAAAAACGTATAGAAAATTCTTGAAATCACAAAACAAAAAAATTATTTAAATTATTCGAAAAAAAAATTTTGTAAATATGTAAAATTACATCCTGTTTGGTTCTCAAATATTAAACGCGTATTTTATGTTAATTTAATCGTATAATATTTGCATAAATGAATAGAATATAGTATTACTGTAACAAAAATTTATATAGTTAGATACTAACTCTAAAAAACTTTAATATGGGGTAAGAGGATAAATAATGAAAATTAATGTTTACTTTTGGTATCTATAACTATAAAATATTTTATAAAAAAAAATATCTTTTGTTACTAGGATGATGAATCACATAATTTTTTTTTTTTTGTTTTTGTTTTTCTAATTTTAATACAGGGTCAACAGAAATATAATTTTTTTGTTTTTAAATATTATTTTATTGTTAATTTATTAAAATTAATAAAATAGAATTAAATTCAAGGAATTTAAAACAAAAAAAAAAATTTTATATAAATTTAATTCTCTAAATATATTAAAGTACCTTTATAAATTCAAAATTATAGAACTTTAGATAATTAATGGAATATAATTATTATTAGGAATATTTTATATGAATTAAGGAACATTAGATATAGTGAATATAAATCATAATTAATTATCGCTAACACTAACCATAAAGGAAATATTTTATACAAAATGGGAGCGTGTAATATGCCTGTGTTTCATGTGCCTGCAGTGTTATTTGACTGTTTCGTTTGTAAATTGCCTATATTTTATTTGTCTATACACACTTCATTTGACTGGATGTAAACCATATAATCTGGGTAGATTTTAGAATTGGTTTCAAAATTAGAGCTTTAATAATTTGTTTAGCAGAGGGGTTTAGGGTGGTAGGATTTCTGACTCGATTCAACTCGGACTCGAACTAGAACTCGTCGAGTATTTAGGTAGTTACTCGGGGTGGGAATTCGACTCTAATACTCGACGAATCCAAATTTTTAAAATTGAGCAAAAACCAGTAAATTCTTAAAAGTATTCAAACCAACCAAATAAATAAATTTTTAAAAATAAACAAAGTAACCAAATATCTAGTAAATATCTACATATAAAAAAAAAATTAAAAATCTATTTCTTATTGAAAGAAAACTATTCAAACATTAAAGTTTTAAAAAAAATTTTTCATAGCTATTATATAAGATACTTGATAAACACGGCATAACATACGCCAATCTGGAAATCTAGAAATAATATTGTATTTTTGTCACTTAACTTTTCAATGAAATAAAAAGAAATATCTTTCTGTTCTAATATAGTTTTTATTTATCTTAAAAACATTTTTTGAGAGCTATGTACCCTTCATTTGTAAGAATACTTAACTTTTTACAATAATAATAAAAATAAATTTAAATAAACGCAAAAACGTAGATAGCAACACTAAGAAAATTAAAGAAAAATTTTGTAGTGGAGGTTTGGGCGCGACAGTCCCCGTTCCTTCAAAAACAATCTTTTTTTCATAAAAATGTCTAAATTCGTATAAAATTCACTATTTTTAAATGAAATGTCAAAATTGAATACTTTTTATACGGAATTTTCAAAATTAATTATTTTCCATATGGAAATGTGACAATTTTTTTTTTTTGAATGAAATTGGTATATATAAATACATGTGTGGGCACTGTAAGTATTAATAGTTGGATTCAAAATCAGAGCCGTTTTCCAGAATATTTATATACATATATTTATGTCTATGCGAGATTTTTAAATTTTAGGATTTTGATGTCCGGAATTTTGTAATTCCGGGATTTTGATTTTCGGGATTTTGATTTTTCGAGATTTTGTCTTCGGGATTTTGATTTTGGAATTTTGATTTCCGGTATTATGTACCCAACCATATAAATTTTTTAATTTTTTTTATTATTTTTTTCTGTTATGTGCAGTTTAGTTTTTGCTATGAAAAATAAAGAAAATTATTGCAAACATTTACAGCTTTTATATTCCTAATAGAAGATATTCAATCTGAATTTTTTAAGCATGGCTTACTTAAATTACCCAAACTAGATTTATAGTTTTATTTTTTTTTAATTCTAAATATTGCTAGGTATACTGATATTAATTTGTCTGATTGAAATTAAGATTCGTCTTCACTTTTCATTGTGAATTAAAGTACACAAATAAAAACTGAAAAATAAAAATTTAAACAGCTAATAAAATTGGAGCAAATTTGTACAAATTATTTGAACATTAAATTTGTGCAATTTAACTGAGAGTTTTAATTTCAGAGAGTTAATTTCAGGATAATTAAACAATTTCTGATCAATTTTTTTAAATTCCTGGACCACAATTTCAGTTGAAAATCTTGTAATATAACAAATAATATTAATTAATTTTATAAAATATTAATTTTATGAGATTTTAATAAGTTTTTTTGTTACAAAGATCTTTAGCTATGAAAATTGTTATTGAACTCCAAAACATTAACCGTTTTCCCTTGTCTTTTCGATATAGACTCAACACGGACTCGACGAGTCCGTGTCCGTCAACCAAAGTTTTCAGAAACCTCAGGCGGCCTACATTTATTGTTGAAATATGTGTGTTTTTACAAATGAAATCCAGTCAAATGACATACAGTCAAATGAAAACATACAGTATATGTGTGTTTTTACAAATAAAATCCAGTCAAATGAAATACAGTCAAATGAAATACAGTCAAATGAAATACAGTCAAATGAAAATACAGGCAAATGACATACAGTTACGTGACCTACAGTCAAATAAAATACATTCTTGTGATAGTAACCCTTTAAAATATTATTTTCTGGGGCCTCGGCCGCGTAGTGGGTAAGAGCGTATAAAAATACGTTGTAAACACCGAGAGGGTTCGAATCCCACACACCTCGTAAGAGTTATTCCCCCTTACGACATTTACAGCCACGCCTGAATAGGAAAGGATGAGAAATGCATTAAAAAAAATATATATATATATTATTTTCTTTTTGGTGATCTATTAAAAAATAAGTTCCCATATTATAATAAGTTTATATAAAAATAAGTTTTGTATATAGTTAAAATTTAAAATAAATATTTTTGCAAAATTTGTCAACAAGATCTAAAATAGCTAATCTACTAATAATGTAGTAGAATTTTTACGATCGTTATCAAGTAAATATATAGCTCAAGGCATCCTTATGTATTATCCTTATATGGACAATAAAATTTCAAATTATTTGTTGTAATTTTTTTATTTTTCGAAAAATCGTTTATATATATATAGTTTATATATTTATTTTTATAGCATTTTTATGGACTATAAATACATATATGTATATAATAAATAATCCAAGATTATTTAGTATAAATTGATCGTTAGAATTTTTCTATAATTTTAATTATGATTTTACTTATTACAATTTTCTAAAATTTACATTTTCGGAGAATTGAAAACAGAAGTTTTTTTTTCGTTTTAGAAAATTATATGAAAAAATTAACGTAGTTTCTTACTATTAATGATGCTATTAATCTCACCAACAATGTCTAAAACGTAAAAAAAACCATTATTAAACTTATTGTTTTCTTTTCTGATGGTAGCGAGTTTTAGCAGTAGACTAACCATTATAGTTTGAATTGAACTTAACTTATTCCGCATCGTTTAGTGATCTTACAAGCTATCATTATCAGATTTAGTAATTCAGATTTACCAAATTTCTTAATTTTTCTTAAAAATAAGTTTTAAAATGCTTTTTACAGTAAAAAATACAACACACACTAAAAAATGTAAATCAAAATATTGAGTCTATAAATTAGAATTTTTATAAAACTGTACACTTTTTATCAGATACACTGCTTAGATGAAATATATAGTGTTTAGTACAAAAATAATAATTTGTTAGTTCATATTTTATTATAAATCTGATTCATATAGCCGTTGATGATTTCAAAATATATTTTTAGAAGCTTTTTAATTCATTAATTAAACATACATTTGTATGTATATATGTATATTTCATATATACAAACATTATTATAGTATTAATCTATAAATTATTTTTTAACACATTGACCGCCACTTTTTAACAACAAAAATAACGCTCTAGCATGGCATATTTTTTTTACTATTATTTTTTACTATTATTTTAATATTATTTATATAGAATTTAAAATAAATTTTTATAAAACTTTTAAAATTTATGAATTAAATAAATCTGTTATGACAATCATTGTGTTAATATTCTGTAATAAATAAAAAAAAAAAAAAAAAAAACAAACAAAAAAAGAGGAAAAACTTATCATCATCATCATCATCATCATTATATCAATTACTGTGAAAAAAAACTATGAACTATTTACAATTACTAATTTTGTATTAATTTGCATATTATAAAAATCCCCACCATTTTTAATAATTTATACTTTTTATATAAATTTTTTTTTTTTTTTATTTTAACACCCCCATGACATTGACAATATTCCTAAAACTCATACTTTTATATACTTTTAAACTATTTAGAATTTTGTTTTGGTTTTTTTTTTGTTTTGTTCTTTTTTTGTGCTTTGAATTAATTATACTTTTTTTTTTTAATTTATTACTATTTGAACATAGTTGAAATAATTACCTTCACACATTTTTATTTTTCCTTTCTTTTTTTTTTCACTTTAATATTAGGTTATTTTTTTAACTGATGAAAAACTCCATTAAAAACAATACAAAAAAAAAAAGAAAAAAAGAAAAATAATTTATAACTAAATAATAACTATAGTATCATTCATTTTATCGACCAAACATAACCTTAAACTTGGTGTTATTTGTTTCAGTTGCAATTAAACCTTCATGAAAGAAAGAGAACAATTTTCCACAGTACATTTTTGTTACGACTAGTGACATCTTTCGGTTGTAAAAATAATTCTTTATTTAAAAAAATAAAAAATTAAAAAATAAAAAATATAAAAAAATCATGAAACCGTTAATATATTTAACATTAATAATTTTTCTATATAAAATGGTAAAATAAATATTTGCAGTAATTTTTTTTTTTATTATTAAATATATATTAATGTTTCAAATAAAATATTATTATATATAATAAATTTAAATAATTATTTTAAAATGATTTTAAAAAAAAAAAAAAAAGTAAATTTTTTTTGCAATTATTATTATATTTAAATAATGATACAGTGAAGTCGTGATAAAATGAACAATATTACATTTGTTGGATTTATATCTTTTTCTATCTGTAAAATTATAAATGTATTAAGAATATATTGAGAAAAATCTAGAAATACTGTTAAATGTTAATAATTTTTATATTTTGAAATGTTTTTTAATCCAAAAGAGTCAATTCAAACTCGTATTATTAAGGATATTTATTTAATTTTGTATTAAAATGTAATAAAGTTATAATCAAAGTATATCTATTATAAGAAGTAATTTCACTTACCACATGATCAAAAAATATTCTTGGCAGTCCACATAGAAATATGCAAATACATATTTATTGAAAGTGGAAAAAGTGGATAGTAATAAGAATTTTTTAGGCAGGAATAAAAATTAAAAAAAAAAACTATTTAAAATTGAAAAATACTAAACTTCAAGTAAATTTGAATATTCTATATGAATATTGAACATTTACGTGGCCTTATATTAAACAAATATTTCAATTTCAGTTATTGCTTACCTAAATACATTATACTCAATCATAAACATATTCATTTCGGTGGCATTTAAAATTACATTATAAAAATATAAATAGTATTGCTATAATAAACAGTGGATGTGAACCAAAAAAAAACTTGTATACCTATCTACTTTTACAAATAGAATTTTTTATTGTAAAGAAGTGCATTAGTATTAGTAAAAAATAGTAAAACTACTTAATTGTAATACATATACTTTGATTATAATAAAAAAACAATGAATTCAAAGGATAAAAATTTAAAATAAATACCAATATCAGAACAAAAATATAAAAATGAATCAAATAATATGATTCATAAAAATTTTAGCCCTTACATATATCATATCACATTTAATTCTTTAATACGTATTTTAATACTCCTTCTACTCTCAAATGATTTTCATATTTTTGATATTATAAAGCAATATTCTAAAAGTTCATTATATTGCGACTTTACTGTATAGACATATTAAAAAGAAAATTTTGATATAGTTTATTCTAAATATTTATTATTTATTCAAAAAATTATTTTTACATTAATTAAAATATAAATTCATAATAAAATAATATAATAAACAATAAATAAAATATAAAATTTTATTATTATTAAATAATAATTAATTTAATATTATTTTTATTTTAATTATTACATTTTCAAAAATATATATATATATATATATATAATATAAAGGTATTCTGTGAAATTGATTTTGATTTATTGGAAGAAGCATATAAAAATTGTACAGAAGATAATGATATTACAACAGATGAATTAAAAGATGTTATTAAAAATTATAACTTTAGTACATCAATGGAAACAAATATACAATGTTATTGGAAATGTTTTATGGAAACTGCTAATGTTATGTCAGATGGAAAAATTTTAAAAGATGATATGATGAAATTTCTTGAATCACAAATTGTTTATGGATTATATGATTCAGATGATATTAGTAGATTATTAGAATTTTGTGAAAAAGCTGTTATAACAAAAACAAAAGGTGAAAGTGAATGTGAAATGAGTTATGAATTATCAAAATGTATTTATTTAAATTTAATTGGTGAAAATAAAATTGTAGGAAATATTAAAAAATGAAATTTATAATAATAAATTAATTGTTAAAAAATCAAATATCAGATATACAAAAATATTTTGAAAATAAAATTATTTATTAATCCAGTACCTATATAAAATTATTTATAATAATTATTAATTATAATAATTATTAAATTTATATATATTAAGTTTATGAAAATGTTAAAATAAATAAATAATTGAATCTATAGTAAACTAATTTATCATTTAAAAAAAAAAAAACGATAGGTTTATTTAAGTACTATCCCAATATATTTTTAGACAAATAACCATATTATAATATATACAAATCAAAAAAAAATATATATATAAATAAAAAAGGAGGTTATACCAAAGTTTTTATTATACCAGGAAAAAATAAATTATTATGACCTAAATTGTAGTTAGCAACGTAAAATACATAACAACAAAAATAAATTTTTTATTTAATGTTAATATACATAAGGATATTTTGTTTATTATATTATGTTATATATATTATGCTAGAGTTTTAAATTTTTAAAAACCTTCTTATTTTGTCTTATAAAACTTATAAATTCGGAAAAATATCTAAAGAATAAAAATATTTTTGTTTTAAATGTTTAGGTAAATGAATTGTACAGAATTATGATGAGTAAAAAAGAAAAAACTTAATACAAAATGTAAAAATTAATATTAATATTAAAGTAAAATGGAAAAAAAAATTGAATCATTTGAACGTATTTAACAAGCAAATATATTTAGTGTATATTGAATTAAAATTTCTTAATGGCATATTGCCTCCTCACATAATGAATAAAAATCAACCTATTAAAAGAACGTATGATCCGTAAAATGATCGTACTTCGAATTTAAGTCTGATTTTAGGATTTACATTTGAGTCTGGTCGCAATAGAGATTAAATTTCAAGAGTAACTACAATTCCGTAATAAATAAAGCTAACTCAATTCTAAGATTCTTGTTCAAAAAAAGTGCTCAAATTTCTGTATGACGAAGCAACTTTTCTTTACTTATATAAGACCTTCTCGAAAGTCAAGTATCGTCTGCCTATCATGACTATCGTGATATAAATAATCCCGTGTTGAATCAATCCAAAATTAAAAATATCTTTCTTTTACTTTACGTAATTCGTCCTCATAAAACTAAACGTTTTTTAATCAATTTGAACTCGATCCAGCTAGACCCATATAGGCTTTCACTTTCAGTGATATTCCGAACAATTATGTTCATATTATATATAGGAAAAATCTGAATAATTTGAGATCGGTCAAGGTTTTTAATGTGTCATGTTGTTAAGTTTTTAATGTGTCATGTGAATATATCGTAGTTTGGTAGAGTGTAACAAACAATTTGAGATCGGTCAAGTTTTTTAATGTATCATACACTCACATGCCATACACTCACATGTCATATACTCACATGACACATTAAAAACTTGACCGATCTCAAATTGTTCGTTCCGCTCTACAAACCACGATAAATTCTAGACTATTTCAGGTATGTTGAGAAAAACTATACAAAATCTGAACTCTTTGTTACTAACATTAATAAAAATAAAATTAAAAGCTATACTTTTCGCAAACATGTTTAACATTTGTAATGTGCATGATTAATCTCATACAGCAATTTACTCCGTGTCCTCCTTGTACAAAACTAGATTCGATTGGTGTTTAGTAAGGATTTTAGATTTTACTAAATTATTTCTAAAGTTATTATTCTAACATAACTATAACATTAATAAGAAATAACTAACATTAGTTATAATTATTTAATTTAATTTTATTTCTTACATTTAGCGTCATTATTTACTAACATACTAACACTTGTAAATGATCACTTTCATTTATTCTTCTTCTTCTTCTACTGCCAATCCATGACTGGATGTACGGTGACGATATCAGGAGGGTTTTTTTTTTATTGTAGGACTAGGTTGGCATATTCAACTCTGTTTCTGGCTTTGTATACTAGTTCGCCAATTGTTCTAATGCCGGTCCAGTTTTTGATTTTTCGTGACCAGGACAATTGTTTTCTGCCAACCGCGTCTTCCTTCGATTCTACCTTGGACAATTAATTGCAGCATTTGGTACTTTAGATTCCTCATTATATGACCGAAGTATGCTATTTTACGATATTTTACTGTTGTTAAAAGTATTTGATCTATATTTAGTCTCCGAAGCACCTCTTCGTTTGTGACTCTATCTGTCCATTTTATTTTAAGTAAGCGGCGATAGCACCACATCTCGAAAGCCTCTAGTTTATTCATTGCATCCACTTTTAGTGTCCAGCTTTCCACACCATATGACCCTATTATACCACACATAGCATTTTGTGAATCGAAGTTTTAGTTTGACATTCAAGTTTCGGCCACTCAATAGTTTTTTTAATTTACCGAAAGAATTCCTTGCCATCATAATTTTTCGTTTAACCTCTTTATTGGAGTCCCAATCTTCGTCTAGTAAGTATCCAAGATATTTATAGTTTCCTACACGTTCAATCTCGTTGTTACCGCAGTATAATTTAACGTTATTGTGTGTATTTTTGTCTCTACTTACTATCATAAATTTAGTTTTCGCAATATTGATGTTGAAACCATAGTTTTTGCTATGATGATAGACTCTTTCGACGAGATGTTGTAGGTCTAATATATTTCATTTATTAATATTATGGTAATAGTTCACTAAATGAAAATTGTTGTATTAAACAAATGCATGATTTGAGGGAGATTAAGACAAATTTTCCTGGCGGAGAATTAACAGTTTCTTAACAGTTTCCAAGATAACGGTCTTAAAAGTATTGTCATTAAGTTTTTCAAAATACATATAATATTTTCTTCGCCCCTGTAGTATATAAAAGATTCGTTTAGGTATCGATACATATATTTGAAACTATGAAATTTTGTACTAATATCTAAACTTGTTTCTAGCATCATTAATAGTTGAACAGTTATAAGCTCTTAAAGTCGAAAAATATTGATATTGCATTAAAAAAAACCGATTATTAAGATATGATTTTCTTTTTAATTTTCTAACTTATCAAAATCATAGCTATAATTTAGGTTATTATCATTTTTATTCTATCTTTAACTCTTTTAGAAAAAATTAAAAAATTATCTTGCGCTTCATTGAAATTTTGTTCAAAAAAAATTTTCTCCCATATGTTTGATTTTTATTTGAAAAAAGTATCAAAAGTTTTCGTTTCATTACTTTCAAAACGGTACTTTTAAATTGTAATCATTACACATTTAATTACATACAAAAGTAAAAAGATTAACTTATAAATTAAAATAAAAAAAAATATATATAATTTTAAATACCTTATAATGTTTAATTTTATACTTTTTGTACCAAAATAAAACATATTTTCAATAAGTTTTTTTTTTTTTATATGATTATCCTTAATTATTTACACTTTATATATTTTGTACTATTTATATGTTATACCCCTACATATACATATATACCTCTACGTTACGAATATATACATTATAATACTATAATATACATTATAATACTTAATACTATAGAAAATATTAAGAAAAATTCCATGAAAATTCCATTTTTTCCAACATAAATTGTTTTAAAAAAATTATTAATTTTTTTTTTTGTTTTTTATAATAATTACTGCATATTTTGTTGTTGGTTTAATTAAAAATCGTAAAAATATTCATTAAATTACAACGGTAAAAAATTTAAAACCGTAAAAGAAATAAAGATCAACATTAATTAAAGGAATTTATTTTTTACCGATGCCCATAAATGTGGCAAGGAAATTAAAGAAACTTTCCGTTCCTGGTGTTGCTATAAATGTGGTAAGAGGGAATTATTCTTACGCCGTTTAGAGGATTTGAATCCACACTTCCTCGATGTTTATCTCTTGGTGCTTACAGCGTATTTCATACGTTCTTACACACTAGGTCACCGAGGCCCCATAAAGTTATATAGAATTTTCAATTTCTTTCGTTTACATCAACCTAAGGAAAGATATTATTGATGATTTGAATTGAAAAAGATAATTCCGCAAGTAGTTTAACTATACGGTTAAAATAAAATAACAACTTTTAAAACTAAACTCAAAGTTTTAACAAAGTTTTTAAAAGTTAACAACTTTACTTTTTTTAAGTTTTCAATTTATTCTTTCCAAGTAACTTGAATTTAGATTTTAAACGGAACAAATACATCTGTTGTTAATTTAAAAAAAAAAATTGCAAAACATTCGTACAGATTGTAACTTATTCATAGAAACTCCACAGTATTTCCAAGTATTTGATAATGTTGATTGGAATTTCCGTAATATAATCACATAAAATATTTAAATCTAAAATTTTATTTAAAAATTTTTGTATTTAACATTTTCAATTGTACACCAATTTAAAAATTTACACCAAAACTTATTAAAAATATATACGTATCTTATTGGTATAAAAGTGTAATATTATAAATTTAATAATAAATTGATTAAAACTTATGCCACATTATGTGGTTTTGATATATATGTTAATAATTGTTAAAGTCAAAAAATTAAAAATAAAATAAGAAAAATATTAATTCAAATTTTTAATATTTTTTTTCCAGATATTTTATTTAATTAAATTAATGTTAATTTTTTTTTTTTTTTTTATACAATCGATGAAACAGAAACCAAATATGTATAAAAAATTTTTTATATCAATAATTTATCAACTGTTAACCATAAAGTTAAAATTAATTTTAATAAAAATTCATTTTTAGCTTTGCTTGATTTGAAGAACTACTAGTTCTTTAAATTCTAAATGGCTAAATTGTAGCTAATTTTAAACCAAATTTCATTTCAATTATTTTTTAATTTTAATTATTACTGGGGCTTTAAGTTTTATGTCTTGCCGAAGAAAAATTTGTGTAGGTGCCTAAATTACAGGTGTTTAAAAATAGCATTTTTTTTTTGGAATTTTTTTTTATATCAAAAATTACAAAACAAAACTAACATCTCTGACATAATGAACAAATCCTTAATCAATGCTGTAATAAAGAAGAAACTCTTAAATAAGGTTACCATAATCAAAATTTGATGGAAAAAGGACAAAAAAGAAATTATTATTTTTGAGAACTGAATTTCCAATGAAAATTTAAAAAAATTGTTTTTAGCGATTAAAATGAATGAAGCATCAACTGTCCTAGTCTGTCAAAAAAAATGTAGAAATATTTCGATAGCATCAACATTTAAATGGACTCTCTGATATATGTAGATCTGAGAAATTTTCTAAGCTTCTTCCGTCAGAGTAGTATCATCGTGGCATAAATCTAGCGAAATCTAATACCAACTCTGGCCGAATAGGTTTCCCTACGTTTTGAAGTTAAACTGCGAACCTAAAGTCTTGTGATTATTGATGCATTAGCTCAGCCTTTATCAATAAAAAGCAAAAAAAAAAAGATTAGATATTGTAAAATATATTTATTGACGCTAAAAACAATAACAATTCATATATATAAGTGTGAAAAGTTTAAAAAATTAGTTTTTTTTAATAAAAATCGCATTGTTTGCTGTGAATCAAATTTCAATTGTGATTAATTTACCAATATATACCAATATATTATGCCCAATATATATATGATAAAATAAGTAATAACTAAAGCCAATTAAAATTTTAACATAAAATGTAATAAAATAATATAATATGTAATGTATAATATAATATGAGGGAAAATTCATACAAAACGTAATAAAAAAATTTGTATACCATGTATAAAAAACCAAAAATTTTTTTAAATTATCATTCAAAAACTGTACATAAATAATATTTAAAGTATTATTATTAATATTTTTCCAGAATATTGAAAAACTCTTTCTGTCTCTCACACATACCCACAAAATTTCAATTTAAATTAATAAAAACTAAAGCCAAGAATAAAAAGAAAATAATAAAAAAAAAAAATTTAATAAAAATTCACTTAATAATAATAGTACTATAATAATAATAAAAAAATATATTTTTTTCAGTTAAAATTAATAACTTAATTACTGTTATATTTTTTAATATTTTGTTATGGGCTTTAATTCTATAGGAATAATGTTCATCAGGATCTGAAACACAGAATGCTAATAATGGTTAATTTTTTATTATTTTTTTGTTTTTTTTTTTTTTCTTTGTTATTTTGTAACTCAATTACATTTTATAAATAATATGATATACTTAATTCATTGTTTGTTTGTTTGTTTGTTTCTTTTTAAGCCTATTTAATACAACAGAGAATCGAAATTAAATGAAAATTTTAAAATTCCAATGTATTTTAAAAAAAAAATTAAATTTTCTTTTTAAATCACAAAAATGTCATCTAAAAAGAATACTTACAATATATTTACAAAAATTTTGAATAACTCATGTCCAATACAAAACTTGTGAACTTGTTATTGAAATTGCAGCAATATATTGTTAAACATATTATTTTTAAATCAGATTATTCATCAACCATCTTGGATGATACACAACAAATTAAATAAGTTATTAATTTAATACTGCAGATAATTGCATACATTTAGGGATATTTTTTTTTTTAAATAATTATTTTTTTATAAATTACAAATATTTTTTTTTTTTTTTTTTAATTCAACTGCTATTATAACCATAAAACATTTTTTAACTTTTTTTTTTTTTTACTTTCTTTATTGTCGTTTTTTTTTTTTTTTATTTTCTTTTACTTTTTCATATTTATTTTTCCTCACAATAAAAGCATTATTTTGGTATATGTATTGTTTTTTTTTTTTTTTTTTTTTTTTTTGAACGCACAGAACAACCGAAACGAGAATATTTTAATCAATTTGTACCATCTGTTTTCGAGTACTAATGGTGGTCTAGCTAGAGAATCTCTTTTGCATATTGAATACTGCTACTGAAAAAAAGAAAAAAAAAAATCAAAAATAAAGTAACAATAATGTAAAAATTATATATAAATATTTTTAATAATTATCATCTTTATTTGAATGAAAAATATAAAAATTATAAATAATTTTTTTTTTTTTTTTTTTGTTAATAACCAAATATGTGCAACATCCAAATGAATATGTCTGAAAATTTTTTAACAAATTATTCAATATATGTATATGTAGATTCCAAATTAAATTAAATATACCAACATAGGTTAATATGTATCAATTGGACGGTTTTAACTTATATTTATATACATATATTAATAATTTTTCTTTTTAGCTTGCTAATTAATATTTATATATATACATATATATATATATATATATACAAAATTAAAGAAATATTATATTAAAGTTGTACAATATGGATTTAAATTATTATTAAAAAATCACCACGAAAGTAAAATTAAATTATTATAAAAAAAAAAATAAAAATAAAAAACGGATTGCTTTAAAAAAGTACTTTAAAAAATAATTATTAGCTTCTGGCAATTAAAAAAATTATCGGAAAAATATTACTTAAATGTAATTTTTAATATACATTAGGTAGTTTTCTTATCCCTAGATTTTCATTCTGAATTCTGTGTTTCTAAAAAAAAATAATTTTAATCAATTAAAAAAAATAATTTTAGTCAAATTAGAGATTTTATTAAATAATTTAATGAACCTAACAGAAAATTTGAAACAACATAATTTGATCATTACCACTTTTCTTGATCATTACCATCAGGAAGCATGGAATCTTGAAGACTAACGTTAAGAGTGTTCGATATTTCAAGCAAATTAATTTAAACAATTAATTTCTTTAATGATTTATATTCAATAATAAGATATTTTATTTTTCAAGTTCTACTTGTTTTTCTTTATTAAATTAGAACATTTTTATTAGTTGATTTATTTTGGAAAAATTTAAAAAAAACTTGTTTTGTTTATCTTTATTTTATAAAAACTTAAGACTAACTTAATCACCTTACAACTAATTTACACTAACTTATTCTAATACAAGATCAATTTTCTACTTATTCTATTCATTTAAGCACCAGCAGTGATTTTTATTTATTTTTTTATCTCTTTTTGGGATAAACATGTCATATTTAAATAAATTTGTCTCTATATATTATAAGGGTTATATTCTCTGCAGTTGCATGTGGCTCTTCTATTATAGTAGTGGGTCTTCTATATGGTCATGGTTTTGAACATAGCCATCGAAATCAAGATAAATGAAGTGTTGGGATGCTATAAATCCCATTTTTAAACTGTTTTTAACATACATACATACATTATGATATTAAATTATGGGATATTAAACCTTTTGAAATGTTTTCAGAGATCTATCAAAGTGGTTTCATATTAATTTTATAAAAAAACGAGGAAGAATACCTTTGTCAACTCTTAGATACCCGTACGAACCGTTAGTATGTTCACAGCCTGTCACTCTGCTTACAATATTATTTTTTTAATATTTTAGTATTTTAAAATAATTTGGGTGAATTTTATAATTTCTAGAACTATGGGTTGTACATATATTCAAACTATATGTTTATATGTACATTCTTCAAAAGCAGATTCTAACCTTCCACATAACGATTATCAATCCAAAACTTTTTCAAATATTCTATAGTACCATTTAATACTAAGCGGTAAATGTATATTAAATTTACTTAGTACAAAATAATAATTGACAGAATAATTCTTATAAGTACAATAAAATACATATATGTATGTAAATACGGCGCTATATAATATACATCTATACTCTTATCATTCATTCACTAGTGACATATACGATATGTAAATAAACATGATATTATATAAGTATGTATATATATCAATATCATATAAATAAAAATTCTTCAAGCAACCGTTATGTTGTTTATTTATTTACATTTTTTTGTACTACGCATTATATCCTCAACAATTTCAAATTATCGAGTAAAACAAAATGGAAAAAATTCGTTAAAGAAATTTGTTAGAAAATTTGAAAAAATCAAGTAATACTTTCGTCAATTATAAAGTAATCCTGTATTATTAAAAAAAGTTGTTAACAGAAACAAGAGTATAATATTGAAGCTTTAATTTTTGTGTATTACTTCAAAAAAATTTTAACAGGTGTTCAAGTTACAGGTGTTTAAAAATAGGAAATTTCCTAACAGTTTTTGACCCCTTACAGCTCCTAAACGGGGGGTGATACAAAAAAAATTTCTGAAATCACTCATACTTATTTTCAAAGGTCTAACTTCTGTCAAAATTTCAAGTTTCCAACTTAAACCGTTTAGAAGATAGAAGGGTTAAAAAAATTTGCAAAATTTTACTTTTGCATAACGGTAAATTAGACACCATATGCCACAAATATATATTTATTGTATATATACTTTTAAAGCTAATAAAAGTAGTAATCGTTTGGCGTTTTCAAAATGAAGATATATCGAATATAACTTGTGCTATAACAATTTAAATATAGAGCTTTTTTGAACCTTTGGTGAGCTGTAGCTCCGTAACGGGTGGGGCTACAAAAAAAAGTTATTAAAAATAAAATTAATATTTTTGTGAGTAGTTAAATCAGTAGTTAAAATATCAGTATCATATCAGTATACTATCAGTAGTTAAAATTTCATAGCTCTATTTCAAAAAAAATGTGGGGATCTAAAAGTTAGGTGTTCGAGAGCTACCCTAAGTTTTGGTCCAAACTTAACTAAAAAAAATAGGGAACCTACAAATTATTCCAGAAATTTTGTGTAAATTTCAAGATTCTAGCTTTCTTAGTTTTTGAGTTAGCGTACTGACGAACGGACGGACGGACGGACGGACAGACATGGCTCAAACGTCTTAGAATTTTTTTCTGATCCGATCCATACCTTTGAAGGTATATCTAGCTCGCTTATTTCGAGGTGTTACAAACGGAGGAGTAATTTTATTATACCCGATCCTATCGTACGGGTACAATTATCGATTCTGACAATATTAACTTTACGACACAAACATTTATTGAAATAATCCGGTGCAGATTTTTTATATATTTTAAATGTTTGTAATCCGTTTCAGATTTTCTATATGTAGATTTACGCAGATTGTTATGCTTTTGCGCTCAAATTTTCTTATTTTCTCCATTAGACTTGCACTTATGTTGTGCCAAATGGATTCAGCATATGGAATAACAAGTCTAATGAAAGTTTGGTATGCTAAAACTTTTTCTCTTTCATTGATAATTTCATTATAGAAAAGTTTTTTGGAAGCCATAAACGCTTTAGTCCCCTTTTCTAAATTTTTTTTAACATTATCAATGTAATTTAAATACCTAAGTATTTGACTGATTTTTTTCTATCAATTATGATACTTTTAATTTAAAGCTTTTATTTGAAAATTTTTCCAAAATTTTTTAATATTGCTGTTGGTTTTATAACTATGTATTAGAAAAAATAATTGCTTCACATTTATCTAAATTCAGCTTGAGTAACCATACCTTACAATAATCGATGGTTAAGTTTTACTTTAAGTGTCAGCACATATTAAAACTTATTGTCTTGATTTTTATACATATTATGAAATTTTATGAATTTTTTGCAGATATTTATAAAGAGAGAAACAATTAACTTGTTATGAATGCCCACAAAAAAAACTTATCGGTTCAATTTATTTTGAGGATTTGTTCTACAAAATCTTTAGGTAAACTACTAAAAATCATTAAAAATATCACTTCAAATCCATTAGAAAATTTAAAAAGTTATTATTAATTAGAAATGGTTTTAAAAAACTAAAACGAAAGAAAATTTGCTTTCCGTGCGATCCTTTTAAATGACTTTTAATTTTCCATGAAGAAAATTAAAATTTCATTTAAAATCCCACAATTTCAATTAAATTTAAAATATATGGATACATGGATGAAATAATTAATTTTAATTATAAAATTAAAGTGATATCTAAATATAATAAAAGACAAGTTGCTGCTGCTGAGTAGCGTGCCCTACTGTTATGTTAAATGTTAATTTAACAAATGTTATACTATGAAAAGAAAGAAACGTACATCTGATATTTACCCATATAACAGATAGAAAACAATAAATATTATAATGTTATGCTATGAAATGAAAGAAAAAACAAGGCAGTGTATAAATCAAAGTTTTTAGAGGGTCGTATTTTTAAGTAGAACATTATAAAATTGCAATAATATTTTTATTTAAATTTTGCTAAGTAACATTTTCTTAATTTTTTAAAAATTTTGGCATAATATAGTACAATTTTAGAATCAGAAGTTTAGCCCATAATATAGAGATATATGAATAAAAATATGGGTATACATATATTAGATTTATTATAGATTTATTAATTTTTATATAGGCAACAGTTGGACGGAATGGACGGTAAACATAAACGAACAAAAAAAAAAATTCAGAATGTTCTATAGGTTATAATTTATATTTTTTAAATAGACTGATGTGATGTATAAATTTAATATTTAAAAAAAATAACAGAAAACAAAAAAAAAAAAGTAAAATGTAATACTGCGAAGAAAAATAAAAACGAATAGAAAAAAAAGAGAACAAAAATGTTACTTTGATTGTTTTTAAATATTTTTAATGAAAAAAAGAACTATTAAAATGTTATGATTTTAAAGAAAAAAAACATACATCTGATATTTACGTACCTACATAACAGATAGAAAAAGGAAAAAAAAAATGTTATGCTATGAAAAGAACGAAAAGTCCATCTGATATTGAGGTACATAACAGATAGAAAAAAAGAAATATCAAAATGTTATGCTATGAAAAGAAAGAAAAAACAAGGCAGTGTATAAATCAAAGTTTTTAAAGGTTCGCATTTTTAAGTAGAACATTATAAAATTGCAATAATATTTTTATTTAAATTTTGCTAAGTAACATTTTCTTAATTTTTTAAAAATTTTGGCATAATATAGTACAATTTTAGAATCAGAAGTTTAGCCCATAATATAGAGATATATGAATAAAAATATGGGTATACATATATTAGATTTATTATAGATTTATTAATTTTTATATAGGCAACAGTTATTTATATGAATGAATGGACGGTAAACATAAACGAACAAAAAAAAATTCAGAATGTTCTATAGGTTATAATTTATATTTTTTAAATAGACTGATGTATAAATTTAATATTTAAAAAAAATAACAGAAAACAAAAAAAAAAAAGTAAAATGTAATACTGCGAAGAATAATAAAAACGAATAGAAAAAAAAGAGAACAAAAATGTTACTTTGATTGTTTTTAAATATTTTTAAAGAAAAAAAGAACTATTAAAATGTTATGATTTTTAAAGAAAAAAACATACGTCTGATATTTACGTACCTACATAACAGATAGAAAAAGGAAACAAAAAAATGTTATGCTATGAAAAGAACGAAAAGTCCATCTGATATTGAGGTACATAACAGATAGAAAAAAAGAAATATCAAAATGTTATGCTATGAAAAGAAAGAAAAAACAAGGCAGTGTATAAATCAAAGTTTTTAAAGGTTCGCATTTTTAAGTAGAACATTATAAAATTGCAATAATATTTTTATTTAAATTTTGCTAAGTAACATTTTCTTAATTTTTTAAAAATTTTGGCATAATATAGTACAATTTTAGAATCAGAAGTTTAGCCCATAATATAGAGATATATGAATAAAAATATGGGTATACATATATTAGATTTATTATAGATTTATTAATTTTTATATAGGCAACAGTTATTTATATGAATGAATGGACGGTAAACATAAACGAACAAAAAAAAATTCAGAATGTTCTATAGGTTATAATTTATATTTTTTAAATAGACTGATGTATAAATTTAATATTTAAAAAAAATAACAGAAAACAAAAAAAAAAAAGTAAAATGTAATACTGCGAAGAATAATAAAAACGAATAGAAAAAAAAGAGAACAAAAATGTTACTTTGATTGTTTTTAAATATTTTTAAAGAAAAAAAGAACTATTAAAATGTTATGATTTTTAAAGAAAAAAACATACGTCTGATATTTACGTACCTACATAACAGATAGAAAAAGGAAACAAAAAAATGTTATGCTATGAAAAGAATAAAAAGTCCATCTGATATTGAGGTACATAACAGATAGAAAAAAAGAAATATCAAAATGTTATGCTATTAAAAGAAAGAAAAAACAAGGCAGTGTATAAATCAAAGTTTTTAAAGGCTCGGATTTTTAAGTAGAATATTATAAAATTGCAATAATATTTTTATTTAAATTTTGCTAAGTAACATTTTCTTAATTTTTTAAAAATTTTGCCATAATATAGTACAATTTTAGAATTAGAAGTTTAGCCCATAATATAGATATATGAATAAAAATAGGGGTATACATATATTAGATTTATTATAGATTTATTATTTTTTATATAGGCAACAGTTATTAATATGAATGGACGGTAAACATAAACGAACAAAAAAAAATTCAAAATGTTCTATAGGTTATAATTTATATTTTTTAAATAGACTGTATGTATAAATTTAATATTTAAAAAAAATAAAAGAAATACTTAGCGTACGTAAATAACAGAAAACAAAAAAAAATAAATGTAATACTGCGAAAAAAAATAAAAAGGAATAGAAAAAAAAGAGAACAAAAAATGTTACTTTGACTGTTTTTAAATATTTTTAAAGAAAAAAAGAACTATTAAAATGTTATGATTTTAATTGAAAAAAACATACCTCTGATATTTACGTACATAACAGATAGAAAAAAGAAATATTAAATGTTATGCTATGAAAAGAAAGAAACGTACATCTGATATTTAGGTACATAACAGATAGAAAAAAAGAATTAAAATGTTATGCTATAAAAAGAATGAAAAAACAAGGCAGTGCATAAATCAAAGTTTTTAAAGAGTTGCATTTTTAAGTAGAAATTATAAAAAAATAAAGCGGTGCGTAAAACCAAAGCTTTTAAAGGAGCGCAATTTAAATTATAGAATCACAATTTTCAATTAAATTTTGAATGTGTAACATTTTCTTAATTTTATGCTTCTTTTATGATTTTTATTTTCTAAAACTTCAACATTATATGCACAGCCAATTTTTATTGTTTTACATAAAAGGTGCGTAAAACTTACGGTGTGAAGATTTTGTAGAGAAAGCGATAGATAAAGAGACAGAATATTATTACGGATAGAGTAAAAATTTGTTTGAAAAATATAACAAAGAAAGTTTTGAAGCATTTGCTATGGCAACCATAGAAAAATATAACAAGTGTACTATATATTATAATTAGGTAAATGCATCAGATCAGTGTAGTTTAGTTTCAAAATTATAAAGTTTGATACTGTATTTTTTTCGAAGCGAAAATTTTTGTTACTATTGGCAAAAATTTATTTACCATTGGTTTTTAATCCAACCTTTGGTTTTTTAATCCAAAGCTTGACAAAGAAATTTACAAGAGATGAGATTTATTAAATAATCATTTTTATTACATTTTTGAAAGAAACTACTTCACAGCATCATTGAGGTTTTTCATTATTTAAAACACTTTAGCAATAAATTTTACATTTATCAATATCTAAATATAATACATATAAGTATTTGAATAAATTTACTAAAATTAAATTGTTCATAAAACTGAGGAAACTTTCACAAAAGCTATATTTTTCTACTTATACCCGTCGTATGACGGGCTTTTTTACTAGTCATATATAATTGAAAATAAAATATTAAAAATAACATAAAATAAAAGAATCTTATAATATAGGTTTACTGTAGTAATTAAAAAAAAAACACGTATACAATAAATTAAAAATATATGTATATAAAATTTGATTTTTTCTTAAATATTGTGTAAGTATATACTAAATTGAATTAAATGTCTTTTTTAATAATCTGTAACATTATATCGCTTTAATATAGACGCCGTGAAATAAACCCATAATGGCAATAAATGGCTTTTGAATGAGAAATAAAGCCATATATCACCAATTTTTTCGCATATGGTTCGCATTATGGTTATTTCTCATACAATTGCAAAACAAAGTCATATGGCTTCATTTCGTTTTTAAAAATGAAATCTATTCTCTTTAAATAGATGTAATTTAATTTTTTCTTAAATTTTTGTTAAATATACATATACAAATGTACGGCTCTAAAGACAAAATTTTGCTGGATAAAATATCGCAATAATTAATTTTAATTTAATTGGAAATATTTTGTAAAAAGAAATACCCTGATATTGAATCCAACTGCAAAATCCCTCAAATATTCTGTAAAAAATGTATAACCCTAATTTTGAATCAAGCTTTAAAATCTCTCCTCGTGCCATTTTGTCTGGCCAGCATATTCTGGAAAAGGAGGCAATGCTGATTTGGAATCGAGCTTTAAAATCCGTCCTAATTCAGAAACTCGTATATGACATATATATATATACATTAGATGAAGGGAGGACCCGGATTTTAAATGCAACTCTAAAATCTCTCCCAATGCAGAATATAGTATATACATATATATAAATATTCTGTAAAAATCGTAAAATTCTTATTTTGTAACCAACTATATAAAGTCCCTCCTAACTATTTTTTTTACATATGTTTAAAAATATAATGAGGGCTGCCCCCCCCAATTCCCCGCTAAACAAACGCTAAAATTGATTTTGTAACCCATGCTAAAATCTTTCCTAATTGTTTCTGCAAAGTATATTTATTACTGCATTTATTTATAAATACTTTATTTTTAAACTTATATGGCTTTAATTCGCAAAGTTTTACAAAACTAATGTATTTATTTCGCATTTGAATGGGAAAAGCGAAAAAATTTGCGATATGGCTTTATTTTTGATTCAAAAGCGAAATAAGACCATTATGGCTTTTTTGCGTATGGTTTTATTTCACTGCGCTTTAGTATAAATATAATATACAATATAATTAATTTACTAAATAGTTGAATGAATTAAAGAAATTTTTTCAAATAAAGAAGTTAATTTTTGTTTTTTTTTGTCTATATTTCTAGGACATTTAAATAATATATAGGTACATTGTTCTTTATGTTAGCTTTTATAAATTTTAAATATATTTTTAAAAATTAAATTTTTCTCCAATATCAAGTATATTATTAAAATAAAAGCTACTATTTTTTTTATTCGACGAATATTCCATAGCAAAGAAAATACAAAAACCATTTTTGTTTTTATGGCTGTTTATTGATTTTTTTTATATAGAGATTTCAATAAAACAAAAAAATGACCGAAGCCACTTTAGAAATTAATTTTTCGCACTTTTTTTCTCCCATGTTGTTTAATTAAAATTGGCTATTAGCAATTTCCATTGTCATATTTTAATATTCCTTTTTTTTATTTTTGTTTTTATTCTTTTTTTATTGTAATTTTCGATTAACGTTTTTCTCTAAATGTTAAACATTGTTCAAGTGTTGTTAAAAAATAGCTTTAAATTAAAAAAAAAAAAGAAACACGTTTTCTTTTTGTATCGTTTTTTTTATACAGTATTTATGTACACTCAGTTTCATGCTATTAATGACATATGCATATAATTTTTTTAAATTATATTAAACAAATTTTCTTTAGAAAATTATCTCTAAAAAGACCCATACACATCTATATTTTATTTTATTTTTTTTTTTTTTTCGAAAGTAGGTGGGAATTATCAAATGACACTATAGGTATAGAGAAGTGAAACGAGCACGAGTCCTCTATGAATGTATGAAACTTTTACCCTACTAAACACTACCTTCCATTTTTGACCAAACAAATCTTTAGTACTCATGTACTGCTTTGTCAAAGTTGAGTTAAGGAATGAAAATTGATTTCAAATTGACAGGCATATTGTGAACAAAGTTGTTAATATTCACTTTGAATCTTTGCACGTTATAAATGTAATTATCACTAATTCTGGGGAACACATAGAATTTGAGATGGTTCCACAATCGGGATATTCGTTTCGTACTACAAACGAATTTCCATAAGCAGAATTATGCGAAAACTACATATAAGGGTAGGCAGCAGAAGTTTTTCTTTGAAATATTTTGAGAGGAGATAACTTTTAATCTTTTTAGAACAAGAACCCTATAAGGTATAAAACAGAATAATTGAGAATAAAGGATTCCTGTTAGGCAACGAAAAAAACAAAACTAATTTTCTTTATCTGTACTTCTCATAATCATTTGAATAGAGTTAATAGAAAAAAATAGATTTTTTCTTTTCTTAGTTAAAATTTTAGAAACCATTGAATGCGTAAGTATATAGGTTACACTTTAAGCGTCTTTGATAAAAGAGTGGGAAATTGAAGATATTGGAAAATTAGGAGGATTGAAAATTTGAGATTAATAAAGTTAAAAGAACAAAAATTTTAAAATGGCATAAAATGGAAAGGACTAAAGAAGGTTTAATAGGATCAGAAAAAATAACATCAACCATTAGTTAACAACTTCGAATATATCTCTTTGATTTATAAAAAAAATTATTTGATTTTTTGTAAAGAATTAGAATTTTACTATTAGATTTTCTTTATTTAACATTTGTATTTTTTAATTCAAATTTTAAAAGGTTCTTTATATATATATATACTAACATAAGACTTTTAAAATTTTCCATATAACAAATAAAATGTTAATTTTTATTTTCGTTATATTATATTATAAACCAGTAGCATGTTATTTATCAATTTTTTATATCTTTAGATTTAAAATGATTTTTTCCTCTAGCACTAGATGATATTAATTATGTGCTATAAAGTGTACTGCATAGTGCATATATTACATAATAACAAGTGGCAACAATCATATAAAAAAAAACCTAAGTGTTCAATAGAAACGATCTGAAAGTGATATATTTTTTGTTTAAGAGTAAAACAAACTTAGGCATATATGTATAGTTTTATATATGATATACTCATTTATAATAGGTATACGCTATTTAGATTTAGTCAAAATAGAAAAGGAATTATATATATATATTATTATTTATTAAATGGTATATGTTTTATATTGTAATAAAAAAATGCGGCTTTTGTTTTTATGAATTTTTGCCCAGAAAATAACAAATATTAAAAAAAAATTTAATAAAATTTCTATTTATTTATTTCTTCTAAATCTAAAAGGAAAACAACACTAGCTTCATATTTACAAAAAAAAAAAAAAAAAGTTTTATATAACATTATTATGTACATATAAAAAAAGTTAATTTACAATTTTTAAAAAAAATGAAAAAATATGAAATTTTAATATTTTGTAAATGAATTTTTTTTTGTGTATTTTACAACACACCATTTTCCAACAAAAGTGGTTTTATCTTGTTTTTAAATTGTATATAGATCCTTATTCAATTTCTCTTTTTATTAAAAATATGCAACCCATATATAAATTAATAGAACATTCTAATACTAATTTCCACAAGCAATATGCGTTAATTAATTATTTCCAAATTTTTGATGTTTTGATCCTTTGAAATTTTAAGCATGTCATTTAAACTACTAATATCCTAATGTAAGCTCATATTTTTAAATAATTCTTTGATTTTAGGACTATCACAGTTTATTATTTTGTCAGATATTGTTTGCATTTTAAAAATCAGATCGAAACTTCAAGTTAATAATTACAATATCTTAAACAAAATATACAATATCTCGTTATTGGAAAAATCCATTATAGATATTAGGATTTTAAATATTATTTTCATTTTTTTTTATTTTTTTAAATTTTAATAATAAATACAAAATATTCATTTAAAAATGGAATAGCTATAGACAATCGACCCTTTTCAAATTTTATTTAAGTTTTCGATTTTTCTGATTGTTCAATCTCCTTTTTTAAGTTTTCATGATTACATTTTTTTGGGCTGTTTAACCAATTATATCAATCGGTTAAGCATTTTTCTCGATGATCATCCAGTTTTTTAAAGATAGTTATACTCGTAGTTGTCATTTAATTTTTTTTTCTTTACAAAATGAACTAAACCAGTTTTGATCTTTAGTCTATAATTTTCTATATATTGGTTGGTGGCTGATTTTTTTCTTGTTTATTCTCCTGTCACATAAATGTGACAAGGAAATTAGACAGCCTTTCCTTTTCAGGCGTGGGTGGTTGTAAAAGTCGTAAGAAGGAATTATTTTTAGGACGAGTGTGTGATCCACACTCCCTAAAATAAACCAGACAGAATTTAAAACCAACGATTTTTAAAGGTGCAGATTTATCAAAATCCAATCAAAATTTTCCAATTAAAACTGTTTACTGACTTTAGAGTATAGTGACTATACTTGTATCAAAATTTGTAAATTTTCTAAAGAATTTTATACGCAACAAAAAATTGTGAAAAATCAAGAAACATTTTTTTCAATTTTAAGGAAACGGTATATAATTAAGAAATGCTGTTAGCACATATAAAATTATAACGTTAAAGCTTCAACTTTTACCTTTTGCTTTAAAAAAATTTCTGCAGATAAATAAGTGATAAGTTTCTAAAAATAGCAAATTTTAAATTCCTTCTCCTTTACTCCTAATAAATCTTAAACAAGGGAAAATACAAAATCATTTTTTAAGGTAACTTATCCTAATTCTAAAAGATCTTTAAAAACCTTCAAGATTCTATCTAAAAGCGTACCGTATATGTACGACTACAAAGTAAAAAAAAAACTTGTAAAATTCTGACTTCATTTTACTGTAAATTTGCTGTTTGGTACTTACCTTGAAAAAATGTGAAAAAAGCAAATTTAGAAATAGAAGTTTTTCAAATTTTGAGGGGCTGCAGCTCTGTAATGGGTGAGGCTATATGATGTTGTTTTACAATATTACATTTTTTATGAGACCTATCGATTGTTAAAATTTAATTGCTCTAGCTTTAATGATGTAAAAGATGTATAAACTGATAGACAGGTTGACAGATGGACGGGCAAATTTTTTATGAGACTTATCGATGATTAAAATTTAATTGCTCTAGCTTTAATGGTGTTTGCTCTAGCTTTAGAGGTTTTATAAAAAGACTGATGTACGAACGGATTAATAGAGACAATGATAACTAATAAGTAAATTTTTCAAATTTTTTTTCTTAAAAACTAAAGTAAAGCTAAAAATGGTATAGATCTCAACTTTATTATTATACAATATATCTTATAATTTTTTTTAAATATTTAATCAATTTATCAAGATTTTAAATAATAATTAAATTATATTATACATTTATAAATATATATATATTAATTCTGATTAGTTTTCTTCAAAGAGTTTAAAAAAGAAAATAATGTTAAAAAAATTAATGTTATTGTTTCGGTTTAGATGTAATAACTTGAGGTCCTGTATTATAATTTCTGCTTGGAATTATTCTTGTTGTTTGTTGTGTAGTAGTACTACTTCTACGATTTTGTTCCTCTAATGAATTAGAATCATCTTCTTCTGAATTATATAAACATTTTGCTATTTCAAAACCATTATGACAATTTCCTTCATATTTAATACTTTTACATTCATTAAAAATTTTTCGAGCTTGTTTTAAATTAATTTCAAATGATTTATTAAGTTCTGTTATAATTATTGTTTCATTTAATGTATTATTAGATTTAATTTGTCCTGAATTTCTCATCATACAATCAACATAACAATATCCACTTAGATTTGTTGTTATAAATCTATTATTTGCAAAATTTCGAATTTCTAAAGCAGTTGCATTTGTATTATTTGCACAATTTTGTCTATATTTAAAATAAATATCTTCTGAATTGTTTCGAATTTGAATGGAAGTACTTGTTCTAGATGTTAGACTTCCGTATACATCACTAAAATGCACTGATATAATGATAATAATAATACCTTGTATTATTAAAGAAAAAATAATTCTGTTTAAAATGTTCATGGTGAGGAGAAATCTAATACCAAACTATTATTAAAATTTTGTAATTTGATTGTTTAAGGTGTCACAAATATTTTATAATTTTTTTTTTTTTAAACCAAATTATATTTATAACCAAATATTATTGTGATTATTAAATATTTGACAAAATATTCATTTAATTACTTTTTGATAATTTTACTTTAACCTTAAATTACAGCATATAACAATTTTGTTGTCATTTAAAGAAAATTTAATTGTTAATATGAGTTAACAATTTAATATTATATTATTATTTCTATTTAATATAAGTTTTTTTTTTTTTTTTTAATAATATTTTATAAATATTTAATTAATTTTAACATTTATTTGTAAGAAATCTCTTTAAATAACAATTACTTATACCATTATTTGACTCATTCATTGTTTAATTGAATTATTTTAGATGTATTTCAATAGTTGATGTCTATATAGCCAACAACAACTTATGAAAATCCGTATTCGTTTACAATATTCTAATGTTATTTCACATTTGTAGAAGAGCTAATAATAATAAAATAAATTTTCGATCCTAATAACTTCAATAATTTTAAATATAACACGTCTATTACTAGACACGATAGAAAATTACAAAAAGACTATTGGTGGTTATTGCAATTATACTTAATTGTAACAAAAATGTTTCTACTATCCCTTCACTTTCCAAATTGTTTTAAGATTTAGATAAAATGAAACATTATTTAATTGTAATAAAAAAACAAGACTCAAACTGAAACATGAATAAATGCTATATTTAATTAGAAAATAAATTTTGGAGCGTCCCATCTGAATCTAAAAAAAAAACCGTATTCGCTTGTTTTAATAAAACTTTAACTGAAAGCCAATATATTATCTAACAAAATGTAAGACAAAGAATAATAAAAATCAGCAATTATGTATAAAATTCATTTTGAACTTATCAGAAAGTAAATCAAAAAATTACTACTGGTTTAAATTAACTAGGGCGAGGATCTAAATTGTAGAATCTGACAGGTTACTATTCTACAGTTATTACTGTTGATTTTTCATTATATAATAATTCTAAGGATCTTCCTGTTATTCTTCAAAATTAAACCAATTTGATTGAAATACTCAATTCTATACTTATTGCTTTACATGTGTCTTCATTCTTTAACTGCAATTAGCTAGGTACCACACGTTTTCTACGTTTTCTTTTTCGTAATAAAAATGAAAATCAATACAATTTAATTTATATCTAAACATGACGTCGGAGTAATTTTTATAGGAAAAGGATTTGTCTCTTAGATAATGGAAAAATATTTGAAAATAAGAAATTCAATTTTCAACACGATCTTTCGTTTAATAATTTCGCTTTTTTTTTCTAATAAATCGGATGAATCTTTTAAAAGCTGCGTTTCGATGAAAATGCAATAATAAAAACATCACGTAAAATTTTTACATTTATCATTTTAGCGTTATAATGCAGAACAGGAAGATTATTTCGATATTATGGTACATGCTACTTTACTTCTGTATAACAGTAAGCAAATATATCTATAAACAAAAATGTCCTTGTTATTTTTGTCTAAGCAGATTTTTTTTAGTTTTTTTTTTTTTAATAAAGGGAAATTGTTATTCTCCAACTGAATTATTACACAAATAGTATTTTTTAGTGACCTTAAGATAACCTTAACAATCATGATATATTTACTGTAGTTTTATGTATTATTTATGAAAACTTAATAAATATTGGTCTCACCTACAAAACAATTTTTTTTATTATTTCTATTTGTTTTGAATTATAATTGGAGTCCTGATGATGGTCTAGTGATCGAGTGATTATTGCATGTAGATAGTATGTTTCTTTTTAATTAGATGGAAAATTTCTGAACACAGGAAAAGAAATGTACTTACAATTGTTACGATCAAATACTTAAAACTAAGTTACACATTAAATAATTAAAGGTATTTGTATATTCTATTGACTAAAATTTATGTTAAATGACTGAAACATGGAAATGTGTAAAAATTAAGTTTACTTGTACATATATACAACAACCAATCTACTATTAACTTGATTCCTCCAGTTGAAATATATAACAGAAAACTAATTGCACTATATGAATAAAATAATAAAGATCCACTTAGGTAGTCTAAGCTCTCAGAAATCTTAGTACATGCTGTAAGAAATATGAACACTAAAACCTATAAAAAAAAATTAAGAAATCTCTCGATGAAATATGATCACTGCGAAATTGTGTGTAAAGAACTACCTGATAAAGAAGAAAATAAGAAAACCACTAGACAACCCCGCAATATTAAATTGTTTATAGCAAAAATGTATACTAAACAAAAGGCAGACCAAGTGCAACTTATCCAATAGTTTTCTAAAATAGTAATGGTTAGAAGTAGCCAAATATAATGTATCTAGGTATGGCTGCAAATGTCGTAGGGGTAAATTATTCTTACAACGAGTGTGGAATTCCATACTTCCTTGTAGTTTCCAGCGTATTTTATATGCTTTTGCTCACTAGAGCCTACTGAAAGCGAAGCTCAAAAATTTTTAATTTAACTTGAAAATTAAAGTACCTATTTGAAAAATCTATTGTCAAATGGATAATAATAAATAAAACCATAAATATAAAAAATTGAATTTATTACTTTAAAAAAATTCGTTTACAAACAAAAAAAGGATTATAAAATTCTATCACTCGTTAATATTATTTCTTAAACATATCTAAAAATTTTCTGTGCAATAGTCTTTTTTGAAATTAGTAGATCGATAGAGCTCAAGAATATTTCTTCAATTAATTGTTTTTTTTTTTCCAAACTTTAAATTTACTTAATACGTTTTCTATCGTAATATTCTTATATTTCTTGACAATAGACTTTTCATAAGAGTGTATAAAAATCATCCAAAGTTTTATATCTATCCTTCATAATCCTAAATTTCCTAAAACACATTTCAACAAGAATCCTTTTCAAATCCTTATCTACAAAACCAAACTGAACATTTGTATTAAAGATCCCTATCCTAAAGACTGGTTTTTAAATTGTTGATTTTGATTGGATAATGATCCAATAGTATCACAAGGAACCCCGTCATTGCAATTCCGCTGATTGATTTTTAAAGTTTTCCACCGACAAGTCACAAAAAAAAAACAAAAATTTATTGTTTTAAATATTTTATTTAATATTTTTTTAATTTTTCAAAAAATAAATTATAATTATATGTATTATAAATATTGTAACTTTATTATAGAAGCTTACAGATAGTAATACATATTCCTTTATTCCTTACAATATCCATTTTCAAAATTTTGTAAAACGCATATCATATATTTCAAAGCATAATCACAATCATCCTCTCCATTTATTTTTGTTGTACATTTATTTAAAATTGATTCAGCAATAGTTTTATTAAATTTTAATGGTGCTTCACAATTTATTTCCATATCTTTTAATGCTTTATCAATATTAATTTTTCCATTTTCAAAATTACCACTTTTTTTTAGAAGACATAATATAAAACATTTTGTTTCTTCGGTTATATCAATTTTTTCCATTGATTTGAAATTATCTGTTATATTTAATTCTTTTTCACATTCTAATTGAATTTCTTCTTCCATATTTGTAGGGACACCAGTAATAGGATCAAAATTCTTATAAAAAAGAAAAAAAACATTTTTTTTTTTCATAAATAAAAATAATTTTAGAAACTAACCTGTAAAAACACAATAAATCCGAAAATAAATGCAAATGCAACAACTGACTTCATAATGAAATATGTAATTCGTCTTGTAACCAATTTACTACAAAATTTAATTTGAAAATTTTACAAATATCTAAAATCTCACTTAATTTATATAAAAAAATATATCTATGAAACTTTAATAGTATCTAATAAATGAGTGCCTAATTAATTACATAAAAATAAAATTGAAAAAAAAACGTACAATGAAAATAAACAATAGATAAAATTTTCTAAATTTATAAATTATGTAATTAATTGAGATTTTTCAGTTTTCCTTTTTTGTTATTCTATTACTAAAATAAACGCTTTAACCTTTTAAAAATCAATACACTTCAAGAGACACTTTTTGTTATAAATTTTTCTCTTAAAAAGGCAGATATTGGAATGACAATGGGTATAATCACCAGTCACTGTCTAGCAGTGAAGCATGCCAAAAGACTTGGCTTATCCGCAAACAACTATTCTAGAGCCTGCAAAGATAAAGAAGAGGAGGAAACGACTCTTCAACTCCTGTGAACGTGCCCAGCCTTGTCGTCAAAAAGGAACACCCATTTGGTGCAATATCTCTTCAAAAACCTTAGCGACCTAGCAGGTAAAAATGTGAAGAGCATTCTTCGCTTTGCAAAAAGCTCAAATTTGTTTTAACGAGTGGGGTAGAAAAGTTTCTATGTGGTGTCACAATGGACCAAATACGGTCTAAGTGTGCCTTTTTGGCAGCCACCTTAACCTAATCTAACCTAAGACAATGACTTTGAAAAATGAACGTTGCGTTGGCGGGAAACTCTTTAAAGAAAACTTAACTATTTTCGTTTGCGCTTTTGGAGATGGGTATTTTGAAAAACCATTAGTCCTTGGAAAATCATTAAAGCCGCGTTGTTTTAAAAATATTCATTTAGATACATTATCAGTTACTTGGAAAGCTAATAAAAAACCATGGATGACCACAACCATTATGAAACAGTGGCTTTTAGGATAAACCGAAATGTCCTCTTATTTTTAGGTAAAGCCAGCATCCTTATTTAGAACTATCAAATGTAAAGTTAGTGCTTTTTCCATCAAACAAAACAAACATCCTCCAATCAATGAACCAAGAGGTCATATAAATATTTTAAAATGTATTATAGGAAGCAAATCCTAAACAGTTTGATTACAAATATGGAAACAATTAATAACGTTTCCGAGTTGACAAAAAGGTAATTTAGCTAAATGTATTAAACATTTGTTTTATTAATTAATTTTAGATAATATTGGTTGACACCATTTATTGGATTAAACAAGCTTTCAATGATGTTTCAATGTTTGACTAATTGCTTTAGAAAAGCTGGTTTTACCATAGATACTGATATTAGTGAGTCTACAAATTCTGATATGAATGAAATTTGAACACTGCTGCTTAATGCAAATGTGGACAAAGTAAGTTGCAAAAAATACGTAAACATCGACAGTGAATTACAAACTGAAAATAATATTACAAAATAAATTTGGAAACATTAATTTCCGATGCCTCTGAAGTGAATTCAATTTCTGATGAAGAAGATATTGAAGAATCGATCAAAGAATCGAAAAATATCATTTCATATGACAATGTCATTAGAGCAATGTTAAGACTAAAAACTTTTACAATACGAGAGGGTAATTTAGAAATGTTGGGTATACATACATACATGATTGAAATTATTAAAACTATATAAAAAAGGGAACAGTATAAATCTGTATAAGACGGATCATTTTTTCTTGTTCCTTGAGATTGCGTCTTATACAGGTTTTACTTGAACTTGAAAATGTTTTCAAATCTTGAAAGTATAAAACTTCATTCTAAGAAACAAAACTTAAAATAAAATCACCTTTATATGAAATTTCAGATAAGAGTTTTTTTTAGCAGTAAAATAAAAATTACAATAAAATATAGTGGAATATAATTAAAAATATTATCTTGAGCAATTGGTTTAGCAAGAGTTAATAGCATTAATTTTATAACTTACTAATTTAAGTTATTAAAATATCTGACTATTTTGATGAGTAATTAATTAAAGGTATTACAATTTAAATTATTAGCATATTTCCCAAACACATTTTGATTCGTTAGTTCATTAGTTTCACTCTGTACGTTTGTCCGTCTGTTTTTAAAACTTCTACATATTCTATCCTTAAGATAAAATAATGAAATTTTAACCATAGATAGGTCTCTTAAAAAATTAATGTTATAGTACAATTTTTTTATATAGTTCTACCCATTACGAAACTACACAGCCCATCAAAATTGCTCAAAGCTCTATTTTCAAATGTATACTGTATCTCAGATTCTGCTTATTATTTTTTTAATGACTGGATTTTTTTTTTTGGCAAGATGATGATCTTTAATAATAATAAAATAATAAAATTTTTTGTACTTCCGGCTGTTTAAGAGCTATTAGGGGTCAAATTTTGAAAATTTTCTATTTATTGAAACTTGAACAGCTGTGCAAATTTATCGCTAATAAGATATTTTTACATGTATTAACTGCTTTTCGTAGTTATATAAGATTACACAGCTAAAGTTATCAAACTGGTTGAATGGTTTTGCTTAAAATTTTTCAATCTATAGAAAAGTCAAACAACTGGACTTTTTTTTATTTTAATAAATTAATAACAATACAATTTTCAGCAATTTAGTTTTTAAAGCATATTTTAATAGCATAAGTTTAATCAGATATTTTTTTTATACATCTCCCTGTAGAATTGTTAAGGATCAAAAATTGAAAATTTTCAATTTTTAAACACCTGTAACTTAAGTACCAATACAATTTTTTTCAAACTGAAACACAAAAATTAAAGCTTCAACATTAGATATATTTTTGAATGCGTTAACAGCTTTTCTTAATGGGATATATCCTTAAAATTGAAAGAAAGTATCTCTTGATTTTTCATAATTTTTTCTTACATCCAAAATTCGGTGTAACAAGTCCAAAATTGAAAAATTTTGTGTAACAATATTAGAATAATGAAATTTAAACAATGAAATGATCTCTTAAAAACATTAATGTTGTTGAAGAATTTTTTTTATATGGCCCTATCAATTACGGAGTCACAAATTCTCAAAAGCCTTATTTTCAAATGTATATTACCTTAAAACCTACCTAACACTTTGTCAATCTAAAAACGCCAAACGACAAGAAAAGTTAAAACTTTTTAGCTTTATAAATCAATATGCAAATAATACAATTTTTTGTAATTTAGTATTTAAATTTACCGTTATCTGAAAACAATGTATTACTTTCTTCACATCTCCGCACTTTTCTACATAAAACTTTGAAATTTTGATAGAAGAAAAATTTTTGAAAATTATAATTTTTATTTTAAGTTACCTCAGAAAAGTGTTTGTACCTCTCCATGTTTAAAGACTATTAGGTTTGAAAAACTGAAAATTTGGTATTTTTAGACACCTGTAGAAATTTTTTCCTACATATAAAATTCTAAGGAAATTTACAAATTTTGGTTTTAAGTCAGAACATTCAAAACTGTTTGTCTTTTGAAAAATATGCGCCTTTAAAAATCTTTGGTTTTATATTCTGCCTTGTTTTTTTTTTTACTTTTGAAAATGTTTCAGTTTGAATAGACAAAACTTAGTTAAATTCATTAGCTTACAAATATTATCTCACTAAAACTAAAATAGTAACAAACCAACTTTTTTGTTTGTTTTTTTAATTTAATAATTAATTGTAACATTGCAACATTCACCTTTTGTTAAGTTTTATAATTAAATTTTTATATAAATTAATGAACATGCATAACTTCGTTTAATTTTACAAATTTATTTCCCTTTTTTTTTTAAAAAACAATTATTTAAAACTACATTTGATAATTATAATGACAATTTCAATTAACGCAATTTATTTATATTAATTACATAATGTTAACCTTAAATTAAAAAAATATTATCTATGTATTTTGAGTTCAGAAAAGACTTGACAACTTAATATTTTGCACTTGATTACTAACAACTTAAATTTATACCACCCACAAATTAAATTTCAGAATTTAAAAAATAAAAACGCAAACTGTTATGCAAAACATGAGTCAGTATGAGAGGAAGCAAAAAAAGGTTATAAAATCTACATACTTATATAATATCCAATATCTTTAGAATCGAGGGAAATAGACCCCCTTACAGAACAATTTCGTGCAATTAAATTTAAACCTATTGGTGACCTGTACCTACCCATTACATAATTTTGCATACATATGTATGTGTGTTGATTATTTTTTTTTTACAGGCATTATATCATATGAAATTTGAGAAAGCAATCAATGATCCTGTGAAATCTACGGCGATTTGTAACAAATGCTTGCATTTTTCAAACGTTGCTTACATTTTCAAATTTGATAATATTTCGGAAGCAATGCAACTCATTGTATAACCAATGGATATTTTTTCAGATATCGACCCTGATGAAAATCGTAGTTTGAAAGTGGCAAGATCTGTTCTTGATGCTATCAATTGTTACAAGGCAATTTATTTGGAAAAGTAAACTGTAAAAATTGAGACATCAAATTGGAACATGTTTTTAAAAAACTCCACACGACAACAAAATCAGCCTACACAAATGATTGAAATATCTTCATCATCTTTAAGTTTAGAATAGAAAATATAATGTAAAAGAACTAATTGCCTTGAAATATCTTTTAATTTATTTTTAATTTATGGAGTTCTGTTTTTTTTTTAATTTTCTCTAATATAACTTGTTATGTTCCTAGGTTTATACCTAATAAATAACTAATAAAGTAAAAATTATTTAAAAAGTTTTTATTAATAAAAATTTTATTATTTTCATGAAATATTTTATTTTGGAACCAAATTAATAAAAATATATGGTAAATATGTATAGAAAAAATTATTTTGATTTGCGTCGTCTGTCTTCGGTCCCAATTAACAACGTAAACGGAGATCTTGATGTAATGTGTTTCTTTTGACATTCCAGATTATATTTTATTGAACTCTTATACTCTTAAATTTAATTTTAATTTACAATTAATAAATTTTAATAATTCGATTTACCAAACTTAGTAAACTTACTTTAATTAGCCTATAATAGCTATCATTATTATAATAATAATAAAAATGTTCATTTTAAAAGGGAGTGGTCACAATCGTGCACATTATTTTTTTTTATCTTGCACTACAAAATCTATTTTCCTATTATCTTGCATATAATGCATTACAAAATCTTTCACGGACAAAATTTTGCAAAATATTTTTTAAAGGAAAATAAATTGTAGCTTTGTTTTCAAAGAGAAGAATATGTACATAAACAAATAGTGAAAGAGGATTTTAGAGTTGGTTTTAAAATCAGGGTTATACACTTTTTTCCGAATATTTATATAAGTACATATGTACATGTGAAATTCTGAATTAGGAGGGATTTTAGAGTTTCAAAATGAGGATTGCCGGTTTTTCCAGAATATTTATTATACTATGGTTAAAAAAAAAATTGAATTAACATAAAAATATTAAATTTCTTAAATTTCTTAAAAAAAAAATACTGGCTACCACAGATATCCTTTCTAAAATATTTAAAAAATAAAAACTTACTTTTGATTAACACGGAAATCAATTTTAAAAAATCTGTGATACCAAAGAAATCGTTTTTCCAAAGTTTTTGTAGAAAATATACTATTTCTATAATTAGAAGAGATTTTAAAGTTGGTTTCAAAATTATGATTTCAATAATTTGTTTAACGGAGATTTGGGAGCGGCAACCTCCACTTTTTTAAATACTTTGTTGTGATATAATTAATGTAACATGCAAGATTTTGACCTAGTAAATTTTTGAAAAGATTTTGTTTTAAAAGATTTTCGAAAGCAAAATTTTGTATGCAAGATTTTGTCGCATAAGACTTTGGGATATAAGATTATGACACAAAGCCATTTTAAAAATGTACAAAGTTATTTTCTATTATGCAATATTTCAAATTTAAATATTTTATTTATAGTATAATCTGCTTTTTTTATAAAAACATAATGAAACACAAACAATTAACTAAATAAACTAACTGTGACCTTAGTCATTAAAGTAATTATATAGTTTTAAAATTATAATTAATGTCAAACATCAGTACAGTATTATTATGTACATAATATATTCATCAACTAACTATACTTATGTATATACATGAAATATAAGACATTTTTTTTGCCTTAAATATTTAATTATTCTCTCAATTACATGCAATTTAACTACAACAAAAAAATATGCGAAATTATCATATAAATGCTAAATTAAAAGACAAATCTAAAATATTTGGAAAACCGTTTTATTAAAAAAAAAATATGTATGTACAATTTCTTTTATGATTTATTTATTTATATTAATATTACAAATGACATATGATATTGCAATATTACAAAACCATCGGCTTACTAAAGGCCATTATAAGTCAAATTTTATGGTAGCAAGTGTGATTTGTTTTCAAATAATAAAACTTGCCCCCTATACAGAATTTGAACCTGCTTAACCACTAGGTCACCGAGGCCCCTACAATTTTTTTTATTGCGTTGCTTTTTAATAAAAAAACAAAAACAAAATTTAAGTTTAGAATAATTTTTTTTTTTGATTTATATATATTTTTTTTTCAAATAATCAAACGTATAATTAAATAAAACGAGTATTTAAGCTTTACAAACATCAATTGATTCCATTTCAGTAGAAATACATATTAAATATTTATAAAAAGATTCACAATTATTTTTAGCAATTTCTTTTTTACATCCACTCAATATTTTCGTTCCTTTTTCTTTATTATATATTCCTCCATTTTCACATGTACTTAACTCTTTTTCTAAATATACATCTAAATTAATTGTACCATCTTTCCAAAATCCAAGTTTTTCAAAGTAACATTTTAAAAAGCATTTAAAATTTTCATGAACATCATTAGGATTTAATTGTTGTTTAAAGTCATCCAATGTAATATTGTGTTCTTTACGGCATTCCATATCATATTTTTGTGATATATCCGACTGATATTGACTTTTTATTGACTAAAATTAAATTTTAATTGTATGTATATTAATTTTTAAGATAGATTTTAGCTAGATTTACTTTTCCGATTATTAAGCTTTAAAAAAAACTTACTTTAATTATAGCCAATGCTAATATTAGAGTGATAATAAAATATTTCATTATGTTTGAATTTTATTATATAGATACAATTTACATATATATCTAAATATCTTACACTTCTAAATTCAAATATAATTTGATTAATAGATGTTTCATTTTTTATACAAAAAATTTTAATATATATATTTATAAAACAATTAATTAAAGAAATTAACTGTGACGATAATAAATGAAGTAATTTAATTTTTAAAAAAATTTTAATTGATAGATAAACATTTTTTTCATCCGTTAATTTAAAACATTTATAAGCTACGACAAATCTGAATATTTTAATTAAAACTTAATTTAATTTAGTAACAGTTAAATAGTTTATATTATTTTCGAATCATTTATAATAATTATATAATTGAGAGTACACAAACCTGCTGGTACCTTACCGTGTGGTGCTACTTTCGCTTAAACGAAAATCACATTCAGAAATTTAACTCTTTGAAAATGGATAATCGCAGAATTGGGAATGCGAAATTAAAATTTTGATATTGGTGCCTAACTGTGTAAGAATTATAGAGTATCAAAATTTTAATTTCGCATTCGCTACTTTCCGATTTTTAAAAGTATCAAATTTTCCAATGCGACTTTTGCTTAGCGAAAAAAAAACACATTACTATTATTCTTATCATTAATCATCGGTCGACAAATGTTAAGTATTGGTGGTTCAGTTTTATCCTGATGATCTATAGAAAAAAATCTACTAAACGGAACTATAATTAAGAAAATATGAATAATTGAAATATCCAATGTACATTCTTTTTAATAAAAAATAAAATTTAGCTTTAACTTTTACTTTTAAACTAAATAAACATTTGTTATAAAAACATTTATCAAACTGTGCACAACTCAATCGGTTTAAATGTCTCAAAAATACAATTTAAGTATTCATAAAATGATAAGCAATCATTTTTAACAATTTCTTTTTTACATCCACTCAAAATTGACATTAATTTATCCTTATAATAATTTTCTCCATTTGGGCATTTTTTTTTTAATATTCTTTCTGCATATAGATCTAATTGTATTGTTCTGTTTTTCCATGTTCCATTTTTCTCAAAATACATTTTAAATAACATTTAAAATTTTGAGAAGTATCATTAGTGAATGCAAGTCATCTTTATTGATATTATATTCCTTCCTGCATTCCATTTCATATTTCACGTCTAGCGCTAGAGCATTTTGGTTTTCGGCTTTTAATCTAAAATTCAAATATTTGTAAAATTTAAAATGTGTAATTTAAATTTAGATATTAGTTATAAATTAATTGAACTGAAACTAATACGAATTGTAAAGAATGTGAACATAAAAATTATAAAATAATTAATTTTAATTTTAAAAAAATTAAATTTGTTTGTAATTTTTAACAGATTTTACTTTCGCGCACTTCTAAATCCAATTGTAAGTTAAATGATAAAAATAACATTTTTATACAAAACAAAACAAAAATAAAAAAAAATATAATTAAATAAATTATTGCAATTTATTATGTAATTATAATTTTGAAAAGATAATTTATTATATTAACTTTTTTTGCATTTATTTTCTACATTGATAAACACAATGAGAGAAATTGTAATTGGAAATATGTTGATTTAGCTAATGAAATCTTACGTAGATATCTAATTCATAAAATATCAAATTTGTGTAAAATTCTGTATCCATTTTCCTCTTATTTTTCTTCCTTTCTTAGCAATATAATAATCATAATAGTATTAAATTATTAACATTTATAAATTGACCATTATTAATATAACTAACCTGATAACCGGGATATAGGTTATATTAATAATTTTTTATATATTAACCATTAGTTCACCTAAAATTAATTTGCGGCGCAAGATGAGAACAAAAAGATGTTATTAAATTAAAATAAACTGACTTATATAGCTGATACTAAATTTTTACGAAAATTTCAAAAACGATTTTTATGGAAGCGATAAATTACTTATGATTTATGAGATTTATGCATTATTTACTAAATTTAATTTACAAATTCATGAAACATTTCTTCATTTTTTTTTTTTTTTTTTTTTTTTTTTAGAAAAATGTTTTAATATATATTTAATGTATATTTTTTTTTTTTTTTAAATTAGGACAATTAATATTTCTAAGTTAAAAAAATAACATTTTAAATTAAATCTAAATTTCAAGAACGACTCATAAAATTTGGTGTCCATCTTTTTACAATTGGTTTTTGTTTTTGTTGCTCTTCTTTTTCAACCATTTGTTCTTGTAATTTTCTTTGATTCTCTCTAAATTGATGTAGAGGATCATCGAATTGTTTATAATAGTCTAATACTTCTCTAACATCTTCGACTTCAGCAGTTGCTAATGTTTTTAAAAATGATACTAAATCAAATAAGGCAGTATCATTATCATTTCCATTCCATCTGCCTATACTGAAAGCATTTTGTGGATGAAATTTGGTTGTATTTGGATCCCAATCAATAACAATAACTTTCTTCAAGTCACGATTTAAATTATCTAGATTTTTTACATGATGTCCATCAACAAAATGAGTAGCATCTCTAACAAGCCTATACATAATATAACCATTTGGATCTAAAGCATCTAATATTGGAAAAACAGTCATTCCTTGATCAGCAGTAAAAACTACAATTTCAAAATGTTTTGCACATTGTTCTAAGAAAAAATCAACTCCTGGTCGCTTCTTAAAACGCCAACCAGTTTGATATGTCCAATCAGGATGGACTAAAACATCTTTCATTTCTAAAACAAGTGTATATGGCGGTTGTATATACGGAGGCTTTAATGGATCTGGAAGTAGTTTTTCTCTAGAAGGCTCTTGTATCATTTTTTGATAATACGTCATTGATTTCCACATTCTTTTAAAATATTGTTGTATGATTGGTTCCTTACTAAATTCATCTTCAATTATTTTACCATTAGAATCTATTTCAGGTCTTCCAAATTCATATATTGCCCAAATACCCATTGCAGTGGCAACACCTCCAAATATTCCAAACATAAAATTCATCTTTTTCTTTGACTGTTCTTTGTTCTTTTCATCATCTTTATTTTCTTGTTTTGGATTTTGTTGAACATTTTCTGGTGCAGTTTGTGGAAAAAGTTTTGAAAGTATTTGTGGTTGACTTGCTTTTTTGGAGTCAGAAGTGTACGACCGCTGTTGTATGAATACATATTGAGCTGTAGATATTTTTGCGGGTTCTTCAAATGTTCGAAAAAAACGTCGAACAACTTTAACTGGTTTAATTTTTACATTTCGTATCTGCCTTGCCGGATTTAACAAATTAATATGTAACATCCCGGTATATTCTAGAAATAATCATTTGTAAAAAATAATATATTGTCGTGACAGCTGACACTTACTATAAATTTAAGTTAATAAAACTCTAATCAATTTAAAACGCTTAAAATAACTAAGTCAATAAATAGGATTTTTGTTTATTTTGTTACAATTATACAATTTTTTCCTACAAAATAATAGCTAGTTTCAAAATTTCAACCAAACCAAAAAGAAACACGGCAGCAACGTGTTTAACGAAAATTTGTTTTTTTTTTTTTAATTTTAAAATTTTTCGAATTACGATAGCAACTAAGTTATATTAATATAATTAATAATTATTAGATTATGAAAATTAGAAAAAGTAAAAGATAGAATCAATCAATAAGGAAAAAAATTATACAATTTATACTCATTAATTTGGATTTCTATAAAAATAAAAACAAAATAATGCTCGTATTATCTAATTTAGATAAAAACAAAATTTAGTATAAAATATTTAAAATCATGAAAAAAAGAAGTTTTCACTCCATCCTTATTTCCATTTGACAATTAGCATGTTGCGAAATGCCAATCAAATGACGTTATATTAAGTTGCTACATGTACCTATGTTATACTCAATAAATACTGACGCGGTTTGAATTCACAACAAATAGGTTGATAATAATAAATTTAATTAATTTTATAATCATTATTAAATTTCTATTTACTTAAAATCTTTCTATATATACAAAGGAAGATTAAAACGCCAAAAAAATAAAAACAAGTGTGTTAAAGTTTTAATTATGGTTCCAATGGGTCCAACTGGGGGCCATGGTGGTCATCCAGGTGTTCATCAACCACAAATACAAAATCCGGCACCGGTATCTGCACAAATATCAAGTCAACAATCATCTAATAAATCTTCAACAACTATCAAACCTAATTACACTTTGAAGTTTACCTTAGCTGGACATACAAAAGCAGTCTCTGCTGTAAAATTTAGTCCTAATGGAGAATGGTTGGCCAGTTCATCAGCAGATAAATTAATAAAAATATGGGGAGCATATGATGGAAAGTTTGAAAAAACAATATCTGGTCATAAATTAGGTATAAGTGATGTTGCCTGGTCATCAGACAGTCGTCTTTTAGTAAGTGCGAGTGATGATAAAACGTTAAAAATATGGGAATTAAGTTCCGGAAAATGCTTAAAAACCTTAAAAGGACACAGTAATTACGTATTTTGTTGTAATTTTAATCCACAAAGTAATTTAATTGTATCTGGAAGTTTTGATGAAAGCGTTAGAATATGGGATGTACGAACTGGAAAATGTTTAAAAACTTTACCTGCACATTCAGATCCAGTTTCCGCTGTACATTTCAATAGAGATGGATCCTTAATTGTATCGTCAAGTTACGATGGATTATGTCGTATTTGGGATACAGCTAGTGGGCAATGTTTAAAAACTTTAATTGATGATGACAATCCACCAGTTAGTTTTGTTAAATTTTCTCCAAATGGTAAATATATTTTGGCTGCAACATTAGACAATACCTTAAAGTTATGGGATTATTCAAAAGGAAAATGTTTAAAAACTTACACTGGTCATAAAAATGAGAAATATTGCATATTTGCAAATTTCTCTGTAACAGGCGGCAAATGGATTGTATCGGGAAGTGAAGATAATATGGTATACATTTGGAATTTACAAAGTAAAGAAGTTGTTCAAAGACTTCAAGGTCATACCGATACAGTTTTATGTACAGCCTGCCATCCAACAGAAAATATTATAGCTTCTGCTGCATTAGAAAACGATAAAACAATAAAACTTTGGAAAAGTGATACATAGTGTTTTAGAATATTAATATTAACTTTTAAATTTTAACATTAAGTCCCTAAACAATTATTCTTTTTTCATTATGTATAATAAACTAAAAATGTTTATTGAAACACAATTATTGTTGTCTCTTGATAATTCGATCTAATTTATATTTATGATAAATTTCAGATTTTTGGAATCCCCTAAAAAAACTATTACTACATAAATACTAAAATCAACGCTAATGATTTATTTTAGTTTTATTTTTACTTACTATGTGATTGTCAAAAATAACTATTCCTCCTATCGGAATTACAATAAAGTTTGGGTTGTAATGATATTTGGTAATTTTAGAACAGGGTTTTATAAATTCAGGAATAACGTCTAACCGAGACTCACATCAATTATCAGGCCATGAAGTGCAGAGAGTAAAAGCTTAATAGTGGGCCAACTATAAATCTTGAAATAACATAAAAACCATTTACTTTATTTAATTTGGTCCAAAGAGAAAATTAAAGTCGCATCTTTTTTACATAATTCATTAAAGAAAAATATTTTAAAATATAATGTTTTCATTCATAAATATGCATTTAAAAAATTGAGTCTTATTATAATACACTACTAGTAACAAAAAAAGTGTAGAAAAGAAGTTTTAATGACAATTTTGATTTAAAATTAACTTAGTAAAAAAATTTTATTAAATTTTACAAATAAAAAATTAACTGAAATATAAATTATTGTGAAATAAGCAATAATTGAATAATATTTTGTAGATAATAATTTATATTATTTTAAAATTTTTCCCATTTCCACACCACCTTTGGGCTAGGCAGTATAGATCGTTTTTTTTTAGTGGTATCCCCAATAGGCCTAATCTACTGAATTCTAAAAAAAAATAGTGTAATATTTATGAATAACTATAAAATAATAAATAGAAACAAAAATATTAATATGTCTGATATGACGGTAAAGAAAGACCCCTCCTGTTCAGTTCGTCAAAGTAAAATGAACCTGCAGTCCCGCGTTTTTTCAGGAATAATGATTTGCAATCGACGCATTTTATATTTTATTCCAAAGAATGTCAAGCATACCCTCCCTAAATTGGAATTTGAATTGAAATTTACCGTTAACAAGCAATAGTGTATAATACTAAAGCATTGAAATTGTCTTGACAATTTATTTTTATTATCATTTGTATTCCAAACTGATAACCCCTCACAAAACTCTTTTAGAATATTGTGACGAATATCTGTTGTCTCTTTAATTGGTTTTCCCCAATCATTTTTAGTTTAAATACACTGGAAATTATCACGAGTGTTGCATATATCCCACCATTTTCGAATAATATCACAGAAATTAGCAGTAGAGTAGTTAGCGCATTTCCTCAAATTCTTTTAAAGAAGTAATTGTAGAATGGTGAAATATGTTATCTACTAAAGAAACATTTTGTTTTTAAAAATTTGTTGGTTCCAAAGTTTTCTTATTTAATTTAAAGCTTTTTTTAATATGTAACTTTTCTTCTTTTTGATATAAGTCCGTGAAATGCAAAAAACGGGTATGTTTAATAGCTTTGGTTTCAAAATCTGAAAAATGTAAACATTTATGTGATGCACAAAGCCAATTATTGCGAACATTTTTGAAAAGATGTACAGTATCAAACTGTAAATATATATTTCCAATACCGTTTGGATTAGAAAAATAATTTTGATTGTCTAAACTCAAATTTTTAAATATATTTTGATTAATTTTGTTATTATCAGTTATAATCACAAGAACGCGGAAGCCTTTACTTTGAACTAATTCAATTACAGCCTTTATGGTATCAGTTAGGTATTGACCTTATGGCCGAACAACTGGAATTAGGCGGACAATTTCCGAAACAGACTAATCATAAAGGCTATAATTGTTCTAGCAGCTTCCGTTAAATTATTATCAGCCATTCCTACAACATTGTTCGCTTTATATTGCTTTATAGGTATTGACTTACATAAATTTTGTCAATTAAAATGGCCACAAATTTTTTATGTTCCGTTAAGGATTCGGAAGCTACAGTCAAATAATTGCTATCATTTGCATTATTTTTACAATTAGATGTTATGTGCAATTGAGAAGATATTTTTAAAAGATGTCTACTGCTTGGAAGATTAAAATATTGAGAAATAATTGAATAGTAGCTCTAGAATTAGCAAAAATTAAAAAAGACATTACCATGGCACTACAACTATATCGGGCTTGTTTAGAGTTTGTAAGCTGAATTTGGTCAATAATAATATTTAATTTCTCTCGTTTTTCAGAACTATCCTCATAATTACTTAGGTCTTGCGTCTAACTTACCATAACTTTTTTTTATGTGGAACATAATTTTGTGTATTGGCAGCCATTTTGCTACATTTTTGTAGTTAACGTTATTCGAATTGCCTCTTGCAATATTTTTGAAATGATTTTGACATTTAAGACAATTTACAACTAAATAATAAATACAAATTACTAAATAAACAAGTTAAAAGCAGAGATTTTCCAACCAAATTACTTTAATATAAGCTTATAACAATGTCCAAAGCGTAAGCCTTTTGAAAGAAGAAATTAATTTGTTTTAATATAAAACTTTCAGATATGGATTAATTATTCCTGGCAAACAAAAACAACAAGTTTTGCCGCCAGTAAACCCACCTAGACCGTCGATTTTTGATGAAGATTCTAGTCAAAGTTCTGAAGAAGAACGCCCTAAAGTTCGAGGTAAAGTTAATGCTCCTAATATTGGACCTGGTGCTTTAGAAAGACGTCAAGTAAGATATTTGATATTATTATATATTATATAGATATAAAAACATTTAAATTTTTTATATCAAATGTATATAAATGTATGTATGCACATATGTACATATATATATGTAATACATACCCATATACTTCTGTGCATAAAAAAAATATTTTTTTATATTATAGGCAAGAACAATACAACAAAAAGCATTAGCTGAAGACCCTACAATATTTCAATACGATGAACTGTACGATGAAATTGAAACTAAACGAGATGAAGAAAAAAAATTAAAAAGTTGTGAAGAAAAAAAACCTAAATATATTGGTAGATTACTACAACAAGCTGAACGCAGAAAATTAGAAAATGAACGCCGTATTGAAAGACAAGTTCAAAAAGAAAGAGAAGCTGAAGGTGAAATGTTTAACGATAAAGAATCATTTGTTACATCCGCATATAAAAAAAAATTGGAGGAACTTAAAGTAGCAGAAGAAGCAGAAAAACGAGAAGAATATTTGGAATCTATTGGTGATGTTACCAAACAAGGAAATTTAGATGGATTTTACAGGCATTTATATGAAAAATTAGGGCCTAAAGAAAATACAGAAGAGGTTAAATCAAACGATAATGAAAAAAATTTAAAAACGAAAGATGCTAAAACCAGGATTTATAGAAAACGGCAGTCTTCTGATGAAGATAATGAGAAAGATGAAAGCATTGCACCTAAAAAAGCCCATATTCAATCTAATTTAGATGCAGATTCAGATTTTAGTATAGACGATTCTTCCTCTGAAGAATGTGAAGGCGATTTAAAGCCTTATACTCCCCATACACCTAGTACAATCAAAACAGAATTGGTACACAAAGTCGAAAATAGCGAAGATATTATTAAAACTGAAAAATTAGAGGAAGGCCCAAAAATTGAAGTGGAAAATAATTTAGATGACAAAGTAAAGGAAGAAACAGAATCTACAAAAGATGAAAAAGATGCTGAGCCAAAACCAAAAATTAATATTTGGAAAAAAAGGACAGTTGGTGATCTTTTTGATGCTGCATTACAGAGATATTATGAAAGAAAGAATTTGAAAAGTGGATAATAATAATTTTTTTTGCTTTTTAACAGATATATATTACAAATAAAAATGATAAATTAATATGATATGGATCCAAGATTTTGTATAATAAATTAAATAAATAGATTTATTTTTAAAACTAGATTTTAATTTTTTGGTCTGCATATAAAAATATGCAAGCTTTTAAAAAATTTTACAAATTACTAAAAAATATAAATTGTATTTAGATCGAATACTAAAAATTTAAAATAAAACATGAAATATTTACGAAACAATTTGAAAAAAATATAATTACATCAATAAATATATACTAAATAGGTTATTTCTTTTCTTCGCTTCCGGAACCACATGCCATTTGGTACAAGAATTGAATTAATGTTCTCGTTGGGCGACCGGTCATTCTGCCCTTCATTAAGTAAGGTATGCTGCCAAAAACAGATAATAAACCAACACCAGCAATATCTATGTGAGCCCAATCAGAACAAGGAACAAATTCATGGATAACTGCCGCACCATTGCATGATGAAGCTTTACCTTTGCCCTTGTTGTTAATATCATAGCTGACATTATCTAAACAATTTTTTAATCATAAATTACACATACCATATTTTGTATTGTATGTATACTTACCACAGACTTTTTGTCTATAGTAATGCCACAAAGGCATTCTCCATACTCTATCACCAGTTAAAGAACCGGCTTTTTGGAATTCCTTCCAAATGTAATGAGAATTTGAGAAAAGCCCAGCAGCACCACCACCGAAAGCTTTTTTGACACCTGGTGCAACATCAGCTACATCTACTACCAATTTTGGTTTATAAGTATTTTGACCGTACAATAATGGATCCGCCATAATTACAGGAGCTATCATTTCGGTGTCCTTGATAGATATAGTTTTACCATTAAGACATGTAATAACATCTCCAGGTTTGCATGCCATTCCAGAAGGCATATTCTCACATAATGGTATTACACCAGTAATATTTATTGGCAAAGATAGGGCAGCAGCAGCTCGAATAGCGGCAACAACAATTGCAGCACCTGCCATTGAACCACGAAATTCTGACATTCCAGGAGGTCGTTTCAATTTAATGCCACCACTATTAAATGTAACTCCGCTACCGACTATCAATACTGGTTTTTCTTCCGGTGCAGTTCCACAATATGTTATTTCAAGTAGAACTGGTGGTTCACACGAACCCCTAGCAATTATCAAAAATGAGTTCAATTGATTTTGTTCAATCCAATCCATTGTGCGTATTTCAACAGTTACACCACATGGACATAATGCATCTACAGCTGCTTGAGCAAAAGATGTTGGTGTCATTTGATTAGCTGGAGTATCACTTAAACGTCGTGTTAAATTTTGAGCTTCTGCTTTAAATAAACCACGAGTCCACGCGTCAACATCAGGTGACTCGTACAATTCCAATTTTGGAATTACTACTCTATCCGACTTTTTACGATTATCTTGATAGCGATATACAGCTAAAGAACTACCTTCAGCAGCTTGCTCTGGATATTCCATAGCATCTACATATATTTCAGTGCAACCTTGTTCTTGTAATGCGCGTGCACCAACACCAGCAGCAACTCTGACAAATTCCTTAAATTTAATGTAAATTTTTAAAATCAATCAAGTCATCTCAAATTTATTTAAATAATGTTTTAATTTTTACCATTCCTTCATCAAGCATTTCTAGTTCATTAAAACCAGCACCTTCTCTACCGACACCAACAACAGCAACTGATCTATATTCAGAATCAACATTGTTGAATACTTTTCCTTTTCCTAAACTACCACTTAGTTTAGCTCTTTAATAAATATTGGGGGGAAAAAAAATTTTTTTAGCGTACATTTTACATTAAATTTTAATTATAATACTATACGTATACATTTGACTTACTCTTTAATTAATTCCATTAATTTTCCTTGAGTTCGATCATCGAATTTCTCTGCAGTTGATGTTAATTTTGCATCTGAATCACCTTCTTTTTTGTATAGTCCAAGGACTAATCCTTTCTAATAATTTAAAAAAAAAAAATTTACATAATTTTTATGATTTTTTAAATTTAAAGAATTTTTTTTTTACCATTGTTTTGCCGCCCTCACATGCTTGACTAGAATAATACTTCGTATTATACCAATGCTGTATATTTGGTTTTGTAATAATTGATGGAGCTGCTGCTTTATATAGCTTAAGTATGGTTGAACTTTTAATAACCCGTACCAAAGGCATTTTTCAAATAATATTATTATGATTTTAGTGCAATATTAATTGGTTCAAAAATATATTAAGAAAACTTTTTAAAAATATAATTTACAAAAATTACATACAATTAATAATACACTATTCACGAAAAAAAAAAAAAAAAATTATAGCGAAATCCTTTTTTTTATTATAAATACTTTTTTATTTAATTTTACGGAGTTAGGAACTAAAAGGTTTCCACATAAACTGTATTTCCAAAGGAATAAATTTTGATTAAATAAAAAAAGGCAAAGTTGATTAAAAAATTATTAAAAAAAATCTTATGAAGAAAGTTTTTTTCAATACAAATATAATGTAAGAAAAGATATATTGATTTTAAAAATTTTTTTTTTTTTTTTTTACTAAATAAAGTACTATTGCTGTAAAATTTAATAAACTCATATTTAATACTTAATTTCATTTAATTTAAATTACTTAATTACTCCGCATAGGATATAAGAGTATATTAGGGGCTTAAATATCAAGAAAATAAGGCAAAATACCTAGAAATGATATTAACATCTATTATTTAAAGTGGAAAAAACATATAAAAAAAATAATAAAATAGAATTTGAATCTAAATACCTATAGAAAAAACAATGTATTGGCTGTTATATCAAATTCCAATAAAATTTTATTATATAATATAGTATTCGGCCCTGGTACGCCTACATAATTACTAATTAAATACTATAGGAATTTAGAAATTTCTGTATCACGAAAAAAAAAAAATATAAGCACCGTTTAGATTAAGTCATATTCTTTGGTCATATATAAATGTAGAAGCTAATAAAACTTCAATATTCTCAAAATGACTATAAAAGGATTAAAAGAACTAAGCAATTAGAAATCCTGCTGAAGACTATATAATACTAGGAAAGAAGTTTCATGAAAATTTATAGGAACTGGGATGTAATTAAACAAGTTAAATTCTAATTAAACTGTTTGAATAGATTTTATTTAAGAAAATACTTTTATTTTATTTCATTTTAAATAGAATGATAGATATCCTTACACATAATAGGCGAAATAAATCAAATTTTTAGCTGTCAAAATATTCAAAACAAATCAACAGAATAATAATTGTCTGTATAGGGCCCAACCTAAATCAACGCGTACAGCGTATAATTTCTGTCAAAATATTTTTAAACATACATGTATTTATACGAGAGTACCCGAAATACGCGGCGTATTGTACGGTACGTCCAACATTTAAAATTTAAAAACTGACAAACCGTATAAAATTTTTTTGTTGTTTTTTGTTATGTTGTCAAGGCAATTGTTTTTAAAAATGAAAAAAAGAAATAACAAAATTAAAAAATGCGAGTACAATTAATAAAAACTGTACGCGCGTATCGATTTCGGAATACGTCGACATATCGACGTATTGGCGTATAAAAATTGTACGTTGTACGCTTTTATTTAGGTTGAGCCCTAAACTTTCATAAATATAAGATCAGACAGTTTAGGCTAAGGATCTATTTTTACTCATATGAGTTTTAAGTTAACGTATTATTATCCTGAATTCATTATTTTTTAACATAATAAAGAAAAAAAAAATATGTACTTTTAAAAAGAAAAGTATCTTTCTTTTAAGTTTCAGTATCTCTTTTTATATTTAGATTTTAAATTTTTTTTTTGTTTTAGAGAAAAAAGATTCAAATTTCAATAATTTTTTTGATTATTCCTGTTTTGATACAGTGACTGAAAAGACTACAAAAAAAAAGAAAAAATAAAAGATATTTTTGTTTTTTGTTGTTGGTTTTTATGCATCTCTATAGGAGAGATTACATTTTTCGTATTTATTGTTTTATTTTTAATTAATTACTATTTTATAATATAATAAGTGTGTTTATGCATTTTTAAAGAATATTCTTTTTTATATTTTATATAATTTCAATTTTATTTAATTTTCATTTTAATGTTTTTTTTTCAATTTAAAAATTTATTAAAATGAAAGCGTTATATTATTTTTATTTATTTATTTAATTATTTTTTGTTTTTCTTTTGTTTAATTCTTAATATGTATGATATTAAAATGGGATTTATCTTTAAAGAAAAAAAAAAAATTAAAAAGACAAAAAATAGGAAAAATTAAAAATAAAAATATATCACTTTTTTTGTTTTTTTTTTTGTTTAATTTCAAAAAAATTCACAATATGTCTTCTTCTATGATAATTTAAAATTTTCTTTTTTACTATTTATTTAATTTCGGATTTTTTTTTTTTTTTTTAACATTTTGCCTTTTATAACAAACAAATGCCGAATTCTAAGAACACATTTTTTTTTATTTTTTTTACAATAATATAATTATATTTTATTTTTATTTAAATTTAAATTTATTACATATAAGTATATAATTTTTTTTTTTTTTTATTATTATTATCAGTAATTTCTTTTTTTTTTATATTTTTATTTAAAAAAAAAAAAAAATTGGAATATTTTATTTGATTTTTTTTTTCTTTTGATTGTAATAAGGTACTAGCAAAAATTTTAATTAATTATAAAGAACAAAAATATAATTAGTATTTATGTATTTATTTTTTAATGATCACATTTTTGTTTTTTTTTTTGTTTTGAAAATTACAAAAAAAAAAAAAAAAAAATATATATATATAGAAGAAATTAACAAAAACTTAAGATTTAAAAAATTCTATTTCAAAAGTTCGTATTTTTCTTAGGCACTGTTTTCAACATGAAAAGAAAATCAAAATTTACCAATATTTTTGTATAATTTTGAAAAACTTTTCTTTTTTTTTTTTTTTAATTTAATTTTAATTATTTTTTAGTTTGAATTAATTTTATTTTATTTAATTTAATTTATTTTTATTTTATTTTATTTTTTTTTTTTTTGACTGAAAGACCAGTTGAATACAATATATTTTACATACCGAGTATATTTTATTATTTATTTTTATATCTAATTTCACAAAAAAATGTATAGTAAAAAAAAAAAATGAAAAAAAAAAAAAAATAATTAAAATTTTTCTATTTATTTTTGTTTTATATATTTTTTTTTTTTTTGTTTGATTTTATAAAATACAGTAACGAACAAAATGTGTATAGAGTGTAAAACAGGACAATATCAGTCGATAAAGGCTAGTTTTCATGAGATATTTCGTGAATATTATTATTGGTAGTGTACTACCAATGGGAAAAAGAGAGAAAAAAAATTATGGACCTTATGATTGAAAACGTACGGAAAACGTAAATACTACAGAAATGTGAAATTAAGTATTATCGTATTATTGAAAACGCACGAAAAACATTTTTTTCGAACTTAATTTATTTGTATTGATTGAAAACGTACGGTGTTTTTTTGTTGTGTATAAGTGAAACGCGTGAATATGTTCACGTTTTAAAAAAAATTAAAAAAACATTTATGTAAATTTTTCATTTATTTTAAATCTTTTAAATAAACAAAATGAAAAATTTAAGTTTTTTAATTTAACTTTTCTAATTTTTTAACCTTTTTCGATTAGGAAAAAAATAACAAAACAGGACAAAATACGCTGAATTGGTACGAAATGTAAAAAAAAAATAATTTGTTAGGATATTTTAATTCTAACCCTTTAAATGAAACTTCTTTTTGAAAAAAATTATTCACGTTTTAAAATCAATTGCAAATGAAAAAACTTGTTTATTTTTTACCTTAAAATCAACAAAACTACAAATTTTTTGTTACAACTTTTTATCAAAAAAAAAAATCTAAAAATTGTTTTTGACAGTCTGTTATTTAATTTCGAATTAAAATTTAGTCACGCGTTTTCAATCATACCAACCATAGAGTGAAGATAAATAATTATTTTTGAGCGGCGCGTTTTTCGTGCGTTTTCAATCATAAGTCTAATTATAAAATATGATAGCAACACTTTCACAGTAAAAAAAATTTTATATAACCTAATTTATTAATAATATGTACATAACATATTTTGTGGAGAAAAAGTGTAAATAAAAAACATTTTTTTACTCAATAAATGTAATAAAGATGTTCAACAAACGGTTGAAAAATTCAAGAATATAAGTATATTTAATTAAAAATTAAAAATTTTTTTATTTTAATTTTTATTTACAAAATTTTATATTTTTATAAGATAAACAATTTTTGCATAAAACATATTTTCGTGGATATTTTATGGTTACTTTCTTTGATATTTTTTTAAGCTTTATCTCTTTTATACATAAATTCATTTTGAATGTTCTGCCTATGCTATAACATTTTCGTGGATATATCGGTCTAATGAAAATCAATCTTTAAATATAAATATATCGAAATTAATTTGAAATTTTATTAATTTATCATTACCACCATTATTTTTCGAATAATTCGGTTTGGAAATAAGGTAAAATAACGTACATTAACAGTAGGTAACTTTTTAAATTTGACACATTTTTTAAGTAGTGGCTGTTACTTGCATGCGCCAATTAATTTAAAAATACTGTAATTTTCTTTTTTTCATAATAAATTTGATATCCATCTATCAAGATTAATTTTTAAAAGTGTATCATTATGGATCTTATTTTTTATTTTTTTAATTTACATTTCGATTTTTTTTTTTCATTATTACATAAAATATAAAATATTTAAATTAAAATATGGAATATAATTATTATTTAATTTAATATTAATTTTTTATTTTTATTTTTTTTTCAAGATTATAATTTTGCCCGTCACTGTATTAATATTTAAATGATTAATTATTTATAATTAATAATAATATAATAGTTTAACAAATGTTGAATTTGATTTACTTTATTTAAAAAAAATTAACAAAACAGAAATTCGACATAAGTTTGAAATGTTATTGTTTTTTTTTTTTTTTTATTTAATATTTAAATTATTTTTTTTATTTAAAATAATTTCTTTTACTATTTATTTAAATATTTTAATAATTTTTTTTTTTTTTTTTTGACATGGAATAAATCACAATTATTTTCAGGTTTTATTTATATTGTTTTTTTTTTTTTGTTATTGAAAAAAACTTTCTTATACGTGTGAAAATTAATAATTTAAAAGAAACAACGCAAAAGAGAAAAAAGGATATTTGAGGAAAATGGTTTTTTTTTTTTTTTTAAATTCTTTTAAATTTAATTTTCAAATGGATTATTATTGTATAAGAAAGCATCTATAATAAATTTCTGTAAAAAGTGAGGGGGAAAATTACATATGTATTTATTATTTATTATTTCTTATATTTAATAATAATAATAATTTTTTGTTTTATCTAAGTATACTTTAAACATTTTAAAAATACAAAAAACTTTACATCTATTATTAATATTGGATTAATTATTTAAATTTTTTTTTTTTTTTTTTTTTTTTTTTTTTTTTTTTTTTTAGCCTTAATATTTATAAGGCTTTAAATATTTATAAGTTAAATATTTAAATGAATATCAAATATGCACTTTATTAGACTAAAAAATATAAAATTTTTAGTTAGAAAAATCAAAATACAACAACTTTCATAATATTTCGGGAATGTAACATTATACTTAATAACACACAATTTAAAACGTTAAAAACATTAAAAAGATATTTGTTACAAATTGTAGCTAGCTTTTGAAATTGAAGATTTAAAAGGCAATTGGCAAAATCGGATGATAAAAAATGTAACAGTTTTTTTATTTTTAATTCAAAATGAATTATCGAAGAAATGAAGAAAAGGAGTATACGTTTGTTGTTTTAAAAATAATTATTGGAATAGCTTTAAATGAAAACAAAAGTTGATTAATTATAGTTCATAGTTACAACAGCAAAAATAATATATGTAGCTAGAGTTATTTGTCATTTTCAAGTATTCTCGATGAGGTGTGTCAAAGCAATCGAATGGCTGTATAAGAAAAGAATATTAAAAAAACAAATTAAATAAATGTAATAAATTAACATTTGATAGAAAATTATAATCACATATAAAATATGTATAGAAAAAAAACATTTTATTTATCTTGAACCGTTATCCATTTGATTGCCATTACTCATATCTGATATTAGAAATCGTACTTTAATCAGAATATACATTTTATATCAGTTTTACATTATAATTTCGGTTTTCAATAATGTTATTTAATTGTATAACTTATGACATAATTTTTTTTATTTTATTCGAGAATATAAAGTGGAGTTTTTATAATTACAGTCGCATTTTAAATCAAGAAATTTGATTTTTCGCCCTTTTCTCTGATAAAAAAAAAAAAAAAACTAGAATGATCATTCAAGAAGAAGGTTAGAAAAACTTGCTAAGAGCAAAAGAATAAAATTTTGAAACAAAAAAAAAACTAATGTTATTAATTCAAATTGTGTAAATTGTTGCAAAAACTGTGATTTAACTAATATATATATATATATATTTTTTAAGTTAATTATTTTAATACATATCATTTTAATTTTTAAGTTATTTCTACATTTTGTAGCTTTTTTCCATTTTCTTTTTTTCTCTTAAAAATTCTCATTTTGATAATTATTATAAAGTCGTCTCCTATTATAATAATCTAAATTTTGTTTTTATTTTAGAACAATTTAAATTTTTTGCTTTTTTTAAGAATTTCTTAGAAAAAATTGTAGGTATATATTATATAGTGATACATACATATATATACCATATATACTACATAATATAAGTATATTATTATTTAATATTTAATGAAAAGATTTTATTCTAAAATTACAATTATAAAAAAAACATGATTCAAAATTTTAATTTATATAGTTACATACATATATACATATATATTTTAATTGTATTTTTATTTTCATAAATTATTGAAGAAATGAAAAATTAAATTTTGAAAACCAAGGATTTTTTTTTTTTTTTTATTCTAATTTATTTTAAATTTGTCTATTGTGATTTGTTTTTTTTTTTTTTTTTTAATAATTTCAAAACAATATATCACAATTTCAATTCGTTTCTTTTATATTCATCTTGTTTTTTTTTTTTTTTTTTCTATTAATAAAATAAATTTTTGCTACTTTAACATTATGAATACAAGTTGTGTTCATAAAAGCATTACTTGTGCAGTCATTTAAAAACTAAAAGTATTAGTTTATAAATTATTGATTATTTACGAATACGCTTGTAAAACAAATTTGAAATTTTTGAATATAAATTTTAAGAGACATGGTATACATTAAAAAAAAAAAAAAATTGTAATCTGCACATAATTATTTGATAAAAAAAGGAAAAATAAAAAAAGAATCTGCTTTTATGAACACAAAAATTAATTGTTGCATTGATTTTTATTTCTCTGTTCTGATTTGTTTAAATTATTTGATAATTAGTATATATATATATATATATATATATTATCTTATAATTAGTAAATTTAAAAAAAGAAAAAGACATTGAAGTAAATACATTTATAATTAATTACTATACACATATTTATACAGATATTAATTATTTTTAATTATTCGACACAAATATTTTTAAACAAAATTAGGAGCTTATTGTCTGCGAAATTTTTGTTATGTTTTTTATTTTAATTAATTTTTTTTTTCCTGTTTTTTACTTTTTAGATGTTAAAAATTATATTGTATGTATATTTTTTATTTTACAAAAATTACATTCTACAAAAATTGTATTATGTAGATTGATGTTTAAAGTAAAAAATACTGGATTCATAATAGATAATTTCTAGTAAATGTTTTCTGTGTTTATTAATATAAGAACTATTTGTAAAGTTAAAACGTTTTGTTTTGTTTTACGTTTTATTTTACATGTGAACAAAAGTTATAAAATATTCTTCTTAATTAAATTTGTATACCAGTGATAAATTCTCAATACTTTTCTGTACAAACCAAGTCTATGAAAAATTAAAACATATAAAATTTATTTTAAGGTTTTTTCACTATAGTTATAAACAAGTTACTACAACAAAAAAATATCTAGGATAGTCACCATTGACATATTAGAATTGAGTATGTTAAAAAAAAAAAATTAATAAATAGGAAAAAATTTTATATGATGTGGAATTTTGTAAAAGAATCGCTCCTAATTTTTGTTAATTTAAATTCAATTAATAATTAATGATCCGAGATTACACATGCATGAATTAATATTACAAGAATATTAAACATTAATATATATATATATATATATTTTAAGAATGATATTTCTACCACATTCATTTAATTAATTAATATTATATTTTACCATCTAGATAAGTTTTAATTAATTATATATCTTATAAAAAATTTTAAGTTTATTCATTTTAATGTAAAAAAAAATAAAAGAAAATAATTAAAAAAAGAAAATTAAAAAAAAAAAAAAATTATAATAAGAAATATAATAATAATAATTAATAATAATTTATAATTATTTATGTTTAAAAATAATTATGTTATTAATATCATTTTAAAGACTATTCTTATAAATTTAAAATTTTTAATTTTTTATCTTATTTGTATTTTTTTATGACTTCACCTTATGTTTTTTTTTTTTTTGTTTAATTTAGCATCTGAATAGTTTTTATAAAAAATAGATAAATTTATATATAATTTTTTTCTTTTTTTGCAATGGAAATTTTTTCTTTTAAAAATTTAATTTAATTTAATTTAATTTATTTTTTGTTTTCAAGTTTTTCAAGTCTTAAGAATTTCAATTTTATTTCATTTTAGTTTTTTTCTTTTTTTTTTTTTTTAATAAAAAATTAAGCACCTTTTATTTTTTTTTTAATATTTCAATTAATTTTTTTTATCGAAAAAATTTAATTTATTTTCTTTTTATTTTATTTTGGTTCTTATCTAAATATTACTTAAAAAAAAAGTAGTAAAAAAAAAAATAATTAAATAAAATACGAAATTATTGAAACACTAATGAAAATGATAATTTACTATTTCAAAAAAAAATTAACAATGCATTTTTTTTTTTTTTAATAAAATATTTTTTATATTTCGAATATTTGGCAGTAATACTTTCAAATTTAAAAAAATTTATATTAAATAGATACGTATTTTGTTAATTTTCAGTTATGGCAGTTTCAATTAAAAAACATATGTAATAATTAAATTTATTATTTTTTGTAATATTTTTCTCTTTTTCTTTGTGGTTCTGGTATTTTAAATTGAATATTAAGCAGTTGACAATTTATATATGATATTACAAAGGGAGCTTATCTAAACTAAAGGATGTTTTAAAAAGTTTTAATTTATTACTTTTATATAACAATAGTGACAAAAGAAAATTTATAATGCGCCTTAAAAAGGAATATCTAAACAAAATAAGAATAATAATGTTAAATAAATTAAGCCTACAGCTGTACCAATAAAATAATTAACATCAATGTACTTTTAATTCAGTGTTTCGAAACAAGTTTTTTATGTGAAAAATTAAATTACAAGTAAAAAATTAAATTAAATTTTTATTTAAAATTTAGAACAAGCTTCTTAACGTTCTTTCCAACAATGAAAATACCATCATATTATTATCTCTGAATTTTATTCAAAATTAGAATTGAAAATATTTAAGAAATTTTTTTTTTTACTTTTATAATGAATAGTGAGCAGAATATTCAGGTTTTATATTTTTGATTGTTAAACTAAAATTGATTTAACTTTAGATTAGGTACTTGTACTTTTATTTATCATTTTATTTTAATTATTCATTTTTTACTAAATAAATAAGTACATAATAGACCACATAATATACATATAAGTATGTATATTCTTACTAAAAAAAATTTTTTTGGAACAATTTTCGAAAAAAATATAAAAAAAAAAAAAAAAACATCATCCTGTAAAACATAAATTTTGTAAATATTTTGAAGTATTTTTTTTTTTTTCTATCGTATTATATAATTTTATTTTAAATATTTAATATATATATATATATTTTTTTTTTGGTTTCTAAATAATTATAAATTACACATTTTATTTATTTTGCATTTTCTATTTGGTAACTAATACTTATTTTTTTTTTTGTTTTTTGTTTTTTTTTTTTTGTTTTTGAGGTATTTAATTTTATATTGCAAATTTTGCTATTTTTGTTTTTTTTTTTATTATTTTTCTTTTTTAATATCACATTTAGGTACTTGTCATAATTTTTACATATATATATATGAATTTATTATATTAATTGTGCTAAATTAATTTGAGATATTATAATAATGATATATTATTTTTTTAAACGTTTTTTTTTTTATAATTGTTTAAAGGCGCATTTATTATAAATAAAAAAAAATTTTCAAAAGGTTGAATAATAATAATTTAATAAAGGTTGAATGTATAGTATATAACGCACAACAGACTTTTTCTTTAGATAATGTTTAAATTTAATTTAGATTTATATGTTATACAATTTAACAATAAATATACCATTTTTACTTTAACTAAAGACTTTTTTTTTACTTAAGTGTAAAGTAAAAACGTTTTCACTTAAAGTAAAAATGTCTTCAGTTAAAGTAAAAAGGATATACTTAAAATCTTAATTAGTTTTTTTGTATATATATTTTTTAATTGTTTACAAATAGACAAAAATAAGGAAAAAAATTTGTGCTTGTAGTAATTATTTTATATTATATAGTAATGTAACTATCAATTTTGATAGGCTTTACACAAAAAAATAAGTAGAATAGTTTAAGAAAACCAGGTATATACTAACATGAAATACTATAAACATAACATTCTACTCCTGCAATAATGAACATAATACAAATAATTAATTTTACAATTTTAACTTTTTCGTTTTTAATTTTATTTTTTAAATTTTAGTACAAAAAAAAAATATAGTTTTTTTCCTAAGCACAGATAGGATAAATAAAATTTAAGAATCAAAATTATAATACAATAAAATTCTAAATACATTAAATATTATCTCAAATTTATTGTTGTTGTTTTTAAAATAATTAATTTTTTCTTTTAAACAAAACTTATTTTAAAATTTTTTAATCCTATTATTAATGATTTTTTTTTGTTTGTATTTTTTTTTTTAATATTTAATTTCTAAATAAGAGGAACAATTTTATTTTGTTTTGTTTGTTTCTTTTTTTTTTTTTGTGTTTTGCAAATGAAAATTTTTATCGAAAAATGTTCCAAAAAAAAAAAAAAAATTCTTTTTAGTTTCGATTTTATCTAATTAATTGTTGTTTTAAATTAAATTATTTTTTTTTTAGATTAAATTCATTTTCATTAGTGTTTCATAGTTATCAATTTATATTATTTATTATATATTTATTGATTTAACTGAAATCGAAAACGTCATTTACAAATCAGTTGCTCTTGCAGTATAATTTTAAACACAGACAACCTATAATAAAGTAATGGCTAATTCTGCCCATATGCATAATTGCTTTTATATCCGATGTACAAATGACGTTTTTGATTTCAGCTTTTTTTTTGCATGAAAAAAAAAAAAAAACAAAATATGGTATTTAAAAAAAAATAGACATTTGAAACAAATAAAATATTTAATTTTTTAGCTTTAGTGTTAAATATTATTTTATATTATTTAAATAAAACAAAAAAAAAAAAAATGAAAACTAATATTTAAAGAATTTATGTGAAAATAACAAACAAAAAATTAAAGTAAACTATTTATGTATGGTATATATTTCAGTCCTATATTTTAATTTTTAATTTTTGAGTTTCTTCTATAATCAAATTTAAATTTCCGTTTTATCTGGTTTTATACATAAACTAAAAATTAAAAAAAAAAATTTTTAAATCACGTCAATTAATTGAAACTTAAGAAAAAATAATTGCGTTTTTAAAAAAAAAAAAAAAAGAATATATTTTTCATATTTTTATTTATGTTTTATATATCTTTTTTATATTAAAATAAAATATAAAACGCAATCTATTTTTAACTTGTAAATTTCTACAAATTGTATTTCGATACGTATATTATATGTATAAATTTTATTATTACTTATTTATTTTATTTTTCAAATATGTTATTCTAATCTCGATTTATACTCCAATAAGTTTCTTAATAAGTAAATAAAAATAAATGTAAAAAAAAAAGAATAACCTAAATTGCTTTTATTAAATGAACTTTAAATTTTAAAAGGATATTAACTTTTTTGAACAAAAATTATACTTATTTCAAAAATAATACAAAACCTGAAAGCGTAAATTATAAGAAAATTTGTAAATCAGAATTTGACTGTTATTTAGATATAAAACCAGTTAAAAAATATATTTTAAAAATAAGTAATTTTAATTTTTAAAAATAAATAGATGATAATAATTATATTCTCATCTTATAAAAGACAAAAACTTATAAACTTATGTTTTTTTTTAATTAGTTTTTTTTTTCTAAATTAGTTGACGAAATTTATAAATATTTTGTATAAAAAAAAAAAAACCCGACTAATAATGAAATTTAGATATTTTTTTTTTTTTTCTAATTATTTGAATTTTGTTTTTTTTTTTTTTTTGAATTAAAATAAAAATATGTTTTTAATAAATCTGGAATTAATGGAATTATGTATGTACGTATTTAAAACAAATCATTTATTAATTTAATATTAATTTGTATTAATAAATTTAAAGTTTTTTTTTTTGTATTTAATATTAAATTTATAAAATATTTCATTAAAATTTTTTTTTATTAATTTTCAATTATATGTTTTTTATTTTAATTAATTATATATAGTTATTTTTAAAATTTTATTTAAAAATAAAGTTTTATTTAAATATAAACATATTACAAAAATACAAAAAAAAAAAGAAAAAATTTATTCGGTTTTTTTTTTTTGTGAATGCCTAAAAATTTTTTTTTAATAAATAGTAAATTTTACAATAATTTTGTATTCCAAAAGAAAAAATAAATTTGACCGCAACAACGACCAAAAATCTCCAAAAAAAAAAAAAAGAAATTAAATTTGAAAAAACAATTTTAATATTATTTAAAAAACTTTTTAAAATTATTTCATTTAAATAAAATAAATACATCAAATTTTCCATTTTACTTGTTTTTGTTATTTGTTAATTCAATTTAAAAAAAAAAATTCAGTTGATTTTATGTTAAAATTGGAAAAACTTAATATATATTTATTATTATAATTATATCTGTTTTGTTTTCTTCTTTTTTATATTTATTTAAATATTTTATTTAATTTTTTATTATAATTTCATTTTTTTATTGCGTAAAATTGAAAATTAGATATATTCTTGGTTTTTATAACAACTATTTTATTTTTTTTTTTATATTTAAATTAATATTAATTTAATTTATAAAATTAAAATTATAATATTTCATCTTATTTATTTTTATATATATATATTTAATATATGTATTTTATTTTTTTTACAAATAAATCATATAATATAAGAATATCTTAATATAAAATTAAAAATTATGTATTTATCGTTTTGAATAATACTATTTATTATAAAATTATAATAATGTGTAGTTTATTAAATAATCACGGGTTTTTTTTTTTTTTTTTGTTAAAATAAGAGTTAAACAAAGTAATATTGTTTTGTGCCTTTCTAAAATTTTCTAAATCATTGAGAAAAACAAAATATGTTTATTTTATTTATTTATTATTTTTATTATTTAAAAGTTAATTAAATTTATTGCGGATTAAAATTATAAAAAAAAAATGCAAACTTGCAAAACAAAATAAAAAAAGATGTAACTTGCATTTTTATTGTAACATAAAATAATATTTTTTTTTATTATTATTTTTCAATATAATAATTATTAAAATTTAATATTTTTCTATAGAATTAAAAAAAAAAAAAAAAAAAAAAAATAAAATATATTTTGAGTTAAATGCAATTTCGAGTTTATTTTTATATTTTTTTTTTTTTTTGTATTTATTTATTTTTAACGATTTTAAATTTATTAATTACAGTTAAATGAACCTAATAAATTAAATAAAACAAAAGAAATAAAAGGAAAATGAAAAAGTTTTTTGTTTTTTTCTTTTTTTCATTTTAAATGTAACAAGTTTTTTTTATTTTAATTTTTTAACTTATGATGAATAATGCAAAAGATAAAAAAAAAAAAAAAAAACCAAACTAAAAATAATTTATTTTTATTATTTTTTTTTTCAATATAATTTTATAATTAATAATTCTGTTTTTTTTTTCTTTTCTTTTTTAATCAAAATGATTTAATGCAAATGCATTAATAACTTTCAAAGTATTTTCATTTATTCCACATACTTCCAATATTCCATCTGATTTTAAAGTTTCATGTTCCATTGATGGTCGGAAACGTCGCAAATTTATTATAACAACCCTAAATAAATAAAAACAAAAAAACATAAACATATTTTAAATTAAAAACAAATAAAATAATTACTAAACTGAGAAGATATAAAAATATTTATTAGAGAAATAGGAATTTTATAGAAGTGTACAAAAAAAAAATGATGTTCGCACCCAAATACTTTATTATGATTTATAAATCAATATCCATATTCTTATGAGAATGGGAAATTATTATTTGAACAAAAATTTAAATAAATTAAGTTCAAGATGTAATAATTTTCTATTGTTTTTTGAAAGAAGATGGTAAGATTGAAAATACTATTTTCTTTTTTAATTGAAATTTTAAAAAATGGGAAATAATAATACTAATTTATAAAAAAAAAAAAAAAAAAGTAAATAACCAACAAAAACAAAACTTACTTAGCTTTGGCATTTTTCTTTTTTCGATACTGTTGAAGATGTTCAATTAATTGGTCTGGTTTACCATTTGAATTACCAAATGTAGCAGATCCCACAATTATTAAAATTAAATCATAGAAATCAGTTTTACTGCTAATTGCCTCATTTAATGGCATAATTAATCTTTGAAGAACTTTTGGAGTCTAAAAAAAAAAATTAAAATTAATGTATATACACTTTTATTTATTATATTATATTAAATAAATATTTATCCTTACTACATATGGTTTACAATATTCACTTGCTTCAGTAAAATTCCAATTTTTTTTCCATTCAATTTTTTTCATTTTACCTGCTGAAAAAGCATAAACTGATGATGGTTTTTCACTTTTATAATATGATAATGCTAAAGTAATTGCTGCTTCAAAACAACTTGTTTGTTTTTGACTTATTACAGATTCTAAAAATATATTTGAATATAAATAATTATATAAAATTAAAATATTATAATTTTATTTACGTCGGTTAAATTTTTCTGCAACATTAATTGCTACCAATGTACTAATTGGTGGGCTATTATAGTTATCAAAAGAATTATCAAATATTTTTGATAATTTTGAACATAAATTTTTATCAACTTTTATTTCTGATGGTTGTGTTTTTAAATGATAATTTTGCTAAACAAATAATAAAAAAAAAAAAAAAAAATTGAATTTAAAAAAATATAGATATTTTTTTTTATATATTATGTACCTTTACACTTTCAGTGTATCGAATTTGTTTGGTTAAACAATTTTTTAAACATAAAAATGACATTGGATGAATATTTTCTTTAATTTGTGCATTTTGATTATCCAATGCTTCTAAATATAATTTATTAAATTTTTCATTTTCAAAATATTTTCTTTCAACTAAAAAGAATAAATTATCCAATAATTGATGATAAGTCATTGTTGGTAAAATTAATTCCCAATTATCAATTTTATTACGTTGAGTGCTAGGAAAATTATCAAAATCTATTTTTTTTTCTTCAATTAAACGTTTCATTAATTCATTATCACCAGATTTTTTATATGTATGAATATCAATAAAAGCTTTCATACTTTCACTTAATGCATTTTTATTTTCTTCATCTAATTTCATTTTTTTCGGTTTAAATGCATAATTTAGAACACAATCTAAACCATTTTCTTTAACATTAACATGACATAATGATATTAAATCACGATGAGTAAAACCATATAAACCAATATTTTTTGAAATTGATTCAATAAATCTATTAATATCTTGTTTTTCATACCAATTACAAATTGCTCTTCTTACAGAATTTGAAAATCCTTTTTTATTATCATTTTCACGCAATTGTTTAGCATAATAAGCAAACATAAAAAGATCATAAGTTGTACCAGCTAAATTTGCGAATTCATTGCAAACCAATTTTTTATTTTCTTGTTTTGTTGAACTGGACATATAAATAGCATAAATGTACCAAAGCTTAAAATATTTTAACCCATATTATAGGTATAGAGTACATTTTAATTTTAAAAAATTACCTCATCTTTTCTTGGTAAATTTTTACGTTCCAAGCATGTTCTAATAGTTTTTAGAAAATCATCTCCATTTATTTCCTCCACTAATTTAAAATGGTCAGTAGAATTTTCACAATCAATTTTTGTTGTTTTTGCCACATAAACAGGCTTTAAATTTCCCAAATAGCAAAAACGTTCTATAGCAGATGTTCCATTCATCCTTATTTATCCTTTCTTGCATATATTGTAACAGAGAACTTAAAAAATTTTATAAATGGAAAAAAACCTGTTTAAATTTCATTAAATTTAATTTTTAATTTTTGTAATATTTTAATAATATTCGCTTAAATTTTATATAAATTACATAATTTAAATTGAAAAACTTTCTTAAATTCACTTACAAATTAAATAAAACCAATTATTAATCAAATATTTAATATGCTATACGTAAATTCATTTATGTTCAAGTCAACTTTTGGTTTGTCTGACTATATAAGAAAATGGTTTTTTCTTTTTTTTTTTGCTTACCTCTTTTAATTAAAATTCGACAAATATATCAAAAACTATGCAATTTTTTTGACATTTAACTTAACGAAACATTTTCTAAACGTAACGTAAATTTAGAATTCAGGCTGTAATGTGTTTGACAATAGTTTGAATTTTCCATTCCAATCCTGCTCCAATCGATTGATCAATGGTATAACTATCATACTTACAATTTAGCATAATTTACTAAAATACTTACTAATTGTAAATTATGACTTTAATTATAAATAGTTTTTATGAACATACAAAATTGATGCTTGTTGGTAATGTAATTTCAATATTATTTTTATGAAAAACATTTCCATTAAGGCCAAATTATAATGACGCATTGTTAAAGCTACACGGGTACGGCACCGGCGCGATGAGCTTTAAAGTAGAATTAGAATACACAAGTTTAAATGGCACAAGTTATAATGTTTGCGTTCCTTTTACAGGAAAATAGTAATTGGGAGTAGTTGATAAATGGATATGGAACATAAACTAAACATAATCATATTTACTCTTATCTACTCTTTCTCAAAGGTTGGTATAGTTGGCAGAAAGAAACGCAAACAATGATGTAGCAACCTTTAGCAACGCGCCACGCTTTTTTAAAATAGAAAATTGTTCTAAATTCGCGCGCGTTGTGAACGAAAAACAAAAACAACAATCAAATTTCAAAATCAAAACAAAAGCCGGGAGTCAACACAATATAAAAATTAGTCAACACAATAAAAAAAAAAGAAAAAATAAAATGGCTAATTTCAATCATTTTGATTTAATTTTTTTTTAATTTTTTTTAACTTTACAAAGAAAAACGAGAAGAAGAGAAGAACGCTTAGCTCTTTTACATATGTAGTCATAACTCATAACGACATTACAGTTTCTATTGAAAAATGTATTGACAGATTCTCAATGATGAAAAGTAGACGAACGCATTTTTTAATTAAAAATATTTTTTTTTTTGTGTTTTTATTAATTTTTTGATAATATAACATATGCATTATTAATATACTAATAAAAATATTCTTTTTTGGTAATTTTTTTAGTGCCCCACCCATAAATTATTTGCAGATCCGCCTTTGATTCACTCGATAGAGTATTGTATTCTAAATAATACTGAAACGCGGAGTTATTACATTTATTAATAAAACAGTTGATTTAAAATATTTTTAAAACAAATTTCAATATTCTCCTTGAATGATTAAAGCTGGGGATCAGAGGTAAAATTACTTGATTAAAAGTTACCTGAGTAACAAGGTGATTGTAACCAAAATAGGAAATATCCTAAGTACTCTAGCCATGGAGTTCCGCAAACAAAGATCTAACCTTGATATTACTTTATACAGGGTATAAATCATAGATATATTACTAATAGATAGGCAGTGAAGAAAATATTTTCAGCCAATTTTGAGAAACAGCTGAGTGAACCGTGCGTATGTATTGCTTTAGTTTCCTCAGAAATAGGTTCCTAAAAGGTGAAATAAATTCATTTTTAATTTTTTTAAGGATTTTATCACTAATTTTGATATTTTACAAGTAGCTAAAATTTTGAATAACCTAAATTAAATTAAATTTTAATTTTAAAAACAAAATATATCAATTATTAAGTAATATAAAAACTTAAAATCTCTGAATGAAAATAGTTATGAAAAACTGCTTTACATTACTTTAATAAATATAAAAAGCTGAGTGAACGAAATGTATACATATTATAAAATGCATATGAATTTTTTTTACTGAATACCTTCAGATAGGAAAACACATAAGAAGAAAAGAAACGAATATACCTAACTTCCCATCTATTAGTTAATATATCTATGGTATACATTACGACACATTATTTTTGTGCCATTGATAACATTTTTAATAGATCTCGTCGAAATTTTCCCGTCCCCATATAAAATTGAATTATTAGTTTAACATTTGTTAGTTTATAACGCTGCGGCTATACTAACTTAAAAAATTTTTTTTAAATTTAAGTAGGTTTGCCAGACGTTCGGGTTTTCCCGAACATGTTTGGATTTTTCAAACTTCTGGGAACGTCTGGGGGGACTCTTGTTTTCCGCTTTTTTAGTTTAAATATGTGAATATTTATTATTTTAATAATTTGCCTTCTGTTTTTAGATCATCAATGCTACAATGTTGGAGAGAGAAAAAGAAAATGTGTAGTTAGCAATGGACTTACTCGCACAATTTCCTTTTTTACAATATCTCCTGAATAACCCAAAACTTCTTTCACAAATTGGAAGTAATGACAAATATGTACAAATTGATTAATATTAATACCTTATTCTTACTGTAATGGTATCAAAAAGTTTAAATTTCACTAAAGTACCTATAACAACAATACACAAGTAAAATACATTGCACACAATATAAATAATTTCTGCTATTGTATTGCATCAATTGCATGTAGTATTAAATGGTATTAATTTATTTTTTTATTAAGTTTTTTATCAAGGAATTCAACCTAAACGTGTAATGCAGAGCTATGACACAAACCCCATTTTTATTTTATTTATCGATGAAAAACTTTACCGCATAGGAGCCCAATGTCATTTTTTGTTTGAAACATATTTTTGTTCTACATGATTTGTCTGCATAATAATATTGTCTGTAACCAAATGTTACAAGATGAAAAGATTGATATTAATTGATATTTGGCATATGTTCCTTATATTTTCAGCCAAATTACATGCTAATTTATTGAAAGTATAAATTCAGCCTTAATATAGGCAATATAAGAAAAAAAATAATTATAGAAAAATTGCTTTCTAAATTTTTGGATTTTGGGCGCCTAATGAATATTCCGTTTTATTAAATAGAAAATTTGGAATTTCGAAACAAAAATTTTTTTAAATTTTAAGACCTTTTTTTAAAAAATAGAAACTAAAAATGGTCAAATAAATAAAGTTTATTTTTTGGCCCTTTATCACATTTTTATCTTAAATATCTCATTTGAGGATTCGTTTGAAGTGCCTGAAAAATAGACATACAAAGTAGCTAAAAGTATAAATCTTATGCCTCGTTTTAAAGGCATCAGCATCAAACTTTAAAAACTTATGAAAATAAAAACATGACACGAATTTTATTTTTATAAAATTTAAAAAATTTATTTTTTTTTTAATTTAGGATTAGCAACACCATAATGTTTTGATATTTGCGAAATAATTTTTCTTGGTTTTTTGTTACACTTTGTAATTGATGCACCATATTGATTCTTTCCTAATAAAGCAAATTTTCCTGATTGTTCTTTTTCATCATTTTCAATTTTTTTCTCTTGTAATAATTCTTTATAATTTTTATATAATTTTTTCTGTGGTTTTGCACCTAATTTAATAGCTAAAGCAATTTGTGCATTTTTTTTATCTTTTAAATTTGAACTAGAAATAGCAAAATTAATAACTTCATGTCTAGCTTTTTTTATATCAAATTCTGTGCTATCATTTTTACGTTTTTTTCTTCTATTCATTTCCAAATCTCTTTCTGGATCCATGTCATTAAAATGTAAATTTGAATCTTCTGCATTATTTTTGTTTATAATTTTGTTATTAACTTTATCAATTATCTTTGTAGTTGTTTGTTTTGGTTTTCTTTCTTCAAATACTACAGTTTTGAATTCTTTCACTTTATTTTTATTTAATAATGATGCTCTTGTTGGAATTACATCTAATAAATTATTATTAATAGACATTTAAAAAAAAATATTTCATTTCCACATTTGTACATAACAAAAGTCAAAAACAAAATACAAAAATGTGATTTTGACAATTTTGACGTTTCTTTCAGTTTCCTTTTATTTTACTTGTTTGTTTTCATTCGTTTTATTTTTTTGCTTTGGGAGAGTTTCAATTCAGCATTCAGCAAAGCTGTCATCTTATGGAGATTTCTTTTAATCATACAAATTTTTCAAATCTCCTCAAATCAAATCAATCATTAAAAAATTTTGTATTTTTAAAACAACATTTCGAATCGGATTCGTATTTCGTATTGACATGATGTCAGAACCAACAAATAATAATTGTAGAATTATTTCTAAACAATTAAAAGTTAGAGCAAATGAATTTTTAAATTCAAGGAAACATGCAAATAATTTGGTGGACATAATAAAGTTTTTTGAGGTAATAAAAAAAATAAAAATATAAAAAAGTTTGCATCCTAAATTTATGTGGGGTTAGGTTTTTTTTAATTTTGTATAAATTTTGTAATTTTAGGAAAATTTGGAAAATGAATTAAATATTAGTTCATGTATACTTACATTAGAAGTAATATTTACCGAACTAATTAAAAGACGAGAGCTTTATATACAAATTACACCTCTCAAGCCCAAAGGTAAGCAAAAAAAAAAATTTTTTTTTTGTCTAGTACGATGTAATTTAATTGTACGTAATCAAGTTTATAAGCAAACAGAGTTAATATGGATGGTTCAATGATAAATTATTTCATAATATTAAACAATTTATTTATTTTATATCAAATAATTTAGGCAGAAAACTAAATTATCACTTTCACTATTTAAAAATTATAGATTACATACAGATATTTCTATAATAATCAATAATAATTACCATATTTTTTATATATTTTTTTAGATAAGGGTCCAGAAACTAAGTATAAAGAATGGTTATTGGAACGATACGAAGAATTTTTTCGTTTACTATTATTAGCTTTTATGTGTGGCAAAATATCAGATAGTAATCAAGCTTTAACATCAAGTATGAAACTTTTAGCATGGGAAGGAAAATATCCAATAGAACATACAACACCAGATACTTATTATTTTCCAAGTGATCGTTTCCGAAGTATATTAATTCGACTTTTATCAAAAGAAAAATCATTATCTCATTTAATGGGACGTTTTAAAGAATATAATGATTATTTGGATATTGTATTTTATGCGTGGAAAATAATACCTACATTAACACCAAAAGGTCATGCGCCAAGTGAAATTTTCATTAATAATTATTTAGAATTAATTAAAGCCTTGCCTGTAACAAAAAAATTACAAGAATCATTTAAATTACTCTGTTGTTTGCAAGCACCTAGACCAGAAATCTTTGATTATGCTATAACACGTAAATATATTAACAAGTCATGGCAATGTGTAATGCAATGGGAAACAAAAACTTTAACTCGTAAACAAGTGTTGATAGTTTTATTAGAAAGAATACTTCCGCATCTTAATAAACCAGTATTATTAACAGATTTTCTAATGGATTCAATTGATTTAGGTAAAATAAAAATTTAACATTTATACATTTATTGATATTATTAAATGTCTTTTTTTAGGTGGTGACATCGGTCTGTTAGCATTACAAGGCATTTTTACTTTAATTCAACAACATAATATAACCTATCCTAATATATATGAAAAATTATATTCTATGTTTGAACCAGAAATTTTTTATACTAAATATAAAGCGAGATTATTTTATCTAGCTGATTTATTTTTGAGTTCTACACATTTACCAGAAAATTTAGTGGCAGCATTTGTTAAACGATTGGCTCGATTAAGTTTATTGGCGCCACCTCAAGATATCATAATAATATTGTATTTTATTGGTAATTTAATTCTACGTCATCCTGGATTAAAACGATTAATATGTCACCCTACTGGCGGAGAAGGTTAAAAATAAAAATAATTTTTTTTTTTCAGATATTATTTTAATTCAAATAAATTTAATTTTTTTTTTAATTAGTTCCTCAAGATCCTTATATTATGGATGAAAGAGATCCAACAAAATCCAATGCATTGGAAAGTTCATTATGGGAAATTCTTGCTCTTCAAAATCATTTAATACCTTCAGTTTCTATAGCTGCTAATTTTATATCACAACCTTTGCCTTCTCAAGAATGGGATTTATCGGACGTTTTGGAATTAAAGCAAGATGATGTAGGTTTCCAAAGTAAAATATATTTTAAATAATATCTATTACTTTTTTTTTTTTAGATATTTGATCAAGAAATATCACGAAAATGGAAAGATTGTGCTATAGCAATTGAAAGACCAGAAGGAATTGCTTTACCAAAAAATGACAAAATAACACAGTACTGGGAATTATTCTAAATTTCGTTAATATAATAAAACTCAAAAGTATACTAAATAAAATTTTAATTAAAAAGAAAAAAGAAAAACATATAATGAGCTTTTACTTATAATAATGAAATATTATTTAGCAATTAGGTAGAATTAAATTAAAAAAACTATGTATCCATATAAACATTTCTAAGAAATAGACAAAAAAAAAAATTAGATGGAATTAAGACGCCTCAATTAACTACATAAAAATATGATTAATTTAAAAAAAATTACATTGTGAAGATTATTTTGTTTTACAATTTTGATACCAAGATATACATGAAATAGAAGTGATATAAACATTCAATATTCGTTTTAGTTTAATGTTAAAGGTAAAAAAAACCTAATTTGTTTTCTAATTGTAATAATTACATATTATTGTATAAATAACAACAATAAATCGGTAGAAATATTTTTAAACTAAACTAAAATTAATTGCTTTTTTTATTTAATCCAAATGCGTTAGACAGCTTCTTGAAAAATATATGGCTCTTCAACTCAAAAAAATCTCAAATAATTGTCATGTTATATATTAAAGATTACAACTAGCAGCTACTGGTGAACTTAAACATTGAGGAAGAGAAAAAAATTGAATGCATTTGAAATGTGACTGCATAGAGTAATTCAAAGTAGTGCCCTTAACAGAGATGACAATAACCGAAGATATTCGAAGAAAAAATAACAAAATTTATCAAAGCTTGGCAAATTAGTTACATATATTGGCTATTTTATGAACAAATATTTAAAGTGATCCCAAACCAGATAAAATGTAGCCTTGGAAAGATTAACGTCAGAGAAAATAAAAATGTAAGCTTCCACAATTAAAAAATGCTTTAGTGTGATTTATTTTCTTCTCAGATCAACAGAATATTAGGGTTTATGTATAATTGTGAAGGCTGTTATCCGCTGCACTAGAAAGAGGTATAACATTTTTTACCTAAATATTCTTAAACTTAAGAATTAAAGGATCTTAAACTTTTTTTTTAAATAGATTGTTGGTATTGAGACAAAATATATTTAATATTAAATATGGATGGTAATACATAATTAGAAAATTGAAAAATGATTAGCAATTGTAACATTAATATGAAAAGAAAAAGATAATGCTGAAGTAGAATGCAAAAATGGAGCATCCATATCCATTTATCTAAAAAATTGTAATAACGTGCACAAAATAAAATTTAATATATTAAAATTACATTGCTGTGAAATGCAAATGAAGAAGGAAAGTGAGTTCATAATAAAATAAAAATAATTAATAAATTGAATTATTCATAAATTTATATATATATCATTGTTTTTACTTTTCTTTTCAGTTACTTTTTTTTAGTCATATATTTTATAAACAGGACAAATCAATTTTTTTTCTTGATTTTGAACAGTTTTTGTCTTTAGAATACAATTGAACACTTATTAATTTTTTAAAGTTTTTTTTTTTTTATATTTCTGTGTAAATTTAATTTTTTTACTTTACTGTATTTTTTTTATTATTTATTTATTCATCTCGACTATATTGTATTTAACTCAAATATAATTTTTTGAAAAAAATATTTAAATGAATTTAATTTAATTTTTGTTTAATAATAAAAATAATATTTTATATTATGTATATAAAATGTTTTTAAAAACTTAAGCTCTAAGAGCAACAAATTGTTGAAATACATCCAATATATGTGAATCTAAATCTGATGTGAATAATAAACTTTCCAAAGTGCTACTATATTTTTGAACTTGTTCATGGTGCTAAAATGAAAAAAACACAAATTTTATTAATATTAAATAAATTTTATAAAAATAATATAATGCTATTAAAAAAAATATATACATATATATATATATATATACCATTAAAAAGACTTGTTGTAATCTTCCAATTGTCCATCTATACCAATCAGTATCATAATCTCGACCATCAGTATCACATCTAACTAAATGTTCTGATAATATCATAATAAATCGTTGAAAAACAATTAAGAAAAGACGTTTTTGATCTACATTTGAAGCTTCCAATTTTTCTTCCATTCGTTCAACCATCTAAAATTATTATCACATATTTTTTTTGTTATTAAAAAAATGTTTAAAACATTGTAATAATATTCGAAAAACTTTACGTTCTATGTCAATCTCAACATTAAAAAGTAACAGGCGAGGAATCTTGAGGTAGTGAAACCGAAAGAACATTTTAGCATTAAAAAATTCGTATCTGGTAGGAAAAACTTATTTCTGTCAATGAAGAGGAAAAGACAATAAATCAATTTTAGAACGAAAATGATTGATAATAAATTACAAAGAATAAATTTTTCGATAACCAAAATTTTTAAAACGGTTTGTTTTCGTACGATTTCTTTTGTAATTAAATAAAGTAAATCTTAAACTTCAAACAGGTTAGCCCTAGATTAGTTTTATATATGTTACTAATATACAATGTTGCAAGGAAAGCAAAAATAAATTAATGCAAAGGCTAAATAGGGAAGAGGCCCCGTTTTCTATTAATTCTCTTCAATATTAGATCTAATACAAAAACTTTAAAGAAAAAGAAAGTTTGAAAATTCCTTTATAGTTAAACAATTCGACCAAAAACATTATTATTCACTTCATTAATTTACTTAACAATAATATGCTGCGAATAACTAGAGACTCATTGAGTAGTAAGTAGTACGTACTGCATCGAACGTACTTCTGGGTAAAAAAAAAAATGAAGATATTCATTCAAAATTTAAAAAGAGATTCAAACTTAATTGAGATTTTAAAACTTTTAAATTTTTTTTATTTACATACATACATTATACTACCAATTTATAAAATTTTCAACATATATTCATATCATATTTTCCTTTTCAGTGATTATTTAGAATAACATATCTATTAGCACATATTGAACAGATAGAACTTGCATTTTAAAAAAGTTACATACAATTCATAATATCAATAAACATTTTTTTTATTAAAAGGAATACGCAAATTATGAAGTGTTTAACATGATAGACAAATACAATCAAAACAAATCAACAATAAAAAAAAAAAACTTTAATTCTACTTTAAATAAATTAAAATTTACAAATTTCATTACAAAATTATTAATATGATAATATGTAATGTATTTTTTTCCAAGTTTAATTATATTCCCCGACTGGGTGATTTGTATTTAAATTCTATATTTATTTAGTGTAATTCTTTGAACAAATCCACCTTGTCATACATAAGCCACTTAAGTATGATAATCGGAGTTCGTACAAGAGTTATATACAGCAGAGTTCTGAAAATTGCGGTAGATTTAATCAAACTAGTAAGGTTATAAAGTAAGGAGAAAACACCAAGATATACTTTTGATTTATGATATAAATAACAGGTTAATGAAGAAAATTTAACTCTTATACCCCGAATCAAACGACGAAAGTCAGTTGAAACCGAGATTAAATGATTGGTTGAAAAACATTTCTTTGAAAATTACAATTTGCGGAAAACAAAACAAAAGTTAGTTACCAAATTTCGCGTTTTACATTTACGCATTTACATATTCCAATATAAGTACATATATATATGTACATTGTACATATTTTGGAAAAGGCGTGTATAACCACTGATTTTGAAACCAACTACAACACTCTATTTTTTTTTTATACAACGTGTAATAAACCAAAAAACATAATATAGTGAGAATCAAATCAAAACAGTTAAAATAACCCTCAAACCAACGCTAACCAAATTATTGAAGCCCTGATTTTATAATCTAATCTTATACACAAAATTATACAAAACTATTTATTCTTCTACTATGTTTTCATTTCTATTTTTGTTTTATTCTATTAAGATGTTAAAACACTAAATTTAAAAAAGGATGATTTTTGAAAAATATGATATTTTAAAACGATTTCATACGGTCTCATTTATAAAAGATTTTGGAGACTCGAATATTATTTGTGGATACTTTTCAATTAATCGAAAGCTTACTTCGAAAAAACAAAAAAAAGTGTCTGTTATTTTTGGCTTTAAAAGATTTTTTTCAATTGTAATCTAAGTAAATACAATGTCCGAACTTGAAATTTCAAAGGCGAAAAACTTTGGGGGAGGAACACTGAGACAGCCTTTCTGAAGTGCTCAATCAGGGAGACATAATACGTTTCATGAAGAGTATAGAGTGGCTCGATAAGACGCTGTAAGAGACGAGACCATTTGGTAGGCGAGCACAATGGATCGCAGGACTTAGGTCCAGTCGAACGCCTCCTTTCAAAACAACAATTACAATATTGGGGGGTATTAGCATTAACTTGCTTTAAAAAAAAAAAAAAAGGAATTTTGTTGCTCTCCCTGTACAGTAGAAATAAAATGATGCATTTTGCATTAAGAAAAAATATTGTATACAGACGTACTAATTTACATATGTTAAACATAGGCTGTTTTGTTTGTTTAAAAATTCATTTTTTTTTTTTTTTTTTTGTACAATTACAGTTCATTTACTTTAATAAAACAATAGTGATTAATGAGACTGCGTAATTCATTCTCTTTTGATTGGGTCTACTTTTTTTTTTATTTTATTCAGAATTTATTATATATTTTGTTATTGTAATTGTTTTTTTTTTATATTTTATTTTACATACATACCTCTTCGGTTGGTTTATCTGTATTATCAGTAATTTTTTTTCTTTTTGTTGTATTGCCCTCTTCTTCAGAATCACTAGAGGATGAATCCGCTCTTGATAATTTTTCCTTGGCTTCAGATAATTCAGTACCTGTAATAATAATCAAAAATAAACAAAAAACAATTAATTAGTTATGAGAATTTGTTATATTTAATATTATAGTACATAAAATTACTAAGACTTTGTTTTATTTTATTTTTTTTTTTTTTAAATTAATAAATTTTAATTATTTTTGCACTTTGGTAGACAAATTTATTAAAAAATATTCGTATATTATATTACTATGTATGTAGTATGTACGTATACAGAGTGTCGATTAAAAATTTGTCAAGTTGAAATATAAATTTTCATTATTGACATATCACATACATTACTCTTATTACAATTTATTTTATTGGAGCAGAAATATTTAAGTAAAACAGATTTGGAAAAAAATATTTTTGGTTATTATCATTTTGAATTGGTTAACAATATTTTTTATTTTAATAGCTTCCAATGACAAAAAACTTAGTCAATCCTTATTTTTTATAATTGTAGATTCAGGGCTATTAACAGACAGATGAAAAAAATTTGCTAAATACATTTGCTATACATATATAATTTATACAAGATAAGAATCTTAAAAGAATGACGGAAAAGACAAAATTGAAAAGAAAAAAGGAGAGCAAGGATGAGGAAGGTCAAATAAGTTTTTTCTCAAAGCAAATATTTTACATATGGTTCAACATGAGCCATTACCATAATTTATATAAAAAACAAAAATAGTAATTGAGTTTAAAAAAATAATTTTTTGAAACTAGCAAGAATCAAAAATAATTTTTTTTTTTTTTTAGGGCATTTCCCTGCCACATAAATGCAACAAGGAAATTATACAGCCTTTCCTTTTCAGGCGTAAGGGGGAATTACTCTTTTGACATGTATGGGATTCGAACCCACACTTCCTCAATGTTTACAGCGTATTTTATACGCTCTTCCCCAATAGGCCACCGAGGCCCCTGGGAAAAATAATTTTATTAATGAATTTTTTTTTTTTTTTGATTTTTTATTTCCACGTGCACTATTTTATTTCTATAAAATTCTATAAAATGAAATAAAATCAGCAAAAAACATTATCTAGACAATAAAAAATTAATTTACACGAAAAAACTGTTTAAGTATTTTCAATTTAAAAGTATAAATATAAAAGATCTTAGTTTCCAGTTTCGAGGTTCCATAAAAACGGTTAATTTTTTAGTAAAAAGTATAAAAAAAGGCAAAAGAGCTTGAACATTTTATATGGGAAAATGTTAAATAATTATTAATGGGAAAATTTATACATATATATAACTATGTATACCAGTAAAAGTTTAAAAGGGGTAGTAACTTGGTTTAGGAATGTACCTCCTCATCTATCTTAGGGGATGAAGGGTGAAAACTGGTGCCGTTTTTAAAAGGTTCTAACATACTCTACCTAATTTTCAAGTTTAAAAAGTATATCTTAAAATCTCTCGACTTTACCACAATTTTAATTTAGATCGCCAATAGTAGAACTAGGGCCCACTGAAGTTTTCAGTCTTAAATTATTTTATCATCAACTATATCGCAAGAGTAACATTTATATCAAATTTCATTCAAATAGTGTAACAATATTACTATGTGCTCTAACATATCAAATAATATTCGTATTCGGATATTTTAAGGTGGAGCTACAAATTTCGTGTCCTGATGCAGAAGCGTAAGACCAACCCAAATTTGATTGAAATCCGAAACCTTCCGACCACGTGGTTTTTCAAATCGCGGAATTTTCAAAAAAAAATTTTTTGTTTTTGGATACTACACGCTGAAAAACTTCAGAATGATGTCAAAACAATATACGCATAAGGGTGTTTTTGTTTTTCTCATCAGAGCAGAGTCAGATCTGTCAAGCAAAAAATTATGTTTCTTTTTATGCTCAGGTTATCCGTTTTGTGTTTCTTTTTTAACTCAGAGCGGTGAGAGTTAACATAAAAGTTTGCTCTGAGCGATCGACATCTCCTCTGAGCATTGATCTGATGAAAAAAAGAAAAACGTCCCTAGCCTCTACTGTGTGTACTTTGAAATAAAACTTTTAAAATAAAAATGTCGCCGTTTTGCAACTCGTGAGCGAGTGGATACATAATGATTAATGAATGCAAAATATTCGTTAATATTACTGACGAATACACGTAATGTAACCGAAATAATTTTTGCATCTGGATGCTGATGCATGCATTCCATGTGAACTTACCCTTATACTACAATTAAAAAACATTTAAGTCAAAAAGTACATCTGAATTATAAACAAATAAAATAAAAAAGGTTCCATTATATGTAAACTAAATAATGTAGAATCAGTAGAACGATATCAAAATTAAATTAAATTATGATTTAAAACCTAGTATTATAGACCAAAAATAATGATTTCAGTTTGACTATGATTAACAACTGGAATCTTTATTTTTTGAGGTTTTAAAGCTCTACATACTAAATTTTAAATGAAGAAAATCTAAATTTAAAGAAAAGATAACAGAAAGGAAATCCAACAAAAAACAAAAAAAACAAAATCATATTATAGAAACAAGAACTGTTAAGAAATTTAACGGTATTTAATTATTTAAAACTAATTAACCAACGATATTTAAAATTCACAATATTATTTAAATGTAATAAAAGAATTTAATATAAGAAATTCAAAAAAAATATTAAAATAAAAAGAAATGTTAAAAAATCGATAAAACTTACTTAATTTAATTACATGTTTATTCATTTTTTTAATAGTTAAATGTAATATCTCCCATAAATACATTTTTGTAAATTCACCACTCATTTCTTTTGAAAAAATCCATGTTGCAACAGCAGAACATCCAGTTATTTGTACTTTAAGTAGTTTATCAATAATAACTACCATCATTTGTTGATGATTACGCCAAAGTTCAAAAGCATTATGTAAAACACATATTTGAGCTTCTTCAGATTCAGCCAAAACCTTGAAAATTAAATCAAAAAAACAAAAAAACAAAAATCAAATTTCAAGAAAAAGATTTTTCTAACAGACTTTTCAAAGTTCAAACAAAAAGAAAAAAATTAAAAAAAAAAAACAACAATTCAAGAGAAAATTAATTTTGTTGTTTTTATTATAATTTTCATTGTTTTTATTTTTATTAATTTTTTTTTATTTATTTTTTTTTACCATTTTTAAAAACGCGTGAAATTGTAAATTTTCATCAAGGTCGTTGTCGTCGTTTAATGTGTTTTAATGTTATTTTTTCTTTTATTTTTATTATTTTTTAAAGAACTTAATTAAAATTATACTTACCACCTTTAAAATATCATAACTTTATAATAATAGAAAATACAATATAAAAAAAATAAAAAAATTTAAATTTTCTCAAGTGGTTCGGATTGTTAAATTTAAGAATTGAAATTAATTACATATTCACAAGGTAAAATGGATATGATGCATAAAATTGTTTTAAGAGTTGAAAAACAATAAAGAAAAATACAAGAATATTTCAATAATATATAAATTAATTTTTAATACAGATTCATTGATGAAATTATAATAATGAAACGGATTAAAAAATAAAAATACAGGGTGTTTATTAATAAGATTTAATATATTTTTTATTAATTCTGATACCATAATCAAAATGATTTAAGCTAGAAATTAGTTTATCTTTTTTGAATGGTTATGCTGAAATCCGGTGAAAAAATCGTTCGAATGAAAAAATTTGGTATGCCAAATGGAGTTTAGGCTGCAAATACTTTTTGCAGCTAATGTCAAAATCATATGTTTCGTAAAATATTTTTTGTATCTCGTATTTTTTACTAGATATTTTTTTTTTTTTGTTTGTTCAGTATAAAGAAATGATTCAAAAATAAAAAATATGTTTAAAATAATTTTTATAAATCGATGATGAATTTTTATAGCACCTTTAGAAAAATTGGAAAATAAAGAAGCAGAAAATCCAAAGGATTTCCGTTTGGAAAGAGAATTACTTAAAATATTATTTTTTATGTTTAAAAATGCACCGATTTTAAAATAAAAATATTTTTAAAATTATAACACTTCCTTTTTAACTGATTAATGCTTGCTTTCAAATGACTAAATGTGTCGAATGAAATTTTTTTCACTTTCATTCATTTTCCATTTCGACAGACTGCATACACAAAAAAAAAAAAAAAATTTCAAAATAAAAAATGACGTTTTGCAGCCGTAAATAAAATTCTGATTTCAACATACCATATGTAAAATTTTTGTTCATTGAAACATTTCCATATAAGTCATCAACCAACAAACTTTACGGTAATTGCTTTGTTTTACCAGCAGATAGAATTTAAAAATATGAAAGCAGAATTTTGAAAAATTAAAGAATGAATTCACATTTTTTGTTAGTACTTTACGTTAAATAATCACTACAGGTGAATGCAAATTTTTTTTATTTTTAACTAAAGATTAGGAACAGATTTCTTTATATAACTAAAAGTTTAGCTGAATGGAAGATGGAAAATGGGAGGGAAATAGGATATTTAGGGTGAGTTGAGAAATGAACATAAAAACATTCTTTTTGAATAGTTGTAAATTGTAGAAAATGGAATAGTATTGTCAGAGAGGTCAAAGGGTACAACCATATTCCACATCTTAGCAGTTCTAACAACGAATTAGTTTCCATAACCAAGTTTTAAATCATTTAGAAATTTCCACACTGTTGAAATTAGCACTTGCCTCCTTTTCTCTTGGTACGTTGAACTAGTTTGAGGAGAGGCATAATTGACTTTAGTTCATTTAAAGCAAGTGTCATTACCTACAAGATATCTATAACAAAACAGTGAAATTACTTCCAATATTTCGATGCATGTTAAGAAAAATTGGTGTTACTAGACGAGGTCGCCAATTAGGCGTAAAGTGCGGTTTTGGACTTACAATTTAGTTAAAGATTATTTATTGAACAAATTCGACTATTTTTTTCCTGTTAAAATCCATAATTAAAATAAAAATAATTAGATAAAAAACATAAGCTTCGAACCTATACTTACATAATTTTATTTGCAAGTAAATACAAGTATGACTGTATTTAAATTAAAAATGACAAAACTATGAGAAGCAAGCAGAAATCAAAACGGTTGCATATCAAACATGAATTACCGCAGTGGTAACGATGAAAGAAAGCTATGTACATGTACAACGGATAAAACCGAAAAATAAACAAATCTTTAGAAAAATTATTGACATAAAATCAATGTCGGTGTAATGCGTTTGATATTGCATATTTGTTGTATATGAAGATGTATACATAAAAAGATTAAGAAAATATAGAAACGAGAAATTTTTAATTTCAAAATTCAGATATACCCTGTGTTCAGCATTATTTTACTATATATAATTTTCAATACAGATACTTTGGTATTAGTAGCGATTTTCTTCATTTTTGTTATAAATAAAAATTTTCACAGAATTGTTTATTTCTTTTTCTTATAGATTTTGAAAGTGTCATACATTATAATTACATATATTTTATATTGCAAATTTAAAAATTAAGAAGCTTAAGAAAGATACAAAAAAAAAAAATTGGAGCATAAATATTGCAAATATTTAATTTTTAATTTGTACACACAAAAAAAAAAAAAAAACAAAAAACTTAATAAGCTTAATTTTAAAAATTGTTGCGGTCAAAAATTTGTTGACTGGAAGAAACTTTAAATTGTCATGTTTTGTTTACACCCAAATCAAAAACATAAAAAAAATATTAAAATATTTAATACAGATTTAAAATTAATAGTCCTTGATTTCTTTCTTTTTGTTAATTTTTTGATTTAATATGGTTTTTTGAATTTTGTTTTATTTATTTATTACCATTTTTAAATGTTAAATTTTTATTTTTCAATTTGGATAATAAAAATTAACTTAAAATAAATCATAATAACTTATTTTTAAAATGACTTTGCAGGATGTTAAAAACACATAAAATGTTCTTAACGCAAAATTAACTTAAATTTTATGTATTTTTTAATGTTTTTAAATTATATTTTTATATATATTTATTCTTTATTCATTTCTGTTTTGGGGTTAATATTGTTTTAACACTATCAAGGCTATAATAGATTAAAAATTATTGAATTGAAAATTTATGAACGGATATTCTAATTTAAACAATAGTGAAAGTTGAATCGAAACGAAATTTTCAAACAATTAAAAAAATAAAAGAAAAATAAATATTTTAAATTTTCACCAAAAAAAAAAAAAAAAAATACAAAAATACAAAAAACAAACAAAAAAAACCAATTAAAAAAAACTTACTTTGAAAACATAATGAAATTTTGATATAGCAGCAAAACTATGTGAAAATGACTTAGATCCAAGGTTTAATAATGTTTGAACAAATACATCAATTTTCAAGGGATTAAATTCAGAATTTTCATTATCAGCATTATCACCTGAATTTGGTAAATCATTTAATACATTTAAAACTTCTTCTGGTGTACATTTTTGACGTATTGCAACAACAAGTTGATGAGCTGTTGCTGTACCTGGAAGAGATGCTATAAAAAAAAAGACAAAAAAAAAAAAAAAATTTTTATTAATTAAGAACTTTAATTAAAATTTTTAAAGTTAAATTTAATATAGAGAGAATAATTTGTAAATTTGTTTTTTTTTTTTTTGAAGTATCAAGAAGATACAATTCCCCCATGTTTTACTGAGGATTTTTCATTCATTATTTTTAATCGAGATTGAAGTTTTTTATTTTAATATAAACACACATTATATCACAATATATTCTTAATGTCTGTTGTAACCATTGCAATATTATTTTAATAATTTAGGTATGTGTACTGTTTTGTTGTATGTATATGGTTACTCATACTTCAGTTTAAACTTATTTGATTGTTACTTTGATATTTTCATTAAAGAAAAATTAAATAACATAAAAGAATTAGATATATTATATATATAGGATTAGATAGATTAGAAAGGTATATAACTGTATAGAGATGTACGAAGCAAGTAACTCGATTTTCTCCATGAAACTCAAACCATTATAGTTAACCTTAAATTAGATAGTGTACTGAACACAATTTTTTTTGTTTACTTTTCAGTTCTATTAGTAGGGAGAGTATAGAGCATCGTCAAAGTCACAAAAATTTAACTAAGCTTGACGAAAGTTTTAGAAAAATAATGGAATGTATAATGGAAAAAATCGCTATTCATTCTGATTTTCAAACTTCGGAAAAATCTAAATCAAATTAAATATTATCAACCTATCATTTATCAGTAGGTTAAGCAAACTAAAAGAAAGAATGATTAGTTTAGATGACAAGGTGGTATCTTGCATATAACTGTATATAAGATAAGATAATTTGTATCAATCTGGTTTCCACAAAAATTTAATTAACTATAATAGTTAACCTAAGATTTTTAGAATCTGAAATAATTGAAACTATTTCGTTGAAGAAATATTTAATATATGGTGAATTTCTTTAACATATAGAAACCTTATAACAAGACATATCAATTAAAAAAAAAATTATACGAATATTAATCGGGCATGGACTGATGATATAGGAAACATAATTCAAAAATATTTTTTAAAAAGATAAAAAATATTCACAATACAAGAAGCATAAAGTCGAATACTAAAGAAATCACTTATTTCCACCCCTATCTAAGACATCTACAAAAACGCAAAAATAAGATAGCTTCAGTTTGTTGCATCAATAAACAATTGATTTTTTCGATTATAGGTATATTTTATATACGATTATACACAAATTCTATTATTTATTTATTTATTTTATATTACGATATTACATATATACTATAATTAGAATATGATCTGACCGAAGTTTGAATGGAGTCTATCCCTTTCATTTCTAAGACTAGCGACTTAACCTACGCCATTGATCAGTTGTACTGCATTTCTTATAGCAAAGCTTATAACTACTATTTACTTTAAATCTATTATGTGGTATTTCCTATTACATTTTATACAATTATAATCCAAAAAAATTTTATATATAGGGAGAGTAAAAATGTTTAATTTTGTAAGACAGAAACCAGTACCAGACATATTATATTATGTACCTATCTTAATTTATTCATTTAATTAAATAACATTAAAAACAGTATTAAATGTTATGTTGATCAAATTAATTGGACCTAAACCACATGTACTGTTTAAAAAAAAAATTATTTAATTATAATTTAAATATTACTAAATGCCATATAATATGTAATATTTATTTCCAAAAATTAGCACATTGAAAAATAAAATAATTTAATATCATATTATCAAAAAGATCTATTTATTGGAGGAATGTAAATTTAAATAAAAAAAAAAAACAAAAATATACTTATGGGTATTTTAAACTGTTTGTGCCCCTTCTAGTGGAACAATTAAATACGTGAAATAAAGTAATGGAGAAAAACAAAAACAAATAAAATGTATGTACATAATGTAGTTTTAATGTAATATATTATTTACTACCTTATAAGCTACGTACAAAATAGAAATTGAATAATAATTTGATATAATTATGAAATATGAATTTTAATTTAATTATTTTCAATTTTAAATATATGATTAAATTTTATTTTTGCATTTAAAGTATATTCCGGAAAATTGATTGAAAATAATTAAATATTTATTATATTTATACATTCAATCAAAATTTCTTGAAATGTGATTCAAGAAGTTATACAGACTTAAAAAAAAAAAAGAAAAAACAATATAAGGAAACTTTTTAAAAATTTTTAATATTTTTATTTTTCTAAATCAATATAAGAAAACCCACAGCTGCTACCGGCCATAATAAGTAAGTGTTTAGGCTAAAAAAAATGTTAACAAAGAGATATTTTGCCTAAAACCATTGCCTAAGATAAAAAAGACTTATAACAAAATATCATTTAATAAAATGACTATTTTCAAACATTTAACAAAAGAATAATTCATGCAAATTTCGGATTCTATATGAAATAATTAAAAATTAAAATGACAAAGTTGAATAGATGAAAATATTTCCTAAGTATCCCATTTGGTTTAGATAAATAAACCATTTATGTTATAATTATTTTGTCTTAGAAGTAGTAAGTATAGTTTTAAAGGAAATGAGAGTTTGATATATAGTGCCGAACTATATTTATAGTAGTTACACTCATAATATTTGGCCGTAATGGGGAAATTTGTGATTGATTACATACAAACATCCTTGATATCTAGAGAAACCACTGAAACTTATTCATTTATTTATATTAATATTACAAATCACAATAGGATATTGCAATGTTAGAAAATCATCAGCTATACTAAGACCACAGGTTAAATAGGGGATTTGTTTACAATTAATAAAACTTGCTAGCAGGATTTGAACCCGCGCCCCCTCGTTTAATAAGCCACGTGTTCAACCACTAGACCACCGAAGCCTCCACAACTAAAACTTAAAAATTAACATTTTTTTAAAAATTGCATATTTTTAGGCAAACGTAATTAAACTAATAAATTATTCGATTTAAAAGATTGAAATTCAATTTTCTGACGGTTATATTTTTATGTTTTTTTTATCAAAATATTAACTATGTTAATTATATCCGAAAAATTAATGTAAATAAAGTAATAATTGAAGGGGCAAAAAAAAAACAATGAAAACCATAATTTGTATGAGAATGAAAACCAACATTATTACCCATATCATCTTAGACTTAGGGATGTATCACCAAAATTTATGTCAACAAATTAAAGTTAAAATTATAGAATTTTTAATTCTATTCTGGCATAATAAGCCATCTAATTCTAATAATTCTAATTTAACATGTTTATTTAGCTTTTACTGATGTCCATAAGAAAATTAAAAATTCTATGACTTGATGATAAATTGATAACGCTCCAATAATAAATGTTGATAATGGGTATATAATAAGTTATATTATTGTTAATTTCATTTCTAAAACGACAAAATTAATTTAATTAAAATTTTTCATTCAAAAAATCCAAATAAAATTAATTGTAATATGTATTTAAAAGTAAAACATTACGACTGATTAAGAGAATGAGGTTAACTGAAGGGTGGTGCAGTTTCAAATCCTGTACAGGTTAGAAGTTTTTAATAAATAATATTATCAACTACAATCTAGCGGAAAAGGTTTCGAAATATGTACTTCCTAGTTCAATTCAATTAATAAAATATAATTTAACAGTATAAAAGCTCCAATAAATGGACACTCAAGAGACTTGAATTTTTGTCCAGTTAAAAAAGATATCAGGATATAAGAATGGTTTTCAAACATACGGTTTTAATTTATCATTTTATTAGACTTTAATCAATTAATGTTTACATTTTTTATTCACTTAAAATTAAATACGAGTATCAAAATTTATTTATTTTACAGATTTTCCTTTTATGTATCTTTTTGGAAAAAATTAAAAATATTTGATTGCTTCAATTTTTCTAATTTTTCTTTAATAAGGCAATTTTGGAAAATGTTTGTAGATCTTGAAATCAATTTCTTTCTATTGTTCCCGATAACGGAAGGTTCTTACTTCTTGCTTTTGAAAACGATTCTAAGCACATTTTGTCAATATTTTTGTAAATGATAAGTTCTTCTGGTTTCAAAAAACTTTTTTTAATTTATATATATCTCATTTTGCCATTCAGATCTAGATCTTTATTTTTCGATATTTCAGAAGTTTGGATTTTACCTATTCTAAATGCTAGAGCCGATGAATGTTTGTCTTTTTCTAAGCAATTAATTACCTTTATTTTTTCTTCAATTTTTCTTCAAATGTTAACATTTTTTTTTTGCTGGCATTTTGTCTAAAATTAAATTAACATACACGTTATGAACAAAACTAAAATAATTACTACTTTGTCGTCTATTATCAAAACGTAATTTTTTTTTTTTGCATTAAAATTTAAATGATAATTTCCCAAAGTTTATTTCATACGAAACAACAAGTTATAAAAATTCTTTTATATGACAGTCCGTTTATTAGAGTTACGTGTCCGCTTACCGGAGATTTGAATCTTCTAAACTGTTCAAATTTTACTGTCGACATCTGCGTGTTTGAGAGTGCGCTTTGGAAAAGAGCGAAGTTTGTATAAAAATGTTACAAAAGAAGTTGGTTTCTAAGATTCTGTCTGTTTAAAGGAAATGTTCGCTCATTAAAGCTGTCCGTTGTGAGAGCTTTCACTGTACTTCACACTGTTACGTGTTTACGAGTCATTAAACTAACAAAGAAAACTTAACTCAATTGAACTTTATCGATTATTGATAATTAATTAAATACTTATTATTTTTTCTACATATTTGTATATTATATATTCTCCTTAAATATACTAAAGATATATGTAAATCAATTAAATTCGTGTGTATAATATTAATATTATCATTTTAATTATAAAATTTTTCTTACAAAATATACTGCAGTATGGCTGATGCAAAATAACGTGTGAAAGAGGTCATTATACAATTTTAACCAAACATAAATGCAAACGTATAAAATATACAAAATACAAATATTAATTATTATATATTTGTATATAATACAATAAACACATGTTCTTTAGTTCAAGGAATTAGTGAACATAATATAATAACTATACATATAGTAAGCATTTGTGTAATTTTTAATTTGATAACTAAAAAAAAAAAATTTTTTGTTATGTAAATATGCACTTAATTTTATATTTTATGCTTCTATGATTTACTAATTATTATATATCTATATACAGGGTGTACCGCATAAGAGCGCAATTATTTCAGGAGGTTATTCCTGAAACTAAAACTAGAAAAAAATTGTATAAAAGGGGAGTTCATTATTAGTTGTTTTCGAGATATTGAAACTTTTATGTTATTTTGTTTTATATTATTAATTGCCGAATAACACTTGAACCACATAAGAAGCTAACTTAGTCTTGTTTGAAAAATTGTTTTTCAGCCATTCATCTCCTGAACGATTTATTGTCTTGGAGTGATTACGTTTCTAATTAGAGCTAAGAACATATAAAATTTTAACATTTTTTTGTAAATTTTTTCTAAAAGCAAAGGTTTTTTTTTTTTAAATCCATATTAAAGTACCGTTATTACATAAAATTTTAAATCTTTAATACGCTACCATAAATTTGTACTAAATAACTTTTTCTCTATAAGTCTTACCGTCTACCAGATATATAAGCCAAAATTTAAGAACATTTTTGATAGAAAAATGCTTTTTTTTCAAAAAAAAAAAAAATTTGAGTAAAAATTAGTATTTTAAAATAGGAAGAAAGCTTTAAGAGCTTTCAAAATAAGACTAAGTTAACTTCCGTGGTGCATGTAGGTAAAGAGCTATTCGGTAATTAATAATAAAAGTCTAATATCTCGAAGAGGACTAATAATAGATCCCCTTTCTAATTTTAGTCTTTGGAATCAGCTTATGAAATATTTGCACTCATATGTGGAACACCCTGTACATACGTTATTATTTATAATGTAAAAAAATGAATAACAAAAAAAAAAAACATAAATTTCTTTTAAAATTGTAAAATTATTTTGTAGTTTTGTAATTCAAAAAGAAAAAAAAATTGTTATTTAAACGAAAATTTTTCTTATTTTCATGTTTTTGTATTTTAAATTATTTTGTGTAGAAAATCTCCTGAAATAGATACATGGATGTCTATTATTAGTAAAGAACAAAATATAAAGGTATTATGAGAAATAAATGACAGATGAAGAGGTGTAATAATACAAACTTTATTATGTTTAAAAGATATATGTAATTGAAAAACTTGTTTATTAAACATATTATCGATAGGTAAAAGTAAAATGTGGGGGCCTCGATGATCTAGTAGCTAAGAGCGTATAAAACCACGCTGTAAACACCAAGGAAGTTTAGGTTCGAATCCCATACAAGCCGTAAGAATAATACCTTCTTACGAGATTTAATGCAACACTTGGAAAAGAAGGGCTGTGTAATTTCTTTGCCACATTAAAACGGTTTTTCAAAAAACAATACAAACAGTTTAGAATTACTGTGACTTCAATCAAAATTAGTAAATTTTCTTAGAATTTCATATAAAACAAGAAATTGTTTAAAATCAAGAGACCACTTTTTTCAATTTTAAGGCAACCCTACATAATGAAGAAAAGCTGGTAATACGTCATGTAAAAAAATAATCCTGAAACTTTAATTTTGGCAAAATTTGTACAGGTGCCTGAGTTGCAGGTGTTTCAAAATAGAATATTTTTAATTTTTGAGCCCTAATAGCTCTTGGAATGTACAGGGAATGTACAAAAATATTTTCTAAGGCAACCTATGCTAATTCTAATAGATCTTTCTTTTCCAAAAATTAAAGTTTTATTTTATTTTATTTGTACTTGGTCCAGGTGACATTTTGCACATAAGCCTCAATTTCTCAGCATTATAAGCTTTGAAAAATTGACTTGTACACTATTATTGTCTTCCAACAACAATAATTTCCTGTTTATTAAGGGATATAAAATTTTTATGATGAGGTTGCAACTAAATGTAAATTCTAAATTAAAAAAAACTTGTATAATTTTGATATTGATTTATAAAGATAAGAAAAAGCCTTGTCGTCAGATTGAAAAAAAAAGTCAAACACATTTAAAAATAGAGAACATTAAAAACACATTTATAAATAAATTTTCACGAACTCTATTTCCATAATGGATCAGACTACATAAAAAAGTTGTTCTACAACATTAATTTTTTAAGAGAACTATGCAAGATTAAAATTTCATTGTTCTATCTAGATCTACAGTAAAAGTTAGACAACTTTTTCAAACATTTTTTTTGGGAAATGTCCTAAAAAGCTATTTTGTCCAAATTAAAAAAGTGAACTTCAAAGAATAGAATTAAATTAGAATAAGAGAAGTGGGAAGTAGGAACAAGGGAAGAGTGGGAAAAAATAAATAATGTTAGAGTTAGATTTTAAAATAAAATCATAACGAAAGGAGTTTTCATTCTTTGGGTGGCGTTTAGCAAATATTTAGTATCAATAAACAATAATTAAAAAGGATGACGTATATTACAAGCAGTATATCAACTTTTAGTCGAAAATTATTAATTTTTTTTATAAAAATCATTTTATAAATTTTTTAGCACATAGTTAAGAAAATCTTTAATATATTTATGTCTTTAATATAGGGAAAACCTTGATATTTTTTTTTTTAAGCAATCTATTCAAACCTTGAGAATATATTAAAAAATGTACCTATTAAATTAAAAAAAAAAAATAAATTAATTGTAAACAACTACCTGTAAATAACTTCTTTAAACAATAAATTCACATCAACTTCCGGAAATCAATTTAACTTAACTATATGCCTACATAATAAGAAATTAAATTGAAAATGCATTTAATAAATCTTAAAAAAAAAAAATAATAAATAAATAAATTCTATATTCTGAATATTAAAACAATGCGAATTAAAATTTTTTATTTTATCTTTTGTTAGTAAAATATTAAGAATATAATTTATTTTTATTTTTTTTAATTTAAACCTTTAAATTTTTTTTTTTTTTGATTTTATTGCGGTAGCAATAATCATAATTAAGTATAAGGTGTTGATTAGTTAGTCGTTTTTCAAAATTGTATAGAATTTCAAAACTGTAGATATACATATTGTCTGTGATTTTTTTTTTCTTATTTATATGTCAGATTTTAAAATTATCTAAAGATAATATATAAAATTAATTTTTTTTTTTTAGTTTACTTCCCTGCCACATAAATGTGACAAGGAAATTACATAGCCTTTCTTTTTCAGACGTGGCTGTAAATGTCGTAAGGGGGAATTAATATATATTAATTAATATATAAAATTAAAAAACGCTTACTAAACTGAGAACAGCTATACTAATAAGACTTGTCTGCTATATAAAAGTACCTGTGTATATAGCTAAATATTCTATCTATGTAGAAGTTATAGGCTGGAAAAATAAGCTGTAATAAAAAAAAATATTTAGTAACATTTTCGAATTTCTTAATCCAAAAAATTACTAATTTTAAGGACCAAACATCAGTAGTAGAAAATATATTTTCATTTAATATTTCAGACATCGAGTTACTTTATTATCAAGTTTAATTATCGCTTTTCTTCTTTGCGATTGAAATATTTTGCATAGTTTCCTTTTTAATTTTCTCCTTTTTATTTTATTTTTTTTTTGCTTTGAACAGTTATTTTTATCCTTATTATAACATAAGTATGTTTTAAACAAAAATAAAATTATATTTTTAATTTATAAATCTAAATCTAAATAAATTTAAATATTCTTGAAATTTTTTATCTTCTTATCATTTAACAAAAGCAAAGTTGTCAAAGTTTTTTTTTTTTCAAAGAAATTTAAAATTTTCACCTTATTTTAAAGATCACCTCAAAACGACCATCCACCATTTATGTGCTTTAAACTTGTTTGATCTTTTTTTAGTTTTTCTTCTTTTAACTATTAAAATATATATAAAAGAAAACATATACTTACATATGTATGTACAATATTACAAGTTTAAATTCAGTCGCACAAAAGCTACATTAATTGAGTATCGTGTTTATCAATGAATAGGTGAATGTCACACAAAATTAAAATATGATTATAATAGTTATTGCAAGTACGTATATAATATATTAAAACCACTAAAAAGGAAATTAATATTATCAAGAAGAAATATTGAATGTTTTTTTTTTATTTCAATGTTTAATTAAACCTCACGACAATTAAAATCTAAAGATACATGTATTTAACTACACACAATAAATTTAAAAAAAAAAAAATTTTTTATAGAAAATCTTCAAAGGAAATGACGTTTTTAATGTTAAATTGTTAAATATTTTAAGTTTTTCTTTTTTTTTTTTTTTTAATAAAATGAAAAACTATTTTTCCGTTTATTAAAAAAAAATATTTATATTATATGTGAGCAAATTCATTAATCTTCAAATTAATTACGAATAATATGTGTGCGTATATATAGCGATAAACAATTTCAATCAGTGGCTATATTTATAATATGGCCCGCTAGTTATACATAGTATATTTTATTAGAAATTTTGAAATACGAAAGGTAGTTTATACGAATCTTTAATGGTTTTTCTTTTTTCTTTTTTTACCACAATAATTCACATAATCTGTCATATGGGGTTAAAAAACGAACAAATTTAGATATTTTAGTTTTTTACGTGTTTCTTTTTTTTTTTTTGTTAAAAAAGTGCTAAAGAAATCTTCTGTAAGAAGTACGGAACAGAGAACTTGTTTTTTTATTTTAAATGTTAAGCTATAACTAATCAAATATTTTTAGTAAGATGGTCGATTAAATTGATTCAATGATAGAAATATTGTATAATAATTAAGTATAAATGATGAACAGCTTTTGTAAGCAATTTATTTAAATAGTTATAATATATTATACAATGAATTAAAAGATCATTTTACATCTTCATTCATTATTGGCCAGACATTATCACATTTAGAAGAATCCTAAGAAAAAATAGACAATTTTGTCAAACATTGACCACTATAACAGAACTGATTAACAACTTTAAAGCAGAGATTAAATTTCGTGATAATAATAAAAGTTCGATATCACCAGATATCTAAATAATTAATGTTAATCAAAGAAATAAATAAAAAATATCTAAAAACAAACAAATAATTTTCATTCTATTTTAAAACTCACATATAAAATTTTAACATAATATAAACTAATCGTTTATTATTGATCACAATTATTTAAGCAATTCTACATGTCAAAAAACCTAGTGCTGTGTTACGTAACTAATTAAATACAAAATTTATTAAGATTAAATCTATCTAATATTAAAAAAGATCTGTGCAAAAAACTGAAGTCTATACATTTATATTTTGATAAAAGTAACGAGACTTGCTCACATTGCTAAACATTTTCTTTCCCCATAAATAAAATTTATTATTAGCACGTTTATTTCTATAAAATTTATTATTAGAATCTGTACTTAATGACAAAAAAAAAGTTTGATCAAATTTTTGAAATTTTTTTCTTTTAATATATAAAATCGGACCAATTCTCTTAATTAAAACTCTCACTCATTTTAAATACTTTTCCAAATAAACATAATTAAAAATGAAACTAAAAGTAAGTTATATTATAAAAATATAAATAAAAAATAAATTTTAAATATGTAAAATTTTCCAATGAACAAATAGATAATAATATGAATGAAATGGAAACTTAAAACTCTTAAATTGAATTTCATTCTTGAACTTCAACCAACCTGAACAATTTTTTAATAGAAAGAAAGGGTAAGAAAAGAAAAAAAAGCTGTAATAACGCAATATATGGCATTATTCTACTTTTAAATCTTTAATAAAAAAAAAAAAGCTACATTTTTTTTCTTTTTTTTTTTAAACAAACCAAAAAATTGATCAGAAATTAAAAAATCTACATTTTGTTATACATGTGGATATACATAAATATACAGGATGATTCGTAAATAAGTGCATTGACATAAATCATCGTGTAGGCTGTAGGGGTTGTGGGGTCAATAGTTTTGAAACTATGGAGTCTTAAAGAACATTTGTTTGTCTTAAAGTACAATTTTCTTTCTTTTGATTAAAATTACCGTAACTTCTACTACAAACAAGCCTATAGCATTCTGATAAATATTTTTAAAAGTATAAGAAAAAAGCTTTAAATGTATTCATTTAAATCTCCATCTTTTTTAGGATTTGCTCTAAAACGTTTTAAAGTTGAAAATTTTTTTAATTTTTAATTGAAGAAAATGTCACTTTGCTAGTAACTTAATATGTAAATTTGTTTTAGGTATTGTAAAGTTTCAATAAGTAAAGTTTGTAAAGTTTATTAAAGTAATCAATTGCTATAATTGATTACTTTAATCAAAAAATTTTTTGTTGTCCCCCCAGTAAAAGTTAATTTAACGTACGGTATACCAAATGAAAGCTTGAGAAAAGGGTTATTTGAAGCTTTAAACATTTTTCAGAATGGTTTAATCTTGTTTGTAGCAGAAATTATGGTAATTTTACTCAAAATAAAGAAAATTGTGCCAAATGTCATTTAAGGCCCCACAGCTTCAAAACTATTGGACCCCCCATACAAAACTTTTGTCTACACATTATCCGCTATATACGATTGTTTATGTCAATGCACCTACTTGAGAATCACCTTGTATATTCGGAATTATAAAATTTCACACAAAAATATTCAAAATTTTATTTTTAATGAGGCAGTTAAGAAGGTGGCAATGGTTAAAACATACAAAAAAATAACAACAATAAAAAAACACAATTTAAGAGTAAAAAATAAAAATAAAAAAATAATATGCACTAAGGCTTTATTAAAAATTTTCAAAAAAAATTGAGAAGGGTAAAATTAACTAATTAATATTCTTCTTCTCTGTTTCTACTATTAAATCTATTGTTATTACTTTTAAATATTTAGTTTATATTAAGATTTTAAAGTAAACGGTTTATACTAAAATATTATAAGGACGAAATAAAATTTACAAAAAAAAATAAAAATAAAGCAAAAGTTCGGTCGTAATAATCGCTTCACTTCACACTGGTAATGTGAATATTAACAAAAATAGCAAAACAAAAAACAAAACAAAATATGGATTACGCAATTGGATTATATCTTAAAGGATTTATACTAACAATAATTGTAATAAAATTTTTTTGTTTTTAATTGTTTTAATTTTACAAAAAAATAAAAAATAAAAAAAAATACTTTAAGTGAAAATTATTTTTAAATTTATTTCAAAATAATTCTTTTTTTTGTGTTTAATTAAAAAAAAAAAAAAATACAAAGAAAAATGAAAGCTAATAATAAATGGATTTAATTTTTATAAATAAATAATGCCATTAATAAGAATATTTTTGAAATTCAATAATTAATTTAGACAAAAAAATAACAAATTTAGGATTAAAATCGATATAATTTTTTTTTATAAATGATAGTTTTTTTTTTTTTTAATCAGAATAAGTTATAATCTTGGAGTAAATTCTATACAGAGAACAAAAGAGAACATTCTTCAGAATAAGAATTAGCCTAACAATTAGCTTAAAACTTGACATAACACCCAGATTGTTTTAAACATATTTTTCTATTTTCAAAACATTTTTATAAGATTTGTTTTGATCTTTAAATTAAATAAAGCTAAAATTACCGCGATTTTTAAATTTATTATGTAAACATTTTTTAGCAATATAGCCAGATCCGAATCGCAAAGTAATGAAACATACTTACTACAGTGGCAAACAATTTTGTATCATTTTTAAAAAATTTCTACCGCTCAAATATTTCGACAAAAGGAATACGGGTTAAAATTTATAACGCTTTTTAAAATATTCTTAACCATAAAAGTTGAATAAAAGAAATTTATGAATTTAATTATATTCTTATAACTCAATCCTAAAGGATTCTTTTTATAAAAATTATAAGAAAATTATTTCATACGCTAAGAAAAAAATTTGTTCTGTTCATATAATATTTTAAATTTAAATTAAATTATTAGAAAACTAAAACGATATTAAATAAATAATGTTCTCTTGACAAAAATTTTTTTTTTCTACATTACATGAAACATTAAAATTTTTTTAATGATTCGACTACTAACTAACAAACAATTTTATTTAATTTTTACAAAATCTTCTTTTTATTAATTTTTTATGCTTATTTATTTGCTTTTCATTTGTAATAGATCTATCAATAGTCCAATGGAACTATAGACTATTGGTAAATAATAAAAAAAAAAATGTTTAAATAATTTTTAATTTAATTTAACATACTGGGATTTAAACGGACTAAACGAACTAAACGGACCTTACCATACTGGGATTTTAAAATTGCACAAGAAAAAATTATGTGTTAAACAAAATGATAAAAAAAAGACTAATAATTAGAATTAGACAAAGAGTTAAAAAATGAATTATTTTATGAATTGAATTATCTTTTAATAATTTTATCGACAATTTTTTTCTGACAACATAAAGACAAGGAAAAGTTCTGGATAAAAAAAAAACTGTACACTTTTCTCTGATGGTTTAGTTAAGAAAATACAATTATTTACGGATAAAATGTGATAATAAAACCAGAACCATTAAAAGATAAAATAAATTATAAAATAAAATAGAAATAATATGTAATAAAAAGATATTTTAACACTAGGGACTATTAAACTAATATAAAATTGATTAAATTTTAAAAAAAAGAGGACAATATATATACAATATAATAGACAAGAATTTCTTAACATATTTTAAATATTAGGTATTTTTGATATAATATAAATTGTGATTATATTCAGTGGTTTTTTGGTATAAAAAAACTTGGTATTAAAAATTAATTTCTAATTTATTTAATTAAGACCAACCGCTAACCACCAAAATGAATAACAATTTGCAAAATACACAATACTGAAAATTAAAAAAATTAATATAATTTGATTAAATAACAACAAAAAAAAGTTTTTTTTTTACACCTATTAAGTGAAATCTAAAACGAATTTCCAGCATTATTAAAATTAAATTATATGTATCCAACTATAATGCAATAGAAAGTATATAAATTTATTTGTTAGAATTTTTTAGAGTTTCTAAAAAGCTAGGGTTACATTTAATTTATTTATTATTTTTTGCTTTTTTTTTGAATAATTTTGTTAAAACTATTAGATATATTATAATTTTTTATAGATAAATTTTAGTCAAAGTAAATTTGATAGAGAAATATTATTAACTCCAAAACATTCATTACAAGTGAATGGCAAAATAATATATTTTAAACCACTATTACAAAATCAAAATATTACAAAAGAAGTTGTAAAAGGTCAAGTTCCATGGGAACAAGCATTAAAGCATGTTACTTTTTTAACTCTTAATAATCATTTAGATGATTCGATAGATCTCAAGTAAGTACTTTTTGCAAATTGAATTATAAAAAATATTTATTAGTTGTTATTCACTTTTTTTCTTTTTTTTTTTTCTAAATAGTGAATTACCTGAATATAAAAAATTTATGAATGCTAATTACATTTCAAGTGACTTATACATCCCAAAATTTGGTGATATTATAACACTAGCAAAAGGTAGATTAGAATCAAATTTTTCTAATGGTACCGTCAAATTTATTGAAGGCCTGTGTAATGAAAAATGTGATCCAAAAAATACATTAGCTTTTTGGCAAGTAGAAAAAATCCGTCACAGAGATTCTGATAAAAATTTTCGGTATGAAATTCGTTTAACTGTAAATACAAAAACAAAAAAAGAGAATACCGATGATAATAATAGACAAGGTTCAGAAAATGATAGTGCTCAAAGCGAGAGTAGACAAACAGAACTATTGCAAGAACAACAAGAACGTCATCAACGTCAACAAAAACAACAACAACAACGCCAATCAATTAGAAACACAAATGTGAAAAGGAGTCAAAGAACGCCAAGAATTTTAAGATCATTTATATTAAAAGATAATGACTATCCAAATAGTTTTAGTTTTTTAAATGAACATTTATTAAGACGGCATAATAGCGCTACACGAACAGCATATCTTGATAAATTAAATGCTTTTAACGATGTTTTTACACAACCAAGATATTTTCATACAAGTAGATTTGAAACAGATAATGAATATCCAAATTTAAATATTGGTGAATATATTATTCCTACAAGAACTTCATATACAATCAAAGAAAATTTCGAAAATCCATCACGAATTGGACAAACAGTAAATCCATATATTACAACAACATTCAGACCTAATTATAATCAAAAATTTTCAATTCCTAATAATTTCCCTTTTCCATACCATATTGAAAACAAAAAAAATTATCATTCTTTAAATCGTGAGCCAATTTTACCACAATATGAAATACCACGTAATCCAAATCCTCAAATAACAGTTCATACTCATAAACCTTTCGATTTAACTGGACAACCAATTGAAATGCACTCGCATCATCATTACTATGATTCGAATTTTAATCATCAAAGTGATATAGTTAAAGGAGAACGTTATTCATCAGAAACTGCATCAGCCCCACCACCTTACTTTAAGGACCATAAGAGCACAATAAGTTTAATTGAGCAACCTTTAATTTCTGGTGGAATAAGATCACATTACAGTTATAGAACTCCACCAACATTTACAAATCAAATACCAGTACCACCTTCACAAGCTCCTACTCATTATAATTTGGATACAACCTATCCTGGTACTCCTCCTCCAATTTCTTATAACCCTACACAAAGCTCCAATTATGTAAATTTTGACGAATATGAGCATAAAGCAGAATACGAAAAGGAGAGCAGTAAAAATACATACTCTAGTCCAGATCCTATTTATCATCCTGAAAGTGTTTCTAATAGCTGTAAGTAATTTTCATAGATTTGATCTTAACTATCACATATATATTTGTATGTTTTTTTTAATAGTTGAAGATTCTACAAAGTACAATCAACCAGAAGAGACAGCCTCAAAAAATTCTGCAATTCATTTTCAGCCTTTTGATTCACAATATTATTATCGAAAACCAGATTCCATTAATGCACAATTACCACCTCCTGCTGAAGGTCAAGATCTTATTATTCCTTACATTGATAACTCATCTCATCATACATCAACGCAGGAGACTACTGAACATACAACATTCAATAAAAACACACAAGAAATTTTTGTAACCCCACCACCAAAAAGTCCAGAAATAACAACAATTTTACCAAAAGTAACTTCTCCTATACCAAATAAATCAAGAACTACAACCAAGCGTTCAATTAAAAGTACAAAACAAGAATCTCGAAATTCAATAGCTGCAACTCAATCAACGTCAAAATCAACAAGAGAAAGACTTAAATTGAAATCAAATAGATCAACAACAGAAAGGCCAGTTTTGAAATGGAAATCAAAGCGTGGTAAAATTACAAGAGAATATCCAAGATCAAAATCTCGGAAAAATAATTCAACTACATCGAAATATGAATTTGAAAAAGTATATGTTGATGACAAAATAATAACTGTCACACCAAGTAAAGTAACAGATATTACTTTACATAATAAATCCAAAGATATTTCAACAAAAAAATCAATAGCTACATCTATAACATATAAAGTTGGCAGAGATAAATTACAAAAACCTTTTAAACCTACTCTTAAAATACCTAATGTTGAAATAGTTGAGGCTAACTTAGTTAATTTGCCAACTCCTAATCATAAAGAAATAAAATTATTTAAAGCAACTGAAAATTTAAATGAAAAACTTGAAAAAAATAGTAAAGAAGAAATTGAACTAACCGAGACTATTGTAAATCACGCCAGGAATCTTTAGCCTATATTTTTTTGTAACTTTAAAACTGGATGTCATTTCGTATGTAAATACATAACTACATATATTATTTATTTTTTTATAATAAATTTTTTTTAAATTAAAAATCTTATTAAAAAAAATTTTTAAATTCCTTACCCGCTCCTTCACTAGCATATTTATAAATAGGTGCAGCTGGTACTGGTATTAATTTAGCATAAGCTTCAGGCATCATATCAACAATTCTCTGATGGTACGACAATCTTGAATTTAAAAAAGAATTATTAAAAAATTTGAATTTTTGCTTAAAATATTCTTACCTTAAACATTTTAATAAAACTTCTTGAATAAATTTTGGTCTTGGATGTTCCGGATCAAGTAATAAACAACTATCCCATTCATCCCATGACCATGTAAACTTAAAATTACTCAAATGATATGAAAACCAATTCACAAATCTATCAAAGCATGACGTATTCATTGAATCTATTCGCATAAATAAAATTTCTGTAGCTTGAGCTAAAACTTGTGGAAGAGTTGCCGGTTGTAATTTACATAATTCTATTAAAATTGAGCCATAACAAATGTCTAAATAACGTGGTGTTGGCATATGAAATAATTCAGCAAAAATAACTTCTACAATACAATATTCCAAAGGTATTTTATTTTTATACGGAAAACTCAATAAATGTGCGGCACAATCCTTTCGTTCTAAATGATGTGTTTCAATTATATGATGCAAATGCTCTTCAATTAAGAAACGTTCAATTGAATGAGCTCCCGGTAAATTTGGCCCATCTGGACAATCTGTATAATCAAACATCCTATAAACTACCCAAGGCATAGGATAAGTATAACTTTCATGATGTGGTGGTGGTACAATCGCTGGTATACTATGTTGCAAAGCTTCACATAATATTGAATCAAAAGCTAAATATGGTCTTGGTATATGTTTCTCAGCCCAATTATCTTGTCTTAATTTACGTATCTGAGCCCATAAACAATCTAAATATTCTTCTTGTGGATGTGGTGCATCAACAGACCATACTCTTAAAGCATTATGGTGTTTTTTTGTTCTTTTATTTAAAAATACTTCAATACGAACTAATAAACTTTCCAATGATGATTCTTTTTTCTCGTATAAGTCTCTGCCAACCCATGGTAATGTTGAGAGTACAGCAAATACATACCAATCACGACGTACTTGTGGTACATTTTCTTCATTTGATACTTCAATCATATTATCAAGCAATTGCAGTAATGATGTTGCAGATATAACATGACAATTAACTAAATCAGCTAAAAAACGTAAAGAATATCTAGCTGCATCCCATCTACATGATTTTAAACTGTCTTTAAAAGTTTTAACCATATGATCGACAAATTCACCACCAAATTTAAAATTTTTAGCATTTAATAACCCCACTAATGTTGTATAAATTGTGCATTTTTCCGGCATTTTTACTGCACAATCTGATAATATACGTAAAATTTTAAGTCGAAATGTTCCTAAATCAGCTTCTAGTACTGATACCAAACCTTCTAAATTCGATTCAACTGATGAAGTACTTTTTTCACCAACACGTAATATCAAGGATTCGAGACGATCTTCAATTTCTTGATTTTCTGAGACACGACGTCTCTTTCGATTGTGACGTTCTAAAAAAAAAAAATGTTCAATGAATTTATTTAAATCTTTTTGAAATACAATTAGAATATTATTTAAATACCATATCCTTCATCATCATCATGTCCCCGTCTACGATTCATAATAAAAATAATAAATTATTGCGAAAATGAGATTATTTTTGAAATAGTTCAACTAAAGTAATCCAAACTAAGAAGAATAGACGCGATATTTGACACATGCCCTTTCCACTTCAAATGAGTGCTGCCATTTTGAAGTAATTTAAGAAATGTTTACTACAATTTCAACTTCGAAAATATTGCAACCTTTGTTTTTCATGAAACGTTGAATCAAATTTTCAAAAGAAAAATGCAATGTTTTTTTCAATAAAATTATATTTATGTTTTAAAATGTTGGAAGAATATGTGTAAAAATTATTAAAAGCATTTAAAATAATTTATGTTCATTTATTTTGCTACAATGCACAAAAAATAAAAATGCACTTTCACTATTGTCTTTTCTGTATAAATTTGACATATGGATATGACATTTAAAGAACTAGAAGTTTAAACTGCAAAAAAATTAAATAGAAAAAACAAGATAATTGGCATGATAATTGCACTATGATTACATTAGCAATAGCTTTCAATTTGCCTGCAAAAATAATTTTCCCTTCATTAGGTGGTATATATATAAAAATGTACTAAAAATAAATAAAATGTCTACGGTAAATATGATATGGTATAATCAGGTATAATATGGGTATAATCTTAAAAAACTATTAATATAAAATAAAAATAATTCTTAAAAAACTATCTCATATCTAGAAATTTTTCATTTCAATAAATCAGAAGCCATTTTTCTTCATATTAATGCAAAAAGATATAAATAAAAAAATATGAAAAAATTTTTTTAGTTAACAATTTTATTTATGCATTATCTATTTTTTTTGACATCATTTTTAAAATACTGAATGTTATTTTTAATATCGAATTGGTTTGCAATAATTTTACAATCATTTAAGATTTCTACCTTTTTAACTTTTCATAATTTTATTTAATTTTTTTTTTTTTTTTTGTAATAAAAGATAAATATTACGAAGATATTTAATATTCAAAAATTATTTTTATATTACTTAGCGTAAAGCTTTTAAAACAATTTAAAGTCCAGTTTGCCAAGCAAATTTTATAAATACATTTATAGTTCCATTTTGAAATTTCAAAGTTCATTGATTAAAGTATGTAAGTAATAGGTAATATAAAAGAAAATCTAATAAATTAAATAATTTACAACGATCTTCTAGAAACTAAACTTTTATGTTAATGTCTAATAATAATTAAAGAAAATAAAAAATTAATAGGTTTTTAATAAAAACTTTAATTGATAAAAATAAGTTGATTTTTTAAGATTATTTTGTAAATTTCAATTATAATAACTATAAAGTTTAATTAAATTAATAAATATTTTCACTGTAATTTTTTTGCCCAATATTATTTCTAAAAATGCATTTTGTTATCATTCTTACGTTATTTTACTTGTTTAAGTAAAGTAAATTCAATGGTTTAGGCTAAAAATAAAATCAAATTAACTGAATATACTTTGTGTAGACCGCTTTCTTTTAATTGAATATATTATTATAATATATGAGCTGGCGGCTCCATATCTATCCATAAGGTTCCAAAATTTTTAAAAATGTATAATTAATGTTGTTTTGAAATAATTTGCCGCTCACAATTCATTATATAAAATGTTTTTATTAAATTATTTTATATCAACTTGCCGTCTATTTTTTTTTAATTAATTAAAATAATATTTATGTCTTAATCAAATAAAATATTATCGATTTTCTTTTTGCTATTTAGTATACAAATATTTAATGTAAATATATAAATTTAGCTAAATGTCTTATTTGAATTTAGACATAATTTATTAATCTTATTTTAAATAGATTTTTTTTATAAAGCTATTATTGAATTTGAACAATTAAAAAAATTATGCTAATCTTAAAAAAAAAAAAACCATAATTATATTTTTTTTATTTTAAATTTTTTATAATATAATACTTATTGATTAATTTATGGTGTTTTTATCCTTTTTTTTTTGTCTTGGATAATCCAAGGCAATTTCAATTGACCTAGATGGTTGTAACCATTCAAGAATTCTTAGAATCCAATGACATAACATTACGACTAATAAAAATGGCCAAACACCACTTCTTAAATATGCAACTAATTTTTCACCCAAATCTGGATTTTTTTCTTTTAATACACGTTCATAGACTTTTTCTGTTCTTTGTGTTACATTTTCCCAATTATATAGATTTGTTACAATCTCATTACATATATAAGGACATAAAGTACCAGTTCGAACATTATTAATTTCTTTCATTAAAAAATCAAAATCAAGTTCTTTTTTTTCTGTCCCTTCTAACAATATTTTACCATTTTTAATGGTCGTCATTTCTGTTACAGATTTATTATTATGAGGTGGTATTGTAATATAATTATTTTTTTGATTTAATCGTCTATTATTATATATATTATTATTACTATTATTTTTTTCTATTAATTTTAAAGCTGAATGATTGACTGTTTTATTATGGTTATTAATCAAAGTTGTCGGTGTTTTTGATTTATTATTTGTTGTAGAAAAATTTTCTGTACTTGTATTTTTATAAATTCGTCGGCCATACGCTGGTCTTGACATTTTTCGATTTTCCTGTATTCTATCAATAGCTTGTAAAATACCTTCATATATTGAATCCGAATCAGCTTCAGTTAATATAATTAATCTGGACGGAAGAACTTCCGGTATTCCACCAACTTTTGTTGATACAACTTGTAAACCACATGCAGCAGCTTCAACAATTGCCATACAATATGCTTCAGTTAACGATGAATTAACAACTAAAAAAATATGTTTGAAATTATATCATGTTTTAAATTAAAATCATTTTAATTTATTTTACAAATATGACCGCGAACAAGTAAATCACGTATTTTGGAATGTTCAACAGCACCAATTATTTCAACACAGCTTTGCATATTTGCACGTTCCCTGGTTTCTTCAAGTAAATCTCGTTTTGGTCCATCACCAATAATCAAAAAATGCACATTACTGTTATTTTTAAATCGAGGAATAACATCAGCCAAAAAATCGATTCCTTTTCGGTATACTAAACGAGATGCAACTATAATTGTAACTTAAAAAAAAGGTCATAATTAGATATAACATTAAAATCTTTTAGCAAAGTTTAAGTGTTTCAACATACTAGTATCATTCTTATTAATTCGTTTTGATGGTTCCGGTGTAAAATGGGCAGTGTCAACAGCATTAGGAATTACTGAAACTTGTTCCTTAGGCACAAAAGCTCTTAGCACCGTATTTTCTTTGCCTAAAATAAAAATATTTTTTTATAATTCTCATTTAGCTAATTAAAAAAATTTAAGAAATGTACTCACCAATATGAGAAACACATATACAATGATTGCAAGATACTAAACTTATTTGCAAAAACTTGTTTGTAATTACAGCTGACAGATCCGCAAAACCAAACAGACTATGATCAGTAAATACAGTCTAAACATGCAAAAAAATTCAGTTAATTATGAATCCATAAGTATATATAACATTATTTTGTTTATCAGTTCAATTTCTTATCTCAATATAGTCAATTTATACAAAGTTTTTCAAGTACCAGTTATCATAATTATTATAAGATATATTACCTTTAATCCTAAAAGTTTTCCAATATGCATTGTTTCATGTGCTAAAACACTAAAAGCTGAATGGCCGTGAACAATTTCAATACGTTCGCGAATTAAAATATATCGTAACATTGGAATATTACATATCATTGTAGGAAGAATTGATTGATTATAAAATACTTTTATTGGCAAATAATACACTTTAAGTCCTCTTGTCATATATCGTATGCCTTTTCTATCATTATAAGAATGTGTTATAATAATTACCTTGCAAAATATTAAATAATTAGTTTAAAGTTCAAATATTATTAAAAATTAGTAAACATTACTTTGTGTCCATTTGCTAACAGGCATTGAGATAAGTTGAATATATGTTCCTCCACACCACCCATATTCGGATAGAAAAAGTCTGAAACAAGGCTTTAGGAAAAAAAAATTATAATTTTTATACATATGGATTTATTTTAACAAAGTAAATTTCTTACCATATTCGCATAATTGTTTATAAGATTTCATAACAAAAACTTTTTAAAAGTTTTCTATATTTATTTTTCAGAATATGTTTTTAAGGCAGTTGTGCTGTCATCGTTTGACAGCGACTAGAGAATTTTGCTTTTTTCTTTTGTGATAAGAAAAAAAATACTATTGCCAGACTTCTAATATAATAAATACGTTATATGATGATTCCACACTTTAAGAATTTTTTAGAAATGTTCAATAATAAGCAATTTCAAACCTAAATACACCAAATTTTTTATAATGTATATTGAGATAAAATTCGAATTAAAATTTAAACAAAAAAATTATTTCAATTTCAAAAAAATACTTTAAACTTTCAAATAAATTGAATTTATATTATTTTGAAACCAAAATATGACAGTTCTTATGTCAGTTTAATTTGGAGAGTTTTTTTTAGCCTTTACGCATCCTTTACTGTCATACGGGCTGCGTTTTATACATCAGAACAGCAAGTGTAAATTGAAATATTAGTACCTAAATTAGTGTGACCGCAGTAATTCAACTTTCCAACTTCTGTGTTAAATTATTTTAATAGTTTTGTTTCGCATTCTTTTAAAATAGGATGGACTTTTTTGGATACAATAATTTAAAATTTGTGCTGGTGCCATTTCTGAAAAAATTAATATATATATAGATAGATTTAAAAATTATTTTTTTTAAATTAAAGATATTAAAGATTATAAATTAATCGCAATCGCCAAAGATATAAAGAAATGTGTATTGCAATTACAAATATAAATAAATTTATAAATTATATAAAATCAAAATTTAGTATTCTTATGAAATATAGTTGCAAGGAACACCTTATATTTATATTATAATTTAATTAACATTTTCATTTAAAATTTATGATAAAAGTTTAATTTTGTTTGAAAAAAATTTTAATTAATTTAAAAATAATTTGTTACTTGCCTTTTATTTAATTTTTTAATAAAATTATAAAGAGTATTATTCAATAAATTCAATGATTTAATTTAAACTTTTATTATTTTGTTTTTTACTCCAATTTTATTACAAACTATCTTACATGAAATAACATAAGTACATAGATACTATATTACAAGATATTCAAGTAATGTTTTGATCATGAATTAGTGATTTGAGAGGAAGGTTCCAGCTTCATAAACTAATAACATTTCAATAAATAATAATTTAAGGTAGTGAAATATATTTATATAATACAAAAATAAATTTTATTTTTCTAATTTTGAAATTTACTTAATAAATCTGAGAGTGTGTGCCGCTTTAATCTTCTGCTATGGTTGATATTTATTAAACTGGCATCTAATTGATTTGGATGATGTTCAAATCTTTCTTTATATTTTTGAATGGATGTTGGCCCTGCTTACTCTTCGTATGCGCAAATTGTTTCTTATTGTACTGAACTATTATTATATTTATTTTATTTTTTAATACATTAAGCTATGAATGACGTACATTAAGCTATGAATCCTTAAACCAGAATAAATCTAACGATCACACAGAAATACTAATTCAAGAATTGTTTATATAGAAATCAATATAAATAGCCACAATGAAAGTAGTCTTGTATTAGACTTATCAGAGCCATTACACAAAAGTTTAAACAATTAATACAAAATTTCTACTTTTATAGCCGTTTCTTTTTATGTGTTATTATTCCTTTCATTGGATACACACGTGGATACACCATGTAAAGAAAAATTAATACGTATTTCTTAAATGTTTCTTAGAAATATAAAAAATCTTAAAATTTATTTTTTTAGAAAAAATATCGTTTTTATTTATTTTTTTTTAAAGATTATGAAATACATAGTCACCCAAAAGATACTAAATTTTATAATCTTAAAAATACATGTACGCACTACGTAATTTTTATTTTTCAGTTTTTTTTATTATTTCAATCGATAGCCATTTTGGGTTGTGGAATATCTAAAAATATTCTGTTGTTGTTCTGAACACAATAATAATATAAATATAACTGTTTCTATAATTTGTATTGTATTTAAACAAATTTAATAGATACGGTTTTGACATTTTATTACTTAATTGAAATTTTACAACTTTTTTAACAACGCTCATAGTGTTCTTAACATAAATTTAGAATACAAACAAATAAACAATGTACAAAGATTTTAAAGAGTTGGCCACATTCTAACGTCAAGTCAAGTACTCAAAACTCAAGTATCTCAAAGTGAAAACTGAAAAGTCTACAAAATTCTCTTAACTCTCTCCAAATCAAAAAAAATCAGTTTTTGAAAACAAAAAAATTATCTCTTTTTTGCATTTTGTTTTAGAACAAAATGGACGAGTGGCACTGGCAGTCTAGTTTACGGTTAATCATATGTATTTGAGTGATTTACGGGTTATTTAAAATTAAAATAACTTTAAACAAAATTATTTTTTTTTTATTTTAATTAAATTAACATAATATAAATTAAAAAAATAAAAGAATCATAAAAAATTAATAAGTAAAAGTGATTTAAATTTATTTAATATAAATTATTTGTATAAATGAAAAATAAATGATTTGATTCCAAAATTTAAAATTATTAAAAAGGTGAAAAATTATCTTTGGGGGAAAAAAAAAAAAAAGAAAGGCTAAAAGTGATTATTTCAATAAATTAATTTAAATTTTATAGTATAAAAAATTAATAAAAATTAATAATTGTTTTTTATATCGAAAATATTATTTTTAGCGAAATAAATATGTTGCAGATTTGAAAATAAAATAAAATAAAAAAATTCATTGATTTCAGAGCCTATGTATCTAATTCATTGTATATTATATACATATGTGCATATGTTTGTTTTAATTTTTTCTTAATTTGCCTTTAAATTTTTCATAGGTACTGTATTTTTTGTTTAAATTAATTAATTATTCTTAAATTGTGGTGAATTATTTTACAAAAAAATAAAAAATATCCATATTTAGTTTTGAATCAATATTAAAAAGAAAGGAAATTAATTTTTTTATTTACATACAAAAAAAAAAAATATAGAAAAAAAAATAAAAATCTGACATATTAACCATGGGTTTATTATTTTCAAAATTATGGAGCCTTTTTGGCAATGAGGGTGAGTAATAATAGTGTATACATATTTTTTTTTTTTATATATGAAATTAATTTAATTACACAGTATATGTATTTAATATTTGTTCAATATTATATTCTGACTCTTAATAAAAATAATAATGCAAAACAAAGGAAATCAACCTTTTAGTTTCATTTATTTCTACAACTTTTTATTTATTTTTTTTTTATTGAATATAAAATGTTATATGACAAGTATTTAGTGAGCAAAATTGCGTGAGAATATTTCATAAAAAAAAAAAAAAAAAAAAACATAAATATAAGTGCCTTCAATCACATATATCTACCTGGCACCTAACAATCTCTTTTTTTTTTTCCTAAAGCACTATTGTACCTTGTGTAGTTGTATAATTTTTGTTTTGTTTTTATATAAATTTTGTGCATATTGTATTGTAATCTAATTTATTTTTATCAGGTGGTTTGCTCGTTGTTTTTTTTTATTTATTCAGTTATTTCTGTTCTTTGTTACAATTATTCTTATATACAATTATATTATTTTATGTACATAACTACATAATATATTTCAAGTTTAGGAAGTGAATGTTTAATGAATTTAAATTAAGATAATATTAAAATATATAAAAATATTTATGTAGTTATGTATAAAAGTAGTATTTATTTATATATTTGTAGTTAAGTATAACCTCCTATATTTTATTTTTTATTATTTTTAATAATTTATTTATAAGTCCATTTCTACATGACAAAAAAAAAGTTCATTGCGTTCTAAAAGATGTCGTATACATTTAATTATAGGAATAAGTGTACATATGTATAATATGTCTGTTTTAATGTCGCCACATTTGACAAATAAAAGTTTTTTATTATTTTGATTTCTTTTTAAACAAATGAACATACATATTATTATTTTATGAACGAAAATAATATATATATATATATTTTAAAATTTGATCTATGCTCTTGTTTTTAACAATCATAAAATACGAAATGCCAAATCACATCTATTTTTATTAATTAAGTATTTTAACTTTAAATTCATTATAAAAATTCGTTTAAATGCTCCTAATCTTTAGGAGTTTGATAAACAAAAAGATTTTTTTTTTATTTTATTGCATTTTTCTGCCAGATAAATGAGGAGAGGAAATTGCACAGCCTTTACTGTTCAGGCGTGGCTGTAAATGTCGTAAGAGGGAATAACTCTTACGACGTGTGTGGGATTCGAACCCACACTCCTTGGGTGTTTACAGCGAATTTCATACGCTCTTATCATAGATATATTACTAATAGATAGGCAGTGAAGAAAATATTTTACGACTATATCTAACTTCCCATTTTTTAGTTAATATAGTTATCTATGGTTCTTACCCACTAGGCCACCGAGGCCCCTACAAAAAGATTTAAGATAAAATACCATTTACAACATGAAGCAATCACCAAAAATACTGCATTCAATCTAATTAAATATATAATATTAGATTTTTAATGTTCATACTTAACTTTCTATTTAATTAGATTTCACATATATCTTATTTATAATTTATATATGTAGTTCTGTAGCCGTAATGTAAACTATTCAATATAGTTACTTACCCATACTATAATTTCATTAATTATGTTTTTTTTTCATTAACAACTATTTGTCTTCTCCAGTTGGTGCTGGGCATTCTTATCTATTATACAATTTTAGAACAATTAATCGTCTTAAGTATTTAGATTTACTTTGCTAATTTACGCTTCAAGTGTCCTCTTAACTCTCTTTTACTTACTTTACTTTACTTACTTTACAATTTATCCAATTTTATTAAATTAAAACTATAATTAAGAATTAATATTACTTATAATTAAAGGAGAGTCCCGTCCTATTTTTTTTTGCGTGTAAAAAAAAGCTTATAATTTAATATAAATATGTCACGAATTGCCATTTAATTATGATTTTAAAAGTAAAATTAAGTATATTAAGTATGACGAAACGAGGAAAACAAAAATTAAATAAACAAAACACAATTATGACGAGGATTTTATTTATATTTAAAAAAATTTAATTTTAAATTTATGATGATTCATTATTATAAATATGAAATGTGTTCAAAGTGCAAAATGATATTTAGTTATATTTTCTTTATTATATATTTACATAAGTAGGTACTTATAAGTAGTTAAATAAATGACGTTATAAAATGTTTATTATAATGTTTATTATTATAAGTAAATATGTAATATTATGTATATATGATTTTGCATAAATGGAATTTGTTATAATTGGCAAATTTTTATCATGAAAGAAAATATAAATTTTAAAAATAGAAAGCTAACATTGATTAAAAGTTTATTTTATTTTTTTTTTCAAAGATAACTAAGCTTATTATTATAAAATTTAAAATATAGTTTTATATTACTTATCCAATTCAATTTTATATTTTTATATTAATTTACGATAATCTTAACTTTATCAGACGTGTTGGATTCTAACTTTTTCAACTATAGGGTTGAGTTGAGGTGTCTCTTATGTTTTTTATTTCATTTTTGATGGTTATATTTAATTTATTTATGTAGTCCTTTTTTACTTAGTTTATCCTCTATATTTTAACTTGTAGATGTAGTTGTGTAAAGTTTAAGGGTATAATTGATTCGCAGTACCTAACTTTCGGTATCATGTATAATCAATTAAGCTTATACTTAAGTCAGCATCTAATAGCTCTAAAGAGCCCCTTAAGGGATTCGGCTTTCTTCACAACGCCTCTCGTCACTTTACGATTTTGAGCAGCTCTTTTTCAGTTTTCTTATTTGCTTTGATTAGCATTTATTTCTTCTCTCTGAGAACGACTACATTTTCTTTATTATCGAATATTCAGCCCATCTCAATTGTTGAATCATAGAAATACTAATGAATCGTCGTCGATTTTGTCACCTTTTGTAAAGTCAAATGTTTAATCTCTCTTTTATGTTTTAATTTCATAAATATGTATGTTTCAATCTAATAGACGTACTATTGACATTTTTAAATTCCCAGCATTAAAACATTGTTTCATGCATAAATTCTTAGAATAATTTTTATCAAAATAGTTACGTAAGTATATGTTACCTTTGTTTTATAAAATTTGATAAGTAGATACTGCGCTTTATTTTCTTTTATTTATGAAAATAAAAAAAAAAATATCTAAGTATATATTGATTTTTTTTTTTTTTTTACTATACTTAAATTCAATCATTGTGTTCTGAAAATAAATTGTTTTGTTCTGCGGATCAATAATATTTGATGGTTTATTTATGCATAAAATAGAATCGTAACGTACTATTAAATGTTTTATTGATTCGATTATCTAAAAATGTTATTTATAAAAAAGAAAAATGAAAATAAGTAATATGAAATTCTAAAAAACTGTAAAACATATAAATGAATGTTATTATCATTATTGATAAAAAAAAGACTTATTTTTTTAAAAGCTTTTTATAAAATAAGTACAGTGCAACAAAATACACAAGAAAATAATGTAGACATGAATATATGTATATATACGCTTATATATTAATAAGGTGAATAAACCAAGAGGAAAAATATATTACAAAATATATTTTTTTTTTATTTTTATTTTATTTTTTTTTAATTTTCTGTGACATTGCAAATGTATATATAATGACAAAAATGCAATAAAAAAAAAAAAACCTTAAAATAATGCAATGCACTAAAGATTTGCTTTATAGAAAACTAATAGAAAAATATAAAAAAAAACTAAGTTACTAAACTAAGTCGTATCTAGTAATGGATAATTTAACAGTTTTATTATAAGTATATAATATATACTTAAGTATGTAATTCTATAAATTAATTCAAATAAAAACAGCACTGTTTAAACTAAATTAAACGTATATGTATATATAACTAAGTATCTATATAAATAATTTGCTATTGTTGTTAAATGATAGAAAATAAAATATGCATTTTATGCATTATTGAGGTGAAATAAAAGAAAATTTAATTAGAAAGAAAATAAAGAATATAAAATTAGGTATGGGTAAATATGCAATGCCAGATTTTTGTTTTAAAAAAGAAAATTGCACAATTTAAAACTTAATAAGTATTAAAAAAAAAAAACATTTAAGTATTTAGATTAAGTAGTTAGTTAACTAACTCTAAGTATAACAAATTTACTCTAATACTTACAATGTTTTAATAGTACAGTTATCAATAAAAAAGAAATCTTACAGAAATAAAAATTTAATTATTGAATTACTTAATTAAGAATTAATTGTGCATTATCTAGTTTTAAAACTTGTTTCACTATTTAATATAGATTTAACTGATACTTGATTTAAATAATGTAAAATACGCTATGGTGTGTGATAATGACAACAGGTAAAATGCAATTACATATTATATATAAGTAATTACTAAAAGTTAGTGTAAACCTTGAGAGTTTTGTGCAAAAGCTGTAAGGAAAAGGAAGAATTAGAAACAATGACACAACTTTTTATCCTTTTTTTCCTAATGAAGATGGGAATCTCAAGAATTCCGCATTTAGTAGGATCAGATTTTTATTGACTAAACCCAGCTTCCCCTTTAGTAGGCAATATAATGAAATGAAACTCCTAACTGCTAATTCAGTGTATTTACTAACGAGTAGGATACGAGTAGTATGTATATGAGAGTTCTGTGACACTTTTGTGTTTTGCCGTCGGTAAAACATAAAATTTTAAAAAAATTTGATAAGAAAAAAAATATTTTAAGAAAAAAAAAATTAAAAAGAAAAGATAAGAACAAATTATATATTACAAAAATTATTTTTTTTATCTGTATTACTTAGTAGTAGTATACAATTTTTAAAAGCTAAAATGACGTCAGGGAATTTCTTTAAAATTTTTTTTCAGGGAATTCCTTTAAAAATTTTTTTAAAAATCAGAATACAATTTTAAAAGCTAAAATGACGTCACGGAATTTCTTTCTAAAATTCTCTTTAAAATTTTTTTTCTTATCTGTATAAATAATATATAATATTATTTAAAAATGCTCAACAATGTGGATTCCTTAGGATTTATGTGAGAGTTCTGTGACACTTTACTTTTTTGGCAGTCAATATTTAATATTCAATCGATAACCATGGCTAACGCGGAAACTCTTGTTAAAAAAATAAAATGTTTAATACCAAAGGCTGAATTAACTAAAAATAAACGTAAATGCAAGAAATATATTACTAAAAGTAGTAAATATATTAAAAAATTAAAAAGCCTTTTAACAACTGTGAATAAAACAAATAAAAAATTTAAAATAGTTAACTCATTAGCTCTTTGTAAAGGATATAAGTGTAAATTAAAACAAATAGCATTGAGTAAAAATCAAAGTGTATACAAAAATAAAAATATAAAATGCAAGGTTATAAATAGCGCGTTTAAAAGTAGAATACAAACTTTTGTTATAATAAATTTGCTTATAAAGGATCCGTTAAATTTTTTAACTTTATGTGAGAAATTTTTTTACCGTAAAGTTAATAAAATTTTAAATAATGAACCTTTTATTAAAGTAAATGCTATATTTTGCGGAAATTTTATAAAAAGATCAAATAATGATTTAATTCAAGATTATAAGTATATGAATACTAAAAACAATGTAATATCAAGAGATACTAATTTAAAAACATGGTATAAAGAGTGTATAATTGAAGTTATATTAAGAGATTTGGAAGAATTTCAAGAAAGAGACTCAGGTTGGGCTTTAAAGGAAGCTATAAATTTAGTTTTGAATATAAATTATTATAGACCTCAAAATGGATCAACATATATTAATTTACCTAAAGTTATTCAAAATAAAAAAGCATGCATAAATATTGAAAATAGAGATAATTATTGTTTTGCGTGGGCAATAGTTTCTGCTCTTTATCCAGTTACAAAATCGTCTGGTTTAAATCCAAAACGTACAACTAGCTATCCATATTTCTCTTCTGTTTTAAAATTAGATAAAATTAAATTTCCAGTTGCTAGAACAGATATAAAAAAATTTGAAAATATGAATAAAATAAGCGTTAACTTATACGAACTAGTTAAAATTAAAAAAAATTTTAAAATTTTACCAACTAGATTAACAGAAAATAAAGAGGAACGACACATAAATTTATTATTGATTCAGAATAGATATGATGATGGTGTAGATGAAGATTTTGATAATATTAATGATGATATTAATATTAATAATGAACCAATATTTTACCATTATGTTTGGATAAAAGATCTTTCTAGGCTTATATGTAAACAAGGATCAAAACATAATGGGAAAAAATTTATTTGCGATATATGTCTTCATTTTTTTTATAATAATGTTAAATTGCAAAATCATTTGGAAAATTGCAAAAATTTCAACGAATATAAGGTTAGTTTTCCAAAAAATAAAACTATAAAATTTACGAATTTTAGAAAAAAAGAACGAGTACCATTTATAATATATGCAGATTTCGAATGTTTACTCAAGCCAGTATCAAAAATAATCCGAAATACAAAGCAATATCAGCAACATAAAGCGCATAGTGTTGGTTTTTATTTCAAAACATCTTATGATGAATCATTATGCTTTTATAGAAACTACAGAGGCTTTAATTGTGCTAAATGGTTTGCTAAAGAACTGGAAAAAATTGCATATGAAGTTGAAACTATTTTCCTTAATTCACATCCTATGCCAACGCTAACGAAAGCACAGATTGAAGAATTTTACCTATCTAATACATGTTATATATGTGAACAACTATTTAATAAATCTGATATAAAAGTAAAAGATCATTGTCATTTGACTGGTCATTATAGAGGAGCGGCACACCAAGCATGCAACCTAAACTATAAGGTTTCAAATACAATCCCAATTGTATTCCACAATTTAACTAAATATGATGCCCACTTACTTATATTAGATATATCTAATAGTATCGAAGGACAAATCAAAATAATACCAAATAACACTGAAAATTATATAGCAATAATTAAATATATAAAAAACAGTAAAATTATTTTCAAATTTATTGATTCATTTCGTTTCATGGCTGCATCATTAGACAAATTATCTTCTTATTTAAGTGAAAAAAAAATTTTACAATCTCAATTTCAAGATATAAATGAAGATAAGCTCAAACTGCTAACTAGAAAGGGTGTTTTTCCATATGATTATATTAAAAATTGGTCAAATTTAGATGAAATTCAGCTGCCTGAAAAATGTGAATTTTATAGTTCTTTAAATAAAAATCATATAAGTGATGAGGATTATGAATATGCGCAAAATATATGGAAAAGTTTTAACATTAAAAATCTTGGTGAATATAGCGATATTTATATGAAAGTTGACATACTTCTACTTGCTGATGTTTTCGAAAATTTTAGAGAAGGTTGTATAAAGAATTACGGATTAGATCCAGCTCATTATTTCACTGTTCCAGGTCTTGCATGGGATGCCATGTTAAAATATACAAGTATAGAAATCGATTTGATTGATGATGTCGATATGTTATTACTTATAGAAAAAGGTATTAGAGGCGGACTTACCCAATGTTCCAAGAGATATGCAGAAGCCAACAACAAATATCTTCCACAGTATGATGATAAAAAAGATTCTACATATCTTATGTATTACGATATTAATGCGATGTACTCTTGGGCTATGATTCAATATTTACCGTACAAGAATCTTCAATGGGTTGATGACGTCAACAACTTAGATTTCAATATTCCAAATGATTCAGAATTTGGATATATTTTAGAAGTAGACCTCGAGTATCCAGTTAATATTCATGAGAAGCATCAAGATCTTCCGATGGCACCAGAAAAATGTTCTCCACCAGGTTTTAAAGAACCAAAAATGTTAGCAACATTATTTGATAAAAAGAATTATGTTATACATTATATTAATTTAAAACAATATTTACGTGAAGGGATGAAATTAACGAAAATTCATCGCGCTATTAAATTTCAGCAAAGTGATTGGATGAAATCATTTATTGAATTAAATTCAAATTTGAGAAAAAATTCGAAGAATGATTTTGAAAAAAATCTATTTAAATTAATGTGTAATGCTATTTTCGGAAAAACTATGGAAAATGTTCGCCTACGAAGAGATATAAAGCTTGTTTCATACTGGAAGGGGCGTCATGGAGGTGAATCTTTAATTTCAAAACCTAATTTTCGTTCTTGTAAAATTTTTGATGAAAATTTAGCGGCAATTGAATTACTTAAAACAGAAGTAATCTTCGATAAACCAGTTTATATTGGAATGGCAATTCTTGATATATCTAAAACAAAATTGTATGAATTCCATTATAATTATATGAAGAAAAAATATGATAATAATTGTCAGCTATGCTATACAGATACTGATTCTTTAATATATAGCATAAAAACAAATGATGTTTATATGGATATTCTACAAGATAATAATCGCTTTGATACATCTGAATATCCTAATAATAATATTTATGGAATACCTCAAATAAATAAAAAAATTCCTGGATTAATGAAAGATGAAAATTGTGGTAAACTGATGCATAAATTTGTCGGACTGCGTGCAAAAATGTATGCTCTTGAAGTATTAAATGAAGATTTTCAATCTGAATCAACAAAAAAAGCTAAAGGAGTTAAAAATAGTGTTTTAAAAAATGAGATAACTTTTGAAGATTATAAAATATGTGTTGATCAAAATTTAGAATATACACATGAGCAAAGTAATATCAAATCTCAAAATCATAAGCTCTTTACATGTTTGCAGAAAAAAATAACATTAAGTCCTTTTGATAACAAGAGATATTTGATTCAGAATTCATTTAATACATTACCATGGGGTCATTATCATATTTCTATAACTGAAAACTAATGTAAATACAAAAAAAAAAAATAAACTATGATTCAATTATATTTTTATTATTAAAATAAAAAAATTGTTATTAACTTAAATTATTGTATTTTGTTTCTATATTTCTATATAATTTTGAAATTACTTTCTTTTTCATCATTTTTAGCATGACGCTAGAGGAATGACAATTAATGCAGATTGGACCATAATTCTTTATGAATTCTTCTACGTCTACCAGGTGGGTGAAATTTGCTGTACAACTGTATAAGCTGAAAGTTCCTTGCAGAGTTTTTTGCTTTTCTTCCTGATGTTCATTATCCATGTTTATGAAACATTTATAACAGAACACGTCTGCCATTGGAGTTTTGTGACAAGCTTCTACAAAATCATGACCACTGTTAAAAGTAAGATCTTCAATATCGAAAAATCTGTAGAACACTGCATATGTTTGATCAGCATTTCCGGCCTCAAAAATTTGATATTCATTAGGAATACCATAAGCGCTAAAGCCCATCTTTATTATTTCTTCTCTGGTATACATCTTTTGCGTTATTTTTTAAGAATCAAACTATTTGATTAATATAAAAGTTACTCAGTTTTATACCACAAAAATCTACATAAATTTTAAGTTATTTTTCAGTACTATAAAACCACATACTTCCTCTAATGTTTTTAATTGCTTTAAAATATTAAACAGAATGTTTTTTTCAGTATTAATAAAACAAAATTTTTTATCAATACTGAACTACTGAATCTTAGAATTTTCATTGAAATAATTAATTGTAGACAAATTGTAAAAACTTATGTTTAGTTTAATTATATTTAATAAAAAAAAAGAAATAAAAATATGATTTTAATATAATTTTTTTCTTTTTAAAAACTAATCCTTATCAGGTTATCAGCACTACTATTAACAATTACCACAAAAGAAAAAAATAATTTTTTATACTAAAAAAATATATGTATATTTTTGTACAAGCTTTTTCTTATAAAAAAAATAGAAAACGTATTTCTTAAAATTTGTTAAAAATGTGCAATACAGATAGTTTTTTGTATTACATGAATTGCTATGATTTTTGTTTAATTGCTTTAAAAATTTAAGAATATGAGAACTATAAAACCACATACATCCTCCTTATTATTAGGATAAAAAACATTTTTCTATGTTTTAGAACTAATCCTTATCAGTACTACTATTAACAAATTAGTAAAAAAGAAAAAAAATTTTTAATACTGAAAAAACATATGTATATTCAGTATTTCATACAAAGCTTTTTTTTTCTTATTTATAAAAAGATAGATTCAATACAAATTGTAATTTAGTATCAAATATACTTTCGCTAAGTATACAAAAGCTAAGAACACAAAAAAAAAATGAAAAGAATGGGAGAAAATGGAAATTTCACGGATGATGAAGAGGAAATTTTAAGAATGAATAGGCCTGCTGGAAAACGTTTTAAAGAAGCAGTGTCACTAGACAGTTCATCTGATGAAATGAGCGATAGTGATATGGCAGAATTGGTTGCTGATATTAATGATGTTCAGCAATCACATAAAAAATATTGTGCGATAGCTATGTTAAAGGAAAATAAGGAATATAACATTATAAAACTTGAGGAAAAGGATTCGAAGTTCAGGACTCCTGACAATGAAACAGTTAAGTGCATAATGGTAGAAGGAGTAAATTTTTATACTTACTTACCAAGGCAATACAGTATTAAATATACAGGAAAGTTAATAAAAAATTTAAACAATAAAATTTCCAATAACAAAATAAAATACCATTTTGTAATTACTTCTAAGCAAAATAATATTATAAATTTAAAATTTAAAATTGAAAAATTATAAATTAAAATCATTCAATATATATATAATTATTTATATAAATATGTTTTTTTAAAATAAAAGTAAATAAAAAGAAATATGTATGTTATTTTAAATTTGATTTTTTATTTTTTACATTTATAAAATTTTTATTTTTTTTATATATCATACAAAAAATTGAAGAAAGAATTAAATAAATAAAAAGCAAAAAAAAAATATTTTTTCATATTTAAATTTTTATTATTTTTTTCTTTTTAATTTACAGATTTTTAGGTTATTGTTAATAAAAAATTTTTTTATTATTTTCTTTCCTCAAGTTATTAGATGATGAAGCTGTTGATGAGGTTGAGGGCTTCCCAATTGTTAAATATGATGATAAAATCGAAACTCTCCTTTTTTTACTTCTTGGTTTTAGTTTTATCATTGTTAGAATTATTCTGTTTTATTTCTTCCTTCCAACTTTTAGTTGATTCCGTTGAAGTATTAGCTAACTTTTCATATTTCTGTTTAGATGCTTGCTTAGTATATTTATCCATATTGTTATGATAATTATCGATCAATAACGTTTGATTGATCTCCTCACACTGATATTGAATGGAAATATTTTTCTTCTTAAATAGGATTATTTTGATTAATCAGCATTTTTATTATTTGAATATTTTCAAGCGAACAAATCCCAACATGATTAAAGGAACATCGTTTTGTATTAGAATGAATGTGCTGATCTTTCATTACTTTTAAACTTGTTAAATCGTGTTCATTTAAATCGATTACATTATTTTGTTTTAAAATGCTTTCTATCCAGGTTTTTTTCTCATCTCCCTTAACATAAATTTTATTATTTTTTACGAATAACTTTAAGAAACTGATGACATCATGAAAATTTGTTTTGCCATCGCTCCATTTAAACCCGTGATGATTTTTAGTGAGCCATTTATTGGTGGTTTTTGCTTTTGCGTCTAAATAATGGTAACTGTAAGGTGATCTTATTATAAAATGTTGAATTTCATCATTTGATGAAAGAATAGCAATTTCTTTTAAAATAAATTTATTGCTATTGTCTCGAAAACCTTGTATGTCAATGATTGCATATTCCATGTTTATTAATAAGCTTTCTCTTTATAGACAAAATCATTTTATTTTTTATACATAAATTTAGATAATTTTAGCAAATTTATTAATGCACATCTAAATAATTTTATTAACTTCTCCTGTTAATGGTTTAAATTCTACTAAACGATCATGTAAAATAAGACAATAAGCTGTAGTATTGTCTGGTATTTTTTTTAAAGTTTTTATTTCAATTTTAACATCAACTGGCCCCATTTTAAGATTATCATTTTGATAACGAGTATCAATTATGAAGATTGGAGAATCAGTTTTAAAGTGATCGCATGAAACTAAAGGCTCTGATATTGAGTTATTATAATAAAAGCTTCTAAAATTCGAATATGCTTCATATGCTAAAGCATAACGATTTTTTGCAAAATCTAAATTCATATCTTCATATGGGTATGATTCTGAATTTAAATATACTTTTATATTTTCAATATCACAATAATTAAAAGTTGAAGGATCTTCTTCCAGCTTATTTTGTTTGCCAGTTTGTAGAGCAAAAACAATAAAACGAGGTTTTTCAAGTTGTGAAGCTGTTTTAACATTCCAAATATGATGTATAGTTCCAGATGGTAATGTAGGATATTCATGTAATTCCCAATTTCTAAAAGGAATTTTCATAACTGACCCATTTTCAATACTTTTGTATAAATTTAATTTAAGATTATCAGCTAAGTTAATATGTTGAACCTTCCAATATATTTTTGTAATAGTAATTTTCGGTTTTTCATTTGCATTAGCAATGGCACATAATAATGAATTATCATTAGATCGAGAGCGAGTTAATATTAATTCATGTTTTGCATTTGGAATAATGTTTTTGTAGTCTTCAGCAAATCCTATTAATCTTTTTAAGGGTATACAAAAATTAAAGTACAAATTATTTATTTTAATTGATGCATCAGGTGACCAACTTCCATTGTATAAAGCTGCACTTTCATTTCGGTTGAGTGAAATATAGTTTTTTAATGTTGAAGTTATTCCAACATTACGATTATGATCAATTTCCTTACCATTAAGTTCATAGCGAATTTCATCAAATAGAAATGGTATAGCATTATTAACTAGTTTAGTGTGAGTAACAGTTGTTCCATCATGTTTTGATACATAACCTTCAATGTAGATTAGACTTGTTGAGGGTGATATATTTAAGTTTTGATTTTGTATTTGTATTCGTATAATATCACTTAATCCGAATGTGTTTAAGAATGGTGAATATGAATGCCAATGAGCACTAGTTATAGTTTCATCAAAAATAGGATCATTAAAGAGCTCCATTTAATTTACTTTTAGTAGATATCCAAGAGATTTTAAATATTCTTTATTTTCAAATGATAATTGTTTTTTGTATTTTAAATGCTGTGTTACACCTCCTCCTTCGACTGTCTTTAAAGAATTAAGATGATGTTCATCATTCTGTAAATTTATATTAGATTGATAATTTTGATTAAATACGATCATTCTGAAGCTTTAAGTGTAATCTTATTGTTATTGTTTCTCCACGAAAATTTATTAAATTACCGTTCTGATCAAGGAGTTTTACAGTAATTGAACTTATCTGATTAATAGTTACTGGTAAATAGATTACATTCTTAGGAACTTCAATTATTTTATAGCCAGGACTGACGTTAATAGAGAATTCATGTAAAGTGTGAGCCTCTTTTTCATTAATATAAGCTCCAGAAACAATATTGCATTCTACTCTTATTATATTTATTTTATTAATGTCAACAAAAAGATCTGAAGTATGCCATTTATTGGCTAATAATTTCTTCTTACTGAAACCTAATAATCCGCCAATTGTATCTTCTCTTTCGAAATCAATATCCTTATCAGCAAAAATTTCACACTTTAATGTATTATTATTTGCTCTTATAATTAGTTTTTCCTTATCTGCTTTAGTTACATTCAACGTTTTCCTAAGAAATAGTTCAATATCGTCAATTTCATATGAACCTGTTGGAATTGTAATAGGTTTATCATCAATAATAAATGTATTATTCTCCTCATCTATATTAGGTATTGAGTTATACGTTTGAAAATCAACTAAACCGCAGGTGTATTCTCTTCCCTTTAGATCTATAGGGGGAAAATAATTAGTTGTCAATGTGGAAGAGTTTCCGTTTAAAGTTAATGTTATTGACATGTCTTTAATCAATATAATGAGATATTTCAGTTGGTATTCTGTTTTTATAGGTTTTTAAATCCAAAATTCAATGATTTAGATTTAAGGCTAATACACATTAATAATATAATATATACATAAATACAAAAATCTTTCGTTTAAATTTCTTTTGTTATAACTAAATTCTAATTATTCTTTATTTCATTTATGTTCAAATATAGAGAAATAACCTTGAACTTCAACAAAATTATTAATGTAGGTCAGTTTAAATAAAGCTAGACTAAGAATAAAAAATTTTTTTTATTTTTTATTATGTTTTATTTACTGATAATAATTTTTTTCTTAACAATATGAAATAAAAATTCTAAGCATAAATGTCCACAATTGTAAGAATTAAAATTTTGATATTTATTATAATTATATGTAAGCTTATCTCCTAAATATTTTATTACTTCTAATGGTGGTCTTAAATTTCCAAAACTATCAAAATAATGAGTTATTTCATCATTTTTAAAATAAGCTACCCAATGCGTTCCATATCCAATAGAATTATCCAAATTTATTATACCACATTCATATTTCCAAGGTCTACGTATTGGTAAATTATCTCTCATAAAAACTCCTCGAAAATGTTTTAAGTATTTTTTACCAAAGTTTTCTAAATCAATATTTGTAAGAGCTCTATTGGGTAGCTTGGTTAATGGTTTTTTGTATTTAAATAAAGACCTAATCCTGTTTTATATGTTTTTAAATGCAATCCATTACCTCCTTTTAATGCAATCGCTTCCATCATTTTATTATGACGTTGACTTTCTTTTAACTCTTTGTGAGCATTTTTAGCATCGTTAACAGCTTTAGTTATTCCTGCAGCGCCGCCTGAAAGTGCTCCAATAGCAGATAGAGCAGCAAATATAGGGATTAAAGGTAAAACTCCTCCAATTTTTGGTACAGGAATTATTCGAGGAATGTTAATGTTTTTTTTCTGTCCTTTAGAAAACTTTCTAGCAGCATGCAAAGCAGTTTTTATAATATTCTTATCATTCGTCGGTTTTTTTATAGTTTTAACAGCTAGTTTAGCTTCCTTTATAACATTTTTCAAGAATTTTTTTCTCAAAGTTTTCTTTTTTCTTAAAATTTTCTTTTTTTTCTTTTTTAATCCCATACCGAGCCTAACTTTAGCTTTCATTGAGTTTGTAACTAGGTATGAATTTAACCGTTCGCCAAAACTTGAGTCTTTAGCTTTTATCCTTTGCCAAGCTTTCTCTGCCAATATTTTATCAGCTATATGACGTTGATTTTGATCAATATTTTGAGAATATGCTATGTCATGCTCTCGACAAGCCTCATCTAAACCATTAATTCCTTTATCACCTCGTGCTAATCGTTTTGCTAGTTTTGTCCCTGGACCACAATAATTATAGCCAGGTAAATGTGCTTCAAATGGTAGTTTATTAATTAGAGAATTAACTACACCTTTTCCATTAACAGTTTTTTGGTTACTGATTGAATATTTATTATGAAGTGGCATAATATTAAGTTGTTTAGTTTAAGAAAGTCACTCAAATACTAATCACCTTTTATAAAATGAAATTTATAAAACTAGATAATGCAGTTAAAATTAAAAATTTCGATCAAAATTCAAAAAAGAAAATAAAAAGACATGGTGAATGTTTTCCGGATAGTATAAGAGGATTAATAGTCGGGCCTTCAAATTGCGGTAAAACTAATGCTATGATAAGTATGCTTTTAGATCCTAAAGGGCTCAAATTTCAAAACATATATATCTACTCGAAATCATTGCATCAACCTAAATATGAATATTTAAAAAAATTAATAAAACCAATCAAAGGAATGGGATATAACGAATTTTCAAATAATGCTGATGTAATTGAACCATCAGCCTCACAACCAAACTCAATATTTATTTTTGATGATGTTGCTTGTGATAAACAAGATAATATAAGAGCCTATTTTTGTATGGGACGTCACCAAGAAGTAGATAGCTTTTATTTATGTCAGTCATATACAAGAATTCCAAAGCATTTAGTTAGAGATAATGCTAATTTTTTAATTATATTTAAGCAAGATGATTTAAATTTAAAACATATATATAATGATCATGTAAATTCTGATATGACATTTAATGAATTTAAAAAATTGAGTGCATGCTGCTGGAATGATAATTATGGTTTTCTATTAATTGACAAAGATAGTGGTTTAAATAATGGGCGATATAGAAAAAATTTTGATGCATTTGCTAAATTTTAGTTAAACCAAGATCTGTTAGCAGTTGGCAGTTACTAACTAAACAGGTTATTTAATAGATATCAGTTAGTAGTATGCAGTTAGCAGATAGCAGATAGCAGTTACCAGTCAGCAGTTAGGGATTATCAGTTAGCAGTTAGCAAGAGAACACAGTTCAGTCGATAATTTACAGTTAATTAAATTATTATTAAAAAAATGGATGAACAACTTATGAAAGATTTAATGAAAACTCGTAAAAATTTAAAAAGGAAATTTCAATCTTTAAAAGTTCAGAAGCTATCAGAAGACCGTAATCGAGAAGAAGCTTTCATTCCAATTACAAAACCATTGAAAGAATTAACAAATGTTGTCAAACAACAACAACAACAACAATTTTCAAATAATGTTATCAAACCTGAAATTAAATTGCCTGCTAGTGATGATAACACCTTAAAATTATTGAGATCATTTAAGCCGGAAGTTAAAACGCCTAGCAACAAAAGTAATACTCACAGTAAATTTATAACTTCAACACCAAATACTATAAAATTTGAGACTTCATCTATTGATGAATCATCAATTTCACAATTTCCTGTTCTTAACAAGTCAGAACTTGATAAGACATATGGGCCATATTTTGATGAGTCATTAAATGTTCGAAAACTTGGGAATGCTAATTTTCAAATAGATGAAATTACTAAAAATATTTCGATTGATAATGAAGTTTTTAAAGGAACTGATGGTCTATATGAATTGATATTTAAAAAAAAACCTATAAACTATACTGAAAATGATTTAAAAATATATCATCAAATACTGAACAAAACGAATGCGCATAGAAGAAATTATGATCATTTAGAGCAAATAAAAGGAAACAAAGGTTTTAAATACAAAAATATATTAAGAAAATTATATGAACATGATTATAACACTAGACATAAAAAAACTGGTTCAGGTTGTTCGAAAAAAAATTTTACAAATTATTTTCATAAATCTTCTACTCCGGAAACTCATTTAAATTATACAAATCAATCAAATCAGTATGTTTATTGGGATGATCCTAATGAATTAGTTGATAGATTAAGACTTTTAATTGCATCAGAAACAGCTGGTAACAACAATCATCACAATGAAATTGTATCTATAATTGAAGAGTTGAGAGAAGCAAATATAATACAATAACTATTTACATTAACAATCAGTTAAAACCACAATGTCGCTCGATAAATTTGGACGTAGTATAGCTTCTTCTTCTAGAAAACTACATACTCAAGGTCCTCCAGGTATAGGTTTCAAATTAAATTCTGAAGGAAATTATGATTTAGATAACAAAATTTTATCAAATGTTCAAGAACCAATTGATGGGCGTGATGCAGCAACACAAAATTTTGTAAATAACCATATTTTCTTTCAGAAAGATCTATTACAAAACGAGATGAGAAAAATGATTGATCATTTAGAGACATCAGTATCTATAGAACTTAAATTAGCAGAAGAAAAATTAAAAATATTAGAAGAAAAAATACAAATTAATTTAGAGGAAATCCATATTAAATTCTCACAATTGTTAAATGAAAAATTTTCACAAATGAATGATTTTATTGAATTTCAAATTAAAAAACCAATTAAATTTATTAATGAGAGACTACAAAAAGCTGAAGCTCAAGCTCAATCAGCATTGGATTTATTAAGTGGTTTAGAACTTAAAAAAAAATAATTGAGATCAGTTTTCATTTACTTTTCGAAATGGATATACATCAAATCGGATATAGTTTAAATAATTTTTTAGATAAATATGAGGATATTTTATTGGAGGAACATTATGACCAATTAAAAATTCATTTTAATTTTTTAAAATTATTTAAAAATTCTATACAAATTGAAACAAAAGAGTATGGATATCATTGGGATATATGTCCCTATACATCAGACAACATCACAACTGTTCCAGATACTTGTCCTTGTCATTCAGCAGAACATCATATGTTAAAATGTTCCAAACTAATGGATTTATATAAAAGAATAAAAAATAAATCATAATATAACTTTATATACATACATAAATAAAGAATATAAATTTTAAATACATTTTATTATTTGCTTTTTATTATATATATAAATTATATAGGCACATTTTATTTAAAAATGAGTAAAAGAGAGGTGGTTGAAGAGCTGCATAAGCCTGCACGAAGAAATTTTAAACGACGTAGAGTTATAATTAAAGGATTTGATGATCTTTGGCAAGCTGATTTAGTAGAAATGGGTTCATATGCTAAAGAGAACAAAGGATTTAAATTTTTATTAACTGTGATTGACTGCTTTTCTAAGTATGCTTGGGCAATTCCTATAAAAGCAAAAACTTCAGAGAACGTTACAAAAGCAATGCAAAATATTTTTCTAACTTCTAAAAGACATCCGCAAAATTTACAAACAGATGATGGGAAAGAATTTTTTAATAAAATATTCAAAAAATTAATGGATAAATATCATATAAATCATTATTCAACATTTAGCATATTAAAAGCCTCTATTGTTGAACGTTTTAATAGAACTTTAAAAGAAAAGATGTGGAAAGAATTTAGTTTTAATGGAAATTATAAATGGATTAACCTAATTCAAGAATTAACAAAACAATATAACAACACTAAACATCGAACAATTCAAAAACGACCATCTGATGTTAATAAAGATAATGCTGAAAATTTACTTAAAACTATATATAATCATATTAAAATTTCACCATCATACAAATTTAAAATTGGTGAATTAGTTCGAATAAGCAAGTATAAACATGTTTTTGAAAAAGGCTACACACCAAATTGGACAACTGAAATATTCAAGATAAGAAAAGTTCAAATCACTAACCCTGTCACATATTTACTGGAAGATTATCAAGGTCAACCTATACAAGGAAGCTTCTATGAATATGAATTGTTAAAATCTAAACATAATAATATTTACCTAGTTGAAAAAGTTATTAAAAGTAAAGATAATAAGATTTTTGTAAAATGGCTTGGATTCTCATCTGATCATAATTCATGGATAAATAAAACTGATTTAATATAGAGAAAAATTTTTTTTTATTTCATATTATTTTTTTTTAATTACATTTTTTTGTTTTTTAATGAATTTCCATTTGATATGTCGGATCCTGTTTGATTGTTCTTAAATCAATTACAGTGAAATCAGATTTATATTCTGTATCTACCATCATAATTTTTTCTGCTTCTCCATCACCTGTAATTCTTTCAACTAATATTTCTCGATATTCATGACACTGAATTTTGAGATACATTTTAATAAAAATGCTTTCATATTCACATCTCACAGTGAGTTTTTGATTCTCACCAAAATTCAATACAAAATGCCTATAAAATATATGCTCACTATTTATTATTCCACCAATATTCTGCTCTTTTAAAACTAATTCATTTCTAAAAGCTTTAATAGCATCATCTATAGATGCATATTGCGGTACTGAATCAGCTTTATCTGATAAAAATTGATTAACTGCTTGCAAAGTAGTTAATGGTTGTATTGTAGTTGTTGTTGTAATTTCAATAGTATTTGTTTCTGAGGAAATTACATGTTTTAAAAACTGAACTGATAAATTTACTTTAACAGTTTCATTATTTGGAAGTAATATATTAAAATATGTGCTCCCAAAAGCTGATTCATCCAATCTAATATTAGAAGTTGGAGCTGAATTTGCTTGAATAGTAAACAAGCAAAATATTAAAATTAAAAATGATTTCATTGTTACAAAAAAAACTTTGATCTATCTTCATTCAAGGTTTATACAGTTATGTGCGATTGGAAATTATAAATATATAAGTTATACTTTTTATTTTCTAGAAAGTTCTTTATTATGTACAAACTTTACTTGACTTATAATAGAACATACATATATAAAGAGTGATAAAAATCTATCTCTTCCATCTGAAAAAGCTTCCATATAATCTAAATATTCCTCTTTTAAATTTTCAAGTAATTTTCTAAAATTAGTTAACATATCACCAATTTTTGATTTTTTATTTTTTTCATTATATTTATTTTCTATTGAATATATAAATATAATTCCTTCATCGATTCGTTTCCTTATCATCGACTTTTTCAATTCATTCTGATTTTCTTCATATTCATTGTTTGTCAGTGATAATGCATCAATATTTTCAGTAATTCCTTTATTCTTACCAGCTGGCAGAACATTTGAAATATTCTTTTCAATCATCTCCCAATCATCTTCTTCAGAAAATGGACAATCAGCATTAAAATGATTAGGTGCTTGCTTTTTTTTATTTGTTAAACCTCTTATTTTACCAATAATAGATATATCACCACCATATACTTCTATTTTTAGATGTTGCCAATCCAAAGGAGATAAATCGAATTGATTAGTAAATGATTCACCATTTCTAATTTTAAATAAACAAATTTTTTCACCACCTTCTGGAGTTATATATACCTCCAAAAAATCGTGAAATATTCTCCAATTAATTATTTTAATTGAAGCCCATTTCCGCCCACAAATACAATATTTATACCCATGTAAAATATTCTCAGCCCAAAACATTATGATCGTGTTATTTACTAAGCTTATCGTGTTATGACGCTTTTCAATATTAAGATTAGCTTTTATACAATAGCATAGACATAAAATCTTTTTCTTTAAATTATTTATTTATTATAAACACCCAAAAAATTGTTACATTTCAAACAATAATGATTTATATTTTTCATGTTATCAGTACAATATGGAATACAACAACAACACCATAATCCTATCAAACACATTAATAGAGCTGCAATATGAGTTTTGTTAGCATTTTCATATTCAACTCTCGTTACATTTCTTTCACCACAATTGAAACATATTGCAACTTGGGGATAACGTCCAAATGATATTTTAAATGCTTGTCGTACAAATACAGTTGAACCAATACATCCTTGGTTTATGTTGTATGATGATGATGAATCCATGAATGTCTTTGATTGACTAAATTCTTTAGAAAAAATTAAAAAATATTCTCTGGGTAAGAGCATAGCATTAGAATCGAACCTTATACTAATAAACTTACCTAATAGATTTTATCTGCACCCTAGCACTCCTACCCACAGAATATTTTAGTTAACACTTGCTATTTTTATATTTTATTTCTAAATTAGTGGTTTAATTAGTTTTAATCGTATAATGGAGTTGGCAAGACTAATTCATATGTTTAATAAATTTTATTTAGAAAATAAAATAAATTTTAGAAAGAGATACAAGAAGGAAATTAAGTATCATATTAAGTTTCTGAAAAATTATGCTGATTCAACACTAATTCAATTTAATTCACTCAAAGAGGGTCAAGATGATAAATGGACGGATTTGGTTACACACAATTCAACCAAATTTTTTAAAATATCTTTATTACGATTAGCTAATATCATAAAAAAATTTAAAGAAAATAATTATAAATATCGAAAAACGTTTAAAAATAAATAAAAACTTTATAATAATATATTTTGCTTTTTCTTTTTGAATCCCAATGCAGATAAGAAAAAAATTTTTAAAGGAATTCCCTGAAAAAAAATTTTAAAGAAATTCCCTGACGTCATTTTAGCTTTTAAAAATTGTATACTACTACTAAGTAATACAGATAAAAAAAATAATTTTTGTAATATATAATTTGTTCTTATCTTTTCTTTTTAATTTTTTTTTTCTTAAAATATTTTTTTTCTTATCAAATTTTTTTAAAATTTTATGTTTTACCGACGGCAAAACACAAAAGTGTCACAGAACTCTCATATACATACTACTGATACGAGAGGATAAGATAAAAATGCAGAAATATTGGATTGAAAGTAAAACTGTAAGAGAACAATGAATCCGCCTATTATTATTACTATTATTACTATTAGACTATATCCATTAACAGTTATAACATGCACTAATATATAACACCTTCCTGCCTCAGGTAATAATTGAAGGCAACCCCACTGTCACTGTAGCAGCTACTATTATTATGGTATTGCATTAATTATAAATATTACTTATTATTATTATACTTACGATTTACATTATTACGAGATAAAATTACTGAGTACTTATTTTTTATATAATCTAATCGGGGTTTAAACTCAAGATCCTTCGATTGAAATGCTGGTGACTTAATCACTACACCATAAATCAGATTAATAATTAATCTTACCGTTATGCTTTTTTTTTTTTGTAAATGTGTTTCTGATGTATCTAAAAGATCTTTAAGTCTTATTATGTGGTGCGGTTATATACTTTTTACTGTTAGGAATTTGCCAAATCAACAGTTTTGAACAATAATTATTTTAAAAATTAAATATGCTTTCAACAATATAGTTACTTTAAGCTATGTATAACTAAAAAAATTTTTATTATTAAAAAAAAATGCATAAAGATGATGAAATTAATATAAATAGTAATCATCACGTTTTTTATACAACTTTTGTTTAGACTGTGGTATGGTATTGTGTAAAAAAAAAAATAGTTTTGGTTTTGTATAAGTAATTATTTACATAGGGTTCAAAGAAAAAAAGTATTTAGTTTTTAATTGAAATATAGTAACCATGACATTTATTTCATTTTTATTTCAAACAGCATAACATAACATAATCCTGAAAATCTCTTTTCCTTTTTTTTATTTTTTAGCTTTTGTTTAAAAATATTCATTTTATTTTTGTTATTTTTTACCCCTCATGATATTTTTTTTTTGTTTTTTCAATTATTTTTATTATTTTTGTTTTTTGAAACAAAAGTACTTAGGATGTTATGTTATTTTCTTTATTGATTTGTTTATATAATATAAAATATTTTTCACGTAACTAAAATGTTTTTAGTTTTGTAAAGGATACCTTTTACAATATAAAATATATTATCTAAGACGTTTTATATAGGTACGTGTTTAAATTTTTATTGTTTCTTAATATTGGTGTAAATAATTTAAGAAATCATACTTTATATTGTAGCTCTTTTACCTGTTGATTAAATGCATAACCTTTGGATAAAATGGAAAGTGAAAAAAAAAATTTAATTTTAGTTTCATCTTTACTTACCTACTATAAAAACTATAGTAACGTGATTAAATATTTATGCAGTCAATTAACGAAAAATAAAATTCGGGATTAAATTATGTACTTGTAAGTTAGATTAGATTTATTAAAGAGGTATAAATGATGCTGCGACCTTTTGATATAGATCTATTGTGCTCCTCCTGTTACAAAGTGTTGTGGATTCTGGTTTCACTTATAATACTTCTGTCATCCCTACTGTCTCTAAAAAAGTTAAGATTTGTATAGGGTTTATTACTTACAGTTCATCTTCGGCAAAGCAATATGCTTCTAGGTGTACATATCTTGCTCGGAGGAAAGCTCCGCGTTTTTTGAGTGTATGAACTAGAGTTTCTTTTTCTTACCAGAATCTTCTATATGTACTTGTAACATGTGTGGATTACTAGAAGAGTAGTCAAAGAACGGACTTGACGTTCCAGGAGGTTCTGAATCTGGTATTCGTCGTAATTCATCTACTCAGTTACCAATCGCCATTACGTTTAAATTAATGGCAAACACTAAAATAATACTGTAAGTTAAGTACTTAAGAACCTAATATAAAAATATAAATATATACATTGGTACTTGCAAATAACAAATAAAATAAAGAATTTTTATTTAAATCTTATAACTCATAATATAAAGTCATAAAATATACATGTAACTATATGTATATTCATATATAAAGAAAATGTGGTGAGAAAAAAACAAAAAGAATACAATAAAACTACTTAATATTAAAATACATATTAAAATTTCTGAATATTTAATTAGGTAAATACTTAGTTAAAATATTCAAAATATTACACTATAGTTAAGTATGTAGTTATACTGACCAACATTTATTGGTTTAGAAAATTATATATATATATATATATATATATAGTGATATAATGATTAAAAATTTCCATAATTTCATAGTAAAAAAAATCAATGTGTTCTAAAATTTAAATGTTTGTAGTTTTTGTAACTAAGTATAAAGCCTAAACAAAAAAATATTTGGAAATCTTAAAATTCAAAACATTTTATTGCCAATAATATGTTATTGTATATTTCTTCTTCACATTATTTTTATGATATTTGAACCTTGACCTAAATTTAAAAATTTTTTTTTTTTTTAGTAAATTAAATTATTAAAGTAAATATAGATCCTTATAAAACAAAAACTATCATTAGAATCTTAAAAGTATTACATTTATTTTAAAATTTAATTCAAGTTATACTATTGTATTGTTTAATTGTTGTAAATAATGTAATAATTTAAGTAACTATACTTATTTATATAAGTACATATATATAAAACAAAATAAAAGGATATACTTAACTAGATAATCTTGCTTAGAAGAATATAGAAATGAACTATAAGAAAACGTGTTTTTTTTTTAAATCAATAGTTCAAGGTTATGTGTATCTTTAGTCTATATAGTCCTCATTAACTTTGTTTCCAGGATCGGTACACACGAAGTTTTCTGGGTCGAAACAAACAATAAAAAGATAAAAAAAAGTTCTCAAATTTAACAGAACGGATCATCTGATACTAAGAGAGAACGCTGAGGCAAATAAATATTGCAGAAACAAACCTATGCAGGAGATGCGGGCAAGAGGCTGAAACAGTAATTCATGTTCTGTGTCAATGCTCGTTTTTGTGAACTCAAAAGATGGAATTTTGGGTAAGGAACATTGGGAGAGCTTCTCTGAAGTGAAAATGCTCAACCAGCGAAACATCTTACAATTCATGAAGGGTGTACATTGTCTTGATAAGACGCCGTAAGAGACGAACGGAGCATTGAGCAGGGGAACACAAAAAGTCGCAGCATCTAAGTGTATGGGCAGTTGTAATATTCTCGTTCGGAAAAACAACAACAAGTATTCACTTGTAGTTATATATACTTATTTTTTAAAAATTTAAATACAACATCTTATAGTTAAGCATAAAACTTAATTTATTTCTTGTTTCGACCAGAAAAGATAACTTCAGATAGAATTCAGCCTGTCACCTTTTTGTTATACTTTTTTGTTTCTTATTAAACTAATATCTGCTGATATTATCGTATCTTTCTAAAATAGATTATACTTATTTATTGATATATGTACATTAAATATTTATTATATTATTTTAAAAGAGTATTATTTAAATATGTAAGATAAACTTTAAATGACGCAAAAGTCATATTTATGTATATTAAAAGTTTATATAAAACTTTATTTATATATGTGCAATAAGACTTTATAATATGCTCATACCTATATTAAAAATTTGAGATTTTATTTATTGTTTTTTTTTTTAAATTAATATGAAGATAACAAAAATAAATTAATTTTGAAAATTAATCTAGAGATAAGTAACAAAAACAAAAAAAAAAATATTATTTATTTATTTTTTTTTAAATGAAGTGTAATAATCTAAAATTTTCAATGACAGTCAATCACCTCGGTGCTAGTTTAAATTTAAATTTTGTAAAACGAGATCATTCAATCAATGTGTTATAACTCTGTATAACTAATATAATGTAAGTATATTTATATATCAATATACATATATATAAATATATATATACCTATGTCGATACCCAGCTAAGTCATTTTAAACAATTCATTATGTTGTGTAGTGTTGTATTACTTAATATTTAATCGCATATTCAATTCATTGTTTAGTGAAGTTCTTTTAATCGATGCAATTTATTATAAGAGTATTTTTGAGTATTCAGAGTTTAGTTATAAAATCAGAGTTTTAATAAATATATTAATAGGGGTTGGAAGGTAGCTGACTCTATTAAATGTAAATGTATGTAAATTTTTGGTTTGTGTAAACATTAAAACCAATTACTTAGTAATAAATTGTCATATGATGACTTTCCCCTATGGTGACATGCTTGCAATGAAATAGTCTAGATTAATATTAGTACAAATAGTACAAATAATATTATATATATGTATGTGTTTATGGACAACTTTAAATAGTAACTATATAAGTAATTGATTGATTTTTTATTAGTATTTGAAATGAATTTTTCATGATCTGAAAATCTAAATAATTAATTTGATTAGAATTATGTCTACTTACTTGGTTTTTTTTTTTTGATCTTTCAAATTCATTAAATCGTTAAGTATTTATTATGTTAATTCAATATGAAATTGTTATTAATTAAAACTATTAAAAGATATCATTTTTAAAATGGTTGTTTTTTTTCTATGCAATAAAAAGATTAAAATAAATAAAAGCTACTTAAGTATATAAAAAATAATAAAATTGAATAAAAAGAAAAACTGAACTTTCAACTGAATAATATATATATATATATATATATATATAAATAAAATAAATAATAAAACATATCTATATACATAATATTATTTTTTACATTGGAATTTTAATAAATTATTTATATACTTATTTTAAATTATTGATTGATGATATGATGATATGTAATTTTTAGTATTCATTCATTTCAATAAAATTTGAATTGACTTAAAAATGTTTATTATTTTAATAAAATTCAAGTTTTAAATTAATTTTATTTAAAAAAAAAAAAAAAACTGATAAAATTAAAAAAAAAAATTGAAAATAAAGGCTTTGAACCAAATAAAGGTTTTAAAACGATTGACCTAAAATTGATTTGTTTAAGTCATAAATTCATCTTTTTCTTTTTTTGTTAAGGTTAATGGAGCTGTCAATTACATTAACTTCATATGTTGAATTATTTGTGATGATTTGCCTAAATTTTTATATTGGTAATTTTCATTTGTGTTTTCCTACTACTTACCCAGAAAAAAGAGGTTTTTACCAAAATAATATTTATCACAGTGGGTTATATTAGATGCTGTTATTTAAGTATCTTTACATAATTAAGTATAAGTATAATCATATAGGTACTTAAGCTATATACTTATAAGTTCTTTAGGTAAAAGTGAGTATAAATTAGTGGCAATACAAATTTTTAACAAGTTTTTGATAGAAATTTCCAAAACATGGAATATTTATTTTTTTTTTTGCTTTTTATATTTCTTTTTAATTAAATTTTAAACAATATGACCAATGGTGTAGTGTGTAAGTCACCGGTTTTTAAAGCGAAAGGTTACGGGTTCAAACGCCGGCCAGGTCAAAAATAATATATAAAAATATAATAAAATAATGTAAACAAAATATTAAATATAATTATAATTGAATACTTGTTACTGAGTTGGCCTACATGCTAAAGACAAAAGGGTCCTTAAAATATCGGCAGATATTTATAATCTGGACGATATAATATAAACAAAAAAAATTTAAACATTAATGTCCGATGCTCAGTTTAGTGGATATAAGCAAAAAAAATTGTTTGTTTAGTAGCTACACAAAATCAGAACTTAGTAAAACATATTATAATATTCATTAAATAGTAAGTAATGTTGGATACATAAAACAAGCGTTTAGTGCAGATAATTTTTGTTAAAAAATATTTGTTAGATGAACAATAGTATTTTAAATTATTATTTTTATAACATCACAAATATTAATAACTACTTAAGTATATTTCAGTTTAACAAAAAAAGAAAAACAATTCATAAATACTTATACGAAAACCACAAAAACATATAAAAATACCTAACAAAACATAAACATTTACAAAGTTCAATTCAAAATTGTTTACATTTTCATAGTTTTTTTTTTAATTCTTATGCATTTATCGTAAAGATACTTAATATTTGTATGAATTGTATAAAGATAATATAATTGCATAATCGTTCATACTTTTATTGTTTAAGGTAAATGTACGTAATTTCGATATATGTTGGTAATATCGATATATTTCATATTTTTATAAATAAATTCAGTAAGATTCAATTAAAATCAACGGTTGAAGTGGTATTAGATTATGAGACACTTATTATTAAATTTTGTGAAATTTGGCAGGAATTGTTAAAGTATTTAATAAGAAAAAATGAGTTTAAATGTATAAGGTTACAGAAACGGACGGATTTTGATAGAAAAGAAGCAGAAATTGGTTGAATGAGAAACTAATTTCTATTTGAAAATTTTTATAAGTAAATGTTTTAATAGTATATTTTTAAATGTTGACAAATAGAATTAAGTATTAAAAATCAAAATTTTAAAGTTTTTTGGTTTAAAAGTGTTTAATTTTAATAAAAAACTTAAAATAATATGTATCGGAATTAAGGACATAATTTTTTGGTCATGTACCTAATATCGATATACATAGTTCAATATTAAGCAACAAAAACTAAAATTTATATTTTAATTTAATTCTTTCAAAATACTTTATATAGCCTTGTGGAAGTGTATATTATATAAGATCTTGAAACGAATTTTATGTTCTGTTAATTTTTTATTATTAAAATTTAATTTGTTAAAAATAAATTAGTTGATTTTTGTCATATGTTGATATTAGGTACATTTTCTATCGATATTAAGTTCAATAGTGATTCTATCTGCAAACCTAATAAATTATAATCTGAAATTAAATTGGAATAATAATTATAATAAATTTTAATACTTACTTATGTATTATAGTTTTATTATATTTTATTTTTCTAAACAATATCAAAAATAATTAATCTAGAGATGCAGATAAATTTGTTCCTATAAGATAATTATGGGACTTAAGTAAAGCATAACTTAACATGTGATAACTTTATTATTTCTAATAAGCTATTTTTAAAGCTTTTACAAAAACCGCTGACAATGATTGATACAATTAAGAAAAATAAAACGTCGAAACCATCTGAGCTTATGAAAGTTAAAAATCTGCCATTAGTTAAAATTTGTTTTTACTAAAGATGTTACTATAGTGTCACATATTTCAAAAAAGGAGAAGTACTTAAGTACTTATAGTAAGTAAGATACGTACTTTTACAATCCATTTTTCACTTGAATAACAAAGTGAGTATAGAACCTCATAAAAAACCTAAAATAATTTTGTACTATTATAACTCTACAAAAAAGCGGTGTTGGTACTATAGATTAATCTTTGCCCTGTTATTCAACCAAAACGAAATTCAGGAGATGGCCCGTTATTGTGTTTTTATTTAATAAGATTGACATTCCGGCTTTCAACACTTTTATAATATTTTATCAAGTACATCCACAATAATGGAACTCAAATAATCTACATAAAAGAAGAATGTTTGAATATTTTTATACCCGTACGATAGGATCGGGTATAATAAAATTACTCCTCCGTTTGTAACACCTCGAAATAAGCGAGCTAGATATACCTTCAAAGGTATGGATCGGATCAGAAAAAAATTCTAAGACTTTTGAGCCATGTCCGTCCGTCCGTCCGTCAGCACGCTAACTCAAAAACTAAGAAAGCTAGGATCTTGAAATTTACACAAAATATTCTGGGAGTAATTTGTAGGTTCCCTATTTTTTTTGGTTGAGTTTGGACCAAGCCTTAGGGTAGCTCTCGAACACCTAACTTTTAGATCCCGACAGTTTTTTTGAAATAGAGCTATGAAATTTTAACTGCTGATAGATCTCACAAAAATATTAATTTTATTTTTAGTAACTTTTTTCTGTAGCCCCACCCGTTACGGAGCTACAGCTCCCCAAAGGTTCAAAAAAGCTCTATATTTAAATTGTTATAGCACAAGTTGTATAAGGTATATCTTCATTTTGAAAACGCCAAACGATTACTACTTTTATTAGCTTTAAAAGTATATATACAATAAATATATATTTGTGGCATACGGTGTCTTAATTTACCGTTATGTGAAACTCAAATTTTGCAAAATCCTTCAACCCTTCTATCTTCTAAACGGTTTAAGTTGGAAACTTGAAATTTTGACAGATGTTAGATCTTTGAAAATAAGTATGAGTCATTTCAGAAACTTTTTTTGTATCGCCCCCCGTTTAGGAGCTGTAAGGGGTCAAAAACTGAAAATTTCTTATTTTTAAACACCTGTAACTTGAACACCTGTTAAAATTTTTTTGAAGTAATACACAAAAATTAAAGCTTCAATATTATACTCTTATTTCTGTTAACAACATTTTTTAATAATATAGGGTTACTTTATAATTGACGAAAGTGTTAGTTGATTTTTTCAAATTTTGTAACAAATTCTTTTAAAACGAATTTTTTCCATTTTGTTTTACTCGATAATTTGAAATTGTTGAGGATATAATGCGTAGTACAAAAAAATTTAAATAAATAAACAACATAACGGTTGCTTGAAGAATTTTTATTTATATGATATTGATATATATACATTCTTATATAATATCATGTTTATTTACATATCGTATATGTCACTAGTGAATGAATGATAAGAGTATATATGTATATTATATAGCGCCGTATTTATATACATATATGTATTTTATTGTACTTATAAGAAATTATTCCGTCAATGGAATATTTAAATATAATATAATATAATATTTAAAATTATATTTACTATTTTGTACTAAGTAAATTTAATATACATTTACCGCTTAGTATTAAATGTTACTATAGAATATTTGAAAAAGTTTTGGATTGATAATCGTTATGTGGAAGATTAGAATCTGCTTTAGAAGAATGTACATATAAACATATAGTTTGAATATATGTACAACCCATAAGTTCTAGAAATTATAAAATTCACCCAAATTATTTTAAAATACTAAAATATTAAAAAAATAATATTGTAGGCAGAGTGACTGTGAACATACTAACGGTTCGTACGGGTATCTAAGAGTTGACAAAGTCAACTGTATTCTTCCTCGTTTTTTTTACTTTATGAAATTACATTTCACTTAAATTATTAAATAATTATAATATTGATCCTAATATAAATCTTATATGCATACTTATTCCGACTTTTTATTACATTAATTTTTCAACAGTAAAATATGACCATAAAAACTTTTTTTCTATAAAATTTTTTAAAATTATTTTGTTTTTTGATTATTAATTATTTAATTAATTTTTTTATATTCTAAATTCTAAAAAAATATTGAATGGTATATACTTTTACTTTAATTATTGGGTTTGAAGATTGCGCATAATTTTTATATCGATATTAGGTACATCTATGTATCGATATTAGGGACATGCATTTTTCATTATATCGATATTATGGACATATGACCCTGATACTTTAAACCCTTATAATTTTCAGAAATATTATTCAAAATGTTAATTTTTTAATTCTATTTTATAAAAAAAGTTCTATATTTTCTGAAAATATGTACTTCTATTAACTTATTTTGATTAATATCGGAGTTATATGAAAAACAGTGAGAAGGCCGTTAAAAATATATCGATAATACGTACTTTTACCTTATTAGGAATCTTTCTGTAACAAAATGTAATATGTTCATTCAATAATTTTAGTAAAATTAATTATTTTTCTAAAACTCATTTTTTTTTATTTTGATCTTAAATTGTGAATTGTGCGAATTAAGATTGTACTCCATATTTCATGTTTAGTATGACGATTGTATCTATATAAACACATTTCTAGTAAATACATAGTAATGTAATTTTATAGTGGAAATACCAAAAAAAAAAACATTTAAAATAATAAAAACTAAATTTTTTAATTAATTAAAATACACTTATTTAATTTTAAACGTTAAAAATAGACAAAATCTTCAGTGACTTTTTCACTAAAAAACAAATTTCTAAACAGTTAAATTTAAAGCCCCGAACAATTAAAAACTTTTATATATATTAATAAAATTAAGTATACTTATGATAAAACTAAGATATTAAGGTTGTGTATATACATATACATATCTGTTTTAATATTCAATCTTTCATTTAAAGAAATTTAAAAGTAAGTAAGTAAGTATCTTATTTTATTTTAAAAAAAACTTCAGATTCTCCACTATATATCTACCAGCACCTTTTCACTATACACACTTTTACTTTAATTATTAATTTTACTTAGTAAATATAAATTACAATACACAATTATTTGATAATATGTCAAGGGTAATCAGATATTTATATAAATGTAATAACTGATAAGTACATACTTTTATACTTAAGATATAAAATATTATTATAATATGAACCCCTTTTTTTTTTTTTTATAACTAATTAAGCAAGTTTGTATATATTTCAAAATTAACATCGAAAATTTAAAATGAGTTATGAAACTCAAATAATACTTATTAATAAGTTTAAAATCTCATATATACATAATTATTTTCATCTGTGAGTTGACTGAGTTTTAAAAATTAAAAAAATAAATTTTTTGTTATAAATAAAATAATAAAAATAATTTATCAAGATGATTTATTTTATTGTTTTTTTTTTTGTGATAACATTATAGTTATTTTTTTTTTCAACCTGTTTTATAATGTTAAACTAAAAGATAATTTAAAAAAAAATTTTTTATTAAAATTTAATTTTTATTTTTTTTATTTTCAACGAGATAAATAAATATTATGTCATATTTGGAGTTTTTACAATCAACAAAATTAAATAATTGGCAATTCAAAATAATTGCCTAATTTTGGGCAATAAAATAAACTTAATAAATAATATCATGTAAAGATTCTTATACAAAACGATCCTAAAAGAGGTCATGCTGTCATATATCGAGCAAAATATGCCATTTGTATGAACATTTCAGAAAAATAATGACACAAAGTAGACTTCTGCTTATATAAAAAAAAAATGGTTTGCTGATTACAAAATATATATATTTTTTGAATAATCATCACATTCCCCAGATCTGAATAAAATAGAGAACCTATATGGAAACTTGATAAATGGAAAATTGTTAGAACTAAAATAAAATAAAATAATTAATAAGTAAACACAATCTATTTATACAAATAAAGCGAGCTTGGCAAAGCATTGCAAAAAATGTCATAGATAATTGAATAGCCTCAATTCCCAAAAAAATGTAAAGAAGTTAATAAAAATCAAAGATACTTACTTACGTCACAAAATATTAATGTTTTTTTTTTTTTAGCAAAATATTACATTTTTTTTAAGAGAGTTTTAAAAGTTTCAATAATTTTAAAGTTGCATTATGTTTTATTCAACCAAAAAAGTAAATGCATATATTATATGTAATTTTATTTTTATTTTTGTAATTGTTTTGTTAAATATTAAGACATAATTTTTTTTTTACTGTAGATTAAGTAAATAAGTGGTATCCTTCCTAAAATATTGTTGAAAAAAATAAGTAAGTAAGTATAAATTATTAACTGCTCAAGAGTTTTTTTGATTTTATATGTTTTTTTTTTATTTTGCAAATATTTGGTTGCAAATGTTTTGGCCAATACTGTATATTATATGGTTTTACTAGAATCTAGATTATAATTTAATGTTAGTAGAGTTTTTCTCCTTACTTCTCTTGGTAGCATAGAGTAGATATTATTTCACTAGGTATTTTTCCATTGAGATTCAATGTCTCAGTTCACTTTTAATTATTAATATTTTTTAGGTACATAATTGTCTTGTACATCCAGCGAATGATCTACTTTCATTCGAAAGGTTTTGGGTTCAAATCCCCGACTGGATCACATAAATAATATAGATTTTTCTTATATAAGTACTTAATATGTAATTAATCATAGTAATAATTAATGTTATATTGTAATATACTTAGAATAAAAAAAAAATAATAAAATATTTTTTGTATAAGATAATAGATGGCGTAGAAATAAAGAATTTTTTACGTCTTAAGTCTTGTACAATAGTTACAGTCGCGTAGTCAACGGTTTATTGAAATTAATGATTACAGAAACTGCATCTTAGTTAAATATAAATAATAAATGACTTAGTGGATGCCCTATGCTGCTTATAAGAATGGGAAGAAAAACAAAATTATTTTGTAGTTGACTTACAATGACTATAAATGATTTACTGCTATTGCAATTCCGATTAAATTAAAATTAATTTCTTACGTATAACTTTTACAAACAAAGCATTTATAAGAAACAAAAAAAATTTTTTTTTTTTGTATCTTAAGTATAATTAACACAAAAATTTTTTTTTTGGTATTATATAAAAGTTAATAACCTTGTATTCTTTAATAAATTTGTTTAAAAGTAAATTAAATAAAACCACGTATTTTTCAAAAAAAAAAAAAAAAAATTGAAAGTTTAGTGAACAGTTGTGTTAATTTTTGAATGTTAAATGCAAGTTCATGGATATTTTATAAACTTTCATTATGTATTTATTGAAAGAAAAGTACAAAAGGTATATATATATATATATATATATATATTGATGTTGTCATATTTTATATGATGATGTGTTTTGTTTTATTATATTTAAGTAAGTCTAATTTTAAAAAGTTTAAAAGTAATCTTCAATTTTCTCTCAAAGTTTTTATTTTGTTTTTGTTTTTATGAAATTTTAATTTTGAATTTTCTTATTTTATTGCTAATTAAATTTATTCTTTAATTAATCTTAAGTATTTAAATTTTGTTTTCAACAAAAATAACAAAAATTGCGAAAATTAATTTAAATAATATATCTATGTACTTATCCTACATCTATACTTATATTATATATAATTTTTTTTTAAATAACAATACATTTTAAAATGTTGTTATATATAATTTTATATTAAATAGATAGTAAGTATATATAAGTATATATCCGTTATACATGTGTAACATATTTATAAAACATACTTATACATATATGAAACGCTTTAATAAACACACCTAATATAACGAGTTATAATCTAATATACGAAATCTCATAGTTAAATTCTTTAAATTAATTTTAATTTATTAATTAAAAAATTCTTAATAGTTGAGAATGTTGTTGTTATATAATACACATATCTTGTTTGACTTTGATATACGAATATATGTATAAATAAATGTACAGGTTTCAAACTTATTTCAGTTTTGAATGATTCTTGTTAATATTTGTAGATTTTGTTATCTTATTTTAAAGAAATATGTTAGAAGTTCTTTCTTTTAGTACAACCAAGATCTTGATAAAGATATTTATTGATTTGGTTTGGTTATCTCTTATTATAGGTACTTGATTAGGTTACATTAAAAAAATAATTATGTGTAGCTATTTTTAATAAATCATATAAGAAAGAATATATATACAAAAAAACGTGACTTACAATTTACTCTATATATATATATATATATACTTATTTTAAAATATTTTAAAACTACTTACCTATAGAAAAAAAAAAAAAAAAATTCAAGGATATACTTACCTATAACTTTTTTTTAATTTTTATTTAGTTATTTACATATAAGATACTTACATCATATGAATTTATGAAATTTTTATAACATTTTATTGAATATTTAAACACGTGAACTTAAATGACGTATATATTTATGTATATGTATATATATAATTTTCGAATGACGTGTCTTAGCCATTAACTATAGTTATAGCTATATTTCTTATGTAAAAAGATATGTAAGTAAGTAAATCATAAGAAATTCAAGGAGATTTTATGATAATTCCAATTTTGACATTTTTTTAAAGATTTTTTTAAGATTTACAGAGAAATAATAATTTTTTAGATAATAGTTCATTTTTCGTATACTTATATATATAAAAAACATGATAGTCCGTTTTTTCGTATATATATATTTATATAGATATATAACATTATGAAACAATAAAAATGATTGAATGAATTTCTGACGTTTGTTTTCAAAGTGTTTAGTTATGACGTTCTAGATACATACATACATAGTTAACTTAGTACATACATAGTTATGTCTTATTTTTTATTTTTAAATTTAGTAAGCGCTTTTAAAAGTTATTAACATATATTGCATCCTCATACAAGAATACTACTACAAGCCAAAAAAATGAAAAATATAAGTTATAACTAGCACAAAAATTAATGGTTTTATTATCTACATTTATCTACTCCTTATATCTACTCCAGCAAACATAATTTAAGAAATTGGTCGCTGTATACTATTTTTTTATCAATCTTGTTTTTATATGAACATTTTTGGTAAAAATGGAAGGCTTACTCATTTATGTTTATATATACCTTTTCGCCTAAAATAACTACTAGATTTTAAGAAATTTATTGCAACTTTTACAATTCTGGCAGTTTTCATCAGTTCAAATATGTGATTATTAAGAAACTAATACCATAATTTTACTGCATGGCACTATCCAACTCAGTATTTTAAAAATAAATCCACCAAAATATCTGAATAAATATTGCCACGATTTACTTTGTGATATACCTACTTACTTTAAAAGTTTTTAATGTTTTTTGTTTCTTGACTTAAATTAAATACGAAATCGGCAAAACATCATTTTATTGCATAAGAAAATTTTTAGATTAGAAAAAATGTATTTAAAGAAAATCAAATCTTTCTTGACATAAGTTAGAAAAAAATAAGGCTATAAATCACAAGCATGCAATAAAAATCGTATGATATTCTTTCATATATTATGAGGAAAGCCTCACCTTATTACATTCGCATTAATTTAGCATTACCATTAGCATTATAACTATGTATGTACTTATGTACTGTACTTTAGCTTTTAATATTCTTTTTAAAAATTTTTAAGTGAAATACTTATAGTTGAAACTTAATTTGTGTTGCCAAGCAATTTCATTCGTATCTCTTATCTTAAAAAAATAAAATGATTATTATCAATTTATTTGTTTTTATTTTTAGCTTTAGCTTTAGCTAACAATTATGTAATATATAAGAAATGAAGTTTTTATTTCCAAAAATGAAATTAAAATTATAAATTGAGGTTATGATGAAGAATATATAATACATTAATCATAACCTCAATTAATCATAATACAAAAATCAAATAAAACTTTTGTTAACGAAGATTTGAAATATATATAAAGAAATTTTTGTATTGTTAAATTTCGTTTTTTAATTTCAAATCGACAAATATTTCAAGATATGTAGTTATTTAGTATACTTATGTATAGGTAGGTAGGTAGGTAGGCTTCTGAGATAAAGTTAGACCAGTTTAGGTCCGTTCTGATACTCCTTAACTTCTGTTTTCGTTTATAAATCACTGCGAGCTTTTTTATGTCATTAAAACATCATGTAAAGCATTATATGTTGATTACTTATGTCTAAACCAGATAGATATAGAAGATTATTGAAAAAGAATTTCTGAAGGGACTTTTTTCTTTTCAATAAAAATGCAGAATATTAACATACAATATGATTGATTCCTTTTTATTTTTGTAACTTCTTCAGTAATCATTTGAAGGAAATTTCCTTTTTTCTGGCATATCTGCGTTAAAACTCTCATACAATACAATACAATACAATACAATACTCTCATTATCAATACAATATCTGGTAATTATCTGTCATTTTAGATGCAATTTTGTTGTTTACAGTGCAAGTGATTGATAAAGTACCACCTTAGTGAGGTGAGTGTATCATTTACTGACGATTAATTAATAAATAATACAATTTATTAATTTCAATGGCTTGGCAATATTCGTAAAAAAGATGAATTAATTACTTCAGTATTGAACATATTTCTAATCAGCAAATTCTTTTCCAAAATGTTACCAATAAGCAGGCAGGTAAAGAGCTACCTTAACAACTAGATTATAAAAGAATATGCACTTGCCGACTATATCATTTAAGTTGGAATTATCTCTGCTACTTAAAGATATACTTATTAACTTATTTTAAATTTAATATACATATATGCGTATATTATTAAGTAAATATTTCATAATAATTAAAGTATACCTACTAATTTATGATTTTGTTTCCATTTTTGGAAGTCTATATATTTTATTTTTCTTAAAATCAAATAAAATAAAGAATCATAACAGAAGCTCTTAGCTCTACAATAATATATTTGTTATTTAAGAAGAATACTATAAAAAAAAAAATTAAACGTCATTGAAAAATGAGGAAACATTAAATAAAAAAAAAAATTTTTTTTTATTGAACTGTAATTTGACCTCTTCAACATATTTCTTTTAATTTTAAATATTTTTTCGATTTTTTTATAGCGTTATAGCATTGAAATTTGACTTTTTGATCTATTTAAAATAAAAAATGTGGGTTGTTCAAGGTTATTAGTTAGTACATTATAGAAGTTGAAGATGATGTTTATTCATATATGAACATAACAACAATATATTTCATAATTTCATTGTATCTTTTGAATGTGTTATGTACATATGAGTACATTTATATCAGTATTAAAATACTTATAATGTCAGCTCTAATATTTAAAGTATTCATTTTAAAAAATTCGTTTTAAATAACATATAGTTTAATATTAAGTAAATAATAACATCATTAATTCATAAAAATCATATGCTTCATAAAGAAATTTAAAATGGTTATAAATTATAATTAGTTAATTAGTACTTAAGATAAAATAAATTAATATGACTATAAGATTTTAATACAACTATGTATACTTATATTCATATGTATACGTACATATTTTTATTATTCATAACTTCGATCACGTATATGTAGATAGAGTATAAAAATAAAAATGGGTCACTTAACTTAAGGCCATTCGATTTAATGCCATAATGGCTTTATGTCTCAATAAAATAAAATTGCTTATATGGCTTTATGTCTCAAATTTTTATGAAACGACATAGCTTTATGTCTCACTCAAATGAGATATAAAGCCATACGCGAAAAAATCGGCGTTATGGCTTTATATCTCATTTGAGTGAGACATAAAGCTATGTCGTTTCATAAAAATTTGAGACATAAAGCCATATAAGCAATTTTATTTTATTTTAATTTTTTTTCTTCATTAATTTAATCAAAATCAAATAGCAATTCAATAATTGTCTCCAACATATTTACAATTTAATAAATGAAATGTCAAATAATCAACTAAGAAAATATTTAATTGACAGTATTTTTTTAATTGCTCCTTATGGTGATATATTTAAGAAAATTCTTTTAGTACACATTTATCATGCAGAATATTATGCAAGTATATAAATCTTTAAAAAGTTTATATAGATATACAGAATCCAGACAATTATATACATAATATTTAAAGACGCGCCGGCCGCGCGCCATCCAAATGGTGCATGCGACGATGTACGCGCGCGTCTGCTCATCCTCCTCCTCCCTGCGTTTAATTGCTCACAATAACTACGCATAATAAATTTCAAACTATATTTAAAATACATAAATTTTATGATTTAAAATTTTGTTTATAAAATATATTTTATATTGGAACAATGACAACGACAATTTTGTGATAATGACAACTCTGAAATTGAAGTGCTAATAATTCTGAAAATTCTGCATCAATTAGAAATACAAATAATATGATGTGTGAAATATGTTGTTAGCATGAGAGAACCAGTATTATTAATGCCATGTTTAAGCATTATAAATTATGTACTGAATATGTTTCACTAAAATAAAAGAAAACTATGAAAAACGAAAAAAATGCCTGTTCTGTGTCCAATTTTTATGTAAAAAATTAATATATATTTAAAAAAAAAAAATTTAATGTGTGTATATTTATATTTATATTTACTTATACAAATTCTTTGATTGTTTAAAATTTATTAATTTTGTAAATTGCTTTTTTTTTTTTAAAGTTTTTGAATAAATTTTGTGTTGTTTTTCAAATAAATTTTTTATTTTAATAAATGAAACATAAGACCATATGGTTTTATGTCTCATTTAGTTAAGACATAAAGCCATACGCGAAAAAATCAGCGTTATGGCTTTATGTCTCATTAGAGTGAAAGTTTAAGCCATTATGATGGTCTTGAGTCACGTGACCATAAAAATGTATTGAAATAAAAAAAAAAAAAAAATTATACTCATAGTTTTGTTAGAAATTTTTTTTTTAAATTTTAGTTGAAACTCAGGTTATTTTTTTATAGTAATTTCTCCATTTAAGATTTCTAAAATTAAAAAAAAAATAGGATTTAGTAGGGTTGTATATATATCGAATTTGTTATTAATTAAAATTAGTTTATTTTAACTTCATTGTATGTTATAATTTTGTTCTACGGTTTATTAAAATTTCTAAGTAAATTTTATTAAGAAAAAACTTTGAATGTTCCTTTCTGTAAGTTGACACTAGTTTGTCAATTGATTTTCATCTTTTAGTACCTTTAAAATTGAAAAGTTATTAAAAAAAACCAAAACTGAGTGTTTTATTTTTATTTTTAATATTTTATTAGTAATTTTTTGTATACAATAATTTAAGAGTCATTTACATTATATTATAGTCATTTTAGATGAAGAATTGTTGTGTTGAAAATTGTGTCAAGAGTTTTTCTACAGGTAAAGTTTAAATTAAATATATATGGTTTTAAAAATAAAATTACCTCTATATTTTAAGAAAAATTAAACGCTATATACTTACATTATAAGTACTTATAAATATTCGAAATATATTCGCTTTAGAAGTTTATGCATATGAGATATGGAAGATCGTATTTGCATTTTGATGCTGTACCAAGAATTTTTGCAAGCTCTTCCAAAGTATTAAGTCAATTTTAAGAAATTTTTTTAAAATATATTTGTTATTATGTATATTAAATATATTTGTAATTAGGTTTGTAATAATTGTTAGTTATAATTGTTCTGAATGTATCTCTTCACTTGAAAAACGATTTTTAAATTTCGATTGAAATTTTATTAAATCTAAAAATAGAGGTGGACTAACAAATCCGAGCTCAGATGTTACGACAGTTTGCAGCTTAAGTACTAGAAAAAGAAATTCGTTAACAAGTAACTCAAACAAACGAAGAAGATAACCTAATATTAACGAAAAAGCTAAGTAGCTACAAAATCAATGTACAAAGAACAATACTATAGGGTTTCCCAAGGGAAATGTTACAATTTAAAATGGTTATAATGGCAACACTGCGTATTATTTTTTGACATTTCTTATGTCATTTGTGTTCAGTAGGCTATGCCATTTAATCATGAAAAGATACAGGCTTCAATAACGTTTAGAAATTGTTAAATTGTTTTATCAAAATCAGTGCTCATTTGTGAATACTTTATTATTTAAATTTTATTGAGTGATGACGCTTATTTTGGTTTAAATGGTTATGTAAACAAACAGAATTGCAGAATTTGGAGTGATGAAAATCCACACGAAACTGTTCAAACATTATTACATCCAGATAAAGTCACTGTGTGGTGTGCTTTTATTATTAATTAATTCATGCTGGTGGAATGATTGTTCTATATTCCTTTGAAGAAAATGTTTGAAGAGTAACAGTCAATGGAGAACCATACAGAACAATGTTAAATGATTTTTTTTTCCTGCTGGTGTTGAGAATAATCTGGAAGATATGTGGTTTCAATAAGATGGTGCCACCTACCACACAGCCACCTTAACAATCGATTTATTGAAAACAAAATTTGGTGATGAAAAATCAACATTGAACGTGTTATTGATGAAATACAGCCAAATTTATGTGAAAAAGTGATGAAAAATTGGGCTGACAGATTGCAGTACGTACGGAGAAGTCGTGTTGGTCATTTGAATGATGTTATTTTTCATAAATAATGGCATAATGTAACCTTTCAAATAAAAAAAAAATTTTGGTCTCACTGAATAATTTATGTGTTAATTTTTAAATTGTATCATCCCTAAGGGAAAACCCTATATAGAACGAAATATTTTTGTAGATTTAAAAAAATCACGAAGATTGTACTTTATTGATTAAAGCTATCATGGAGAACTGAAACAAAAACAGAACTTTCAGTTCGAAAAAAATTAATATACCTTGTAATAGTTCGGTGAATGTCAATAAATGTACTTTAATTTATTGATTGATAACTATACTTAATTTAGTTATTTTAAATTTTAAAAAAGTTTGTTAAGTTTATTAATTTTTTTATTAAAATTATATTAATAAATTGTAAATGAAAGTTAATATTTTTTATTTATTTATTTTTTTTAACTAGTACTTAATTTTAATATTTTTTTAATTTTTAAAACTTTTTTTTTGCTAATGACAGAACAATGAGTTAAATTTTCTTTTTTATAATAGTTACTCTTTCCTAGATAACGTATATATATGTATGATTAAAGATTTATAATAAAAAATTATGATTGTTATTTTTAAATATTATTTAAGAATGAATTAATTACATTCTTATGTATTTATATAGGTACGTTTACATTTAGTTATTTACTGTTTTTAATTTTTTTTTAATTTTCCTTAATTATTAATAGATTACTTTAATAGGTTCATTTAAAGAATCCCCTCTGGACATTAACCTAATGAACTTTTAAATTGTATTTTTTATTTTCATTAAGTATTGCTCGTTATCTTGCACTTAATTAATTTTTTTTTGTTTTGTTTTTTGTTTTTTATTTAACTATGGGGGGTTTTTTTTTTTAATTTCAGAAATGGAATAAAATACCCTCATACCAAACTTACATTACTTATCATTTCACCAGTTTTTATACTTATAGTTAGTTTATAAAAAAAAAAAAATCCACATTATTTTTAATAATTAAGTAATAAAAAAGTAAAATTTATTTAATTAAAGTTTTAATTTAAATTTAACAAATTAAAACAGATTTAAAGGGAATAATATTATATTTTAGTAAAAAATAGTACTTAGACGTAAGTGTATATGTATATAATTTTTTTCTACCCTAAAATTTTCCCTACCCTAAAATATAAATATATCGGATATAAATAATAGTATGTATGTTTATGTGTATTCTAGTATTTAAAAAACAGACAATGTCATTGTGATAAGATAAATTATTTTGTAAGTTAAAAATTATTAATCTTTTTGTATTTACTAAAGAAAATATATAACAATGAAATGTCATTCATTGTAATCAAAATAACCAAGTTTTTTTTTTTTTTTGGGAGGGGAAAGACAAAAAAAAAAAAAAAATACCAATAATATTATATATCATATAAAAAAAATTATATATATATATATTTATTTTTGTGTATTATATTATTAAGTTACCCATTGACTAATTAAATAGAAAGCAATTTTATACATATAAATATAAATATACATATACATGTTATAGTATGTATCTTTTTTTATACTTATACTTACTTATAAGTTATTTTGAAGAATGTTTTTCCGTTCATAAGATTTGAATGCTATTAAAATAAATATTTGTTTATATTGGGAACATGAAAAATATTTCATAATAAATATTATATATATATGTACCTAAATTATACATACATATATATATAAATAGTATAGTCACAGTGTAAAAAATCATTTTAAAACAATGAATATAAAAAGTTTTTTATTGTAAAAAAATAATTAATAATACCTTAAAATAATTCCGGGTTCTAATGTCGCAAGTAAAAATGTTGGAAGCAATAATTTCGCGACAAAAATATCGCATTGAAAAAATGTTGCCGGACATAATGTAAATTTAATTGGAAATATCTTTTTGGAAAAGGGAATAAATATTTTCGTTTTATATTTTATAATTTATATTATAATTTATTATTATAAATAAATTCGCATTGAAAAATATCCTGATTATAAATCCAACTCTAAAATCCCTCAAATATTCTGTAACAAGCGTAATCTAATTTTGAATCCAATTTAAATTATTGAACCCTAATTTTGAATTCAACTCTAAAATCCCTCCTCGCTACATTTTGTCGGGCGACATTTTTTCAAAGCGATATTTTTGCCGCGTTATTTTTGTTTCCGATATTTTTGCTGTTACATTTTGGGCTGTTACCCCTTAAGATTTACATAATTTTTTTTTTTTTTTTTATATAAAACTTATGTAAGAATATTCACATATGTCGAAAGAACTACATTTACGTTGTTATCTAAGTTAGCTTTTTATTGTATATAATGGTAATTTAAAAGTAAATACGACAACGTCATTGTTAAAATATGCATTTGAGATGTAAATTTTACGTATGTAATTTTTTTTCTGATGTACAAAAAGTTTGTCGAAAAATTATAAAAATAGTTATATGGAGGAAATTAAAATATATGTATATAAATTGTTATAAATATTAAAACTATTTGTCGTTTTATGTTGTTTTTGTCTAATCCCAATTAGCAACATTAATAAAGGTACTAAGCAATAAGTTATTAAGGTAAAGGTATTAAGCAATAAGTATATATATACATATTTTAATTATGTAGTTATGTTCCTAATAAGTATATAAGAAAATTGAATTTTATCCAACATGATTTTTTTATTCTACATTTACGCTATATAAATTTATATTATTCCCGAAAGATCCCGAAAATTAAAATGAGTTATCTACAAGTTGTTGTTTTTTAATGACTTGAATTGTAACTACAGTAAGAATAAAAGATTACAAAAATTATGTAAATAAAAGTAATTTCAAATGAACAATGTTCTTTATTTAATTTCGTTAACTGTACATATAGTTAAGTATAATCTAAAGAAATCTAAATATATTTACTTGTACATTTTGGTTTTTTATTTGAGAAGAAAATTTGAAGTATTAGTGCAGTGTTTTAATGTAAAAGTCGTTATATTAATTTAATTCCATTTTTGTTAAAATCATATGGATGAGTAATCAAATAATAAAATATATTATAAAGGAAAACCTCTAAAATTAAATAAAAAAAAAAAAGAGAGAAAATAAATATTAATAGTACGTGGGATATAAATTAGTATATTAAGTTACATCGGATTGTGTAAAACACAATATCTAAAGAATTGTGTGAAATGTACACATTTTATTTTATATAATTATTTTGATTTTTTTTTTTTTGTTTTTTTTCTAGTCTTAGTTATTTTTATTTAAAGTTTGGTTTAGTTCAGTGTTTTTAGATTCATTTACTTACGAATAAAAGTTTTAGTTTTTTGTATTTTTGATCAAATCATGATTAAGATTTGATTTGCATCAGATTAAGGCGACAATGAATTTCACTAAAATTTTATAATTAATTAAGAAAGAAAAAAGTAGCACAGAATAAGTATTAAAAAATTATATTTTTTGGCCAATTATGTCATATGATGTCAACCATCATTTATAAAGTTTGTATGTATATACTTAACTATGTAGTTACGTATATTAAATTAAATTAAAATAGACATTAATTATCTATATATATATATAACATGATATATATAGTTAGTTATAAATACAATCATATATATATGCTCATTACTAAAATATTAATAAAAACTAGTTTATTATAGAAAAAAAAAAAATAGTTAAGTATAAAATTTCTTAGATTCAGTTAAATTTAATAATTTATTTTAAAAATTGACAAAAAAATTTAGTTTGTTAAAAATTACATTAGGTTTGGGTTACTAAGTATCAACTTAATGTGGCATTTGTATGTATTACAGAGACATCATCCCATTAATTGGTTCATATTTACTATAATTCGTTCAGTGAAATTTCAAGTTAAACATATTAAACAGATCTTAGTCTAGAATGCGAAAAAAAATTAAGTTTAGCGAGTAGTTGAGAAAATGAAATGTTGCCTTTATTTTTTTCAATTAGGAATACAATATTTGCAACTTTACGACGTTTTTCAATCGTATTGAAATGTATTCAGTTTATTCTATGTTGATCTATGATAATCTTAATGGATTTTCCCAAGGAAAAAGGCGTAGAGCAAATCTAAGAAATTTTTTTTTGAACCTATTCGATTCTATTTATTCACACCGTAAAAGAAGCACTATACTTGACTAGCATACTCTAAATTAGGTCTGACTAAACAGGTATAAAATTACTTAATCTTTCCTAATCTATAATTGCTTAAGTTATCTATAATATATATATATATATATATAGATAACTTCTTCAATTAATTTGATATACTTATTGCACTTTCTAATTTTGAAATAGCAATATCAGTTTCAATGATGACTTTCTTCTTCTCTATAATTCTTTTTATTAACAGAAGGGTGTGTCAGTTTTTTTCAAATTTAATCTGAGTTACTATTTTTCTGTTACTATATTATAATAAATAAGTATATAAAATTTATTTCTTTAAAAGCTGTTTTCTAAAGTTTTTTTCTAACATTTTTCTAATAAACTTCAAGTTTTTCTCTTAATTTTAAATATTTTTTGGGAATATTTATCACAATAAGTATCTAAGCGTTAAACTGAGACAACCGGTTATAAATAAGTATATACGATTATAAAAAAGTATGTATATAAAATTAGCATTTATGTATTTTTTAAATCTTGCTAGTTAATCAACTTTCTCATATTATTTTATTACGCATTTTTTGTTATTACTCTTTTTTTTAAACCAATCTGGATACTGGATACTGGAATAATAATATGGGTAGTTATAGTTTTATCTGATTTTATAGAAAAGTTAAATTAAGTATGTACATATATAAAATATTTTAATATATATACATCTTGTTCCTTGTTTTTATAGAACATCGCGTTTTGAAATATATCATCTTCCTTATTTATCCTCTTAAAATAATAATATCAGTTCTATGTTCAATGATATTCCCAATCCGAATATTGTTTTCTAGAAGTATAATTTTATTGATAATTTTTTTTAAATTTTAATAAAACTGAATTAAAATGAATAGCAAATTTGGATATTTTAATTTTTGTAATAGATAGTGGGTACTCGATAGTGAGTATTAAAATTTTTTTTACAAGAATAGGTACGTACTTATTAAGTAATACATTAAAAAAGTTCTTATATATCTTTTGCTAAAATTGAATTTTTTTAAAAAAAATAAGTAAGTAATATATGTATAAGTATTAAGTATATATGTATAAGGATTTAAGACATTATCTAAGTTTTTAAAATTACAAAAATATTTTTTATGTATATTCATCATATCTAGATACTTTATATATTTATTTGTTTATGGTTCAACTTTATTTCCTAACAAAAAAAAATGTTAATTATTTTTTTGTCTGTTTTTTTTGTCAACATTTTGTGAATAATTTATTTCTCAAATTTTTGGTTAGTAAATACGACAGATTTTACGATTTATGTTTAAATTTTTTCTTTTATAATTTTTTTTTTTTTAAAGTATATATCTACCTATACTTATATGAAGAAAATAATTTTTTTCTTTTATCTTTTTATGTAAAAAATTAGAGGAGTTTTATAATCAGACTATAATTTTAAATCAGACAAAGAAAAAAAAAACTGTGAGTTAAGATTTCCTGACGCATACACATATCTATAATCTATATTTTTAATTGTATTAACATACACATAATGTTAATATTTATGTTAGTATATGTAAGAGCACCTACTTATTTATATTTAAAAAAAAAAAACATTGTTATAGAACTATTCCGTAAAACAAAAGATGAATGAGTTGAATAAAAAGCTAAGATTTAGTGTTTAGACTTAACCTGTTAAACTTAACAAATTTAGAAGTTTTCTTTGGAAATCTTTAAACCAATTTTTTATTTATTCATTTTAAGTATGTCAACAACCGCATATCCTTTTGATAGCGATGTAAAGCTCGTCTGTCCTTCACAGATGCGGCGGAATAAAACATCATTTCACACATACTTTCAAACAACTATACATACTTTCTTTACTTAAGTAATATTGTTTTTGACAGTTTGTTAAAATACCATTTTCTAAGTTGTTTTAGAATGCATAGTTATATACGGATATATATATATGTACATACATAAGTAATTCACTTTACAAAAAACAAAAATCTATTAAAATATATCTCTTTACATTTAAAACTTTTAAATATAAGTAGATACTTACATAAGTATATTAATAAATTTATTAAATAGTAAATAAGTATTATTTTTTTTTTTTTTTATATATATATTTATTATTATAACTTTTTTATTTTTCTTATTTAATATAAAAAATAAATAAAAAAATAAAAAGTTGTTATATAGTTACTGTCAATTACGTTACGCGTATTATGATGCAAATTATAACATCTGTTGTGAATTATGTGATCATAAATATTATTTTGAAAGCAAAAAAAAAAAACTTTTATCTAATAATGATATGCTAAATAATATATTAATAAAAAAAAAAGTAATATAACACTGAATGAAAGTTAAAGGAAATTGATTTGGTTAGAAAGTGAAGATTTTAGCAAACTTATAAGCAAATTAAATTGTCAATGGATACTTAAAATTAACAGACAATATTTTAAAAATTATAATAATTATTTAATTTAGTTTTAATTTAGATTTTGATTTTTAAAAATAATTTATTTAAACTAGATTTAAAATATTTAGACTTGAATATTTTATATTTTAGATTATAAATACTTTTTTAATTATTTAAAATATGTACTTCTTGAAAGATTGACTTAATTTTAAAACGATATAAAAAGTACTTAACTTGAAATCAATTCAAATTTCAACGAACGTTTTTGTTATGACAGCTCCAAAATATTCTTCAAATTAATTTGCATTTATGTAAATAACATTTAAAATATTTTATAACATGAAGTACATTTCCAATTTTAAAACATAATATCAGATAAGTAACTACTAATTATATTTAATTTCATTAAGTATAATGAAACATAAATTATTTATTTCTAGTAGATATGTACTTAAGGGTATAGCGCAGTTGACCTAAACTTACATTACAATCATCACATTGCAAACATCACATTGCAAACATCACATTGCAAAAAATCACTTGAGGGGAAAAAACTCGTTTCGCAAAAACGCATTTGTCAAAAAGGGTATTAGTTATAGATGTCAAATTTTTACTTTGCAAAACATCAGTTTAATAAATTTTCAAATAACATCAAATAACACAGATATGTGTATATGGGAAATATTTTAGGTATAGTTACCTATTCTGGAAAAAGTATATAACTCTGATTTTGTCAGCAACTACAAAATACTTCTAATTATTTTTTTTGCATTACATATAATTAAAAATATTCTGGAAAAAGGGAATACCTTGATTTCGAAACCAAATCGTCTTAATCATCTTAATTCAGAATCTCACGTATAAATACCTATATATATAAATATTCTGAAAAAAGACCATAACTACCATGAGATCGAGTACAATGATCTCCGATAGACAAATTAGTTATTGGACCCTGATTTTGTAACCAACTATAAAATTCCTCCAAATTCAGAATCTGTCATATACAGAAATATACATGTATGTATAGACAAATGGATATTTGCGAATTGCAAATTTGCAAATTTGCTAATTGATTTTTTACTTTGTGAATTTTTTGATAAGTGGACTTAGGCGAAATAGATGTTTATAAATAAAAAGAAAAACGTAAATTTTCCTATTTCAATATTTTTTACTCTTAATTCTTTTAAAACATCTAATATAACCGTTGCTTCTTATAAGTGCTTTTTTATATTTTGAAAAATTTATTTTTAATCTGTGATCTGTGTTTTTTACTCTCAAATTTCAAGTCAAGTAAACAAAATTCTTCGATTGACTTTAGTCAATCCGATTTCAATTCAATCCATACGTTTATATGAAATCTAAATACTCTTAAAGTCTGCTTAATGTAGTACACTTAAAGCTGTCATATTAGCACTGTAAAAAACACATTGAGTTTGAAAATGTGATTATGGATTGAAATTTCAGAACCATTATTTAATAGGTTTAGTGCATTGAACAATATAGTTGAAATCTTTCTCAGAGAAAAAACCAACTTTCATATTAAATATTAGTTTATTCTTCTGATAACTAATTTATAAATAGAATTTATTTTCATTTCATTCAACTATAATTATTTAACTTTAAATAAAAACAATGAACTAACTAAAAGTATTTACTTATAAGTTATAATCTTCTGTACAAAAGGTAAAAAAAAATTATATTTTACTATACAGATACATATTATATCTAACATTGGGTTTTGTTTATTTAAAGTAATTTTATATACTATATATTTTTTTTTTTTTTTACAATTTATTACAATTATTGTTTAGTTTGTTTTATCAAGTGGAACATTTTGTTTTTGTATCCAAAAAATATTTCTTTTTCTGTTTTCTGCAACAACAAAATAATAAAACTTTTTAATTAATTTTCTTTTTCAAAACTTTTAATACTAATGATTTTACTTCAATAATTAAACTAAATATGGTTTACTTTTTAACATTAATCCGTTTTTTCTTTTTAATTAAAAAAAAAAAAAAAAATTATGTTAAATTTTCTTTTAATATATTTATTTCATTAAACTGTAAAATACAAAATTGATTTTAATCGATTACTTAGTTTTTTTTTTTTATTTTTTATGCTGAAATCAGCTGATCCATTAATTAATTGACCATTTTAATCACACTTATATTGTCTTAGTAACTCAATAACCTTGTTATAAATAACAAAACAAAAAAAAAGCTTTACTAATCTAGTTTTATTTTTACTTTTTGTATTTACTTGTCAATATATACATAAATAATATGTTTAAGATAGGTAAGTAATTAAATACAAATCTGTATCTTAAGTATTAGTGTTAAACAAAATAAAAGGTAACTATAACTACTACAATAAAATCTAAAATTTTTTTTTTGTTTTTTGATTAGTTTTGGCAAAAAAATTCTAAAATTGAAAGTAAATTTTTTTTTTTGTTTTATTTAAATAAAACTTGTTTAGGGACCATAAAAAAAAAATGACGACAATAATATAAAATAATTTTTTTTCTTTTATATGAATGTTGATATAAAAAAGAAACCTGTTGATATCAACAAAACAAAATAAAAAAAATAAATAAGAAGAAATCGCAAAAATTTAGTTTTTTTTTTTTTTTTTTTTTTTAATTTCTTATTGTTTTTTTTTTTTTTTTTTTTTTACCACATTGCGATCAAATTCTTTATTATAAATTTTTTTTTTTGCTTTGCCATTTCCACAATAACACAGTGTTAGAAAACCTTGAACAAAAAAAGAATAATCAAAAAAAAAAAAAAAAAAAAGAAAACGCTTACTTATAAGAGAAAAAAAAAACTAACAACAACAATAATTCTATTGATTAAGTCACCTACAGACAGACAACCTACAGATTGTAAAAAAAAAAACAAAAAAAAAAAAACAAATTTTCATAAATATTCAACATATGTATATTTTTTTCTTAAATTTGTTTTTTAATTGTATCTCTCATATTAGTTAAAGAAAAATAAAAAGGGGCAAAAAATTACTATACTAAAATAAATTTAAATCTTACATACTTACATATAGGTTTTAATTTTATTTTAAACTACCTAAAAAGTCACAGAAAAAGAGCTTAACCAAGTAGGTTTTTTATTGCTTTTTTGTTTTTTTTAAGTTTTCACTTAGTTTTAGCCATATACAAAAAAAAAAATATAATCGTAAGGTATATTTAATTTGAAATTAACAATAAAGAATTCCAGCGGATTTTAAAACGGAATTGAAAAAAAAAGAGAAAATAAGTACCGAATTAAAAAAAAAAAAAAAACAATATCTTTACAAATATGTTCAAAGAAAATGTCAGTGACGAGTCAGTCATCTATTAGAAAAAAGTTTACAAAAAAAAAAAAATTTTTTTTTCTACGGGATCGTAACGAAATCTTATTACATATTTTTAATTTTATTTTTTAAAATCTTATTTTTGTTTTTTTTTTCAAAAATTGTATTGATTATACCAAAAAATAACTTTTTTTCTGGTGAACTTCCTGCATTTGTTGATGAAATATGTGTCTGAAGCACATAATTCGGGAAAATTTTAAAGTTGGTTATAAAATCAGGGTTTCAATAATTTGTTTATCGGGGGTTGGGGTACACAATCCGATTTCTCTACATACACTTTCTTTTCTTATATTAATTAGCATCATATTTTAAAAGTTGTTATGTAAATTGAAGTTCTTAAGTTATTAAAATTCTTATGTAGATTTCTCATTAACTTTACCTAAATATAACTTTTAAAAAATAACTTAAAATTTCTTTTAGAATAATTTTTTAAAATGGTTATGCTGAAGTCCGGCGAAATATTTCAATGAACAAAACTTCCACATATGGTATGCTGAAATCAGAATTTTATTCACGGCTGTAAAATGCCCTTTTTATTTCGATTTTTTCTTTTATTTTTGTATACTGTAGTCCGTCGAAATGAAAAATTAATGAAAATGAAATAAAATTCCTTTCGACACAATTAATTATTCGAAAACAAGCAATTAAGAAAGAAGTGTTATAATTTTTATTAAGGAAGTGTTATAATTTAAAGCAAAATTATTTTAATTTTTTAAAAGAAAAAAAGTAAAAATAATTTTTGTTTTGATAAATTTTTTATTAAGTTAAAATTTTTTATTTTTTTTTTAAATCGGTGCATTGTTCAGCGTAAAAAATAATATTTGGAGTAATTTTCTTTCCTAACGCAAATTGAAATTAATTTTTTCCGATTTTAGGATAAATTTTAACTACTAATAATGAATTTGAATTCTAGATAGAAAGTGATTTAATTTTGATCTGAATTAATTAAATCAAACGTACGAAATACGAAAAAAGTATGTAAAAAGTATGAAAAAAGAAAAAATTTTAATTTTTAAAAATTTAAGGAAATAATTACATTACATTATAAATTTAATATTCATTACATAATTCAGATATTTTATCCAGTCAATGGCATAATGGTGAAGACACCGGCCTTTCATACGAAAGATTTTGGGTTCAAACCCCGGTTGTGTCATATAGATTAATAAATAATGTAGATTTTTCTTATAATATATAATTAGCATAATATAATTAAAAATAAGTATATATATATATATGTCTTATAAATTATAATTAACATCCATATTGTAATAATAATAAACCATAATTCTTGTATAAGATAATAGATGGCGTAGAAAAAAAAAAGAAATGTCTCTACATTCTCTTGTACAATAGCTACAGCCGAGTAATCAGCTACAACTAAGTGAAATTAATGATTTCAGAAACTGATACTTAGTCAAATGTGAATAGTAAGTGACTTATTGGATGTCCTATCTATGCTCTTTCGAGCAGTGGCAAGGAAAAAAAAAATTCAGCAATTTTACGAAAAAATTAACCTGTCTTAAATTTAATAACGCTCTTCTTTTTGAACATCAGTTATACTTTAAATACATACATATATGTATACGTGTGTATATATATATATAAGAATAATTTGCTGCATCAGTAACGCCAGTTATGAATTACCACAATGCATATTTACAACCTATTAAACTTTTTTAATAAAGTATATCTATTAATTTTAATGCGTTGTAAAAGTTTTTGTCATTTTTGTTATGTTACAAAATTAGTTATAAATTATAATTGTTATAGAAATTGTTATTAAAAAATTAATTAATGCAAACTAATTTATTTAGATTAGAAAAATTAAATTACATACATATGTTTTTTTTATAATGAATAAAAATTTAAAAAAAAAATTTTTTTTTTTTAATACGCTACTGATTTCATATCGTTATGTATCTCTGTGTGTACTTTATTAAACAATTAAATAACATAATGCAATCTGTTAGATTTTTTTAGTTTTCAGTTAAAAATTCCATTAAATAAAAACAAAAAAAAAACTTACACGTACAAAACACAAAGACGGTATTAGATAGTTTAGAGTAAACTTTTAATATTTGATTTTCTTTTTATATTTTATTTCTTTTTTATATTTTATACATACGTATATAATTTTTTATTTTTTTTTATTTTATCAAAAAAGTGAATCGAATTGTTAAATAGTAAATACAAGCTTAAATTTAATCTATTTTATGGTATAACAAAAATATCTGACTATCATTTTTTTTATTTTATTTTTTTTTTTAAATAAATAAATAGATTTAACATCATATACAATAAGTATACATATTATTATGTATTATCTACATACATATGTATGTTGAAATTGCTGATTTTTTAAGTTAAAAACTTTAAATAAAAAAAAAATTAACTTTCAAAAATTTTTATTTTATTTTATTTTTTTTTTTACACCTGTGGTGTACTGGTAATAGCTGTGTATGTGAATAAAGGTAAATGCGTAACAAAATTGGTTGCATTTTTTTTTTGCCTTTGTGGTATTTGGCTAACAATTTTTTTTTGTTTTTTGTTTTTTGTATTTTTATATTGTAGATTTTGTACACATTTCAAAGCGTTTCTTGAAGCGCGAATAACAATTAAAATTCATTTTATAATGAATTCAGTAAAGAAAAATTGTAATTTTTTTTTTATGTTTTCTTTTTTGCGGAATTTTAATTTTTGATACGAATGGATGGACAATCGCGTTTTATTTACAAGTATTTCTACAATGTTTACATTTCATAATATTTGATTGTATTTTTTTTTGTTTTTGTAGAGTTTTCACCACTTTATAATATAATTTATAATTGTAATTATATTTAATTGTTTTCTCATTATACCGAGTGACCCACAATATTAAAAAGTAAAAGTGAAACATGTTACATAATTTAAATAATTTTATTTAGTTTTTTAATTTGTTCTTTTTAGCACATTTCCAAAAAAAATTTTGAAAAAATGTGCTTATTAGTTTCACTCTGTCCGTCCGTTTGTTTACAAAATTTCTACACCGTTAAAGATAGAGAAAAAAATTTTAACCATGGGTAGGTCTAATAAAAAAAATAATTTTGTGAAACAACTTTTTCATGTAGCCTCATCGATTACGGAGCTACAGCCCCTCAAACTTTGAAAAAGCCCTATTTTTAATGTTCTATATCTAATGTCTGCTTAATGTTCTATATCTAATGTCTGAATATCTAATGTTCTGCTTAAAATTTTTTCAATCTGAAAACGTCATTCGACAGGTATTTTTTTTAACTTTGTAAATTAATATGAAAATTATACAATTTTTTTAAATTTAGTGTTTAAATTTACCGTTAACTGAAAACCAAATTTTGCATGATTTTTCTACTTTCATAACTCCGGCACGCTTTTAGATAGAGGGTTGAAATTTTGAGGCAAGAAAGAAATTTTAGAATTAGTATAAGTTTGCTCAGAAAATTTTTTTGAATCATCCCCTGTTTATGATTTATTAGGGCTCAAAAATTGAAAATTTACTATTTTTAAACACCTTTAACTGGTACACTGGTATATACTGGTACTGGTATATTGTATATAAAACAATATCAAAATTATGTAATATTTTGTAATTTACTATTTAAATTTACCGTTATGTGAAAACCACATTTTGCATGAAATTTCTTTTTTCATAACTTCGGCACGCCTTTAGATAGGAACCTGAAATTTTGAGACAAGAAAGAACTTTTAGAATTAGTATAAGTTTCCTTAGAAAATTTCTTAGCACCACCCTCTGTTTAAGAGGTATTAGGGCTGAAAAATTTAAAACTTGCTATTTTTAGGCACCTGTAACTTAAGCACCTGTACAAATTTTTCTTCGGCAAGACATAAAAATGAATGCTCCAGTAATATATTTTTACGTGTGTTAACGGTTTTTCTTAGTTATAGAGGATTCCGGACTTACAGCCCCTCAATATTGCAGAAAAGTCCTATTTTCACATATTTTCTTATTACAAAAAATTTCTTAAATTTTATTTTTTAAATTTTCAAATTTTTGTGCAAGTCACAATTCTAAACAGTTTATATTCTGTTTTGGAAATGTGCGCTTTTAAAAAACCGTTGGTTTACATTCTACCTTGTTTTTCCTGATCGTTGTTCTGTTATAGCTTTTTACTTTTTTGTGTACACTCTCCTTTGATTTCATTTTAATCCTTTTCTCATTTTATTCTGTTTCAATTCAACTGTAGTTAGTGTCTTTTGAGTTTTCTAATAATTAAATAAATTAATGAACAATTTTAAGAACAGACGTGATATTTTAAATTTTTATAACATTGTTTTGATTGGCATAAGCTTATCAATATTATTGTTGTTTTTTAGAATTGAAAATTGAAAATTTTATTATATTTCTCCCTACAAATCTATCGTAACTCAAAACATATGATTTAGAGACACTCTGTATATGCGATTCGGTTATAAATGAAATTTTAGTGATCGTTTGCTTTTTTGTTTTTATCTTTTGGTATTATGAATGATTGCTTCTCCGTCTAACAGACGGTATTATACATATTTTAAGATTACGCTATAGTTAATTAGCCAGTTATTCTGTTCGTTTTTAAGCTGAATACTATAACATAACTTATAAAATAACAGTATATATTGTAAATTTTTATTTTAATGGGGTTTTTCCTTTATAATGAAATAGAAAGTTCAGCTTTTTGTGTTTTATGAGGAACAGTTAGTTTTTTTTTGTGTTTTTTTTTTTTTTTTTATGGAATTAACAATAAAAAATAAAATTTAAGATTAGCGAAAAAGTAAATTCATAAATAAAAAGTGCGTGTTAGTATGCAAAATATTTTATATGCAATTTAAGTTTAATGGTTTATTGTTTTTAATCAAGAAAACAAGATAGAAGAGGAAATTCAATTAAAATGGAATTTGCCTTTTTTTGTTAGTTTTTTTTTTATTTTTTAATTAAAAGGTTAAATGAATCTAATAAAAGTAATTAACTTTAAGTTAAGTACTTATATAAGAAAAAAAAAAACTTTTATTGTATAAGTAATAAATAAAAATGAATAAAATTTTAATTTTGTACTTAAGATTTTCATTAATCTTTTATCAATATAGGATTTTAATTTTTAAAACATATTCCAATGAATATTTGTGTACTAAATTTATTATCTTAAATCAAAAATGAACTTTAACTTACTTCAATTACATGTTAAAAGAATTAAACTAATTATTATAATATTAGTTACAATAAGTATTTAAGGATCTCTGTGATTTATCTGAAATCAAACCAAGCTGATTTAAGTTAAAGGATTACAGTTTGTACAAGAAGAATTTATGCAAAACGACAACTATTGCAAAATCGAATATTTTCTTCATTTTTATGAAAATATCAAAAATGTTTTTTGAAATTTTTTTTTTTTTTTTACGTTTTGTTTAAATTATTAAAAAATGTCATTTGTATAATATAAAAATAAACCGACACTGACGAGTTAATATAAAAGCATGGAATTAAGATTTTATTTTTTTCGGCACATTCTTATAGAGTTTCGTAATATTATGAAGTTTAGAAAAGTAAGTTTTGGACAATAATCATATAAAAAAAAATTAATATTTGCACAGTTTTGCACAATAATCATATAAAAAAAAATTAATATTTTTTTATTAATAAAAACTGTTTACACTAAAATAGTTTAGTTTTTTATTTAACTAAGTATTGACAAATTATTATTTTTTTTAATTAGAAATCAATTTAATCCTATGGTTAAACATTATATATATATATATACAATATAATACCTATCGATTATAATTAAGTTTTTTTTTTTTTTTTTTTGATTTTTGAGGGTTACTATTTGTCCTTGCAAACATTTTATATGTTTTAATTCCATTTTTAATTACTTATAAAGATCCTTGAAAACATTTAAATTCTTATTTTGGTTTCATTTTCTTTATTATTATTATTATATTTTTTTTTTACTATTTTTTCTTTTTGCTATTTTTTCTTTGTCTTGTATTAGAAAATATTAAGTTTGAAAAGAAAATCAGAAACCAATCAATACATTAAAAATTAAATGATTAATCTACTTGTTATATATATATATATGTACATATATACTTATTAAATATTATAATAAAGTTTATATGTATATATATTTTATTATAATATTTATTAATATATTTTATAAAATCGTAACTAAATAGGAAGTAACAACTTAATAGGATTTTACAATAAATAACTATGATAAAAAGAAAAAAACTTTAAGAATTTATTGCATTACGAATCATAAAAACTTGAAATTAATCTAAAATAAAAATTCAATTTTACGTTAATAAATTGGTAACTATTATACTTATAATTATTATTTCATATTTTTTCAACTTTAGATTAATTATTTTTTCTTTTTCTTTCATATATATATGAATTTCTTTTACGTTCGGCATTTACATAAAAAATATTTTAGAACGTGATTTTTGAGATTCGTGATAACTAATTTTATAAATATGTAATTGAATTGTGTACTTTAGTAAATTTTACATTTGAATTTTATTAATCTAAGTATATGTATACGTATCTATAGTATTTTTACAGGTTTTTTTTTTTTATGTACGTACTTATACATAAAAAAGACCAGTTACCTTATAAAGAAATAGCTATAATAAAGTTATACTTTATTTATTTATTTATTTATATTAATATTACATACATAAATGTAATGCAATATTATTGAACCATCGGCTACCAAAGCCATTATAGGTTTTTATACTATTATTAAATTATATACTAATATTATTTATTTTGTTTATATTATATACTATATATTTACATTATATTTGATCGGAAAGGGGGTATGTAAAGAAAAAAACACTTACGACCTGTGCAGGGATCGAACCCACACTCCTTCGGTTAATATGCCACACGCCTACCCACTAGGCTACCGAAGCCCCAAAGTTATACTTTATTACTTGTAGGTATATAAGATTTAATCAGTCATCTAAATTCTGAAAAGATTGTAGTTATCCAAAAACCAAAAAATAGCCCTCTCTAGATTTAAGTTTAGTAAAATTGTAGAGAATCTTCCCAATTTCTATATTTTAATATACGTAAAGAGAAAAGGAAACTTAAATATATTATATTGAGATTATGAGTAACAATAATAAAAGGCTACTGCATTAAAATGTTTAAATGTATGTAGTGCATAATGTGAATGTATTGTTAGAGAAAGCTTCCAAAAATTAAATTTTTTAAAGATATTTTTTTTAATTTTTTTTTTTTTTTTTATCAATTTTAGTTATTAAATATGAGTTGACAACGAAATCTTAAATACAAAATTGCAAAATAGAAATCTTAAAATACGAAAATCCTAAAACAGTTTTATTTTCATAATTCGTTTTGAATTTTTTTATTTGAAAAAAAAAAAAAACAAAATATATTGAATGCAAAAAGTGTAAAAAAAAAAAGAAATTTCAACAAAAAAGTCTGTTGAATGCGAAAAATGTTGGAAAAAGAATGTAAAAAAGAATACATGCTCACATATTTAAATTACTTTTTTTTTTTTATTTTAAATATTCTGGAAAAAGTGTATAACCTTGATTTTATAACTAACTAAAAATCCCTTCAAATATAGAATCTTGCATTTACATCATATATCTGTACATATATAACTATAAGCGACATGAAATAACGTACCAAATTAATATTTTTTTAATAATTCTGATGGGCTTTCGACCGAAAACCGCTACTAACCAATTGCCTTATATACTTAATGGCTTTACTTTTTAAAGCTTTGGTATTTTGCAATTTGCGATTTTGATATTTTAAGATTTTGAAAATTGGAATTTTAGGATTATATCATTTGGGTTTTTTTTAGGATTAAGGTGCTTCCATAAAATATGTATATATAGTTATATATACTCAACCCACATTTATGCCGAATTGTATATTAAAATAAAATTTAAAAATTTTTAGTATTAAAAATTAAGTTTTAAAAAATATATTAATATTTTTAATCCACATTTATGCCGACGGTATATTAAAATAAAATTTAGAAATTTTTAAGTATTAAAAATTAAGTTTTAAAAAAATAAATTTAATATTTTACAATATCATTTTTAATTCTTTTATATTTGATTTTACCGTGATTTGTGACTTTTTCTAAAAAGGAAATAGTAACTTTTATAGAAGAAAAAACATGAAGGATTTTATTAAAAATATTAATATTTTTTGAATTGTAATATTCTTAATAGTTATATATATCGGAAATACGAATTTTAAGGTCATCTTTGAAAAAAAATTATTATTATTAAATTAAAAAAGTTAAAGTGACCTATTATTTAATTTTTATAACATTACATGAAATATTTTAAAATTTTTACAAACTTTTAGACTTATATAGGTACTATTGAGTTTTTCTTTTTTTAACCTTCAGAACTTTTATGAATTTTAGTCATGTTTAAAACATTTTTGAATATACATATACTACATATGCAACATATGCTAAATGTGGGTATTTGTGATAGTTTCATTTTTTTTTTACTTTGGAAAAGAGTAAAAAAAGAATATTACAAGATAAATAACTGAAAATGCTTTCATTAATTCAATTAAATATATTATCAGTGTAGAACTTATTTTTAGAATAATTATAATTAAGAATATTAAAAAAATTACAATTAAGTAATTAATTGTAATTAATTGTAATTACAATTACAATAAAATTTATTCTAAAATTCTGTCGAACACATTTGTTCCTAATTGTGACAGCTACAACAGGTTGGTGGTTGTGATCGAATAATAAATTTGCGCACTTTTATTACACATATTTTTATATATTATAAAAATTTCTTTATTTTTCAGGAAAATATATCTATTTTAAAATTTACTGAATTAAATAAAAAAAAACTCATATTTCATAATTGCAAAAAATAAAAAAAAAATTTTAAAATTAACATAAACATAAATAAATCACAAAATATCCAAATTTAATTCTTAAAAGTTACTTACGAATTAAAAAAAGAAAACAAAAATAATTAAATGGTCACATTTCATTTAAAAAATAACACAAAAATTCATCCATAATAGAAAGAAAAACATAAAAAACCATAATCATTCAGATGTGATCCTTAAAACATACGATAAAAAAATAAAAATTTAATTTGGACATTTTTTGTAATCTAAAAATTGAAGATTGTATTTGTGACTTAAGTGTTTGTAATTCGGACATTGTTAAAAGTTACAGTACTCACCTATTTTTTAAATCCCAATATGTCTATCACAATTATACTAGTTATTATTCTCTGTATAATTTAAAATAGTTTTATTTAATTATTTTCAATTAACAGAAAGATTTTTTTAATTTACTTATTTTAATAAAAATGATTGCGGTACTAAATAAGTAATGCGGAGATACATTGTACCTATTACGGACAGTATAAAAGAGTATAATTGTGATTGTATTATTTTAATATATTTCATAGCTTATATATGCAAAAAAAAAGTGTCACAAATACATTTTTAAATTCTAATATCATTTTTATTTTTAAATGTTCTCAAATTTTTAAATGTTTAAATTCATCTCAAATTTTAGAGACATCATCAGAACAAGGTAGAACACTAATATACTTATTATCAAATTTCAAGTTTTTATTTTTATTAATTTCGAAGATATGCTTGTTGGGTCTTGGGAGTTGTGTGGGAGGTACCCGAACAACCACTTCAATTCACCTCAAATTTTAGGGATATCAGGAATTCAGGAAAACACACCCTCGTACTAAATTTTAAGTTTCTATCTTTATTCATTTCGAAGATATGCGTATTCGGTTTTGGAAGTTGTATGGGAGGTACCCGAAACCATGGTCCGCTTTCGCCCATTTGCAATCCCCGCCTTACTTTAGTCATTGTTAACCTACAGTATAAATTTCATCAAGATAGCATCATTATTTTTTGGGTTATCGTGCGTACGGACGGACGGACATCGCTAAATCGACTCAGGAGGTGATCCTGATTCAGAATATATACACATGTCCATATCTAATTCGCTTCCTTTTGGTGGTTATAAACACCATACCAAAGTTAATATAGGTGTAGGATATAAAAAGTGGAGCATGATTGAACTGTAATTCGGACATACGATCACAAATGCGAACTTAGAAGAAATTATATTATGCTTGTATTTGTGATAGTTTTTATTTTTAAGATTTTTAAATAATTCTTTATCAATATTGAATAAAACACACATTTTTATTAAAATATAAATTATAAACTTTTATTTTAAAAATAAATATACTTAAATATACTTACGAGCTTAGAAAAAGAAAACTAATTTTACTCAACTTCTCAATTCAAATAACTACTTAAAAAATATGAAAACTGATAGAATTGACGTTAGTGCACTACAAATTTATTAATTTAACCGTCAAGAATGTCATTGTCAACAAAAATAATTAAGAGACATGAGGCGCATGTTTTAGTAGTGAAATTTAAAATTTTAAAAAAGAAACGTACTAGTTATGCTTGCATAAAATCAAACGATTACAAATACCCACTATGTCACAATTACCCACATTTACCATAAGTCAATCCTTAGTGTCATTTTAATTGTTAATTATAAACTTCAGCATCTCTGTTTACGTTTTTTTTTTCCAAAAATCACGTAAGTAAGTATAGTACCAGATAGTACTTTAGCACAATCAAGCACACGATTACTTAATATGTAAAAAAAATATTAATTTAAATAACAAATTATTATCTAAGGAATTTTAAAATATATATGTATACAGTTGTCTTTAAAATGTCTGTTGTTAATATTAGATAACTATTGTTAAAATTAATTTCGTTATAGTTATATGCATAATAAATGATAAATTTCAGTTGTTTAAATATAAATTTTAATGAAACTTGTATTTGATTTTGGAAATAAGTATTATGTATTTGAACTTATTGATATTCTACTTACTGTATATAATTAATTATATAAGTAAGTAAAATAAAAAAAAATAATATGGTATATGTACATAACTAATTGCATACGTTAGGTATCGTGGCAAATAAAGTTTTTAATATGTTATTGTAATTTGTTTTTGCGCATGTTGTCCAGTAATAGTTAAATTTCATGTTTTTGTATTTATGACTTGAAATTCATTTCAACAATATAGATTGTTAAATAAAAAGTAATTAATGCAAAGTTAATCCACTTCTGAATCTAGTTACTTAACCCAAATTTAATTGTTGAACATTTTTAAAAGAAAAATACTCTGTTATTCCACATATAGTTAAGACAATGTTCAAAGATAATATATAACTAATGTAGTTTTTTGGTTGAGGGCCGGGAAAGCATTGAAAGCTTTTGCAAAGCGTGGGACGGATATACATATGTGGGGCCTTCACCCGAACTAAAACTCGTTCCCAGTTTTATGCAATTAAAACCAGCCGTGAAGACTAACCATTAATTTTTTTTTCACGTATTGGTTGCGAGAAATTCCTGTGTAGAGACTCGTTTAGCGATAAATGTCAGGAACCGTGTTGGGACCTGCATTTACTGCTAGTTCTAGCGAGTTCTTTTTTTTTTTAGCCTTCTGCGTATTTCATCGGAATATAGGGATTGACCGCATTCTACATTTATATGCCCTTCTAATCGGGCCTTATGTTTCATTGCATAGTTTTTTATTTCTTGCACCACAGCGGAATATTTAAGTCTCTATGTAAGTCGCTATTTTGTACATACCAGGGAGCATTAACCATTTTTCTTAAAACTTTATTTTGGAATGTTTGAATTCGCTGTAGATGGATCTGTTTGACACAACCCCAAAGTTGTATACCATACAACCAAATCAGTTTAATTATATGGTTAGATAATAGTATTTTATAATGAATTGGCAACCTAGAACTTCGGCCCACGAGCCAATAAATTTCTCTATATTTTAAATCACATTCCATTTTTTTTCTTTTTTTATATGTTCATTCCACCTTTACTTGACGTCTAATGTCATACCCAGGTATTTCGCTATTTTCTCTTGAGATATATCTATATCATTTAGCTTAATAGTAGCGGGATTTTGAATAACTCTATTTTAAGATAGATAAAATTAACATGCACAGATTTAACTCATTCAATTTATGTAATGTAGCTTAATTAAAGTATTTTTAAGTAATGTATCGTTCAGTATTTCTTCTATAAAATTTAATAATCAGTTTTGAATTAATAACACCAAGGTTCAGTTTAATAAGTTTAGATACGTCAAATTAAATATAAATAACAAACTTTTAATATTTGTGTTTACTTAAAAAAAAAAAAAAAAACAAAAATAAATTAAATGCAAATCTTGATTGATTTGATGAAACAAAAAGATACTTATTGAAATTTGATCTAAATTAGTCTTGAAAAAACATATTGACTTATTTGCTTATAAAAAATTGTTGTTTATACAAATGATATTAAAGTAGTTACTTAGGCTTATGTCAATATTAAATAAATAACATATGTGAAGATTACGTTGATTAGCTGTGTTTTGAAAACAAAAAAAAAAAAACAGAAAATTTGTAAATAATACTACTGATTTGTTTAATTATTATCATTTCAATAGTCACTTTACACATATATATATATATATATATATTATATATACTTATATATATATAACAAGCAATTTAAATTATTGATTATATTGTTTAAAAATTTTACCTATTAAGTAACTACATTTTTTTAGTTTTTAAAGGAACAAAAAAAAAAAAAAACTCAAAAAATTGGGAGCGGGTCACAATTCTCCACGCCAAAATCAACCTGCGACAAAATCTTGCTTTTTTGTTTATCTTGCATTACAAAATCTATCTTTCTAAAATCTTGCATTACAAAATCTTTGACAAAATCTTACAAAATATTTTTAAAGGAATAGATTGTGGCTTTGTTTTTAAAGTATGTATAAACAAATAGTTAAGGAGGATTTTAGAGTTGGATTCAAAAGCAGGTTTGCCGCTTTTTCCAGAATATTTATATAGAAGAATATGTGACATTCTGAATTACATGCAAGATTTTGTTCTAGATTTTGTTTTAAAAGATTTTCGAAAGCAAGATTTTGTCGCATTAGAATTTGACCTAAAAGATAATGTTACAAATCCCAAAAAATTATTAAAACATTTTTATTTTTAGATAATTTTAGTAAAATTGCTTTATCATTTATAAATGTAGTTATTTAAAGTATATATATCAATTTATTATAATTTTATGTTTAAAATTCCGGGTATTTCACTTTTTTAATTTATGAAAAAAATTAATTGTTGATTTTTTAATGAAAATAAGATTAATAGATGTTTTTTTTTTTTGTAATTTGAATAATTTAGTTAATTATAATTTTTTTTTTTTAAACATGACATTTTAAAATTTGTTCAATTACTTAGTAATTAAATTAACAATGAAATTGGAAAGGTAATAAATATTTTTAGATAAAATATACGGTGCGCTGAAATAATGCCTCAAGAAGAAAGTCAGAATAGGCTTCTTATAATTTTGAAAACCGTAATAAAGTCGAAGTAGCAATTTGTTCTAAATTTGGTCTTATTACCGCTTTAAAGGAGAAATAAAATCGAAACGACCTTATACTTATTCGTTTACCAAATACTTAGTATAGTAAAAGATGTATTTTTTTTTTTTTTTACCTTTTTTATGTTTTGTATTCAGGACATGTTGTTGATTCCGCTTTTTCCAGAAAGTTTTTTTTGTTCTTTCTTTGGAAGTTTTTAAAAATTAAAGTACATATGGCTTCTGGTTTGTTATGAATGTTTGTATATAGGGATATATTACTTTTTTTCCAGGAAGAATAAATAAAACAATCTGTAATAAAGTCAAAACATATTACTTACCTATAATACATTTTTTTGGGGAAGGGGATATATCTTATTTTCCAGAAAGCCTTAAAATAATCAGGAGGGGTAATAATTATAAATGTATTGTTGTTTAAATATGCATAAGTATGCATGAAAAATAATTAGAAGGTATTTTATAATTGATTAGAAAATTACGAGTAAGTATGGTACGCTTTTACGCTTATACGCTTTTTCCAGAATATTTATTTACGTATACATATATAATTTCAAGTAAGAGAGATTTCAAATGAGGATAAAATTTATAATTGGTCGCAAAATTACGTTTTCAATAATTTTTTTGATCCTTCAATATCTCCCACTATTATCAGAGAATCTTTTTTTATCAAAGAAACATAATAATAATCAGATAATAAAAATCATCCGCAGTTTCAATACTTTGGAGAATTTAATCAATTAGTTATTGCGATTTTATAATAAAAATAAATTTCGGCTTTATTTTCTTTATAATTTCGAAAAATGGTGATTTCGGTTCTATTTCTCTGTCGAAAAGGAAATAAAGACGATTTGGTTTTTTTTCTTGGAGCATTAAATGTACCTTTTGATTTTATTGTGTTTGTTTTGTCTAAATATAAAATAATTTTTGAATCAATTGGATGAAAATCTGTGTCCTTTTTTAAGTACTTTTAACTTTAGGGCTAAGTACTATAAAATATGGTTCATATTACATTGTTTATACTACATTGTTTATACTAATGTACTGCAATTAATGTAGAATAAAAAAATGTAAATCGTTAAACCGATTCATTTTTTTCGATATAGGTACTATTTGTTCAATTACGACAAAGTGATTTGTATCTTATATATATATATTGAATATTACCCATCAATATGGTAAAATTTATATTATCATAATTTGATTAATTTTGTTTTGAATAAGATTAAGTGTATGTTTTTTTTGTTTTTTTACACGCTAACTAAACACTAGAGTCGGATTGTATCCTATTATATTTAACTAAATGAGAGAACGAAAACGAGATGGAAATAGAATATTAAGGGTGAATTGAAGGATAAATTAGAAATGAATTTAAAAATATTCTTCTTGAATAGTTGCTTATTGTAGAATAGAACATTAATGAAAGAGGGGAACACATAGGGTATAAATAACTATATTTAATTATTTGAAATTCACTAAGCCATAAGTAAGTACTTAATTACATATATACATATATAAAATTTTGTTAAATTTTTTTTAACATTCCTTACTCGTATAATTAATTAATTTTAATACTTAATTATTAAATATAATTAGAAAAAGATAATATGAAATTAAAACTTTTAATAAATTATAAGTAAATTGAGAAAACGGTAAGTAAAAAAAACATTTAGGAATTTGAGATTGGAATTGAATATAAAAATGACAGCTAATTTGTATTTTTTTTTTTCACAATTTTATTGTTAAGGTTTAAAATTACTTTCACTTCATCTTAATAATAGATATATATATATACATATGTATATGTACATTCCTTATAACAATACTATTATTATAAATTTCATATGTTATTTAGAAAGTTAAAACTAAATGTGTGTTCAATTATGAGCTTAAAATTTATTCATTATTAAAATTTTTAATTTTTGAATAAACTTTTTACAAAACAGTTTTATAAATATTTAAAAATCACTTTTATAAACTAAATAATTAAAATAATTAATAATTTAATATAGTTAACTTAAAATTAAAAAAAAATAAAATAAAGTGAAATCAAATCATTGTATCTGGTTCTAAACATTTTTTTTGTAGTTATTAATGTGGAGTTGGGTGCAAATACTCGTTTCTCAAAATTTTGTTTTAACAAAATCACGTTTAATCATTTTGTTTCTTAAAATCTCGTTTCTCGTTTCTTAAAATCGTGTTTTTTTTTTTTCATTTTTTTTTTATTTTTAGCACATTTTTAAAAAGAAAGATAATATGGATATCAGAGGTCGGATATTTAAACTCTAAAATAGCTCCTAATTTTTGTTTTTTCATACATATAACAAAATCAAAATCTTCGAAGTAGTGGGAGTTGGGGGATTTCCTGGAAAAAAAAAGCAAGATTTACTTACCGAGATTTTGATAAAACGAGTTTTTGAGATACGAGCATTCACACTCCCATTAATGTGATACTCAGAAAAAAAGTAGCATTTATTTGTCAACTAATTAATTTTGATTAATGTAAATTACTTGTTAATTAAACAATTACTTATACTTATTTCTTAATTAAATTTGGGTTTTTGAAATCTTCGTCTTTTTCTTTTCTATATTTGTATTAATTTATAGTGTTCGCATATAGTTAGATTTTTTAAATTTTAATTGTACTCTTAATGAATACTAATTAAATTACTAATTAAATAATAAAACAAAAAAGAATAAATAAAACCTAATGTAAAATAAAAAAAAAAATATACTTATTTATAATATTTGTAGACCATAATAACAATGTGTAAAAAATAAAAAGAAAGAAAAAAAAGTTTAAAAATAAAATTCCATTAGAAATTGTACTTCATATTATAATATGTACTCGTATGTATGTTACTTTAATCAAAGTACAGTAAAGGCCAAATACATATTATACATATTATAATTAATACTAATAATAAAACCTGATGATGATTCTGGTATATATATAAACATACATATATATGGTGTTATATACTACTGTATGTTGTAACTCTTGATAGCTTCGTTACCAATAGCAAAATAGTAATAATAACGAATAGCAAAGCTTAAGTGTAAGAATAGTTGTCTATCGATCCTACTGTTCTCTTACAGTTCGACTCCCTAATTCAAATGTCTCCGCATTCCTCTTCTATCTATTTCTTTCCCTACTTTCTAGCCAATATACTTCGTCAACAGTTAGGTGTTTCATCTCATTATGTTTTCTAAAGAGGCACGTGGATTTAATCAGTTAAAATCTGATACTATTAATGGGAAAATTTCTTGCGGTCCTTGAAACATTCCAACTACAAAAAAAAACATGCGGTACAAAAAAAAAAACACCACTTCATCGAATTTTGCAATCAAAATGTTATAATTGTTACATGAAACGACTTATTGAATCTACAAAGGAAAGAAAAATATTTGACATACTAAAATGATACTTTCGGTATATTTTCATTATAGATGTGTTTAAATTGCAAAATCTGTGTTTTATATTATATAATTATATACTTAGTTATTTATCAATAACATTTGAACTTGAACTCTCTAAAATCTAAATTATATTTATAGTTGATGTGTTTAAATTTATGACCATGATTGTAAAGAAGTATAAACATATAACATATAAACTATATACATACATATTTCAAATCCATTTTAATTAAACTAAAAATTTATTTTTGGCGAATCTAAAATAATGTTTATCTAATTGAAAATGAATTCACATGTGAATGCACCCGCATTTTAAAAATATTTTTAGAATTTATTATTGAATAGTTTTATTATATATTACATACATTCTATATTTAGTTAAAGTACAATTTGCATAAATGTATTTTCTTCAATATTTATATGTTAAATTTATATGATCATAAATATTCATAGATTTTGTTTTTTTGTTTAGATTTTCTTTTTAACAACAGTTTCTTTTTTAGGGTCTAAAAAGAAATGTTCGGTTTTAGATCAAATATAATCAAAAAGTAAAGTCACAAATAAATTAATACATATATGTACTTAACTATATAACATGAAATATAAAATAATATCAAATTTTAGTCCTTACTAGTTAACTTTTATCAGTTGTTTTTGCAGGGAACATGTCAGAATTACGACTTAAATAAGTTTTTTAATGAATACATGTAGATTTATTATATTTAAAGTTGCTTAATTTACAATCGATTTAAAATAAGTACTTATTTAATTATATTTTTTTATAATCTTTTCTTTTGAATTTTATATTTGAGTTATTGAAACTTGATAAAATATTATAATAAAAATGCATTCATTCAAATTTGAATATTTTGTTTGATTGCATAAATATATTTGAATATCTGCGAGGTATAAGGTCCAAGTTAAAATTATTTGTTTACATTTTATATTTGTTTAGTTACCTGTTAACTAATTAGTATTTTTCTATTATTATAATATAAGTTTTAATTATTGTTTGTAATTCATTTGAATTGAATGAATAATGATAACTGAATCAGGTCAAAAGCCAGATAAAAAAGTTGATTTTGAAACTTGTCCTTTCAAATGATAGGTCCGCTCTCTAACCATTCAGGCATTCAAATTGTTGATGTTTCAAAACTTAAATTTAAAACAATGGTAATAAATTAATTTTTAAAGTATTATTTGATTTCCAGTAAATAATTACTGCTAAGAAATCATACTCCTACAGTTTCAAATTAAAAAAAAACAAAGGTTTTTCTTTTTACATTATCTTAATTTTAAGTTCCTGTATTTAGAAGTCGTTTAAGTTTCAATTAAAAATCGTAATTATAATTCGTATAAAATTAAGTACAATAACTAATTGTGAAAATTATCAGTACAGTTCTTCAAAATTGTTTTGTTTTATTGTTTTTTTTTTTTTTTTAAATAAATACCATGATAAGATAAAGTTTTATATATGATTTGTATATTTTTATTTTTATTTTAAGTATTAAATATAATAATATAATTTACTTAATGATATTTTAATTTTTATTTTAAGTATATAAAATATTTATAAATAATCTAATTAAGTTTACGTACCTAAGTATACATTATTTGCATATCATTTTTTTTTTACGTTGTTTATCGTTTTTTTTTTTGCTTGCGTTATAAGTATTGAATAATAAAAATAAACGTGATAATAATTAGCTAGTTAGATAATATAAAGAATTTTGTATAATATTAATTAATATTTTATGATTTATTATATATCATATTGATATCTTCAAAAAAAAAAAAAAAAAAAAAACGTACGCTTTTTAGTGATATTTATTCCTTGGTATCTTCAATTTGTAATAATATTGTTTTGTGATTTTCTTAAAACTGTCTGTTTAGTGTTTACCTTTTAATTAACGTTCAGTCATTGTATACCTTTAGTTTTTGCATACCATATCTCTGTATGTCTTAAAAGTATTTTTTTAAATTCCTTTCAATTCCTTTAAATTTTAAATCATCAAAATTAAATCACTTAAATTTTGGTTAGATTAATCTTAGATACATTTTTTTTCAACTCCTAATTCCAAAAAATTTTTTTTTTCTTTGCTCGAGTAGGTGAAAATCATTATTATACAGTAGTGGAACGAGCACGAGTTCTCTATGAATGTGTGGGACTTTATTCCAATAAAAATCACCTTTCTTTTATGACCAAACTATAGTTTAAATATGTATTTCAGTATTAATGTTGTGCTTGGCCAAGGAAAGTTAATATTATTGAATAAAAATTGGTTTCAAATTGACAGGAATATATTGAACGAAGTTGTTAATGTTGATCCTTTAAACGTTATTTAACATTTACTTATCTTTTGAATCTTTAAAAGTTATTTAACGGGGTTCAAATTACAGATGTCTAAAAATAGAAAAATTTTAATTTTAAACGCCTAATAGCTTTCAAACGGGGGGAGGGGAGAGGGAGTACATAATTTAAAAATTAATAAAAGTTCTGTTATGTTTGAAGTTTTCAGAATGAAAATTTAAATCTGTAGGTTTTTAAAGCAGAACCTACAGATACAGATTTAAAAATAGGACTTTTTCAAACTTTCAGAAGCTGTAATTTCTGGTTTGGAGGCTATATAAAAAAGTTGTTCATCTACATTATTTTTTTAAGAGATCTATCCATGGTTGAAATTTTATTGTTATCTATCTTATACGAAGTAGAAGTTTTGTAGACAGATGGACTAACGGATAGACGAATACAATAAAACTATAAGAAAATTCTTCATTTTTTTTTTTTTTTTTTGAAAAATGTTCTAAAATACTTACTTTTTTTTTTGCATTAACTAGGCAAGTTAATAAATTTGCTTTGAAAACTTTAAAATGTAAAAATAAAGGACATAAAATACATAAAAGACTTAAAATATAATTTGATATAATATTTTCACACTATAATTTTTAATGTTTTATCAAAGTATCTATAAGATTGAAATTTTATGAGTTTGTTTAGTTATTATTTGGGCATTAAAATTCGACAACATTTAATAAAATTAATAAACCAATAAAATTAATATTTAAAACACAACTAATGGAAATGGTTAGATACGCTATTATCCTCATTAAATATTTTTTTTTTTTTTTTTTTAATTTAAGATGCTATTTCAGTTAAATTTTGTTTTGCTTTTAGATTTTCATATAAATTTTCTATGAAATAGTATTAATTTAGAGTTTTTTTTTTCCGGTAATTGGTTATAGGTAGAAAAGTTATTTAATGCAATATACTTAAGTACTAAATAATAAGTACTTCATACTTTAAATATTTTTATTTGAATTCTATTGAAATTTTCAACTTTTTTTAAAAATAATTATTTAAAAGTAAAAAAGGATATAAAATTAAAAATTTAAATTTTCTAAGTAGTTATTAAATAATTCTTCGAATTAAGTATATTTAATTAATTATTTTGATGTAATTAACTTTGTCAAATATATTGCGTACATATACCTTGAGTATAGTGGTAATGGTTCTTTTTAGCATATTTTCAAAAAAAAAAATGTGTTTCCCTATTGAGTTTGTTTATTGAGGTCCTATTAGTTTCACGCTGTCTGTCTGTCTGTCTGTTCGACCGTCCTTCCGTCTTTCTGAGTGTTTACAAAATTTCTACACCGTTTAAAAATAAAGCAATGAAATTTTAACTATGGATAAGTAACTATGAAATAAAAAATAAAAATTATAGGAGATGTTTTTGTTCATCAACACTATTGAACTCATCGGTAGGCATGTAGTATTGATTTGCCTAAACAACTCCTAAAATTTAAGTTACCGATGAGTTTAATAGTGTTGATGAACCAAATATCTCCTAAATTTATTTTTTTACTTTATGTAAAATAGCCTAACAAGGGAATTTTATATGAACATTACTTGTCGGTATGTATTCATACCTAAGTGTTAAATTTTTTTAATAAATATTGTCTCCTAATTACTACTAAGTAGAATTAGGAGACTAATTACTACTAAATAGTATTAGGAGACAATTATTTATTTTAAGAAAAAAGTAAGATTAAAAAGGTGGAATTTAGAAGAATTTTTTGAAAATTTTGAATTTTTTGATTCAAAAATAAAATTTTATTCACAAATATAAAAATACGGATTAGTACTTTAGCGAAAAAAAAATATTTTTGTGTAACAACTTTTTTCTATAGCTCCCTAAAGTTCAAAAACGACTTTTATTTAAATTATTATAACAGTACTTAGTTCTATAAAGTAAATGTTCAATATAGAAACTGAACGGTAATTTTTTTAAGTTTTTGAAATATGACAATATAAAATAAATACGTATGTACATATGTAGTTTTGCCATACGATATTTTAATTTACCGTTATGCGAAACTCAATTTTTGCAAAATTTTTGATCCCTTCTATCTTCCAAATGGTTTAAATTGGAAATTTTGAGAGAAGTTAAATCTTTGGAAATAAACATGATTCAGTTTAGAAAATATTTTTGTATCGCCCCTCATTTAGGAGCTGTAAGAGGTCGATAACTAAAAATCCCCTTTTTGTAAACACGTATAACTTGAACACATGTTCAAATTTGTTTGAAGTATTTAAGCTCCAACTTTATATTTTTATTTTTCTAAACAACTTTTGTTAGCATTATAGGGTTAGCTTAAAATTGATGTGAGCAATTAGCAACAATTTTTTGCAATTTGTATATTTCAATAAATTTATTTTTCAATATACCTATGTACTTTTTATCTAAAACTTATTATGGAATATTTTTTAATTTTGGAAATGTGTTTTATGGAAACTCTTGTTTTTGTCATTAGTTGTGTTTTTGTTTTTACCCATGTAAGTTAATACTTATTAATATAAGTTAAGCTATATAATAATATTCTTTTCTCCAAATTTTCTTATATTTTATTAATTATTTTATAATTATTAAATTAAATTTGGAAAATATAAAAAAATATTAAAAATATTTTTTTTATTTTTTTTTTATTTTTTAGAACATAAATTAGTTATGGTTGGATTAGATAATGCTGGGAAAACAACAATATTATATCAATTTTTAATGAATGAAGTTGTACATACGAGTCCTACAATTGGTTCAAATGTAGAAGAAGTTGTTTGGCGTAATATACATTTTTTAGTATGGGATTTAGGTGGACAACAAAGTTTACGTGCTGCATGGAGTACATATTATACAAATACAGAAGTAAGTAAAAATATATTATAATTTTTTTTTTTAAGTATATATAAATAAATTAATTCAAGTAAAATATTGATTATTGATTGAAATTTGGAAATAGGATTAGAAATAAGAAAAAAGTTTTTTTTCTTAGAATAAAATTTATTATACTTTTTATATTATAAATTCTTTGTCTCACATTTTCAAAAAAACAGTTAGAACAGTTTAGTAATTCATTTTATTTGAAGCACTTACGTCGTCTACCATATAAAATAATGTGATAAGGAACTGTTATAAGCCTGCACTTCGTAGGTGCCGCTGGAACAGCTTAGTATTATACTACTTTAGCATCAAAATTTATAATTGACGCTGGTTTTTTAATTTTAATGAATTCCATATAATATTGAAGCGTTGATTTTTGTATTTTATTTTCAACAAATTTCCGCAGGTGTCTAAATTACACCTGTCTAAAAATAAAAAATTTTCAATTTTTGTCTCTTAATACTGAACAGAGCGAATTACAAAATTTCAAGGTAGTAACTACTGAGTATAATAACTCCTACAGGTGGTACTAGGGAAGATGTACAAAATAGAATCAACAAGGCAAGATCAGCATTCGGCAGACTTCGGCCTATATGGAACAGCAACCAAATATCTAGAAGAACAAAAATTAGCATATTCAACTCCTGTGTTAAAACCACTCTAACATATGGTAGTGAGTCATGGCTGCTAACGAACACCATCAAGAATAAGCTGCAAGTCTTCATAAACAAGCACCTAAGAATCATATGCAGAATTTTCTGGCCGAACAGAATCAGCAATAAAGATCTATGGAACTTAACAAATGAGGAACCCCTAGTAAAACAAATAACCAGGAGAAGGTGGAAATGGATCGGGCACACATTAAGGAAAAATGAAAATGATATAAACAGAGTTTCGCTATGTTGGAATCCACAAGGAGGTTCTAGAGCTAGAGGTAGACCCAGAATGACGTGGAAGCGTACTGTCCTAAGTGAAATAAGCAGATGCAATTTGTCCTGGAGCATGATTGAAGAAAAAGCGTTAAGCAGAGAAGACTGGAGACTTCAAGTGGAAGCCCTATGCTCCCTAGTGGAGTAACAGGAAAAAAAAAAAAAAAAAAAAAAAAAAAAACTACTGAGTAACAATGCTTCAAAAAAATTCTATAAATTTTATAAATTTTTAAAGTTTAAATTTCCTGTCGTTTGATGTATTTAGATTGTATCAATAGAACTTAAGTTGTAGCTTCGTAACGAATGTTAAAAAGATCTTCCGACAAAATTAATGGTTTAATAACACTTATTGATGGTTAAAATTACCGTGCTCCTGTGGTTAAAATTACATTTTTCCTTTTACTGTGTAGAAGTTTTATGAACAAACGGATGTAACTACAAACGAACAGACAAATATAGTAAAAATTTGTTTTAAAAAATATATTAAAAACAATGACTCCAATAACAATGAATGAATGTATTAAATTTTAAATGAAAAATTCTTTGAAATTAAACATTTTTGTAAACATATGTACTCGTAAATAAATTTTGATATTTTTGAATAAAATCTTAAATAAATTATGTTGTTAACAGAAAATAAAAACAAAACTATAGATAATATTATTATAAATTGATACCATTATATTATTTATAATAGAGGGCACTGTTTATTTCAATTTAATGGCCTTTCTGTTTTTATTTGTCACAATGTCTGCTTCCTTGTCAAAAACTTTTACAAAATTTGTCATATTATTCATGTGTTATGTATCTCAATTTTTGTACAATTATGGAAAATTTTGTTAATTTTGTTTTGATTAATTAATGTTAATAATTTGTAATATTAACAGTGTTATCTTGTAGCTAAATTTTAACATCTTTTTTGTTTTATTTTATTTTATTTTATTTTAAAAAACCTTGACAAATTTATTTTGATGATTTTAAAGCTAACAATTTTATTAATAATTTTAAAGATTCTTAATTTTAATAGTAATTTGATTCAAAAAGTTTTTTAAAATTTTGTTTATCTCTATTTTTTTTTTTTTTTCGATTTTTTTCCTGCAAATAAGTTCAATATGATCAAACTGATTGTTTAGTGATAAATTACTGTCAGTTTTCTTAAAAAGCAATTTAGGTTTAGAGCTGGAAACAACTCTATTTCACTGTTTAATAAGAATGTAGAACTTCGTTAATTCGAGTGTACAAGAAAGTAAATCAGTGGGGTTAACAGTTCTAGACTCTATAGACATTCGTGTTGCTTTCCATTTTAAGACTGCTATTACACAAGTACTATACATATTTTGTACCTACTTACATAATAATTAAAATCATTTAAAGTTTCTTTTAAATACACACGAGTTCACATCGACAAAACGATATTTCTAATCTAAAACATTTTTTCTTTGTAAGTTCCTCAAGGGTCAGTTTTGGGACCTATTCTGAATAATATATTAATGAATACATTATTAATAATAATAATAATAATATCATAAACTGTAGTTATAAACATGAAATTTATAAATTTATCTAATTTAGTCAAATATCTTCTCATTAACTTGGATAAAAAATTAACTATTACTATTGCAGTGTTTTTCAACCAAAAGTTCTGGTAATATTTATAACTGCTAACTTTGTATTTATTAAGAGGCTTACAGTTAACAGAAATACATTCTACTCTGATAGTCAAAAGGTAATCAAATTCTTAGCAACAAGAATTTCCAAATCCAAAACTATTCAATAGCGTTCTGTAATCAAAATTCTTTAATTACAGAACGCTATCAACTTGAATTGTTATAGAGACTCTGCACTGGTGGCAGGTGTTAAGAAAAACGTGAAAATATCCCAGTATTTTCGTTTTTCAATTCTTTTTTCAATTTTAGATGAACTCTCAGAAATGGAATTAGCTAAGAAACATCTGCCATCATATCTATATGTAACTGTGGAATAAATCTAAACAAGTAACATTGACTTTTTTTTTAAATAAGTTTTCCTATGTTTGAAGATGAACTATGATCCTAGATTGTAGTGATTACTGAGCCTTCAGTTTAGCTTTCATCAATAAAAAAAAAAAAAAAAAAACTAATAATAATAATAAAATTATTATGAAATGTACCTTCATTCCAATAATGTTCTACGTTCCATAAATCTGTGGATATTGTGAAAATTGTCAAATATGATAAACTACGAAAATTAATGTATACTACGTCCATTTTTTAACAACTCATCTGCTTTTTCATTTCGTGATAAAGCAAATGAGTTGTTAGTGTGAAAATTAACATTATTAATATTATAGTTAAATTTTGATGATAAATCATGTTTTTTTTTTTAGAAAATGTTTTATTTAGATTTATTTATGCTTTTTATATTCTATTAATGATCTAATTCAACAAAAAAAAATCAAAAACAAATTGTTATTGTGTATAGATGATTATTCATTTATTTATTTAGTATCTATATATCTAAAAGAACAATTTGTTGCTCGTACAGAGTGTGTTTAGGTAATAATTTTTTTTTTACAGATATGAACACCTAAGTTAAATACTAAGTTCAGATAAAAACAACTAAATTAAATGCTACAAACTTACAATAAATTAAACATCTAAACTAGGTTTAAGTATAGTATAAATAAGTGACTTTAAATTTTATTAATAACAAAAATTTTTATATATAAGTACTGAAGTTTATATCCATTTTCCTTGAAATTTTTATATAAATAAACAAAATATATGAAAATGTAAATAACAATGTTGAAATAATTAAAAAAAAAAAAAAAAAAAAAAAATGTCTATAAACTCTAAATAATTTAAGTATGCATATAAAATATACTTGTAAATATATGTTTCATATATTTTGGTAAATTAATTGAATTGAATTATTTTCGAAAGTGATTGGCATATTTATATTATGTTTTCCTGTAATAAATGCAATATGATTAAAGTGATTATATGCTATAGTCAATTACTACCGTATTTAATGATCATTAAATACTTAATTTTATTTTAATTAATTAGCTATTCTTTTTTTATGACTGTAATCTTAATAATATTAAATCAAGTATATGCGACATACATACATACATATTACTGCAATAAATTATTAGTGACATATTTCAGAATTTATTCTTGAATAGGAAGATAATGACTTAACAGCACAATGAAAATGTTTAAACATATTGTGAGATTAATTTAATTTTAATTAAAAGTTTTTTTTTTTATTGGAAAATAAACTTTTGAAAAATCATAAAATATTTTTAAAATGAAATTAAATATAATAATACATAATTGTTAATTATAAATTAATTTTGTATATTATTAGTTTTTAAATTTTCGTCTAAAGTAGAAATATCAGTAAATTATTTAATTTTTAATTTAATCTGTCCGTTTATGCATCGGTTCGTCCATCTGTTTAGAAAAATTTCAAACCGTTTAAATTGTAACAATACTTAGATAGGTTTCATTTAAAAAATTAATTTTGAAGAAGAATTTTATGTAGCTTTATTGTTATGGAGCTTCAATCTCATATAGTTGAAAAAGTTAAGCTAAAGTTGAAAAAGCCCTATTTTTTCAAATGCTTTTAAAAATATTAAACAATAGAAAAGCTTTGTAAAATATGAAAAATATATAATTACTTATTTGAAATTTAATTTTTAAATTTACCATTACGTGAAATTAATTTTAAAGAAATATAAAAAGATGGAGCTTTGCAATTTTGGGGTGAAAGAATGATTTTTGAGAATAAAATTTTCTAGTAGATACTTTCTCCTTTTTAAAAACTATTAGATTAAAGGTTAAAAATTAAAAATTTCTTACTTTTAGACAAAATAAATCTTTAATATTAGGTGTGTTTATTTAGTCAGCTCTAGTACTACCTAAAATAACCTTGAGCAAAAAAGTACAAGGTTTGGCGTTCTTTTGTTCGAAAGTGTTCTAGTTTTGTGTTCATTAAGTTGTTCTAACTTGCTCTAAGTTACACTTTTCTGTTCTAGTTTTTTTTTCAGATCTGTTTCGGGCAACTTTTTTTTTTTTTTTGTTTTTTTTTTGTTTGCTATTTTATTCTGTTTTAAGCTGATCTGCTCTGATCTGTTCTGAAAACTAGTAAACAATCCTATTATATTTGATATGATGTTAATTTATTTGTTTTTACTAATATAAGATTTCTTTAAAATTAAAGAATGTCCCTGTTGATTTTTTACAATGTTGTCTCTTTTATAAAAAAAATAGTCACAATACATATTTAAAAAAAAAAAACTTTGGTTGCTTGAAACACTACCTAACTAGTTTTAATTTTTTTTTTTAATTTTTAAATTATTATAACAGTATTAAACTTAATTTTTTTTTAATTAATTTTATTTTTTTTTTATATATTTTTAGTTTATTATAATGGTAATTGATTCAACAGATCGTGAAAGATTAGCTGTTACAAGAGAAGAATTATATAGAATGTTACAACATGAAGATTTATGTAAAGCTAGTCTACTAGTATATGCAAATAAACAAGTAAGTATGGTTAATGTGGTCAATATAAGAATTAAAAAGCTCACGTAATCAAAATTTCATTCTTCTTTAATTTCATTAGTGTATTATCTATAATATATAGTTAATATGAATAAATTTTTTATTAAATTAATTGATTGTTTTAGGACTTAAAAGGTGCAATGTCAGCTGCTGAAATATCAAGGCAATTAGATTTAACTTCAATTAAAAAACATCAATGGCATATACAAGGATGTTGTGCTCTTACAGGAGAAGGGTAAATAATTATAGAAATTTTAAATAATTTCTTTTTAAAACTTATTTTTTTTTTTTTTTTTTTAGATTATATCAGGGACTGGAATGGATTGTACAACGTATTAAAAAGAAATGACATATAAATGATGATTATAATATGTACAATGAAATGTAGTTAATTATTTTTTTTCTTTACTCCTTTTTTCATATAAAAAACAAAAAAAAAAAAAAAAAACAAAAAAAATATAAAAAAAAAAAAAAAAATTATATTAAATATAAAATAACTGATTTCAGTAACGATAGTTCTAAAAATTTTAAACATAAAAAAAAAAATGAATAGTATCTAATTAAGAATTATATAATTTCAAATAAATAATAGATAATAATAAAATATAATTAAAAAAAAACAAATAAAACAAAATTTTAAAACTTGAAAGAAAAAAAAAAAAAACAAAGAAAAAAACAAATAAAAAAAAAATCAGTATAACTTTATCTGTATAATGAAAAAAAAAAACAATCTAGATTAAGTAAGTTTATCAACATCAAAAAAATAATACAAGTACATTTTTTAAGTCAACAGACTGGATCATATTTTTTTTTTTTTTTTTAGTATAATTAAAATAAATTAAATTTAAACAAAAAAAAAAAAAAAATTAAATAATAAACAAAAAAAATTATTTTTTAATTGAAAGAAAAACAACAAAAACCAAATTTAATGCAGAGAGTTATTTCAAAAATATTGTATATGTTTTTGTATTTACAAAAAAAAAAAAATTAAATTAAAAAATAATAAAATGAAATTGTAAACCTTTTGTATTGTTAATTAATTAATTAATTAATTAAAGAGTGGAAACAAAATGAATAGCTGTAGCCAATAATCTAGAAACATATTCTGTACTGAAACTTATAAAAGTATTTATCAAAATAGTATTTCATAATTTTTTTTTATTTATTCTATCTGTCTATGCTGGTATAGCTGATAGTATATATTATGTCAATATGCGTAACTGTGTGACGTATTATGAGCTGTAGTCTTAATAAGCATTAACTTAAATTAGAAATTTTTTTTTTTTAATTGGAGTTGCAGCTAAAATACTACATTTATCTTTTTCATTTTCATTTTAACGATATAATATGTACATATTTCTAAAAAAAAACAGTAGTTTTTAAACTTTTGCATTATTTTTATTTAGAAAAATTTTTTATCAACTACATAGAATTGCTATAATTTTGGCTATACACTACACATTCTGTTTCGCCTTTATTTTAAAGTTAATTTTTTTGAAAACATCTTATTTATAAATTGTAGTTATTATAAGAACCCCATATTTCTATTTAAATTAAATATATGTATAAGCTTTTTTGTTTCTTTAAATTCAAATCATTTTAATTTTATAAAAAAAAAAATGTTAATTGATAGTTAACTGAATATTTTGATAACAAAAATTCTCATTTTTATTATTGATCATTGATCATTTTGATTAGTCTTTCATCAATATCGTTGTTAAAATTAAATTTTAATATGACGAAATGAAAAATAAAAAGGGGTATATATTTGAATAAAGTTTTTTTTTTTTTTTTTTTTTTTAGTTCTTAAATTTATAAATTCACACATTTGATCATATTTTAAATTACAGCATATATTTCTTTAACTATCACCCTTATTATGAACATCATTATCGGCGGCCGATTTCCCGATTTCCGATTAATAATATCGGTTGTCGTACATTTTCATATTAGGAAACAATATCGATGAAATTTATTACAAACGACAACTATTTTGTATCAATAACTGTTTTGTTTGTTTTGTTGAAAATTCATATTTGAAAATTGAAGTTGAAATTTTTTGTTTTTAGTAAAAAAAATAAAGTTTTTTCTTTTGTTTAAAAGAAAATTGTATTTTTAACTTTTAAATATATAATTTTTTTTTGTTTAAAAATCTCGAGGTACTATTTTTTTTATTTGGATAATAAAGATATTCATAAAAATGAAATTGTTAACATACGGAGTGTAATTTTCCATTTTTTTTTACAAATAACAACATACATTTCTTGCGAGATGTAAATCTTCAAGAAGCTCCACCATTCTTACTATTTGTTTTTTTATTACTTACAATTTACGTCCTTTAATATTTGAAACTCATCGGGTTTCATTGGAAATTTCAAAGAAATATATTTGATTTTATCAAAATCGAAAAAATTAAATTGTCAATTTATATTGTCGACACAATGTCTTATTTGTGACATTTCAGATCATGGGACAATGTGTTGAACACATTGCCAAATACATTTCTGATGAAAGGGTTGTTTTTAAAGTTTTGAAAAATTTATCTAGAAAAATTTACTTACATTTAATTTATTTCTTTTCATCGTCAGCAAAACTCTACACAACTAAAAAATCATAAAAAACTGACAATTTGTCGAATTCATAATACCGTTTCGACGACTACAATATAAAAAAAAAAAGCCGATATAAAAAAACTTATCGAATACGATAAAATTTTCCGATGTTCTTAATATAAAACAAATATTTTTATGATTAATAATCGTTTGTTGGGCGATACCGATGTTCATAATAATGGTGTATATTTTATAATATTGTTATTTTAAATTGATTTCAATGCAATAAAAGTAAAAGAATGAACTTTAAAAGGATTAAGAAATTACAAAATTTCTTTGAATATTTTTCACATGTATATGACACTTTTTTTTATTCTATTTTCTTATCAAAAATACAAATCTTATTTATATTAAATTTATTTTAATATGTCCTCTTTTATAATTTTAACACTTTGTTTTTTTTTTTTTTTTTGTTCAAATTGAGATTAAGATGTATAGAAATTATTAAAGTAAAGAAAAAAAGAAATTTTTTATATTTATAAGCATATATTTTTAAACTAAATTAAAAAAAAAAAAAAGAAAAGAAAAATAATAAAAGCATATTGAGAATTATTGATCATATTGGTCATTATTCTATTTAAAAAAAAAAAACAAAAAAATATGAAAAATACATTTTTAATAAAAGTTGATTATAAAAAAAAACAAAAAAAAAAAAAAACATTACTAAAATTTTTTAAAAAAAGAATATTTTAATTTTTGTTCGCTTTTTTTTTTTTTTGTAAAAATTAGATTTTTTGATACCATTTTTTTAAGATTGAAAAAAAAAAAAAAAACCTTAGCAACGCAAAAAAGTGATTTAAAAAAAATTTTTTTTAAATAAAATATTAAAAAGTTTAAATTGTTAAAATTTTTGATCAATTAATTATTTTGATTGATTTTTTTTTTTTTTTGGTTTTGATAAATATGCAAATATTATTAATATTTTACAATTTTTGATTGGTAATATTTTAAACATTTTTATCTAAATGTTAAGATCATATATTAATGTTATATTTAACTTTTTACAAATATTCGATAATTTTCATTTTTAACTTATGATAGAACCTAATTTTTTTTTTTTTTTTTTATAGAATATAAAGGAACATATTTTACATAGTCTCTTGAAGCTTTGTTTTATTGTTTAACTGCTTACAAAATTTAGTTTTTTATTTTTATTTTTGACACTTTAATAGTCAAATATGTATATATTTGTTTTGATTTGTTCTTTCGTGGAATAAAAATGGTTCAGTGCCTCCTTTTACAGCTTAGAAACTTTATACAAATTTATTTTCTTTATTGTGGATTTGAATTAACTGCTTCCATTAAATAAAGATAATTCATCTTATGTTTAACTTATTGTTTTATTAGATTTTCTATTAGAACTTTTGAAATATTTGAAATATTAATTTTAATGTTTTCTACTATAATTTCAATGAATTTGAACTTACACATAATTAATAAAATACTAAAGTTTAAAAAAATTTGCTAAAATAAATTATGGAAAAAGTTAAATCATTCACAAATAAACCAACACTTACATTAATAACTATATCACTTTCATATTTAAAATTAGAATATATGTCACTTAGAAATATAAGATATTATCTGATATTATTATGTTGAAAACATTGTGTTTATATTGATAAAAACTCTTGTATAAAAATGCACAATTATTTAGTTTTAATATTGGGTAATAGTGATATGTCTTTCCATTTTTCCATTCAAAGTTTCCCCTTTATATTCAAATTCTGAAATGAATATCCTTTTTTAAAATGATATTATTTTTAAAGTTTTAAAGAATGTTCTGGAACATTTTTTGCCATTTCTTATTCAAAAGATTATTTCTGATTTAAAATTCATGTTTTTGTAATAGAAATATTTTTGTTATAAAAAAACAACAATATTTTCTTTTCATGCGACATTATTAGGATTTAGGAGTATAAAATCTGAAGTACAAATTTTTGAATAGTTTTAAAATCAGATTCGTTTATTTAAAAATGAATTTGTACCTTCAAATTCGTTTTAAGTGATATTTGTACATTTTCTTAAACATAAAGTATTATTTTAAAATTTTTTTAAAATCCCAGTGTTAGCATTAGATATTACCTGGTATTATGTTTAATTTTCTTGAAGTTTTTTGATTTCCATATATGGTAAATTCAAAGTTTCCATAATATATTGCAATCTGCAATTCTTAATACCTAATAAATTAAAAGATGGAAATGTTGTAGTTCTTAATAATTTTTTCCTTCTTGTAGATCCTGATTCTATGTATAATCCAATGCAGATGTTGTTATATTGTATTTAGTAGAACACAAATATTTGCTCGGTACGTATAATACAAACATAGTATTTTATACATTCTAAAATGGAATTTTTATGTTATTAAAAATTATATTTGCATTTAGTTCTTCATAGATTGAATATAATTGACATACATACTCGTATCTTCAAAACTCACTGCAATTTTTGTGTTTTCACCTTCGATCATATATGTATATATGATTCAAGGTTTTCGCAGATGGATGAAAATTCAGACTTAGAAGGCATTTTCACAATTTTCTAATTTTTGGTTATTGAATACAGAGTGTATTCATATCATATAATTCTTGGTTAGTTAAATCTTGACTAATTTATGAATGGATCTATTTTTTTTTTCAAATTTTAGCATGAAAATCATATACAAAAACTATCAAAATTGTCAATAAAAAAAAAAAAAATATTCGAATGATTTTATCAGCCATCAAAATGAAATTCCAACACAGCCCTAAAAAGTCTTCACACATAAGCAATTGGTAATGCAAATTATTTTACTTTTTTTTTTGAAACATTTTAAATATGAAAAATACAAGTATTTTATTTTAAAGTTGAAGTTAAATTTTTTTATTTGTTATTTTTTAACATTTTACATTTTTGTTTTGTGATTTTATTTTTATCATCATCTTCGTTGTCAGTATCTTCATCACCATCATCACCATCATGCTCATAATCTTTATCATTTTCATCATTGTCTTCATCATCGTCTTTAAAATAAAATCGAACATTGCCATGTTCGATTTTTCTTTGTTCCGTCCGCAATATTTCAGACCTCCAAAATGTTGAAGTTCTTCAAGATCTTTCTTACTTTTTATTAATTCTGCAAAATATTTGGGTAAACATACCCAAACAGGTTTTCCTTCAAATATAATTTTTGCAGAAAGGGTTTTTTTCATATTTCCCTTTCTTTTCATGTTTGTATTCTATTATTTTATATAACTTATCTATGGTTAGATCTTCCCGCTTGACCAGTTTTTGAAATATTCAAGAAATTTTGAATAAATGCCTTTGTACTGTGTTAAAAACTGTGTTGAATATTTTTCTGAAAATGAAATGGTATTTATAATAGTTCATTTTTTTAGAAAAACATTTTTTTTGTGTTGCATTTTATTGCTAACATTTATTTTTTTAATATCATCAATATCACATTGACCACCTTTTCTTTTAAATAATTTCTTATGATTGACACAAAAGCAAAGATTATTTTATCAATATTGTTTTTTTTTTTACAAAGTTGCATTTGATTGTCATAGCCCGTGTTCACACTATAGAGCAATTGCTTATTGTAAGATATAATTGCAAAAGCTCTCCTCGTTTACACTATGTTGTCACTTGCAAGCAATTTTATATGGCTGCATATATGAAGAAGTTACAACTGCAGAATGCACCTAAGTGTGAACAGAGGGATAAATAAAAAAATATAGGTTGACAGCTTCTCTTTATCTCTAATGTGTTTCCTATTCAACCATTTTCAGCCAAAAATTAACATATGTTTTAGTCTAATACAAAGTCATCTATTTTGATTTTGTACAATTTAAGCGCCGTATCCATTATGCTTCATGTGTGACATACATGAGTGACAGCATTCTATGTAGCACAGTGGATGGCATTGTATGTCACACATGATGGTAAGAATCAAAATAATTTTAATTCCAATTTTGATATTTCGTCATTCATGTATGTCACACATGAAGCATAGTGGATATGGCGCTTTATGCGTAAAAGCGCAATAAAAGTAATAAATAATAGCAATAAAAGTAATGATAATAAGAACGAGGAAGAATACAGTTGCCTTTGTCAACTCTTACATACCTGTACGAACCGTATGAACATAGGCTGTCACTCTGCTTATAATATTATTTTTTTAATTTTTTAGTATTTAATAATTTTAATACTAAACGGCAAATGTATAATAATTTATACTATACATATATATTATATATCATTCATTCATCAGTGACATATATACGATATAAAAATAAACATGAGTTATATAAGTATGTATAGAAAGATAATAGGTAGAAATAATTTGAAAAAATAAAATTTGATGATTGAAAATAAATATTTCAACATTTTCACGAAAAAATTCCCGAATGAAATAAATTCAATGAAATGTCAAATATTGTACGTCGCGTACGTATACTACCACCGAATATAAGAGCAAAGAACGAAACATATTTAATATGATTAATGCCCTCGGCCAGAATCGCCATATTTATACTACTGTGTTGATATTTTAATTGATCTTGCCTCATAATAAAGTTTACTTTAAATCGATGACAAATGATGTCGGAAAAATATTTGGTTATTTTTATCTTTAGAACCAAATTCTTGGTAAACATTGTCCAAAAACTTTTCTGTTTAGTTAGTATATCATTTTTAGTTTCTTTCGAGCTTAATTTAACAATAACAATAGGCAGTTTTTTAATGTGACTTTATAATTTTTTTTTCTGCAATGTAAAATTGTGGGTTTTTTAAGCCTGATGGTAAACCGACTACTACAATATTGTTTTTTCTTTTTAGTTGATTTGGTTCATCCATAGTTGCTTCTAATTTATTTAGTTTATACTTGTTACTATTATTTTTTGTATGAAATAATTTCTGACAGAACTTGCATTTTAATGCTTTGAATTTTTTCTTTTTTTTAACTAATCAAAAAACACAAAAAACTAATCAAATTTTTAATTTTTCAAAAAACAATCAAAAATCTGTAGAATTGTAAAAAAAAAAAAAAATTAATTATTTAAATAAGTTAATTATGAAAGTATAAATATAAAAGTTAATATATGTATTAAAATATTAATTAATGTTAATTTTTTTTTTTGTATAATTTTACTCTAATATAAAATATTTGTCATATTAATTAAAAAAAAAAAAAAAAACAGGATTATTTTTAATGTTATTGTTTAGATAAAAATTTTATGTAAATATTCTCTTGAAGTCTTCGAAAAAAAAAATATTTGTAGTTTCGAAATTATATAAATATATAAATTATATAAAAATATAAAGATAAATATATTTTAATTTTTAGAAATAATTTTTTTTTTTTTATATTTCAATCATTTACCAATTCAATTGTCGTTGTTTATGCTATTTAAAAATATATTGGATTTTTTAACCTTTTTGGTTATATAAGATGAGAAAAATTTTATAAAAAAATAAAAACGACTTAAAATTGTATTTAAAACAAAGTTAAATTTTCTTTGATAGTATAATTATATTTTAGTACAGTTACAAAAAAAAAAAAAAAAATAGAAAAGAAGAGACAAATAGGATTTTTTTTAAAATAAAATTCCTTTAATTATAGATAACATCACCAATACATATTAAATAAACATAAAAAGAACATTGGCTTTTAATCAAAAAGTCCAAATCTGTACATAGCCTTAGTATTTCATGTCCATATTTATTTACTGCCTATAATATTAAAGCTTTAAAAATAACCACAGAAAATTAATCTTTGGATTTTAGCTTTATTATAGAAAACATCTTGTTAAAAATGAAAAAAAAAAAAAAAAAAACGTTTAGGAATTGAAAGAATTCAGAAAAGTTTAGTAATTTAAAAAAAAAAATTAAAACTAAGTTTTTTTTTTAATTGATTTAGCTAACTACTTTCAATATTAAAATTTCATTCAATATTTTCTTTATATAATGGAAGTTTTTAATTAGATTTATGTAATAACGTCGATACATATTTCAGTAAATGTTATAAATTCTTTTTTTTGTGATTATTTTTTCAAGCTAACAAATTTAAATTAAATTAAGAACTCACTGAAATCCAAATTTAAATAAAAAAATTTCTTTAAAAATACAAAAATGTATTAAAATTTTTACTATATATATGTATGTATATTGAAATATAAAATCTCTCTCTGTCTAACTTATCACTTTCATTACAAAAATGTTTTATTTTTAATTTAAAATAAAAAATAAAAAAATTAGTAAATATTTAAATAATAGTGAATAACTTGTATATGTATATAAATCAAATATATCTGTAAATTTATTTTAAATAATATGCTAAAAAAATTTTACAAAAAACAATAAAAAATAAAATAAAAATATACATAAATTTAAATTAATCATTAATTATTTATTAAGCATAACATAAGCGTATACATAATAAGTTGCTAATTTTTTTCCTGATTTTTGATTGGAAGTTCAACTTTTTAAATGCTATGTGTTTTTTTGAAGAATTCGACAGGGGTTTTTCCGTTTTCGGTAATGTAAAATGACGACCAGTCAAAATAATTTTTGATTCGATTCTGATTCAATTAAGTAACTGTCAAATAAACTTTTGTAAATTTTTAACGTGACATCAAGTGATATTACCGAACAAAAACAAAATATTTTTGTTTAGTGTAATTTTTATATTTTTAGTTCTGAAATTATAAGTGAGGAGGATAAATTTTAAAATATAATATAATTAAAATTTCACAAGAAAAAATACTACTTACATTTCTTTTTCAGAATCCATTTCAAATAAAATATATTTATATTTCTTTAATACTGTTCACACCAAATAACAATCAACAACAGACAACTAATCATAAATTTTTACCCTGGCATTAATTTGACTGACATTTCAACTTGTTTTTTGCATAACCGAAAGATTGACGCTTGTCAATTGCATAACCGAAAGTTCGATGATAGTTGAATTTTTGATGGTTGCAGCGTAAACGACATTACCGAAAGCAGGTTCACAGTTATAAGTCGAATCATATCGAATATTTGACCAGTTCCTGTAAGAAATTTTAATTTTCACAAATTTTAATCTTAATTCTTTCTTGAGTCCTTTTTGAAAAGTTATTTATATATTTATTTAGTTATTAGTAATTAAATATTGTTATTAAAATTTAAAAGTTTATACGTATAATTTAGATCCTTTTTTTTACGCAATCAAATAAAAGTATAAATTTAGTAATATATTGTCTTTACACTTATGGTATGCTTTAAAAAAAAAAAAAATTTATATGCTTTAAATAATAAAAATGTAAATATTTAAGAATTTTGAATCGAAAATATCTTAGATAATACAAAAATAAATATATATATATACATATTATATAATTTTAAAAATATTTTAGATAGTTTTCTGCTAATTTGTTTTTATATTAATTTTTTTTTTTTTTTTTATTTAAAAAACAAATTTGGCCTGATTTTATATTAATTATAAAATAAAAAAATAAGAAAAAAAATCAAATTAAATTTAATTTATAATATAAAAATTTTATTACACATTAAAACAAAGAAAAAAAAAAAAAAGCAACATAAAAATTTAAAAAAAATAACAATGCATTGTAAATTATTAATAAGTAATGTATTAAAAAAAAAAAAAAAATAAAATAAATATATTTAACAAAAAAAAAAAGGATGTATAAAAAAAAAATTAATGTAAAAAAAAAACAAAAAATAAATGAAATTATACGAAATTGTTTGAAAAAAGAAAATGCAAGAAAAAAAAATGTATCTATAAATTTAAATTGCCAAATAGAAAAAAAAAAAAAAAAAACCATATAAATTAAGGGAAAAAATATTATGGACAAAAAAAAAAACAATTGAAAATAAAAATTAATAAAAAAAAAAATATATATACATATAATAATAAATTACAAAATCTTTTCTTTTTATTACAATTATTTTTTTTTAAAGTAAATAAAATCTTATGACTTTGTTACCATCTCTTGATACCTTTAACGGATTAAATTTTATTAAATGTTTAGTTTCCCTCAGTAATTATTCAGGTATTCGTCATAGTAAAAATTTCGTTTATTATCATGTACTGTTTGTTTCATGAACTCCATTACTTTCAATTTATTATTGTTAAATAACTGCATTACTTTACTTAACTAAATTAATGCATTCCAATTCTAATATTGTTCATTACTCATAATGTGATCAAATATTAGTTTCAAAGTTATTTTTTTAATTTATTATTTTGTCAAAATAGAGAAACTCTAACTATAATGATCATATGATGTCATATGAACATTCGATAAATATTCGATATGATTATAATATGATATACAAAATCACAACCGTAACTATAATAATAAATCATTTGCAAACTGATTTAAAAAACGTTTCAAAAAGTATTTTTGTTTTTTAATTATTGTTTACATTTAAATTTAATTTATCTTGTAAAAACTAAAAAAATTAAATATAAAGCTAGAAGTCGTACATATTTATAATGTATTTCATTTAATAACTTTATAATAACTTAAGAATTTCCAGTTTACCTCTCGACAAAAGCGTGATATCTTCAGAATCAGAAATAAATGAATTGAAATGTGTTATGTGATCGTATATTATTTTTTTAAAAATATTTTTAGTTTATGTATTTCCATTTTTTGGTAATTTATTCAAATTTTTTCTCCCCGATATTTTTTTGATATTTTCCTTTACTAATAATTTTTATTTTGGTCACAGTTAAAAATTATAGTTGTGAAATTTGATATCTCGTGAATTAAAATCTCGTGCTTTTATAAATTTCGTTTTCTAAAATCTTGCGTTTTTAAATTTCACATATCAAAATCTCTCTCAAAATCTCGCGTTTTCGTGATATTTAAAAAATCGCGCACAAAAGTAGAAATTGATAAAAATTCAAGAATTAGTGGAAGCCAGCCTTTTGTTGAAAAAAAAAAATGCCTAATAGTCAAAAAAATTTAAATATAAAATGTTGAAACAAATGTCGAATTTCTATGTTAAAAAAAAGTATATTTTAGAGTTGATTAGAAAATTAGTTTTTATCAATTACAAAATATGTATTGTACGAGTATGTAGAAATTACGTAGAATTTTGAAATCGGATACAAAATTTGGGTTTCAATAATATGTTTAGCGGAGGTTTGTGAGCGGCAGCTATATTAAACGTCTTATTATTGAAATATGTACATAAAAAAATTATTAGGACTGATTTTATAGTTAGTTACAAAAATTCTAACCATTTGTTTGGCTATGTTTTGGGGGCGAAAGCCGACACTGTTTTAAGTTTATTTTTAAAGAGTTGTATTCAAAATCAGAATATTCGCTTTTTCCAAAATATTTATATTATATATGTGAGATTCTGAATAAGGAGGGTCCAGTTCTATTCAAAATCAGAGTTGCTCTCTTTTTCAATATTGCTCTCTTATTCTTAGATTTTTTAATATTATATAATTTATAACATTTTTTTTCAATTGCATTATTTGAGCCACCAAACCTATTTTTGATTAATGACAAGAATTATTTGGTTTTAAAACGTGAGATTTTGAGAGAAATTTTGAGAAATTTTAACACGCGAGATTTAGAAATGTGAGATTTAGAAACGCGAGATCTTAAACCGTGAAATTTTGAAACTTACAATTTTTTTATATATATTGATATATAAAAAAAAAATAAGTTTGAAAAAACTTGATTCTTAATCCACATACAGATACAACCATACAATACATACATTAAACTTCAACTTGTTATCAAAATAATAATTTGTTATCATAGCAATGGCAATAGCAATCAGCTGTTTTATCCATCATTTTTTGTCTATTACATTTTTTTTTTAAATTGTCTTTTTCTATCTTTTTGATATTATTAGTTTAAAGTTGTTATTTGGCCTTTCCAGATCTAATTAAAAGTGTCAGAAAATATGGATAATTTTGAAAATTCTATTTTAACTAAAAGAAAAATTACAGAATTATTATTAAAAAATGATAAAAAATTTTATGGTATTGAAATTTCATCAAAATTAAAAAATATACCAAATTATAATGATTTTAAAATTAAACCATTATTTACATCATTAGTATGGGATGAATTTTCTAATTCAACATTAAAATTAATTGATTTAATTGAATTAAATGATGAAACTGTTTTACCACATTTAAGTTGTTATCAAATGACAACACAAAAATTAAATGATATATTGGCAATAAAAAATTTTTCCAATATTTTAATTATTCGTGGTGATTTAATTGATATAAATCAAGAGTTTAAATATGCCAGTGATTTGGTTAAAAAAATTAAAGAAATTAAAAAAGGTAAATATAAAATAAATAAATAAAATATATATTATTAATTTTTTAGCTTAATTTTGAATTCCTACATAATATCATAATATGTATGTATATACAAAAGATTCAATTTCGATTGGTGTTTGTGGTTATCCAAATTTACATCCTGATGCAATATCAAAGGAAGATGATTTAAATAAATTAAAAATGAAGGTATTTATTTTTAATAAATTCAATCACAAAAAAAAAAAAAAAAATTTAATGTTAACATATTAAATAAATACTTAACCAGATTTTTTTTTTTTATCAAAGGTTGATAGTGGTGCAGATTTTATTATAACACAATTATGTTTTTCATCAGAACAAATTATAAAATTTATTATAAATTGTCGTTCAATTGGAATAAAACAACCAATAATACCTGGCATTTTTATACCAACATCATTGTCCATTTTAAAGAAAATGTTAAAACTTACAAAAGTACCAATAGATAAAGAATTATTATTGAAATTTGAAAAATACAATGATGATGATGAAAAATTTAAAGAATTTTCATTTAAAATATTTAAAAATATTGTAAAAGATTTATTTGAAAATGATATTATAAATTGTAATTGTGTTCATTTTTTTACATTTAATCATTTTGATATTATTCGGAAAATTATTAATGAAATATTTTAAATGTAAAATAGAAGAAATGTTTTGAAAATAAATTGAATAGTTATTATTTGTCATTGTATTCTTATGATTACAATATGATTAAAATATTAATTACTATTTAAATATTGCTTATTATTTTGGATTATTTGAACCACAGAAGTCATCTTTTAAATATAATTGTCATTATTCGTTTTGTATTTGAACATCTGTATGTTCATTTACATATGTATGTACATATGTAAATCTTTATTATTATGTATTATTTATTTATATATTTATTTACTTCTGGGTAATTTTTCTTTTAGTTAAAATAAATTTTTCAAAATAATTAATCTTTTCTGAATCTTTTGATTAGATTGTAAAGGCCAAAACACAACTTTAATCTTTTTAGGACGAAGTTCTTGAAGTTCTTGCTAATAATTTATTTATTTATTTTTTTATTTGGTCAACGAATTTTAATTTTGTATAATTCTATTCAATATTCATATTTCATATACAAGAATGGAGATAATAAAATAACCTATTTGAAATTTCTATTAACATTCATATATTCATACATACATATACATACATATATGTACTTGAAGTACTTATAAAATTTTATAAATTAAAGCATATGGCTGTTATTCAAAACTACAAGCAAATCAAATCAATAATATGTATAATGATATTGATATCATTATCATCAATCATCAATCATCATCATATTATTTAAATCTCAGTTTGATTTTGACAGTTCATTCTCAATTTTAATTCAATTTCTTCTCAATTCTCATCACTTCTCATTTATATTCGTTATAAAATCAGAGACAAACAAACAATAAGAACGACGGTTACGGTTGATTTGATTCTTTTTTTAGTGATCCGTATATAAAATTATTTTAAAATTGAAATAACTTTATTTAAAAATTTTTTTAAATATTTTAATTTTATCTTTTTGGATTTTTAGTTAAATTAAATTATTAATTTTTATTAAATATCATTCAATAAATAAGTAATTAACATATAAAAAGTGATAGAAAAAAAAATTATAAATTTCCAAACATAAAAAAAGAAACGGTAGTTTGAAATGACGCTATTGAAATAAATTGAAAATAATATTTCAATATGTTGAATAAAAAAGTTGAATGTGCAAAAAATTCTCTTAAGTTTCATTCAATTTTTTTTTTTTTTTTTTTTGTATTTTGATGACGGTTATTTTAAAATTTGTAAATAAATTTTGTATGTATGTAATTATATGTATTAATTATATGTGTTTTGTATTAAATTTATGAGCGTATAAATAAAAATTAGTGTATAAATTAATAATTTAAAATTTGTTTATATGTTTATATTTAAGTAATTTAATTAAAGTTATTTTTACCTTTTAATGTTTTCGTTTAATTGACAATTCAAATACTATGAAAAGTAAAGAAATATAAAATAAAGAAATTTTATATTTTTTAAATACTTAGTTAAAATTTTTTTTTTAGTTATTTTATTTTATATTTATTATTTTAGTAATGCCAACTTATTGTTGAATCAATTAAAAAATATTATTTTGTTTATGTAAGACAAGAAAAATAATTTTAAATAAAATTTGCAATATACATATTATATACAATTAATATTGTTGTGAAAAAGAATTTAGGTGCACGGTTTAAAAAAAAAATATAAGTACTTATATGGAAAAAGTGATAAAATATTGTTTTTTAATGGAACGTTAAAGTAAGTATACAAATACCAATTTATTTTAATTAAATTAATTTTCTAACATTAAATTTTATTTGCTGACACAAGCTCAGAAATGTAACTTTTATTATGCATTTTATAATGTAAGTAAGTATTATATAATTTATTTATTTTAAATTAAATTCTTTCAACAATAAAAATAAATTATATTTTAAATTTTTAAAAGTTTTCTTAATAAAAAACAATAATATTCGTAGCTTAAGTTACTAAATTATGTTTTAAATATTAAAAGTATTCAAAAGTAGTAACTAGTAACTATACTTACGCAGATTTTTTTATATTAAAAAAAATAACAGATAAAAAACTCATATATCAATACATAAATTATATAAGATGATATCATAATCATACATTATTAAAATTGATTAGAAATATTTTTCCAATAAAAATTATTTTTGGCTTAAAATATAAAATAATAAAAAATGAAAATAAAATATTGATTGTATAAGTTTTTTTATTTTTCGGTTTTCAGTTTATTCTTTTTTCGTCTTAAGTAAGTTTTTAATAGTTGTATTTCTCCAAAATTTTTCACAATTTTAGCGTGAACATCAGAGGATGCTTTTTAACTAAATTTTTCCTATTAATATTTTATGATAGAGATTGTTTTAAAATATTGGAAATGTTATTGATTCAATGTGATCAATCTGATGAGTTATTTATAAAAATATTTAAGTAAATCTATTTTTTATAACTTAATTATTAAGTTTTGCTAGTTTAAGCATATACTCAGTCCAAAATTAAAAATTTTTTAAATAAAAATATTATTAAAAAGTTTTTGATTAAAAATGAATTTAAAATTGCATTTAATTAAAACCATTGTTTAACCATTGTTTTATGGGATCTTCGGTATGAATTATTAAGAAAAATGTATAGAGAAACTGAATTTTTATTAAAGAATCGTATACTTATTTCATGAAATAATAGTACATCGCTCGTTCTCACATGTTCCTTACAAAAAAATATGCTTACCAATATATTTTTTTTTTTTTAATATCTTGTAAAAATTCTTTTTTTAATGTTAATTTTATTTTGCTTCTAGTAATAAAATAGTGTAACATGTGTTTAAATAGTTTTACATCTGTAGCATCATTATAGATACTCAACAGTTAAGAGATATGTATATGTATGTATATCCTTAAAAAAAATTGTACTTTACCATCATTTTGTGTTAAACAATGTTAAACAGATTTTTATCAACGGAAAAAACAAACCCAAAAAAAGTTTCTACATATTTTATAAAAACTATACTTTTATTTCTATTTATATCTAGAGTTATATTAATTTATATTATTAAATAAGTAAGTATATATTAATAAATGTTTATATAAAGAAAATCTTTCGACACCAGAGCCAGTTAAAAGTTTTTCGTTTTTTTGTTATACCCTACACCTAAAGTATAGGGTATATTAACTTTGGTATGGTGTTTGTAACCACCAAAAGGAAGCGAGTTAGGTATAGACATGTATATATATTCTGAATCAGGATCACCGCCGGAGTCGATTTAGCGATGTCCGTCCGTCCGTCCGTCCGTCCGTCCGTCCGTCCGTACGCACGATAACTCAAAAAATAATGATGCTATCTTTATGAAATTTATATAGTAGGTTACTAATTACGAAAGAAAGGCTAAGTTCGAATCTGGACAAAATCCGTCCATGGGTTCGGATTCTGGAAGCTTCCGATGATTCCGGGCTTTTGGAGATAATCTCCGCAAACGAGATTATCTCCAAAAGCAACAAAGATAGAACCTTCAAATTTTGTACAATGATGTTTCTTCCCGTTCGATTTATGTCTCTGAAATTTAAGAGGATTTGGTCCATGGGTTTGGGTTTTGGAAGCTTCCGAACGAGCACCAGAGCAAATGAGATTATTTCCAAAACCAACAAAGATAGAACCTTTAAATTTTGTACAATGATGTTTCTTCCCGTTCGATTTATGTCTCTGAAATTTAAGAGGATTTGGTCCATGGGTTTGGGTTTTGGAAGCTTCCGAACGAGCACCAGAGCAAATGAGATTATTTCCAAAACCAACAAAGATAGAACCTTTAAATTTTGTACAATGATGTTTCTTCCCGTTCGATTTATGTCTCTGAAATTTAAGAGGATTTGGTCCATGGGTTTGGATTTGGAAGCTTCCGAACGAGCACCAGAGCAAATGAGATTATCTCCAAAACCAACAAAGATATAACCTTTAAATTTGGCAGGGTGGTGTTCTTTCATGTTTTATTTAAGTCTCTGAAATGTGAGAAGATTTGGTCCATGGGTTCGGGTTTTGGAAACTTCCGATCGAGCCCCAGAGCAAACGAGATTATCTCCAAAACCAATAAAGATCGAACCTTTAAATTTTTTATAATGATGTTTCTTCCAGTTTGATTTATGTCTCTAAAATTTAAGAGGATGTGGTCCATGGGTTTGGATTTTGGAAGCTTCCGAACGAGCCCCAGAGCAAATGAGATTATCTCCAAAAACAACAAATATATAACCTTTAAATTTGGCCGAATGGTGTTTTTTCATGTTTGATTTAAGTCTCTGAAATTTGAGAGGATTTGGCCATGGGTTTAAATTTGAAAGAATTTGAACCGTGGATTCGAATTTTGGAAGCTTCCGAACGAGCCGCAGAGCAAATGAGATTATATCCAATACGAACAAAGGTAGAACCTTTGAATTTGGTACAATGGTGTTCTTTCGTGTTTGATTTATGTCTCTGAAATTTAAGAGGATTTGGTCCATGGGTTTGGTTTTGGAAGCTTCCGAACGAGCCCCAGAGCAAATGAGATTATCTCCAAAACCAATAAAGATATAACCTTTACTTTTGGCATAATGGTGTTCTTTCATGTATGATTTACGCCTCTGAAATTTGAGAGGATTTGGTCCTTGGGTTCGGATTTTGAAAGCTTCCGAACGAGCCTCAGAACAAATGATATTATCTCCAAATGCAACAAAGATATAACCTTTAAATTAGGCAGAATGGTGTTCCTTCATGTTTGATTTATGTTTCTGAAATTTGTGAGGATTTGGTCCATGGGTTCAAATCTTGGAAGCTTCCGGACGAGCCCCAGAGCAAACGAGTATATCTCCACAACCAACAAAGATAGAACTTTTATTTTTAGTACAAAGGTGTTCTGTTATGTTTCTTTTTCTGTAAAATTGGAAACTGACATTTGAAAGAATTTGAACCATGGGTTCGTATTTTGGAAACTTCCGGACGAGCACAAGAGCAACGAGCATATCTCCAAAACCAACAAAAGTAGGACCTTTAAATTTAATACAATGGTGTTCTGGCAAGTTTTTTTTATGTTCCTGAGATGGATTCGATGAATTGGAGTGGCAATTCGGGTAGCTGACACAAACATCCCAAGGACTACCAATCTTCGAAAATAATTAAGATAGAAACTTAAAATTTTATACAAGGGTGTCAAGCATATCCCAAGCGGATGCCTCTTTTACGTTCTTAAAATTCGAGTTGAATAAGACAGAAAAGGGAAGAAGTTCAAGCAGCTGCCAAAAACACTTATGGATTTTTAATTTAATTCGAATTATTCAGGTGTAGGGTATTAATAAGTCGGTTGCATCGACTTACTGTTACATTTACTTGTTATTCTATCAGTACGGTTCTACCTATTGGGTTGAAACTTTGTAATTTCGTAGTTCCGTAGCAAGGAAGTTTGCAGGATTTCTTCTGCACCGACACGTCCGCTCTTTTGTAAACCAATTGTGTCCAATTTTTTCAGTGTCCTTGAAACGCCTTAAAATTCTGTCTGAGTTTTGTGAGCTTAATTTCAATTTTCAAAAGAGCTTCTATAACATTACAAATGCATTTTTCCATGCACAATATAATGCAAGTGCAGCAAGTTTTCAGAGATCGAAATAAGTAAATTTCTACCAAAATTATATTTGGTTGTTTCTAATTGTGTAATTCAAGTGATGACACTACAAAGAAAAATTTATCCTAAAGTTTTAGTTGGAGTCCATTACATTCATGTTCAAATGATACATAAAAAGAGTACAGTCTTATTCTTTATTTGTGTGAATTTGTGTGAACATATTTTGAAAATTAACTTGGTGCTTACTGTGCTAATAGATAACGACTCCTTTAAAAGCTTTGTATAAACGAGTTGTTTGCAATTTTTCGATCAATTCATGTTTTCCGAAAAAAAAAAACTCAATGAAATGTAAAAAATTAATATATTTGAAATTTTAACTTTTAATATCAGCTGCACATACATATTAATAGTTTAATAGTAATTATGTATTATATAAGTATGTATAATTATTTTTCTTTCTTAAAACAAACAAAATATTTCGGGTAACACCAAGTATTCCAGCTAGGAAAATATAAGTTGGATTTAGTTATACAGAATTTTTAATTACCTGCCTTAAGAAATAAAAGGGTTTCAAATTCAAACAGGTATAGCAAGATTTTAAATTGGAAGCAAAATTAATGAAAATTATTGAAAATACAGAGTGTTTAACGGTCAATTTTATAGAGAGCAGGAAGTGATAAGAAACGTCGAAGCTAACAAAAAAATCTATGGGAGGAGTTTATTTGTATACATTTTCGAGATAACAGTGTTTAAAGAGTTTTTAAAAAGCGTTTACATGTAACTATAATATAGGAAATTGATTGAAGATCTTTTAAATATTAAGATTATATGAAAGCTGCTAAATCTGAATTTATGTTTTTTTTCAAATAACTTTTTGATAAAAAATTGTTATAACTGGTCAAAATTTTGATTAATTTTTAGATTTCTCAAGTTCTTAGCTTTAATAAATGTCATCATATTTTGTATTTTATCTTCTTTCTTTTTCGAAATAATTCAATATAAGCTTGTAATATGTATCCCAATGGAATTTCATTAAAAAGGATAATTTCTAATAAATTTTTAAATTTATTGGAGTACAGCAAATTTATATTGAATTATCTTAAAAAAAGAAATATAGTTAGAGCTAGACACCGCATCGTATGTATGATTTTTTTTGTTTGTTTCAACATCCCATATTACCTAAAGAGTAGGAGGTTAGCAAATTTTATGGTGGGACACTTAAATTTTAATACTCAAAATTGAGAGTTAAATATCTAAATTTTGACTATTGAATAGGAATTATAAGTTTTTGTATTTTGAAGTAAAATATTAGATCTTAATGTTTAGAATAATGTTTTCAATAAAAAACAAAAAAAAAATTAAAAAAATAAAAATATGAACAACGAAAAATTTAATTTTTCGCTGACAAAAACAAAACAAGATGATGAAAAAACAAAAAAAATGATTAATGTTTCAAAAATTAAGAAAGGATGTATAGAAAATCGTATTTCAACTTTCAAATTGGCTGAATCTATATATACACATTTTCATAGTTAGTTGATTATATTCATTATATTCATTATATAATATGTACATCGTATATTCATTATATAATATGTACATAATATGTGCATTCATACTTATATATTTTTTTTATAATGTCATCACTAGCACCAGAAATCATCTTTTAAGCAGCATGATAATGAATATTACACTTTTCTTTTAAGATTAGAAAATCACGAAAATCGTAGAATTTATATATAAACACTTTATTTATTATACGAAAAAGAAAAATAATAAATTTTCGAAAAAACGAGATATTGAGAGATAACTATAATAGGATGCTGGAAAATCACTAAAAAGAAAAATAAATGTGGAATCTAAAATGAATGCGCAAGTTTCATAAATAATTCAATTTCATGAAAATTTTGAAATATGAAATTTTTTTTCAGATTTAAAAATGATACTCTCTTTTTTTCGTAATTTTAAAATTCTGGAAGAGAATTTTTTTTTTTTTTTTTGGTTTTGCAAGGGTAAGAGTTAACAGGAGATGGCATAAATTTCCAAATTCTAGTTTCTGGAAATTTTCTATTCCAGATGCTTCAATGCAGGATTATTTCTTCAAGGTTTGGGTTATCATTGTATTTAAAATGACGATATGAAAAAAAAAAAAATATATATAACTATATAAGTACTATTATTATATCTATATATGATGATTATGTTGTCATAAAATAATATAATATATGAAAATATACATTTTTATATACCGGCTGAAGCAGTGTTGTTTTTGTTAGTTTCGGATTTTAATACCGTACATACATTAATAACGCATCCGACATACGTATACGTATATCCTTCTGATTTTATGATTTCTATGTTATATTTTGATGTTTAAGTCGCTTTCGTTGTTGTTGTTGTTATTGTTGTTATTATCGTTCATTCTTTATCTTTAGATATTTGATTCTGTCAAATAGAAATAAGGAAAACGTATAGTAAAGGTAAATTTAATGAAATTTTTTTTAAAGTTTTAATATTTTAAAAATTTGGTTATGTATGAAAAAAAGGAATAGAAAACATATATGGAAAGAAAAGAGAATATCATTTTTTTTTTAAATGTATAACATTGTTTTTAAATATAAGTATATCGGTTAGCTGTAGAGGGGTCACAAAATGAGAATTTTCAGAAATTTTTGGAACAAAAAAAAAAAGAATGAATTTCAATTGCTTATTAATATTATTTGTATGTTTTCTTGTTTGGTGCTTGTATATTTTGTGTGTTTTAAAGGACCTTACCTCAAAAGTGTCTCGTAAATGTTATGTGTAAATGATATAATTTTTCTAAATATTAAATTGCTTACTTTTTTGCTTTGAGAAAAAGGAAAAATATACGTAATTACATGAAAATTATGTATAGATGTATATATGTATATAGATTTGAATATGATTGTTAGCATTATTGTTAAGGATATAGTGATATCTCTTTTTGATATTTTTAAATAATGAATTTATAGAAAAATTATTCATTTATTTAAAACAAGAAAAAAGGATTCTTATAATGAGGGTTATTTGTAAGTAATTTTTAATAGTTGAAAATTAAAGAAGAATAGGGTAATTAAGTAGCTAAAGGTGGTTAATTAGGAAAGTTAAAATGTTTAAAGCAACCTTTTTTTTTTTTGAATACTGAAGGTTATAAACTTATAAATATTATTGTAATAGTACTTGCATGGTTTTAGTACTATAGTTTTTATTTGTTGAAGAGTTTTCGTAAGTTTTTTAGATTCAAATTTTTTTTTTGTTTTTATATTTTAGGTATATTCTGTTTTTGGATGTTGTAACAACAAAAATTGTCTGTTTAGTTTATTATTCTTGTAATTTGACCACTAATTGAACTGATTTTATTTACAAAACAATATTTTCAAATGTGAACATTGTATAAACGACAAGACGGTATATTAAGCGTAGTATAGTCATTTGACTTTTAATTGTTCACATTTATTTATTTAATATTGTAAAATATTTATTTTTATTTATTCAAATTAATATTACATACGATAATGCAATATTACCAAACCATTTGCTACTAAGGCCATTATAGGCTGAATAATATTATTAATTTATATAGTAATAAGTATTATTTATTTTGTTTATATTATTTATAGTAGTAAATTCTTCACATGTTGCAAGTGGCATTTATTAAAAGAAAAACTACTTTCTCCAGTAATTTTCCTTAAAATTAAAAACACTTGGGACCTGTTAAGGATTTGAAATCGAACTCTCTCAGTTATAACAAGCCACATCCTTAACCACGTAAAAGACCACCGAGACCATTATTGCAAAATATTTATTTAAGTATTTATTTATTTATTCATTTATATTAATATTACATACATAAATGTAATGCAATATTATTGAACCATCGGCTACCAAGGCCATTATAGGTTTTTATACTATTATTAAATTATGTACTAATATTATTTATTTTGTTTATATTATATAACATATATATTTACATTATATTTGGTCGTAAGGGGGGTATGTATAAAGAAAAAACACTTACGACCTGTGCGGGGATCGAACCCACACTCCTTCGGTTAATACGCCACACGCCTACCCACTAGGCTATCGAAGCCCCCTAGTATTTATTTATTTATATTAATATGATATACTTATCTCATACAATAATGCAATATTACTATCCATCGACTACATCGGCAATACTTATTACTTTTTTTTTTTTTTAGTTTTTATTTATTCCTTGGGTTAATAAGCCACATGCTTAACCGCTAGACCGCGATTACAAAATAATTCAGATGTAAAAATAAAAAAAACAACAAAATTGCATACTTTTTGGCGTTTTTTTAAAAAGTGATTCTCTTTATAAGTCCAAGTCAAACGAAATTTCTAAACAAATTTAACTTCTCATCATTACATCATTTAACTTACACAATAGTAATTAATAAAATTATTAAGGTGGCCTGGGTGGTCCATAATCATTTTCCAATACATCATTGAAAGTTTGAAAAAATTAAAAAGGAATCATAATAATAATGAAAAATAATTTAATATTTCTATAAGTAAGTTAGTCGTTCTTTTTTACATTAATTTTTTTTTTAACTCACAGAATATTTTGTTAAAAATTTATATAAGTATTTAAAATATTAAATTAAGATATCTTACATTATAATTTCTATAAAAAGTTTTCAAAAAAAATTTATAATGGAGAGACATTCTCTTTTCTTTTACGTGGAGTTTGAAAATTTTTTTAAAATTATTTATTTAAACTCTATTCATCCATGGTCAAATTAAGAGTTATTACAATAAATATAATATAAACCCATCATGTAGTAACCAAAAATGTTTGTCTTTTTATATTTTTTAGTTAATGCAATATTTAGTTTGTTGGGTTCAAAACTAAGTAAAATAACATTTAAATTAAATCATTTCCCCAATTCTCATTATTTTAACGAGTTGAAACTTCCAAGTATATAAAGTTTGTAAAATTACTAACTATGTATATACCTATTTCTTGCTTTTCTTCATAATTTATTTTAAATTAAGCTAAAATAAAACTAAAAATAAAATTTAAAATATTTAAAAGTTACTTTAACGTTAAAATTTACGTTAAAAATACTTTACTAATTTAATTCAAAAATATAAAAGAGTTTTGAATCTGTTCAAAAAAAATTTCTTAGATTTGCTTTTTATCACCTCTCTAGGGAAAACCCGTATAATCGAGCATCTTTTGAACTTATTAAATCTTTCTACCCTTTTTAAAAAGCGTCGTGATGTTGTCAATATAATATTCTTAAAAAGAATTTCTAAAAGGTCATATTGTGTCTACTCAGTTACTTGATAGAGTAGACTTTTGTCAGTCAAGAAGATTAAGATCACAATATATTTTATCTTCAATTTCATCTAACCATCTATTGAAAACACGAGCCTCTTAATAGAGAGATGTCCTTATATTTAATAAATATGAACAACCTATTAATTTTGAACTTACTTAATTTGCTTTCAAGAAAAATCATTATTTGCAGCACTGAAATTTAAGGAGTAAAAGTAAATTTAAGGTGTTAAGGCTAAAGGTTTAGCTTGTTACTTATTTTTATTGTTAAAAAATTGTTTTTTAAAAATTGTTAATTATTTAAAATTTAATTAATATTATTAATATATATTTATATCTTTTTATTAATTTTATGTAATTTTGTAATTAATTAGTTAATTTGTAAAAATTTTTTTAAATTTATATTTTTTAATGTATTTGAGTTAAGAATGAGTCAAATAAATAAATAAATAATTTCCATTACTTATAGAAAATTTATAATACTTGGTACTGTCAAAAATAATTGTGAGTTACTTATGTATTTAATATAAAAGAAGGATACGTGATTGAAATGATATTAGTATCATGCTTTTATATTTCTTCGTGATCAATTTTCATCTATAATGGAAAAGAAAATTATTATATATATATTTGGTGTACATTTAATAAAGCATGCATTTTAAAAAATTTTTAATTATATTTTTATTAAATTACTAGCTAATACCAGATGCGCGTTGCTGCGCCCCTCAATAAATAAAACATATAGGTTTTTAATTAAAGATATGGGTTTAACATATTCCAAGTATGTTAATAGAGTCAACTCCACTGTCAAAGTAACACGTATACAAAATTTGAAGTCAATCGGTCAAACCGTTTTTATTTTAGAGCGAAAAAGTTTAAATATTTGCACCACAACCTCAACTTGGCGGACCATTGGAGCAAAATGGTTAGCCCAGAAACACCCAAATATCTTAATATTCAAATTTTGATGATGATCGGCTGAGTCGTTTAGGAGTCTATATATCAGAAACAGACAAACAAATAGACAAACAGACAAATACTCACTTTTATATATACATTTATATAAGTATACATGTAGATATAAATATTTTAATATAATCACATTGTAAAAGACTCAATTATTCTAAATGTTCAATAATCCTTACTTATACAGGCACTTTATTACTATCTCGTTAAAACCTAAGTCAATTAATTAATAAACTTGAATCTTAAAAAAAATTTGGTTGTAATTTTAATGTCACAGTGAAATTCATCGTCTAATCTTTCTATGGCATGTTAAGTTTTGAAAAGAAGAAAGATTCTTAGAAGCATGTTTTGATAAATATAAAACACAGAAAAGTTTTCGTATATGTAATAAAAGATCAAAAATGGGTATAAATGGTAAATCATTTTAAGAATTTCAAAAGAAAACCAAAAAAAAGAATATTTTCTTACCAGAACTTGTAATTAAAATAATATTTAATAATTAATAATTAATTTTTACATATTTCAGTAATTTATACCTATATTATATTTTCTTGTCAATTTTATTAATTATGATGTAAGAAATTTTAAAACAAATGTTTTAATTTTGATAAAAGCAATTTTTAAAAGCAATTAATTGCATAAAATAAAAAAAGAAAAAAAAATCAAATCTTTTTAAACCATTTAATAGTTTAATTTAAAAATATCCCCACTATTTATTTTATAAATTTTGTTTTTATATTTTTAAAGATTTTCTGTACAAACTATTATTATTAATTTAATCCTTTTTATGTCTTCATAATGAAAAAGGAGGAATTTACAGATTAATTTACATACATATATATATATATATATATATATATATATATATTTATAAATATAAAATAAACTGACAATTTTTTAAATATCATTTTAAAGAATTTGTGTTATTGGATTATTCAAAAATTATACAAGACATTCTTCAGTAATGTTGTGTTTTATACATGGTATATATATCTTTTTTATATTTTGAACACTTGTTTGCTTAGGAAAATTCAAAAATTTGATAAAATTTATATATAAATAATGTAAAATCTATACATACAAAAGAGTATATGACGTGTATATAAGAGTATGTATACAGTAAACAAAACAATTACAGTGTGAACAAATAATTTTTTAAAAATTAATAATAAATAATAAGGGTCGTATGTTCTTGGGATAGTTGACACAGAAGATAATAATCTTTATGACCGTGAAACTCTAGTTCTAAATTCTCTCAACGTTTAATATTTATAGCTTTGCTTAGGATCTCTAGAGTTCAAAGAAATTTCAACATAAAGTTTCATTAGATGGTATCTAAATATTCATTAGAAAACTTAGCATATTTTGTACTTATGATGAGTAACGATATTATATAACTTTAAAATTTAGTTTAGGATATTTCGTAACATAGATTACTTATGAAATATCCTAAGTTTCTTAATGAGAAAAATTAAGGGAAAAACTAAACGTCTAATATGCTTGGCGGCAGAGCAGAATTAAAACCCATAGATACCCTAAGCACTTCAAAAAAAAAAATAACAAAATTTTATATCGTGGACGTACTCTTGAAGCTTAGCGATGTAAAATTATTGGCACTAATCGTTGAAATGACGCCTAAATAAACAAACAAATAACATTTTGCGAAAATTTCCATATATTTATTATTTATATGAATATAGGCATTTTCATACAACCTATGACAATTTTTCTAATATCAAAAGCGTTTTCCAATATCATAGTCGTTTTCCAATATCATAGCCCCCACATCTTGGAAATCGGAAGTCGGAGTGTACAAGAGTACAAGAATACTAGGATTCCTTACAATAGGCTAAAGCCAGTGTACGATTAAATAATCTGAGTAAAATTTATTTGTATGAAACAATTTTTACTCTAGAAGAAAAAGTGATACTGTTCGTTATTGCAGAATTTCTGTGGTGCCCCAATTATCATGAAGCCCTAAACAAGTGCTTATTTTGCTTATAGGTTCATCCACCACTGCTTGGCGAAAATATAAAGTAAAGATAATCTAGGTCTACCATAAAAACGATCAATTTCTGTAATCCTTAGTCATTATTTCTTAATATAAGATATGTTTGATGTTAATATGCTTTTAATACAAGGATAATTATTTATTTCACTTTCAACTTTTCAATATTATTTTATTCTAAGCAAAATAAATAATATTAAAAATTTAATGTGAAAAATATATACCAGATTAAATTTATATCTTTTGTTGCAAATATTTTGAACAGTACTGTTTATATATATATATATATATTTTTTGCCATTCCATTGAATGGTTGGTATAGGATCTTTTGTGTTTTGTACAATTGGAAAACTTAATCTTAAGATATTTTAAATGTCCTTTGTAATGACTTGACTCTTATAATATAAAAATGAGGGTAAATCATTTCAAAAATAAAAACTAAAACTAGAAAAATATTACTATAAACTTTCAAAAACGACCTTTTTTAGGTTTTATTTTTTAATTATACACTTGTCTAAATAATTTATCCTTTTTGTTTTTTTATTGTTAGATGATTTTAATATTTAAAAGATATGATATGTTCTTGGTTTTTTTGTTTCTTTTTGATTGTCAATGTGGTTTTTACAATAGAATATTTTGGGGTTTTTTTTTTTTACAAATAATATATAATAATTACTCTTGTTTAAGACATTGACACATTTAATGTTATTAAGATTAAAATAATTAAAATGAAAAACAATTGATACAATATGTATTTTGTAATAATTCGAAATTAGTATGTGAAAATAATTATAAGTATTAAATTTAATAAATGCTTTTTAGAATTAAAATATTTTTTTTTTAAATGCTTTTAATATTTTTTACTTCAGAATAGTTTATATATAGATATCTCGAAAGTACTTGTAATACGGTTCTACTGTTTTATAATAACTATAGTTTTTTAAGCATCACTTTTTTCAAAGATTGCTTAAATTTGAAATTCCCATTAAGTAAATAGAATTATTGGTTTACTATGTTTTAGATCTTTCTTAATTACATTTCTAACATAGGGGACATAGGTCGATAGGTGGATTTACACTGTAGTATTGGCAGAGAATCGACACTATAGAGAGCGTGGACTACATTTTCTGCACCTTTTTCAAACAGGAAAGTCGTAAATATATCTCGGTAGTTTCTTTTTCTAAGATTTGGCGAAATCTCTCGTTAGATGATATTATCGTGGCAAATATCTACGGAAACTGATGTTAAGACATTTAGACATTTGTCCAATAATAGGTTCTCCTATGTTTTAAAGATGTTAGTTTATTCTTTATCAATAAAAAAAATAAAACAGACCCTGTTCATCTTTCTTTATGGGCTTTGATAAATTTGACTCCAATTTACTTATATCGTATAACAACACACATTGTACATTGTTTGTATATAATTTTTAAAAATGGGAATAACTATATGGCATTTTTAAATTAAAAATAAAATAATGACATTTGGTGTGGTATATACTGTAGGCAACAATGTTACTTAATTATAAATAATTATTATCAATGTCAATTATCATTACCATTTTTATTACAAGGACGCTAATGTTTTAAAATTTTGTTCGCTTGCCAAAAGAAATTTAAATGACATCATAATATTATAAAATTTGAATATTTTTAAAGTTTATGTCGAATATTATTAAATTTAAAAAAAATATTTAAATTTAATGTTTAATAATTATGTGGGTGATGTTAAAGAGGGCATTATGGTTAATATTAAATCAATAACAAAAATTAATAATAAAGGAAATCAAAATTAAATCTATAGAATTGATGAAACAAAATTAGTAATGCCCTTTTTTATTTCTATTTCCTTTTTTATTACAGTTTTTTTGGAAATAGAATGAGATTGCTAATGACGTCTTATTAAAGAAGCAATAGTTAAATTGAAAATATCATGTAATTTGTTAAATTAAAAATGTCATGTATTTTTACAAAGTTATATTAAGAAGAAGATCAACGATCAATTTACATGAACAAGAAGAATAGAATTAGAAAGTCATTTAATGGAAAGAAAACACATTTTATAAACAAACAGAGTTAAAGCCAAAATTATGAAAACTAAACAAAAGTATTGAAATTTCATTTAAGTCTCCATATCTTGGAAACTAGAAGAGCAATAGCTTAGCTCCCATACAAAAAAATATATTTACTCATAAGTATCTAGTACATCTCCTCATAAGTATATATAGTGATATATAGCAGTGCACTTAATTAAGAAATACCCTCTATAACGGGTAAGTTACTCGATATTTACCACTTTAATTTACATCACAGTTTTTTGTTTTTTTATAATTTATTCCCTTTCCACATAAATGTGACAAGGAAAATATGACACAGCCTTTCTTTTTCAGAGTTGGTAATACACTGGTAAATACGCTGTAAATGTATAGTAAGGAGGAATTATTCTTACGACGTGTGTGGGATTCGAACCCATACTCTCTTGGTGTTTTCAGCCTATCAACTTAGGCCAACGAGACCCCCACATCACAGTTCAAAATTATAATTTTTTTATTTTTTGTTTCAACAAAAATTAAAATTGATATAATTATTGTAAATCTTTATTATCATTTACAATAAATATATTTTGCAAATTGTATATATATATGTGTTTTATATAAAAATCACTTTATTGCATGATAATAGTTCGAAACAATTTAATAAAAAGACAATATGAAATGAAAAACACAAGAAATATAAAAAAAACTTTCATATCGCAGGTGTCACGCGAATTTAAAGTATCTCTTGATAGTTTTAAAGTGTTTTGTAAGAATACTTAGGATTTAAAAGTACATATAAGAATGTTAAAATACTCATTGGCATACAAAAAGAAAAAAACAATCGTTTTATTCTTATTGTGTTCAAAAATATGTGCATATTTACAAAAACTTTTGTATACAACAATTATTATTCGCATAGATAAAATAAAGAAAATCTTTTAAATCTCTTCGTGTAGATTTTTTTTATTGTAATAAAATGAGGACTCTTTAAAAAATTTATAAATTTTATTAAATTATTAAATTTTGATAAAAAAAAATCTATTTTATGTTTTTATAATCAATATTCAAGATTAAACATTTATATATGATATTGTTTTCGATCAGTATATATATTTAATTGCTTTATTAGAATTTGACAAATTTAGAAAGAATTAATTAGGTCTATCATTGAAAACCCTAACGCGATTGCGGCGGGGAAATTTTTGCTCAAAAGTTATCATTGAAAACGTTGCGGAAATTTACCGCTCCGCAAATTTTTTAAAGTATCATTCAAAACGCATCCAACCACAAATCGTAATTTATATGAAAATTTTGACATTTTCTATCTGCAGTAATTTTATTGCGGATTCATACAATTGAAAGCTTTGATATTTTTGCCACTCTTTGAATTGCGTTGTATTAATATCAAAACATTTAACTGTTTTTTACGAAATTGTAATTCTTTTGTAATATCATACATAGGTATTAATATATATATGTAGTCCACAACGGCTGTCAAATTCAGTTAAAGTTTTTTGAAAGAGCTGAGTCTTAAATTTCCTTAATACATAAGTAAATAAAATATGCGGTAAATTTTTTTAAGAAATTTAAAGATCAAAAAATTCTACCGCTCCGATTTTGTTTTCCTTTTTTAATTATAGTGAAATCATTACGGCGAGAATAAATGTGGATCTGAATTATTCCCGCCGCAATTGCATTTGCGTTTTCAATGATAGGAATAAATATTTTCCACCTGTAACTCATCAGATGTGTTGATCATGTTTGATTTCATCTAAACACGGGAAACGGTGTTTGTTATTTACATAAGATTTTCTTCTGTTTACTGTCGTAACATGACTTTTGCAAATTCTTTTCAAGTTATAATTGGCTATATTGTTGCTTGTTTTTCAAACTATTCCCAATTTATCATATTATTTTCTTTCATTTTGATAAAATTGTGTTTGTTCTAATAAAATGAGATGTGACAATGAGAAGCTGGAGAAAAAAGGTTTATTTATAGTTTCTATTAAAAATATCTATACTCTGAGTTAATATTTATACATGTAAATTTTTTAGGATATTTTCATACTCTAATTATTTCAATAATTATTCTAATAAATTTTAATATTATAAAAATATTCTTTTTTTTTTCATTAAGTAATATATTATGTAATATTTATTGATGTGAAATTATGTGAATTACTGCAGTTCAATCTGATTAGTTATTTTTGATTTATGCAATGGGTGGTTAAATCAGTTAAAAATATTTTTTAGTGTTAAATAAATAGTTTTAGTTTAGTAGGAGTGCGAGAAGTGCACAATTACAATTAAATATTTTTAACTTAAAGTTTTGACTAGTTTTTTAGACTATTTCTGATATGCTGAAGTAATTCGTATTTAAAGGTGATCGATCAGATTTTACACTGCATCTTTACTTTCAAAACGTAATTTTTTATTTCTTGTGGTTCAATTCTTTTTCATGATTTTCCTCGATAATATACAGCTAATATTCTGCGTTAGCAGCTAAGGCTTTTATTCCATTATATTAGGTAAACGGGAGGTGTTTTTAGTCTGTATAAGAATCGGACACCAGCAAAGGGGTATTCTTGTTGACTTTACAAAATAACAAAATAGGAAAAAAAATAACAAAACACTAACATGCAGAATAAAAGTTAATAATCCTTAAAACATACAACTAAAAGACAATACAAGATTACCAAAGGAGTATTCTTGGTGTCTTTGGAAAATTTCCAACTCCATAAACAAAACATTAACATTAAGAATAAAAGTTTGAGGATTAAAACATACAATTAACAAAAACAAAAACAAAAAAAAATTTATAGATTCAATTGATAAAAAAGTTAATATTTCTAATTCAATTGATAAATTAACGATAATTTTTTACTTTTACAACTTTAACTATTAATTTACCCAAGTTTTATTTATTTCTTTTATTTTTTAAACAATTTTTTCAATGACAATAACTTCCTTTTTCAATTACCAAACTATAGATAGAATATAGATAGGTACAAACTTTAGATAGAATTAACCTAATTTAAATTTTTTTATATAGACAAAAAACACGCATTATAATAATTTTTTTCCTTATTGCTCAGTCTCTTAACTTTATTAATAAACTAGTGAATATACTTACAATGTATAAATATATTTGTAATATGTACATATATACATAACATAATATATATACAATATATATTTATATATATATAGATTTATTAATTATTATTATATATTAAATTATAATTACCAAATTAAAAATTAACTGTTTATTGTCTGGTTATATGAATACATTTACATTTATAGTACGGGTAGTTTCAACCTTTAATTTTGAAAAATAAAATTTTGAAAGTTAAAACCCTGTAAACAAAAATCTTGAAAAAAATAATGTCGGACTTTATACTTCGGATCACTGTTTTAATGTATAAGTATATATATGCATAAGTACATATATCATAAGTGTTATACATATATCATTATGTATGTGTAGAACTGATCGAATACGTAGAACTGATCTTGAGCTTAAATCTCAATTTTTCAAACCATATCTACACCTCAACTCGTACTTTTTGTTTAAAAATGTGATATTTGAGTTCAAGGTTAGTTTTATGCATTTGAGCTTTTGTATATTAGAAATATTGCTTAATCCAAGCAACATAAGTTGCAAAATTGATAGATCTAAAAAGAACTTGATATGATTCTTATCACAGACACATTTAAGGTTATGACTTGAAAAGTCTATTATGCTTTTCAAGGATAATTAAGAAATTAGATCGAAGACCTAACTGATATTAGTATAAATACTTACCTAAAGTTGTTTTTTAGTTTTCCTGGTATTTAAAATATCAGAAATTAATTTAGTAAAATTAGTAACCGCGGAGGATCTACATTTTTGGAAACTATGTTGTTCTGGTGGTATAAATGGTTGACAATAATCAACAAAGTAGGAGCTAATTGTTTTTTAAAAATAAAATTAGGAATAGGTTACAGTTTAGCAATGAGTCTATAATTGCTTACATCGCACCGAACACTTTCCTCACACTCAGCACTCAGGAAAAAAGCATTGACATTTCATTGACAAATTAAATAATTTGCTAAAGCAATATTATTGGTGGAATTCCGTAGAAGTTGTATGAGAAGTCATCTTTCAGAACTAAGAGATGAGACATTAAGATGTCTTTAATTATTAAAATAGTGTTAATATCAAATTTTAAAAGATATTGACATTTATAACCAATAGTATTGTAAAGCAAACTCTTATTAACCCTGTGTGAATTTAATTAATAAACACTAGATAGAGGCAAAATATTTCAAAGGGAAACTCTTAAGAAAAAGGAAAATTTAAAAAAAGGTCATGGAAGAAAAAACGGAATAATTATTTTTGTGTTCTCTAAAAAGAATAGCAATAAACATGAATTTATATAATAAATAGTTCTTTATCTTCAGAAGGGATAAAAATGCTGAAATCATCAAAGCACAATTTTGGTAGATTATTTAAATTTTGTAGGATTACATAGGTTAGGACAATTTTGTCTTACTTTAAGTTAGAATAGTTGTATTAATTTTAAAATAAGTAAATAAATGAAGGATGATTTTTAATATTTTAAATTTTTACATCGATGTAGTCTTAATTTTAATTGCGTTATAAAATCTAACATTAATCAGAAATACATTTGTGAAAAGGAAAAATTAATTTCAAATAATGTTTTAGAGAACTCCAAGTATGTTATTTAAATTTAATTTACAGAAACTGTAATTTTATGAAGAAAATCTAGTATTGTAAACATGTATTGAATTAATAATAAAAACTGAAAAAAAAAAAAAATAGATCTTTATCTTTCTCTTAATAAAATGAACTTATTTCTTGAAGAAGTAGCAAATACGTATTGTTACCAGAAAATTTAAATTTCTATTTTAAAAAATTCTGAAAAAGTAGCAATATTTTTTTTTTTGTTCTGACCTTAATAATAGAAAAAGCAATTTATACTAACAAAAATAGTCTTTATAGGTAAAAAGATGAACTCAGCTTAATTTGATCAGTTGTTAGAAAACTGTCGTCTTGGTGGTTTCATTTTCTTAAATTTTTTTTGTAAAAAAGAAACTGAATAAAAAAAAAAAATTTAAAACGATTCCATTTTCAAGATAAAATTTTATATTTTTAAATTCAAGATTTTTTTTGTTTTTGTTGTGGATTTTTGTCATTCAGGATTTTCCAAATATTTATTTTAAAAATTTTCTTTAAAAAAGATTTTGATTTTTAAGATATAGACCTGGCCCCTGGTACGTGTAAGTGCTCTAGTTATACTTTAAAAATTTATTTAATACTATGTATCTATTTCTATTTTCTTATTTTATAAGTGTATAAGTATACATTAAAAAAAAAAACAGTACTATAGATAATCATATATCCTTACTGTATATAATAATATGAACACATACTTATTATAAATAACTATAAAAAAAAATACCGTTTTATTTGTTTACACAACAAACCTGTAAGGATTAAAAAATGTGGATGAAGATTTTTATTATAACTACTTATGTATACAAAATATATATCTATATATATACATATGTATATGTATATAGTTATTATATAGAATTTTCGTAGTATGTACTTTGAATCAACCATGACCGATCAAAATTAAATTTATATAATATAATTTTACCTAAATCTAATTTAAGGAAATTTCATCTATTTTTCGTATATTGAAGAAAAACAATTTGTTTGTTAGGGAAATGCAATTAGCGTTTATTGGTAAAATAATTTATTACTTAGAATAAGTACATAAAAGTATATTCTAATAAGATGAGTTTTTAAATGTACATATAATATTAATTCATGATTATCTACACATATATGTAGTTATGAAAATTTGTAAAAAGTTGTTTAAGAAAACAATTTAATTGCGTTCCGATCTAATTTGGTGTTCTACATTTGGGTTCATAAGATAAGATCATAATTAATTATAGGGTATTTTATAAGGTGTTTAATAATAGGGTATAAGATTTTGAAAGATAATTTAAATTGCAAAGAAATTTCTAGGTAAAACATATTGCAACAATGTCAACTTAAACATGATGTATGATAAAAGATCCTTTTTTAATATATACCTTTTTACTTTAACTAAACATATATTTATACTTTAAGTGAATACATTTTTATTTTAAGTGAAGTTTTTTTAGTTCAAGTAAAGAAATTTCGACTGTAAATGAAAATTTTTTTAATTTTAATTGAAGACATTTGCAATAAAAATTAAAGTTAAAAATTACATATAATATATATATGTTAATTAATTACATTAATTACATATAAATTACATATAAGTACATAAATATATAAATATCTGGTCCAAATATTATTTGAATAACATAAATTAAATATATAGTATATGTACATTAAATATTTATGTAAAATAAATTATTGTTGAAGTAGAGATTCTTCATTTAAATTAAAAAATGTCTTCACTTAAAGTAGAAAATATTCACTTAATGAAAAAAATCTTCACTTAAAGCAAAAATGGTATAGTATATCATACATTACTAACATTGTAATCATATATGAAAAATAATGATTCATTTTTATAATTAAGGAAATGATAAAGATCTAAAGTAGTAGTATGAAGAAAAAGAAAAAAAGGATATAGCTCTCAATCTTTGCAGTAGGTTTTCTAAAACGAAGTCTTTGAGTTAAATTCCTTTCATTTATAAGAAATAAATGGTAATCTGATAAAAAATCATGTTAGGATTATTGTTTCTATTGAATATATTACTATATAAATATATGTTACTATTCAAAAAGTTCTTCATGTGTTATTTAGACGTTTACTGTATTAAATAAAGTTTTCTTATTTTCTTTAATGTAATAAATATTCGTCGTATAAAAAAATCACAAAAAGAAAAAAAAAACTAAAAAAAAAAAAAGAAGCAATTTCCCAATTCTAATTTTTTTAAGTTTTTCAAAAAAAAAAAAACAAAATAATAAAAAGCAAAATAAAAAAAATTATATTTCTTTCCTTCTTGTTGTTGCTTCTAATCGTAATTGTTATAGTAAGCTTTCCCAGCTCTAGTGCAACCTATCTTCTATAATAATTGTATATTATATTCTATTTATTTATCTTCATTATCTTCTTCTTATATGTATATATATATATATATATTATATATATTATTATACATATTCTTATATTTTATCGTTATAAAGATATTTAGAAATTTTTAAGTATGTATATATATATATATATATATATAGAATCCACATATTATGTAGAATATTGTGGAACGGGAATTTTATTTTCCAATTTTCTCTTCTTTTATGTAATAATATAAAAAATTTCTTTGTTGTTTTTACTGTTATTTTCTTGTATTTTTTTTTTTGATAACTGTATTTTTCGAAAATCATTTTGTGTTTCTTTGTTTTTGTATATGATTTTCTCAATAAGAGATTTTTATTTTTATTTTTTATTTTTTTTTTGTATTTTGAACTAATAATATTTTTTAGAGTTTTTCACTATCAGAGTATTTTAAGCACTGATACGATTAACTCACGTTTTTATTTTGGTTCGTGTAACGTGGATAAAAAAAAACAAAAAAGAAAATTTACAAAAAAATATTTAAAGAAAAAATAGAAGAAAAAAAAACACAAAAATTTAACTATATTTTTTTCGTTTTTTTGTTTAGTTTTTTTTTTGAACGTTTCAAAAAAGAATATTTTTGTTTTTTACTTTTCTTCTTTCCAATTAATTAAATTCGACTAAGTCTTCCACCACACATCATTGTTGTATATGGTTGGCTGGTTATTGTATTTTCCATATGGTCAAAAATTAAATTGTTTTTTTTTTTTATTTTATGTATTTTAACATTCGTATTAAATACATATAAATGTGTACGTGTGTATTTTTTAATCGTTTTTATAGTTGATTTTTGATAATCTAACATATATATATATATATATATATATTAATATATATATTTTTATAAACTGGTAAACTCTTATGTTTCATCATCATATGCATAAGTTTTTATTTTTTGTTTATTTCTAAACAAAACGAAAAGAAAAAAAAAAATAACTAAAACTGTTAACATTTAAGTGAGTATAAATTTAATGTTAAAATGTGTATTTAATAATTTTTAAAATAAAGAAATAAATAAAGAAAATAAAATAGTAATATTGTATATGAATAACGAAAAAAAAAGAAAGAATTATAAAACATAACTAATCTACTACATTAGATATAACTTTGTTTCTTTGTCTTTTTTTTTGTTGTATTCCGTTATATTGTGTTTTTTTTTGTTTCGTTTTTGTTTGTCAAAAAGAAGGTGTGTTAATTGCAGACAAACAAAATTGCATACTTTTTTTTCTTCAAATGAAATAAAAAAAAAAACATTATGTTAAATAATAAAAAAATAAATACATAATATGAAATATTTTATTAAATAATAAATTAAATAAAAAAAAAAAAAATTAAATTATTTAAAATAATAAAAATTAAAGTACATATATCTAAATAAACAACATAAAAAAAAAAACAAAAATAATAATACAAATAAAATTAAACTAGAAAAAAAAGGAGTTAATTGTAATAACAAAACACGGTAACTTTTTTGTTTTTCATTTTCATCGTGTTCAACTCTTACTATTAAATTCTCTTCTTTTGTACTGTTTGTTATTTTTTTCTTTTTTTCTGCATATTATATTCCATCCGATTCTACTTTTTGAATATTAAATGTGAATATTTGGGAAAAAAAATTTTTTTTTTTGAAAAATTGTATACTATTCATGTTACAATAGATACCACCCATAACACAGCAGCAGCAGCAGTACTAACTAACAACAACAGCAAAAGTAGGAGCATTTTGTAAGAATAAATATCAATAACAGTATCAAAAATAGTACATAAATAGTAGTACTATTTGTACCACCAATAATAGTATTTATCAGATCAGATACCATATATTTTTGGCGTCTGTTAGTCTATGAAATTTTCTTTTTTTTTTTTTTTCATATTCTGAATTTGTTCCGTTAGTTTTTTTTTTGTCTTCGCCTTCGTCTTGTTGTAACACAAGTGATGTGAATTAATATATGAATATCTACTATCAATTGTATACTTTACAATGAAGTAGGTAACTACAAAAAAAAAAAATTAAATCAGAAGAAAAGAAAGACAATAAATTTTTAAAAGGAAGTTATATGTAATAAAAATTACAAAATATCTAAAAAATAGGAAAAAATTAAAAAAAAAAAAAACAGAAATCTATAAATAAAAATTTTACAGTCAAATTTTTTAATGTCATATTAAAAATTTTTCCTTATTCTTTTTTTTTTTTGACAATTTTTACATAATAATATATTTACATATAGACATACATACTTATATAGAAAATTTTATTGAAAAAATAGAAAAGAATAAAATAAAAAGAACAAATATTCTTTAAGAATAAAAAAAAAAAATATCTAAGTATATTTAAAAAATTAATTAAGCAAAAAATAAAAAAAAAGTGCTTTGCTCTAATTAGAATATAAAATATTAATTAAAAAAAAAAACTAAATAATAATAAAAAAAAAAAATATTAATAAATAAAAATTCATTCAAAGTATCTATATATAATATTTAATATTATTATTAATTAAAAAGTAAAAAAAAAAAATTTAAAAATTAAAATAATAATAGCTATAATAGATATTTAAAAAATATACAAATTTTTTCAAATTAAAAATTTAAATATTCAATTAATACCAAAAAAAAAACAAATTTAAAGTTTAAAATTTTCTTTTTTGAAAATAAGCACTTACAAGTTACATACAAAAATATTATAACATAATTTAATATGCATATTTATTCATATTAATTACATATTTTGGAAAAATAAAAACAAAAACAAAAACAAAAAAAAAAAAAGTAATATTTACTGGATTTTTTCTATTTCTATAAGGAGCAAAAGGATATAAAAGGTTAATTTATACAATTTATATATTATATATTATTATTTAATATTATTTTATGTATACTAAAATTTGTAATAAATAAAATATATTCTATACCAAATATATTCATATATATATATATATATATATATATATATATATATTATTTATATATATTTTAAATAATTTATAAATTTTATAATTGACCTAATTTATAAAATATTACTTTTCAAAACGAAAAGTGAAGACACACTTAATTTTTTATTTATTTTATTAAATTTAAATTATCCTAATTATTTATTAATTTAAATTGGTATAATTTTCTTTTATTTATTAACATTTAAATTGTAAACTATTAACTTAAATAAATTTAATTTGAATATTATATTTTATAAAATTTGATATAAAGGATCAAATGATTTTCATAAGTATTAAAAATTTTTTAATAAGATTATATAAGATCAATAAAGATGAATTTTTTATAAATTGTTTTACAACTATATTATAATATTATTTGTATAATTATGCTAATTATTTTCTGTTATAATATAAAAGCATTTATTTATAAAATTTTTTTTTAAAAAAAAAATATGTTTTTTAATTAAATAAAGCTTAAAGTTATAATCGGATCAAAAAATATTCTGTGGCAAAGTTGTTAATTCTTATTTGTGCAACAATTTTTTCTTAATAATTTTTCCCATAATATTTTCCTGTTACAAAATATTCGTAAAAAATTTAAAAATTACGCTAATAAACTGCTATACATGCGGTTGTCCGATTTGCTCTAAAAGATTATTAAGCCGAAATATTTACGTTAAAATCTTAAATATTCTTCAAATTTCAAAAAATTCTGTTTAATCGTTTATTCTGTACCCATGTCCACAGATATAATCACACGTACACAAAACGCAAAGACAGACATTACGCTAAAAATAGTTTTTTCGCGTTTCTACACACCGAGTACGCATTTTTGGTATGCAAACAATACCTACATACACACATATCTATATAGATTCATATATAAAATATGCGGTTATCTAAAAAGCAGATTTTTATAAAAATATTTTTTGTAAATTTTTATTAGATTTTATATTGATATCATATTTCTTAACAAATTCTAAGTTTTTTCAAAAAAAAAATTTTTTTTTTCAACCAGTTTTTATTTTCATCTAGAAAAATAAATGTTTGAAATGTTATGAAAAGAAGTCGCCATTTTCTATTTACGCTTTAAGTACATCACCTTTTTATAGATATAATACTTAGCTTTTTCAATTATGTATTACATTATGTATTACTGAAAATGTTGCATAGTACTTAAATTCTAATCCAATATATTTGTGATCTCATATTTTGTAGGATTTTAAAGATGTTCTTTGAATATAGATCATGTTTAAAATTGATGTGTAATTCAATACCAAAACTTTTTCTGTATATGTTATTTCACCTATTTATTTATAATATATCTTTTTTTTTTTAATAAAACCATAGTATTTTTTAACAGGTTTCCTGTTAACTCCTAATTTTCTATTAAGAATTTTTATTAAGTTTCAATAAACAAATATTTTGTATATTGCCAAAAGATTTTTTAATAGGAAAAGAATCGAAAAATCAATCTAAGAATGTTTTATTATTTAATTTTACTGTTTAATGATGATATGATAATAAAAATATATTAGAAGTAATTTAAATTTTCCATTCAATAATAATCGCTTTCCAAATTAATTCATTATTTTTAAGTATTATATTCTTAATACTATAACTTCCACCTATTTACACTTATAAACAACCCTATATCAACCGTACATTGTTTTTTATTTTTATTTCTAAATGGGGTAATAAATGGTTAAGAATTTTTTATCTTAAGGAATGACTTCAAAAAAAAAAAAACAAAAATTAACAAAAATTCTTTTTTATACCCATTAGCATATCACCATTTTTACATGTATTGTATGTATATTAAAAAGAAGTAATAAAATGTACTTAAATTGTCTGGACGGAAGAATAAGATGGTGAAGAGTCAGATGCTTTATCCCATCTTAAAACCGCTTTGGGAAATGAAAAAGAAAGAAAAATTTTAAAACTAAAAAAAAGATTTCCTTAAGAATGAAATTTCTTTTTAAAAGTTTTCCCTATCTAAAAACAAAAATAAATAAATGCACAGTTATATAATTATGCTATAAGTAAATAAAAATATATATTTTTTATTTATATGTGTATATTTATGATATTGGGTAAATTTTATTTAAAAAGTTTAAATAAAGTTTACGCGTTATTTTGTTGGTTTTTTTTTCGTTTTTTTCTAAAAATGGAAGAATAATTTTTGAGATTTTTTTTCCTTCATATTTTTATCAAATTTTTCTGTTTAAAAGATTAAAAAATTTGGGTATTAATTTAAATCTGCCCATCTGTCCGTTTCTCTATGTAATAACTTCTACACAGTTTATGATAGCAAATTTTAAAAATATGTATTTTATTTTCTAAAGTGTATATCTGAGATTTTGCTTAATATTTATTTAATCTAAAAACGCCAAACGATAGGACATGTTTTTAGATTTATAAATCAATATAAAAATAATACGATTTTTTGTAATTTGGTATTAAAATTTTACTGTTATGTGAAAACAAAAGTTTTTGCAAAATTTCGTTTTGTTTTCTTAATAACTGCAGCACACTCTTTTAGTTAGAAACTTGAAATTTGAGAGAAGAAGATCTTTCATAATTACCACAGGTTATCTGAGAAAATATTTTTGTAACACCCCCTATTTAAAAGCTATTATGAAGGTGAAAATTTACTATTTTTATACACATGTACAAATTATAATAGGTTTTTCTAATTACATAGGATTTTCTCAAAATTGTTGATAGTTTCTCTTCATTTATCACAATTTTTTCTATATATGTATACAAAATTTTAAGACAAATTCTAAATTTTATACAAATCACAATTCTAAACTGTTTTTATTGTCTTTTGGAAAAAGCGCACCTATTAAAACCTTTGGTTTTAAATACTACCTTGTTTTATTTTTTTTAATTTGAAATGCTTTTATTTTGAATTTTATTTACTATGGAATACGGTTTGCCATTGCATTTATTTTATAAAAAATTGAAGATAGAGAGGTTCTTAGAAAAAAACTTATTTAAAGTTTGAAATTGTTCAATTGTAATTTATCAATAAAAAAAAAAAAAATTATAAAGTCTAAAGTATGCTCATTTTAAAAATATCCTTTTGTAAAAAGTGTAGTAAAAATTTAAAGTTTTTTATGTTCATGTAAATCATGAATGCAGCTTCCTTTCTTGATTTGTGTTCTTATTTTTTCATTTATCGGTGAATATCTTGAATCTTAGGTTATCGGCATGAATATATTGAATCTTAGGTTATCAATTTAATTGTGGTGTGTCCGGTTTTCGGTTGTCTACCAGAGTTTGTACTATATTATGTATATTATTTCCATGATTTTAATTTTGATGTATGTACCAGCGATGATTCTTAGATAATTGTTTTTAAGAAATTATAATTAAAATTTAATAGTTGCTGTAATTTTGTGGAAATGTAAAAATGTGCTATCTTGTTATTTGTTATTGTTTCCTTTCATTATTAAACATAGAAAAGTAAATTAATCCAATAAAGTATTATCGGTTAATACCGTCAAAAAAGTGTAAGAACCAATATAGATTTTAAAAGCATTAGATTATACTCAAAAATGAAAAATCTTTTTCTTTTATTTTTATATTTTAGACCAAATTTTTTAAAAAGGACAAATATTTATTGCTAAATTTAAAAGTAGAAACTTTTAAGATCCGATTAGTATTCGTTTCAATCTTAAAGTTTCGAATGTTTTTTTTGCATTTCTATTAATTCAATTTTCAGTTTTGAATATAAAATTAATTGGAAAATGTTCTATATTAACGAAAATGCCTTTTATTTTAAAGGACAAATGAAAAAATTGAAAATCACTTAAAAAAATAATAATGTGTATTATCTTTTTGGATCTTAACTCAGTATAACAATCTTCTTCTTAAACCAACCAACTAACAAAATATGTTTAAAATGACATAATATGATTTTAATTCCTTTTTTGTGTAGTATAGTGTATAAATATATAAATTGTAATATGTTCGACATCTTTAATTAATTTTTTTTTGTATTAATTAATTTTAAGAATATAAATATGGAATGATTATATAAAATGAAAATCCATATTATATTCAATAATAGTATTTGTAATGTTATTCAAGTTATAATTTATTTTCTTAATTATTATAAGTTTCCCAAATATCATTTAGTAAGGATCCTTCCAAAAAAACAATTTTAATTTTAAAGGTTCAGAATTTTATTGATAACAAATTATTTCTAAGAACCATAAAAAGCTTAAGAATCCCATTCGTTCTGAGATACCCTCTTTCCAATTATGCTAAAAAAGCTCAAATACAGAATGTTTTAAAAAAATATTCAGTTTGAAACAACATTTTTTTATTTAAAAATCACTTCAAACCTTCATTGCTTTATAATTGCTGGGTATTTGAAGATCATGAGTATATAAATTAAAGTATCTTTCTAAAGCAAGCCATTCAACAGTTATTGATTTTCTTAGAAAAAATCATCAAAAATATTTAAAGTTTTATATATCTCAAAAATGATATAAATTAGACCCCCTCCAATTTTTTGCTAGGTTTTACCTACTCTACGTGCCTCAAAACGTATAGAGTTCTTATGTGGACACATCATGTATATTATTAGTATATTGTTATCAATTTCTGTATTACCTTCGTATATTTTATTTCTTTTTTTCAGTATTATAATAAAATTGTAAGTAAATTTCAATTCGACTTGATTTTTTTTTCTCTTTAAGTCTTCCCAAATTTATTTTTTAACATTTTTTTAGACTTTCTTCTGAAATTTACCATACACTTAAAGGCTTTAATAATAAATTATATAAATTTTTACAACTCATTGTATTGCTGGCATATATTGATCTGATAAGTTGAATATTGATTTAAATTAAATTGAATAAAACCGTTACACTCTGGAAAGTATATAAAAGATAAAGAAAAATAAAAAAAATTTATTTTTTTTTCGAGAGTGGGTGAAATTTATCAAAAACACAACATAAAGAAGCAGAATGAACATGATTTTTCCATATGAGCATTTGGTACTTTAATCCATTAAATACTACCATACTTTTTTAATAAAAAATTATAAAAATGCATAATGTGGGTGTCAAATTTAATTTTATAAATGTAGTCTTATGCTTTAGACTTTATTTTTTTTTAAAATATGTACTATGTCAATAATTAATTAATTCATTAAACTCTAAAAATTTATAAAAAAGAATTATGATAATATCCCAAAGGAATAATGGAATAAAAATGATATTTTTAAATTTCGACTAATCATTCAAGAGGCTTACATAAAATTTCCGTTTGACATATTATAATATAATACAATACTAGGAGAAAAAAAAGTGTGATTTAATATGGTTCATTGATTTCAAAGATTAACCTCGAAAGAATGAAAATATAATTCCCATTTCCATTTAAAAGCAATATGTGTAAATTGATAATTTATATTATTTAACGGTAGATTTACTGAAAGGATCATTTTTCTTAAACTTAAAATAATATAATAAGTATGAAGAAACAATAATGCAGATATATACATATATACATTATGTGTATATATACATATATCTACTAAGCACATAATATTTTTAAAGAACATTTAAAATTATTGAACCGAATTATTATTAGACAAAAGTTTAAAAATATTTTTACATTATTATTTTTCTGGCTCTAAATCAGTTCCTTATTGTAAATGTTACAATAAGAATCTGCCGCTAATCTTATTCAAATTTGAAACTTACATCCAAATAAAGAATATGAGTTCAAAAAGAAGTCACAAATTTTGAGTTTTTAGCAAAAATCTTACGGGCTATTATTGTGCAAAATATTGTGCTTCCAACTGAAACTTAGTTGAATATAAAAGCAAATTCAAAATTTATTTGTTTTATCAAATCTGATTTTATTCATCAGAATAATAACAAAACTATTCGTTGTTTTGTGAGAATAACATTGTGCGAATCACATTTCGCATAGTAATTTTGAGTTTTATATATTTTTATAAATTCCTTAAATTTTAATTAAGGTCATTAAAGCTAGCAAAGTACGAATTTTCAATTTATTTATTCAAATAATTATTTTCGTCGCTTAAAAATACAGAAAGTAATAGTTTGATTATTTTTAGCTTAACTCTAATTTAATTTGTTAAAATTATAACTATACATTTTCGATAATTTTCGTTCCCATTAAGAGAATTTGTTATCTGAGCAGGAGTTGAGCCTGTACTCCCTTTGTTAATATGCCATCTGCTGAACAACCGACTACCTTAGGCCTCTAAGAAATTTATTTATTTAGCTTTCTAATATTACAAAAAAAAGTTTAAGTAATACTAGTATTACCTTCGGCTGCTAGGGCCATTACAGGTGCGTGAAAAAAGTCCTTAACATTATTTTTAAAATTAATGTTAAAATTGCATATTTATAGGCGTTAGTTTCATTTGTATAAGAAAAGTACTTTGTCAACTTTGTTACTTGAGATACATTTTTATATAGGTACACTACAATATCTATTCTACATGTTCAATTTTTAACAAAATTTATTTTTAATGAAATAAACTTCATTAAAGGGTTATGTAAATATAATTTTTGTTTTATTTTCCTTTAATTAAATACATTGCAAGTTACCAGTGTAAATTTGTTTTTCTTATATTTCCCTAGAAATAAAACTGTATATATTTATTATGTATATCTGTCATTTCAATTTTATTTTATCTATTTTTTTTTTTTGATGATCAACTTTGCATAAATTTTCTGCCTTAAGGTGTACATTTATTTTAATTAGATACACAAATATTGTATTATAAATACGAAACTAAGGGAAATTTTAAAGAAAAATTCATGAGAAATTTTTATATATTCAAATTATTTTTAAAGTGTATGTTTATTTATAAATTTCAAAGAAGTATCTTTAATTTAAGAATTTTTTTTTGGTTGAGTAAGTTCTGAATCGATAAAAATTACCCTTTAATTTGTATTTTATTTAGATTTTTTATAGTTTATTGTTTAATTTTGGCTTCTTTGTCTGCTGAAACTAATATTTAAGGACGTTTCTTGAAAGTGACACCACAATTTTAAAATAAATCTTAATAATGCGGGATTAGAGAAAATTAATACATTTGGCTAGTCCTTGAAAAAAGGAAAAATCTTATGCATCTTTTTAAAAGTTATACAGCATTGTTGCAGTAAAGCTAGAAAGTATTGCAATACTTTTCGATATCTTAATAATCATATAATAGCTCGAGTTATTTTCTGAATTTATTCGGTAAAATTCGGAGATGTTATTTTTAGAGGGTGTTATATTAATAAAATTAACATCACATCTTATACTGTAAAGGTAGTACAATAAATTCGACTTGATTGGGGTACATTTAATTAGCAAAAAATGGTTATTTACAGTTTAAAAATTTAAAGTATGTAGTTATGTACATATGCACATATTACAAGATTTTATAATTTTATTTGACAATTTCATAACTTAAAATTAAACTCAAGGTAAATTATTTACAGTCATTATAAGATATTTAAAAGATTATTGTTTTTTTTTTTTTCGTTTTTGAAATGAATTAAGAATAAGTTTTAGATAATATTCACCAACCTTAAAAGTATTACAAAAAATATACTTAAATATTATTAAAAAATTATTATTTTACAATAAAAAATTTCAATGCCAGTTTGTTTTTATAGGTAGCGTATATACATATATATTATATATATATATATATATATTCCATTTTGCAATTTATAGTTTGTGGTTCGAATTATGGTAATAAAAATTTCTGCATAAATATATTAAATTTTAAACAAAAATAGATATGTGTATATATATATAAAAGTTTTTAATACAAATGGGAATGAATATTATATGTAATATAAATGTGGTGGGCATTATATATAGTTTTTTTTTTTAATATGCAAATAACTTAAGGTGTACATTTTAATTGAAATTCTAGAAATAAGTCATGTGTAATGTTTTTAGTTTGCTTTCAATCAGGTACTGCAAAAATTAATTTAAATAATTATGCCTTCAGAATATATATATATACCTACATATAATATGTAATATGTGGGATAGTTTGTTATATTTTTGTTGAACTTAAAACATATTATGTTTTACTTATACGTATTCATACAAATAAAAGTTCTAGAGAAAAAAAAATTAAATGTTTTATTTTCGTTTTAGTTTTTTTTTTTTTTTTTGGATTTTTCTCAGTTGCAAGTTAAGTGGAAAAAATATCAAAGTAAATTGAGTTTTTTTTTTTTTTGCTATAGAAAATTTTATTTTTTTATACCCGTATGAACTATGTTCAAGGGTATAATAAATTTGCCATTACGTTTGTGACAGCTTAAAGGAGTCGAGCTAGATATAGTGTCAAAGGTATGGATCGGCTCAGAATCGAATTCAATTCTGAGTCGATTAAGCCATGTACGTCCGTCCGTCCGCACGATAACTCAAAAAATAAAGGTAGCTAGGAGGCTGAAATTTTTTTTAAGTTGCTTTTACAAAATTGTTAGTTTTGCTATTTAAATCCAGCATTTTTGGCCGCCGAGTTCGAGTAGCTGCCATACAACTTCTTTCTTTATATGGAAATAGCTCAGTATCTTATTCAAGCTAGGTATCTGAAATTTAGTAAAGAGGTGCCGAGTTACATGCCAAGAACTTTCGTAAAATTTCAAAAAAATTTGGTTGATCTAGAGCAGCCGGTTCAGGCTTCTTACACCTCCTGTAACTTAATGAAGCTAGGCGCCTGAAATCTTACAAATGATGATCAGAGTTTTATGGCCACAACTTCTGTAGAATTTTGTTGTGCTGGTGCAGCAGGTTCGGGTAGTTTCATTACAACTCCACAATTTATATAAATATATCTCTGTAGTTAACGTATATCGGTACTAAAACATTTGAAAGCTTTTACAAGATGGTCAAGTTTTATAGAAACAGGGTATATTACGTTCATACGGGTATCCCAGAGTTGACACAATCTACTCTACTGCACTCTTCTTCGTTTTATACTAAATTTAAAGTTTCATGGTAATGTGTTGTTTTAGTTTTATTTTAATATGAATTTCTAAAGAATTAAAGTTTAATTTATATAGTTAGTTTACAAACGCACTTTTTCTTATTTTTGTATTATATATATGTAAGAAAGAATATTTAATTGTGTATGAAATGTTTGAAATTTTAAAATTAAATGAAAATTTTAATACGGATAATTTGCTAATGCTTAGAATTTTGTTTATATAGATTATAAGTATATGTAATAGATTTATGGAAAGCTTTCTTTTGCATTTATAACAAGGCTACTATTACCATTTTTTTTTTTTTAATTGATAATGGTTTTGATCAAATTGAACATAAGAAATTTAAAAATGCGGAAATTAGATTTTTTTTTACTTTTTCTACAAACTTATGACGTTTTAATAATTTATCGTTTTATTTTTATTAAACATAAAATATTTGTAAAATATAAACGATTTTCAAAAAGACACTAAAAATAGTCCTCTGATAGTATTTGATTCTTACTGACTATCCTTCTTTATATTTTAGCCAATATATGTAATTGACTCAAATCCCATAACTAGGGTGATGTAGGGTAAGAAAAATTGGACAGAGATGCAGAAACTTTGAACTGGAGAGTGCTGTAGAGAAACAAAGAATTCACCTATTAGAATTATTAGTGTGTTATTATTGGTAAAGTCATAAACAGTTACAATATGCAGGAGTATATAACAGTTTCCTGCATGAGGTATTAATTGAAAGAAGCTTAACTGTAGCAGTCATTATTTTATTATTATCATTATTAATTATTGTAAAAGCCATTTGTCAATTACATCATGCGGTAATATAAAGCATCTTCCTGCATGAGGTTACCAAACGCAGCTGCACTGTGGCCGCTATTTAATATTTGTATTCTTATTTTACGATATACAATATTACGATATAAAATTACTACTTAATTTTATATGTTTATATGTATTTTATATGTTTTGACCGAGATTTGAATTCTGGAGACTCTCCGATTGAAAAGGCGGCAACTTAATTACAACGCCATTTTGTAGTCATGAGTTTAACAATTTTTTTTTGTTTTAAAGATTTTAGCTCTAAAATTTTAGCTGACAATTTTAGTATACATATGTTCTATAAAGATATCTTTGTTAATATTTCAGTTCCAGTAGATTTTATAGATAATACGATAATACTATAATAGTTACTCAGTTCTATATATAAATAAATTATAAAATAAAACTTTAATTTTAATCAAAGTAATTTAAAAATTAATATAAAAAAAGAAATAAATCCTTAATTACTATTTTTATTTACATATATATTATTAAAAAATAGTGTGAAAATGTCACATTTACTTGAAGTTTAATTATTTTTTTTTTGTAAGATTTTCACCCATTAAAGTAATTTATTATTATTACATTTTTCTTTTTCTTTTTTGTTTTTGCTATTAAATCTTATTAATGCTGACAGAAAAAGTTTTATTTAATTTAATATTGTATGTATATATGAAATAGTTAAGAATTTTTTTTATATAGTTGCTTTGAATAATGAGTATTTTTTTGAAAAATATTAACAATTTAGGTATATAAAATTTAAAATAAAAAAATATTAATAAAAATGGTTTAGTTAGTCTACTAGAATTAAAATAATATACTGGGTTTAATAATGTCCTTTTAATGAGATTTGATCAAAAATGTTTAAAATATACTTTCGACTTATAGATTATACATATATCCTTAGCTTAAAATATTTTCTCTTAGTATTGCATTTTATGTTGTATACGTTTCTCATATTTCTATTAATCTTTCTGCTAAATCAAATAAATAGTTCTTTTATAAAATAATAGATGGCGCACAAATATAGTATCTTGGTTTAATAATCTTGTACAATAATTATAGTTAATTAATCAAACACTTATTGAAAATAATCATTAAAAGTAAATGAAGCTTAAGTTTAAATTTTAATAATAAGCGATGTTGTGAATATCCTATATGGTCCTTAAAGAAGTGGAGATGAAAATAACAAAAAAGAAAAATTGAACGGACAAGACGTATTTTTATGCGCATTCAAAAATGAATTGTTCATTTTTATAATATAAATTTTTACGATATAAGATATAAAAAACAACAAGGAGACTCCAATGGTCTCTTGGCGATCGAATTGTTTATCACTTCATATTTTAACTGAAAGGAAGTAGGTTAAAAAATTACTGCAATCTATTGAAATCTATAGGAATTCTATATAGGAATATAGGAAATCTATAGGATTGCAATCTATAGGAAATAATAAAAAAAATTTTAATTACAATTCAACTTGCGTCGTAGTAATTTAAATTAACTATATGCATTATTTAATAATAATATTTACCTCATTATAACCTTGAAGCAGCCGAGAATATTAGTAATGATACTTCATGTTAATTAAAAAAAAAAACATCTAAAGCAATTCTGTTAAGCTCGTAATAAATATTTTTAATAGTAAAGAAAACCAAATTTTCTTTGTAATATTAATTATAAAGTAATAATTATAGAAGGAAGTATGTAAGTATCCAAAGGTTTTTAAAGGTGTACAAATTTTACAAAACAAAAATATTAAAAAAAATACCCCGGTCAGGTCAAAAATAATATATAAAATATAATAAAATAATGTAAACAAAGTATTAAATATAATTATAATTGAATACTTGTACCGAGATGGCTCACATGCTAGAGGTAAAAGGGTCCTAAAAATATCGGCAAATATTTATATCTGGACGATATAATATAAAAAAAAAAAAAACATTATAGAAAATCAAGAGATACTTTTTTCAATTTTAAAACAAAGAACACATCATTTAAAAATATAATTTTGAAGCTATTTTCAAAGGATCTATCTCCTCTTGCTCTGTTTCACTCTGTCCGTACATGTTGAGGTAAGAGAGAATTTTTAGAATTAAGTAGTATAAATTTCCTTAGACAATTTTTTTGTACCACTCCCTGTTTAAAAGCTATTAGAGAGCTATCAGCTCAAAAATTGAAAATTTGCCATATTTAGACACCTGCATAAATTTTTTTTCGGCAAGACATAAAAATTAAAGCTTTAATAATATATTTTTACGTGTGTTAACGGTTTTTCTTAGTTATATAGAGTTCTGGACTTACGTCTCCTGAAAATTGCAAAAAAGTCCTATTTTCCCATTTTTTCTTTTTACATGAATTTCTAATAAAATTTTCAAATTTTAGAGCAGAATCACAATTCTAAACATTTTGGAAATGTGCGCTTTTAAAAACTGTTGGCTTACATTCTGCCTTGTTTATATTTATTTATAGAGCATAAAATAATACGTGACGTTCGGCTTTTTTAAATTGAAAAAATATAAAACTAAACGTGAAATATAAACATACGTTTACGTCTATTTTTAAATATACATTTAAAAATATACGTAGAGACAAAATGACAGATAGATTGAAATTTGTAACTAATAAGGAAATTTCATTTTTTTTTTTTTTTTTTTTTTTTAAAGCGCTAAAAATATATAAATAAACAAATATAAAAGACTATACTAAAAATACCATTTTATCAAATCGTTATATAAAGACTAATTTAAAACAGAACATATTTTTTTTTTTTACTAAAGAAAAATTTTTTTAAAATGTAATTAAGTGTCTCTTTTTCTTTGGTCTCCCTTTAAAAAACATATTTCTATAATTGGATAAGAAATAAATGTAAACAAAATAAATATTATGTTACAGCATGGATTCAAGTGATTTATTCTTTTCGTTGTTTTTTTTTTTTTCATCTTTTTTTTTTTAATAATAAGATATTAAATTCATATTATATTAAAAAATATGTTTGTATAGTGAAAGTAATTTTTTATTTTAATTTCTATATTTCTTTTTCTAGGCTGCAAACGGAAATTTAATTTTCACGGTAACCATACCATATATTTACACAGAAAAAAAAAGTCAAATTAAGAATGCAGGAAAGAAATTCCTATTTAAATTATACCTTCATGGCCATGGGATGCTTTCGAAAAAATGTTTTTTTTTTGTTACAGAAAAAAAAAAAATATGGAAAAATTTTGTTTAACGAGTATAAAAAAAAAAAAATTTTATAAGAATGTTCAGAATTTTAAAATGGTCCTTATATGAATATATTAAGTTAAAATCGCGCATTTTTTTCATATAATATTCAAACCTATATAATAAATTTGTCTTTAATTTTAATGTATTGAATAAATAATATTAAAGAAAATTCATACTTAATTTAAATTTTTTTTTCTATCATTTTGGTTTTCTTGTAATACCCTTAAGACGGCATAATTATTTTTGTGACTTATTTTTTACCATAAGTGACTACGTTGTAAATTAATATCATATTGTTAACTTTATTTTTGTTAAGTTTTTTTTTCATATTAAATTTTTGTTAATATCCTCAACATTAAAAAAAAATGATCCGATAATTTAAAAAAAAAATTTAAACAACTTCAAAATTAAAAAAAGGGTATGTATGCCATAATAATATTAGCAGTGACTGTGAAAATTGCAACGATTTTCAATTTAACGTTTTGCCTTTATGGCTTTCGCTTTCCTTTCTCAGAGTTTTCGTTAAGGAGTGAATTTAAAGTAAAATTTATTTTATTATTGTAAATAATATATTCAATATTTTTAACATATTAATGGTCGATTTCTTTGAACAGTTTTATATACGGTTGTATTAAGAAAATTTTTTTTTGTACCAAATGGCGTTTAAGTAATTTACTTAATATCACTATGTCCTGAATAGGATATTGGAAGGATATTATGTGCCCACAATATAAAACATGTCATTCAAATTTCAAATAATCCTAATTTATGTACAAAATAAGGAAATATATACAACGCGATTACTGCCGAAGTGCCACAGACGCAGCAAATATTATGATAACATGCAGCAAATATTAAATAACATGAGATAAATTAAATCAATTTATATTTTAACGTAACCGGGACGCTTTGGAATATCATATTTCTTTCTTTATAATTAAAAAAAAAAAGTATTTTGGTTGTTTATTAGTTTAAAAGAAAACGAACACGTTTTTGACATTTCGAAACGTCGTTGGCAAGTCGTTTACGTCCAGCATAGCCAAGGCATTATATTATTAATGTTAATGTTTTTAAGAGAAATTGTCAAAGTTGGAGAATTATTTTTAATTGTTATTAGTTAATTTTCTTTAGATAGTTAAAACCATATCTTTTATAACAAACTTTTCTGTTTTTCTTCGAAAATATATCTATAAATAAAATAATTGCATTTTTTGCATTTTTGCATTTTTTTTTGCAATTTTCTATTTATAGAAGAACTCTTTAATAAAAATTTAATCTATTTTTTAAAGAATTTTTAAAATTATTTAATTACATTTTTTACATTTTACATATATATATAACATATCATTCTGATGTTCATATTCTTTTTTCTAGTTACAGTTGTAAATTGCAATATTAAAGAGTTTCTAAACATTTTGAGCCACAGGTATATAAAAAAGAAAAATTATCAAAGAAATATATTATTATTTTATTTTTGAAATCAGTTTTTAATAAAACTTTTTGTAAATAATACTTACGTACGTTCTAAAAATTAAATGCAAAACTTTGAAACTAACACAAAAAACAAAAAAAAAAAAACAAAATACCAAAAAAAAAAATTTAATAATACAATAATAATAATTTTTATCAAACAAAATATAAATTATTAAATAAAAAAGAATGAAAGAAAAACAGAAAGTTTTCAAATTAAAAATTGGGACATACCCAACTGACGTCATTTGTGTCCTAAATTCAATTTCTATAAACTATGTTTTATCTGTACACTTATACACATTTTTGTACAAATTTATAGTAGGTAGGTATATGTACATCTATTACAAGTAAGATACAACAGAACAAAATCTTTAGTTAGCTATAGAATTACATACACACACACATTTATACAAATTTATAAAAATGAAAAAAAAAGAAAAAAAAAAATATAACAATTTCTGAAAAAGTTTTTCATTTTTATTTAAGGATATTTTTTTTTTTGGGCTTTTTATATTAGTGAATTTAGGAAATTTGTTCGTCTGCTTTATGTGGGTTAGTTTTTTTTTTGTAAAAAACTTAAAAATCTCTTTCTTCCTCTTAAATCTGTTTTTTATTGGAGTTTAAATTCTATTATATTTCTTTTGAAATTCTTGTAATTCAGTTTGAAATAAATCTTGTTTCTAGAAATTTATATACACTTTTCAGTTAATTTCGTTACTTTAATAACTTCTTCTTCTTTCTTTGTATTATTTGGAGTATAAACTTAAGTACTTGATTGTTTTATTATCTTGAGCCTTTTTCTTTAACATCTATTGAAATTATTAAAGGTTTAATATTTTTATTAAATTATGTAGCAAAATTTTTAATATTTGAGTACACTGGGGATTTGTAACATAATTTTTTTAGTCATTTTCCCGTTTATTAAAAATTCTTGTGATATGTGCACGGTTATGAACTCATAAATCAGCCCACCCGCTAACGCTTAATCAGTCCACCCGTTATTTTGTCTATTGTTTTATTTAATAGCTTATTTTGATATATTCGTTATTTATCCTAAATAAAACTAATGAATCAAGATCATGAATCTTTTTTTCAAACTCCACTCACTAAATGCAATGAAAATCATATCAGTATTAAAAATTGCATATTTATAGGATAGATTCCTTAAAACAAGAATTCTTAAAACAAGACTATCGTAATAACGGTAAATTGTGTTTTTATTTATTTATTTTTTTTTTATTTAAATTTTTTTTTTTTTTATATTTTACTAAGCAACAACAAAAAACAGAAAAAATAATAGCAATGTGCATTATATTAATTGTGTACGGTGATATGACCTACATTATATGGTGTTTCACATGAATTGACTTACGTTATAAAACGATCATGTTGCATTTAATAAAAAAATAAAAAAAAAAAATAAGAGAAAGAATTAAAACACAAATGCACATAAACGTTTATTGAAATTTCCTGTTATTGTTTTGTTTTTTTTCGATAAAAAAAAAAAAAAAAATTTCTATAAGGATGTTTATTTACGTATGCAACAAATTATAAACTAGTGATGCCATTTCATTAAAAACATTTAAAAAAAAAAAAAATAGAAAAAGGGGGAGAAAATTCAGTAATAAATATATGAAATGTTAAATGGCAATTTTTATGTTTTTTTATAATTTCTATGTTATATTAATATGTATATTAATATGTATATGTGAGATTCTGAATTAGGAGAGATTTTAGAATTGGGAATGAAATCAGGTTTGCCTTTTTTTCCTAGAATCTTAAAGCAAAATAATTAAATTAAAAATAAATAAAATAAAACAACAAAATATAAATGCAAAAACTGAAATTTTCAGAAAAAGGAGATTTGTAAAAAAAGAAGAAATTAACTTTTGTAAAAACGATATTTTGTTAACCGATATTTTATATCAGACCCTTATTTTTCAATTATACTCAATTTTTGTATTACTTATAAATTTAATTTTATTTTAAAAAAAACATCAAATCATATTTTAATAATCTGACCTTTATAAATAGTTTAACCTTAGTATAATGGCAATTGCTATGTTTTTTTTACCATATTGTAGAATAATTTTTATCAATTTTAAATTTGATATCAGTAGTTAAATTAAAGGTATACTAAATAAGTACCTAAATATACTAAATAAAAAGGTTATTAAAATTACTCATAATTACCCAATAAGACACCCTTCTAACTTATTATATACGAACCCATACATTAGTTTTAGTAGTTTATGTCAAAGGGAACTTTATCTAACAGTATTTAAAATTTCTTTTCAATGAGATCAAGCGTAATTTCATACTTAATAGAAATTTTGATATCTCATAATAGAAATACCAGAAACCAATCAAATTTTTATCTTACGCTTTTTAGAACTGAAAACCAGAAAAAAAACTGCATATATATCTCCCTAAAAATGTACATTAAAACTTATTGATAACTTTGCTACTTTTAAAAGAAAAAAATTACTGAGCGTATTTTACGGTAATGGGTATTATGTGCTAATTGATAATTATTTATTTATTGATAAGAGTATATTTAGTGTTTGACTTCAACAAAGCATTATTATATCATGTTTAAGTTATTGTAAAATCTACACTCCAATAAACTTTAAGTCTGTCTAAAAAAATATCTTGTATGTCCTACATTCGCCTAAAGCGAACAAAAAAAGTATAAAAGCTAATAAAATTGTAGTCAAAATTGTAACACTGGATGAAAATTTTAACTAAAATTGTATTTTTTTCAAAATACATCATCTAACTAAAATATTTTTTTATGCCATTAGCAATTTTAATATTAGTTAAATTAATTTCTTATTTAATAACTACATTAAATTCTTTCAAGGAAAACAAAAATAATATTTAAATTAAAGTATCTATCGTATTAGTTATTCTCTTTCGAAGAATTTTTATGATAGTAAAAAGCTCATGGAACAATTTTTAAATTTGTTGAATCAATGTTAATGACTTTTCTAATAAGAAAAATCTGATAAAATAAAAATTCAAGGACAAATATAAAATTTTATACTACAGAAAATGGACAAAATTATACTGATACAAAATTATTGATATAGCTACGTGTACTTATATAGATAAATTCCAAATTATAGTTCATGTTAAGGATAGCGATGATTTTTCTATTTGTATATTTTTTGTTTTTGTTTTTTTTTTTTTTTTTTTTCGTTTTCTTTTATTTGATTGATTTATTTTTTGAATTCATTGAATTATTGATAGTGTCAGGATTGGTTAAGGAAGAAACGAACGAAGTGAAGAGAAATAGAAAGAAAAAAAAAAAAAACTAAATGATTGAAAACGTTGTATTAAGAAGATTAAATGGTAATGTGATTTATTTATTTTTTTTTTTTTTTTTATATTTCATTTATTTCTTCATTTTGAAAAATGTACGTTCGATATTAAAATTTTATTTTTTTTTTATTTTTTGGTTGTTGATTTGAATAATGATTGATTTAAAAAGGTGAACAAAAAAAAAAAACAAAAAAATATAAATAAAAAAATAATTTATTTTATAGGGATAATTCAAAAAGTGTAACTGGAAAAGTTAAATTTGTACTTTTTTATCGTTTTTATAATAACAAAAATATATATACTTAGTCGTAAGTATATGTAATTGTTTTTTTTTTTTTTGAAAATTTAACAATAATTGTGATTTTATTCAATTTCGTTTATTTGTTCAAAGTTTTTCTTTAAAAAAAAAAAATAATTGATTTTAACTTATAAAAAATGCAAAGTATTTAATGTAATAATGATTTAACTTATATAGAAACTAAAAACTTTTTTGTTCCTTTGTCAATTAAAAATTTAAAATTAATCAAAGTGCAGCAATCATCCTATGCAAGCTAATAATAGGTTTTGAAAATTAAGAATATATCCCTATTTTTATTTAATTTTTTTTTCTTAATTTCGCAAAAAATTAATGCCAAAATTAATCATTAATTCTGAAATTTAAATTCTTTTCTTTTCAATAACTTAATATTTCCATATAGTCTTATAGATATTTTGAAGTGATGCGCTTTTTATATAATTTTTAAATTATAATAATTATATTTTTATTGTAGTATGCTTAATAATGAGTCGAATGGCGATACAACAAAAGTCCCGGAGTTAAAGTTCCCCGAGGGATTATAACTCCTGTAAAACGGCCAAAAATTAAACTTAAACTTAAAAACTTATTTACTTCATAAACTGAAATATTTGTAATTCAGTGTTAAAACAATCAAATAATTTCCAAAAGTTTATAAAAGTATAAGTGATTATTGATTTGAATATTTTTTTGATAAGATTTTACAGTTAGATACGAAATTTAGGTATCCACTTTTTCCAGAATAATAAAATTTTAGAGTTGGATACAAAATCGGGGTATTTCTCTTTATCCAGAACAAATACATAAATACTCTGGAAAAGAGAGATTTTGTAACTTTTATTTTGTAAAATTTAGAATCTTGTATAGACGAAATTATGACGGATTTTAGAGTTAGATTCAGGGTATTCCCTTTTTTCACAACAAATAAATAAATACTTACTCTGAAAAAGAATCAACTTTAATTTTTGTAACCAAATTTAAAATTCATCCAAAGTTCTAATATATAATATTGCATGGACGAATATATAAATGCATATAATTTTATGGGGAATTATGTCTTATTTTTTAGCATAATTTTGGCTCACTCATCAGAGTTATAATCTCCCAGGGACTTTTCGCTTATTTTTTAGTATCTGGAACTTTTATCATAACGCCAGTTATAATACATAAAACTGAGCTTGAAATCAAATCTCACTTTTTCAAACAAACCAACGATTTCAAGCGTATAGTTTTTACTTGAAAAAATGAAATTCGAGATCTAGATCAGTTTTATGCATTCGATTAAATAAGTTGAGTACATATTAGGTGCTTAATAATTACCAATTGGTTTAAATTTACTATTTTAATCAAAAGTGAAATCCTTTAATTTAAGGATTAGTATAAAAAATGTAGTGTTTTCGCTACTAATTTTGTTTTGAATATGTATAGAATTATTTGGCTGAAATTAATGCCATAAAAAAAACTTAAAAATAAAATTTAACCAATATAACGCTTTTGTCCCACGTTTTCGTTTTTCCTAATCCTTTTATTTAACAACTTTGGATTAAAATGGTTTTAAAAATTATTTTCTATACCTACGACTTAAACGAAGTAATGAAAAATGTTGAAAAAATACGCAAAATAAAAGTAAATAAGTTTTTGTTATCTGAACAAATATATATATAATATATATATATACAAAAAGAAGTAAATTTAATTGTTTTCAAAATATGTTTACTTTTGTCTTGAAGGTAAATTTTTTTTTCAAGAGTATAAAAACCCTTTATTCAATTGACATCAATTATATTAAGTTTGTTTTCATTTTTATTCTTCAACAAAGTTAAGGTTAATGGCTATATAATGTGTTAAAAAGATGCTTTGTATACCTATATATATATATATAAAAAAATAAAAATAAAATGTATCTTATCGAATAATACGATTAGTTATTGTTATTGTTCTACTTACTTTCAGTCATTGTTCTACTCGCAGTAACTGCTTCAAAACTTTTTAACATTGACTTCTTGTTAGTTTAGCGAATTGAAGAATAAAAAAAAAATATAATTCAATTATTTTTTTTGTTTCCTACTTTTAGAATTGAGGAAAAAAAAAATTACCAAGAAAAAGTATTGAAATTGTATTTTTTTTTCCGTTTTCTGTTAAAATATTTAATGTACAAAAAAAAAAAATAAAACTATTTTTTTGATGTTTGTTTTTTGTTCTTGATAAGATTTATTATAAGGAGTTTAAAAATAAACGGTTGCATGATATTTTCAAAGAAAAATAAATAAAAATATTATATTTTTTTTCTAAGAATGTGAAATAATTTTAATTCAATGAGTTTTGAAAGTTTTCTATAATTTATTGTATAAATTTTAATTTTTCAATATTTATTGCATAAAATTTAATCTTAATATTGTTGAAGGAAGCCAACTAAACATTTAAAAATTTATATAAATACAATACAAGAAATGTTTCAGAATTTTGAAATTTTTTAAGATTAAGGCTTTTTTTATAGAAATTTTTTTTTTTAATATAGTGAAGAAATTCTTCTATACAATCAGAATTCATTTAAAATTGCTTTCAATTTCTCATATTAAAAAAAAAACAAAGTAGAATGTAAACCAACGGTTTTTAAAAGCTCATATTTCCAAAATACAATACAAACTGTTTAGAATTGTGGCTTGCACAAAAATTTGAAAATTTAAAAAATGAAATTTAAGAAATTTTTTGTAATAAGAAAAAATGTGAAAATAAAACTTTTCTAGAATTTTGAGGGACTGTAAACCCGGAACCCTTTATAACTAAGAAAAACCGTTAACACACGAGAAAATATATTACTGGAGCTTGAATTTTTATATCTTGCCGAAGAAAAATTTGTACAGGTGCCTAAAAATAGCAAATTTTCAATTTTTCAGCCCTAATACGTCTTAAACAGGGGGTGGTGCAAAAAATTGTTCTAATTTTCTAAAAACTAATTCTAAAAGTTCTTTCTTGTGTCAAAATTTCAGGTTCCTATCTAAAGGCGTGCCGGAGTTATGAAAAAAGAAATTTCATGCAAAATTTGGTTTTCACATAACGGTAAATTTAAATACTAAATTTAAAAATATTGTACAATTTTGATATTAATTTACAAAGTTAAAAAAAAAAATACCTGTCACATGACGTTTTCGGATTGAAAACATCTTAAGCAGAACATAAGATATATCCATTTGAAAATAGGGCTTTTTCAAAGTTTGAGAAGCTGTAGCTCCGTAATGGATGGGGCTACATAAAAAAGTTGTTCCACATAATTATATCTTTTATGAGACCTACCCATGGTTAAAATGTTTTTTTTTCCCTATCTTTCACGGTGTAGAAGTTTTGTAAACAGACGGACGGACGGACGGACATAGTGAAACTAATAAACACATTTTTTCAAAAATTTTTTGTAAATTGTAAACTTAACGTTTTATCATATTTTTTATAAAATTGTATTAAGAGAATATTTGAGAGAAAAATAAAAACATTCAAAACCGGAAAATGGAAAATTCAAAAGCGGAAAAAAAATTGAGTTTTATTATTAAGATGAATCGGTCAAATCTAAAAATATATGTAATCCTACTTCGACTACTGATTTATTTTTAATTATATCCTGAATATATGTTTTGGATCGACTATTAGATTTTAAACTATATGAGATATTTGAGATTATTAGATTATTGAATAATTATATTTCGTTGACTAATTGATAGAATATTGAATAAACTGGCTAAGCTTGGCTGCTGTCCTTTGATATTTAATTCATAATGAATTTTAATTAATATTTAATAAATATTAAATTTTATATTTTTATACTAGTATCTATATTTGAAATTAATACAAACTAATATATATATACGTATATTTTGAATTCTAGAATAAGATACTTAAAAATGCTTAAAGTTTTGAAAATGTAATATACTAAAAGTTATTTTGGAATTGAATTAATTAAAATTTTAAAAAATTATATAAAACTATTTTATATCTTTTAAATTATCCTTTTAAAAGATATGTGCAAATAGTATTTATGCTAATGGTTGGTTAATATATGCCATGGCCTCGGTTGCATATTAATCGAAGAAATGCTAGATTGAATTCTGCACAGATCATCAAGGATTCTCCCTTGGAATCAAATAATGTAAATAATAATGTAAATTTAATGTAATGTAATGTAATTTAGCCTGTAATGGTTTTGGTAGTTAATAGTTTTAGTAAAATTGTGTAATTCATTCTATGTGATTTGTTATAAACTATTAAAATATACATATATATTTTTATATAACTGTAAAATGTAAATTTATTAATAGATTTATATAAAAAAGGATGTAAAATTACGAAAAGAGATAATAAAAAAATGACAAAATAAATTTTTCTTTTTATTTTCCAATTTTTCATTTTTTAATCTACAAACAAAAAAAAATGATTAATTAAAAATAAAAAAAAATGATACAAACAATTTGAAATAAACTTTTTATTTAGAATTGTATAACATAATTTACGTTTTTTTTTTAGTCGTTTTACGTGATAATTCTTTGTGATGTGGTTGTGAATAAATGATTCAAACGATGGCGTTTTTGTTTTACTTACATATTGATCTTTTTATAATTAGATTCAATTTTTGTTACAGTCAAGGTTCTGAAAGAATGAGAAGATAAGCCATAAAATATATATAATGCTTTGTAATTGAAATAAAACACAACTTTCTAATTATTATTAAAATAACATCTCCTGTATATAATGAAAGAATAAATTTTTAACTACCGATTGCCTTACAAGTCTTAGAAGTCTTTAAAGTTTATATATATATATATATTGTTTTTATGTTGTTTTTCTTTCTTCTCTTTTATTTTGCATGACATCATTAATGTGACATTTTTTTTTTTATTACTAAAATATAGGTGTATAATTAACCTTTCATGGGTACTTAGCACGTTTTTGAATACTGAATATATCTTTTTATTATATGTAAGGATAAGGACTAAGTTACATACATTTGCATATATACTCCAAAAACAAAACAAAAAATAAAAGAGGGAAAAAAATAGAAAAAAAAAAAAACTACTAGAAAGATGAAGTACGTACTTATTAAAAGATAAATGCAGACAAATGCAGATTATGCTCGAGTTATGTCATAAATTTAAGTAACTGTGCAAAAAAAAAAAAAAAGAAAAAAAAGAAAAATGTAAACGTAAGAGTAAAATATATCAAAAGTTAACTTTTTTTTTGTTGCTTTTTTTTTCTTTTTTTTGCCTAAAGCTATTTAGTGCTTATTTTCTCAAAATTAGAAACGATTACAAACAATTTTTTATAAAAATTTTTTTTTTTTTTATTTATTTGTGAACAATTTGTTTGCTTTTTATTAACTAAACGCATTTTAAATGAATTGTATATGTAACTATGTATGTATATACAAAAAAGTGGATTTATATTAAGCTTAAATTTCTTTTTCTTTTTTTTTTTATTAAATTATACTTTGAGGGTTTTGGTTAGAAAATTGTAAAAAAAAAAAAAAATAATTTTAAATTTATAATATAAAAATTTGAATGAAAATTTTTAGTACCAAAGAACAATTTAATATATATATATAGAGAAATTCTTATTTTAAATTGAAAAGCTATATATATATAGAAAATGTTTTTAAAATTAAAACTAAGAGTAACATGTTGGTAATTTTTTATTTATCTTTTAAAAATTTTTTTTTATCTTTTAGATTTTTAATCCTGTTTGTTGTTAAAGTGTATTGTAGAATAATGTAGAAAAGGTTATAGAATATAATTCATAACAAATTGTCTGCGGAATCATATTTTATTTGAAACGGCTTTAAAGTTAACTAGGGATAATGTATTTATTATTAAAATATTTAATAGAAAATTTTGCCAATATACAGAATACTCGACTTTCAATGGTCTTCCTTGAACTGGCTGATCGGGAATATCAAGGCAAACCAAAAATTATTCCGGAGCAATGTATCTAATTTTATTAATATCGGGATACCAGTATTCAAAGCTTTTCGTATATGTTTTTTTAAAAGATAATCATATTTTTTTCAGTGTAAAAAATATGAAATTGATTTAAGATAAATTAAATTTTAAGTTTATCAATTTTTTTATATGCAAATGCCTAAAAGAAATTTGTCGTTTTTTATTTGCAAAATTAGAATTATTTTAAATTGTGACTTTTCTATAATGTGCAATTTTTATTTCATTTTTAAATTTTCCAAAGTTTTCAACTTTAATTTTTGTTTTATCACAATTTGTATTAAAATTTTTTACCTTTTTCGAGAAAATTCAATATAAATGTCTTATTAGAAATTTTTTTTTTTTTTTTGAAAGAAAGTTTATTTGCAAATTTCCTCGTCTCCTGATCTAAGAAAGTTCATTGAAAACCGGGCATTATGTTTAATAACAACAACAAAAATAATTGTATAATCATAACATAAAATCAATATATATTTTTATTTTTTTTTCCATAACATTTAAATATTACTAAGCATTAATTCCAATGTTAACACCAAATATCTTTCTCTTGTTATTATATAATTTTTTTTCAAACTGTTTTATTAGCAGTTTTTATCTTACTTTTTTTTTGTAATTTTTCACCATTAAATTATAGAATTTCCTCTACCACACAACAGTTATTCATTTTTTAAACTTATATTGCGGATAATATTTATAATGTATCACAGCGTTACATCGTTTCCAAATACACAGTTTATTCTTTAGATTGAATGTAAACAAAAATTTCAGGGTTTTACTAAATAGATTGTTAGAGTGATCTCTTATTTATTCTTATGTTTATAACTATTTTATATTTATTTGGCGAAAAATATTTTATAAGTTTTTTTCTGGGATTTTTATTCGTTTAAGAAACTTTTTTTTTTAATGTTTTTGTCTAAATTCCAATTTGTAGAAATATTGTAATAGATATTCTTATACTTTTTAAAATTCTTACTATTTATGCTTGAAAAGAATATAATTTTATGTTTTTTTTTTTCAACATGAATACTAAAAATTAAATAAAATAATGAGAAAAAGAATAAAAATGCCAAATGTTAAAAAATAAACTTTGTAATATATTGTTGATGAAAAAAAAAACTTCCAGTTCCTGCATTTGATCATTACTTTACTATTATCACTAGTTTTCATTTTTTCTTTCATTCCATTATAATAAATTTAAACTTTCAAACAGAGTTGCATTAAAAAAAAAAAACAAAAGTTGGAAATATGTGTCAGAATTGAAATTTTTTTTTATTTATATGGTCAAAGAATTTCATGATTTTTGTATTTTTTTGTTTGTTTTTTTTTTTTTAAGGAAAATGGTATTTAAAAAAAAGTACCTAGTAAATCTTTCTTTTGTTTTAAAGAAATGAAAGATTTAAATTAAAAGAACCGATTTTGAAAGGAGATTAAAACAAAGTAAAAAGAAAAAAGTATGATATAATATTATGATCTATGGTTTGTTTTATTTCTTTTTTTTTCTATAATGATATTATCGTTATTTTTTGTTTTAGCTCAGAAATTTTTCATTTAAGTGTATAGTAAAATTAATTGGAAAAAAAGTTCTATTTTTTGAAAGTTATTAAAATTTAAAAACAAAAAGAAATAATAGCAAGAATTTTTTATTTTTATATTTTATGTACATATATAACACAGTTTTTTTATTGCAATTCGCCAGATACTAGGCTTCAACCTCAAATTCAACATCAATCTTTTCAACCTCAAAGTTTTTTTTACGAAACTCATCTTTGGTATCATTATATTAAGTGTAACCAAACTTATTATATAACTAACTTTGAAAATCAAAATTTTCTAAATTAAAACTTTTGGATAGTGGAAGTAAAATGAAGTAATGTACTAAATTTTTAAAAGGTCAGTCTTAATGTTTTAAATACCCCAATTGGTAAATAATTCATATAAGATGAAAGTTTTTTCTACATTTTTAAAATTTATTATTTTGCATTTTTAAAAAAAATTAATGCTTGTCTTATATCCATTAAAGCAATATTTAATAACTCATGTTTAAATAGTTTTAAGAAGAGAGTAATAAATCAGAAAATTCGTTAAATAAAAGGACATTTACTATTTTTAGACACATGCACAAATTATAATAGCTTTTTCATATAGCAATCTAATTACATAGAATTTTTGTCAAAATTGATGATATCACTCTTCATTTATCACAATTTTTTCTATGCATGTATACAAAATTCTAAGAAAAATTCTAAATTTTATACAAATCACAATTCTAAACTGTTTTTATTGTCTTTTGGAAAAAGCGCACCTTTTAAAACCTTTGATTTTAAATACTACCTTGTTTCATTTTTTTAAAATTTGAAATGCTTTTATTCTGAATTTTATTTACTATGGAATACGGTTTGCCATTGCATTTATTTTATTCAATAAAAAATTGAAGATAGAGAGGTTCTTAGAAAAAAACTTATTTAAAGTTTGAAATTGTTCAATTGTAATTTATCAATAAAAAAAAAAAATTATAAAGTCTAAAGTATGCTCATTTTAAAAATATCCTTTTGTAAAAAGTGTAGTAAAAATTTAAAGTTTTTTATGTTCATGTAAATCGTGAATGAAGCTTCCTTTCTTGATTTGTGTTCTTATTTTTCTTTAGCTTTTACAGCATTTATCGGTGAATATCTTGAAGCTTAGGTTATCGGTATGAATATCTTGAATCTTAGGTTATCAATTTAATTGTGGTGTGTCCGGTTTTCGGTTGTCTACCAGAGTTTGTACTATATTATGTATATTATTTCCATGATTTTAATTTTGATATATGTACCAGCGATGATTCTTAGATAATTGTTTTTAAAAATTATAGCTAAAATTTAATAGTTGCTGTAATTTTGTGGAAATGTAAAAATGTCCTATCTTGTTATTTGTTATTGTTTCCTTTCATTATTAAACATAAAAAAGTAAATTAATCCAATAAAGTATTACGATTACCGGTTAATACCATCAAAAAAGTGTAAGAACCAATATAGATTTTAAAAGCATTAGATTATACTCAAAAATGAAAAATCTTTTTCTTTTATTTTTATATTTTAGACCAAATTTTTTAAAAAGGACAAATATTTATTGCTAAATTTAAAAGTAGAAACTTTTAAGATTCGATTAGTATTCGTTTCAATCTTAAAGTTTCGAATGTTTTTTTTGCATTTCTATTAATTCAATTTTCAGTTTTGAATATAAAATTAATTGGAAAATGTTCTATATTTTTTCAAAATAACGAAAATGCCTTTTATTTTAAAGGACAAATGAAAAAATTGAAAATCACTTAAAAAAATAATAATGTGTATTATCTTTTTGGATCTTAACTCAGTATAACAATCTTCTTCTTAAACCAACCAACTAACAAAATATGTTTAAAATGACATAATATGATTTTAATTCCTTTTTTGTGTAGTATAGTGTATAAATATATAAATTGTAATATGTTCGACATCTTTAATTAATTTTGTTTTGTACGTGTACAATATTAATTAATTTTAAGAATATATATATGGAATGATTATATAAAATGAAAATCCATATTATATTCAATAATAGTATTTGTAATGTTATTCAAGTTATAATTTTTTTTCTTAATTAAAAGTTTTCCAAATATCATTTAGTAAGGATCTTTCCAAAAAAACAATTTCAATTTTAAAGGTTCAGAATTTTATTGATAACAAATTATTTGTAAGAACCATAAAAAGCTTAAGAATCCCATTCGTTCTAGGATACGCTCTTTCCAATTATCCTAAAAAAGCTCAAATACAGGATGTTTTAAAACAACACTTTTTTATTTAAAAATCACTTCAAACCTTCATTGTTTTATAATTGCTGGGCATCTGAAGATCATAAATTAAAGCATCTTTCTAAAGCAAGCCATTCAACAGTTATTGATTTTCTCAGAAAAAAAAATTTTACAAACAGACAAATTCCAAATTATACGATTTACAAATTGAAGATTTGAACAAAAATTTGTTTGTTCATAAAACGACATGTTAAAAACCCTACCTACCTACAAAAAAACTTATTATAAAAAATAGGTTTTGTCAATTAAACATTTGAACTATTTAGCAAAAAATACATATTGTAAAATACCATAAATTACATACACTCGCACATATAGTAAACTAATAGTATATATGAATACAGAACATATATGTTTGGGAAAATCAAATTTAGTAAATTTTTTTTGTTTTCAAATAATTTAGAAATAACAAATATATTTTGAGATAAAGTTATCTGCTTTTTCTGCAAGTGACGGTTTTTTTACGTTTATAAATTTTGTGAAATAGCAAAAGAATATTTTTTATGGGTATTAGAATTAGATAATAAAATCAACGTTTTCACTTTTTCTAAATTAATTTAATCGTTTCTTTTTGTTAAAAATATTTTTGTTGTATATATTTCTTGTTAAACAGCTTTTTGTAAAAGGGCAACTTTTTCAAAAGGGTAAATTTAAGAAGTTCCGTTTTTACAAAACGGAAAATGATCGTATTAGAGTAAAATGGGAAATTTTACAAAAATCCCCTTTTTGTGAATCAATTTTCGATGAAAAATATTTTGGTAATATTTATGTTGATAATGTATACCATACCACTACCCCATTTTAAGTGCATTTTACACTAAGTAGAAAAGATTTATTTGAATGTTAAATATTTTTAATAAAAAACCATGGTATTTTGGTAGTAAAATAAAGCATATAATAATGTTACTTAGTAAAAAACTCTTAAAATATTTCGTATTTGTTTTTTTTTTATTTAAACTTAAGATGTATTTATATAGAATTTGTATATTGAAACTGCAATATTTTTTTTATATTTATTTTCATATTGAATCTTTGGAATTTAAAACCAAAAAAATCTCTGTCAAAAATGAGTCTACTACGAAAGCCGGTTTACCAAAATCCAGTTTTATGAAAATCCGGTTTTTTGAAATCCAGTTTTCTTAAAATCCGGTTTGTTGTTTTTTTTTATTTAAATTGTTTTGATTACATATATTTTTAATGGATTGGGTACGAATGCTCGTATATCTACATCTCGTTTTTATTTTTTTTGTTTCAATTTTTGGAAAAAGGTTGATTTTGTACACAAATATTCGATTTCACGTCAATTAACTGAAAAACAATTGACAGAAAAAATAATAATATGTACTTTCTAATTTAATAATTTATTACTCTAATAATAACATCCCAAAATTCAAAATTCCAAAATTGAAAAATCCCAAATTCTAAAATCCCAAAGCCGTTTTGTTGTCAAATATTCTGTAAAAGACGTTCTGAATATGTAACCAACTCTAAAGCCTTCGCTAATTATTTTCTTTACACACATACTGTAACATCAAAGAATTTAAAATAGTGGGGGTTGCAAACACCTGCTAAATAAATTATGAAACGTTGAATCAACTTTTAAAGCCCTGCTGATGCAGTATCTTGCATATGCATATATATATAAATATTCTGGAACAAAAAAATTCTCTGATTTTGAATTCAACTCTAAAATCCCTCCTAATTCAGAATCTCTCTACAAATATTCAAATATTCTGGAAAAAGCGTTTACCTCATTTTGTATCTAACTTTAAAATCCTTCTTATTTTAAAATCTTGCATGTACATATATTTAAGTATTCTGGAAAAAGCGGCAACCCAGACTTTGTAAACAAAAGTAAAATTTCTTTTAATTCAAAGTCTTGCATATAAACTTTTCTGTGAATTTTTTTTTTTGCGAATCCTTCTTTCTGGGAATTGACGGGATACCCAAATATTCAATAAAAAATATATAAATACGTAGTACATCTTCTATAGTTGATAGTTCTTCCATAGTTCCATAGTTGTGGAGAAACCGGATTTTTAAAGAAAAACTGGATTTTTAGCAAGAATTGGATTTTAAAAAACCGGATTTTACAAAGCTGGATTTTATAAAGCTAGATTTCAAAAAACCAGATTATGGTAGATCGGATTTTGTTACGCTGCCGTCAAAAATTTGTTCTCAAACTCTTGCTTTTCAAGTTCAAACTCTTTTTTTTCCGATTTGTTTTGTGAATTATGAATAGGTAATAAATAAATAGATAATAATAATCTTCAATAGTCGTAACGTATTTGTTGTAACTTATTTAAAGTAATATAAAAATGAATTAAAAATAGTTATTTTTAGTCTTTTCTGAGAGATTCTTTTATTTACAAAAATTAATTAAAAAGATAAATTAGCAAATTCTTGGAATAGATTAAATAATTAAGATTTTATTATATAGAAATTAACTAAAGGCAAAAAAAAAAAAAACTTTTCATTTAAAGAAACCTTTAAAAAATTTTTATAACTAAAATGAGAAAAAATTTTCTTAGAAATATATTTTCTAATTGTTCAGTAATTTCCTGTCTTTTTGTGTTTCCTATTTTGTTAAATATGAAACAATTATTTTTTATTTTTTTTTTCTTTTTCTTAAAATTTTTCCATTTCTAAAAATATTTTATTTTAATGAATTTTCTAAATTAATGTTTGTCAAAAGCTATTGAAATTATAATACATTAAGTTTTTGTTTTTTTTTTTTTTTCTTGTTTTTTCCATAAATCAATATCATTATACCATTTCTTTTAAAAGGATCAAAAGTTTAATTGTGTTAGTATTGTAAAGATTTTTATGGTTCGGTAGATTAAAGCTTTGGTTTAAGTATATTATTTAAAAGGTGATTGGTGAGAATTACCATTCCAGAATTTATTCATATAAATCAGAGTGGTAGTTAACAGATATAAAAAAAGCAAAAAGAAAATATACCTACTAATTTTATTCAAGGACGACTTATTATTGTGACGTATACGTACGTATACATATAAATACTTTAATACATTTAAAAACGATTTTTTTTTTTTTTTGCTTATAATTTGTTTTTCTCTTTCTATTCCTTTCTATTATTGGGCGTTTTAATTTTGAAATTAAATTTTTGATCATAAATAAATTGTTTAACAAATTCTTTAGTTATTAATTTAATTTTTTTTTTTTTTTTGAAATTAGTGTCAATTTCATAATTATTTATTGTATTGGATATTTAAATGATCCAGATCAAAAAAAAAAAAAAAAATTGAAAAAAAAAAATAAATCAAAGAAAGACCAAAAAAAATAAAAATTAAAAAACTAAAATTTTATTAACCATGGTCAAGATACTTATGCCCATTTTGTAATAATACTATTAGGTATACTTATAAAGAAGGAATTATTTAATTATGCAAGAATTGTATCGAACAAAAGTCAAAAATAAGCAACAGCAACTTTATTTATAATCATAGTTTCAGTTTAATATAATTGGTTGAAATAAAAAGGACACAAAACAAAGAGAACAAAAAAACAAAAGGAGCAAAAATTAAAAAGTATATTTATATTTTCTTTTGCAAAAATTTCAAAAAGGAAAAGGAAACTAATAATTAAGTAAAGGTTACCAGATGTATTACAATTTTACTTTCAAAGTATGTTCACTTTTTATAAAGTATTTACTCTTATAGTTATGTCCTTTTTAATGAAAATTTTATTAAATGACAGCAATTATTGTAAAAAGGTTGGGTTAGTGGCCAAGTTGGTGAAATTGAAAATCTTCAAAGAAAATCTTAATCTCTATCACATTCAAACGAAACGAGACATTTCGAATGATATTTATGGTTAGTTGGCAATATTTTTTTTTTTATACTAACTTTCTTATCATTTATTAAGATCTGCTGTAGTTAAAGATATTTAGATAAGTAGATTGACCGAATAATAAAAGAAAAAAGAAAAAAAAAAGAGTTTTGTGGTAAAATAAATAGAAAAAAAATTTATATTTATTAGAATAGAATATATTATATGTATATAGTATTTGGTTGAAAAGGGATTGTATAATATGATGGATGATTTAAGCAGTTTTGAATTTTAACTTAACCTAACAAGTAAGAACTTAATATTTTTATTATTATGTTAGTATTGTTATGTTTTGTTTTTTGAATTTTTATTTTTCTATCACCTAAACTATTCATCTTTTAAAGTTAAATAAATATAGAGTGTTTTCTAATATTTTAGTTTTTATGTAAAAAGTAAAAACAATCTTAAATGATATTCTTTTAAGAATTTTAAAATACGACAACTGAGTTTTATATTTTATATGATTTTTTTTTAATTATAATATTTATTACACTTAGAAGAAAGCATTTAAAATCAATAGAAAAAGATGAAATTAAAGTATATTTTATACTTTAATTAAACTAATTTATATTTTATTAGTTCCTGTTATACACTAATATAGGGACTTAGCATACACTGTATTCCAAAAACCTTCAGAATACATTTTAAATTTAAAACAAAAAATGATAACTCGATTAATTTTACAGCGGCTTGGGCTGTAGTTATAGCTATTAAAATGCTTCATTGAAATTTTTTTACAGCGTTTTTTTTTTCTTTGCGTAAGGATGGTGAGAATCATCGAAAGATTCTATACGCAACACAGTTATGCGAGACTTTAAGTCACTAAACACACAAAACGTTTTAAGATATTAAAATTAGTTTAAAAGACTAACCATTAATTTTGAAGCATAGATATATAAAATTTAACAAAAAGATTGATTTAATGGTTACAAATTTTCTAAATAATAAACTCAGGTATTAATTTTCAAATTTCAATTTTCATAATTTTTTTCTTCTCAATTTCTTTAAAATTCAATTTTATGATTTTTGGGATTGGTAATTATTTTCATTCCATTTCAGCCTGTCATTGAAAGAAATTATAATGATGAAATCTAACCACAAAATAACTTTTATTTTCATTTCGCTGAAACCTAACCTAATCAGTCTTAATGTATTTTTAAAAAATCGGAGTAATGATTTTATGGTTTCATATAAAAAAAACAAAATTTAGGTATGAGAAAGTCTGTACCAATATTTAGTAACGTTCTATATATGAATTTATAAAATTGAAATATATTGTACAGAAATTTAAACATCCTGTCTCATACAATTAAATATAAATATTGCTAAAAATATAAAAATAATAATAATTATATAACAATGAAATAGGAAACTATTAAGGTCGTATCCAGTAATTTTTTTACAATTTTAAATATAGACATTCTTTTCCAAAGTTATTTCTTTTGTTTATAATTTTTGTTTTTTGGTTTTTGTTAAATACACACTGCCTTTAATATTTTTGTGTACACTTAAAATTTGAAGATTGATGAGTTGTAGGATTGTATATAATCATCAAATATAATTTATAAAGATAATATACCCATACATATTTTTCTGCATTTTATGAATTTAAATAATAGTAAATACATCTGGATATCAGAAATTACTATCACGATATATTTTATGAGCTGTGAATTGTTGTAAACAAAAAGTGGTAGAATGACGATGACGAAAGTAAAACAAATACATTTATTGTTGACTTAATTAAATATTTTTAAAAGTAAACGGTATTCCCAAAATTTTTTTTACTTGAAAAATTTAGAAATGTTCACAAGAAATAAAAATATTAATGCCTCCTCTTAAAAATTTCAACTGAAACACAAGGAGAGCTGCACAGACTAATCCCTATAGCTCAAAGGTCTCCAGATGGTACACTTTTGACACAGAAATCGGTTTGTAATACGTACCCTAAAATTAACAATCCATAACGTGTATGATATCCATAAATTCAAGGAGAGCATCAACATGTTTTTTTTAAATAATAATAATAATCCTTCCAACAACTAATATTTTCCTGCATTTTCTAATTTCCTTTATTTGTATTTCCCCAATTTCCAAACCAAACTTAGCAGTACATTGTAATTTGTAACTTTGGTTTAAAAAGGTGGGAGGGAGGTGGTATAAAATACGCTATAAAACACCAAGGTAATGTGGGTTCGAACACCAAACACGTCGTAAAAATAACTCCTCCTTACTGTATTTTCAGCGGTATCCGGAAAGGAAAAGCTGTGTAATTTCTTTATCACATTTATAAGACAGGAGAATAAACTAAAGAAAAAAATGAGGATTCATTTGTTTTACTTTTTTTTTTGTCCGAAATGTACGAAGATAAATGAACACTAGTGTATCTATATATTTTTCCTTTTATTTAATATACATATGTTTTTATTAAAAATTAGAGTTGAATATAATATACAAACATATATTAATATAACATATTTTCATATATATATATATAGATATATATTTTTTTTTATACAAATATACATATATATTTTTTTATATTTCTTTCTAGATAAAATATTCAAAACAAAAACCAAACAAAAGTAAAAACGGAAATAAATAAAAAAGAATTTCTTCAAAAAGAAAAATATTTAGGAAGTATTGGTGGAAATTATTTTAGAAATTCGACATTTTTTATTCTTCTTTTCTAAAAATTACAATATAATATCGAAAACAAGAAAAATTCTGAATAAATTACTTTAAACAGAAGAATATAATATTATATTTTATATAACAAAAAAAAAAAAAAAATTAAATAAAAAAATAAAAAAAAACAAAAACATTTAGAATATAAAAAAAAAATAATAAAAATCAGTTTTAAAAGAACCGTTAAGACATTTTGAACACATTTTCTTATAAAATTTTCAAGTCTTTATTTTTTGCTGTTATCTAAATTTTTTATGTTGCATATTTTAAGGATGATCTGATATAAACGAATAAAAAATTAATAATAATTTTAAAGAAGTAAATTTAATTTAATTTAAAAAGTAACAATTTTTTTTTTTTGTTTTAATTGTGTTCATTATAAATCATTTACAAATTTTCATATTAACAAATATAAAAATATTAATATGGTATTGTAAAATTTCGTTACTTAAGAAAATTTTTACTCTTTAAATTACATTTAAAAGAAAAAAAAAAACAAACAAAATTGTTTGATTTGATAACAATAAATAAAATAAAATATAAATTAATAGAATTTTAAATTTTGGCAAAACACAACATTTAAAGGAATTTGCAAATATTTATTGAATAAACAAAAAAACAAAAATACACGCAAAAACACAAAACAAAAAAAAAAAAAAAAAAATTAAAAGAAAAAAGGATAAAGGATAAAGAAAACACAAAAAAAAAAAAAAAATTAAATTAAATCGTTATATTGTCGTCGGTTATTTGTCGGTTCATCTTCCGATTATTATTCTTCAAATGGCTCTTAACAACTAAAATGACATACCAGAGAAAATAATTGTATTTCTGGAACCTTTTATTTCTCATACTTTAAACTGCAAAAAAAAAAAAAAAAAGGAAGAAGGAATAAACATTTTTGGATAATATTATTTGGAATAAAAGAAATTCTTTCAAGCTTCGGTAAGTTTTTCAAATATTTTTTATCAATTTTTTTTTTTTATACTTGTTTGATTTACTTTACTTGAAACATGCGTATTGTTTTTTTTTTTTAGCGGTATGTATTCTATGTTTTTCTTCCAAGCAAATGTAAAGACTCTCACAATTTAAAAAAAAATATTTATCTGTTTTGTGAAATAATTACAAAAAAAAAAAAAATGAAAATAATTCTTCTACTCAAAGATTCAGAAAACTTTTTGTAGTCAATCATTTAAAAGTTATTTAAAATACCATATTAATATTCAAAATTCATGAGAACGTGTGTAGATGTTTCAATTCAATGACAGATAAAATTGACATATAAGAGAACATACATCATGCTGATATTATTTATTTTAAAAAGAAAATGTCGATATTTTTTTTTTATAAAACTTCATTTCTTTTAATGTCAGTCAGTAAAAGTAAGTTACAATTATTTAATTTTTAAAAATTACAGTTCATTTTTTTAGCATATTTAAATTTGCTTAATAAATAAAAATTAATCTATTTAATCCGTCCATCTGTTTACAAAACTTCTAAACTTTTTAAAATGGTGGAAGGAAATTTTTAACTATGAATGGGCTTCATATAAAATAATGTTGTGGGATAACATTTTTATGTAGTATCACCGATTACGGAGCTACAGCCGATCTCTGTTTTCAAATGCTTATTACTTAAGTTCTACTAAATATTTTTTTCAATCTAAAAACGTTAAAGGACAGGACATATTTTAAAATTTCTAAATCAATAAAAAATATAACTATACATAATTTTTACAATTTAGTATTTTAATTTACCATCCACAGAGATGGTATTAATTAAGTTTCGGATATAACGTTTTTAGTTAGAATCTTGAAATTCTTAAGAATTTGCATAAATTATGAGAGTGGAAGATCTTTGCGGTAACTTATACTAATTACCTTAGAAAAAATTGTAATTCTCCTTGTATAAGAGCTACTATTGATCAAAAATTGATAATTCATTATGTAGACAGGGGTGAAAATTTGTTGGAAAGCAAGTTATAAAAACTAAAGATCGAATATTATATTTTCATTAGTATTAGGCGCTTTTCTTAATTATATAGGATTTCTTTAAATTATTAAATTTTTCTTAAGATTTTTTCTTACATATAAGAATTCTAAAGAAAATGTCTCCTTTTTATTAAAAGAGCAAAGCAAAGGTAATTCAAAAATTTCTTTTGTGCATAATATGTATCTTTTACTTCTCAGTGATTGAAAGTAAAGATAATCTGCACCAAAAACCTTAGCATTCTTGCCAACATGACTTACCTTTATTGATTGGTAACTAGTGTTGGCAAATACGTTTTAGGAAAATTTAAAGTTTTGATCTTTGTAAAAAGTTGACAAAAGTTGAATTTGGTTTGAAATAAGAGTTTGATGAAAAAGATAGAACGAAACTCTTTCTGTTTTAATAAATAGCTTATATTAAATGTCGTTTTACGCTCTTCTTGATTCATTTTTGCTTAAAAATTCTTGAAAATAAACTTAAGAACATAACAATATGCAAAATTTTGAACATAAAGAATGTTATGCAAGGTCAAAGGTTTTTAAAGTCGCATATTTTCAAAAGATTATAAAAGTATTTCCGAATTGTAAATATTAATAACGACTATTTTTAATATTAGACCTTTATTTTTTATGTCCGCATGTAACTTATATTAATTCACAAAAATCTTCCGCTTCACAAAATATCAACATTCGGACTTGAAGTTTTCTGGTTATACGAAGGAGGCAAGTGGTTTAGATAACCAATGGTTATGGTTTTACATAACCAAATTCCAAAAAAATTGTGTAATTTTAATATTGATTTATAAAGCTTTAAAAATAGATTAAGAAAATGTTAAGCAGAACTTGAGATATAAACATTAGAAAATAGGTCTTGTTTCGATTTCCACGTAATCTGCATGAAAAAGTTATTCTAAAGTATTAATTTTAAGAAACTTGTCCATGACTAAAATTTTATTGCACATCTTAAAGGATGTAGGAGTTTTGTATACTAACGGATTGATGAGCATACCGACTCACAAAGTGAAACTAATATTCAAACTTTTCAAATTTTTTCATTTTGGAAAATGTGCTAAAAATTGTGCATTTAATTTTCATACTGCAAAAATGAAAGCTATATTACAGTTGACAGGATAATTTCTGGGTTGGACACGAAATCCCGAATCAAAATCCCAATCACAAAATCCCAATTTACAAAATCCCAAAAAATTTCCAACTTATTACAAAATCCCAGATCACAAAATCCCAAATTAGAAAATCCCAAATTGCGAAATCTTATTCGGGTTGGGTACGAAATTCCAAAATTTAATTCCATAAACAAAAATTTAAAAAAAAAGCAGGTGAACTCACCGCTAAACACGGTCAAAACAAATATCTTTCTTCACTTTCTATCCGTGGTCGTTCTATCAAAGGTGGAAAGACTTAACCTCATGCTAGAAAATCTAAATTTCAAAATCCAAATATTTAAATCAAAACTAAATCCAAATGCATCAAAATTCAAACTTTCAAAATCCAAACATGTACAATTAAAATAATAGACAATATGATGTAAAATCCGAATATATATAAATACTCCTGAAAAGGGGCTAACTGTGATTTTGTAACCAACACTTAGAACCCTCTTAATTCAATCTCGCATACACAAGTAGATATATAAAAACTCCGGAAAAAACCGCAACTCTGAATTTTTAACCAACTCTAAAATCCCTCGTAAATCAGAATCTGGCATACACTAATATATAAATCCTCTGGAAAAAGCGGAAACTTTCTGATGTAAAACCAACTTTAAAATCCTTCCTAATTTAAAATCTTGCGTACACGAGTTTATAAATACTTCGTAAAAGGGGGCAACCCTGTTTTTGAAACCTTATTTAAAATCAACACATATAGTATGCCCCTATGTATACCAATTTCATAAAGAATTAAATTTTCCCATTTTTATATATGAAATATAATAAATTTAGAAGGAATGGGGGCTGCCGACAACAAACTCCCGCTAATAAAATTATTGAAACGCAGATTTTGAATCCAACTCGAAAATCAATACTAATTGTATGTCAATGCTTACAGGCTTTCCTACAAAAGTATTAATTTTTGACATTTCTCTATGAAAAATAATAAATTTTGTTGAAATTTTGACGTTTGTGTATGAAAAAAATTAATTTTCAAAATTAACGTTGAAAATGTCTAATTTTGGGATTTTGAAATTTGGGATTATGTGATTTGGGATTATGTGATTTGGGATTTTGTAACATTAGAATTTTGAAATTTTGGTATTTTGTTACTTTGGGATTTTGTGATTTGGGATTTTCTGACGGATTCTGAAAAAATTAAAAATATGTTTCCTTTATATTTGTTGGTTTTTGAAATGTTAAATGTTATTTTATAAAATATGATAATTATTATAATTTAAATTGTATAAGTATTTTAGATTCATAACTAAGTACTAAACTTTTTCTATGTATATTTATTCGTCGTTTTTTTTTCTTGTTTAAATAATTTTATACCGTTGATCATTACGGTTACCGTTAATCTACTTGTAAAGTTAAACAATATTTTTCTTTTCCTCATCCATATACTCGTATATAGATAATATTATGTTATTTATAGTGAATTTTATATGACATAAGGCAATTTATACGTTAAGTCTTCAGAAAATAAATGTTGTGGGAACATAAAAATTTTCAATGAAGAGAAAAAAACAAAACAAAAAAAAAAGAAAATCATAAAGAATAACAGAAAAACCGACCGTAATTACTTATTCATTTGGAAGAGAAGTTTTCTGAATATTCCCTATTGGATTAACAAAAAACAAAAAAAAAAAACGTTTTTGTTTTTATTATATATTTTGTTTTTTTTTTGGGAGGGAAAATAAATGTTTATGTGTTTATGTATAAAGTTCAGAGTATATGTACACAAATGTATGCATAATTATGAAAACAGTGGCAATTTTTATTACTACATATTAACATTGTGATACACAACATTATTATACATAGATATGTATTTGAAAATAAGGTGCTTTTCTATGTACATATGTTAGAAAATAGGTCTCCTCTCCCTTAGAGAAATTTAATATTTAATATTCTCTTTTTTCTCAATTTAATAAAAAAGGAATTTGCAGAGATCATTTCTACTCAAAATAATATGGTTTAAAATTGCATATGTGAAATTTGACACCATCTTGCATGTTAAAATTTAATAAGTTCTTAAATGTCCTTCTTTTATGATCAACATTATTACTTTTTTTTTTTGTTTTACTTTCATAATGTCTTATAGTCAAAATTACCTAACCCAGTTAGTAGAAGTACCCCCGTCTATATTTTAACTATTAATGGTTGTAAAAAAAAAAAAACAAATTTCTATTAAATGATCTGAAGTAGGTACTATGAAATTATAAGCCATTTGTGCTGGTTTTATCCAAAGAATTGTTTTTAATATTTCGTGTTATAGTATATGGTGTTATGCTATTTATGTTTTTATAATCATAACAAACCTGAATGAATTATAAAAAGCTCAAATGAATTTTATATAAAAAAAAAGGACATGAAGAGATACCATGAAGATGTAGACTATTATTTTAGTGTATTACACGGAAACATATCTCGTGGATCTTAACGTATTGTAATATTAAACAAAAAGTGGAGAAGTGGTTATCTGATATTTTTATGAACTTTATTAAGATTACAAAAAAAAAGCTGCATAATATAAAAAAATTTACATTATTTTTTTACAGTTTTGAATTGATAAATAGTTTCTTTGAATTAGCTATTTCGCACACCAGTTTCTTTTCTTTTAATACTTTGTATATGTACTTTATATTTTAAATTATGCGCACATAAATAATGAATTTTGTATAAAGTTCACTGTATATATATATATATATATATACGAGTATATAGACATATAAAAATACTTTGTAAATTCATGAGTAATGTCTGTTATTTTTTTTATTTTTGTCTATTTTTGCAAATATACGTATATATATCTATGGGGTTAATATCCAGCCTCAGCTACAGCAGGTACATGCAATTTGACTGAGCTTGCTTTTTTTTTCTTGTTTTTAATTTTATTTTTTTTTTAGACCTTTTGGTGAGATTTTCTCATTTATCATTTTGTAACAAAAATTTCTTTTCCATTTTTCATTATTTTTTTTGTCGTTTTTTTGTTTTTTTACTCTTCTTTAATTTTCTGTTCTTTCTTTTGCTCTCTCTATCTCTCTTTCTACTGTAAATAAATTTGTAGGGCTTTGTTTTGGTTTTATTTTTTTTTTGTTTAAATTTTTAACAATTCTTTATTATTTTTTCTTTCATCTTTCGATCTTGTTTTTATTTTTTTTTTCATTTCTTCTTACCGTTTTTTTTGGCTTGGAATGAAATTATTTTATTTGTTTTTCTTATTTATATAATAGGTTTGTAAGTGTATAGTTGTATGTAACTACTGTGTATTTTTCTTAAATGATTTTGAATGGAATAATTTTTATTTATGTTATGTTTAAGAGTACTCGTATATGTTCGTGTATTTCAGTGAATTGTGGATAAAAAATAAAAAAAAAAAAATGTTTTTTTTTTTGTTATTTTTTAATACATATAAAATTTTATAAAAAATTGTAAAGGTGAAAATTGTTTTTAATTTTATTTTGTTTGATTTAATTTTTTGTTGTTTTTTTGTTTTTTTTTTATAACAAACTTCAAAATATTTATATTAAAGCTTCTTTCATCTATATTGGTTTTAAATGAATGTGGGATATTAAATCTTAAATTAAATTCTTTTATTAGCTTTAAAAGTTCATAGTTCATGACTTTTGATTGTGTCAAATATTTATCTGGGTTTTGTTATATTTTACGTTAAAATATTCCTCTTTTGAACTTTTCTCTTCTTCTGATTTTATACCTTAATTTGTTCTTAATTTTACATTTTCTTTATATGTGTTTTCTTTAATTGTTAAATTAGTTTTGGTTTGTGTAGTTCATAGATTTCGTTTTGATGGTTCATATTATAATTTATTGATGGTTATATTATATACTGATTTTACACTTTAAAAATGCAGACTTTTCAGCATATCTAAATAATGGAAGCAGTACATTATCGCACTTTCAAAAATGCCGCCAAGACAAAATCCCGTTTTTCTTATAAAAATTCCGCTTATATTTGGTTTAATAATTTAAAAAAAAAAAGAAAACAACATTTTGAAACAAATGTGGAGCAAAAGTGACTTTTCTTGAAAGCTTAATTTTACGAATTTTTCTACAAAATTTCATTATAAGTTATAATTAATATTTAATTAAGTTTTTTTAGACATGACTAAATTAATAAATCAGTCTTTTGGGGTTTTTTTTTCTACTGTTATATTTATTAAATTTTATGTTTTGTTAGTGCTCCGAATAATTTTATGTTAAATGTCTGTGAATAAAATTCCAAAAAAAAAAAAAAAACAAACGCAAGTGATAAAACTTTTATTTTTTCAGATATTCTTCATATAACGGACGATTTCTTTTTCAGTTTCAATTCTTTTCAGTTCATTTAGTCCTTAATGAAACAATATCAATTACCTATTCCATTTTAGTTAAATTTGGTATTCTATAATTAAAGCTAAACTAATTTTTTTTAATTTCAATGAAACCCAAAAGAAAAATAAAATTTTCATTAATCAAAGGAAAATTTTAATGTACTTTCAAGCATCACCTCAATTTTGAATCAATTGATTATCAGTGTTAAAATCTTTATTCAATATAATTGAAATTTAACTTTTCAATAAATTGGTTAACTAAGTAGATACGCCGTATTGATCATTTTGTGGTAGTATAGTGACCATACATACTACATTAAATAATTATATGGTCTATAAAGTTTCTATAGTTACACGAAAGCAAAAAAGGAACTTACAAAGGAATTTTCAAAATTAAAGGTAAAAATTTTTCTGCTCTTTGAAAAATGCTCTTTGTAATTTTATATTGTGTGTTAGTTATCCTGTCTATTTTTTTTCATTTGTTATCCATTATTTTATTAAATAAATCATTATATCAATATACAGGAATTTATACATACATATATGTATATATGATTAAAATATATATACATATATATTTTTTTAAATTTATATGTCATCCGTTATTATGTTTGTATACTTTTTTTTAATTTTTTTTATGTTTAAATTAGTTTAAGGATGCTTCAGTAGATAGCAGAAGCAACAAAACAGAGTGGCAATTTAATAATAATAAAAAAAAAACTTAACAGATTGTTTTGATATAATTTTCTGTCAGATATTTTTTTTTTTTTTTGTATTTATTAAAAATATTTTCGGTCATTTTTGGATATTATCTTATCCATTTTGTGTTATAATTCTTTATTTTTTCTTTTTTTTTATGCCTTTCACCTTTTAGGTCTCTTGTTGGCATTTTCTAATGAAATAAATACAAATAAATGAAAAAACAGCCCATCGTTTTAACTCACGGAAAACAAAAGAATCGAAAAAATGAAAAAGTTTTTGGGACGTGAAAATTTCGTTTTCTGTTGTTAAAAAAAAATTGCAATATTTTAAGGTGAAATTTAGTAAATTACTTAGTTAAAAGAAAAAAGCACGTGATAAGGATATAGCTTACCTTCCTTAAATTTTTTCTTTTAATTTTTCACCGATACTTAAGAAATTTGTCTCAAATTTTTAAACTTGTGCCAAAAAAAAAAATGATAAAATAATTTTTTATGATCAATAATTATGATTTATATTGCTATCATACTTGTCTGAAACTTTTTGGAAACCACAAAAAAAAAAAAAAACAAAAAAGATTGGGTTTAAATGATGTATGGGTTTTGATAATTGGTACATCTACTGGAAAAATTATTTCAAATTATCTAGTTGAATGAATAAATTTAGGTTTAATAATTTTTTTTTTCTTGTTTAACACGTTTAATTTTAAATTATTCTGATGGCGGATAAAGTAAATTTTGTTGGCTGATCATAAATTAATTTATGTTTAACTCTTTATACATATTTAAGGAATTTTGTGGTATTGTGATTTACAATAAATTTTTAAATTTTTTGTTAAAAAAAGTAAAAAAACAAATTAAAAAACACTCAAAATTAAACAAAGTGCGAAGTTCAATTACATTAATATCAGCAATTACTGAACGGTAATTGAACTTTGATATTTGACATAACATTTGAAATTAACAAAATTAAAAATTTTAAATCATTGTCTAATAGGATATAGTTGAACTTTAATTCATGTATTAGAGAAATTGTTAAATTCTGATATAAATGACTTAATTAGGCAGAGGTGTCAGTAGTAATAAAGTATTTATTAATAATGAATAGTTACCTATATATATCAAGAGGATATATATAGGCATATATACTTGCCTTAATAAGCGAAAAGCTAAATATAACCTACTTGTGGGTGCCAGGGTTATATAGCAATATTGAAGGAAGCGAAAAAGCAGACGAACTAGCAAAGAAAGGAGTCACTCTGAACACTAACTCTCCTGAAAGAGTCAGTTGTCCAAAGTGAACGGATCTTTTCTTTGTATACAGCGAAATCGCAACAGAGATGGAGTAATCTGAACACTTGCACCATATCTAAAACGTTGTGGCCCACGTACAACAAAAGAAGATCCAAAAAAGTGTATATCCAAATCAGATATACACAAATCAGATATACACATAGAGTCAGATTCCACTCACTCGGCAAACTGTTCTACCACAACCTTAGGGAACTCTCTAAACACAGAATCAAAGTATTAATTTCGTATTTGATTTCCTCGGGTATGATATAAAACCGAAAACAGTATCGTGAAGGCCACCACCTTATCTACCTACTTATCTATATGTATAAATTTTTAATTTATAAAAACTGTAAGAGGAATATTAGGTCAATCGAAGTAAAAATAAATTCTTAGGTCAATTTAGGTCATTTCTTCAGAATAAAATGATTCTATTAAAGTTTTTCTTGTAAGATCGATAAAAGTAATTTTAGGTCAAATATTATTTAATTTACCTTATACGCTTTTACAACATACAACTTTTTAATGGAATTTATTTAATATACCTTAACTATGTTTTGAATGTTTAGGTTCTGCAAACACTGAAGTGCTGATACTGGCGTAATAGTTTCAGGTCATATTGAATTTTTAAATAAAGCAATTAATGTTTCTAAAATTTCAAATATTTAATCAACAGGTATTATAAATTATTACGCGTAAATTATTTTTCTTCATTTAAGTTTAATCATCGTTTCGCAAACATTCATCTTTACTAAAATTTTAACCAACCGCAACAAAAATACAAAAAAATTAATGAAAAGGAAAAAAAAAAATTTCCATAAATATCTGAAAAAAAAAATGCTTAATTTCAGGCAAATTTAGAGCTGTTAGAAACAGAATATTGAATAAGATGACTTTAAATATTCTGTATTTAGTTTTGTTCTTATTAGAAACATTTGCCATTAGAAAAAATAAAAAAAATAATATTTCATTGTTTGCCGTAGGGTTTTATAATGAATTCTACTGAAAATGTTCATTTTTTGTTTTTTTTTTTATTTGTTTATACAGCATCCGACCAAGTTCTCATCCTGCTGTAGTAGAACAAGTTTGTTTTTTGTTTTGAGTATGATAACAATATACTAGTATTTTATGTTGTTTTCTGATACGCATGAATACCGTATTTCTTCGAAATATAAACAAAAACAATTGCATATATACATATGTTTGTATATACGTATACATATAAATATATATGATTTTTTCAAGATCTATTTAGTTATTGAACTGAGACTAAAAAAAAAAACAAAATGTGGTTTTTTTATTCCTTGAAAACTTTTTTTTTCTGATCCTAGTGGAATATTATAGGTAATTATCCTTAAGAAAAATAATGTAACTCGCTTGTAAACGGTAGAAAATTATGAGTGTTAGTTTTAAAAATTTTTCACTTTGGTTCATTTATAGATTAATAGAATTGTCCGTCTGTTTGCTATTATTTTTGTGTTCGATTTGTCATAGTTTAATTTGAGTGAGTGAGTGAGTTTGTCAGTTTCTTAATATATTCGAACAATTAAAAAGTTAAGATAAATTAAATAGTACAGATATTATAGATAATGATGAAACAAACAAGAGAGATGTCTTAGATTACACGAATGAGGATTCTAGTTCCATTTAGCCAGTTTATTTAGATTTACTTTTATACTTTTTTGGATTTCATAGAATGACGATTTTGTGAACAGTAACTAAAAAGAGTGTAATAAAATTTCATCGATGATTTGTACTTTAATTTTACAATCATTAATATCAAAGGATAATGGGTTTTCAAACTTGGATTATTTGATGCCTGTTCTTTCTTTAAATTTACATCTAATTCTAATTTTACTTATTTATTTGAATATACGATTATACATACGATTATAATATATTATTAAAACTATTGGCAGCTAAGGTATTATAAGTTGACTACTACTATAGTAATATTATTTATTTCGATTATATTATATATTAATATATTATTTATATAAATAAACATAATTCTTTTATGAGATAATAGATGGCGCACAAAAATATTTGTGTTTCATAGATTTGTACAATAGCTACATCCGACTAATCAACGGCTAATATCAATTAAAATCAATCAATTAATTAAAGATTCCAAAAAACTGAAGCTTAATCAAATAAGAATAATAAATGATTTGAGTTACTAGTGTATGCTCTAGGCTCCTTAAAGCAGTAGAAAGGAAAAAAAATGTATATAAAAAATAAAATATATATGTATATAATTTTTTTTGTTTTTTAAAAGTGACAGTGGAAAACATCGATAGCGGCCCAAAGGAACTGCATGAGGTTCCTCTGGGTAGTGTTGAACTTTAATCAACCAAAATCCCCACCTTTAAAACCAAACTTCAGGATGGATTCTTTAATACATAGTATTATAATGTAGAATTTGGTTTTGGGAAAAAGGATGAGAGATGGATTACTTGGGAAATTGGGTTTGGGATATGTATATATATATTATGATCCCAAGAGGTATTCGTGTATATATGTTGATTTTTAACATAATTACGATGTATGCAGGACTTAAACCAGAACTCTGTCACTTAAGGAGCATTAATACGCTATGTGCTCAATCACTCAATCATCATGGCCCCTTGTAAATTCTATTTGAAATAAAAATTAATTCTAAAAATTGCATACTTTTAGAGGACATTTATTTGAAAGTTTTTCGGAGTAATGTGGTTCCATAAATAGGGAATAAAATCTTTTACAAAAAATGTATTAAATAAAAACTATTAACAAAAAATTAAGTTAATAAATATTTATGAAATATTCTTTTAAAAATAAAAAAAAATAACTATTATTGTAACAACGATTTAATTTTACATATGTTTTTTATTTATTTTGTATTTTTATACATAAAAGTTTTACAAGGTTTTTTGAATTAAAAAAAGCTTAACAACTTAACTTTGATGTATTCAGTATTTGTTTGTTTTATATTTCAGTTGATTTAATAAAAATAAAAACAAAAAAAACCGAATTTGAAATATTATTTTATATTTTTAACGTCAAGTCAGCAGATGTTTGTATTCATTTTTATACATGGTTGGTAGATTTAATTAATAGAAACCATACGGTCAGAAGAATGCGTCACTAATACTTTGGCACGAATATTTGATTTAAAATTTTATTTTATTTAAAAAATTTATTTTTAATTTTTTTTTCAGATTTATATGTGGTAGAGTTGTGGGTTGTGGATTGTTATTGGCATTGTTTATTTGCAAGTGTAGAAAATAAAACTTTAATTTTCTTAAATGATACGTTTTTTTTTGTTTTTTGGTTTGATTGATAGATTCTAATCGAATAGATTGATAAGATTGATAAAGGTTTGATTGAATTTGTTGAACGGGTGATTACTTAATAAAATTATTTTAATCTTAGTTTTAATAATAAAGAGGATTTTAAGGCCTTTACAATTTATTTTATTTATTATTCCTGATGAATTAGTCAGCATCATTATTTTGAAACTTTTACTTCTTTTTTCTTTCTTATATTTATGGTGTTTTTATTTTTATATTAAATATTTTTGATATCCTTAAATGATTGTATACTTTGGAGATTAAATTAAAGTACATGTATTATATTTTATAACAATTTTTTTTTTTTTATTATATCTTTTAAAGACATTAAAATATAAATTTTCCAATATTTTAATTAAAACATGAAAATATTTAACATTTTTTTTAATAAGTAATATTTGATAGTTAATATTATTCATTTGTGTTGTATTGATATCAAAAATTTCATAAAATTAATATTTTTATAAAGGATCTTTCAAATTGAGTTTTCAAAAGTAAATAATTAAAAGACATAGAATTTGAATTGAAACTGTAAAAGTTTTTATTTATTTTTGAAGTACAATGTTTGCCATTTATACTCTAAAAATGATATCTCCCATGTGACCACCTTTTGCGTCTCTACAGTACCTGATTCTTTTATCAAAATTTTCGGTCACATTCTGCTCTATTTCATCAATAACTCGAATAATTTCTGTAAAAGAGAAAGAAGTCTAACAGTGTCTAAGAAGTCCATAAAAAAGTTGTGATCATGTCACAGCAATTCTTGCAGTCAATTGAATTTTGTAGGCTTTCAACGCTTAATCTTTCTGCATAATACGCTATACAGTTGACTCAGGAAGTCCCAATTGTTGTGAACGTCGGGAAATTGACATGGTGGGGTTAGCTATAACACTATCACCCACAGCACCAATATTTCCTTGTGAACGACCGGCACGAGCATACTGGTGTCTTCCTCGATCTTGTACTGCAACAGTGTGTTTGAAGTGTGTTACACAGGCGTCTACTTTTGAAAACTCAATTTGAAAGACCCTTTATTTGTAATTATTCAATTATAGTTTCATTTATTTTTTAAAATATTTTTTTTAGCTTTCTTAACGTTTCTTTTTTAGAAACTATTAAAAATTTAATAATCTTTTATTAATTTTAGATGAGTAGAAGCAGATTAATTACAGTAAAACTCGAATAAGTGCTTTTCGGAAAAATGTTTTTCTCGTTTTGTTGAATTAAAATTAGAAAATTATTATTTTTAGTATTATTTCCTATGAAAATTTCCCGCTTTAGTCAATTTCATTTATATACTCAGCCCTTTTTAGAGTTTTTTATTTTTAAAATATATAGTAAATTTTTCGCAATTTTTAGTCGGAAAAATATCCTAGACAAAAACTAAAAAAGTATATGTTTTTACTAGCAGAACTTTTAAACTTGAGGTTTGAAAAATTGATAGCAATCTGCTATTGTATTTTAGAATAGCAGAATAACAGTAGCAGTAGTCATAGCAGAATTTTAAAATTTAGTAATCAACGGCTATGATGATTGATGAATAGTGACTGATGAATAGCCAAAAAACGTTTTCAAGTAAATGAGTAAGGTATATGTGCATTAACAAGTGCGTTCATAAGGCGAGTAAGTGGGTTCAGATAAGTGTTTTTTCCCCGTTAATACTCCAAGATTCAGTTCTTATTGCAATTAAAAAAAGAAATAAAAAATGTTATTATGTTATACATGCATCTGCTAGAAGTCATATATAGTTCTCTTTTATTTTTTTCCTTGCTAATTATTCAAATATTATGCTGATAAGCTTATGTGGACCATATATGTACACTATATAGCAAGTGGGAAAGACCTCCTCTTCAGTAAGGAAATTAGAATATGATGGATGGCTGCATGAAAAAAGTTCGCAAGAAAAAAGTTCCCAAAACCAAAAATTAAAATTGTCCCCAATATTTGTATGAAACTTCGGGGACTTTTTATATATGTAAAAAGTCCCCAAAATTGGAAAAAAATTTGAGACTTTTTTCCTTTATTTTGGAGATTTTTATAAAAATTATATTGTATTTAAAATTTATTATGGAAAAAAGTTCCCTAAAGCATTTTGCTGAGGTATATGACAGTTAGTTTCAGTTGGGTTTGCATAAGCTTTAAATATTGGTGAATTCAGGGCTAGTTGGAATTATCAATTTACATTTTTAGGTTTGGACAAAATCCCCAAAAACAAAATCCTCAAAAAACAATCCACAAAATCTCAAAATAGTGGTGGCTGCTGCATACCTAAGTACGGGTACGGCATATCTACTTCATACAAAAGTATTAAATATAGAATGTGACTACATGTATATACATTCATACAAAAATATTAAGTTTGTAAATTTCTTTACATTTTTATTAATAAAATTATGAAATTCTAATATTTTTTAGTATCCCCCGCTAATATAACTATTGGAACCCTCATTTTTGTCTACAACTCTAAAATCTCTCCTAATTCAAAATTTGGCATATACATAAAATATAAATATTCTGTAAAAGGCGCATATCTATGTTTTTGAATCCAATTCTAAAATCCATTTATTCAGAATCTAACATATACATATATATAAATATTCCGAAAAAAGGGGCAAAATTTGTTTGAAATTTTGGGAAATTTTTCCATATGTACTTTTTTCCTTTATTTTGGGGACTTTTTGCATGCGTAAAAAATCCCCAAAATTGGGAACTTTTTTCATTTTTGTTTTGGCGACTTTTTTCTTGGAGACTTTTTTCATGCTGCAATGATGGATATAATGTATAGGTAAGTGGGAATATGTTGTAAGTATGTATTCTTATTATTTGAATTGGTCACAATTGATTCGCACTTAATTACGACGTGGCACAGTAATAAACTTTATTAATCGATGTACTTGTTTGCTTAAATTTGATGATTTGTTTGTTAACATTAGGATATTTGGTTATCAGTGAATTATAAGGTTTAAATTTAAATTGTTTATATTTGATATATCCTTTTGTAATATGTTTATATATTTCTATTATTATCAGGTTGAAAACAGGCTGAAATCAGGCTGAATCAGGTTGAAAAATACTACATAAATAGTATATAGAAATAAATATTTAATTTTCAAATTTATTTGAATCTGGGCCTACCAAATGAGAGCTTCGTTCTCTAATCAATGTTCTATCCAGCCGCTTCACACTACTTAAAAAAAACACATTTTCTGCTTGAAAAGAGTTGTACAATTAGCTGACCTGTTCAGTTAGGTGTTCATATAATTGAACATAGCCAATAATATTTTTCGTTGTTTTTGAATAAGTTTTTCAATTTCTCTATTGAGTCCATTAAACATCATATGAACATATGAACGCATTTATTTATGATTCTATATTTTATGTAGTCTATATTCTATATATATGTATTTTAGCTTCTAATATAAATACTAATTTTAGTATTATTTTATATATTTTTATCTTTTATTTATTGTTGAGTTTTTGTAATTTTTAATTCATAGTAGTTTTTTCCAAATTATGTAATGTGATACAAATAAAATCGGACATCGTGGGCCTTATCGTGGGTAAGAGCGTATTAAGTACGCTGCAAACATTGAACAAGTGTCGGTTTGAGTACCAGACATTTCGTAAGAATAATTACCTTTTATGATGCCACACCGGCAAAGGTATGTCTGTTTCTTGCCACATGTCTGTTTCTTTTATGTGGCAGAGGAAAAAAAAACCAATTAAAAAATCTGTTAAAAAAAAACCAATTAAATGAATTTCAAACTAAAAAAGTATATTAGTATATTTTATAAAGTGAGAACAAAAAAAAAACCAAAGACATTAATTAAAACGATATTTATATCTTTGTTTTATTTTCCTTTATTATTTAACTCAATTTAAAGGTCAAAAAATTCAAAGAATAAAAGATACAAATATAATATTTAAATTTTTATAGAAATTAAAAAAAAAAAAAAACATTTTCATAATGTTAAGGGAAATGAAAATGAATGATAATAGATTTTTAATCACCATATTCCCATTTTGAATAATAATTTGTTTGTGTTTATTTTTCTGATGATATCTTAAATTAAATTTTATTTTTACTTAATTTTTTTTTTTATATTTTATATTTCATTGCTCTTGGGTGATTTTTTATTTTCCATTTCTAAATTTCCCTTGCCAAAATTAAATTCAATTCTCTCTTAAAATTAATGGTCCTTTTAACCATTTTTCTTTTTTGTTTGTTTTATTTTTTTTTTTTTGAAATTTTAAAATATATAATTACAAAAATTAAAATTATACCAACTATCAAAAAAAAAAAAATTGTGATGTTTTTATTGTATAAATATTATGTAATGGAACAAAATATTCAATATGGTTCCATAAAGATTAAAAGTAAAAAAAAAAATAAAATTAATTTACCCAGCTGCTGTTATACTCTTACTAATGAATTATAATCACTTATATTTTAATAATTAATTTCAACACATTTTATTCATTTTGGTTATGTTGGATGCTATCAACTTTATTTGAATTCCCATAGCTACTACTTGTGTTTGTATTGTATTTTTTTATTTTATTTTATTTTTTATAATTTTTTTTATTTTTATACCTCAGTAAAATAAGCTTATAATTTTTTTTTTTTTGGTTTTTCATTTTTAGAGTTCTTATTGTTATATATTATAAGAGTTTTACTTTTAGCACATTTTCTATTTTTAAAAGAATTCTTAAGAACGTTTATTTGTTTTTTTTTTTTTTTTTTTTTTAGTTTTTGTTACTCAAATTTTGTAATTCATAAATAATTACATACTTGAATTAATTTCTGTACAGTTTTATGTTTTGAAACTTAATTAAATTTAATTAGAAGAAAAAAAGCACTAAATTACTTATGGACCGTTTCAATGCGGTATATTTTTTGGAAGTTTTATTTTAATTTTAAAATGTTACTCAATATTTGTTAGAAAAAATATGTAATATTAAATTTTTCAAGTTGAGTTTGAAAAATTGCAAGCCAATTAAAATCAAAATTGTTAATTTTTCATGGTATATATGTTTTTATTTGCTAATTGTTTGAGTGTTAAGTTTAAGTTTTAGGTTGTTAATACATATTTACATTATTAATACATGTTGACACAAAAATACCACCCTTTTGGAGAAAAATATGGATGTTATCGATAACAGGGGAATTAAGAATATATTGAGAAAATTTACTTATTATTAGAATTGATCTCAATTAATTCGCATTCAATTACCAAAATGACCATCACCACACAGTAGTAGGTCGTCTTATCACATGTAGATTTATAAATATTTTGTACAAATTGTTTATATTTGAGTTTTAAAAGTGTAATAAAAGTTGTTTGTTTATATGTGGATATTTCAATATTTGTTTGTTAAATTTAGAATATTAGTTTATCTGTGAGTTATAAGGTATAAGATAAAATTTATTTTTATATTATTGATATATAAAATATTACAATTATTGTTTGTAATTAATTTGAATCTGTAATGGTAAGTTGTCACTGAATCAAAATTAAAACCAAACAAAAAAAAAATTTAAATTTACATTTAAATTAAATTTTACTAGGATTCGAACCTAGGTTCGAGATTCTTTTACATTAAAAATAATTCTTCACTTATACTCTTCTCTTTTTTTTTAATTCATTTTTCTCTTGTAAGTATGCAATTTTGATAAACAAATAAATAAATGTTGTAGGATTTTAGTCGCCTAGTAATTAATCATGTGGTTCATTAATGGAGAGTGTGGTTTAAAATTCTTTGTAATAGTAAATTTATAATTTAAAAAAAAAAAAATTATTTTAAAAAATATAAAATATTCATATGTTTTTAGCTGTAATTTGAAAAGAAATTAATTCAGGATAACAAATCCTAAATATAAAACTATAAACACTACAGGTTTTAAACAATAATAATTTTGTTTCTGTAGAGTTTAGAACATGTGAGTCAAAAATTATGATGCAATTATTAATGAAGACGACTACGAATTTACCCCAATTTTTTTCTAGTTTTAGCTTCAATACTTACCCCCTTGTACTCTTATGCTAAACACTCTGTATAATATTTATATTAAAATAAAATAAAATAAAGGTTTTCTCTTCACAAGTTAATGATTCAAATTTAAATTTGATATTCAATTTATTATAATATAATATAAAAGCCAAGAAGTAATAGAATTTATTTTATTTTCAATTTTCTTCTTTATCTTTCCTTATTTTTCTTTTACTCATAAATTTTTTTTTTTTTATTTATTTTTAATAATTTATTCATAAATAAAAAAAAATTCCATTAAAATTTTTTTCTCTTTCTTTTTTGAATAAATCAAACAAATAACACAAAAATGGAATAAAACAAAATAAAAGAGAAACTGAGTATATATTTATTTTAAATATATCATTAAGATGATAAGGAAATGATTGTATAATAAAAGAAAGAAAGAGAAAAATATAGAGTTAGAGAATAATAAAAGATTGAAAAAGTGAATGTAAAATCATAAATAAACAGCTATACTAAACTACAGTTGCGGTTAGTTAAAATAAAATTAATAATAAAAAATAAAAAATGCATTTGAATGTCTAAATATATAATTTTGCAAATACGTCAGTTAAATATACTACATACTTATTTTTCCGTTTCGATTATAATAAAATTAATTTTTGTTGTATAAGAAAAAGATAATTAGTCATAATAAAAATTACTCTTTATAATGATACACAAAGGTTTTTGTAAACTTTTCAAAAAGTGAATTTTATAAAAAATGCTAATGTTTTAAGATTTTATTTTTAAAAAATCTCCTTTTTCAGTTAGGTAAGTAGTTGCAGAAGCACACTTAGACCAATTTAGGGCCGTTGTGATACCCTGAATGTTTACCCAGTGTTTCTCCTAATTAAACCATTGGAAGCTTCTTACAAAGCGCTGTAAATTTCTTAAGTCCACCTTCGACAGATCGAAAAGGTTGTTTAAGAAAAATTTCTCTAGAAACTTTTTTCTTTTTAGAACAAGAGCCGGGCATTCACACAACAGAAGATAGATTGATTACTCTTCCTTTTCATCTTTGTAGCTTCTTCAAAAATCATATGAGTGAAGTTTTAACCTTCTGGCATGTTTGCCGATCGCAAAATGTCATGTTAAATTATCTATTACATTATCGGTATTGTAGCGATTTAGGGATAAGGAGTATAGTTGATCGTTTGAGATGTAATGTAGATCAGGCTTTTTGTTTAGACCAATATTTACAGATTGTGATATAGGAACCTTGAGATTCTATTTTTCTTGGAGAATTTGAAGGTTTGTACCGCTCCAAACGAGGTCATCAGATCTGAAATTTCCAGTGAATAATCTTTAATCCTTTTTTAGTATGTATGTATTTTATTTATTCAAAACTTTTGTTAAATCTTAAAAAAAAAAAAAAAAATTACATAATTTGATCGTTTGATTATTTTATCTCTTCACTGTAAATATTCCAATATGTATAAGTATAGGTACAAAATTAGTGACATCTGTTTGTCATTGAATCATTTTTTTTTTTGATATAATGAATTCGTACATCGTTATATTTCATGCATCTTATAACTGAAAGATAGAAAATATAAAAACGTTAAGGAAAAATTGTGAAAATAAAGGACAGAATGAGGACAAACCTGTTATAATATTAAATATGTATGTATGATTTTTGTTTATTTGTTCGGAATATTGTAGAATAACAATATAAAATTATATAATATCTTAACATGATTGTTTTTCTTTTCTAATGAAATTAATCTATATGTATCAGACTAACAGACGCATACATATGTATAAAAATTCAACATATGTTAAGGATTGTTTTATATGTAAAATGATTGCTTTGACAAAAACATGACGAAAAATGAACATTTCATTTAAAAAATTTATTTGTATATGTGATAGAGAAGAAATTAAAAAAAGAAAAGAAAGCAGAACATAAATCCAATCGCTTTTACAGACACATAAGACTCATGGGACAACAGACTCGTGAGACTCATGTGACAACAGGCTCATGTGTTTCAAGGTATTTAAAATTAGAAAATGTTAAATTTCTATAAATAGGATTCAAATGAGGATTATACAAATTTCTTTTTCTGAACTAACTTATATTTATTCTTTAACGTCTTACATATTATCTAAACTTTCTATATTAAAGTATTTAGAAAGTAACGGATTTTTCTAAATTTTTGTTTCACATAGCGGTAAATATAAATCTCCAATTACTAAAAATCATACCTTGATTTATGCAGTTTAAAAAATTTTCTGTCGTTTGAAGTTTTTTTAGTAGAAATTTTTAGTAGAAGTTTAGTTATAACTGTAAATATAGTTTTTCCATGCTTTGAGAATTAATCTATATGACAAACATTTTCTTAGTATATTTCAATCGGAGTAGAAGTTAAACAAATAAACGGACGAATATACAGAGTGAAACTTTTTGGTAACATTTTATTAGATATTTTTTATTAAAAATGTAGTGAAAATAAAAATGGTAGATTAAAAAAGAATATAAAATATAGAAAGTAAAAAAGAAAGTTTATAACTATAAGAAATGAAATTGGTAATTCTTTTTATAAAAGGTTTTATTAGTTATATATAAGCTGTAAAGTTTTAAAGCTATTCAATTTTGAGTATATCTTTAGAATTGAAAAGGTGTTCTATTATCATTACTATGTTGATCATTATCTTTAATGTGCTTTAATTTAAGTGCAATACATTTTAATCAATCATAGTAGGTAATCCATTTTTCACAGATTTCTATCAGACTTTGTATAATTCATTTAAAATTCAATTTTTCTTATATTAATTTTTTTTTAAAGATCTTTTATACATAGTGAAACATAACTATGTTTCATTATATGTATCATTGTAATCATTATAATATAATCAAATGAATTTTATATTTGGTCTTCGTGAGCTTTTGAAACAGAATTTGATAAAGTAATACATGAAGCTACCTGAAATGCAACCAAAAAGTCATTCAAAAATAAAGGCCAATAACAAAAAATGAGAAGTTAACAACCCAGCAGGCTTCAAAAGCAAAATGAAATTATCAAGGAAAAAAAAATGTGGGATGAGCTCTTAATAAATGGCGGAGAATAATTCATAAAAAGCAGAATGAAACCATCAAGGTGAAAGAAATATAGTATGAACTCTTATTAAATAGCGAAAAATAATTCACAAAAAATTAGAAGTGGAAAAAAAACATGGCGAGAAGATAGAGTTATGTCCAAAATAAGAGTTTGTAGGTAAGTGAAATACAGAGCTTTTCAGAAGCCATCCCGATCAGGTCGTATCTAAATAAACAATACAACTATATAAAATTCACAATAGTAGATCGATATAAATTAAATAAATAGATATTATTTAGTTTAAAAGAAAATAATTTACATAGACTCACAGCGATACTTTATTATTTCGTTTTTGTTTTTTAAATTTTGAAAATTCAAAAGTTTTATTTTGAAATTTTCCGATTATAAAATTTAACAAATAACATTTTCTGTTGGTTAACTATATGAATCATAACCTTTTTATTTTTTAACTTCTCCAGTATATTGTCAAATATTAAAGTCATTTTTACTATTGGTACCAAAAATATAGGTTTAAATTTAGTATGCTATTTTTTAAGTAAGCTTTTTTGTTTATGTTGCTGATTGACCATCTGGGCGGATTTGAGTTTAAAAAGATCCAAATGAAAGTTTTCTCTCTCTAGACATGAAGTAAGACAATTGGTTGGTGTTATTACGGTCTACGGGCCATTATCTTACGGGTAAACATGCTTAAGTATGTATATATGGATCTTAACTGTAGATTTTGCATCTTAACTACAGATTTTGAAGATTAATATATCTTCAAGTTTTTACAAGTTTATGGTTAACCCTTTGCAATAGATTTGAGTAGCTTTCAAAACTAATGATATCATTGCGGTATAAATCTAAAGAAACTAAACATCAACTGTTGTCGAATAGGTTCTCCTACGTTTTGAAGGTACACTACTGACTTAAACTCTACATAGTGATTACTGATGCGTTATTTCAGCCATCATCAATTAAAGGACAATAATATATGTTATTATTTGACTTGTAATTTTAAAAATTATTACTGCTGTATTGCAAATGTATAGATAATTAACGTATGACAACAATGATTTATTACATAACATAGTATTTATTTTGATAGAAATTTATAATAACCTAAAACCTTAAATTTTTTGATTAAAAATAGATAAATTTTCACTTATATGCAATAATTTTCCATGAATTATCAATTTTATATGAAAGCTATTATTGGAACTGTTTATTTTAATATATATATATATGTACATTAGAATTTATATTTACATATACTTATAAACTTATGTATATAATATGTATATCAAATTAAATTGTATATTTAAGTCATCCCTTGGATTATGATTTCATCAATCAATTTCAAGTTGTCTATCAAGGATAATCATGTATTGATCTTTTTTTTTGTTGAATTTTAATATGCAGCTTTAAACAATTTTTTGAATGTTAATAAGATTATTTTATAAATTTTTCATAAATATATTTATACTTATATACGAGTATAAACATAAAAGATACACTATCTATAAATAACATTCAATAGTTATATCTGAATGTAGATTTCACTATTTTTATAATGATTTATTATGTTTATATATTTTCTTGTATGATATTTACATACATAATATTAGTGTATATAAATTTTCTACCAAAAATATGTGAACATGAACAATATATATATTATGCATGTATATGAATAAAGTTCACGTACATTAAATATACTACAGATGATACATTAACGGTATCTTAAAAAATGTAACACGTAGCTATTGTAAACCAGAAAATATCTCTCGTGGGACTGATTTCATGTTTAAAACTTCTTTTAATTATTAGATATCTTATATTTGTGAACTTGATTTAAAATATTAAAGTTCTTTTAAATTTTTTAGTTTTAAAAAATCTAAACATTTGTAGCAGGAAGTCAAATTTTGAAGTTTTATGTAAAATTTTAAAATAAGTTAAAGCAATTTACTTAGAATATTCTTTTTAACAGTGTGGTCAGGTTTTTTGTTAAAATTTTAGTTTCAAAAGTCTAAAACCTAGCTTCAATAACAGTAAACTTATCTATTGTATACTTTATTATAAATTTGTGTTGGTTTACTTTTGATCCTTGATATAATAAAATTTTTCAAAGAAATTTTTTTTTTTATTTTTCTCTATGCTACATTCCAAAATTGCATTGCTTCGTTCCTTTTGTTTTTAATAGTTTTAATGCTTGTGGATGATAATTTTAAAAGCTTTTTGAATCTGCAGGATATTTTAATATGTAGGTATGTAATATATTTAAATAACACATATGACATAATTTAGTATTCAAAAAATAATTGTCAAAAATTTAAAAAAAGAAACTGCAACGATTTTGTACGCTAGATCACTGATTTCGATGGCTCTCCATGCCTTGTATTTGTATTATTGAAGTAGCGGTCTTAATGGAGATTAGTATTTAATTTGTAAGCAATATCATTACGGAAGTAAAAGATCTTAGGATTTATTTTTAAATTCAAGGACATGAGAATTTATTATGTTGTATAACTTTGGTTTTTATTGATGTATGATGTAGAATCTTTAAAAAAAGACTTAGGTGTCCTACGGATTAATTATTATCATTCAGTTCAAAAGTGGTAATTTGTTAAATGTACGTTAAGTTACGCTATTCTATAAGTCTTAAAAATTTTTCAAAACGAAGAAATATTTTAAATGATAAAAAAAAATTTAATCAAAAATGAATCTAAAAGTTTTACTGTCATAAAATTTTTTATTATATTTGTTATGCATATATACATTACTTCCATATAAATGGAAAGATTCGGAGTTTTGTTTATATTATGTTCGAATATGTAGTAAATAGACTTGGAAAAAGTCCATCAATCAATGCAAAATCAAAATGATAAATAAAAATTTTTTATGTTGAAATATTAAATGAATTTTTAAATTTCATTTTTTATTTTAGATTAAGAATGTGCTGGTATTGGGATTTTTTTGACATATGAATAATTGGTTAATTGGAAGATAGTTTTTTTTCAAAATAATTCACACTTCCTAATCTTTTAACTATGGTATATTATTTTAACAATATTGATTAATTTTTTTTTTTACAAAATTTGTACCTAAAATCCCAAATTACCAAATACCAAAGTTGTAAAATACCAAAAAATTTCAAAAATCCTAAAATCTTATTCCTAAATTACAAAATTCCAAATTATGAAATTCTAAATACAAAATGGGACCTCGGTGGCGTAGTGGGTAAGAGCGTATAAAAATACGCTGCAAACACCGAGGGAGCGTGGGTTCGAATCCCACACACGTCGTAAGAGTTATTAAGAGACCCAATTAAAATTATGAAGAATTTTAATTTTACGATTTTGTATTTTTATTTTATTTTTTTAATGCATTTCTCTGCCACATAAATGTGGACAGGAAATTACACAGCCTTTCCTGTTCAGGCGTGGCTGTAAATGTCGAAAGAGGACGTAACTCTTACGGCGTGTGTAGGATTCGAACCCACACTCCCTCGGAGTTTACAGCGTATTTTATACTTTCTTACCCACTTTGCCACCGAGGTCCCAATGGTATTTTGGAATTTTATAATTTGGTATTTTGTAATATATTTGCGTTTATTAACATATGTATAAGAGCTATATCTTACAAATTTATTATAAGTATTATTAATTATTCTACTTAATTTTTATTTTATTATTATTCATCGGAAGCCTCCGATTATGAAGCGATGAAAATGTTGTCTGCATTTTACGGCCATTACGGCCCGGCACGTGACAAATAGTGGGCAATTATTTTATTATTTAAATAAATTTATTATTAATTATTACATTCTAAATGCAAGAATGTAACATGATTCCGTTTTACCTATAAATATTGTATATTGTGTTTATAAAACCAAATTGTACATCGTCATAAATAAACGGTCGTTCTGCATATTAAAGTTGGGATTTCGCAAAATGCAACGCTCAACAATATTTACGTTAAGTGCGTTTTTTATACCCTATACCCTAGAAGTATAGGGTATATTAACTTTGGTATAGAGTTTGTAACCACCAAAAGTAAACGAGTTAGATATGGGTATATATATATATTCTGAATCAGGATCACCTCGTGAGTCGATTTAACGATGTCCCTCTGTCCGTTCGCACGATAACTCAAAAACTAGAAAAGCTATCGATGAAATTTATATAGTAGGTTACAAATTACTATAGGAAGACTAAGTTCGAATCTGGACAAAATTGGTCTATGGTTTTGGATTTTGGAGCCCCGAAAAGGCGAACGAGCCTCAGAGCAAACGAGTATATCTCCATAATCAACAAAGATATAACCTTTATTTTTAGTACAAGAGTTCTTAGTTTAGTTTAGTAGTATGTTCTGTTATGTTTCCTTTTCTGTAAAATTGGAAACTGACATTTGAGAGAATTTGAACGTATTTTGGAAACTTCTGAACGAGCACAAGAGTAAACGACTGTTACATTTACTTGTTGTTTTTAAACATTGTGGAATCCATTAATAATCTAACGTAAAATATTTATTTGAAAGAAAAGTATTTAAAAGAGTTTTAAGTAATTTAAAATATTTTGTCAAGATGTACAACAATTTTAAATTTATGATTTTGAAATAAACTGTTAAATATTTGGAATTTTGTAATCTGGGATAATGTAAATTGGGACTAAGTATACCCAATCCGTTTTTACTATAGCAACTTAAACTAAATATTTCAACTAAACTATTTAAACTAAAAAAATTTCATAGATCAATTTAAGTGTTAATGCTAAGAGTAAACCTTGGGTAAACACACAAAAAGCAATACCTTAATATATTATCCTGAGTCCTGACTTATATTATAATTATGTAAATATAGGTTTCGCTTTAAAATTTATATATGTATACCCTATTATATAGTTTGAATGCTTGGACAATTAAATTTATTATTTATAATGTCCATATGATGTATGAAACGTATAAAAAATGTATAAATTATAAAAGTACTTTTTGGAATTTAAATTAAAATTTTTCACCACCTTTCATATTAATAATTTAATCGTTTTTTTTTTTTTTTGTTTTTTTTGTTCTTTTTCATTTAAAAATCATTTAAAATTAATTATAAAAATATTATGGCATATTTCAGTTTTTTTGTTTTTTTTTTTTTGCTTTTTTTTAGATATTGGTTGGCATGTGTTTTATGCTTAAATTATAAAAGAATTTTAAATCAAATATGATCTGAATTTCATAGAAACCTGCAGGTGAAAAGAAAAATAAAAAGAAACAAAAAAGGATATTGTATGTATGTAATATGTATAAAATAAATTTTAACCTTAAAAAAAAAAAGCACACAAATTATATCTACCTTTCCTTTCCTTTCCCTTTTTTTTACTAATTGTACAAAATTTTTGTTCATAATTTGTGCTTATTAGTTTTTTTATAGTATGTTTTATCTGTTAATAAATAAACTATGCGTTCATAGTATCTGTTGTTTTATTTAATTACATTTTATATTATTCAGTTATATAAAAAAAATACTTTTAAAATCCTATATTTGTTTCGGAAAATTTTGTACTTTATAACCTTATGTGGTATTTCAAATAACTATGAGTGTTTTTTTTTAAAGTTATTTTTATTAAGTTATAGTTGGTTTCATTATAGATATGATGTCATATTATATTATACATGTCATGGTTAACATTTAAATAATAACTTTTTTTTAGCACATTTCCAAAAAAATTTTGATAAAATGTACTTATTAGTTCCACTCTGTCCGTCTATCTGTGTGTCTATCCGTCTGTTTACAAAACTTCAACACCGTTAAAGATAGAGAAAAAAAGTTTAACCATGGATAGGTCTCATAAAAGAATTTATTTTGTGGAACAACTTTTTCATGTAGCCCCATCCATCAGGGAACTACAGCCCCTCAAACTTTGAAAAAGTCCTATTTTTAAATGCATATATCTCATGTTCTGCTTAACATTTTTTCAATCTGAAAACGTCATTCGACAGATATTTTTTTGTAAATTAATATCAATATTATACAGTTTTTTAAAATTTAGTATTTAAATTTACCGTTATGTGAAAACAAAACGTTGAATGATGTTTTTACCCTCATAACTCCGGAACGCTTTTAGATAGAGACTTGAAATTTTGAGCCAGAAAAGAATTACTATAAGTTTGCTCGGAAATTTTTTTTGGACCACCCCCTGTTTATGAGCTATTAGGGCGCAAAAATTTAAAATTTGCTATTTTTAAACACCTGTAACTTAAGCACATGTACACATTTTACTTCGGCAAGATATAAATATTAAAGCTCCGGTAATACATCTTTACGTGTGTTAACGGTTTCTTTTAGTTGTATGGGGTTCCAGAGTTACAGCCCCTAAAAATTGCAGGAAAGTCCTATTTTCACATTTTTTATATGAAATTTTTAAATTTTGGTGCAAGTTACAATTCTACACAGTATTGTCTTTTGGAAATGTAGAATGAAAAACCGTTGATTTACATTCTACCTTGTTTGTCTGTTTGTTTAAAATGTTTTTTAAAATAAGATGTTATATATTTTTTATAGATTAAAAAAATCTATTTTTGTTAATATATTAAATCATTTTGTTATGTTAAGTTCGAGTTTATTTTTTTTCATTGAACTAATTTTATAGATACCAATTGTAGGGGCAAACACCTGTTCCCAAGAAATATAAAAAATAATGTATCCATTCAAAACTTTTTCCAACTTGAAATTTAAGGAGTGCAACAGATGGGCATCCTTACACTGTAAAACTATCAAGATAGCATAACACTGCATTCGGAAAATCGTTTGTCATGCACACAGCCTGTTTATGGAGCTTTATGCCAGTACATGTGTCGCCAACAGTTGGTAATTTACATGAGTACAGTACAAAACACCACCACCGCCAACACCAAACTGTACATTATGTGATTACTGATTAGATTATGCATTAAAGAACCCATCCTAATGTTGAATTTATAAAGGGATTGGTTTTAGACGGTTACCCAAAAGAACCACGTACTGTTTCATAGAATGACTTTCGATTTTTTCTCGACCATCGACTTTCTATCTTCTTTAGACCGTCCTTCGTACAAAAAGGTTCTAAGTTTTAATAGATTTGATTGAAATTTAAATTCAAAATTTGATTGATTTTTATTGTATTTAAAAATGTGAAATTAAATTGGTATTTTGTGACTGTGATATTTGAATATACATACGCTCTATTATTTTCATTTCTTTTCGAAAATAATTTTAATTTTTCAAATACAAAATTGAGTTTTTGTTGTATTCATATTTTTAAACTATATCAGATGTTTGAAGAATGATTCTTAAAGATGTATAAGTTTTTTATTTTTTAAATAAACTGATTGTTAAAAAAAAAAAGTTTTCATAAGATGAAATAAATTCCATAAAAAAAAAAGCTATTGTTCTGACGGAAATGATTTTGATTCTATCCTTTTTTTATGTATTTTGTATTTTTTTTTCTGGTAAATTAAATATGAAAAAAAAAAAATTAAAGTTTAAAACCCATCTACATTTACCTATAAGCATTCATATTGAATATGTGTGTTTAGATATATATATATATATATATATATATATACATATATTTAAAATAAGTTTAGTAGAAATAAAGATATTTTTTAAAAGCTGTTAAAAGTTTTTTTTTTTTTTTGGTTGATTTTTTAACCTAAGGGATAATTGTTGTAATAATTTTTTGATATTTTTCCGTTTTTATTTTACAAAAAAAAAAAAAAAAAAAACAAAATTTAATTAAAAAATTTAGTTTTATTTTTACTTTTGTTTAGGTTTGAAAGTTAAATTAAATTAATTTATTTAAATAATGAAATTAAATAAAAAAAGAATTAAATTAATTTTTAATAAAAAACAAAAAAAAACAAAAACATTAAAAAGGCAAAATAATAAAACCACATTTTAAATATCCTAAAATTTAAATAGTTTTTTTTTTTTTTTTTGTTTTTTTCAAATTGAAAATTTGTGTAAATTTCTGGTGTATAGGTATATGAAAAATAAATACTTAATTTACTTTTTAAAGAATCCTGTTAAAAACCGAAATTCTTTAATGCAAATTCTGAAAAATTTTTAGTGTATAATTTTGTTTTTTAAGTTTTTAAAAGTTTCAAAATTTTTGTTTTTTAAAATTAAAAAAGAAAACTAAAAAAATATTTTAATGTTGAGAAAATGAGAAAAATGAGACGATTTTCGTGATTTGATTTTTACTACACTTTTTCATTTAACTTAGATTTTTTATAAAATATTTTCATTTACGATGCTGTATCTACTTATTTTTAGATTCTGTCAGACCGCAAAAAGAAAACTTTTAATATTTTATTTTAAGTATTTTATAGATACTTGTTGAGTGTTTGAACTATATTATACTGAAAAATCGAAATTTTTCATTTGTTTATATACTTAATAAAATAAAAAATGTAAATATTCACCAAATTCTGGCTTATTGTAATAATCAATAATTTCCATTCACTTAATTTTATTTTGTCTGTTGTTGAAATTTTATTATTAATATTTAAGTTGATATAACATCGTATAATATTGTAGTATTTTTTCTCAAGGATATTTATATGAAAACACTAAAGTTTAAATAAATTAAGGATATAAGTTTTTGGTTTTTATTTGTAATTTGTTTTTGACATAAAGCATGATTTAGTTAGACATAAAATGACAAATCAATTGATGAATATTATCCTGTATCCTGTTTTTTTTTTTTTTTTTTTTTTTGTGTATAAATGATTTCTGTAAATTGGTTTTTATTTCAGCCTAGATTTAAAATATTAAAATTGAGTACCGTTTATATGTTAATGGAAAATTTTGGATGTTTTAAAACTTAAATATTTTGACTTAAAATTACCGTAAGAGAACAATAAGAGAACATTTTTGGATAAACGGTTGATATTATTTTTTAAGAAATGTACCTATAATTTTATTGGCCAAATTTTGTCCTTAAAGATATTTTGAAAATTTTCTGTTTGTTTTACTTAAGGAAATTTTGAACGTGACGTGTAATCTTTTTGTCGAATATTTCAAAATAAATAAGTGTTAAAGAGTATCATGTATAAATAAATGAATTTATTTTGCCATATCGAAGTTTCGTAAGTAAGATTGCCTATTTTTGGAAAACTTTTATTAGAGGTACATATTTTTTTTTTCAATTTCTTGGAATATGTCTGCTTTTTTGCAATACATTATTAATATTATTAAAATTATTACAATCTGCAATACGCACTTTGTGGTTATATGGATAGCCTAGTTAGTATAACATGTATTATTTGTTTTAGATTAAATTGTTTTGTTCAGCTTCTTTTTTCTATAGGTATCATAATGCAGATATCACAGTATATTACTTGTTTAGAATATTATTTACATATTATTATATTAAATAATTCACAATTTGAAAAATATATTTTATTTAGAATAAAAATATTACTAAATTTAGATCTTATAAAAGAAATATTTAAAATAAAATTGCTTTTAAAATGCTTTGGGCATTTATAAAGTGTGAAATTATTCAATTTGGCATTAACACATATATATACATACATATATATATATACTTATAATACAAACCATATGTATTAAATACAAAACTTATAATAATATTTTTTTATAAGAGCCAAGGTGGGTTATTATTATAAATTACTTAGAAATATTATTTAGTCTTTAAAGAAAATATCCTAGTTGTTATTATGATTACTTAAACTAAGATGTTGAAATGTTGAAATCACTTAAACAGTTATGGAAATATTTTTTGTAGTAATAATTTTAAAAATTTAATATAAAGTGAAAAAAAATTTAAAATGATTCAATTATTGATTATATTATAGTTTCTTTTTCATTTAATTCCAAAACTTTGGGAATTACAGCCCGAAGGAATTGTGATTAAAGCCCATAATTAAAAGGAATTAAGACCCACGCTATATTTTGTTATTAAGAGAATAATAGAATATGTAGAACAAACGCATTAGGAGGGATTTTAGAGTTTTGAATAAAAATTGGGATATCCTCTTTTTCCAGAAAATTTAATAATATGTATATGTAATATGTATATTTTGAATTGGGAGAGATTTTAGAGTTGGTTACAAAATCAAGGTTATATGCTCTTTCCAAAATATCTATATAAGTAATACTCCTATTGTCAGCGATTTTGGGAGGGATTTTAGAATTGAATTCAAAATCAGGATTATACGCCTTTTAAATATATGCATATGCGAGTCAATTAGGAGGATTGTATACATATTCTGGAAAAAGCGTGTAGCCCTGATTTTGTAACCAACTCTAAAATCTCTCTTGATTCAGAAACTCGCATATGCATATATCTAAATATTCTATAAAAGGCGTATAATCTTGATTTTGAATTCAATTCTAAAAGCGCTCCCAAAATCTCTGAGGCCTTAACAATGAGACAAAATTCCCATGGGACTTCTGGCTCATTGAAGTGAGTCAAAAGTTTCAATGGGACTTCTGATCATGTGACTTCCGACCTGTCACCAAATAAAATACAGTGAAATGAAATACAGACATGATAGTAACATTTGTGTTAATCTGTGGGCTTTAATTCTTTTTCGAAATAGACTTAAAGCCCACGATCTAGTGCAATTTAGACCTGTGGGCTTTAATTTTTTTTTGAAAAGTATTTAAAGCCCACGGTCGTTAATTCGAAAAGTTTTGGAATTATTTCCTCGGGCGTTCTGTCACTGCACCGTTAAATATGTATATAAATATGGATTGTGAATTAAATTTAAAAACAACGGAAATTTAAGTATGCTTTGATATGTAGTTAACTCATTCAACTTACTGCAGGTAAGCCGGAATAAATTATTTGAAAATCTTCTATCTCAGCCCAAATAAAAAATCCGAAGACCCTTTATCTGAAGTCCGACTAAAAGATGGACAGGTATATTTTACAGCAAATTTAAGGTATGTGTAGATTTCGAGATTTTTAAGAATTTAGAGTAAAACTATTTTTACCTTTTTAAAAAAAATTAATTAAATCATAGTGTGTGAAAATTAATTAAATCATAGTGTTCAAACCAATAAACCTTTTGGAAAAACGCGTCATGTTAGTTTCTTCTTTCGATAAATAAATCAATATATGTGTATATGAATATATATCCTAAATAGCTGAACTAGTCTTTTTTCCTCTCTGCCTATATCTGCTGGAGGACTTTGAACAAAATCATAATATGAAGGCTTTTATCTTTATTTTAGACTGCGTTTGCTTATTTGTGATGATAATCTAAGAGTTTTTTTTTGATCCTATATAATAATTAATGCTTATTTATTTTAGTTTTCCTAATTAAATTTTATATTTAAATTATATTTCGCTACAAATTTTTTTACCATAATTGTATGATTGTAAATTGTAAATATAATTTGAATGTTATTTTTTGTTTTGTAAAACTACTAAATATGATGATTCTTGTTACTAAAATAAAATGTTGAGATAAAAATAAAAGAAAAACAAAAACAAAAAAACAAAAAAAATTTAAATAGAATATAATAAATGAAAGAAAAAAATAAAATCTGTACTAGAATTCCATCCTTATTTGTTTTAGTTTTTAAGGATAAGAGATATACTATAGAACGTTTTTTGTTTAGTACTTGGGAATTTTTTATTTTTCTTTTTGTTTTGTTTATTGTGATTCATCTAAAATTTTATGCCTAAGGATGAGTTTCTAAAAAGGATCTGATAGGCTCGCAACTTGTTTTTCTTTTTTTTGTATGATGGCTTGTATTATATATAGTAAAATGGTGAAAAACTTTCTTCATCATTATTATCATGGGATATAAAAAAAAAAACAAATGTTGATTTAAAATGGTGAGTGACTTGTTTTTTATGTGGTGTGTGGTGAATTTGTATATTTCACTTTATTATAGGATAGCAGTGAGTAATTTTTATTCTGCATTAATAGTAGGCATTATTTATGTACTTATATATATTATTTTACATATATGTATAAATTATTATTCGTTGATTTTGCAGCATTAACAACATTCTTGTTCGTTCTGTTGTTATATAAAATTTTAATGAGTTCGATAAGATGAAAAAAAAAAAAAACAAAAAGAACATAAGATTGTGATGTCATTTTAAAGTGTTATTAAATGCTAATTGTGGCCTATTTTTAGTGTGGATTTTATAAACAAATTTATATATTTACATATGTAATTAGTATATGTACGAGTAGAGTATATAGTTGCTATATATTTGTATAATATAAAATTTTAATTATAAGTATATTATGATAAAATAGTTAGTTTTATGTTATAAAATATATTTATAGTCAGTTATCAGTTGAAGGTCTTTAATAATTGACATTTATTTGATTTTCTAAAGCTACTTAAATATAGCGAATTATAAATTGAAGTACCTACCTACCATGTTTCTGTTATTATAAAATCTTCATATAGTTTTTTATAGATTTTGTTTCAGAAATTTTTTTATATAAATAGTAAAGACTTTGAATACTATGATTCAAATTGAATAAATAGAAATTTTAATTATTTAAATGGTTCTAGAATTTTTTAAGGTTTTTGAAGATTCAGCTTTTCTTTAGTAAATTGGAATAAATCTCTTACAATAAATAAAAATAAAAAAAGTTGTGATCTTGATTGCTTAATCGCTAGAAATTCAATTTTTTGCAATCTAATGAATTTTAAATGAAGCTTAAGCTACAAGATAAATATTTATTTCAAACGTTGGATTGGTATAGTATTGGCCTGTTGGAGTCATTATGTAAATTTTTGCAAAAAAAAAAAACCTTCGTGTACCTGAGTTCTTGAGTTTTATTTAAAAAAAAAAAACTTAAAAAGAAGAGAAATGAGCTAAAAATGGACGGTTTTCTTTAACAAATTGATATTTTTTATTATTTTGTTTTATTTTTACGTCTTTGTCAAACTTTAAATGTAAATAAAGAAATATTTTTTTTATCTAAAAGACTTTGGGTATTTTTTCTTTATAGAATGATATTTATTTTACTTTAAACTTTAAAAAGACTATCATATTTATTTATTTTCGTAAATATTATTATATTTAAAAAAAAAAAAAAATTAGTTTTTAAATTTTCTTTGTTTGTGTGATAAACAACATGGGATAAATGACATTTTTGAATTTTTTGTAAGAAAGAGTTCGAGTACTTTATTTTTAAATGAGAGAATTTGGTAAAAAATCAGTAATTTAGTTCTATTATTATTCTCTGAATATGTAACAGTCTTCTCATTTAAAAATTTTTGAAAAATAAGTAGGGTATACATTATCAGTTCAGTCGTCAGTTTAATAACAGATGAGTACCAAAAATGTTTGCTATTTTAATGAAAACTGACAGTTTTATAAATATACATTATCAGTTCAGTCACAAAACTGACAGCTGAACTGACAACTGAACTGATAATGTATACTCTACTTAATAGTACTCTTGTACGAACCAACCTTATATCTTTATATTGAAATAATTTGGCTACATTCTCGTCACACATTACTTTTTAAGCGATTAAATGTGATACAGTATTAAGTTTGATATTACCAGAATTTTATTTATTTTTATTTATTTATTTATTTGTTTCAAAGCTAACAAGACTAACAAAATTATCTTACTGTCCATGCACAATGATAACAGCAGTGACTAAAATATATGTCGTTGTCGTTGAATGGCACACAATCAAACGACATGCATATTTGACATGTTACGTGGTAAAGCATTAATAATTGTTTTTTGCTACTTGTATTTACTACTTTGCTACTTTGCTGGCAATGAATATGTTAATTAACAATTTTTTTTTAATAATTTGCCGGATAGCTTAATAAATTGAAAAAAATAATTCGAACATAAAATTTCAAATTATATTTGATACTTTTTTGTACGTATAAAATTGCACCTCTACATCTGATTATTCATAAACGGACAACTTATTATCTTTTAGTTACACACTGTGCAATTTGTCAAAATTATGTTCCACAACGACAAAATTAAATTTACATTTAATTGAACAACAACGACAATTTGTTTTTGTATTGTATGGTAATAGTCGTTGTCGTTATCATTGTGTGTGTACAGTTAATCTAAATATTTATTTAGCTTCTGACAGACAATATAACTACAATTCAACTGAATAAAAACGATATGAATTTATAAAATTTTTCTTTTAAATTTTTGAAATATTGTACATGGACTACCACTTTTGTCTGATGCTGTAATTTTCTATAGATACTATAATATACTAAACTTATATGTATATACAACAGAACTTGTATTGCATTTTAATGTTTTGAAAAAAAAAAAACTGTTGCTATGGTTAATAAATTGGTTATATTATGATTGTATGATAATGAATGATAAATTGTTGAATATTGTTAAGAATTAAAAGATTACTACTGTAATATAAAATTGTAAACCATTAGCTATCTAAATAATACAAAATAATTTTAAAAATATTAGTATTTAAAAAGTGGAAAAAATCAAAATCGAAAATAGAATAATGTTTCCATTTGATTGCTTAAAAAAATTTATTATTGTGTCCTTATTTTTATGTTTAATTAATAATAGATAAAATAATATATATAAAGAAATATTTATATTCTTTTTTATTAATAATAGCAAATAATTTTTCTAACTTTATCAATAGATCATTTTAAGAGAGCAGAAAATCTCAATAAAATTTATTGGTTTTTTTTTTTTTTTTTGGATATTTAAACAACTTCCAAATACAAAAAGTAGAAAAAGATATGGAAAAAAAAGTTTGACATTATAACGAATTTTTTTTTTATAATGAATATAAAATATTTATTAGATTGTTGAAACTCATAAAAAAAAACAAAATTATATTATGCAATACAATACATTCATAAAAAATAAATGTATCTAAGAGTATACTAGATATAAATATGTATCTATGATGGAGCATATTGTATAAAATGTTCGTTGTTTCAATAAATAACTTTTTAGATAATGTTAATAACTTTTTATTAATATTATCGTTCAGTAACTGTATACATAGTATAAAATACTTATATGTTTGTTTTAATCCTATTTAATTAAATTTTTTATGTACAGTTTTATTTTTGGTTTTACGTTAAAGATCGTCCAAACTAATGATTGAGATACTGTATTCTAGAGAAAAAATTTTTATTATAGATTTATTATGTAAGAAAAAGTGTTATATTTGTAATAATATTATGAATCAAATAAGTCTGGAATGTTTTATTTAGCTTTTTTCGAAGTTAGAATATCTCTTTAAAATGGTGGTTATTTTATTCTGTTGAGACTGGTGTACTCATATAAAATGTGATTTGCCATCGTCTTTCGGAACAAATTAAATTATTTTTATTAAATTTAATTTTCTAGTAATAAAGTAAAACTTAATCTTACCTACCCTATACATAACCTAGTTAAAAATAATATGTATTTAATAATTTGTGCTAATTATTAAGTGTTTTCCACCCACTAATTATCTATATTTCTTTGTTAGTTATATTTGTCCGGAATGAAGATTTAGTATTTTAAATTTTCTTCGATGGTCTTGTCCGGATTATAATCTATAATTTTACATGTAGTACATCTATTCTTGTGATATAAAAGAGGAACATGATTTTGGTTCTGAATGTAATCATATTGGTAAAAAAAATGAAATCCTCAGGGGTTATGAAACCCATAACGAAAGTGTTATCAAAGTACTTCTTATTGTGGTAGAGTATCTGGGATATTAAACCATTTTTTGAAGTTTTGAATCTGGCTCTATCGAAGTTATCGATTTTTGTGATTTGTTTTCTTTATTGTATACGAATATTTATTTGATAATAATATTTGTAGCCGGATTCTGTCTTTCGATTTATATTGGTAGACAAATTGGTAGCACTTCCTTTCAATAATTTACGATTTTATCATTAATACTTTGTTTGTCACTTGTCATGAAGCTGAACCTCGCAGTATTGAAGCCATTCGGTCAAATCGTTCAACCAGGACATTATGTGAAAAAATAATTAAAAGGCGTTAATTGGCTCTCTCTCATGCTATTATGGGTTAATTAATAATTATTTTTTTTTTTTTTTTTATAATGGAACAATATTTTTGCACGGTTTGAAGTTAATCCGTCAAATCGTTCATCATGAATAATAAACAATTAAAAACCGTTAATTGGCTCTCATGTTGCAAGAGGCTAACGGAACAAAAATAAAACATAAGTACATAGTCTATTTAACATAATAAGCAACTTCGTTTCATTCATTTGTGTGACTTTAAAGTTATAACAAACAGTTAAATTTTTTGCTTTATATAGTAGAATACAAATCCAACAGGATAATTCAATATTACTATAATATAAACCATAGCGTACTAGGACAAGGGCCGGTTTGTTAAGAAAACTTACTTATTTAGTAATTATCCTTCTAATTATAAAAATTTGTTACTTATATAGGACTTGAATTTTAACTCAGTCAGTTAACACACCAAATGCTTAACCACTTTACAATCGAAACGTCAAGTTAAATTTATAAAGTGTTTTTTTTTTTTTTCAATGTTTTATTTATTACCTGTTTTGATGCATTTATTACTTATCCTAAATAAAACTAAAGAATATTGAAATATTATAACATTTTAATGTGCATGGCTACAATAGTAACTCTCTCATTTAAAATTGTGATAACTATATTATAAATAAAATAAACTCTTATTTATATTTGATTTAAAATTATTATATAAGTATTATAATAAATTTTTACATTTTTTGTATTTTTATAGTATAATTTTGTGTTGTAAAAAACAATTTATCGGCTTCGCCGAAAAGGAAAAAAAACAACTATAATAATTTTTGTTTTAAAATAATAAAACTTATAACTACTTAAAACTAACTACCCTAAAGAACTCACTTAACTAACTACCCTACCCTACCCTTAACTACCCTAAAGAACTAAGAACTAAAATTGTGGCTTTATTGCCCTTCTTAATAATTTATTTCCAAAAGTAAATCATTTTTTGCTTAAGTTTATCTTTATTAGGAATGAATTGATCATACTTGAAATTGCTGGAATCGTTAATATCTATGCTGTTATTTAAATTTAAGGGAATTTTTTTATTTGAGGCATTTCTTTTATAGTGATATATAAGAGAAATTTTGTTTGTGTTTTCAATATAATTATATTTATCTAAGAAAACAAAACAAACAAATGCGTTTTCATACCACGGGTGACAAATTAGTGAATTTTCGTTTGTCTCAATACTTCTTTGGATGTGATTTCTTATTAAATTAATTATAAAATTATCTATTCTAACAATTTTAGCCTCATTATAGATAAATTTAGCCTCATTCGTAAATTTGTGCATGTTCTAATGCAATGTCTTTCAAAAAGCCTTATTCTTTCCACCATTGAAGCGCTGATGTTAAACCATATAGGGCAGCCGTATGTTAGAATTGGTCGAATTAGACTTTTGTAACATAACACTTTTACTTGTTTAGAAAGAATTCTAGAGTAATAAAAACATAAAAGCTTTCTTTGCTTTTGTGATTTGGCCGTGTATGTGCTCGTTGAATTTATACAGGTTAGTGTAAAGAATTCCCAGATAGATCTGGGGCTTTAATGCAAAATGTTTTCCAATTCTTTTTGATATTAGCATTGTTATTTTTAACAGTATTTCTGAATAAAACAGTTGCACATTTATTAAAATTTATTTCCAGTTTCCACCTTTCAGCATATTTTATGACTTTGTTAAAGTTTTTTTGTAGCATAATTTGGGCCGTATTAACGTTGTGACTTGATGAATAAATGCAAAGATCATCAGCAAAAGCTATACTGAAGTTAAGCCCTAAACTTATAAAGTGTAAAATAATTTTGAAAACACTACTAGGAGAACAAGTATTTGCATATTTATAGGCGTGCATTACTTATTCTTTGTAAAATCTTTAATTTATAATATTTCATTAGGCAATATATCATTTTAATAACTTGATTCAATTACAGATTAACAGACTGACTGAATAAAATACAATTTTCTTTAGTAAAATTTGATTAAAACAATTAAATTAATTGTTTTTAAAATAAAACTAATAAGTATAAAATTAATATACTTACATAGTATGATAAATATATGCATATTATATTTTAATTTGTTTTTGTTTTGTAAAAAAACGTTACCAATTTTTGATTCGTTTGGTTCTTTTGATTCTTTTTCACTTTTGGTTTTATTAGTAATCAGAAACCACACAAATTTTTATTAAATGTAATGAAAAATTCTTTATAAGTATATATTATATCCATAATAATTAAAATATTTCTATGTTACTTAAAACCAGATTGTAATATAATATTATAATAAAAGTAAGAAATGGTGTATAATATTTAACACTTCTCTTCTGTATGTTGTATTTTATCCCAAAAAAAAAATTTTTACTTTCAAAATTCTATATTAAGGGACGTAAAGTATCAAGAAAAAAACGAAAAAACTTGGATAATAAAAAACACGAACATTTTTTTTAATAATTTTTTTGGCACTAAATTTTCTGGCATAGAAAGTGGATGTTGACATAAAAAATATTATGATAATCAATTTAGAGGATTTAAGAAAATAAATTAATTTAAAGGTATTTTCGTTATTCCTTTTTAAATTTTTTTAATTTTCAGAAGATTTTATTTAACTATTTGGGATTAATAAAATGTTCTGAAAAATTAAATAATATCTGTGGGATTATAAAAGAATATGACTTGAAATAGACCATATTTGGAAAATTTTGAAAAATTTATGCAAAACGATTATTGAAAAATTAATTTTTATGCTCACAGTGAAATTTTTTTTATGCTCATTAGATGTTCACCCTTTTATTTAAAACATGTAATTTTTATTTTCTTTTTTCGTAAATATGACGTTAAATGAAAATTTAATTAAGATTGGCTTATTAAGAGGACTTATGGAAGCCTAAAAAGTAATTTAATATATTAAGAGGGCTTGTAGAAGGTTAAAAAGTTTAAAAGGCTTTTTTTTACTAAAAATTATTAATAAAAAAAAAAATCTTTAAAAAAAAATTTCAATATTTTTAGTGCTTTTCATAAACTAAACAATTTTTTTGGTTGGTTAATTTTTTCATTACTAATTTTTTTTTTTTTAAAACTATATTTTTTCAAACGTTTTGCTTTTTTTTTAGATAATTAAAAAATTATAAAAAAAAAATTATATTAAAAATATTCTTTTCAATATAAAATGTAAATTATCATGGCTCTTTTTAATTTTTTTTCAGGTGAGTTTTCTTTTGCTGGCAACCTTCAAAGTTTACTTTTACCTGGTAGAGTATTCATTAAAAAACAAAAACAAATAAAGGTATAATGTTAGTGTTTTATGTAAAAAAAAAAAACAAAAAAAAAACAAAATCAAAATAAAAAATGGTATTTTCTTTTGAAAATATCTCTTTTGTAAAGTAGTGTTTTCCGCCACATTTTCTTTCATTTATACTATTTTGATTTTTTTTTGTCTTTTTTTGTTTTTTTAGATTTCCGTTTGGGCTGTTTGTTGTGTATCTTGGTTGTTATTATTCCCAATCTAAATTTTGATAAGGGATGTCAAAGATTCATAATAAAAGGAAATCGTTAACTCAAAAAATTTGTAACTAATGATCCGGTGTATTATGAAATGAATCAGAAAAAAAAAAAACCAAATTTAAGAAAATTTTATTGAATAGAAACATTGGGTACTTGTAATGTATTCATTCGATATTCAAGTATTTAATGTGAAATTCGAATTTTTTTTTTGTTGATTTTTTCTTGCTATTCTCTATAATAGTAATTTTAAAATTTATTAAATCTGAAGTATTTTTTTTTTATTAGGTTTTTGAATTATTTTTCACTCCTTAATTGTTTCCATGGAATTGCCTTCTGGTTTATTTCTATTGTACTGATAATTTAATAGCTTTGATTATGCTTTGTATAAAATATTTCATTACAAATGTACAATGCTAACAATTTCTATTACATATTATCAAATTTCTAATGATCTTTTTAAATGCTTATATTTGCTTACTAAATAACACTTTTGTTTAATCAGGAAACAAATGTATAACAACCAATATTAAATGCTGTTAAGAGTTAGAAGCGTCTTGAATATACTTCATAGTAATAATATAATAAAGAGTTAATAATATAAATCTCTTACTAGAAACACTCTTCTTTCGTCTTCATGGTAGTATTAAAGTTATACAGCCAATAATAGGCAGTTAGGCGGCTCGTGTTATTATTTTGATTATGTGAGAACATGGGTTAATACATTTTCAAAACTCATAAGAAACCAATAACGTTTCTTAACTAATATAGGAAAAAACAGATAAAAATACTAAATTACTTCATATTGTAAATGTATTATCTATCACGTTGATATTCCATTTTTTATTTTGACCGGAGTTTGAATCCGAGACCTTTTCTTGAAAAATCTTCAACTAACGCATACACGGATTCTAATCACCATTGGTTAGATTGTCGAAAATACATTTTTTTTTTAAATTTTTACATTAAAAACGTATATATATATATAAACGTATGTATTTGAAAATTTACTGATTATTTAAAATCCGACCTATTCAATGCATTTGTACGAAAATATATGTTTGTACCTATGTAAAAGAAATAAAATACATATTATTTTATTATTTTTGCAAAACCACAAAATTATGACACCTGATACCTAAAAAAAAAAAAAACAAATATTTTATACCAAAATGTAAGTGCAAAATAATTGCTTTAATATACTCGTATGTTGTGTATGTCCCAAAATAATTTTATCATATTAGTGGGCGATGTTAATTGAATCTCAAGTGGATATATATTAAATTGATGTCATATAATTAAATAAATTCTAAATCATATCGTAACCTAAATTAATTTGATTTAATATTTTAATTTTGCTCTTCATGTTTTATAAAGAAAATGTAATTTCATAGAAGGAAATAAAATGTTATATATAACATATAGAAACAGATTGTTAAAGCTGTTAAACATTTCAGATGTTTAAAAAATTTAATTTCAATTACATTAATATGTTGTTTATTTTTAGTTTAATTTTATATGTTTATTTTGAGGTGTGAACTAGGATAATAACTCAAGTTTCTAAAGGCCTTTAATAATTGCACGCTCATAGTCATAACTTGTTGTATTGTTGGAATTAAATTGAATCCTGATTCTGCTTTGCAATATTTGTAGATGCTTGAATTTATCTTTAAACCTATATTTCGTACATGATTTCATGTTAAAGATTTTCACCTGATTATAATATAAATAGTTTCGATTTTCTAAGGGTATATAACAATTTTGTCACACTTGCCACACTGTAAAGGAAATAAGATAGGTATATAGAAGAGTATATGATATATTCTTTTTCAGAATTGAGTTTATTTAGCTATCCCATTCGCTGGCATAATAACTCAAAATATAATTAAGTTAGAATACCGAAATTCTTACTGAAAATGAATTTCTTTTATATAAATGACAGCTTTGCTTATGAAATTAGATAAGTTCAATAGGTGAATTTGATTAGCTGGCATAAAATTTCTTTTTTTATATTATGAAAATAATTTAGTGTATAATTAAGTTAGGTATTCGAAATTTTGTCAAGAAAAATTAAGTTTTTTAAAGGTAAGTGGCCAACAATCTTTGAAAATTTGATTCATCTCTAGTCCAACAGATTTGGGTTGTTGTTATATAACTCCGTAATTTACATTAATATATTTCTCGATACTTAATTAAGTGAAGTGAATATATGAAATTTTTGAAAAGTTGATCAAATTTAATCGAAACAAACGTATATTATGCACGATCGTTTATTGTAGAGTTGAAGCAATCAACTATGTACTGCTATTCCTTTTTGTTTAATTCTTATTTCTGTTCCTGGTATATAGTATTTTGTACCAGTTTATCATCTATTCTTAATTTCTGTTATAAGTTTTAAGGGAGGTAGCACATTTCCAAAAAAAAATTAAAAAAATGTGCCTATTAGTTTCATTCTGCCCTTCCGTCTGTTTACAAAACTTTTACACTGTTAAAAGATAGATAAAAAAAATTAACCATGGATAGGTCTCATAAAAAAATTAATGATACAGAATAACTTTTAAATATAGCTCCATACATTACGGAGCTACAGCCCCTCAAACTTTGAAAAAAAAAACTCTATTTTTAAATGCGTATATCATGTTTTGCTTAACATTTTTCCAATTACAAATGCCGTTCGAAAAGAATTTTCCTTACTTTTGTAAATCAATATCAAAATTATACATTTTTATACCCTACATCCAAAGTATAGGTGATTTGAGAAGTATAGTTTTTGAGTTAAAACTAATAAAGCTATCTTGATGAAATTTATATAGTAGGTTACTAATTCCAAAAGGAAAATTCGAATGTGGACAAAATCCGTCCATGGATTCGGATTCTGTAACCTTCCGAATGATTCTGGAGCAAACGAGATTATCTCCAAAACCAACAAAGGTAGAGTCTTTAAATTTTGTACAATGATGTTCCTTCCGATTCGATTTATGTCTCTGAAATTTAAGAGGATTTGGTCCATGGATTTGAATTTTGGAAACTTCCGAACGAGCACCAGAACAAATGAGATTATCTCCAAAACCAATAAAGATATAACCTTCAAATTTGACAAAGTGGTGTTTTTTCATGTTTAATTTAAGTCTCTAAAATTTGAGAGGATTTGGTCCATGGGTTTGGATTTTGGAAACTTCCGAACGAGCACCAGAGCAAATGAGATTATCTCCAAAACCAATAAGGATATAACCTTCAAATTTGACAGAGTGGTTTTCTTTCATGTTTAATTTAAGTCTCTAAAATTTGAGAGGATTTGGTCCATGGGTTTGGATTTTGGAAATTTCCGAACGAGCACCAGAGCAAATGAGATTATCTCCAAAACCAATAAAGATATAACTTTCAAATTTGACAGAGTGGTGGTCTTTCATGTTTTATTTAAGTCTCTGAAATTTGAGAGGATTTGGTTCATGGGTCCGGATCTTGGAAGCTTCCGAACGAGCCCCAGAGCAAACGAGTATATCTCCACAACCAACAAAGATAGAACTTTTATTTTTAGTACAAAGGTGTTCTGTTATGTTTCCTTTTTTGTAAAATTGGAAACTGACATTTGAAAGAATTTGAACCATGGGTTCGTATTTTGGAAACTTCCGGACGAGTACAAGAGCAACGAGCATATCTCCAAAACCAACAAAAGTAGAACCTTTAAATTTAGTACAATGGTATTCTGGCATGTTTTCTTTATGTTCCTGAGATGGATTCGATGAATTGGAGTGACAATTCGGGTACCTGACAGACACCTCCCAAGGACTAACAATCTTCGAAATTAATAAAGATAGAAACTTAAAGTTTTTTACAAGGGTGTCAAGCATATTCCAAGAGGATGCCTCTTTTACTTTCCTGAAATTCGAGTTGAATAAGACACAAAAGGGAAGAAGTTCAAGTAGCTGCCAAAAAAACTTATGGATTTTTAATTTAATTCGAATTATTGAGGTGTAGGGTATTAATAAGTCGGTTGCATCGACTTACTGTTACATTTACTTGTTTTGTTTAAATTTAGTATTTAAATTTACCGTTATGTGAAAAGCAAATTTTGCATGATATTTCTACCTTCATAACAACGGCACACTTGTACATAGGAACTTGAAATTTTGAGATAAGAAAAAACTTTAAAATTGTTATAAGTTTCTTTAGAAAATTTTTTTTGGCCATCCTCTGTTTATGAGGGATTAGGGCTGAAAAATTGAAAATTTGCTATTTTTAAACACCTGTAACTTCGGCAAGATATAAAAATTAAAGCTACAGTAATATATTTATACGTGTATTAATGGTTTTTCTTACTTATATAAGGTTCCGGACTTGCAGCCTCTCAAAATTACAGAAAAAAGGCCTATTTTCACTTTCATTTTTTCTTATTATATGAACTTTTCAATTTTTAGTGCTAAATCACAATTCTAAACAGTTTGTATTATCTTTTGAAAATGTGCACTTTTAACACCGTTGGTTTACATTCTACCTTGTTAATTTAATTAGCGGTACTATGGGAAATTTATTATTTAGAATTTTGTACAAAAAAAAAAAAAAACACAAAATTCATTAAATTACTTAAAAAAATCTTCTTCAATAAAAAAAGATTAAAGGCAATCATAAATTTTTATAATAAATAACTATTATAAATTTATAATAGCTTTTTATCTATAATTTAATACAGCGAAATATAATTTTGTATATGTCATAATATCATCTGTCAAAAAATGTATATATATATATAGGTATATGTATGTATTTAGAAAATTATGTTAATTTTTTCAAAAGAAAATTTTCCTTTTATAATTTATGGCTCATATATCGTAAATCAAATATTTTGACTATTAAATTTCAAATTAATGAATCAAATAATGATCAATTTTTTTTTTTTTTTGTTTTTGTGATTTTTCATAGATATCATCTCTGAAAAGATGACAGTGAAATACAAAGTTAAACTATACTTAAAGTTTTATACTAATACAAAGTATAGAAATTGTTTTTTTTCTTTTTTGTTTTCAAATATCAAGGAAAGCAAGAATATATAAATTGAACCGAAAAGATATAAAAGAACATTCATTCAAAAATAATATAGTAAAGGATTTTTTTAAGAGGTGCTTTCATTTGTATCTTTTAACACTTTGTGCTTTTTTAATAGTAAATGTAGTCAGATACTATTGTACCTTCATCTGAAATAGTATGTTTATTTGTTCAAATATAATATAAGTATATTTTTGAATTTCATAAATTTTCTTTCTTTCAAAGAATTACAAAAACAAACAAAAAGAAAAAAAAGAAAACTCGGTGACATAAATTTTAATAATAAAGAATTTGTTTTTTTTTTATATTGATTTTCATTTTCTTTGAAAAAAATTGAAAATTGCTTAGATTGGCAAACCAGTATAAAAGTAGAATAGTACGTTTATATTTACTTATAATGTATATATATATATATATATATGTATAATGTATATGTATATATATAATGTATGTATACATGTATATATATACATATACATATATATACATATATATATATATATATATACATATACATATATATATATATATGTATATATATAATGTATATATATATATATATACATTATAAATGTACATGTATATATATATATACATTGTAGGTAAACTATGTATACATAATATATGTGTCAAAATGGAGACACAGATGATACAAATAACTTTATATTTTTCTTATTCTGTTTTTAACTATATTTATTATTATTAAAATCGACAAAATCAGCATCATCCACAAAAAAGACATATTTTTTATTTTGTTTTTTCGTTTAATGTTTCTAGATGAGATTTTTTTCTTTTATTTTCCCTTTAAAAAGAGATTCTGAAAAATCATTGTGAATTTTTATTTCTTTATTATTTAGTTTTCTCCTTTTTTTAATTTGCAAAACTTCTTAAAAAAGAAAAAAAAAAAAACTTAAAAGAACTTTTACCGTTGTTATAATTGCATTAGAAAAAAAATGTATTGCATTAAAAATAAATGGAAAACTCATTATTAGTCGATTCCATAAGTAGAGTAAGGTTATTTAATTCGAGGATTGTAATATTTGGTGAAAGAGAAAAAAAAATCTAGTATTTATGGGTAAAATATTTTTTTAAGACATGCCAACAAAAATTCTTATTGTTTCTGAACAAGCCTTTTAAATATTTTTTTTTTGACTATATGTTATCTTATACTATTTTTTAACTTTTAAGATTTTGCCTTTAAATGTTAAATGTTACAACATTCTGGTTTAAAGTATTATTAACTTTAAGTCGAATCATATTTAAATATTAAAACAATTATAATATATTATTATTGGTAAAACTTAGTTGTAATCCTAAAAGTATGCAAATCCATTTTTTTGAAATTTTGATTTTCTATTTTTACCAATATGCATAATAAAAAGTATGTTCTTTTATAGTTAAACATTGTCAAATGTGAATCGAGGGAATTCAGATTCAAACATAAAAGCAGGATCTATGCAAAAATTAAAATAGGATATTAGGATATTAGGATATAGGATATAAGATAGGATAACATATTTCCGAACTTTAGTAAAGAACTGTATAATTCTTTCGATCGTTCAAAGTGAATTATATTTCTGTTTTAGTATTTGGTTATTTGCGAATTGTTTATTTTAAATTCTATTAATAAAAAAAAGAAAACGAAACTTATTAGTATAATAATAGCTATGTAAAAGTTAGAAAAGACTAACATTGCAGAGTGATATTGCAAAAATGTTTTACTTATATTATGAAAATTTTAATTCCTATATGTAAGAAAATCGCAAATGCAGAAAAAGCAATAAATATTCTTATTCATAATAAAGGAAGACCGAAGTAGCTAAAAATTTGAATATATGTATATATAAAACTTCATTTACACATGGCAAAATTATTAGAAAATTTTTTTAAATAAAGTTTGTAAAATACTTATAAAAAAGTATTTTATCTTAAGTGTCCCTGACATCTGTAGTGTCTCTGACAGAAAAACTTCAGGACATTGCTTTATGCTGAATCTGAAATCCCCTCAATAACAAGAACCAAACAGTTTTCCTACGTGAAGTAAATCACAGAAACATGATTTGGTTATGTTGTAATAAATTCTATATTTTCAAAATAACTGATTATTTTGGCAGCTTACAATAGATTAATCTTTCTCTATTTAAAATCTATTTTATGTGACATTCATATAGAGTTAAAACAATATTTGTATGTGCAATCTGATCTCTCATAAGGGCACCTACTTCAATATATGTAAAATAATAGAAAGAGAAAAGTGAAAATTTGTGAAAGTATGTTTTAAATTTTTGAATAATTATCCTTTTTTGATTAAAGTATCCCAAATTTAAGTTATGGACGCCTATCTAACGCAATTTCTTCGGAAAATGTATAATAAAGTTTTGAAAAAATATACATATAAGTTGTAATAAGAAATTTTTGGCTATATTGAGTTTTTGTTAAGCTATATTTGAGGTTATATCGACAGCAACAAATGTTGTCTCATTTAAGTTCTTATTTGGTCAGATAGTTTAAGTTCTAAAATATATATATATTTTTCCAATCTTCTTAAACCAAACTAATTTAAGAGTTTTATCCCTCAAAAAAGAAAATACGTGTATGTATATAAAAATTTTAAATTGGGTAACAAATATGTAAAAGATTTAGAATATTTTATTTTAATATTATTCACCCATCCTCTTCACAGATTGTTAGTACTAATACTGTTTTTTTTTTTTGATGGAAACCGATAGGGATAATCTTAAATTTTTATTTTTCAGTTAACCTTTTGAATCCTATTAAACAAAATTAAAAATTCCTTTTCTAAAATATTAAGTTGAATTTTTCCTTTAACTGATTTTAAATATGTATTGATGTTATATATATATATATATATGCATATATGCGTAGATGCGTTTAGTTAGAAATGTTTGTCTATAGTAATTGATTAAATTTTTCAATATTCTATTTACAAATAAAAGAAATATATATATATGTATAAATTCCCTTTTTCCTTTGGGACTATCGGGTTACCATAAAGTTTTATAGTAGAAAAAAAATTTTTTTTTTTTGTCTTCCATTCTCCTAGCATCTATTTCATAACTAAACTGTAGAGAAGATATAAAATTAAAATGATTGTAATCGTGAATTTTTTCTTCAACAAAATCAAGACTTAAATTTTTAAAGATTTTCAAAAAAAAAATGTTGTGCTTCAAATATATACCAGTTGAAAATTTAATTTATTATGTCCATTATATTTAAGGGAGAACAATAACTTTACTTTAAAGGTAATGTTAGATAATATAAAAATTTTCGTTATTCAAATATTCCAGAGAAAAAGGATTACTTTTTGTATTTATATAAAATAAACGATTAATAATATTAATTAACTATTTTACCTAATGATTTAATTAGGAGAAAAATGATCCAGGGTTGATCATTCAACGGGCGTAAACTGTCCTAAGTTGTAGTCGCTTTCTAAATGCTTAACTAATTATTAAATAATTTTATTACTGAGTATTTTTTATTCCGTTTATTTAATGATAATCCTAATATTTAAAATATCTAAAATTAGTTCTCTATATGTCGTGATTTCGAAAAAAATATGATTTTTGTTTTAAAAACATATACAAAACTCGTTGAATACTGTTATCTCTAAAACCCTTTGTGAATGGAAATGGACCTCCTCCTTCAGAAAAAAAATTTTGTTTGTCTCAAAATTCTCAATAACCAATTGATCATTGGTTATTGAGAGAAAGATCATTGAGGATGGGACACTGTATAATATTATCTTTATAAGTTTATGCTTATGTAATATTAATTTTTGCAAAACGATTAAAAGTCATGTCCAGTTCGCCATACAATGGATGTGGTAGCTAACCATATTTATTAAATTACCGAAAAATATAAGCATGCATAATTATATTCTTTAATGTAAATAAATAAAGAATTTTACCTCATACCATAGGTATAACTCATTATATAAATTTAAATTCAATTAAAGGAAATATTAAATTTTATAGAGATTAAATTTGCAAAAGGGCTATAAAAATGTACACTTAAGCAGTGGTTATTCTCAAAATAAATTTCATGAATGTATAGGGTATCTTATACTTCTGGTACTTAACTGGTGATAATTGACAGTTTAGCAAACGAATTATTTATCACTTATCTCTCGTATTAATTTTTGCAATTTTCTTGTTCATTACTATTTTACTTAGCTGTATTTAGCTGTATCTGACCAATTTATATTCGAGTTCACACTTTATCATATTTTAAGGCTGCTTCATTTTTTAGCTAATAATTTTAGATCTAATAATTTTAGAGCTTAGGGAGCGACCAGAATTCCAAATTAGGGAGAGCTTAGGAAAGGACCAGAGTTTAGATCATTAACGAGCTTATTAGGGACCAGAGTTAATATGAGTCTTTTATAAAAGTTTCTAAAATGTAATCTAATGCAAAAACACAAGTAAAAAAGCTTATGTTACTATTGTACTATTTTGTATAAGAATTGAAGATATAAGCGAGGAAAACTACATAATATATATATAAATAAAATTTGGCAAAGTTTTAATCAAATTAACATTTAACCTTGAAAAACTTTATTTTAACTTTTTGGTGTCAAATAAATTTTCATACAACTACATTAATCCAGTTGAAAGAGAAAAATGAAAACAAAAACTTTTTCTTTGTATTTGTTAAATGATAAGTTTAAATTTAAGAAAAAGATTTTTATGTTTATTTTTTTACACATAATTATAACACAATATATTTTTCTATAACTAAATATTTTATTGTTATTATATATCCTTTCTTATATTTCTTTTTTTCTCTTTTTATTCATGTACATAATATTATATGTGTATTCTTAAAGTTTAAATACATACACAATTTAAACTTTAAGAATGTCCATGAAAAATAATATTTATCAAAAGTATATTAACATTGTTCACAAAAGAAAAAAAAAAAAATGTGATTAACTATTGAAGTTAAGTCGTTTGAAATATTTCAAATGTTTTACTTTGTTTGATAATACGAGAAAGGATTCGATAAAATTTACAAAAGTAAAGTTATTATTTAGTTATTTGATGAAAATCACAGTTTTTAGAATAGTTTTGGTTATAAGTACGATAAAAAATCAATAAATATAATCTTAGAAGAAGTTTCTCTTTTTTAAGGAAAAGCTTCTTTAAATTCTATATTTTTTTTAATGTTTGCCAAACTAAAATTTCATCACTAACAAAAGAAAAATAAGGAGAGCCACTGACATAAGAAAAAAAAAAAAAAAAAAGTTTTCTAATATTTTTAATCTATGCAAAGAGACTTACAAACAAAGACTAGTATTTATTAAAAGACGAGTGATAATAATATTATTAAACGCAAGAACAAAGATTTCATTTAGGAATTTTATTATTTTGGTCCTCAAACGAAATAGCTTTTATGTATATTAAAATAGAATGTTTACATATGATATTTTTCTGTTTTGCTCTTAGAGATTTAAAACCCTTACACATACAAACATTCAAATACAAATACTTAATGTTCATTCTGAACAATGTTATATCTGTCAAAATGTCAAATATTTAGATGACGAGGGGTTTTAAATTTCACATAAAATCGTTTTCGGTTGAAATTTTAAGATTGAAAAAAATATTCATTAGCAGTTGAATCACATTAATTTGAATATGAGCATTTTTTAACATTTGAAGTTTCGGGGCTTTAAAAAGGGGTTATGAAAAGGAGTTCTACAACTATTTTATTTATGAAATTTGTCTACGGATAAAATTGAATTTCTTTATCTCAAATGGTGTAGAAGTTTTGTAAACAGAGGGACGGAAAAACTAAGAAAAATTAGAAAATTTTTCTAAATATTTTTGAAAAATGTGTAAATTTAGGCAGTCGGTCTTATCTATATTTTGTAAAACAAAATTCTCAAATACATTTTCACGTAATGCAGAATACTTGGGAATCGAACAATATAATCTTAGATTTTTAGATTTTAGGAGAAATTTTAGATTTTATATTTACGAAATTTTAAAATCGGAGTAATTTGCTTTTTCCAAAACATTCATATACATATTTCTATATGCCAAATTTTAAATTAGGAGGGATTTTATAGTTGGTTGCAGAATCAAGATTTAAATAATTAGTTTCGCGGGGGACTTTTTTTTGCTAAAAAGACTAACCATTACGTCATTTATCTGTAAAATGTTCAAAAAATTCTTTTTCGAACATTTTTATTTTTAATATTTTGTAAATCATTTTTTTTTTTGTCTCAAAAAATCGAATCAGGCAACCCTAGTGTTAAAAATTTTATTTAATATTTTGGCTTGTTTAAGATGTTAGAGTATTTTAATAATTTTTGAATTTTGAATTAATATAGAAGAGATAACATAACCTAAAATTTCGAATAAATTTCCATTGATATAATGTCGTTTTAAGTTCATCAATTTTTTTTATATAATTATAAACTTAGGTAATTTGTAACTAAAAATTTTATAAAGTTAAAATAATGTTTTTTTTTTGGTTGATTTTTTTTAATTGTGTGTGTTTAGTTTTGAGTGATACTGTGTAGACGTGTCAAATGAATATATGATAAGTTATAAAGAAGGCGATGACTGATGATTGATGAATTATCAAATAGAACATTATCAATGGTTTACATAATTCTATGTGAATAATGATATATGAAAATATTCTTCTTGGTTAAGCTCTTTTTTGTTAAGCACTTTTTTTTTGTATTATCCTGTTATTTTTTATTGATGAAAAAATGTACAATATTCTTTTTTATAAACAAAAATTGTTGATGGTTTAGATTTTAGAAGTTATAAAATTAATGAAAAAAGAGAAAACAAAATATGTGAGAAGTATTGATCATATATGAAATCTGATATTAGTATAAAAGTGATTATTGTTAGGTAGAGAATTATTTAACTGCATTTTTTTTGATAATATTTATATAAAATTTCTTTCAAATTACAGTAATACAGTTCATGGTAAAATGGGGTTTATCGAAAGTGTCTTTTTAGCACATTTCCAAAAAAAATTTGAAAAAATGTGCTTATTAGTTTCACTCTGGCCGTCCGTCCGTCCGTCTGTTTATAAAACTTCTACATCGTTAAAGATAGAGAAAAAAAATTTTAACCATGGGTAGGTCTCATAAAAAAAATAATTTTGTGGAACAACTTTTTCATGTAGCCCCTTCCATTACGGAGCTACACCCCCTCAAACTTTGAAAAAGCCCTATTTTTAAATGCATATATCTTATGTTTTGCTTAAGATTTTTTCAATCTGAAAACGTCATTCGACAGGTATTTCTTTTATCTTTGTAAATTAATATCAAAATTATACAATTTTTTTAAATTTAGTATTTAAATTTACCGTTATGTGAAAACCAAATTTTGCATGATTTTTCTACTTTCATAACTCCGGCACGCTTTTAGATAGAGGATTGAAATTTTGAAGAAAGAACTTTTAGAATTAGTATAAGTTTGCTCAGAAATTTTTTTTGGACCACCCCCTGTTTATGAGATATGAGGGCTTAAAAATTGAAAATTTGCTATTTTTAAACACCTGTAACTTAGGCACCTGTACAACACCTGTAACTTAGGCACCTGTGTAAAATTTAAAGCTACCGTAATATATTTTAATGTGTGTTAAAGGTTTGTTTTAGTTGTAAAGGGTTCCAAAGTTGCAGCTCTTCAAAATTGCGAAAAAGTCCCATTTTCAGATGTATATATCTCACGCCCTGCGTAATAGTTTTGCAATCTAAAACCGCCAGAAGATCGAAAATTTTATTATCTATATAAAACAATATCGAAATTATGCAATATTTCGTAATTTACTATTTAAATTTACCGTTATGTGAAAACCATATTTTGCATGAAATTTCTTTTTTCATAACTCCGGCACGCCTTTAGATAGAACTTGAAATTTTGAGACAAGAAAGAACTTTTAGAATTAATATAAGTTTCCTCAAAAAATTGTTTGGTAACATCCCCTCTTTAAGAGTTATTACGCCTCAAAAATTGAAAACTTGCTATTTTTAGACACCTGTAACTTAGGCACCTGTAAAAATTTTTCTTCGGCGAGGCATGAAAATTAAAGGTTCAATAATATATTTTTACGCGTGTTAATGGCTTTTTTTAGTTATATAGGATTCCGGACTTACGGCCCCTCAAAATTTCAAAAATGTCCTATTTTCACGTTTTTTCGTATTACATGAAATTTTCAAATTTTTGTGCAAGTCAAAATTCTAAACAGTTTGTATTGAGTTTGGAAATGTGCGGTTTTAAAAACCGTTGGTTTACATTCTACCTTATTTAGTTATTCTTTTCTAATTAGAGATAATTTTAAAAAGTTGTTATGTTGTTTCTTTTTATTTCTTATTTTTATTCTTCTTAGCTACATTTCTATTTCTTTTCAATTCAAATTATCTTTTGTTAGTTACAAGAAATTATAGCTTATATATTATAGCCACTAGCCAACAAATTTATAAGATCTAATGTAATTAAATAATCTGTAATTTTTTGTAGTTAATGTGTGGGATATGTTACCTTCTAAATCTTGCAGTCATCTAAACTAAACAAAACTACTCTTTTTTTTAAAAAACTTTTATTAGTTTGGTGACATCATATATAATTTATTGTCATATTTCTGATAGCCATACCCAATCTTGTTATTAGAAAGGTTAAGGAACTCTAAAAATAATAGATTAACTGGATATGATTAAATTTTGTAGACAAACCAAAGCTCCCACTATTTTAAATTTTTTGTTGTTGAAATATGTAATAATAATGGGGGATTTTGCAGGTGATTATAAAATCAGGGCAATGCTCCTGTCGGATTCAAGAATGTTTTTTCAATATATATTTTGTTCCAAATTTTTTTCACGATTTCCATGATTATACAAAAACAATATTTGAACTTTGGGATTTTTAAATTTTGAAATTTTGAATTGGGAGATTTTATAATTAAGTAGGGATTTCAAGGATAAACCAAACCTTTAAAAACGCGTATTAATTTTAATTTAAATTCACTCTATTTTGCTTTATTTTGTTTTGTTAGGATTTTTATAAATTACCCTATTGTCGTAATAATATTAAAATTAGCCTCAACTCATTTATTAAATTAATCACTAGAAACGTTTAAAAAGAATTTATATAAGAATTATTAAAAAAAATCAAAAATTGTTTTTCAATAAAAATTTGCCTTTTTTTTTTTAACATATTAGTTTTTAATTAAAGTTTAAAATTTTTTATCGAATGTCTAACTGTCACTGAATGTCTAACTCTAATGTTTTATTTCCTATACGGATATTGGAAAATCAATGAACGTTTTTTAATTAATTTGTTCTAAAAAAGAAAAATAAAAAATAGGTAAAAAAAAGATTTACCTTAGTAATATTTCATTAAACCTTTATAGGTTAAAAACTAAAATGTTATTAAATGCAGGAAACTGGAAAATGTTATTTTTATGTTTTTAATTTATAGTTAAAATCTATGAATAAGATCAATAATATTTATGAAGTTTTCCTTGTTTATTTAATATAATTGATGACAAATTTAATATGGGGTTTAATGATTTATTGTTACCTAGGTATTTACGTTTATCATATTTTAATTTAAAAATAAATAATGTAAAAGCAAACGTGAATTTTAGCGGACTTTCCGCACTAAGCACATCAATTTTCCCCACACAAAAGTGAATTTTTTTTTCATTTTGCCTACTGCTACTTAGGCTATTTCAGGCAGAGGTTTTTTTTTGGAATTTACATGTATTGATGTTTTTATTTTGAAGCTTGTATTAATTTGGTTGCTTATACTAATAATTTGAGGTTCTTGAATCGTCAAATTTTAATAGATGAAAACGCAGCGCAAGATATTACGGTGAAAAAAAAATGTAGCTCATAATAGATGCGCTATGTAGCGAAGAGTTGCAACAACATTTTTTTGACATAGGTTGATAGATTTTTTTTTATATTTTATAATGTAACATTCTATATTATGGTTTGGAAATTTTTTACTTCATCTATAACTGACTTACATACAGACATACATGATTAGTTGGTTGATTTAAATTAAATCTATGTTAAGGAGCATAAATTTTCGCAGATGAGGTACAGTTCTGATATGATCTCTTTGAAACTTTGATTTAACTATATATTCTATAAATAGAACTTAGTAATAAAATTAATTCCTTACTTTCTTAGTAGAATATCTCCGATTTTTGAGTCTGACTATAGTTAAAACCGGACATTCACAGGAAAAGTGATGAAATGTCTTTTTCAATTTTTCTTCGCTACATCTTCTACAATATGCGTTGTAGGAAATATTCAAATTAAGAAATAATAAAAGTATTTCTTATAAAAAAATTTTAGGAGTAAGTCCATTTTATTTAAAGTAATAATTATTGTTAAAAATATATAATTGAACTGCAATTTAATTGTCAATTTTAACTTAATTTATAGTAATTAAATGCTTTCTAAGCATTTATTGCTATTGTGGGAATTATTAAAATAAAATCTTCGCGGGTGAATATTTTACAAGAATAATATCCTGACCTAAGATAAAAACATATTTTATATGGTGACTTAACTTCCATGTTAAGGTTGTTTATGTAACTGACGTATATATAATTGTTGATAAACGTTTTAATAAGTTAAAATTGTTGATAAACATTTCATTGTAATTCTAACAATATGATTTAATATTGCATTGCATTATAAAACAATTCATTTGACATTAAATATTGGAATTCTTAAAACTTTTATTAAAAATTGACTGTTTCCGGCTGTTTTAAACGAAATATTTTGGCTATGATCCTTTTTTAAATATAGAGCATTTATATATGTTATATATTTTTATTATTTTTAAAAATATCTAACCAAAACAATAATAAGTATTTTAAAATTTCTTTTTTTTTTTAGATACTACCCAAACTCTAGCAAAGATTTTCTTTATAGAAGATATTACAGGGTAAGGAAATGAAGTGCGGCTATTATTGTAAATTTGAATGAAAAATTTATTAAATAAATAAAATTATTTACACTTAACAAACATTACAAAGAGAACAAAGAGTAGGTTATTTTATGTGGGAAGGTTATGTATTGCGTTGTTTCTTGTAATTGACACATTAATTTTCATCCTTAGAGTGTTTTTGAAAAATTTGCTCACAAAAAAAAAAATAGAAAAGCAGCAGGTTTTAAAATATTGTTTTTAAAATTATGTAATAAGCTTTCAAAATTTTTTAATTAATCAATTATGGCAAAAACATCAAATGAAATATGAGTTTTCTTGATTTTTTCACTTCATTTCTTTTGGTTTTCTCAAAAAAATTAAAATAAAAATAAAAATTTCTGTTTCTAACAAATCCTTATTTTTTTGCTCATTTTTTGTTATGTTTTTTTTTTTCATTCGATGTACATTTTCGTATGTGAAAAGTTTAAAGAAGAAGCATTATTACAAAAAAACAAAAAAAATATTTTTTTTTTAGGGTACATTCGCATAGGATGCATGCATCCGGAAGTAAGATATTTATTGGCTGAAAATATATATCGTATTCATGAAATGCTCTAGCTTTCGCACATTAAAGAAGTAAAAATGTTTGCATCGTCTGTAAAATGCATAAAAGACAAAAATTTATATGCAGCTTATTGTTATTTAAAAAATATGAACAAAATTATTCTAAATTAAATATTAATGCTAAAACAATACTTCTAATTACATTTTACAAAAAAGATATTAAAATTCTTAAAATAACATGTTTTTAAATTCAATCTAAAATCAAATATAAATATTAGAAAATTAAATAGTACCCTACAGTTTTTATACATTTTAAAATCAAAATGATTCTATTTTTACGTCAAATGTCATTCCACGTCAAAGAATATTTTTTATTTAAAATAATTCACCAAGCGAAATATATGTCAAAATAAAAATTTGTCGATAACGTACATCATAAACGATCCACTTGTACAGTTCAAAATATTTATTAATATTTTTGAAGATCTGAATGCATGCATATAATGCATCTCATGTGAACGCACCCTTAAATATTATTTTTTTGAGAAATTTCACCGCCTCTGTAATTTCAATCTTAAGAACTTTTTATTTTTTGTTCATTTTTGTTAAAAAGTTTTTGTTATTGTCATTAAATTGCCCTTTTTTACTTTTAAACAGATTTAATTATATACACTTCAACTCATTAATCAATTTTTTTTTTTTTTTTTATTTATACGAATTTTTTTTTGATATACTTTGATATATCGAATTGATTAAATAATATATTATCTATACTTAAGTGCTGAAAAGAGAAGGGGAAGTGTTTTTTAACGTTGTTTTTGTTGTTATTTAGATTATAGAAATAATTCTTTATGTGTGGTATTCAAATTAAATACGAAAAAATTGTAAATCTAATGGAATGATTTAAAAGAAGATAAGTAAAAATTTCATATTTTGAGATAAATGATCATAGTATAAATTGGTAACAAAAAAAATCTTTTGTGTAATATTTTATTTATGTTCTGAAATTAAAATTGAAATGCGATTTATAATTTTCTGAATATGTTTAAAAATAAACTTAAAATTTTCGTATAACGCAGAATATTGAAAATATTATGGATAAGAATGAGCAAAAATGAGATTTTGAGTTGAGTAAACAAATACCATAAGTTGTTATTAACAATCAAGTGCAGAAAAATAACATATCTAGGTCGCAATAGTGATCTAATGTACACGAACAAAAAATTATATTTTAAAACTTAGTCTGGAAGTTTAAATTAAAGGTAGAACCGTACGAGAGCTTCAGAAATATGATCGCGTGTAGACATCGGAAGTACTGGGTAAGCAGTTTAAGAAGAAGATTTAATAGTACTTCTAATTTCAAAACTAAAAGAAACTTAAGTAGTTAATAAATAATGAATGAATGTAAATAATCTTTAATTATATATGACTAGAAATTTAATTGGTTTTATTAGTTGTTTTTGAAGTGGTTACAACTCCACATCATTAGAAAATATTTGGTTTTAATAGTATCAATTTTTCACAAAATGTTTTTTAATTCTGTAGTTTGGAAAATTCATCTAATGTTAGAATATTAAAGGTTTGGTTTTCCATTTCGATTAAATTAATTTGACAAAATAAAATTGAACTGCAAGTAACATTAAATCTTATCCAGTACATATCTTTAAGTTAAAATTTTATTAGAAGTTGAAGTAAAATTGGAATTTTTTTTCTTCAGAATTTTTATTAATACATAGAAGAAAAACATTCATAAAATTTATGCTGTTTAAACACCATTAATTGTTAAATTTTTCCAACTTTTTACTTTAAATTAATCATTCAATTTTGTTTATGCAACTTAACTCTTAAATTGTTTAAAAAACGAAATATTTAAATTCTTTATTAGAGTTGAAATTTTTCGTTTCAAATTTACGTTCTATGAAAGCAACCATCTTACTAAATATTAAATCGACTTGACGTTAATTTCCGTCAAAAAATTTACAAAATTTACGTTACAAAATTTTACCTAGTTATTTTTTTGCTATATTATTTTTTTAAAGTAAACCATAAAAAAAAAAAATAATAAAATTTTCAACTTGTTTAAGTTTACAATTTTTAAACAAATTTTACTTGTTTAATTCACAATTTTCTTCGTTATAAAAAGATTCCAAGAAAAATTTAATTAAATTTTGATGTACTCTGTTATATCTCAAAAATTCTTATTCTTATATAATAATTTAAATGTACACCTTTAAAAATCTTTGATTCTACATATACTGTCTTCTTTTTATTTAGAGAAATAATATTAAAGTTTATCAAAAACCCAAAGTTTCATAAACTGTGAGAAAACTTTGAGATATAACAGAGTATGTTAATTATTTTGAGAACAGTGTAAATATAATAGAAAAGATTAAGTAAAATTGAAGTTGTAGCTTGGGCCTTGTTAATTCCTTTGTAATTTTGAAGCTTTTTATAATTTTTTTAAAATAAAAAAATTCAATTTTAAAGTAGAAAAATGCCCTTAATAAACATTTTAAAGAAAAGGAACTTTTAATTTAGTTAATATCGTTTTTGTAAATTTTCAAAAATTAACCTGAGGCAGAATAACAAAAAAAAAAAACTTTTCCTTGGATTTTAAATAAACCGAAAGCACATTGAGTATTTTGTTTTACTTTTTTTTTTTGTTTTATTTTTTGTTTTCTTAACTATTTAAAAAAAAAAAAAACATGTTAAAAGAAGTACCTACTAAAGAATTTTTGAAATGAAATTTTAACATTTCTTTTAGTTTCTTTTTCTTTTCGAAAACTAATACAAAAACTGAAATAAAAGTTTTCCCCTATTTGTTTTTTTTTTTTTTGTATACCTGAAATATATTTTTTTTCTGCTTTTCAAAGGTGTATCAGAATAGCGTTATAACAATTTCATATAATGAGGATCTATCAAGATTTTTTTTGTTAGCCAGAAAAGTACAGATAAAAAAGAAAAATTATGGTAAAAATTTATTACCATTTCTTGAAAACAAAACAAAAAAAAACAAGTAATGAAAAAACCAAGGGATTTTAAAAAAGTTAATTTCCAAAATTAAAAAAATATTCCATAATACGTTTTCAGTTAAGAGTACATAAGTAGGTATATTAAATAAAATAAATTTATAAAAATTTGTTAGATGAAATTGGGAAAAATCGTAGTTACATTATCGTCAGTTTTAAGGTACCCTTTTTTTATTAAGAAAAGCTGTTAACAGATTTAATCAAATAATATGCTTTAATTTTTGTGTATAATTTCAAAAAAATTTGGACAATTGTTTAAGTTACAAGTATTTACAAATAGGGGGAATTTGAGTTTTTGACCTCACACCTCCTAAACCTCCTAAACCTCACAGCTCCTAAACTGAGGATGACACAAAAATATTTTCTGAAACAACTCATACTTATTTCCAAGGATTTAACTCCTCTCAAAATTGCAAGTTTTTCACTTAAACCAAAGATAATATAAACCATGAACAGTTGTGTAAATGCAATGTAAATGAAAAAACAACAAATTTCAAGTTTTCTTTCAAAATGATAAAGCTTAAAAGCTTTATTTTTAGTTCATTATATTTTCGTTTTTTGTATAAATTTTTTTTATATAAAGTTTTGTAAACAAATATGACGTATATTATGTATGTATGCAATATATTTATCTTCAGAAAGAAATATTATGTATGTATATATTGTGTATACTATTTTTACCGACCGCATACAATTATGTATAAGGTAGGTATTGTTTTCATACTAAAAATTTGTACCCGAGATTTTAACAAATATGCACTGTTCCGGTGCAAAAAAGACTCTTATTTTTTACAAGCGAAAGTAGTAGTTTACTAGTGTCATTTTTAAGTTTTTTACGAATATTTCGTAACCGAAAAATATTTTGAGAAAAATGATTGAGAAAAAGTTGTTACACAAGTAAAAAGCATCACAACACTTTGCTATAGAACATTTTTTGATCCGACTAACTTTAACTTTTATTTAATTTTTTTTGGAAGTCCAAATTTCATACATATTATTATAACACGCCAAATGAATTTATATGAGCAATTTTTTTTTTTTATATCTCTAAAAATTTATAGACTTATATTTATGCATATAAATTATTTTCTGGTTGATGACGCAAAATTCAAAATTTTTGTGGGGCTGAAGTTGCCTAATGGGAGGGACTACAGAAAAAAGTTATTTTTTTGTCATGTCTATCCGTATAATTAAAATTTCATTGCTATAATATTTATTTCAAACATTGTAGAAATTTTGTAAACACCCAGATGGATGGACAGACACACGGACAGAATTAAACTAATAGGCATATTTTTTTTTAAAATGTGCTAAAAATATAAAAAAACGAAAAAGAAAATTTACAAGTATTAATCGATACACCTGGATACACTTGGATTAATTTAGTATTTGCTAAAAAAAAAAAATGTGTATTAAAAGAAATCAAGTAATATTTCACTAAATCTTGAATGTAATTATAAATATTTTCATTAACATTTTTCAATTCAAAGATTTTTAACGCAGATGTTGTATATTTTATTTAACGAATAAAAATTAAAATTGAAGAATGACCTTTCAAAAATCATAAGATATTCTGATTTTCCATTTTCAACTTTTTCTATATTCCTAAATATTCTTATGAAGGTTGATGATTATAATGAAAATAAAGTCACCTCTTACTTTAACATAAAAAAAAAATAGCTTCACTTCAAAATTTTGATAGGATATAATTATTTATATACTATATGTCCGGTTTCAAGTACAATTTTTGCTTATGTTAAAAAATCCGGTGCTCAACTAATTAGTAAAATTTTAATAGAAAAATTTTTTACAGTAAATAATTTAATATTCATAAAATCATGATTGTTTTATTTTATTACCATAAAATAAAATTAACTTTCCTTCATCAAACATTTTTTTCATCATTATTATTGAAAAAAAAAAAAACAAAAAAACTTGGAAAAAAGAAAAATGAAAAACTTAATGTACAAATTCAACCATTATTATTTTAATATTCTTGAATAAAAGTGTTACTTTTATAGTTTTTCTTTCCACATGATTGGTTAAAATCATAGAAAGAAATCGAGAGAAAAAAAAATTTTTTACCAAAAGGTAAGGACCAAGGTAAAAAAAAAAATGAAAATTTAATAATGATTTGTTGGTTTTTTCAAATTTATATTCACTGTAAGAAGTGTGTATGTGTGTATAAGGTAAATATATAGATAATAAAATGAAAATATTGAAATTATGTAAATTATTTATGTATTAAATTTGAAAAAAAAAATTTAAATTCATGTAATATAAATTGAAGGGCTTGTGGCAGATATTTTTGGTAGATTCATTTTATTAAATTATGAGGGAAATTATGAGGGAAATTATAATGATATAAACATATCAATCAAGTTTCTGAATAAAATCATATATGAAACAGGAAAAACATATACTTATTTTAAATTATTCAATAATATTTGTGAATAAAACAGATTATGACTAAGTACATATTTACCTTTAAAAAATTACCATTTCCTTTCTGATCCAGATATTGCTGCTTTTTTTTTTTTAGAAATTTTACTACAATTTACAAACTTGTAGTCAAACCGAATTCTTTCATTAGGTTGGATAGTATAATAAATATGAGACTATAAAATTTCTCTGTTGCGCTTAAAAAATTTTATATCATAACACGTTGACGTTTTTTAGTTCTATCTAAAAAAAAAACTAGTTCTGTGTTAAGAGCTAATTTTTCAGTTTCTTCTTTGGTACCTACACCATTGCTTTTACAATTCTTCAAAAAGATACAAAGTAACACAACTTACGATTAAATTTTTATCTATTTCTATGACTATATTAGGGTATTTAAAATCTGCAATATTGCATTTTAATAATTAAAATATAAAAAAAAAGAAAACCAAGTGTATGACTGTATGTTAAGATTCTTTTAAATGAGATTAATAATTTAAATTTTTTTCGAGGATCGCTCTATAACATTAAAACTAAACTAGAGCAACTTCACGAAGATCTTTTGAGTAGAATTGGATTTTAACTAACAAAAAGCAGCTCTTTATAACCAAATTTTGTGTAAGGACTTTTAATACAAATATATAGTTATGTTTTTTGAAGATAACGATATGATAAGGATGCTTAATTACAAGAAAAATAATTTTTATTCATTTAAGTTTTTAATAAATAACGTATCTTGAAGATACTGTTTTTTTAAAAAAAAAAAAAATAATTTTGTGTACAATTCGATTTCATTATATTACATTTTGTGTTACGTTCTAAAATTGATTCCTTATATTATACATTAGCTTCCTTTTGATTTTTCTCTTTCTATAAAGAAAAATCATTTCCATAAAAAATTTTTTAGTTTTTCCATTTCAAAAAGAAAGAAATTTCTTTTAAAGAAATTTCTTTAAATTTTTTTAGTTATCAGATTTAATTTAGTAAGATGGCTGCGTAATATACTATAGATAACATTTTGTTATAGGTATATTAAGAAGAAAAAAAAAAACACATTTTAAAAAAGAAAAATAACATACCATATATAAGACTATAGGACATTAAGTATTTTCTAGTATAATATTATTTTATTTTTTATTTTTTTTATTACAGTTTCAATGCCATAATGTTTATTATACGTATTTATATACGTTTATTAGTATATATAAAATCCAGCGAAATTCATCCTTTTAAAATATTATTGTTATCCTGTATACATTTTATTCTCAGCATATGAAATTTGAAGTTATTTAATGGAAGGTGTCAAAATCTAAAATACTATATTGTATAGGTGAAAATGAATCTATAGATAACTTTCTGAAGAAATATATATATATATATATATATAACTTTCTGAAGAAAAAAAAAAGAATATATATAAAATTAAGAAAAATAAACAAATCATTTTGTTTTACAATGTAATCCCCTTAACAAGTTTTCGCTTCATTCAAAAGAATTTTTTTTTTCTTTTAATATTTATCAGATTTTATTTATATTTTTGTTTTTCTTTCAGATTATTTACCTGGATTCTGTTAAATTTTTACCTTAAGATATATAGTAATAAAAAATATCATTTTAGAATTTGAATTTGAAAAACCAATATATGTATATAAATATTTATGTATGATGAGGGTGATTGAAAAGAAAGGAAAATTTTCATTTCGGTTACTTTAGGGTCTGCAAATTGGTCTTTCTATTTTATTTAAACCTTTTTATTTTTTTTTTGTTTTCTTTTAGGAGACTGTTAAGTCAAAAAGAGAACTATAATAATTGATGTATATAATGTTATCAGGTTAATAGTAGAGAATTCGGGATTTATGTTTTATTTAAATTGACTATAGTGAAAGGTAAATAGTTTATAAGCTATAGTTGTTAAAGGTTAAAATTTTTGAAAGACACATATGCTGTTTACGTATATAATATTCAAAGAAATATAGTTTTAAGATTTTTAGGATATTAAAATATTTGATTTAATTTAAACTTTTTTTTGGATAGATGTTTGAAGCAAAAACAAATTTATATCAAAAAAACAAAATTTTTTTGAATTTTAGTCTTGTTAAATTAAAATTGAATGTAAGATTTTTAAACTTTTCAGAACTGGTTTATTTCTAAGCCCACAAAACAATAATTTAAAACTTAAGTCTTGAGTAAAAGTATTAAATAAAATTACCTTCTTTGATAATTATTACTTTTCACTTAATTTTTCAGCTTTTCCAGGAAGTGCATAATATTGGGCATACATTAGATCTGAAGTATTATTAGAAGCGCTACTTAGAAATTTTTCTAGGCAAGTTAAAAATTTATGTGGTCTGAAGGGGTTAAATCCTACATAAAAGTATTTCGTTTTAAATTATTAAGGGAATAAAAGGTCCAGATAAAAGGATAAGACCATTAAATCCATGGAGATTCAAAGAAAATTTTCTAAAATTTAATAGAACTGACTTCGAGATTTCGTAAAATTTTATTGTAAGTGAGATTTCACTCTATGGCTGCAGTTTTGTATATATTAGTTTAATTTAATTATATGATTTTATATTCTTTCATGTCATTTTAACCTCTTAAATAGTTTTTGCACTATTCGTTACTCAGTAAATCTATGGCTGCAGTTTCTTAGAGCCTGTTCTTTTTTTACTGAAAATATTTGATATTATAAACTAATACAATTGTTCGTAATTATTTGAGACTGTTCTTTTGTTTGGATTGCATATATATTATGATATTTTGTTTAAATTCTTTTCTAGCGTTAATTTTATCTTAAGGAGTCGGTAATAATAATATTTTAAGTCACTATTCATAGATCATATTATAAGTGCAACAATAAATTTTTCTTAAACTCAAATCTAAAATGCTCTTAATGAGTTTTTAAATTTGGAAGCTTAGCGTTATGGTATATCAGAGTATTGACCACACATAAATTTTAAAACAAAAACACTGTTTAAAATCCTTTTGAATTTCGATTTTAATATGGCCAATCAAAATAGCTAGAGTTATATATAAACTTGGTTTTTTCGATTACCTAATAATTAATCCTTACAATTGGTCTTTGCAATTCTTAAATGTAATTAGATTAAAGTGCCTTTCTTTCGCATTATCTTAGACGTTGGCGTTTCATTTTCATTTCTTTATTCACCCTAATGTCAGTTTGTTTAAAAATTTATTTCATACTTATGTTTAAAAAATATTTAGGATAAGATGTTTTTTTATTTTCGTTATAGGGACTCGTAACAAAATAATGTTTAAAATTCACTAGGATGTTATTATTGGGTAAATAAACAAGTTTTTATTGGTTAAAATTTTTTTATTAAAATTAGAAGAGGTAAGAAATTATTTTCTTTTTTTTTTTGTCTAATTTTTGTAAAATAATTTAGCAGGGAGTCTTTTACATTCAAAAGCCTAAAAAACATTTTACATAAATAATAAATTAGAATATGAATTGCTAAAGAGATTTTATTGAAAGAATTAAATTGTATATATACAAAAGTGAAGATATTTAATATTTGTAGTAGGATAGCAAAAAGGATTAAAATTTAATCCTTAAAAATACATGAAAAGTAAAAATAAAATAAAGATTAAAGATTTAAAGAAAATTGAAGGATCATCTGTCTTTTATATAATATGTATATATAAAACGTTATGGAAATACATATGTACATATATATAAATTATTAGATATATTTTTAAGGAGTAAAATTTTACTACCTGTTGTGATAAAATATTATATTTTACACATTTAAATTTATGAATTTTATGTATTTGACATTTACATCCCACTGTGATGTCTAACAGTAAGTAAATAATGAGAATTCAATTTAAAAATTATTTTAAATTTATCATAAAAGATGAATAGACGTGGTTGGTTGTAAATTTATTCATGTTTGAAATGTACGATTTTAAATTATTAACAAAATATTTTTTAATCCTATTGTATATTAAAATTTTTTTTTTTTTAATATTTGTATCAATAAAACTCTTTGTTTAGCTGAAAATTACATAATTGTTTTTGAAAAGAAAAATTGAAGTTTGAGTTGATTAAATATTTTTAAAAGGCAGTAATAATAATTAATATTTTAAAAACTTAAAATCAACAAACGTTAAATGTATAAACAAAGCTGAAAGGATCTTAATTATGTTGTACGAAATTCGTTTAGTTAGGCATTTATCATTGATTTTGCCACGATTTGAAATTATATAACTTTATATTTTAAACTTTGCATATTGTATGTCTATAATAGCATATTGTATGTCTTTATAATATTTAATTTGCTGTAACTGCACAATATTTTCTATTCTACGAATGTTTTAAAAGAGTATTTTCTTGTTTTTAGTCATATTAATCATTGTTTTGACCTATATAACTAGTACCATCATTGTTTTGACCTATGTTCAAGATATAAACTATCAAAGGGGTCTCGGTGGCCTAGTGAATAAGAGCGTATAAAATACGCTCTAAATACCGAGAGAATGTAGATTCGAATCCCACACACGTTGTAAGAGTTATTCCCCCTTACGAGGAAAGGCTGTGTAATTTCCTGTCTACATTTATGTGGTTGTGATTTGTGAAATGCATTAAAAACACAAAAAATAAAAAAATAAACTATCAAATAGATTTTAGTTGATTTCTGTTCTTTTAACGCTAGATTCCTGTTGCCGATAATTTTTGCAAGTTATTTTTTCTATTTTTCAGATTATTCTGAAATTTTATGTATTTCCTTTTATATAACTGAATAACTCACTGATAAAATCTAAAAGGGTTAACTGGCTTTAAAAAAAAAATAAACTGAATAATTTTCTTTATAATCAAATTTAAATGCAGTTCTCTCACTTTAAAATATCTGATGCAAGTGAATTGTGTCCAAATATCTTCACTTTAAAATATCTGATGCAATTGTGAATTGTGAAGTGAAAATATATGATGCAAGTGAATTTTACAGATCACTTCTATAGTTTTGAAAATAACTAAAAACAAATTTTCATTGAGTTCTGTTGACCCATTTCGACCCATTGAGTTTCGTTGACCCAATCCTAGAATAATTTTTTTCTGCCTTTTAAAATATGTTCAATTTTAAAAACCTTTGATTTTATATATGAGTTTCTTTTCTTTACTTTAATAAATTATTTTGAATTTTAGGTTTTCTAGTCATTAATTCAACCATTAAATTTATATTATACTATAAGTACGTATCTTTATATATATATTTTGTTATATTTATATATATATATACCTTTTTATTACTTGATAAATTTTAAAATATACTTAGGATAGATATACATTTGCACTTAATAGATTATATAATCATTTTTTCAGATTAAAACATAAAAAATACAAATACTTATGTATAAAATTGTATATAATATGTATATATAGTTATAGAATATATAGAAAGTAAAAAGGATATGAAAATTTATTATTTATTAGAATTATTCAAAATAAAACAATTAATCAATCCATTCAATCAATTTCAATTCATTCAATATTGTTTCAATTAATAATTATTTAAAAAATAGATGTTTTCATGTTTTTTTTTTTTTTTTTTTTATTTTCATAAATTTAATAAAACAATTATATATATATATTTGTATTTTTATCTATTGAATTTATTTAAATATAGATTATTTAATAAAAATTATCTTTAGATTATTACCAAAATGAAATTCAATCATTTATTATTAATTCTATTAAATTCATTTTTTTATTACTAACGAAGAAAGAAAATTTAAAAACTTGTAATTAGTTTTATAAAGAATTAAAATTTTCAATTTTAGCATTAAATCTATTTTTTGTTTCAATAATTTCATTTTATTAAATATCTATAGTGATTCCTTAACAAAAAAATTTTCATAAAGTTCATTTTGACCCTTAAAAATAAAAATTTTTTTTTAAAATATTATTATTTATTATCAATAAATAAATAAATAAATCTTAAAGTTTAAATATCATGAGAAATTATTTTTAAATAACAAGCTCCTAGGAAATATTTAATCCTCAAGAATAATTATAATATAAGAGTTTGTTAGACTCATATATATATTAGACTTATAAATCAGTATATTTTATGTTTATACCCGTATGAACATTGGTTCAACAAGAGTATAATAAATTTTCTATTACGTTTGTAACATCTTTGAGGTGTTGAGCTAGACTTTACACCTTAAAGGATTCGAGCTAAATATAGATTCAAGAATATGGATCGAATCAGAATCGACGAATCGAATTAAGCCATGTCCGCCCGTCTGTATGATAGCTTAAAAAATAAAAGAGCTACGATTTTTGAAATTTTTACCACATCACTTTTGTAAAATTGTTAGTTTTGCTAGTTAAATCCAGCAAGTTCGAATGCCGTGTTCGAGTAGCTGCCACAACAACTTCGTTCTTTATAGGAAATAACTCAGGGTTTATTAGGTGTCTGAAATTTTGTGAAAAGATGTCAAGATGTAGAGCACCAGATTCACGTAGCTTACCAATCTTGGAACTTAACTAAATTAAGAATCTGAAATTTTGCAAATCATGATAAAAGTTATTGGCAATAAGTTCTGCAAAACGTGATTGGTTCGGGGCAATATGTTTAAGTAATTGTTGTACAATTTAAAAATTTACATAAATATATTTCAATACATAATAAAGTAAAACATTTGAAGTTTGGTAAAATGATCAAGTTTTATAGAAACAGCATACATTATATTCATACGAGTATATCAAAATTGACACAGTCTACTCTAGTACATATATCTTCGAATTCTACTATTTCCTTTGTTTTTTTGATTGATTTCTATTTAGATACATCCAATTTTCCGGTCATATAAAATAGTGATTAGTTGTTACAGGTTATTTTTTCTACATATACAATAATACAACTGCTAATTTTATTTTTCCATATATTGAAGAGTCACTTGTAGGGTTTCCATCCTATCCATCCACTTCGATTACCACCCATAAAGTCGTTTATTATTCGTCATTATTATAATGCGAAATTTAGGTTACTATAAAAAAGGTTACTATAGGCAGTAGGTATTGTATGATTAGTAGATTATGAGAAACAAAAATTATTTTTAGATATATTTTGTATATATTATCTTATACAAAAATTTATTAAATATCTTTAACGATATAGCGTAATAGGCTATAAACTATTACGATAAAGTGATATCCTCTATTCTTTTAATCTTCTTAAATAACTAATGAATGGATAATTGATAATCCTTTTAAAAAACTAATGTTGAGGAATAATTTACATATCTACATATATCAAAATTATATAATTTTGTTGTAATTTTGAAATTTTGAGAGAAGAAAAATCTTTCAAAATTAGAAAAAGTATTTTTACGTGTTTAAGAGGTATTGAGGGTCAAATATTGAAATTTTGATACACCTAGACACCGGTACAAATTTTTTTAAAATAAAACACAAAAATTTAAATTTCATCATTATAATTTTACATGTCTTAACAGCTTTATATATGTAGAGTTTTCCTTAAATTGGAAGAAAGTTTCTCAATTTCTACGTTACAATATTCTAAACTGTTTTATTGTCTTGTTTGCTTTGCCATTTTTTTTTAATGCGAACGGTTGTAACAAGTATAATCGATTTTACCAATTTATTCCAATTTGTTTAAATAACTTCTTTTATGGTGTATTATTGTAATTTTTATTTTGTTCTTAAAATTCTTAAATCAATTAATAATTTCAAGGTCTAGTGACTCAAAAATAATAAAAATATTAATAAAAGGATTATAAGGAATTTAAAAGTTTATAAATCAAACACTGAATAATTTTTTATAAAATATAATGCTTGGGGAAAGTTTGGTTTAATAAAACTAATTATTTACAAACCATTTATTTACAGTTATTTTTTATGATTTCTTTATTAATCATAATTTCACTTGTTTCATTTGAACACCCTTCGGACAAAAAATAAACAAGACAGAATAAAAACCAACGATTTTTAAAAGCGTACATTTTCAAAAGTTAATACAAACAGTTTAGAATTATGACTTGCACCAAAATTTGAAAATTTCATATAAGAAAAAATGTGAAAATGGGATTTTTTTTGCAATTTTGAGGGGCTGTAACTCTCGAACCCTATATAACTTAAAAAAAAACCGTTTACACATGTAAAAATATATTACTGGAGCTTTAGTTTTTATGTCTTTCCGTATAGGCGCCAAAGTTAGAGATGTTTATTTTAACAACAAATTTTAAATTTTTGTTGAAATTTAACAGCAAGTTTTCATTTTTTCAGCCCCAATAGCTCATAAACAAGGGGTGATCCAAAAAAATTTTCTGAAGTAACTTATATTAATTCTAAAATTTCTTTTTTCCCTCAAAATTGCAAGTTCGTATCTAAACGCCTGCCGGAGTTGTATAGATAGAAAAATCATGCAAAATTTGGTTTCCACATAACGGTAAATTTAAATACTAAATTTAAAAAATATAAATAATTTTGCTTTTGATTTATAAATCTAAAAAAAAATCCTGTCGAATGGCGTTTTCAGATTGAAAAAATGTTAAGCGGCACATGAAATATACGCGTTTAAAAATAGAGTTTTTACAAAGTTTGAAAAGCTGCATCTCCGCTAATGGGGCTACATGAAAAAGTTGTTTTACAACATTAATTTTTTTATGAGACCAATCCATGGTTAAAATATTTTTTCTCTACTTTCAACGGTGTAGAAGTTTTGTAAACAGAGTGAAATAGGCACATTTTTTCAAAATTTTTTTTGGAAATGTGCTAAAAAATATTTCGATTACGTCATATTTTACAATTCAAAAATTTCATATGAAAACATTAAAGGAAAATAAAATAACGTATAAGGATTTTTTTTGAGGTGGTTTGATTATATTGCTTCATATCATCCAATGTGATTATTTGATTCTTCGATATATATTTTGAAAAATTATACAGACTTTCCTTTTCAGGAATCGCTGTACATGTCGTAAGGGGGGACCCACGCTCCCTCCCTTTTTGGAAAATTTGCTTATTTTTAGTTTAATTTTTTTACTCAAATGTCACGTCAATGTCAGGATCAATAATATGTTATCTAAAGAAAATAACTATTTAAATATAGTTATTCAGAGTTTCCTGTGATTTTAAAGGATTTGATAAGATGAAAAATTTAAATTATGTGGTTGTATAAAATGTAGCAATGTAGCAATGCAAAAAAACAAAGAAAAAAACAACTTTGCGAGTCTAAGAATGGATATACAAGTTTAATTTTAATATTACTAAGTTTTATAGCTTTAGATTTTCATTCAATTTGAAATAACTATAAAATCTATCAAATAATTCTAATGAAAAGGTAATAAAATTTCTTTTCCGTTGTTTTTTGTTTTTTTTTTTTTTAACTATTAATATTTTTAATGTTTGGGAGTATGCCAAATGTTTTATCATAGAAAACATTCATGGAAATTTAATTTTGTAATAACAGTATTAAGAAAAAAAAAAACAAACTTGGCACAACATTTTCAAAATATCATTTGAGTATGGGTTTGATGGTGTATAAGTTTGATGGTCATTGCCAATTTTTATTCTTTATAGTTTTATTTTTTTAGTTTTTATTACACTGTTACTTTAAATGAATTGAATTGATATTGAAATTATTACAACCATTTTGTGTTGATTCAGTTCACTAGATTCACAGCAGTTGTTGGTTTATTTAACTTTAGGTCAGAACCAAATGATTGAAATAAAATATAAAAACTAACAATTGTGAATAATTGTGAATAAAAGTAAAAGATTAAAATGATATATATAAAAAAAAAAAAAAAAAAAAAAACAGTTGTTATTTTTATTACATGGCAGCAGTAGTCCAATTAAATAAATAGTTTGAAAGGTAATATTTTAAAATAAGTATTTGACATCGCATTCAAATAGAAAATAGATTGGCAACAAGTGTTTTTTTCCACTATTTTAAATATGGTTATGAGAATTTTGTAAAATCTGAAATAAGTATGAAAAGATTTAAGAAAGTACAGTGATTCTTTTTTTTTTTTTTTTTAATTTTATTTTTCCTTTTTTGAGTAGAACCACTTTGTATTTTTGTAATTTTGTATTGTTTTTATTTTTAAAAATTAGAGAGAGTATTCGCTCGTCTGTCTGTCTTTCTGTTTACAAAACTTCTAAACTGTTGAAACAAGAGCAATAAAATTTTAAGTATGGTTAAGGATCGTAAAAAAATTATTGTTGTGGAACAATCTTTTTATGTAGTTCCACCCAAGTTGAAAAAAGCGGTATTTTTTTTGTCTATATCTCAGGTTCTGCTTAACATTTTTTCAATTTAAAAATGCCTTTATAAATTAATATCAAAATTATACATTTTTTTTGTAATTTAGTATTAAAATTTACAGTTATGTCAAAATGGAATTTTACTTCTTTCATATCTCCGAAACGCTTTTAGATTTTAACGAATTTTATAACTTTGAGAGATAGAAATGCAAGTTTTAACATTATGGTCTTACATCTGTAAAGAATTTTTTATAATTACATAGGATTTCCTTAAAATTGATAAAGACAAGAGACACTTGATTTTTCACAATTTTTTTCTTATGTATAAAATTACATACCTTTACGTATAAGATTCTAAGCTTTTTGCAAATGTGCTTCTCTAAAAACCTTCGATTTCACATTCTGTCTTGTTACTAATTTATATTTTTAATGATCTGTGATTGTGATATTTGGATGAATGTTGTGATTCAGCGTAAGTACCGTAATGGAACTTATATATAAATATCGTAGCTCTTCTGGTAATAATCTGCAGTATGTGTATGTCCGACTGTCAATGGTCATCCTTGAAATGGGTGATTAGCGTTATTGACATAAAGAAAACGTTGTTCGGATGTCGGAGGAGGGATCTATTATAACGGTTTGGATTTTAGCAAGTTTATATTACAAATATTTACCGTTACATAAAAACGGGTTTTCATGGAAAAATCTCACTTTTCTAAAAATAGCATAAAATTATCAGAATTTTTTGTTTGAGAAATTTATATGAATTCTGATAATTTAAATATTTAAATATCTGAAATCAATTTCATATGTTATACACAGAACAGGATATGATTTTCTTTACAAAAATATAAATGGAAAATTTTGAATACCATTACCTTGAAAACCTCTTAAATAGAACCATAGTTCAATTTGTATTTAGAACTAAGAGAAATATATATTTGCAATGCGTTTTAAAACGATTGTATAGAAAAGCAAATACATATATGTATGTACATGTTTATTCCATCTTTTTAAATAAAAAATAATATCCAAAATTTAAATCTCTTAAAATTGATTAATTTTTTCTGTTTTTAACACGTATTTTGTAAATTTTAACTAAAAAGCTTATTTGAATACATATGATTTTTGTTCTTGACTTCTAAAATACTAAATTATGCATTAGCTTTCATTAAATAGCCTTGCCTTTAGCTTTTTTTAGAAAAGTTTGTTCTAGACAAAAAAAAAAAAAAAATTACACTGCCTTTCAATATAGGCTAAGAAAATTTTAAAACTTGTTTGAAAAAAAAATTTGATTAGTATATCGCTTTAGCTTATTTATACATTTAACGCTTAGATTTATATAAATTTTCTATCTTTTAAGGTTTTCCAAAATTTTTCTATTTAAATTGTTATTATAGAATTGATCTGTTAACAGGACCACATTTTATAATAAATATATCTTATATTATGATATGAAGAGATTTTATATAGAAGATCAGTGATGACCATTATTTTCGAAAATTTTGAAATCTGGAAGATTGTAAAGTGAGTTATTATTGATAAACGATCATTTATTAGTTATTTAAAAATATTGAAAATCCCCAATATCACATACAGTGTTATATGTAATCGATGCTATTTTTCCGTGCAGGTGTCGCGGAAACGATTATTTTTAAAATAATTTGAATACGACATGTAACACTCATGTACTGCCTGGTCAAACGAAGCGGAGTTAGGGAATGAAAATTGATTTCAAATTGGCAGGCATATTGTGAACAAAGTTGTTAATATTTACCTTAAGTCTTTGCACGTTGTAAATGTAATCCTAACCTATTCTGGGGAATACATGAGGTGGGAGATGGTTTAATATTCGCGATGTCCGTATTACGAACGAATTTCTATAAACGGTCATCTGGGAATTTAATTTACATATATGAGTGGGCAGCAGAAGCTTCCCTTTCTTTTAATTTTTAATACTGTTAGAGCAAGAATCCACTCCTATAAGGTAACTATAAAACAGGGTAAGTGTTCCTGTTAGACGACGACGAGGATACCAAGTGAAGAGAGCGTAGAGGTTACATTGGGATTGTTTATTAAACGAATTGCTCTATTTTGCGCTTTATCAAGAAATACCAATGCCGTTTTGGAAGCCTCTCCCCAAATCTGTGCATTATATTCCATCTTTGGTATTATTTATGTTTTATAGATGTTAAAGAGATTAGCAGATGAAAAAAAGGTTTTACAACAATACAGGAAACCCATCCACTTCCCCCTGGAAAAGTTAAGATGGTAATGTCTTCTTAAGAAGCCACGATTTTCTAAAAACTAGAAAAGTAGGAAAGCACAATTTTGTATTCATTTTCTATTATTCCATATATTTCATTCGGTACATATTTTAAAATAAATTGAAATTCAAACAACTGATTGTTTGTTTAAAATTTTTGCACTACCAAAAAGGGAGTTCCTACTAATATGTTCATACTAAAACATATTAAAATATCAAGTCTCGAATAAACATCCTATACTAAAACATCATAAAAGTTTAAATCTCGAAAAAATGTGTTTTTTTTTTCTCTAAATGCAACTTTTCGTTTGGTTTTTTTTTAAATTTGACATCACCGAAGAGGAGTTCTTTCTAATATGTTCCTACTAAAACATATTAAAATATCAATTTTTTCCTAAAAGTCCAAGTCTCGATTGAAATTTGTGTCTTTTTTTCTTAAAGAACTTTAAGTTTTGAAACGTTTAAAATATGTCTTTTTAAATTAAACGGATTTTAACAAAATAAATATTGGAAAATTATGTTGAATTCTTTGAAAAAAAAAAAACAAAAATAAAATTGTTTAAAGATTATATTAAACAAATTCTTTTTTAAATGAATAAAATAAAATAAATAAATAAATTTTTTAATTGAAATAAGTTATTTTAAGAAAATTACTCTGAAAAATACAGAATTATAGAAAAATAAAGATAACAATTTAGAAAAAAAAAACAAAGTATTACATAAATAATTTTTTTTCTTCATTTTATATTGTTTTTTTTTTTTTTTTAAATCAAATCTCATTATTCATATAAAAAAAAAACTTTTTAAATAAAATATTTTTTTATTTTGCATTTTTTTTGAAATTTAAAAATAAATTTTTTTTCAAAATATAAAAAATATAAATTTCTAAATTATATTTTTTTCATTTTTTGTTATTCCTAAACTTCTTCCATTGTTTTAAACCCGGTATTAATGCATTTTTCAGTGTAATTTTTTTATGTTAACCAAAAAAAAAAAAAAAATGTATATTTTTAAATTTAATTTATCCCAATTATTAGTTTTTATTTAAAATTCAAATTAAAATATTAAATTTAATTCAAATCCAAGGTTTAGAGTTTTGGTTGAATTGTTTTTTTTTTTTTTTTTTTTCTTTTTCCTAAATTATTTATATCATAATTACCATTAAAATAAAAATTAATTGAAATAAAATAAAAAAAAAAAAAATGAATATTATATTTAAATTAATAAATGGGATAAAATTTATATTAAAAAATTATTTATATATAAGTATATACATATATATGTATAGTGTTGAATAAATTATTTTAAATGGGGTATTATAATGGGGTAGTATACTAAAAATGTAGTTTACGATTTCATTATGTCCTTTTTATATGATTAATTTATAATTTGTACATATATATATAAAAAATAGAACTGTAGTTGTTTTTTTTTTTTTTTTAGATTTTATAGATTTTTAAATACGAAATTAAAATTAAAACTGTAAATACATATGACATTCTTTTAATCTGGTATATTTAATGCCTGATTTTCCATATAACATGGAAACATTTTTTAAATATTTTTTTCATTCAAAAGTCTGTTAAATGAAAAACATGTAATATAAAATATATGTATATTAAACGTTTAATTAAATAATAATTTTTTTTTTTTTTTTTTAATAACAATCTAAGCTTTAAATTGCTTTTTCTTAACTTCAAATTTGGCATTAACTCAAAACTTGACATTTAAACATATCAGATGAGCCGATAGAAATGAGTGGTGCTTTTTGAGTTAAAAGAAGAGTCGATCGAACTTATGTGTGGTTTTTGAGTTAAAAGAAAAGTCTCTCTTATGAGTGTTTTTTGAGTTAAAAGAAAAACAGTAAGAAACATAATAAAAGTATAAAAACTTAAATTAATAAAATTAAAAAAAGAAGTATCTATAAAAAAAAGGTTTGAAAGGGTTGACTCGCGTTCGAAAGCAAGTGATATATGGAAAAAGGGACTTTTAAATACATGGCATGAAAATATAAATATAAAAATTATGTAAATATTAAAAAGAAAATCATCATATTATAAAATATCATACATTTGTTTTTTATGATTAGGTCATAAATGAACTTGTAAAATCTTAAAAAAAAGAATTAAAAAAAACAAAAAATTTGAAAGCTAAAAATAAAATTTACTTTATTCAACATTATATGTATAAATGTATATATACAAATTTTTAATATATATAATTATATCATTACATTTACATTAAAAAAAAAAAAAACATTTTCGCAATTGGTAACCTATTTTTCTTTTTTTTTCTGTTTATTTTTTTTATCGTTATTTTGTTTTTATTTTATTTTTTTTTGTTTTTTTTTTTTTGTTTTTGTATCGTTACATTTACAGAAAGCCCTTTAGGGCATTCCAAACTGGCCCATCAATTTTGGTTTTCATTTCCGCCACCAGGCTCTGGTGGAGGTTCATCAAGTAAGTACAAAATTGTGTCATCTTCTTTTAGTACCAAAACAAGAATAAAAATAAGCAAAAAAAAAAAAAATTTTTTTTTAATCATTTTTCACTATTTGTTAAAATATTTTTTTTTATTCAATGTAATATTTTGTGTAATCATTTATTTATTTGTACTTTTTTTTTGCATTAAATGTCCATTTATAATAATATATTTTTTTTTATTTAATTGCAATTAAATGTTCAGTTAATGTTTGTATGTTTAGCATAAATTTTATTTATATAAAAAAAAAATTTTTTTATGTATGATTCGTTACAAAAATATCAGATTAATATGACCTCTGATGAAAAATATAATCGAGTTTCGAAAATTTTGTATAGTTAAAGTTAATTAAACTTATTTATTTAAAAATAAAAAAAACAAAAAGTTATTTGATTTATTTTATTTTGTTAAAAATTTAACCTTGAATTGCACAATTTTTGATGGCATTTTAGGATAGAACAATAAAATTTTAGCTATGAATAGGATTCTAAAAAAAATTAATGTTTTTTGCTTTATAAATCAATATCAATATTATCAATATACTGTAATTTATTATTATTTTAATTGACCGTTATCTAAAAACAGATTTTCGTAAGGTTTTGTCTCCTTTATGTCTGTTTTAGATAAAACATTGAATTAAAAGAAGAAAAATCGTACAGAATTAGAATAACTTATCTTTTATACCCAACCCCTGTTTCAGAGCTATTTGAGGTCAAAAATAAAAATTAGCTATTTTCAGTTTTTAATACCTACTTTTGATTTTAGGTACATACTGCCTTGTTTTTTTCTGAAAATTTAATGGTTAGATAGTTGCCATCTTTTACGGTTTTTATCTTTTTTTTCAATTGTTTGTTATTACGAAATCGTAGAAAAGAAGAGTATCCTGCAGAATTGTCCAGCTTTAAGAGGTTGATAGATGAGGATCTGAGTTTTGAGGGATTTGCTTCTGTAAAAGCTGTCATTTTTAAGTTCAGACGGACCGCAAGAAACCGCCTTCTTCCTGTTCGCCTATCCGATATAGCCTCAGTTCTACTAAAAAGATATGACCATAATATACCAGTTAGTAGGTCTCAGTGGTACCTTGTGAAGTTTATAACAGAATTTCCAACAGCTACTGTAGATAACGCATCATGTTTTCTCTTTACATATCATGTAGGCACGCCCCCGTTATGATTAGTAAATTTATTTACTATTTTGAATAGAGACGTAAAAAAAAAGAAATATAACTTAGATTATTTACTTCTTTCTGTAGGTTTGACTTTCGTGTTCAAAGGATTGTGGAAATATATTTACTAAAATTAATTTTTTCTCGTTCTCCCTTGTTTCGTTTTTTCCATGTGGTTGAAAGTCTTTCTAGTTCTTAAATATTTTATGAATGAGCGTCCGGTTTATAGATTATGTATTATGTATAAACAGAAAAATCTTCAATATTTTTTTAATATTTTCATTTTTGAAGTTACGCTGTTAAACAAAAATATATGTACATATGTCAGTCAGAATGGAGTGATGTGGCAACAAAGTGTTCGATAAATATGTAAATAATTTGCGATAAATATCCGACAATTATATATTTCTTTTTATTATGATTATGTAACTAATTCAATTTTTTAAGTGTATGTGTATTTACAATATAATATTATAACATTGCTATTTATTTTGATTTGCTTCTGAAACTTTTGTTTTTTTTTTGCTTTTAAATGTTTATTATTTTAAATGTTTTATAAACCAGAAAACAAAAAAAATTCTAACATTTTATAATTCCATTTTATGTTATTAAAAGTGTAATATTGACTATAATGTATGTATTATTTCTTTTTTATTTAATTTTTAAATAAAATAAAACATACATAATTTATTTTATATATTTAAACACATATAATAAAAATAATATATTAATTATGCAAATAAATGTGCCTATATAATATAACGATATAAATTTTAAGCAATGCATTTTTTTCAGTGTTAATAAATAATTTTATTATTTTAAATATTCAATAAATATTCATTTAAATAAAAATAAAAAAATAGAATAATATTTTTTTCAGATTTTTTTATAATTAAAGGTGCGGCTACAATTAAACGTATAGCCATGGTACAAGTACTGTAAAATTTTTAGCTGTATAAAAGATTTAACATAGGATCAAATGCGCGAAACTGAACTGAAACTCGTAAATCTCACTGTTTTTAACAAATCCGAGTTCAAGCGTATAGTTTTTGTTCGATAAAGTGAGATTTGAGTTTAAACTCAGTTTTATGCATTCGATCCATAGCAAAGACTAAAAAAATTGATAAACTTTGAACTTTTACGTTTTCAATTCTTTTAGAAAATATGTCAAATGTGTTGTCTTGTCATATTTGTTATTCACATTAATATTCATATTTTTCGTTTGAATTTGTTAATTCAATTTTTTTCTTTTCTTAAGATTAGATAGATTTCAGAGAAAAATTAATTAATGAAGTAAATAATCCTGTATTATACAAAAATACAAATTTTTCAGAATGTAAAAATTTCATATTTAAATGCCATTTTTACGTTTGTAATACTGTATCTGCACAAAGAACGCTGTCGTTACGCTTTTTCTATTTTGACCAAGTAAGGCGCATTCATTAGAAATGCTTACGGGAAAAATGTTTTATTCAAAACTTATATTTTTTCAATACAAAATCAACAATACATTAATAGTACAAAATCAAAATGAAACTGAGTTATAGGTTAGATTGCATCACCATTTTTTTAAATGACAAACTGAAGTGGGAAGAAATATAATGTGCGAATGCATTTCAGTGAAATCTATAACTGACGCCATTAAATGTATTAAATTGTATATGAAAATGTCCAGAATAAACGCTGTCATGACGCAGCCATGAAAAAAATTGTCCCACTTTTGACTTTTGCTACTTTCTTTATGTATTGAAGTGTCAAATAATTGAATAGTAGCAAAATAAATGATAAAGAGAAGGCATGTTGGTTAAGTAAGTATGTATCTACATATTGCAAATTAGGGTTTCATTATGAACACTCTTTTGTAAACTGTGTTAAGGGAACATAACGAGAGCGTTAGTTCTAGGTATAGCATAAACCTTTTTATCGTGACAATATTTTTTGTATATTGACATTTTTATCGAGTTTTTTTTTGTGGTCGTAAAAAAACCTTTGGTTGTAGCTGTATAGTAATATGCATTAAAAATCATATATGTAAAATTATAAAAAAATCATATTGCTTTGAATTTTAAATAAAATCATATGATTTTAATTTAATTTTATTATTGCTTAGTTATAACATTTTTATTTAATATTAATTGATTTTTTTGGTATATTACTGCATGTGCGACATCTTTTGTTTGCTAGCAAATAACTACATGTAAATGTATTAAATGTGTACTTTTAATAAGATATTATAATCTATATAATTTGAATCATTATCCTTAATATGTGGTCAATATTACGTTTAAACAATAAAAAAAAAAGATAATACATAATACTATATTATTATATTGATATAATTTAACATTTATTTGGGGTTATCTGCTGTTATGTTTATTAATATACAAAATATTTTGTATACTCAGTACTAGATGACGTTTAAAAGTTGGAAATTGAAAAGTAATACATACATACAATATAATTACTATTGAAAATATAATATTATATAAAAATATATAATACTCGTATATATGCAATATTAAATTAAATAAAAAATATCTGCTTTTTTTTATCATTCAAATTATATTAAATATGTATATATTGTTAATAACTGTTTATACCCGTACGATAAGGATCGGGTATATTAAAATTTTTCCTCCGTTTGTAATACCTAGAAATAAAATAAGTTAGTATATATCTTCAAAGGTATGGATCGGACCAGAATCAAATTCTAAGACAATTCTAAGAAAGCTAGAGTCTTGAAATTTACACAAAATATTCTTAGATCAATTTGTAGGTTTTTTTTTTTTTTTTGGTTTAGGTCCGACCAAAACTTCGGGTAGCTCTCGAACAACTAACTTTTAGATCTTCACTTTTTTCATACAATTTTTTCCAAAGTTCTACAACGTTTGAAGTAGAGCCATGAAATTAACTGCTGATAGATATCATAAAAATATTAATTTTATGGAACATCTTTTTTCTGTAGCCCCACCCGTTACCGAGCTACAGCCCCCAAAGTTCGAAAAAGCTTTATATTTAAATTGTTATAACACAAGTTGTATAATGTACATATATCTTCAATTTGAAAACGCCAAACGATTACTGCTTTTATTAGCTTTGTATATACAATAAATATATACTTGTGCCATACGGTTTCTTAATTTACTGGGTTATGTGATACTCAAATTTTGTAAAATTCTTCACTCCTTCTATCTTCCAAACGGTTTAAGTTAAAAACTTGAAATTTTGAGAGAATATAGGTCTCTGAAAATAAGTATGAGTCATTTATATTTTTGTATCGCCCCTCGTTTAGGAGCTGTATGGGGTCAAAAACTAAAAAATTCCTTATTTTTAAATACCTGTAACTTGAATACCTATCCAAATTTTTTTGAAGTAATATACAAAAATTAAAGCTCCAACAATATATTTTTATTTCTATTAATAACTTTTCTTGATAATATAGGGTTACCCTAAAATTAACGAAAGTTTATTTTGGATTGATAATCGTTATGTGGAAGGTTAGAATCTGCTTTTGAAGAATGTATAAACATATAGTTTCAATATTATATGTACAACCCATAGTTCTAGAAATTATAAAATTTATCCAAATTATTTTAAAATACTGAAAAATTAAAAAAATAATATTATAAGCAGAGTGACAGACTATTAACATACTAACAGGTTCGTACGGGTATATAAGAGTTGACAAAGGCAACTGTATTCTTTCTCGTTTTTACTTAAAAATATTGATGTTAAAATCAAATTTTTGTAAAATGTAATGTTATTGTGTGTTTTATACGGTATGTTATATGACATTTTAAATTATTAAAAAATATAAAATTTTATGTTTGGTATATAGTATTTATTCTGTATTATTGTGTGTTGTATGTGTGCTCCTAATTATCAAAAAATAATTTTTATATTGAATTCAAATCTATAAAATGTAGACTTAAAATATAAATTAAATTGCATGACAAATTTAATAATAATTTATAACACTTTTTATACAAACATTTAATAAATAAATAAAATATATAAAAAAAAATATATATTAGTTATGTGAGTGGGTATATAATATACCAATAAACTATATATTATATAAATATATAATATACTTGTAATAATAAAATATAATTTTGTATTTTTTTTTTGTAGTACGGATATATTAATAAATAAATTGAATTTTTACTGGTTATGCGATAACATTATAACATATTAATGATATTTAACTATATACAGAAAATACTGTTATTTTTAACATGAAAACATTTCGGAAATTCGTGTCCATTTAGTATTTATTTATTTTATTTTATTTTATTTTTTTTTTTTTTTTATAAAAAATCTAACTAAAATTCGTTAACCTTGTAAACATTATTACTGTATATAATATGTTCATACATACATATGTATACTGAGGAGGGTATTGATTAATTTGAGTATAATTAGTTAGATATCTATTAGTTAGGATCGAATTTTTTTTTGAAATAATTATAATAAAATTTTGACCAAATTAAATTTAAAATAAGTATAGATATTATGATTTTATTAAATTAATTTTAAGATCATAGAATTCGTATCTATAAAAAATTATATATAAAATTTTAAAAAAAGTCGCATTTTGATTTTGTATAGTTTCAGATATGATTCTATAATAGTTATTTTATGTAAATACCATACAAGGTTAGAAAAATATAAGTGTTCTTTCAATTTTTCATTGTTATCTTATACAGTTATTATTTGCTTTATAATAATTTAAACTGAGATTTTACAAAATTCTTCTTACCCTAAAACTATACCTTTTTTACTTTAATAACAAGGATTTCCACTTCAATTGCAAGGATTTTCTTTTTTAATGCAAAGTATTTCCTTTTCAAATGTAAGTTTTTCTTTTTAATAGGATGTATTGTCTTCTCAAATGCAAGTTCTTGTATTTACGTAATAATAATAAGTAATTAATTAATTATTTTTCAATGATTTTTTAAACAGATTACAAATTAGGGTTTTTTTAATTTTTCAGAGTTTTTTTGTTTTATTTTTTTTTACTCTTCCCCTAGAAATGTGTCTTTCTTAAAAATAATTCATTTTCAACAAATTTGATTAAAATTATGGAAAATTATCATTAGTTTTTTTTTTTTATTTACAAAGCTTTGAATATCATTTCAAAACTTGCAATTGAGAAGAAAATACTTGCTTTCAAAAAGGAAAAAAAAACTTGCATTTGAAAAGGAAATACTTGCTATTAAAAACAAAAACTTATATTTGAAATAAAATACTTGCAATTGAAGTAGAAATCCTTCATATTAAAGTAAGGAAGATATATATCTCATTTTAAACAGATGAAAGTTATGCATATTAAATGTATTATTAAAGTTCTTATTATATTAAAGTTCCTTTTTTTTATATTGCAATTGTTATCAGAAAATCAAAACTAACTTTTTCTCTTCCATTTTATTTCATTTTTTTTAAAGTGTTTAACAATTTTTCTCTGCATTGAAATTTGAAACTAGATATTTCATTTTTCTATTTTTTTTTTCTTTTTTTATTGATGAAGGCTAAACTAACGTATCAGTAATCAGTAGACTTTAGTTTCGTAGTGTACCTTTAAAACTTAGTATAGAATCTATTCGACCATAGTTGTTTTGTTAAGTTTTTCTAGATTTATTCTAATTTTCCTATTAGCATATTTTATTTTCGACAAAAAATATTGAAAATGAATTCCGATAGAAATAGGCTCAAACTAATTAAAATTGAGAAATAAATACAACTCTAACCTTTCTTAATAGTTAATGTTTTTCGAAATTAAAATAAAAATAAAGGAAATTTTAAAATACTTTTTAAAAAATTACTGGTAATAATTTTCATCTTTTCTTGCTAGTTAAGGCAAGGTAATTTAATTAATTCGAAGTCGTTACAATCTGCTATTTTTAACTATAAGCGTTTCTTTTTTCTTTTTAAAACCTTCAATACACTATTTTATTTCTTAATAAAAAAGATAATGTAAGGTGAACAAATCTATTTAATTTTAAAATAAAATAAAGTTAAAAAAAAAGTTTTCGAAATAATATTCTCTTACTGAAATAAATCTAACCCTCTGAGAAGTAGAAAATAAAATTGGTGATAGATCTTGAGTAACTCAAATTGTTATTATTATAAAAGAACCTCATAAAGCTTTTGAGCAAATATTCGAGATTCTTTTATCCTTGTTTTACCTCAATCCATTCCAATAAAAATTTTGATTAAAGAAATTTTGATTGAAGAAAGTTTGATTGAAAAAATTTTGATTTTAAAAAAAGATTTTACTATGGATCTCCTAAAAAAATTTGGAAAAATTTCTTTTTTTTGTTACTCTATTTTGAAAGAAAACAAAATTTGTAATATTTCATACGTTTATAGTATTTTCGCTTTCACTCATATTTATTTTCTCTTTTAGAACATACTCTGAAAAAGCTCATTTCAATATGAAATTGTATAAGAAAAAGCTAACCAAATTAATATATAAATAAAGAGACGACGACAAGTTATCATTTTTACTTTAACTGAAGACTTTTTTCCTTTAAGTGAATATTTTTTACTTTACGTGAAGACATTTTTATTTTAAGTGAATATTTTTTACTTTAAGTGAAGACATTTTTATTTCAAATGAAGGATCTTTTTTTAAGTAATTTATGTTATATAAATATTTAATATACATATATTTAATTTATGTAATTCATTCATGTACTTCATTATACATATTACATATATATATATAATTATTAAATATATGTAATATGTATAATGAAGTACGTAATTTTTTACTTTAATTTTTATTGCAAATGTCATCAAAAAAGTAAAATATCTTCATTTAAAGTGAAAATTTCTTCACTTAAATTAAAAATGTATTCACTTAAAGTAAAAATGTCTTTAGTTAAAGTAAAAAAAGTATATAAAAGAATGCTCTCTTTTTTGTACTCTACGAGATGGCAACAGCGCATCGCATATAGAAAAATTAGCACCGACAAATTAGTATAAAAGCTTATACATAATTAAAATCTATTATTACTGTAACTTCTTTAATTGCTTTCTTTTATTATGAATATTTAAAAGATCTGTTTTGACAGATGTGTTTCGTATGTTGTAAAACTTTTGAAACTCTAAATTTGAAATAATAAATATTTTTAATTCCTATTCTTTTTAAGAGCTAATAATTTCATACTAGAACATCATAGTATTTTAATTTGAATAAAGTTTTAAATTTTAAGTGCAAAACAGAATTAATGATCAGTTTTATTTCCTTCCATTTGTATAAAAAAAAGAAAATTGAAAAAAAAAAGAAAATAGCAATTAAGATATAGTTTTGTTTGAAATCTTTTTGAAAAAAAAAAAAAAATTCTATTAGAATCGGTTCAGTAATTTCAAATGATTGTCCTGAATATTCAAAAGAAACAAAAAAAAAAAAAACAAAAAAATAACAGGTCTTTTACATAATGGTAAGGAAGTGTCTTTTTAGAACACTTAAACGATTTTGTAAATAGGTGTTTTTTGATTGTTTTTCTTTTTTTTTTGTCTTTATTATTTTGTATTCTGTTAAATATTTGGACATTATTATGACCATTAAAATGGCAAATGTTTTGACTTATCTTTTATAAATTATTATATTTGATTTTAATTTGCTTTTGACTGTCAATTTCTCTCTTTTTTTATTTTATTCGTTCAATATTTTTAATATAACATTGCTTTCTTTAAAAGAATAAAATAAATTTTTATAAACTGTTATAAATAATGTTAAATAATAATGTGCTTTTATATAAATAACATTACACGTGAAAGAAAATTTTATAATAGATGTTGCGGTTTTTTTTTTCTGTTATTAAATTTGAAATTATTTTTTCTTTTTCTGCTTGTGCGGTAGTAAATTTACTGTCAGTTTTTTAAGGTAAAATAATTTAGTTTTCCTTTTGATTATTTTTGGGTTTATATTTTCAAAAATTTCTAAATTTTCTATACTAATTAAATAATAAAATTACAAGTTTGCTAGTAAAGTCTATGACACAGTTTGTTTTTAATTCATTAGCGTTTATGTTGACAGGATTAAAGTACAGAAAACTATAGAACAGAAAATCGAAAAAAAAACGACACTACAGAAAATCTGACCATATTAAATCGAAAATTGGAAATTCATTTATGACCGCAAAAGTAAAATATATTTTAGTGATGTGAGAAATTAAACATGTAGATTGAAATTACTCAATATTATGTCAATTAAGAACTAAAAGCAAGCGTTTTTCTGTTATTTTGTAAAGTAACGTATGTTTTTTTTTTAGAAACAGTACCCTTAAAAGAACCCAACTATATGAACGAACTCAACTATAAACCCAACAACAAAAAAAAAAAAATATAGATGAGATTAATTGTAATATACATATCTCCTCTCTTTTGTCTTCAAAAGATACATGTGGGGTCCTTTACGGGCATTTTTGGGTTTGTCTTGCCTAGAAATCACTGTAGACAAGGAAAAGTTATAATATTGTTAAGAAGTATGTTTCTAAAGAACTTAATAATAATGTTAAAAGTCAAGAAGAAAGAAACCTATACTCATCTTTAACATGAAGACATTATGATTAAAATATTGAAAGTAAAATGAAAGAGAGATAAAAATTAAATGTTGTGCTTGGCATTTCTATTTGCGGTCAGTATATTTACCTAATTCGATTTTTCTTAAGAACTAAAACTTTTTTGTTTCGTGTTTATTCTTTGATTTTTTTTATTTTTTTTTTTTACTTTTTTAATGTTTTTTTATTATATCCATTAGTTAGCCAGGTATGGTGATATGAGTGATGATAATATGTACTTAAGACCAGTGACGTGCAACGAACTATAATATACAAAACAACAAAAAATGAAAAAACGAGAAAACGAAAAAAAGAATATGCGAAGGTCTTTAATATTTTTATTTTTTGTGTTTTTTTTTTTTTTTTACTTTATTGTATTTTGTAAAATTTTCTAAGAAGCTTATAAGGTTCAAAATGTACTCGGTGTATGTTGCTTGATGATAATTTTATTGATTTTAGATACAAAACAAAAAAAAAAAAAAAAACTTAAAAAGGGCAAAAAAAATTAAATATAATGTGACTCTTTTTTTTTTTTGAAAAATATTTATAGTCCTTTAAATTATCTTTCAAAAGCTTTTAAAAAGTCATCGAAAACTCTGTTTTTCTTTTTTTTTTATATAAATAAAGAATAAAAAAGCAATCAGTTATTAAGTAAAAAATAAAATATGAATGCCCAAATCGTATAATAAATTGATTTGAATGGGAATAAGTTATATATATATATATATATATATATAAAATTGATATGAATGCGAATAACTCATATCTGTTGATTGATATATATATATATATATATAAATATAGATATGTATTTTTAGTAGTTTGTGTGAACATTTTTATTCATTGTCTCTTCTTTGAGATTAACTGCAGTGAGATTATGAAATATGAAATAATAAAATAAATTTAAAATTTAAACTTGTAATTATATTGATATTTCATTTATTTATGACAGATAGGTATAGATTCATAGATAGTATTAGATAATTCTTATTGTACTTAAAATAGATCTATAATGATATTTTGGAATAATACAAAAATAACACAAAGAAATATTTGAAATGTACTAATAATTTTGTCTTATTTTTTTATTTAATATGTACTTTTAATAGATAATTAAAATAAATTCCACCCATTTTTTTTTAATTCCACCCCATAAATTCCACCCATTAAATTCCACCCATAAATTTGGGAAATCATTAGATGGTAGTACATTCCACATTTCTGTAGTTCTGACAACAAACGAATTCCTATACCCGGTAGAGTACAATTTAGGTAATTGCACAAAGTAGAAGTGAGCACTTGAAGCGCTCCTTTAGGTGATATCATCCTTTCGTACTTAACTTAATTTTTTATAGAACAAATTTAGGAAGTAGTTTGTGAGTTGAAAGCTCAAAGTTAAATTTTTTTATTAAAACAATATTTTTTTTTTATTTTTTTATTACATTCTTTTAAAATAATATATTATCTAAAATAATATATTACCATATTATGGATACGTATATTGTATCCCGAAACGTAAACAATATGTTGTGATCATGATTTTAAATTTTTTTTTATTTTAAGTTTAAATCTCACAGAAAGTAATTAAATCTTTTTTTTTTTTTTGTTTTAAAAGTACGGTTGCACAAAAATAGTTTTCTTTCTGTTATTTAAATCATATGAAAATTAAAAAGTTTTCTTTAGTATTAATCTAAATTTAGTTCTAGAAATTTAGACTTTTAAAATAATTAATACCTAAAATTTCGAATTTGAATTCAAAATTTTATCAGAAATTTCTTTTTGTTTTTTTTTTATAAAGTCCAATTAAACAAATTATTGTTATTTCATTTTTTAATATTACATAAAAAATTTATTATGCATATTATATTGTTTTTGCAAAATTCATTTCATTGAATTATAAGTAAATAAATCGCATAAATGTAATGTAAAATAAATGAAAAAATATGTTTAGTTTAGTTAAAATTGTCTTTCAAGTCACGGCTTTTTTAAAAGAAAACGAATTATTTAAAAAAATTTTCTTTAAATTTAAAATAAAAATTATTTAACAAAAAAAAAATAAAGAAAATCTAAAAGAAAGAAAGAAAATAAAAAAGAAATTTTCAAAAATCGCTTTCCTAGTGCTTCTGTATTATAATTTTTAGTGAATTGTTTTGAAAAGAAATGTAAAAATAAAAAAATATGTAAATATTTGTTTTAATTCTAATATAGATTTTCAAAATGATTTTAGTTTTCTACATAAGTATATAAACATGGATAATAAAATGATGAGAGATGTATATATTTAAAATATTAGGTTAATAATTTTTTCTATCATACAAAATTATTAATGTCAGAAATATGAAACTCTAAAGGTTATAATATAGTATTATACGGCCACAAAATAAAATTAATAGAATTAAATCTTAAGCAAGGCAATGTGTAAAACTAAAGGGCGTTTTAAAAAATTCATTTTAAAATTTGTCACTAAAAATTGTAAAGATAAAAATCGAAAAGATAAAAGGCAGTTATTCGCTATAACCCTATAAAACATAAGGGATCCTATAAAATTAAGAAAAGGTGTTCACCCATGAAATGCTGGAGTTTTAATCTTATGTCTTATTTTTAACAAATTTCCATATTGGTCTCCTATATAGTTTCCCATATTGCATGTGTAGTGAATGTTTCCCATATTGTGTGTAGTCAAAATGTAGTGATTTTTTAATTTTTGATCCCAAATAGCTTTTAAACAGGTGGTAGTACAAACATTTATTCTTATAAAGTGTTTATTTAAAAAAAAAAAAACGTGTCAGAAATACGAATAAACTAAAATTTTGCAAAAATTTGATTTCACATAACGGTAAATTTATGGGTGATTGATGTAGATTTTTAGTTTGTAAGTTAGATTAAATAGACTAAAGATAAAATATAAAGTTATAAGAGGTTTAAGAAGTCATTTTCCATTAATAAATATACATTTAATTCAAACTGAACTAAAAATTATAAAAGAGTTAAAAAATAAATGTTAAGGAGATAAAATTTAATTTTTACAAAATTTTCCAATCTTAAGGGACTGCAAAAATTTTTCAACAAGGAGCTGTAGCTGCGTTCTGGTTGTTGTTCCATACAACAAATGTTCCTCAAAATGAATTTTTTTTATAAGATCTATACCATTCTTCATTGTAAGTGTTTAATCTTTTAACAAACAACAGTGTTAAGTGTTTTAAACAAACAGACTGACGGAGGAACGATCAGAATGAAACTAATATGCAAAATTTTATTAAAATAAAACTTGTTTGTTGTTTTTTTGTCTTGTTTTTTAAGTATAATTTAATTTAATTTCTTAAGATTATTATAAGTTCTAAAAACGCCACATTTTTTTAATGTATAGGGCGTAGAATAATAAAGTTAGGAGATGTTGCAAAAGGTTTTAAATTATTTTTATTATAGTTTAGTCTATATTATGGAATTAATTTAACATTTTCTTTAATTAAAAATATTACATAGAATATAATTATTAATATTTAGAAGAGCAATGTCAAATCAAAAATTTCGAAACTATTTATTTGCTGTTAAAACTGTGAAAAAATTTAGTCCACAGAAAGTTTATCCTGATGGTAAGTACTACTGCATATTATTAATTTATAATGTAAATTCAGATTTTATTCCATAAGTCACAATTATGCTTAACGCAGTAGTAATAAATAATGTCATAATAATGTATTTTGTTTGGCTACCATACAACGGTAACCTATTCATTCATACTAAATTCATACTAAAATCTACATGTACCATTAATCCCATTACTTTAACAGAAAACAGGATACCTATAAATCTTTTTTTTTGTTAAATTTATATATTCCTTCTTTTTCTCTATTAGATTTCTTTTAAGAGAACAGGACTTCCTATTTTTTCTTTTTCCTTTTAGCTAAGTTTCAGTTAAATTTCGTTTAGTTTATAATTAGTTAACTATGGATACAAATTAATATACAATGTATTATAAATATTGTTTGAAATTTAATTAAAAAATTAATATTAAAAAAAAAAAGTTGAAAGCATAAATATTTTTATGCTGCTTTCTGACAAAAAGTCAAGTAAAAAAAAATAAAACACTGTTCTTTTAATCTTTTGATTTATTCAATTTATTCACCATAATACAATTATTGACAGGTAAATTCAATTCTATGTTTTATGATATTACTGCTATATACAGTTTTGTCATAACATGAGTATCTATAGATACAATTCTTTTAATATTTTTACGTGTATATTACGAAGCTTACTAAGTTTACTGTTTAATCATTACAGTAAATACAATTTCCCCCATATAATATAAAAAAGTGGAAATGAATATATAACAAGTAATGAAAAAAATCAAGGATTTCCATTAGCACATTTCCAAAATTAAAATGTATTCCATTATAAGTTTTGGGTAAAATGTACATACATAGGTAGTTATATTTAAAAATAAATTTAGCATTAATGAAAATTGTAAAAAAATCGTAAATGTAATAGAAAAAGTTGAAAAAATTCAAGTCACACTTTCATCAATTTTAAAGTAATCCAATATTATTTAACTTTTATTAAAGAAAAGTTGTTAACAGAAATAAAAATATAATGTTAGAGCTGCATAATTCTTGTATAACACTTCAAAAAAATTTGTATAAGTGTTTAAAAATAGGAAATTTTCAATTTTTGACCTCTTACAGCTCCTAAACGGAGGACGACATGAAATTTGGGGTTATAAAAAAAAGTTGTTCCAAAAAATTCGTTTTTGTGTGACATTACGGGTTAAAATTCATTGATTTATCTTAAACGGTGTAGAAGTTTTGTATACACCCCGACGGAAGAACAGACGAACAGACGAACAGACAGACAGAGTTAAACTAAATAATTTTTTTTGAAAATGTACTAAAAAAAAGGAGGGCAATTGAAATGTAACAAAAAAAAAAAAAAAACAAAAGTTTGTCAGGTTGATAAACAAAAAATTGTTAACAAAAAGGTAGAGCTAATAAAAATTGAACTACTTACTATATACCCTAAAAACAAAAAAAACAAAAAAAAAAAAATACCGCGAATATTGTGTGACTTTTATTGAAATAAATATTTTATTTATAGCACGTAACTCTCATTTTTATTTTTGTTTTATTGCTTTCCTTTGAACGTTACGTTTATAATACGAAAACCTCATAATAGAATGACTTATTATTGATTTGAAGCTATCAAAATGACGATAGTGATGGTGGTGGTTATAATAAGAGGTGGGAAATTGAAGGTGGTGTTGTACGAATTGTTAGAAAAACAAAAAAACAAAAAAACAAAAAATTTCATATTAAAAAATAAAAGTGGATAATAAAGATCCTTTAAGTTAAGTTTATTCTTCATTTAACAATTTAGTTGAGTTTATTAAAAAATGTGTCCGATTGTCTGTCTTTAATAAATTATAAAGTTTTTATTATTTATATTATTTGTTTTGTTCTTTATTCTTTTTGTTTTGAAATTTAATTCTATACAAAAGAAAACAGAAAATTAATATGGTTTTTACAAAATTTTGATAGAAGAAAAACTATAAGTAGAATATTAATAAAATTAGGTTACATCTTATAAAAATGATTAAAATTAAAAGTATTGAACTCTAAGATATCAATTCGCATTGTTTTGTTTTATTCTGTTAGATTAAATTTTGTTCTGTTCTACTAAAAATTTCAAAGGAACATTCTTTTTTCCATGCAATCCATTTTTTGTTTGAATGCAGTCCGAATATTTTGAATAATGACAAAAATTTCTTTGAACAGAAATAGTTCGATGAAAAATCAAAATAACAAACGGTTAATTCGATACTTCGTATGAAATGCTTTAATGAGAAGTTTCTAATAATATACACATCTCTGATAGATAGAAACTAAAAAAAATATTGGTTTATATTTCTAAAAACAGCACTAGATTAAGTTAATTTTAGTTCAGCAGAAGTTTTTTATCAACTAAACCACAATCAGCTTCTATTAAAACGAGACGAATCGGGATTAACCGTTAATTTTTTGTTATAATTTTTTTTTTTTAAGTTAAGAAAGAAAATTCATTTTTCATTTTGTTGGAATTAGATATAATTATAGGAAAAAGGAAAAAAGAAAACTTATTTTATTTTTATTTTATTTTATTCGCTTTCTTGATAGACAATTCAAAATAAAACAAAAAAATTTTACATATGATTACAATCTAATCTACATGTTGTTATTAGCTCTCTCATTCATCCTTATTAAAGTATATGTAGGAAAGTTTCCTAATTTATAGTTATTATTAAGTTTTTTTTTTTTTAAATTTCAATAGTTTTTTACATTTATTTTTATAAAGGGTGTTCAAAATTGAGGTATCATTTTGATTTTGCCGCCATGTTTTTTCTACCTGGAATTTTTATACGAGGTTTCTTTAGGTATATTCTAAATACATTCCGGTTAGTTAATATGGAACGTTACACGAAGGAACAACCTGTTTTTGTTATTACAACATTTTTTGAAAATGGTAAAAGTTTTCAAGATGTAATTAGGAAATTTCGAACAAAATTTGGTAGAGAAAATGCTCCAACAAATCGTGCCATCAAGCTGATGCTTGATAAATTTCTAGAAACTGGATCTGTTCTTGATAACACAGGCAACATTTATCAACGTAGTGGCCGTTCAACCGAGAATGTAGCAGCTGTGAGCAGAAGTGTTGAAGAAGATCCAAAAACTTCCATTCGTCATCGTTCGCAGCAATTAAACATCAAACCATCCACATCATTCAACATTTTGCATCGTGATCTCCATTTAAAGGCTTATAAGATCCAGCTGACGTAAGAATTAAAACCAACTGACCATGCATTACGTCGGCAATTCGTTTCTTGGGCAATCGAAAAACAAGAAGAAAATAGGCATTTTTTTAACAAAATAATCTTCACCGACGAAGCTCATTTTCAGCTCAATGGCTACGTCAATAAACAGAATTGCCACATTTGGGGTGAAGAGAATCCAAGGGTTATCTTAAAGTAACCAGTACATCCACAAAAAGTTACGGTTTGGTGTGGTTTGTGGTCAGGAGGAATTATCGGACAATATTTTTTTGAAAACGCAAATGGAAATGCGATTACGGTCAATGGAAATCGCTACAGGGATATGATCCGAAGCTTTTTGTGGCGGGAAATTGATGATTTGGACGTAGAGAATATGTGGTTTGAACAGGACGGTCCCATTTGCCACACAGAAAGAGAAACAATGGATCTTTTGAAGGAAAAGTTCGAAGATCACATTATTTCTCGTAGAGGAGGAGTGATGTGGCCACCAAAATCGTGCGATTTGACACCGTTGGATTTTTTTTTGTGGGGTTTTGTGAAATCGAAAGTGTACAGCAATAATCCCACAACAATTCAAGAGCTTAAAAACAACATTATCGAGCAGATTTCAACCATTGAGAACAGTTTATTGAACAACGTGATTCAGAATTTTGGTAAAAGATTGGAAGCCTGTTGAAGTAGTAGAGGGGGCCACTTGGCCGACATAATTTTTCATTATTAACCGGAACTCATTTGTAATAAATTAAAATAAAAATATATTTAATATTTCAAAAAAAAAAGTCTTTTTTTATTAAAATTAAAATGATACCTCAATTTTGAACACTCTTTAATATAATTTTCTTGATTATTGGAAAAATTGTTCTCATTAAAATCAATTTTAAATTTTTAATATAATGTTTGTTGTGAAAGAAAAACTTTTATCTAGACTGAATACAAATTGCTTAATTTACTTATTAAATAATCTAACTAAAATTAACCTACTATTTCAAAAAATATTGTTTAGAATTTTTTAATATTACATTAATTGGAATTTATATGTCATATTTACACAAATTTATATGGATAACATATAAATTATTTAGTATTATGTTTTAAATTGACATTTTAGTCGTCGAAATTTTCAAAAAAAAAAAAAATTCTATTCTTTATATGTACAAGATTTAAAAGCCCTGTCACAATTGTCTAACATTTTTATAATTTATTTATTTTTGTATTTTTTTTTTTTTTTTTGTTACAATGTATTATTTAACCACCAAAATTGTTTACTTATTAGAGTATCTTTAAATGGGATACTTAAATCGCATTTCAAATTAATGTTTGATAAGTTAATACTCTGGAGCTATAAAGCCTGTTTTATATGAAGTGTTTTTTTCTATATATTCTTCGTTGTGATAGTATATCTGTGATATAAGACCATTTTCTATGGTTTTTAATGCTTTATCGAAATTTTTTCGTATTAAATTTATCATAAAACTACCGATTTTTGATATATTTGATTCTTTATATGTATATACATATATATATTTGATTATTAATGTTTATAATCCGCGTATCTTGTTTACGCCATTTGTTTATATAAGCTCTTATACATTTTCTTTCAAACCTTCTAATTCTTTCCATTGAACTGGAATTGGTCTGACCAAGTACTGATACGCAATTATTTTTACTCTAGGCGATTAATTATTTTGTTTTAAAATAGATTTCTAGAGAATAGAATAGTTAAATAGTTTCTGCAGCAATTTTTAAATTTTTTCATTTTTAATGATTTTTAATTTTTTCTTTTATATTTACATTATTTTTGATTAATTCATTAATTCATTGTTAGGATTGATTAGATTTGTTGTTTTGTGGTTATGATTACAATTTAAGGTTTATTTACATTTATTTACTTTATTTACAATATTTTACCTAATAACACATTAACAATAGTAATTATAACTTTTCAGTTTATACCATATTGGCTGGTTACTATTTTCAAATATATGTTTTTTTAGTAAAAATAGTGTGTCCTAAACAGATTCTACAAATATTTTTTTCTAGGACTCTTTTGTTATCCACACTATAAGTGGGAGGTGCAACTTGAGTTGTTCTTCTTAGCATTTCTAGTAGTTTGTTGAAATTGTTTTTGTTGCCTACTTTTAGGGGCATTCCACTTTAAGAGTAATAATATTTTATTAATACTTTTGTGAGTTATAGTAAACTAAATGATTTACTGTTATTGTTTTAACGGTAAAGGTTTATTTATTTTATTGTTTATTGTTTTTTTATTTTGTTGTAAAAAGTAAAAGCCTCTTATATATATGAGATAAAAATATAATGGTTATATTGTAAATAAATAAAATAAAATAAAATTAAGTAAAAATAAATAAGAAAAAATAAAGCAGAAATAAAAAAAAAAAAAACTCAGGAAATTATTATTGAGGAATTATTGCTTAGATTGTTGAAGTCAGTTTACAACGTAAACCATCCAAATCAAAAAAAAAAAAATATTAATTTGAATTAATCCATAGAATAAAAAAAGTTAATGATGTGGGAATTATGTAGTTTATCTACTCTTGTCTTAATTTTTGAAGATTTTTATATGAATGGGTAATATTTATTTAAAGAATATGTACTAAAGAATGTACAATAATTCTAAGATTGTTTTTATATTTTCTTATGTTTTCAAAGTTCTCAATGAGTGTTAATGAATGATGTTTTTGTCAAATGAAATTTTTTATAAGGATAACTGTACATTTGTGTATTATGTTATTATATACTTAATCTTAATCTCTAAGATGAAAGTCGAAAGAAAATAATAATATTTTGTTTGAGTATATCTTGTATATATATATATAATATATTATGTATGTATATATTGAAAAAAATCAAAGATTGTGGATTATAGTAGTACTTAATTTTAAGTTCGTTTAAAAATGTATTATATGATTAATAATTAACTATAGATCTATTTAAATCTAAAACTTAAAGTTTTTATTTTTAATGCATTTATCTGCCACATAAATGTGGACATGAAATTACATAGCCTTTCCTGTTAAGGCGTAGCTGTAAATGTCGTAAGGGGGAATAACACTTACGACGTGTGTGGGATGGGAACCCACATTACCTTGGTGTTTACATCGTATTTTATACGCTCTTATTCAGTAGGCCACCGAGGCCCCTACTTAAAGTTTTAAAAGCCTTTAAATTATGTGTACTTTCTTTTTAAAAAATTTAATTACTAAGTTTGTATTTTTGATGTACAAGAAATTTTTTAAACTTTTTTGCTTTGATTTAAAATTTTTATTTTTATATTTATAAGATATTTATTATTTTATTTCTATATTGAAAATATAATAATAATGAGGAGTTTAGTCCAAAATACAATTGCAAAAAAAAAATTATTTTTTTTATAATAACCAAATAAAATATATGCAATAAATGGGGTACGCGAATCCCATGTTTGAGGTCAAGTATGAATTATCATTGTTTTAATGAAATTATATAATAAGGATATTTTTTACGGTATATACTGGAGCATAATTTAATAAAAAGTCTTTATAGTAAGGTCAAGATTCTTAATTGAGTTGTATGGATTAAAAAAGTAAGAAGTTATATTGAAGGATAGAACTATAATTGATTAAAACATTTTAAATACATACTATAATGAAACTTAACTTATTAATTACCAAAAATAATTATTTATTCGAATCGATGATTAATAAATAACACTTAAAAAATAATTGGAGATTTAAAATAATAGCATTAATTAATAATAATAAAAGTAATAATCAACTAAAATATGCAACATATTATTTTAATTAAATAATTTTTTTTTTGTATAGTTTTTAAAACTTTTTTCCTTGATGGCCTAGTGGTTAAGAGCGTATAAAATACGCTGTAAACACCGATGGAGTGTGGATTCGAATCCTACACACGCCGTAAGAATAATCCACGCCTGAAAAGGAAAGGATGTGTAATTTCCTGTTCACATTTATGTGGCAGAGAAATGCACTAAAAAAAAAAAAAAAAAACAAAAATTATATATTTAGTTGTTTAAAATAAATAAATTTCTATATAAATATACAAATATAATTTATATTCTATAAGTATATAATTACATATCACATACATACATAATATGATATAGATAATTTATTTGTAATAAGTTCATCAAACTTTAATATTTTCTTTCAGAAAATTAAAAAAGTTTACTTTCTTGTCCTTTATAGTAAAAAAAAAATATAAAAAATAGTAAAAATATTATAAAAAAAAAAAAACCACCACTTGAAAACTAAATAAATTAAACAAAAAAAAAATAAAACAAAAAAAAATCATTTCTGTGAATTTTTTATCAAAAACTAAATTTTATTCTATTACAAAATTTCAGTTGATTACAAGAAGTCATACGTCGCGCTTTTACAAATTCAATTTTTTTCTTTTGTTTTTTTTTTTTTTTACACAAATACATCTATATAATATATAATATCTATACATTCTGTATTAAAATAAATAGCGTGTCCTTTTTTTTTGTTGGTTCTTTTATTTTTGTTTTTTTTTTTTGTACATTTACACTTTCATTTGTTCGTGTTAAGTTTTAATTTATATAAATAATAAATAATATATATGTATATGTACGTATATATATATATATATTTTTTTTTTTATTTATTTTCCAAATATTTTTATTTCGCATATTCATTTTTTTATTTCTTTTTCTTTTGTGCTTTTGTGTAGTGTTAACATTTTTCTTAACATTGAAAATTAAATTGTATATTAAATAAAATTAACAAAAAAAAAAAAAAAAAAAAAAACAAAGACAAGATTTAAAATAAAATATATATAAATATTTATTTAAATATTAAATTAAATTAATTTAAATAAAAAAAAAAAAAAGAAAATATGTTATTTCGAAAATTATTTAAATTTATACTTAACTATAATGAAGTCATTAAAATTATTATATTTTATTTAAAACCAAATATATATATATAGTAAATAATATGTAATAATCGTCTTATTTAAATAATGTATTATAATAGATATTTTTTAATTTTTTTTTTTTTTTTTTTTTTTAAATATCTATAATATATTTTATTAATAATATTACATTACCTATATTTAAAAATAGAACAATAAAAAAAAAAAAAAAAAATTAAAAATAAAACTAAAAAAAAAATAAAAGAAAGCAATAATGGCACCACCACCAAATTTACGAAAATATTTATTTGTGGTACGAGCTACATCTCGACCAGTTAAGAAGCCAATTATTTCTAGTAAGTGTTATTACTTTGAAAATCGGTGATTTTATAAGTGTTTAATTACAAAAAAAAAAAAAAAAAAATTACAAACAAAAACAAGAAATTAAAAAAAAATTAAAAAATTCATAAATTTAAACTCAAGAAATATTTAATTAAAAAAAAAAAAAAATATGAAAAAGATTGAAAGTAAGAAACAAAAAAAAATTAACTAAAAAAAAAAAAAATAATATTTAATAAAATATCTATATATATACATATGTAATTTGTATTGTTTTTTTTTTTTTTTTTTGTTGTTGTTTTTGTAAAAATTATATTTCCTATAGGAAATCTATATTAAAACTTAAAGCTGTAAATATATATATATATATATCTATATATATAATTGTATAAAAAATTTACAGAACAAAGATGATATTATGTGAAAAATACAATATTTATGTAAATATATATTAACCAAATGATATGGAAAAAAAGAAAGAAAGTAAGAATAAAAAAAAAAAAAAAAAAAAATATATAGGAAGAAGACGAATGGTGTAAAATAATATTATAATATACATATTGTAAAGTTTATTGCAAAAAAAAAAAAAAAAATATAGTATTAATTAAATAAAATAAAATTTTTAATAGAATTTAAACAAAAAAAAAGAAAGAAAAAAAAAAGTTATTTGCAAATATATATTAGTTAAAAAAAAAAAAAAGTTTTTAAGTGCAAAAATTAATATAATTTTAGTGTATATTAATTTTATTTAAATTTATTCTTTAATTTAGTTTTTTAATTTTTTTGTTTTGTGTTTTTTTTTTGTTTTGTTGTATTTTTGCGTTTTTTGTAATTTCATTTCATTCATTCGATACACAATACATTTAAAATTACAAAAAAAAAAAAGTTAAAAAAAAAATATTAAATGAAAGGTACAAAATAATATTAAATAAATATAAATTTAATTTTTTTTTTTTTTTTTTATTTTGTTGTTTTATAATTTTTAGATTTTAGATAGTTTTTTTTATAATCATTAAAATTTTTAAATATTATTATAGTAATTTAAATAAATATTATTAATTTTCTTGATTATAACTAATATATATATATATATATTTTTTTTTTGATTGATCCATGTCTGGATATTTATTATATATATATATTTATTATATACCTTTTTTTTTTTTTTATTGTGGGTGAGAATGATGAGATAAACACGGATTTGTAAAACTTTAGCTCCCTAAAAATATCAATCTCGTCTTAAAAGATTAAAAATAGTTTTAAAATTTAACAAATTATTTTTGTGTTAACTTTTATAGATCTGCTGCAATCGTTGCAAGTCTTTCGTTAAGATGATCTATGTTTATCGCTAAATCTGTAGTAATCTAGTTCTTTTTAAAGTTTTATTAATATTTTAGGAATGCAGAGTTTTGATACTCTTATTTGCTTTTCTAAACCGGACTTATGATTTAGTGTATAATATTTATATAAGTATGTATATGAAATTGAATTTATACCAAAAGAAAAAAAAAAACTTATTATATTAATTACGATTAAAAAATTTAATATTTTCATTATTTCCATGTTTTGTATAATTTCTAAAATGACTAATTAGTGATCAATTATTATTTCTATAAATAAAAAAAAGATATGGACATTATTATTTAAATACCTATTATTCATTTGTTTTATGTTATCATGAAAATTCGTGACTAGAGAAATATGTTTAAATAATCTGATTGATTTGATTTGTTTTTTTACCGAAATGAAATGAAATTTTTTCTTTTTTTTTAATTTACCTTAATATAACAAAAAAAAAAAGAAAAGATAAAATAAAAATTTAGAAATTATTAACTTTTTTTTTAAGGTTAGAATGAACAAAAGTAATTGGAACCGAAAATTATAACTTATATTGAGTTGACTCAAAACAAATATGCTACATTTTTTTAAATTAAAAATTTTTTTGTGAAGTACCTAAAAAAAAAAAAGTCTTTAAAATCATAATTCCAAAAATAAAATTCTACAGTTATAAAATTCCAAACAATGAAAAAAATTAATTTCTAAAAAGAAAAAATTCCAAAACATAGAAAAAATTCCACAAATTTAAAAAACCTTAATTTTGGTGATTGGGGACTCTAACTCCCCAATATTTTAAGTGCTTAGTTGTCAAATAATATGTATGTAAAAATGTTATTTTGGGAGGGATGTTATAGTTTATTACAAAATCAGGATTATACGATTTTTTTAGAATACGTATATGAATTAGGAAGGATTTTTGAGTTGGTTATAAAATCGGTTAAAAAAAATAGTTTCAATAATTTGCTAATCGGGGGTTTGCCCTTATCATTTTTAAAGCTTTGTAGTTGAAATATGTATGTAAGAAAAAATAATTAGAACGTAGGTTTAGATTTGGTTACAAAATCAGAGTACCAATAATTTGTTTAGCATGAGTTGTTAGCACTATTCAAAGTGCTTCCCCATTAAATTTTGAATTTTCAAATTTTTTTTAAGTCGAATTTGTTTTTTTTGAAATTTCGTACCCAACCATTTTAAAATTGTTTTACTTTTACTACGAAAACTTTCAAATTTCTCTTGTTTTTTTTTACATTTTAAAAATATTAAATTGTTATTTTTAATAAAAATTAATTTTAAAATTAATAAGAATGATAAAAATTCTTTAGAGTGATAAATAAATCAGTAAAAATAATTAAAAGTGTAATATTTGAATTAAATTTCAATTTATCATCTGATTGCATACAAATAATTTTTTTTTTTTTTAAATTTCAATTACATATTAAGCTTTTATAAATCATTTAAAAAAATTTATTAAAAACTATTGAGTTAATATTAATTATTTAATTTAATCAGAATGCATTTTGGTATGCAATTCATAACATCATCATCTGTTCTTGTTAACGGTAATTAGTTCAACAAATTATTAATTCAACATTCTGCAATTCAATTAATTAAATTTTATATTTTATATAAAATGAAATATTTTTTTTAAAATTTATTTTAAAGTACTTCTTATATAGAATAATAAATTTTCACTTTTTATAATTATGTATCTAAAAGATAGAATTGCAATCATGAGAAATATAAATAAAAGTTACTACATATATATTATGATATTGAAAAAATTCGACTTACATTTTTTGAGGTCGAAAGGACGATATTTGGAATAATGTCTGAAGAAATAAGCGGTAATAACGGTAATTTTAAAGCGGTAATGAAGCCGAAATAGGGTTGTTTTTTTTTTTTAATTTGGCCTTATCACATCAAATTATAATTACAATATTTATTTTGAGAAAATTTGTTTTGTCTTACATAGTTTCTTTGCTGTTTTCCGGATGCTTTTATTTATTTTTTTTTGAATAAAGGCCTTCGGGTTCACTATGAATGATTGTATAAGAATATATGATTTACTTAAAGCTTCTGCAAAAAAGATATCTAGATCCTTTTTGCAGAAAGCTTTAAAATCATTAGGCATCATGTCGTGTTGTTAAAATGTACGTTTTTTTCGGATTAATTATATATGAATAAGAGAAATTCTGAATCAGGAGGAATTCTAAAGTTGATTTTAAAATCATAATTTCAATTATTTGTTTGGTGACGGTAACCCATATTATTTTAAGATTACATTTTTATTAAAATAACTATGATCCAACCCTGGGCCTAAACCCATTTCTCAAAAAAACATTAGGTGTAAACCCAGTTGGTATAAAAAGCCTTTTAGCATAAAGCCAGTTTAAATAAAAAGACATTTAGCAAAATTCCATTTATACTGAAAGAGGGGAGGCTTCGCATAAAATTTTGTTGGAAAATGAAATATTTGGCATAAATTTTTTAAAAGATAATATTTATGTTGTTGGTTACATAATAAGATTCGTACTGTTGGTCATGATAATAATGTCCGTCAACCGTGATGGCGATAATGATGTTTATAATTTATGTATTTAAATCCCTTTTTTTATTAACTCGATTTATGCTAAAAGTGTTTTTATGCTAACTGTCTTTATGCCAAGTGACTTTTTCAAAAATGAAATTATGCTAACTGTCATAGACCCATACAATATAGTAATAAAAAAATTCAGTGTTCATTAAGAGTTAATGTGTAATCTAGATTTAATGTAGTAGCAGTATGTTACTGGAGAATATAGTAGTTAGGTTGAATTACAAACATTAATTTTTTGTCCACTCTTTAATTTGTGTAATTTCTCGATTTGGGATTTCCAATTTGGAATAATTACGATTTCGGATTTATTTTCTTGTCGAGAAGGAAATGAAGTCGAATCGACTTTTTTGCTTTGTGATTTTTTCCCGGGCACAGAAAATGCTATATTTGTCATGATGATTTTTGGTGCTTGTCTATGTTTGGAATAATGTGAATATAAAAATTTTTGAGTATGTTTTACTTAATTACGTTCGGCTATTCTTTCTTTCTTTACTTTCACTTTTGCGTACCTTTTACTTGATTACTTATGGATCATATAAGAACTTTCATATAAAATAAACGGTAAATGGAATTTGGTATATTTATTTTGTATTAAAAATTTGCTTTTTTTTTATCAGATGTATAAGTTCATGCTCGGAAACCTGAGTTCGAAACATTTATATATTTTTATAGTTCAGTGGGAGAAAAGTTATTAATGGTTATTTTTTCAAGAATTATTTATTTAATATGTATATGAAAAAATTAGTTTGTTAGTTAGTTACACTAGTTAAAGTTGCTTTTGTTTTTTTTCTTGCAAGTTTTGTGTAAAAATTTTGTATTAAAATAATATTATTTTTATATTATTTTTTTTTTTTTTGATAATCAATAATAATTTATAGCGCGTGCTTAAAATATGTGTTTCCAATATTTTTTATTAATTTGGTTTTTTTTTTTGAAGAGAATTGTGACAAAAATGTCTACAAATCGTTTTTCGATATTATATTTTTGTGTACATATTAATAACACGATACTGAATAAAGTAATGGAAAAAAATAGAAATGTTTAACAATTATTATTAAATAAAAAAAAATCTTTAAATCTATTTATGCTATATCATAAAATTGTATTGTTACATACATTTATTTTTATTTGTATGAACTATGTTCAAGTGTATAGTACATTTGCCATTACGTTTGTAACACATTAAAGGAGTCGAGCTAGATATACTGTCAAATGGAATGTATCGGCCCAGAATCGAATTCTGAGTCGATAAAGCCATGTGCGTCCATCCGTTCGTCTGTCCGCACTATAACTCAAAAAATAAAGAAGCTAGGAGGCTGAAGTATTTTTACGTCACCTTTGCAAAATTGTTAATTTCTCTATTTAAATCCAGACAACTTATATCTTTATATGGAAATAACTCAGCATCTATTGAAGCTAGGTATCTGAAATTTTGCAAAATGGTGTTGAGTTGTAGGCCAACAATATTTGTAAAATTTGGTTTTTCTGGTGTGAGAGGTTTGGGTAGCTGTCATACAACTTTTTTTTTTAAATGAAAATAACTCAGTGTCTATTGAAGCTAGGTATCTGAAATTTAGTGAAGAGGTCTCGGGTTATATGCCAACAATTTTTGTAAAATTTGATTGGTCTAGAGCAACCGGTTCAGGCTTCTTGCACCTCTTGGAATTCAATGAAGCTAAGCGTCTACAAATGATGATCAAGTTCTATGGCAACAACTTCTATAAAATTGGGTTGTGCTAGTGCAATAACTTCAGGTAGCTGTCATATAACTCCACAATTGACATAAATATATATCGGTAGTTATATATATATATATATATATATATCGTCGGTACTAAAACATCTGAAATTTTTTAAAAGATGATCAAGTTTTATAGAAACAAGATATATTACGTACAAACGGTTATCCCAGAGTTGACACAGTCTACTCTACTGCACTCTTCCTCGTTTTTTTTCTCTATCGCTATATAAACATTTTTAACAAGAATTTTTTTATACCATTTATATATAAATAAATCTATTTTAATATGCAAATTTGTCAAATTTATTGTACTATATATATATATATATATATAAGTACATATACATATATAAATTATCTAATTCGTAAGAATATTTTATGTAAAGGTACATTTTTGTATATCATTTAATATTTATATATTATATTATATATAATATGTACCTATACATTCAAAAGAGAAAATTCGAGAAAATCAAAAAAAAAAAACAAACATGAAAGGAAATAAATTGAGGTTTGGTGTTATTTTTTTTTTTTATTTTTTTTATAAGATATTGAATTTAATATCAAAAATAAATCGAAATAAATCAATTATTTTAAGAACGTGTATTTATTATCTATATTCGAATAATAAAATCGGTCTCAAAATTCAATTTATGTGTGTTTTTTATGTCAGTTTCTTCGCGTTAAACTAACTAAAAGCCTTTGCAATAGTTTTTATTAATTTTTATTTTTAAATTGGAGTTTTTTTTTTTTTGTTTTTAAATTCTATTTTAAGATCTATTTCAAGATTTAGCCTCTTTTAAAGTAATAAATTGGTATTAGATATTTAATATACATAATTCACAACATAGAATTCTCCCATATTAGTCAATGAGATTTTTTTGTTCGAAATTTCGAAAATTTTCTTTTATTAATTAATTAGGCTCAAGTAATATGAATTCTACAAATATTTCTGTATTTAATGCAACAATTATAAAGTGATATTTTACTTCTACTTGGATTTTCGAACAACAAATACGAGGAATCAAACTTACATTTACTAAAAATACTGTTAAGTGTCGGAATTTTACGCTTTACTTTGTTTTAGATGTAATTAATATTATGCGATATTTTCTATATGTTTACCTGGATTTACCTGTCTACCTAGCCTGCAGTAAAACAAAAACCGACTTTCACATTTACATTAATTATATTTTCCTATTGTTGAAATATTAACTAACATTTTATTCTAACTTTTCTAAATTAGACATTAGTCAGGTGGGCAAAAATTTTAGTTAGAATTGTTGTTTTCAAGTTCAATTTAATTTCTAAGCATATAATATTTAATATGGGATGTAATAGATTTTTAGCGTTTATTTCACGATACAATATTGTTGCCCAACGGTTGAATCCATTTTGCATTAAACTAAAATTGATAAGATTTTGTGTTGATGTGATGTTGTTAAAATAAAAACACAATACTATCTGATCATAATAAATTTTAGTTCAATAAAAATATTTATGCAATATTTGCCTAACTTTTAAATGAACGGAAAAACGAGATATGCATAAATAATTTAGGCAGTCGTCGTCGACAGTCGTTTGAATTTAACAAATGGATGCTATCGTTGATCAACAGTTGGTATCGTGTAAAAAGGATTTTAGAGTATTATTACCGTTGTGTCTTCTAGCAAGGACTTTAGAGAATTATAGGATATATATGGTTATGTGATATATTTTCATATATTTTTGATCTTTGGCACATTTTTAATTGAATTTCCGAGAAAATTTTTTGTATGTTTTGTTTTAAGTAACTAACGATTACGACGCGTTTAATTTAATTGCATATTATATAAAATTGCAGTAAAAGAAATTTAATACTGTACTAATCTATAATAGGTAATAGTAAAATTCTCTTTATGTGAAAAGAAAAGAAAAATAAAAAAAAAAAAAAATAATAATTTTAATTCCATTTTATTCAAGTGGCCTCAAGTAAATGAATTGATGTGTTACACATTTTCTTTACGTTATTGTAGATAGTTATTCTTTTTTTTTTGTTTTTATTTATTGTAATTTATTTTAAAAAGGAAAATCAAACAAAAGCAATTTATCATTTAGATAAGTTGTGGTCAAAAAAAAAAAATGTATATGTATATAGATATAGATATATATATATATATATAGAAAGTGTGTTTACAAATTATACATGTTTTATTTATACTACCTATAGTAAATTCTTTTAGTAGTCGTTTTTTTTTTTGTTTGTTTTTTGTTTGTTTTTGTTTGTTTTAGTACAATTGTCCTATAAAATTGATAAATAATTCATTGGTTTTTTTCACAAGAAAATAAAAAAAAAAAACTTTTTTGTTGAATTTATATAATTATACAATGAAACACTAAAAATGTAGTAAAGAAAAACGTAATAATTAGAAACTATGTTTTATTGAAGTATTATCGAATATTCAATGTATTATAAAGATTTTTGGTTTTTTTTTGGTTATATAGAGTGTATATAATTACTACGATTCGGCACAACAATAAAAAAAAACAAAAAAAAAAACAAACAATATTGTGTTATTGAAGTTAAATTCAAATTTTATAGTTAAGAAGATATTATTTTAGACATTTTATAATCGGTGACAGGTAATAATTCCCCAGGAAACAAAACCGACTCCGTTCCAATGCCGAAAATAAAGCCGAAACAGTCTTATCATTTTGAAAAGGAAATAATGCTATTCCATTGGTGTTAAATACATACATATTTCAAAAATTTCAATATTTTCACTATTTATAGCTACATATTCTAGATAAAACGGATAACATTGATTTTGTAACCGATTATAAAATATGAATATTTTCAAAAACTACATTTATTTTCCATATTCTGGCCAGACCTTGCGAACGCGTGCGATGTGTGCCCTTCGTTCTGGTAGCCGGCGAGTAAGACAGCCGCGTTAAGAAACCGGTGGTCGGTCGAGAATTCACAGACGGGCGCTTCCTTACACGGTTGGCATACACGCTTACTGATGTCAATATCAAAAAAATATTCATGTTCTTAGAAATTACATCAGAAATAAACAAAAAAATAAATAACACACTTTGAATATATGTACCTGTAAAAAAAATTCTGAAATTTGGAGGGTTTTTAGAGTTGGTTACAAAATCAAGGTTGCCCCTTTTTCCAGAGTATTTATATATTTGTTCTGGAAAAAGGGAATACTTTGATTTTATACCAACTCTAAAATCTCTGCTAAGTATTTTTTACACCTATATATACTTCAATAGAAATCCCTCATATATAACTGATGTCATAATCAAAAGAAAAAATGAAATATTTGGAAAACAGAAATAAGGTCGATTCAACTTTATATAGAGAAGTTATAGGAGTTATAGAATAGGATGAAGTTGAAGCTGAGAGATTTGATTTTTAGTTTGAATTCCAGTTTGACATACATGGAAAACATAAAAACACCTAATCTTTAAATATGCCATAAATAATTTATTAAAAATCTGATAAAAGTAAATGCATATCTCTTTGTCAAACAACTTTTATATTTATTTTGACTTCAACTTCATTCTTTAATATATATATATATATATATTTAAGGACTACCCTTAAAAGTTTTTTTTTTTAAACCTAGAATACGAAAAATCATTAACATTATCTATCTATTATGAATACCCTATCATATCTTCCGACTTTTCTCATCTTTTTTTAAACTATCGATATGTTTATTAAGATTAGGAAAATATAACATTAAAACATTATTCAAATAAAATTAAAAATGACTGTTTAAGACGTCAAAAATTTATTTCCTTTATGTAATATACGCTTTCTTTTTTTTAATTTATTTTTTTTGCGGGGGTAGGTGGATATCATTGAAAGACACTATATAGACGAGTGTAAAAGAGCGCAAACCTATGAGAGTGTTGTCCTCTATGAGTATGCAGGTCTTTTACCGAATAAACATCACCTCCTTTTTTTAATAAAACAATAGATTATATGACCTTTAGTAAGTACTCATGTACTGCTTGGTCAATTGATTTAAACTTTAGATTATATTAAAGTTAGTTTAAAAAATAAAAATTTGTTTGAAATTTTAAAATCATTGGAAGAGAAATAGAGTTTTCAGAGAAATAATTACAAGAAAGTAAAGTTTATTTTTCACTAACAAGAAATCTTGGAGGACCTTTTTTTTTTTACAAAAACATTTTGGAAAATTTTACATTAAAGACAAAGTTTTCATAACAAATATTAAACTTTACACAATCGAATTGAATTGGCCTTAAGATTAATTTGTTATTCTCATACTTAAAAAACCTTGAGTTTTATGATAACATATAAATAAATATGAATTTCTTTAGATTTAAAATTCTTATAACATAATTTTATTTATTATCAACAATAAGAAACAATTTTTTATTTGATTTTTTAAACAAAATCATATCAAAAAAAAGGTTATGAGAAAAAATAAAAATGATTTCCAAATTTAAAATTATAAATTTTAACAAATAAAAAGGTAAATTAAAGAACCCAAAATTTCCCTTCTTTATTTATTTTGTTCAGCAAAAGGGTTTGTATTGAATCTTTTTTTTTCTTTTTTTTTTTGAGGGAAAGTTGACCTATATTTTGGCATTATTGTTGATTTTTGTCTTTATATGTATGTGACATTTTTCTTTTCCTTCTGTTACACATATGAAATCATATAAAAACACCATTTATTGTATATATAAAAAAAAAATTATTAATAATAATATGATATTATTACCTACACAATAACTGTCATCTGGACATTTACACATTTATATATTTATTATTTGATAATTTTTATTTTTTCTTCATTTATTATATTCGATAAACATCTTTTTTCCTTTTTCCTTTTTTTTTTTTTTTTTTTTTTTTTTGAAACATTTTAACTTTTTTTTTTTTTTTTTTGTGTTATATTCTATTTAAGGCAATTTTTAGTTTAGAATTTTTATCAAGTAAAAATATTCTTACATTTATTTTTTGGTGGTCTATTAAAAGTGTGTTAATTAGAGATGCAAAATTGCCTCTATTCAAGTTTTTTTCTAAGGGAGAAATTTCGCATATGTAGTTATAAAGTTCAGCTTACCAATTTATCACACGTTTCCCCAAATCTTTAGGAATTTTATAGAAAATATTTAAAAATAGAAATATTTAGATAAAGTATAGAGTGTTCACAAAAGTTTATACAGTGTTATCTGTATGTTTCCTGTGATCTTAAGTCCTTATCCTGTGTTTTATTATCTTAAATCAAAATATTTGTAAAAATTATTGTTAGATCGAAATAACTTTAGAATATCGAACAAATTTAGAATATTGAACAAATTTACAAGAAAATATCAATCCAGATTTTGAAGATTTGATAAATTCTTGTTATTGAAATCCATATTATTAAGTGTTTATCAAAAACGAAGCCTTTATACCAATCATTTACTAATACTTAGTAATCAAAATAAGATACTAAGGAAATGTTTAAGGTCTATTGGGTTTCTATCATTTTATCATGTCGCATTCTTAAATCATGTGTTTTAACATAAAAATGTTTTTACAATGCGGACATGATGATGCATTGTAATGATCAAAAATATGTTTTGTCTATATAAGATATGACCCAATTGAAGTTATGTAAGATATTATCTAATCAAATTCTAGATATCTTCCTTTCTAGTATTGTGTATTCTGAGAAAGCTAGATGTGTAATTCTAAATGCTTTGAAATTTCTTCAGTTTTTTTTTCCCAGGAAAATAATATTTTTGACTTAGGAATGCTTAAATTTTATTGTGAGCTTGATTTTCTTGCCAGCTTTTTCGTTTTCAGTTATTCCTTGGTGGGTGGCTATTCATATTAATTTGATATTTTTTTTTTTTTCAAAAACGGTAAAAGTATTTGACATTATTTTGTTAATAAATTCCTTATAGGTTTTGTTTTCGATAGCTTTAAGTGTTTTTTTTTATTGGAAATCCGTTTTCATTTTGCTATATCTAATGCGACGTCTTCTACAGTTTAATTTGCAACTGTATACATTTCGTATGCAAAATCTATATTATTTTTAAATAAAAAGCCCTAACCCAACTTAACGTATCCTTAATACTAACTACCCTATTCTTAATACTATAAAATTTACAAATAATATTTTTTTTACTGCGATATGTTTAACCACCAATAATTTTTTCTTATCGTTTTGTCTTTATCTAGTATAGAATTGTCGTTTTCATATTATCAGCATTAATATTGCTTGGTTTATATCGGATTTTTTTGTATGTGGCCCGTCTACTATAGTTAAATAGTATAGGGACATAATTTTGGTTTTGAATATAACCATTTTTATCTAAGAAGATGAAATGCTCAGGGGCTATGAATCCCGTGAACAAATTCTTTTTAATGTACTCCTCATTGTTGTAAAATTTATGTGATGTTAGACTATTTGCTGAAGTATTTAATACTCTATCATAATAATAAAATTATCTATTCTTATGATATTTGCTTCCTTGTATAAATATTTATTTGAGTAAAAATGTTTGTACTCAAATATTCAGGCTTTCGAAAATATGGACTATCTTTTTTGAACAACCTTTTGCATACTTATAGGATATGATTTTTCAAAATGATAAATTTCATTACAATTTAGTAAATAATTTCAATTTTCTACTAAAATATAAAAATAATTTTAATTATACCAATCATTTTTTAATACTTTATAATTAAAAAATAAATTACTGTTATTATGAAAATGATTAAAAATTTTACTTGTTTAATTCTTATATTTATTAATTTTTATTTTATTAAACATACATAGATAGTTAGATGTTTTCTTGAAGGTCAAATTTAATTAAGTTTTATTTACCTTTACATGTTTTGTTTTAATAATATTTTACCTTTGCGCTTTAAAATCGCGTTTTATTCTTTAGAATTTTTTGTTTTTTTTTTTTTACCATTTGCTAAGGGTGTACCCATTAAAAACGAATAAAGAAAAAATAACAAAAAAACCAAAACCAACCCCAAAAAGGATAACTATACAGGACATAGTAAAATAAAAAGTTAAATGGTTTATTTTTATTCCTAATTTTAGATATTATACATATATACATATTGTATATGTATTAGTAGTAGGAAATTAACTGTATAGTCTGTGGCAAGACTTTGGGACTAAAATGTTCAATTTAATGTACATGTATGACAGTAACAATTATCTTTTATTAAGTTTTTAACGAAATACAGGATTTTATTATTATTTAAATAAAATAATATTGAATACTAAAAAATGTGTTTAGAATATTATTTAATATTTTATATTAATAGAATTTTTCTTTTGATAAAATGAAGTAAATATTTGCGATTCATTCATAGATGAGGTGAAAAATTTTGAAGAAATAAATTATTATATTAATATTTATAGGTTGACTTAATTAATATAAGTATAGTTTATATACTTTTATAAGAAAGATTTCATAAAAATTTTATTGATATAACAAATTTCAAATTTATTTAAAACAATTTCATTTTTTAAGCAGTTTTAATAAAATAATTTAGATATTAAATACGAAGGTAATTTTAAGTTTACTTTGTTTAATTTAGTTAGTTAGCTACTTAATGGCGTTAAGTTGTCGGCTTTATATATGTATTAATAAATATATAGTAATATAAAATAAATAATTTTTATATTAGATAAAGGAGGTAGTAGATAAAGGACAAATATAATATGTGTGTGTTTTTTACAATAGATACAACCAAGCAATAAACCGTTTAGTGAACAATTTTTTTTTCACTAACGGTGGTGGGAATCTTCCAAAGACACCAAGAATTGCCCCTTGGTAGTGTCAGATTCTTACTGATTAAACCCACCTCTCCCTTTAGTCAATATAAGGGGATGAAAACCTTACCTACTAACGCAATATATTGGCTAGGGAGTAGGAATATGAAATAATAGGCAATAGGATGTGGAAACGTTGAATTGGGAGTGGTACTGTAAGGAAACAATAAATCCGCCAATTATTATTACTATTTTGCTAACAGTGACTCTAGCCATTACAACTATTGAATGAGATAACTATTGAGAGCAACCCCCACTGTCACTGTAGCAGCTATTATTATTGGTATTAGTATTACTTATTAATATTATTATCATTTACTACAGAGTCACGGCCATCAGTGGATTGCACCGTGCAGTAGTATATAACACCTTCTTGCATGATATAACCAAATATAGCTCCATTGTAGCAGATATCATTATTATTATTATTATTGTTATCATTATTACTATTATTATTATTACTATTAATTATACGATATGCATTATTACGATATAAAATTAACTACTGTATATTTTTATTTATATGATCTGACCGGGGTTTGAACCCAACACCCTCCGAATGAAAGGCTGGCGACTTAACCACTACGCCATAAATCAGATATAAGAAACTAAAATTTGTCTAATATGAATAATAAGCGATTTTGTCGGTGCCTTTTTCTTCTAAAACTGGTAGATAGAAAAAAAGCACTATTTAAACTTAAAGCAAATTTAAAATATAGGAAAATTCTAGGAAAACTGTTATATAGTTTCTATTGTAAAAATAAAAATTAATTTCTTAGAAGAAATCTTTTTCGTGTTTAACTTTAATTTTAAAGAATTGTACAATAAAGTTTTGTTGATTTTCGAAATTGTCTTGATAATACATAAAAAAGAAAATTCATATATACCAAACAAACAAAGCAAATAAGGAAATAAGGTGAAAAAAATAAAAATAATAATTCTATGATTATATACAATAACATATACTCGTAGTATTTTATATAGTATTTAAAGATAATATTAACTGTTAGTTTTTAAATAATTAATTCTGAAATTTTCCTACATATAGATACTTATCTTTATATTTAAAATATATTTATCCTATGTAATATTTAGAATATATTTTTTATATTAACATAAGTGTAGGTACTTATATATAGGAAAGAATTTAAAGAGATGTATGTATATAAAAATAATAACTACTAAAATAAAAAAACAAAAATTATGCTTTTTTTTATATAATTATAATTCAAAGTTAATAATGTAATAGAATTTATAAGGTTAGGTTATATTATGGAAGAAAGAATAATAGAATATAATTATAACGATTTTTTTTTAGTTAAAAGTAAGGAAATTTGTATCAAATTATTATTTTTAATCTAAATATATATGTTTATAATTGAATTGAATAAATTTATGTACATATATGTAATCGTATATAGAAAATACTAAAATATTATTTTACTTTAACAGAAAAATTATAATGTAAACATTATTTGTGCTTTGATATAAACATATAATTAAAATTATAGTGATTTTGTTCCTAAAGTATCATTGAGAATTCTTTTTAATTCGTATAAGGATAATAGGGTATCTACTAAATCATTTATTATTCATATTTGACTAAGCTTAGTTTCTGAAATCATTAGTTTAACTAAGCCGTTGATTATTCGACTGTAGCTATAGGTAGTATAGGTTTGAATTCGAGACCTTTCGAATGTAAGGTCGGCGTATTAATGGCTACACTATTGGCTGGGTCTATACATCTATATATTTATAAAATTGGTTATTGAAATTCTTTTGTATTTTAAAAGCTAAACGATAAATGGTTTATTTTGCCCAGTACGAAGTCAAAATTTAAAAAGAATATTTTTTTATATATATGATATTCAAATTTAATAATTTTACACATAATTTTCCGTAAACTTATCAGGTTTTTACTTAACATTTAAGTTTGTTGTAAGTAATAGTTAGTAATAGTTATTTTTTGATATAAGTGAAAAATAAATAATGATAAAAGTAAATAAAAAATAAAAGTGAATAGGTGTTAGTCAATACAATTTATCATCACAGTCATAAAGAATTTGATGCGATTTATTATTATGTTACGCTTTCCGTTTTTGTACACATGCTTTCACGAAAAAGAAAAAAGTTAAGGTTCTTAAGTTTCTCAAATATGACAAAAAAAGAAACTTGTGAATAAGTATATTACAAATATTTGTTTTGTTACCCTATGTTCGAAAAATAGAAACACAAAAATTTTATTAAAAATTCTTTGGTAACACTACGGTGGTGCAGTGATTAAGAATGTGGTTTATTGCACGAGGGAGTGCGGGTTTAAATCGGTACAGGTAGTAATTTTTATGAATTGAAAAGAAATCCACCTTTCTACTAAACATGTTATATATTGGGTGATTCTGTTTCGGTCTTTTTAGCTTCTATTTGGTGAACCAAAATTAACAGAAAATTGTTTTGAAGCAGAGGAGGGGGGCGGGGCTATTTCTCTCGGTTCTCGAGACAATGGGGTCTAAGTTTTAATTGAATAGCTAAAAATACGTAACCAATTAATCAGTTTGATATATTGGCGGAAAGCTTTACACTTCCGAACAATATATTTCCATATTTCAGATACTCTTTGTTCAAAAGTTATGAGCATTAAATAGAAAAACAAAAAGAAACAATTTTTAAGATTTTTTTTTATTTGTTTAAAATTTTTTCCTTTATCATTATGTTGCCATTTTTTGATTGTTTATAAAAAGCTCTTTAATTTTATATCTATATATAATATAAACAAAATAAATAATATTACTGTATAAATTAATTATAGTATTGAACTTATAATGGCCTTAGTAACCAGTGATTAAATAATATTGGGATCCTCTGGGATATTTGTAATATTAATTATATAAATAAAATAAGTAAGTAAATAATTTTTTTTTTCATTTGAAGCCGTCTTAATAAATTTTCGTATTATAATTTTTTGCCGCCAGAATTAAATCCTGAAGAAGCGTGATGGAAGCCAGAAAGAATCCTGGAATAAAGAATTTTTGTATTTAATCTTAAATAAGTATTTTTCAAGATTTACTTATTAGTAAAATAAGTATTTTTCAAGATTATTTAAAAATTTGTTCTTAAATTTCTTATATAAGCTGAAAAGGTTAATTTTTATTAGAATATTTTAGTAATCATTAAAATTATATAAATGCTTCATGACAATCATACAAAGTTTTCAACCGTATGTTGGCTGCCATCTTGAATTAAAATTCTTTTTCTATAATTATTGTCAAAATAAACAATTTTAATTCATGGATTCTTTTTTTTTTAATTATTTTTGTTTAAAATTTATTTTTCACGATATCGATGCGGTGACATTTTTTTTAATTTTCATTTCAAAAAGTCAATTCAAAAATGATTAAATCAATTGAAAATTCATTCATTATATTTACATTGTATTCGGATACATATATATAGTTATAGTAATATATAAAGTATGTACACATATATATATATATATATTTATATATATATATAGTTAAAATTAATCTATAGTATAAAATAAAATAAGAGGGGAACTAAATTAAAATATGATATTCACGTTTCAACCACTTTTAATTTTCAATTGACAATGGTTGAAATAAAATTCATTTCTATATTTTCTATATATGAGATTCTTAACGATATAATATTATGTGCGACATTTCACGTTTTCATTCCTAATGAATTATATTTTACCTTGTTTCAGTTATTAATAAATTAATAAAAAACAACAACAAAATTAAAAAGCAAAAATAAATAAAAGGATTAGTAAAAATAAAAACCGTTATTGTTATAGGAGTTATTTTATTTTCTTTAAAAAAAAAATTAAGGTACATATATGTATAATAAATTAAGTGGTAGACAATTTTTTTTTTTTACTTATTCATAACGCAAAACGCATGACTCTAGAGTTGTTACTCTTCTAAGTTGTTACTCTTCATTAGGTTATATTAACAAAACGAGAGATGAATTGCTTAGTTATTTAGATTTAAGTATCAAATGTTGAAAACAGGACAATCGATAACTTATCATAAGGCAGAAACTTTTTTTTTTAATACTAGAAGATGAATACATCCTAAAAATATGCAATAAGATCAGGTCTTTTATTAAAAGTTTATATTTTTCATTAGGACCCTCGGTAGCCTACTGGTTAAGCACGTGACTTATTAACCGAGGGAGTGCGAGTTCAAGTCCTGCACAGGTAGTATGTTAATTGAAAAGAAATCCCACTTGCTACCAAATATAGTACAAATATATAATATAAACAAAATCAATAACACTAGTGTATAATTTAATAATAGTATTCGACCTGTAATGAATGGCCTTAGTAGCGGATGGTTATGTAATATTACAATATTCTATGTTATTTGTAATATTAATATAAATAAATAAATATTTTTCATTAGGCTATACTAACTAGTATTCTTATAGAAATATTTGAAAATAAAAATAATATGATGAAAACTTAATGCTATTTGGAACAAAACCTCCTTTTTTAATTTGATCACTTTTACACAAATCAATGAATAGACAGTCAACTAATAAAAGTTGAATACTTCACATATATATATATATATTTTTTTAATTATAAGAAAATAAGGATAAGAAAACTTTTTTTGTTTTTTTTCATTACCTAAATTTCACAAAACATTTTCAAACATTTCCTTTAACGTGCTACATTATTTGTTACATACTTACACACATTTGTTTTCAGGTGTAAAGATATGACATTATTAAAGAATGAGACATGAATTAATAAAAAAGAATTTATATCAAAGTTTTTTAGTTGAATTGTCAACAAAGTTTATATACTTTTTTTTTTTTAATTTTAAAATATAACGTAAAATATAAATGTAAAATTAATTGTGTCAACTCTAAGATACTCATACGAACATAATATATGCAACTTCCATAAAATTTAATAAGTACTGAGATATATTTATGTAAATTTCGTAGTTGCATGAAAGCTACTCGCTCTCCGTTGGGTTAAATCAAAAAAATTTTAAAAAAGTTTTTGCCATAAAAATTGATCATCTTTTACAAAATTGCATATGAATAGCTTTTTTAATTTACAAAATATGTGCATATATTTTTACTATTACCCGAACCTGTTGCGTTAGACTAAGCTAATTTTCCAGAAATCATTAACATAAAACTTTGTTTTTTTTTGCCAAACATCTAATCTGCTTATGTAGATACTCAGTTATGCTCATTTAAAAAAAAAGATATATGATAGCTACTCGAAGCAATCGAAGTTGTTCAATTTTTATAACGAAACAGTTATTTACATAAAAATGAAATCGTAAAACTTCAGAATTCTAATTCCAATTATATTTTCTGAATTATCATTCGTATCGAATCCAGCTATATCGTCTCAGAATTAAGTCATGGATAAGAATATAATTATACTTTTCCATATCTATCTCGTCTACTTTAAAAAATGCTATCTCTCACAAACGTAATGTCATTATAGTCTTAATGTTTATTATAGTCTTCAACAATTTGTGTACGGGTATATCTAAAGATATTGAATTGTAATGCCTGCGCAATGATTAAAAAATTTACTAAAATTTTTACTAAAATGAAAGTAAATACTTAAAGAATGAAAACTGTTACAAATTTTCTAGTACATGCTTAGGGAAAATATTAAAAAAAAAAAAATTAAACTTGAAAGAATGGAATGAATTAATATAATATTTGTTAGACATTTTTTAAGGAGCAGAATTACTATTTTCAATTGTCATATTCAAATTTGACAGATATTTAAATTCTCTTAGGTTATACGGGACATGTGTATTTTGATAAGTGAGAAATGTTTAAAATAAATTTAAAAGAACAAAAAGCAAAATAATAAATGACTAGTATTCGCCTACCCCTCAAAATACGAGGTGTTTTAATAAGCAATTGAAATTTATTTGAGTATATCCATATTTGCATTTTGAGTATAGGCTATATCCATCCAAAAAACGAAATAAGTATTTTTTTTCTAATTTTATCATAAAGAAACTATATACAGTTATATATGTGTACAGTTATATATGTGTACAGTATATAGTTTCTTTATGATTTTATTTAAAACGTAAAAATACCATTTTCAATAATTAATTCCTTTATGAATTTAAAATTTCTTTGCAAACGATATTTTTTGTGAAAACACGGTTTTTATTATCTTTTAGAAGATGCCTCTGATTTATTGAGTATTGGAAACTCAATGTATACCTATTATCTAATATATAAGGAAGAAATTCTGTTTGTTTGTTTGTTTGGTACGGATTCACGTAAAAACCACCAGTCCGATTGCAACCAAATTTTGCAGGAACATTTCTACGACCCCGGAAGGAGTTATAGGCTATATTGCGTTTGGTTTCATTAACCCATTACGGCCCGAGAGCGTTTTAAAACGTTTTGGTTTTTTTGTTGTTCTGCCTAAACGGTTTGACCGATTGAGTTGAAAATTTGCACAAATATTCTTCTCACCTTTAGGGGTGTATCCAAGAAATTGGGTTGTCTTATGTCACCCGGGTTCGGCCCGGCGGGCTTCCAAAAAATTTTTTGTTTCCGATTTATGTCCAATTTTGTATGGTGGTTTTATGGTCTGAAAAAAACACTGAGACAAATTTTTGTAAAGTTCCAGTAACCCGTTTGGGCACGAGAGCCGAAAGAAGTTCATTAAATTTTTCTGTTGTACTGTTTAAACGGTTCAACCAATTGATTTGAAAATTGCCAAAATTCTTGCTCTTTAGCAAAAAAGCTCACTGGATTAATTTGGTTACGATCCATAACCCCTTTCGGCACCAGAGCTCAGTGAAGTTTTTTAATTTACTTTGTTGTCGCACTTAAGCGGTTAGACCAATTGAGTTCCACATTTATCAAAGTGTAGCTCTTCACTCCAGAAGCTCAGTCAGATGATTTGCTTAGGATCCATTAACACGTTTCGGCATCAGAGCGCAATGAAATTTTTTAATTTCTTTGTTGGCGCACTTAAACGGTTTTACCAATTGAGTTGAAAATTTACAATAGTGTAGGTCTTTATAACAAAAGCTTTCTGAGTTGATTTGGTTAAGATACATTAACCCATCAGGCTTCAAGCCCAAGAAGTGTGTCTCATTTTTTGTTGTTGTGCTTAAACGATTTGACCAATTGAAAATTTTCACAAGTATTGCACTTTGGCACACAAACTCATTCAATAAAGTTTGTCTGGATACGTTAACACAATTCGGCACGATAGACCGTCAAAAAAAATTCTAATTTGAGTCTAATTTGGCAGGATGAATTTATGGTTCTAAATAAAGCCTATGATAAAATGTTTGTTAACATTTGTTAACCCATTTCCGCACGAGGACCTATTAAAAGTATTCTGCCTAATTTTTTGTACTATTATTATTATTATTATTAAAAGGATATTTCCAACACTCTTTACTTTTATTTATACTGTTTTTAATATTCCATAAAACCTTTTAATGCAAATTTCTAATATAGAACAGTAAATAAAGTAACCTTATTAAGTATCTTAAGAATACTGTGTTTAAGTCTTAACAACATAACATTTTCCCCCGTTGTTAAAAAATAGAAACAATCTCCTATATTAGACAATCATCATGTCATCATTCAGAAACGCATTACTTACATGTGGTCTTTACATGTTTTCTACCTATATAAGATGCATGTGTATAACATATTTCCCATAGAATATCATTGAAATATGTACATATAGTATATATAATTGCGTATATTTAAAAATACTGTAGACATAATCAATTAAATTAGAAAACATATTCACATTTCTGTATAGTATTTAATCAAAAATGAGTACATACATATTTAAAGAACTGAAAACCTTACATTCTTATCCATACACAATTTTTACACATATTTTTAACCAATCAATTTGAAAACATAATTAGAAAAAGTAACCGTAAAAAAATTCCGGTTGATTTATAAAGGTAAAATACAATCATGTAGTTTATATATTAAAAAAAAAATATGTTAAACAGAACCTGAGATTTATGCATTTAAAAAGAAGTTTTTTTAAAATTTGAAGCGCTGTCGATGCTGTAGGATCTCTAACGGTGAGGGTACATAAAAAAGTTGTTCTACAACATTACTCTTTTAAGAGACTTATGCATAGTTAATATTTCATTGCTCTTTATTAAACAGTATATAAGTTTTGTAAACAGACGGATTGACATAGCGAACCTAATAGCAAATTTTTCAAAATGTGGTTAAAAGGATTATTCACAAAAACATGAAGTGACATTACTTACGAAAAAAAATGTATTACATTATGGTCTTTTATAATTGAAATGCGATTTTATGTTTCGATATTAACGAATATATTGTGAGAACTCACTTCGCCGTAATTGTGTACTCAATAGATTATTTTAGACGAATAATTTAAAGATTTTTTTTAGACGAATTCTCTTTAATTTTTCGCTCTGTTTATTCAATTTAACTAAATGTAAAAAAAGTAGAATATTAAATAATTCCAGGTAACGCCGGGTACTCTTCTAGTTTATATTATAAAATGTATTTTATAACTGATTTATGTAATATTGAAAATTTTATTAAATTTTACATGTTATATTTCATGTTTACTCAATAAAAAATCTTAAAATGACAAACTATCATTTCAAAATATTTATGTATCTAGAAAAAAAAAGCAAAAAAAAAAGGGAAAATTTAAAATTTAATGGAAACAAAAGAACAGAAAAAGAGCGTCTTATTTGAATGTAATATATTAGATATAGATTATACTATATGATACATATGTATGTATATCTTTGTATGGTTTTTTTTTATAAAAATGGAAAATTATTGATGAAAATCAGAAAATTTTGGAAAAATATTGATATTGTGAGATGGTTGTACCGAATATTTATCGTTTAGAAATAAAAAAAAATTAAAATCGGTTGGTAAATCATTGAGTAAATATTATGATATAAATCAGCGTTTCTCAACCTTTTTTACCTTGCGAGTCTCTTCTATTTGTAAGAAGAAGTTTCTTTATGGCATTTTTCACTCCATATCTTGTTAGTTATGATTTTTGTTAGTTTAAAAAAATTCTATTTCTGCTCTTAGGTTAAAAACTCTTTTGGAAAATTGTATTTCTAGAAAACCATCGATTAGGTACGCAGTAAGTTTGAATTATATCTTTATATTAACTTTATGTTTTCTAGCCATTCTTACACTTTCACTGAGGGTCAGATAATCGGATGGATAAACCTTAATAGACTAATTTTTCGATTCTGTTCCGATCCATACACTTGAGTCTATATCTATCATGCTTATTTTGAGATGTTACAAACGGAGGAACAATTCTAATAAACCCGATACTATCGCATGGATATAACAAGTCCATTGTACGGGTATAAGAATTTTATGTCGCTATGAAAATAATTAACATCGTCCTATTTAGGAAAAACAAAACGAATCTGATTTGCGCCAATTTTTTATGCAAAAGGATAAAAGGATTGCTGCCCAATAATAGAAAAATGCTGATATCAATCATTTTTTAGGAATACCTTGTACAATACCAGTACTTGGAAAACCTTGTGGAATACCAATACTAATTATGGCAAAATGATTGAGATATCAAAAGATTAGTTCACTTCGTCTCAGTGCAATAATAGCAATATCATTCTAAATCTATAATATAATACACAAGATGTTGGCGAGACCTTGCCAACATGTAAAAAAATATATTTTATATCTATAATAAAACACTCACACTGAATGTAAACTAAACTGGCAATGATGATATTTCTGTATATTTATTTAATAATTTAAAATTTGATTACCAGAGACACAAATCTTTGACTTAAAGTATTATCAAGAGACACAAACCGTTAATTAAAAATATAAATAAATTTAGTAAATATTATTACCAGAGACCAAATTTTCCACTAGAAGTATTATCAGAAACACAAACCGTTCATTAAAAGTGAGTACAGTCAAAAAAGGTGAAGTACACACATAAAAAACACATTTTCAATAAAAATAAATTCAGCAAATTTTTAATTTTTAAATTTGACCGCCACATCCATTATGAACTGGTCGCAGCGGTAAATTAAAAATAAATTATTAATCTTCTGTTGGCGTTTTCAATCTTTGTTTTGAAAAAAATAAAATTAAAACACCTGAAATGAAAAGAGCAAAGTTTATAGTAAGTCTCATATTTATAAGAAAAAAATTATAGGCCGATTTTATTCTTGATTTTGTTTTCATTAGTATAAAAGCTGGTAAAAACTTCGTAACAGACTAAAATAGTTTTGTTTATTTAGGTTGAAATTTAGATTTTTAACATAAAACATAACATAAAATATTCGAAATTTTTTTATTAATTTAAAATTCGGCAGACCTAAATATTTATATTTCATAACAGAACTCTGGAACTTACCAAATATTATAGAAATGGATATTTTTCTTAAAAAAAAAAAAACTAACATAGAAAATATCATTTTAGAAGCCTTCTCTACAAAAGATCCATAATTTTGTACTAATTTATTATTAGACCATTAATAATATTGTTAGCCGTCGAAAAAAATAAGATTTATTAATCAGATCAGATAATATAATACCAGGAATTAATGATTGAATTTCTGATAATATACACAATATTATACACACAAGATGTTGGCCAGATCTATAATAAACCACTCACACTGAATGTAAACTGAACTGGCAATGATGATATTTCTGTATATTCATTTAATAATTTAAAATTTTATTATCAGAGACACAAATCTTCGACTAAAAGTCTTATCAGAGACACAAAGTTTTACTTTTTAAAAAGTACTTTCGACACAAAATTTAAAGCAAATTTTTAATTTTTAAATTTGACTGCCACATCCATTATGAACTGGTCGCAGCGGTAAATTAAAAATAAATTATTAATCTCCTGTTGGCAGTTTTCAAATGACTCTTTGTTTTGAAAAAAATAAAAATACTCTTAATAAAATTAAAAGACTTGAAAGTGAAAAGAGCAAAGTTTATAGTAAACCTTATATTTATAAGAAACAAATAATAGGCCGATTTTATTCTTGATTTTGTTTTCACTATTATAAAAGCTGGTGAAAGCTTCGCAGTAGACTTTAAAGTAGTTTTGTTTATTTAGGTTGGAATTTTGATTTTTTAAGCTGCATTTTTGATATTATAATTTGATAACATTTGATAAAATAAAATATTCGAATTTTTTTATTAATATAAAATTCGGCAGACTTAGCTAATTATATTTCATAACAGAAATCAGAAACTTACTAAATATTATAGAAATGGATATTTTTCTTAAAAAAAAGAAAAAGTAACATAGAAAATATCATTTTAGAAGCCTTCTCTCACAATAGATTCATAATTTTGTACTAATTTATTATTAGACCATTAAATTAAAATGCTGTCGAAAACGACCCTCACAAAAAAAAAGCCCCCAAAAATTTATGAAATTTCATTATCAGAGACATGAATCTTTCATTAAATATACCAAAGACCTCTTCCAAAGTACATTTAAATAAAATAAATTCAGCAAATTTTTTTCAAGCAAAAAAAGGCAAGTAAAAGTAACAGCTGGTAACAGTAAGTCGATGCAAGCGACTTATTTATACCATACACCTAAAAAATTCAAATTAAATTAAAAATCCATAAGTTATTTTAGTTAGGTACTTAATATACCTAAGCTAAAAAAATACATGTAATAATCCCTCCCTTAATACAGGGAGTAAGGGAGTCAGTATGATAACGTAAATGTTTTTGAATCTACAGAAATTGTGAAATTGCACAGGGGATTTTCTAGTATTGATTTTCAAAATTTTTGGTTGATAAAATAAGTTTTGCTAAATTTAAATCTCATTTTAATTTATTTTGTTTTGTTTTTAATTAAAATAACATTTATTATTTCTTTTGTTTTTTATTGAAATTCAAAAAAAAAAAAAAAATCAAAATGAATACGTGTAAAAAAATATTAAAGCAAAAACAAGCAAAAAAAAAAAAAATTAAGTGAACATTTATTAATCGTTGTATAAAGAAATTCATGATCAACCAATATTATATTCATATTTCTTTTTTTTTTTTCATAACAATTTTTATTAAATTAGTGATTAGTTAAAAAATACAATTAATAAAAATTTAGAAAAGAATAAAAATAAAAAAAAAAAAATTATATTTAAACACCCACGGGACATCTATTATGGATAGAGGTAAACGTCTTGATGTATTTCAATGGGGCGCACAGGGAAAACATAGTAAACGAAAACCAGTTAAATTACAAATTTTGAAAACAGCTAAAAAAGGCGAAACCTCTAAAACTAAAGCCGAAACTCCAAAAAGTAAATACTAAATTATCAAAATACAACAAAAAAAAAAAACAATAAAAACTAAACAGTAATTTAACTCTTTCAAACCTTAAAACACTTAATTTATTTAACTAATAATTTATTTTACTAAAACAATAATCATAATTATGTAATATAAATGAATATAATATATATAAATGATTTTTAATAGTATTTATGATATAGATTTGATCGACCCCTAGGGATGTATGGGACTGTGTTCTAAAAAGGTGCGAAAGGGTTAAAACAGTTTTAGAAGCACAAAATAATCACCAAACATGCACAATAATATCGCCTCTCTGATGCTGAAATTATAATTAAAATGTCAATTCACTTAAATTAAACAATAGATGTCGTATGTGCATATATGTATATATATATATATAATTATTTCAAGACAAAGCATCAATTTAATTCATAGAATATTTGAATACAAATATGTTAGTGCCATTTTCTTTTTTTTTTTTTTCTTTTTTAAATTAATGTTTAAAATAATTAAAATTTATAAATACAATTTAGTCTATATAATAATTGACCTTCAAAATTAAAGTACACATTTTTAATGCATTTTTTTTTTTTCAAATGTATCAATTGCATTTGCATTTTAAATGTGTATTACCAGAGTAAAGCTTTTGTATTATGGCTCTTTTCAAAATATATATATATGTATATATGTATAATCAGATTTATTCAATTCAGTGTATGGAATTATGTAAGTGTTAGGAATTAAGAGTACAATGTTCAATGATTTAGGAATTAAAAGTACGCTAGAAGTTAAAACTCATAGTAGAAGGTTTTTATTAAAGATCTAGATCAATTTTATTTCTACAAAAATGCTTAAAAATGTTGCTAGAAATGTAGTAAATTTGTAGTACAATATTTTAACTATTATAATTGGTAAGGAAAATTGACCCCCTTTTTCATTCAAATCTAAGTGATTAATTTGTTTCGGCTTTTCATCACCTTAAAATTCGTTAATTGACGTTTAATAAAAAGTAGATTCTCAATATTTTATCCTCGATTTTCTGAATTTCGTAAAAAGTAATAAATTCATATTAATGTTATAAATAACTTTTTAAAAAGTTTTAACATAAAAATGTGTATACAATATGTTGAACGACTGAAATCTTCCTTAAATTAACAGTTTCCTTGCAGTAGATACAAATCATATTTTATGTTTTTGAAACTAAGATTCAAAAGACACAAAGGAAAGCTAAACTCAGTTGATAGTCTACAATTTTTGTTGACTTAACGCACCACCCCAAGTAGCTAATGTAAGAGAATCTTATTCTAACTATGTCTAAGTGTCGGGAGAAGGGGAGTAAAAATGGGATATTATAGAATAGGGATGCTTTCAATTACAATTTAAATGCATTATACATATATTTTTGATTTTCAATTTTTTTACTAAAATTTAATTTTGTATTATAAAATTTTATGCTTTATTTAATAATAGATATTGTTAAATAAATTTTATCACATAAGTATTAAAAAAAAATATTTAATTTTACTATTTAAAAAAAAAAAATTTTTTTTTTTTAATTTTTATATTTGGCTTGCATAATTAACTAAAAATAATACATAATTATATTCATTGTATAATTATAAAAGACTACTAAATGAATATAAATAAAGCTTTTGATGTGTACAATTAATTCTAAACACAATTTTAATTATATTTAATTTTATTAAAAATAAAAATTGATTGAAAATCAAAACAAAATTAATTAATTATTTATTTTTTTTTTACTTTATATTTTAAGACAGTAAAACCGCTCAAACAGACGAAGAAAAACAACGAGAAAGGCAACGTAGCGAAAACGAACATAAAAAACTTGAACAGGAAGCAATTAATTATAAGGTAACTTTATAATTGAATTAAAATAAGAAAATTTATTTTAGTTATTATACAATTGATTAGTTGAAAATATTAAATTTAATTTTCCCAGATTTAACGATTAACATAAATCTTTTTGATAGTGATGTGGTATTTTTCCGTGGTAGTTTTGTTAACCTTCCCTTGTTTAAGGATTTTCTTTTAGACCATCTTATACTGCAGAAAATAGAGCCTAATAACACTGTGATCTTTAATTTAACTTTTCCTTCAATAAATTAGAAAAATATTTGCCAAAAGGTGAAATCTAAATCTGAAAATAATAGAGTGATGTACACACGTATAATTAGACCTATACTTATGTATGGTGTGCGTACTTTGACATTACAGATTCTCTTCGGCCGACGACATCTAGGCTGGACATTGCAGTTATATTGTGCTTGCAGCATTTATAAATTAGGGGTTCTGCCATAAACTGTTGCAATGAAGCGTCAGGACTTCTCAAAGAACTTACGGAAAAATGCACATGCATCTTGAAGCAACATTCTGTACACATAATTGGTGGAACATAGACCGACAATTGTACTTCTAAAATTAATCTGGGGTAAATTTTCTCTGTAAAGATTGCTTGCAGAGAGGATTGATTTAATTGCACCCTGTATGTAAATGCGGTCATGAAATCCTAATATATGATTTTCTGATAAAAGCTAAATGATTTTCAGATAAAAGAATTATATTCTTCTCTCATAGTCAAGCGGCCATCAAATCCTAAGCTGCAGTATTACCTAAGTATTACCTAATCTTACGTGGTAGAGCGCTGTCGAGAAGTATTGACAATACTATCGACAAAGGCCACTATCAACTTGATTTGGGTTCTAGGGTATCAGCTATAAAGTAGAGATTAGTGCTTGAGCTAGTTATTGATAATATTTGATTTGTATCCGTGCTTTCAAATTCAATATTAAGAAGAAATTCATTGAGTTAGCCAGAGAGCGGTGGGCTGCTGATACAACTTGCAGTAATACCAGAGCCATGTGGCTGGATTTGAGTTTAAAAAGATATAAATGAATACTTTCTCTCTCTAGGCCTGAAATAAAATATATGTTTACTATTATTAAAGGCTATTGTCTTATCAGTAAATATGCTAGAAGAATAGCATGTTGATCTTAATAGTAGATTTTGCAGAGAAATCGTTCCTGTCCCAGCCTATCAAGAAATTGACGGAAAAATTTCGGTAGTTTTTTTTTTCAAATATTTAGGTGAACTCTCCGACACGGATGTGGGAAGTCTTGAGGGCTTCTTCTTTCATAGTGGTATCATCGTGGCAGAAATCTACGGAAATCTCTTATGGTTTGAAGGTGTACTACGAACCTAGAGTCTAGAGATTACCGACGCCTAAGATCAGCCTTTATTAATAAATTTGGCAAACTCTCTCTTGTGATACGTTCAATTTGTTTCCTAACAGGAAGATTGAAAAATTTCTCAACATCCCTTTGCTAAGATGAATTGGCTAATTTATTGTTGGTGTAAGAAAAATACAAGTTTAGTTCTCTAAAGTTTTTTAAGTCTTACATGAGGTTCCAAGAAATTAAAACACTTTAAATATAATTTTTGGGATGTCAACTACTACCGTTAATTTACTAACTATTAAATTAAATTATTAGAAATCATATTTATAATAATAGTATAAATAATAGTATAAAAGTGGTCAGATATTTAATTTTTCTAATACGAGCTGCTCCACTGCCCCAATTTAGTTAAAAAATTATTCTATTTTAAAAAAAAAATATTCCAAATTTATATTTTTTTAATTGTACTAATTATAGCGTGATAAAGAAAGCCGAGAGGCACGGCTTTTGGATTTAGAAATTCGTAGAGCCAATGAAAAAGATCGCCGTTTAAAACAACATCAACAATATCAAATACAACATCAACAACAATCGCAACAACACTCTTCATTGGATTCACAGCAAGGAACATCATCACAATATTATCAGCAACAACAGCAACAACAACAACAACAACATCCACAAACACATTTAACACATTATCAATTAAATCAAAGTGAAAAAAGTACACCAACATCAGGTGTAACTTACGTTAGCGAACTGAAATCACCGTACGACGGTAGCGGTGATACTACTATTTACGATAGAAGTATACCAAGAGCATTTCGTAGTAGATCAGCGGAAAAAGAAAAAGAAGCAGTAGAAAAAAGGCGTCGTGAAATAGCAGAAGCGAGTGGAAGTAAGGTAAGTTTATAAATTATATAATAATTACAGTTTTGTATCTTTAATGTTCATAAGAACAATAATAAAAAAAAACTGAGCATAAGAAGCAGAAAATTGATAAAATACAAGATGGCACTCATTTGAACATGAACAAATGCCAAACCCTCATTTGCATATGATGATGCACGCAAAGGATATTTTTTTATTTTATATATTAATATGAAAATTATACACTTTTTTTGCAATTTACTATTTAAATTCATCGTAATCTGGAAACAAAATTTTTTAAGATTTTGCTTTTTTCATTATTCTGGCATGCTTTTAGTTAGGACCTTGAAATTTTAAGAAAACAAATTTCTTTTAGAATTAGGATAATTTATCTTAGAAAATGTTTTTGTATTTAAAACATAAACAAAATGTTTTTGTATTTAAAACATAAACATTTTCTATTTAGGCACTTATAACTGAGATACCAGTACAATTAATGTTTTCAAAGTAAAAAACAAATTTTAATGTTTCAAAATTATAATTATAGATGTGTTAAATATAGTTCCCTTAATTTGAAGTGTCTGTTCATTTTCACAGATTTTTTTCTTACATATAAAATTTTAAAAAAATTTTGCAAATTTTGGTACAAGTCACAATATTCTAAACTGTTTTTACTGTCTTTTGTATGCTCCTTTAAAAACCTTTAGTTTTACATCCTGCTTTGTTTTTAATTTATATTCTGTTCCAAAATTTTAATTTTAAATATAACAGTATATAAAAGTAGAAAGTAACTCTTCTTTTGCATTTAGGAATACTTTAACGCTTCAAATTCAAGTATTTTTATACTTTTCTTCATAACGACACGTTTCTTATTACTGTAATACTAACGTTTTTTTATTATTTCGCAAACATTTTTTTATTAAAAAAAAAAAAATTAAATTTTTCAAAAAAAAAAAAACAATAATAATAAACTTTACGTATTTGTTTATTATTAGGAATATTTATAGTAATTTGAGGAATATTTTGCTTTGATGCAATGAAACTTATACAGCCGTTACAGTTTGGTGTTTGTATTTTTGGTAAATTTTAGATTTTACAGTTTATTTTTTCCGTACTTAACCTCAGCAATATTAAAGAAAAGCAAAGATAATGTTATATGATATGCACTACTACTACTACTATTAATAAATTGTGCATGGGTGCATTAAACTCTATGGCCATAATAGATTTTAAACAATAAGCTCTAATTGGCTTTATTTCCAAATTGAATTGAGAAATAATACCTAATTCGCGAAATTTCACGTTAGGTCTTATTTCTCATTCTAATTGGAAATAAAACCTACAGGCTTTAATTCCAATTTCAAAACTATTATTTTGAAAAAAAAAAATCTAGGGAGTTGTATAAAGTGTATAACTTTGATTTTGTATAGTCAACTGTAAAATTCGAAGATTTTCAACTGGTTTCAAACAATTTTCCATATTCTGATCAGCCTCGCGGCCTTTGTGCCACTCTCTTCGTGGTTCCCTTGAAGGAATGGGAGCTGCTGCTTCTGTAACGTGTAAAGACGCACGAGCGCGGGGGCAATAGTCCTTATTCCTTCAAAACAAATTTTTTTCATAAGACATCTTTATAGACCTGTCTCGAGCAATTAAAAATGAAATAAGTTCAAAAAGAAATGAGTTAAATTAAAAGAGATTTTAGAGTTAGCTTCAAAATCAGAGTTATACTCCTGAATTATTATCCTGATTTTGAAACCAACTATAAAATCCCTTCTAATTCAAAGTTCTACATCCATTTCTGATTTTGAAACCATTTCTAATAACTGAACTAAGTTCAACTGAACTGAAATAATTTCGACGAAATTATTAAGTTAAAAAGTGAGAAACAAGTTCGAATGTTGAATTTAATCGAAATTATTTCATTTTTAAATTGTCGAACTTATTTCATTATGAAAAAAGGCTGACTGACGGACGTTCAGAAAGAAATGTGCCAACAAATAAAAGACCACATTTTATTATTTAAATAAGCTGAAATATGGGAATTAAATTATAAAAGAAAAATATTAAAAAATGTTATTATTGGAATAATAAATTAAAATGAGGCTTTATTTCCATTATTTTAAAAAATAATTAGGCCATATTTCCATTTGGAATAAGAAATAATGCCTTCAATTATTCGGGATTTCGCGAATTAGGCTTCACATCTCATTCTAAATGAAAATAAGGTCTATTAGGCCTTATTGCTATAGATTTTAATACGAATCCTGCCTGTTTTTATATTCAATTGTGCAATATTTCCTTTTTTTTTTAAGTCAAATACATTTACTTCAAAAGAGCTGACCAGTGACCACAACAGTTAAAAATTCCACTATTTTTCATTAAAATTTTAAAATAAAAATAAATTTTTAATAATTCGAAGGTTATTGAAATTTTTTAATTAACATTTTTTTTTTTTGTAGCTTGTCTTTGTATTCCTTTAAATGATGAAAAGTTACCAACCCCCAACCAATCTAAAGTTTTCTTAGATTTATTCTATATCTTTTAAGACTATATGTATATTCATTTTAAATTTGAAAACTTTTGCAAAAGCAATTGTTTTTTTTTTTTCTTCTTATTCTTTTTTTTTTTGTCGTATTTATTTTGGTATAAATTTAATACCTTTAAAATTAATTGTTTTATATTTAAGGTGTTTATAAAACTTTTAATTAAGTTATAAAATTATTGGTTAAATTTGTGGTTAGTTGTTTCAAAAATAAATTCAAAAATAATAATGTTAGATAAAATTATTTTAAAGGAAATTTTAAAATAGCAGTCTTCATTTTAAATAACGGTAAATTACTAAAATTCAATTTAGTGTGAAAATGTTTTAATGGAAATTGTATTATATTTTGATCTGTTTAAGGGTGTTAGGTAAAAAAATAAATGTTTATTAAGAGGGTTTTATCCAATTATATAGTTAAAAGGAACGTCTTGAAATACTTTTTTTTTTTTTTTTTTTATAACGTTTTGAGTGTACACGATTTTTGGAATGTGATCAAAAGAAGGATCAAAGGAAATATTTTTATAAAAGTCATTCACTATAATTTAAAATTAAAGTCATTGACTATAATTTAAAATTAAAGTCATTGACTATAATTTAAAATTAAAGTCATTGACTATAATTTAAAATTAAACTCTTGTAGTATTTTTAACAAACTCTTCAAGGAACCCGTTCTATACTTTGATCATTTTGAGTGAGCATGAAGTCTTTTTATTGTATAATATCTTTAAGATTTACAAAATATTAAGTATTTGAAGATTTTAAATTATAATTTTTTTTAAGGTAGACTGAAAATATTCATGATTTTATATCCATGTATCCATCCACATATCCAAGGACATTTTTAAAAAATTAAAAGTCTTTTCTTGTATAAGTATTAATTATTTATTTTTAACTCAATTCTAGTTGATATTATTTCCTATGGATCGTTTGCCTAGTAGAGATGTAGGCCAGCTATTATTATTAATTTTATATTAAGTTGTAATATTTATTTGTGTAAAATCTGACTAGAGTTTCAAATTGAGAATTTTCGTCTGATATAGCTTGAATAGAATACAGTTTTAATTTGTCGAATTCAAAAAAAACAAAATACTAGAATTGATTATAGTTTTTGCTAATTAGTTGGAATTGTTAAATAATACACCTTTTTTATGATTGTAATAAATTTTTTTTTTTAAATAAAACTAGACCCAGCATGGCCGTACATTTTTCGTAATATTCTAAGTCTCAATTTATTTTAAACAAAATATTTTATGAATTTAAGTCAGATATTAAAATAAATAAAATGCTGTTTTTTAAATTTATTAATGGTCTAAAAAAAAAAAAAAAAAATTGACCAAAAATATAGGGGTGGAAAACTCAAATTTAATGAGTCATATTAAAATTTATTTTAAAAATCTGTTATTTCAAAATATTTTTTTCGTCCTTAGAGATTATTTAAAATTTGTAAGCCAGTCACGAATTCTAATTTATAGATAAAAATCAGCCCTATTAATTTTGTTTGTTTATTATATTTATTTTTTTTTTATTTCCATTTTTGAAATCAGTTAATGGATACATCGTTTTTGTATTCATAGAGTTATTATCGTAGAACACTTTTAAATGTACAGAGTTAAGAAAATTAATGAAGTGTGTAAAGATTTGTTAATTAAGTAATATAATTCTGTTTTTCATTTTCATGACGTTGTCGTTATATTTAGATTAAGAAATTATGACTAAAAAATTTTATAAAGAAAATTTTGATTACAGATCAAAAACTATAAGTTAAAAATAATATTTTGATATTATATATGTATTATAAATAAGTATAAAGTTTTGTTTGTTCATAATATTTTAGGATATTTTAATATTTTAACATGTCGTTAGTTTTAAATGCAATCATGCGTTATGTATTTTGTATATTATTACGTTATTGTCATATTATAATATGTATTATGAAAAACATTACACAGAATTTTACACGTATTAAAATTTAATTTCTTAACTTTAAAAAATTTGCCAAAAAGTTAGTGAAATTGATATTTTTAAAAGTGGGAATTTTTTGATGAATTGTTGTAATTGATATTTTCATGGGATCATGCTTAAAATTCAATTAAATTCAAAAAACAATCCAGAAACATCAAAATTCAAACTTTTTCAAAAGCAAAATTTGTAAGATGCAAAAGCATAAAACGCTATATTTGCAAAATGAAAAAGCATCAAAAGCCAAATTTTGCAAAGTTCAAATGTATCAGGATACAGATTTTTTTTTGTTTAAACATAATATATTATTTAGATCAATTTAGTATTCCAATATAATATCAGTGTTCCAATGTTTGTTTAGCGGAGGTTTGGGACCGGCAGCCTCTACTATAAAAAATTTGATCAATTTGTTATAGAAATATGCATATAACAAAAATAATTCGAAGGGATTTTATAGTTGTTTACAAAATCAGGATTGTACGCCTTTTACAGAATATGTGTACATATATATGAATTAGGATAGATTTAAGAGTTGGGTACAAAATCAGAGTTTCAATAATTTGTTTAGTGGGGATTTAGGGGCGGCAACCCTTATTATTTTTAAAATTTTGTATCAAAAATATTTATGTAAGAAAAAAGATTCGGATTCGGATTTTAGAGTTGGTTTTAAAATAAGAATTATACGCTTTTACCAGAGTATGCATGTATGAATTCTATATTTACTTTGTCTATTATTTTGATTATACATGTTTGGATTTTGAAACTTTGGATTTTGAACCATTTGGATTTCAAAAGTTTCAATTTTGATTCTTTTGGATTTTAAAAGTTGGAATTTGAATATTTGGATTTTGAAAGTTAGATTTTAAAATTTAGCTTTTCACGCATATCTATTTTAATAAATACTAAACTAAAAATAGCCGAAAAAAAAGCTTTTTAACGCATTTCCCACAATTTTATATAATTTGATTTTTGAAGTTTTAAAATAGAAAAAGAAAATTACAAAACAAAGAAAACTGAGATTTCTAGAATTGTTACACTTTAAATATTCTGAAAACTAAATTAAACTCACTACAACTTTTTTAAGATATTGAGAAATTTCAAAAAGAAAAACCAAGACAATAAAAATAGTTTAGAATATTATAACAATAAATCCAAAATTTGTAAATTTTCTTAGAATTTTTGTGAAAAATCAAAGGAGATAATGTTGAAAATTTAATTTGCTATTTGAAAAAATTTGTATACGTTCTTAAGTTGATGGTTTTTAAAAGATAGAGAGCTTAAGTTAAAAAAATTTTCAATTCTTGATCCTTTTTGAATTTGCAAGGATTTTTCTTTTTCAAAAAATTTCAATTTTGTATCCTTTTAGAACGTGTTTCCGCAGATATGAATAAAGCAATTTTTTTTTTTCATATAACGGTAAATTTAAATATTAAATTAGAAAAAGAAATTTAGAATTATGACTTTCTCGAATTTTGAGGAATTATAGTTTCGTAATGTATGGGGCTACATAAAAAAGTAGATCCACAACATCGATATAATTTTTTATATGGCATCTAGACAGACACAAGAACAAACAGAGTGAAACTAATAAGCAACTTTTTTTTGAAACTCTAGAGATATTTTGTAATTTTGAAAAATTTATGAAAAATGAAACATATGAGTCTGTAGGTTTCGAGAATTTTTTCGATTACTTATTTGAATTAGTCTAAATTCTAATAGAATAGTTTAAATTCGAATAGATTAGTTCAAATTCTAACTAAAACCAAAATGTATATACATTTTTAACTACAATACAGTTTTAAATTACAATAAATAAACATGTATAATAAAATATATATAGGTAATTTACTTTAATATTATTTATTAATATATTTTATAGGCTATAATAAGCACGACACCATCACCGCAGACTGTAACAGGGCCACCTCCATCTCGTTCGGTGGTGGCGGGCCCACCAGCAACAGCAGCAGCTGCTACAGCTGCTATTATACCTATATTACCATTAGGTGTAGCAACATTACGTGATGATTCGACTGAAAGTGATCAATCCCTGACGTATCCTCCACCAGCTCTTTCGCAGCCTGATGCATATCATCGTATTGTGTAAGTACAAAAATTTCTTTTTTTTATTACATACATATATTATTATTATATATATAACTATTTCTTTTTTATAATATAATAAAATGAATAAATAAATATAATAACACTTTAATTTAAATGAATAAATAACTAAGTGTTATATAATAGATTTTCCTATATATATATATCTATATATATATAATATATAGAATATAAAAAAGAAAAAATCATTTAATATAATTTTCAAAGAAAAATTTCTTTTTATAAATTCTATAAAATTATCTTTTGAGTACATAAAAGTTACAGACATTCACAAGTCATTAAATAGTTGAAAAAAAAGAAGAAAAAACAACACCGAAACAAAAATAAAAATTGTTAATTAAAGATACAACAGAAGCGTAATGATAAAATACAAAAAAAAAAAAAAAAACAAAGAAAAAATATAATTTTATCTTTTTTTATAACAGCAAAATAATTAAAGTAAAAAAGAAATTTTATACTGCAAGTGAAAATTTTTAAGTTTAAGAATGAAAAGAAAATGCATCTATTAGTTAAAAGAATTTCGGTAGTACATAACGAAATATATATCAGTCGCAGCCTTTAATTAGATTCTTTTATTTTAATTTTTAATTTATTTAATAAAGTTCACTTAAATAACTTTATTTTAAATATTCTTTTTAAAAGGGTGTAAATTATTTTCCACTTTTAATCTAAAGTATAATTATAAATTTTTAATTTTTAGATATAAATTTCAAATTTAAACGTTAGTACGATTTATGAAAATTTTAGAATGAAATTTTGTGTAGATAAGTGTAAAAACTTGAAAATAATAAAAATGACAAATAATATTGTCAAAAAAAAAAAAATAATCAAGAAATAAATGGAAAGTAATTTTTTTATTTCATTACTATGCAGCTACCATCAAAGTTTTTTAGGTCTATTTATGTAGATTTACACCGTGTTCAAAAATTCCTGCCACAATAATAATGTTTAGAAGGGTAAAAATGGCATTTGTTTTTTTTTTGATGAAATTTTCTTTGTTTCTGAATTTTGTATGTTCTGAAAAATTTTAATACAAAATTTTTTTTTGGTATAATACCAAATTTTTGTTAACTTTTACATTAATTTTTCTGTAAAATATACTTTTTTTTGAGAATTTTTTTTTTGATTTTACCAATGGTTACACAAAATTACGTTTGATTCTAGTTGTGCATACCTTTATGAATACTATGATAATTTAATATGCCACTTAAAAAGTGACATCTACTATTTTATTTATTAAAAATCATTTTTCGATTTAAATGTCGTTAATGCAGTGTAATATTTAAAAGAAGTATTTTGAGGAGCTTAATATTTTCAGGAATCTGCTCTTACAATATTCAATTAAAATAATAATTCGTTATAATAATTAAATATATCATTTTATGCTTTATTTGTAGAATATTTTCTAAATTTAATTGTTATTCCTCATTATTTTATAGATCTTAATTTCATAATAATAAGAGATTAAAGAAGCTTTAAACTTGTTAAATTTTTAATACTAAGATGTCGTATGATGATGAGATGATAATGTCATGCCGTGTAAAGTTAATATATGTTTTTTTTTGATGCTTTGTTATTCCTATATTGGAACTTTTGTAAGAATTATTCGGTTATACATTTTCATCTCTTTGTTAATTTTATACTAGAGCTTGTCATCAATTTTTCGAAAAGCAAATTTTATAATCATATCTCCGATCCATTTGTTTTTATATTTTTTTTCTATAAAATTTTTTTTTTTTAAGTGTTGTCTGATGAATTGATAATTTCCATTTTGTATATATTTTAGTATTAATAAATTCTGAAAATAAGACTATCTAAACTTATCTTCTATTTAACATTTTTGGCAACTATATTTCGTGACTATGCAAATAGTTGAATTTAATATTTGAAGGAAATATTTAAATCGTTGATATAAATGTAGCTAATTATTAGATATTCATTAATATTATATAGAATTTAACAAAAGACTGTATATTGCATTTTAATTAGATACCATATTTTTGCCTAAAAATTTTTAATTTAATTATGAGAAGATAATTAAAAGTTTACTAATATCGCCATAGACATAATTTTTGATTTTAACGTGTAGAATTTTTTTAGTTAAAAATGAACGTGTTCCTGTTAAAAAATTTTATATAAAAATTAAAAGCACGTTTTAAATTTATTTTTGACTTACACATACTTTCGTTTTGTCGTAATTTTAAAACTATAATGATAAATTAATTCTGTTATACCTTAAAATACCCTTTAACTTTAATTTAAGGATATACTATATAAAGACTTTTGTACAATATAATCTTAGTTTTAATTATTTTGTAATATAATGATACTAAAGAGATTCGTCCTTTTTGCTTTATCTGATTTTTAATAAAGGTTTTTATGTGTATATGTTGTTGGATAATAATTACCATTGATAATATGAAATATGAAATGAAGTATGTAATTAATAATTATACATAAAAATAATTATTAATTATATACTTCATTTCATATATTTTGTATCTAAATTGATCAAAAACCTATATATTAAAATTAAACAATTTTATAATTATTTATTTTTATAATTAAGCGTTATAAATAACGCTTCAAAAATTGTTCACTGATGGTAAACTTTCACTTATATCTGGCAGATGTGCAGGAATAAAAAAATTTGTTCCCAATGTAATTTATGTTTATTCATAAATATCATATATCGCTTATAATTTTCAAGTTTACTGTAGCTTAGAGTGTTGGAAATATAGGAAGTGCTTAAATTTTCTGGTCAACTAAATTACCAAATTGCAAAAAAAAAAAATATGGAAATAATAGATTATTCCATTATTAAGAGTTTGTTGCTCATTAACGGATAAGGTTATTCAGAGAAGAGCTACCGAGAAATTATTTTTTTTAATAAGATATACCTACCCTTTATTGTTAATTAGATCTACCTAGGCAATTTTTTTGTTAAAATCTACCAAATATCTTTGTTTAAATCAAAAGGTGTTAAGGACACATTTCTGAATATTTTTGGAAGGAGATCTTTTCTGTTATTATCTTTTTAATTTCAGATTAAAGTTATTTTGATTTCATAACATTTTCTTAACTAGACAATTTCTTAACTTAACCTCTTGTTTATAAGAGAATCATTTACAGATATTACTCCGTTTCATCTCCTTCTTTTTCCCAAAAATTCCACTTTATTGATTTTTAAAAAAAATTTAAAGTAATTTGAAAGGGTTGTTTTTGAAGACAATATTTTTAGCTTTTTTTTTTTTTTTAATTCTCCATGAAACTATTAAATAACTAGCTAATACTTTAAATTATTTTTTTATTTTTTTTTCTATTATATGTTTAATTTGTTTTTTTGATAACTAATTTGTTTCATTTTTTATAAAAGATTTTTTTTTTGTGTAAAAATCTTTCATTTCAAAATCAATTAAAGAAAATCTCTTTTCAACAATAGATTAAACTTTTAAAGTTTTAATTAATGTTCAAAATCACTAGAATATTTTTATATTTTAAAATAATCTTATTGTATAACAAAAACAATGTCTATCATATTCAAGTATAAAATTCAACTGACATCTATTGGATTGTAGTAGAAATATTAAAAATATTTGAACTAAAAAGTTTTATTTTACTTTTTTGATCTAAGCTTTTTAAAAAAAAAAAAAAAATTACTGCATAATATATTTTTTTTAAAAGCTTTCAGTTTTTCTTGGAAAATATAACTGATTTTCCCCATGTGCGTTTCGAATAACTTTTTTTTTTTTTTTGTTTTTGTTTAACTGGAATATTATTTGTGAAAGTTGTGTTTTTCCTTTTCAGTGTTTGAGTTTGTGTAAAAACTGTTTCGAAGGACAAATTTAATCATCAAAATATTATGATTCAAAATTCTAGTATCCTTTTTTGTCCTCATATTGAATGAATTTTCTATTGAATTATTTTTTATTAGTCATATTTTGAATTTTGCTAAGCTTTTAATAATTTTATGATTGTGTATATGTGTAGTTTTTATTTTTGTTGTTTTTTTTTTCCTTTTTTTTTTCAATTATTCATTATTAAAATTAGCTGAATCTTTAGAATTAAAATATGGAAAAAATGTTTTTGTTAATAGTATTGCCAGTTGTATTTAAATAAAATGAATTTATATAAATAAATTTATATTAATTTTTTAAATTTTTCCAAAAGTATTTTTGTTATTTATTATTATTTAGAATTCTATAGTTACATAGCATAGATCACTACTAGGATCTTATTATGAATTGACTATGAATTTCCATTAATAAAATAAAAGAAAATTTTGTAAACTGTTTGTTGAAAAAGGTTGTGTGTTCAATAAAGAATATGAAAGAAAAGAGAATAAGAAAAATTGTTAAAAAAACACTTTGCTTTCTCTTTTATTTATTTATTTAATTATTATTAATATTACAAATCACATAGGATAATGCAAAAAATATTAAACCATCGACTACTAAGCCCATTTTTCTCCATTACGAAGAAAAGAAAAACATAAAAAAAATATTGCATATTTTTTGGCGTTGTTTTTTGATTTTTTTGTTTTATAATTTTGTTTTAACATTGTATTTAAAAAAAATAAATTATTAATTAATCTGTTTCATTATCTATAATAGGCGGTATAGTTTATTATATAGGTATATGTTAAGTTATATAGGTATATGTTAGCTCAGATGTATGCTTAAGTGGTTGAATAAGATTTAAATTTATAATTATCCTTTTGAAATCGAACAAAATAAAAAACGACTGTTATTGTGACAATAATAAAAAATATTTTTCATCTTTTTTTTTTCTTTTTACTTTTTATTAAATCAATTGGTTGATTGCATTTTTGTGTGTGCAATAAATGTTCTTTTTGTTGTTGTTATTATATTATGCTAATATTAATAATAATAACCGTAAAATACTCTAAAAATAAATAACTGGAAAAGTTAAAGCTTTTAATTTCAATTATCTTTTTCGAAATACATATATCTATACATACATATTGATAAAAAAATAGTTACACCTACATATGTGCATACTACATTTACACATGGGTGTGTATGTGTGTGTGTGTGTGTCAAAATTAAAAAAGTAAAAGAAAATTAAAATATGAAAAAAAAGCTGTAACTGTTTTTTTTTTCCTATTTCTTTCCGGTTTGTCTTTTTTTTTTTTGGTTTTTCATTAAATTGTTGTTTTTGTAAAAAAAATATTTTTGTTGTATCATTTTTGGTTTTTACGGTTTCATTTTATTTTTTGTTTTGTTTCTCTTTTCTTAACATTTTTACATGTTTCATTTTTTTATTTTAATCACCGTTATATTTATAGATATTTTCTTTTAGTTTTTGTATGCATGAGGCATGTACAAAGACACATGTGTATATTATAATGTGTGTATGATAATATCAGATGAGAACGAATGAAATAGCCCTTGGGTGGTACAAAAAAAAAAAAAAAAAAATTACACAAAAATTGGATTAAAATAACACACCAAATACAAAAAAAGAAAAAATAAAAAAAGAAATGGAAAACAAGAAAAAGTACCGTATTAAAAGCAAACAAAAAAATAATATAATCTGAGTAAAAAGGATGCTGCCGGCGAGAATATATCTGAGTATCCTCCTAGGTGTTAATCGGTTCAAAACATAATTTCATTTTTATTTTTTTTTAATTTTTCGTGTGTAACGGTACACACAAATTTTTTATAATTTTCAAAAAAAAAAAAAACCAAAAATAACGCAGAGATTTCAGTATATATTTAACAGTTATTTGATGTTATTGTTTTCATTTTTATTATTTACATATATTGTGTAAAAATACGTTTTACGCTTAAAAAACACAGTCGAAAAAAAAAAGAAAAAAATTCAAATGATAAAATTTTTTTGAATTTATCAATAACCATAACGGTAATTTTTTCGAGGAAGTTAATAAAGGTTTATTTATTTTGCGTTTTCCTTTTTTTTTTTTTTTTTTTGAAAATTGTAAAATAACGGTAATACAATAATGTTTTTGATTATAGTAAAAGAAAATATGTTATAATAATTTGTTTATTAATTTTATAATTGATTGGAGGAGTTACAATAAAAAAAAACAAGGTTTATACATAGTGTGTGTGTGTTTATGTCTGATAAAAGATATATTATAGAAAGCTTAAAAAAAATATATTAAAAGTATTTGTTTATTGTTTTTTTTTTCTTTTATTGATTTACAATAATATTTGAAAAAAAAGAAAAACATTAAAAGATCAGCTGTAAAAAAAAGATATTATACATTACTAAAGATACATTATACTAAACCTGAAATCAAAATTTTTTTTAAATTACATATAATTATGTATTGATATATATATTATGTGTACATGATAAGCATGTATATGTATTAAAAAAGTAAAAAATTAAAAATATATAAACACGAAATCAAAAACCAAAAAAAAAAAAAATAAAAAACAAACGGAATTAGCTTTATTTTTAGGTAAGTGTGTAGGTGATTAAATAGTACTTAAAAATAAATACGAGTAGAGAATAATAATTAATCTAAATATAAAAAGAAAAATCTATTTAAATTAAGTTTATTATTATTATTTTAAGTAATTTTAATGTTAGCTTAAAGTTTACATTTATTTTTATAATACACTTAGCAATTATATACTTTACTTTAGGTTTTTAATTTTTTAGAGAGAGATTAGAAGTTTATGATTTTTTTTTTTGTTTTAAATGTTGTTTAATGTTTTTTTTTTTAAACCATTTTAATAAAAATCACAATAATAAAGAGTAAAATTATTAAATTTTGTTTAATTTTGATTTAGCAGAAAAAAAAAAATAAAAATGGAATTTTAGTAGAACTAATTGAACGTATTTTAAAAAGTGTGTCCTATAAACCTCTTTACGTCTCTATTGTGTTCCAGAATTAATGTTAACCATTTAATTATATAAGATAAAAATGGTGATCATTGAACTTTTTGTGGATGAAAATATTTAAGACTTATAGTAACTCTTTTAAAGAGATTTATAGAAGCTCTTATATATCAAAATTAAGTAATGTCTACTTTATTCCTCGTTTACTAATAATTTGTACTGTAATCAAGAATTACTTAATTTTACAGAATTCATAAATTTTTTAATTAGACTGCATTGATTAACATTCTTGAATAAGAGCTTAAGTCAGGATACGATTTTTTTTAATGTTATAGCTTACAATACTATAAAATTATTTCTATCACCTGATCTTTTGTTAACATTATCCTTTTTCTACGTTCACGTCTTTGCTATTCTATTATTTTTGTAGAACTGATTGCAAGATGCCTTTTATATTGTAGGTGTACGTAGTATGATATTTTTAATATTTTTGTTCGATATACCCTATGTAGATATTAAATCCTTCTATTTTCTTTAAATTTTTCCAATTCTTTTTGAACGATTTTTCCAAGTGACCATATGGTTTTTTTTCTGATTTTTTTTTTTATTACCTATAGCTGTTTTTGTATTTAAATTTTCTAATGAAAATTTTAATCACGTATGATAAAATTGTACTTTGTGACTATTCTTCTGTTCTATTTAAATAATTTTTCAATATTTTAAAATATATTATTCAAATATTTAAAATATAAAGATGTACACGTTAGGGTATATTTTTGTGATGCAAATTTTTAATTTGATTTTTATCATAATAATTTTCTTTTTTTTTTGTTGTTTTTGATAATTAAGTCAATAAATTAATTTATCATTATCATGCTTGAGGTATATCATCAATATGAATTCAGTTTTGCAGTAGGTATGTCTTTAGATTATTTTGTTTTTCATTGTCATTTTTCAATTGGTTAGGTTTAGTTATTCTTGTATAGACCCATTTCTATCTTACAAATACATCGTTTTCCTATACGTACGCGGTTTTGCTCAAATTTTCTTTATTTGCAAAATGTTTTGAGGAATTTTTTTGAAATAGTTATAATTTTTAATAAATTCCTAATATAATTAAATAATATGAAAGGAGTAATACTTTTGTTTATAAGTTTTGTGGGTCTAGTCTATATAATCTATCTCAATTACCTTGATTACAAAACCAAGCAGTTAAGAAAACTTTTTAGAGCTCAGCTCAAAATTATTCTTTGACTAAGCTCGTGGTAATATTATAATATACGTTCTAAAAAGAAAACGGACTAAATCTGAAAGACTTATTCATTATTCATTATTATTTTTATTCAATATTTAATTTATTTGAAGTTATTCATATTGCAACAAAGATTTCTTTGATTTTAAATTATTCTTTACCAGTTGAATTATTCTTTACCATTCTTTAACAGAAGAAAGGATGACAGTACAGATAAAACTGAATCAAATTATTTTTAAAAAGAAAATTTTTACTTGATTTTCCTTTAAAAAAATGTCGTGTGCCATGATGCATTTATTAACATTAAAATAATTTATTATGTAAATTTAATAGTAAATTAAAAAAAAAAAAAAAATTTAATTTTTGAAATGCAAATTAACATAAAATTTTATTTCCAAACTCTATACATGATATTAATGTAAAATTAATTTAATAAAGAATGAAATATTCAGAAGTATCTTTAGATTTTGAACTAAAAAAAAATACTTACGCATTTTTTCTACAAAAAAAAAAAAAATAAATAAAAAAGTAAAAATTAAATAAAATATTTAATGTTTTTTAGTTTTTTTTTTTTTTAGGTCAATGTGTAAAAATAAAAAAAAAATAAAGAACAAATTATAAGTAAAAATTTAATTTTTTTCTACTGTTTTGATTTAAGAAGAAAAAAAATCTAAGAAAAAGTAAAAAAAAAAAAAAACTCCTATATTTGTAGTTATTGTAGGCAATGTGGAGCCTTAAAATATGTAATACCGTATGCAATGCGCAAAATATCTTCAATTTCAATGATTTTATTATGTTGTTTTTTTTTTTTTTTATTTTTTTGGCAATTTGCCTCCAAAATAAAATACAATAAATTCGAATAAGAAAAATGAAAAAAAAAAAACAAAAAAAATAAAAAAATACCAAAGTCGAAGTTTTTGAACAAAAACATTTTTAACATATTACTTGGTAAAGATGGTATAGAAAACAATGTTATAAAAGAAACCTTTATAGATGCTTACTGACTTAACATTTTGTTGTTATTATTATATATAGAAATCTATATTGATAAGTATTGAAATTAGATTATTTTTACAATTTTTATTTTAGAATATTTCGATTCGATTTCATTTGGTATATTCTAGTGATCGTATCAAATTTCATTTAATAGTACATATTATAATATACTATCTATCAAATCATTTTAATCTAAACTGCGTAACGTATATTATCGTAATTTTTTGAATGTTTGTTTTTGGCGCTAATTTTTCTTAGGAAAAGAATTGAGACAAGGAATTAGGATTCCTATCAATAAAAAAGAATTTGTAAGGCAATATATATGTGGTGGTTTTTCATATTTTCATTATTGATTAAAATCACTATAGTTCTTTTATTATATCTAGATAGTGATTTTTCCTTCTATCCTAAAGAGAGAAAATTTGCTGTTTTCCATTATCTGAAGAAATGAAGAAAGCTATATTCGTCCTTTCTCTTTAGGAATTTCTGTCTTGAGGTGTCAGATTTTCTAAGTTGCTTAACTGCTTATGACAGAAGTATTATAAGTGCATGCAAAATCTACAACATGTAGTAACAGAGGGAGCACAATAGATCTATATCAAAAGGTCGCAGTGTCATTTATACCTCTTAAATAAATCTAATATAATCTAACACTATATTTCCTTTTTTTACGTTTTTCATCCATAGAACTATATTGGCCTACCTTTGATTATTTACTGTTTCTAAATATTAGTTATTTTTTTAGATTTATCTCATAAAATAGGTACTTTTTTAATTTGGAAGGCTAATAATCCGTCCGTTTTGTTTTTCTAAAAGAGATGACAATCTTCAAAAACTAATCCCGAAAATCCCAGATTCTAATAAAATGGGATATATTTATTTATTTTTATTCTTGTATAATGATATCTTCTTCATAAGCTAAAATTATGAACTAAAGAACAATCTTCAAAAAATAATGCCGAAAATCCCAGATTCTAATGAAATGGAATATATTTATTCCTTTCCATTCTTGCGTAATGATATCTTCTTCTTCATAAGCTAAAATTATGAACTAAAGAACTTATATGTAAAGAAAAACGATTTGATATTTTTTTCGAATAATCTTTTTTACTTTATCAAAGGACAAAAAAAAAATGGATAAAAATTTAAAATTTGTTCAGAAGAAAATTTGAGAATAGAATAAATTGTAAACGCCTTAAAATGTTGAAAATCTTAAAGAAGAAAAAATAAATTTGTTAAAAAGATAGTAAATATAAATTATCTATTGATTAAAGTGTCTCTATTGTAATATTTTCAATTATTTGAATCATAAAAACTTTTATATATTTTCTATTTGATTATTAACTTCTTTTTTTTTTATATAATAAGACACTAACAGTATTCGCATTCCTAATCCTATCGAATGAACTAACGGCCGAATCAAATAAACCAACATCCAAATATTTTTGGGTGTTAGTTCATTTTTTCCCGGTATTTATCCATAATCCATAATTTTAAAATGAAAAAAGTCTAAAAATCAACTAACATCCAAATAAAGTGAACAAATGCCCAAAAAAATGAAACAGGCATTTAATACAAACAGCGAAAATATTGGTATTTTTCCGGAAGGTTTCATTAATACAAACACAGAGGTTTCAAAATCATTGATGAAAGAAAATTTTATTTATAATTTTAGAGGTATATATTATACAATTAGTTAATGTTTATTTTACACAAAAACTTGGATTTATTTCCTCAACTAGTTTTCTACAAAATGGATATAATAAGTCTTTTACTTTCTTATTTTGATTATTGTAATTGAGCAATTGTTTTGATACATTCTAAATCTGTTTTCAGATGCTAACAGGAAATAAAAAGAATATTCGGTGGCTTTTTCATGGAGTTTAATTCACGTTATAAATATTCTGGAAAAGCGAATAATCCTGATTTTGTAACCAACTCTTAAATCCTTTTACAATTATTCGCTTTACTAGATATTTTTACATACGTATATGCTTGATTCCACTTTTTATTTAAATGGATTCATTAGCTTTTTAAAATAACGCCCGAATGAACTAATGCCTGAATAGAATTAACTAACACCCGAATAAAAGTTTTTTCGTGTGATAGTTCATTTTTTTCGGGCTTTAATTCATAAACTAACACCCGAAATAAAAACAAGAAAAAATTCAGGCTTTAGTTCATTTTCAATTCGGGCGTTACTTCGTAGAGTCCAAAATCTATACTAGTAACATATTGTTTAATTTAGTAAATATTTATCAAATAATACATAATCCCAGTATAGATTGAAAAGAAAATGTGTAGGTTATTAACAAAATTGTATTGCATAAAGAAAATTCATAGCAACTTTCTATAAAAACATTTGAGTTTTTATACCGGTATGAACTATGTTCAAGGGTATAGTAAATTTGCCATTACGTTTGTGACACCTTAAAGGAGTAGAGCTAGATATAGTGTCAAAGGAATGGATCGGCAAGGAATGGATTAAGCCATGTACGTCCGTCCGTCCGTCCGCACGATAACTCAAAAAATAAGGGAACTAGGAGGCTGAACTTTTTTTTGCGTCACTTTTGCAAAACTCATTGTCTATTCAAGCTAGGTATCTGAAATGTTGCAAATGATGATCAAGTTTTATGCTAACAACTTCTGTAAAATTTGGTTGTGCTGGTGCAACAGGTTCGGGTAGCTGTCATACAACTTTTCTTTTTAAATGAAAATAACTCAGTGTCTATTGAAGCTGGCTATCTGAAATTTAGTGAAAAGGTGTCGATGCCAACAATTTTTGTTAAATTTGGTTGGTCTAAAGTAGCCGGTTCAGGCTTCTTGCACCTCTTGGAACTTAATGAAGCTAGGCGTCTGAAATCTTACAAATGATGAGTCGAGCTAGATATAGTGTCAAAGGAATGGATTGGCAAGGAATGGATTAAGTCATGTACGTACGTCCGCTCTTCCGTCCGCACGATAACTCAAAAAATAAAGGAGCTAGGAGGCTGAATTTTTTATACGTCACTTTTGCAAAACTCATTGTCTATTCAAGCTAGGTATCTGAAATTTTGCAAATGATGATCAAGTTTTATGGTAAAAACTTCTGTAAAATTTGGTTCTGCTGGTGCAACATGTACGGGCAGCTGCCATTCAACTTCTCTTTTTAAATGAAAATAACTCAGTGTCTATTGAAGCTAGCTATCTGAAATTTAGTGAAAAGGTGTCGAGTTACATGTCAAAAATTTTTGTTAAATTTGGTTGGTCTAAAGTAGCCGGTTCAGGCTTCTTGCACCTCTTGAAACTTAATGAAGCTAGGCGCCAAAAATCTTACAAATGATGATCCAGTTTTATGGAAACAACTTCTGTAAAATTTGGTTCTGCTGGTGTAACAACTTCGGGCAGCTGCCATACAACTTCTCCTTTTAAATGAAAATAACTCAGTGTCTATTGAAGCTTGCAATCTGAAATTTAGTGAAAAAGTGTCGAGTTACATGCCAAAAACTATTGTAAAATTTGATTGGTCTAAAGTAGCCGGTTCAGAGTTCTTGCACCTCTTAGAACTTAATGAAGTTAGGGGTCTGAAATCTTACAAATGATGAGTCGAGCTAGATATAGTGTCAAAGGAATGGACTAGTAAGTAATGGATTACGTCATGTACGTACGTCCGCCCGTCCGTCCGCACGATAACTTAAAAAATAAAGGAGCTAGGAGGCTGAATTTTTTATACGTCACTTTTGCAAAACTCATTGTCTATTCAAGCTAGGTATCTGAAGTTTTGCAAATGATGATCAAGTTTTATGGTAACAACTTCTGTAAAATTTGGTTCTGCTGGTGCAACAAGTATGGGCAGCTGCCATACAACTTCTCTTTTTAAATGAAAATAACTCAGTGTCTATTGAAGCTAGCTATCTGAAATTTAGTGAAAAGGTGTCGAGTTACATGTCAACAGTTTTTGTTAAATTTGTTTGGTATAAAGTAGCCGATTCAGGCTTCTTGCACCTCTTGAAACTTAATGAAGCTAGGCGTCTGAAATCTTACAAATGATGAGTCGAGCTAGATATAGTGTCAAAGGAATGGATTGGCAAGGAATGGATTAAGTCATGTACGTACGTCCGCCCTTCCGTCCGCACGATAACTCAAAAAATAAAGGAGCTAGGAGGCTGAATTTTTTATACGTCACTTTTGCAAAACTCATTGTCTATTCAAGCTAGGTATCTGAAATTTTGCAAATGATGATCAAGTTTTATGGTAAAAACTTCTGTAAAATTTGGTTCTGCTGGTGCAACAAGTACGGGCAGCTGCCATTCAACTTCTCTTTTTAAATGAAAATAACTCAGTATCTATTGAAGCTAGCTATCTGAAATTTAGTGAAATGGTGTCGAGTTACGTGTCAACAATTTTTGTTAAATTTGGTTGGTATAAAGTAGCCGGTTCAGGCTTCTTTGACCTCTTGAAACTTAATGAAGCTAGGCGTCTGAAATCTTACAAATGATGATCCAGTTTTATGGCAACAACTCCTGTAAAATTTGGTTCTGCTGGTGCAACAAGTTCGGGTAGCAGTCATACAACTCCACAATTTATATAAAAATATCTCTGTAGTTAACGTCGGTGCTAAAAGATCTGAAAGTTTTTAAAAGATGATCTAATTTTATAGAAACAGGATATATTACGTTCATACGGGAATCCCAAAGTTGACACAGTCTACTCTACTGCACTCTTCCTCGTTTTTTTTTTCATTTCACTTTCAATGGCTTAGAAAATATATAGTTGTGTGAATGTTTTTACACTTTCATATATCTATATATTAAAAAAAATTTTTATGCTTTCAATCTTTATTAAAATTTGGAGCTATGATATTTCAAAATATATATAGGTAAAAAATAAATTGATGATACAATATGGTTTCCTTAAGAATAAATAAGTTATAAATTATATAAAATTGCTACTTATAAAGTTAATTTTTCTTTTAAAAATTTCCATTTTATTTTCTTTATTTTTGTGAATTTTGCATTCGAAAACACTTCTTTTGAAAAAAAACAAAGTTATCTTTTTTTTAAGCCAATAAAAAATTTATTAATTTATCTTTCAGTTGAAGGTCAAGTAAGTCAATATGATTGTAAATTATGTGAGATATGAGAAACAAAAAAAAAAGGAAGGAAACATTGATATCGGCGTCAGGAATACTGATTGAAAAAAAATATGGTATTGTTTTTTAAGATAGATATTTTATCGAGTAAAAACTGTATGAAATGGTAATCGGAAATTTTAAGATTTTATCGGAAAAATTAAGATCAATAAATTTATTGCTATTTCAATTTTAACTATAAAATTTTTATAGCATATTTTACAATCTCATGGCAATAATCATTTTACTTTTTTTGAATCAGTTTTTAAAAATTTGTATATAGTACCTTTGACTTATTTTAATGGCTCGTCACATCAAAAAAGTAATATACGTTTTTGACAGTAAAATCTCTCAGAAGAATAAACTACTTTATTATTAGGGTATTGAGAAGAAGGTTATTTAATTTTTTAAAAGTGATAGTTATAAAATTAAAAGATTCAATTGTTGACATGTTTACCATATCTATGATTTTATTTTATTAAAATATCTAATCTTATTTGTAAAAAGTAAAACCTATTAGATGTTATAATTCAATTAATTTTTAAATAAATCATTATTAAACAATTTCGTTTCTTTTCAGTCTATCAAAATATATCTTACAATAGTATAATTTTTGATGTGTCTTAATAACACGCAGATGATTTCTGTAGATAATTTTATTTAAGTATTAAATAAATCAAAATGTTAAACAGAAGTTGTTTAGGTAATTTTAACATTAAAATATCTATTAATGAATCTAGTAATATTGAAACGACAAAACACTCCTAACATATTCTAAATTACTGTATATCTTAAATTATGTTTTGCCGGTTGGGTGAGTTACTATCTTTAATCGAATCCTCTATATTTTGATCACTTTTTTGCTATAATCTACTTAGTTTGTTCCTATTGGTTGTCTTCCTATGACAAACAAATGTCTTTTTATTATAAGAAAGGATGTAGAAAATTAATTATTATATTTTATTTCTCCTAATATAGTAAATAATTTATATTTTATTTCTCCTGTTAAGGATTCGTTATGTATTTTAAGCATTCTCTTTCATCCATATGTTTCTCATAGATTAGAATTTTTCAAATATTTTGTCGTGTATATCAATTTTTAGCCAAATTTTTACATTTTAAGATAATTTAAGATAAACATAAAATAATTATATATATATTTCTTTATAATTAATTGCTATTAATAGAATATTAATTAAAAAGTTTTTAATTCTCATCATATTTAAATTCCAAAAAAAAAAAAAATAAATAAATAAATAATAAAACAATAACAATAAAATAATAACAACAAAACTTATATACCTACCTATTAAACATCTTTAATAATTAATTAGGTTTTGTCCTCAAACTATTCAAATTTAAGGATACTTGAAAAAAAAAAAAAAAACAATTTCTAATATAATTATATTTACTTATTATATATCTACAAAATCTATATTTATTTTGAATATATAACAAGTTTACGTTCCTTTTAGACAAGAGTTATTTTTTTTTTCCTTTAAAATCTATAGATATTTTTATTTCCCAATAATTATTTGTAAAAGAAAAGGATTTTTAAGTTTAATAATTAGAATTATATTGAAAATTAACTTAAGAAAGCTTTTGATTATTAAATAAAATTAAAGGTTTTTTTTTTTATGTATAGGTACTTATATATTATATAGTATTATTTTTATGTAATTAAATTAAATTTTGTAATAATATTAAAAATTAATATTAACAATTTTTATTTTAAAGATTTTATCTTAAAAATTTATTGAAAAACAAAAAAAAAAAAAACATTCTGTATTTAAATAGATATGTGACATACTTAATAAATAAAGAGGGTTATATTTTGACACAAATCTGATAATTTTTATGTTTTTTTTTTTTGTTTTTGTTTTGTTCAAATTTTACAAACATATGATTTTTACGTATTAAAGTTGCAGATATGCAATTTTTCGACCCGTTTAAATAAAGCTTTCAAAACCATTGTTTTTAAGAGTACTCTTTAAAATATTATGGATACATCCTTTATGAAAGAGTAGAATATAAAATCAATATTTAAGTGTTTTTCTTTTACTCTTTAAAGTATCGTTGTTCTTACATATGTAAGTATAATAGGAAATACCATTAATATACGTATAAATACAACCACAGTAATAACAATAAAACAATTATTAGTCAAATAAGATAAAGCTTTTTTTAAGAGCCATTTATTTCAATACAAAAAAAAAAATAAATAAATAAAAAAATAAAATTAGTTATAGGATATAAAAGAAAATGTTTTCTATAGAAAAGTATATAAATATAGTATATTTGTATTGGTACAAAAATAAAAACAAAATAAAAAAAAAAAAATAGAAGAAAATAGTCAAAAATAATAGAAAATAGGATTTGTAACTGTTGATGTTTTAAAATTTGTTTTTTTTTTTAAGAAATATGTAATGAAAAGCGGATATAAAAAAGCTTTTTTTACAACTCATTGTTATGTTAATTTTTTTTTTTATATTTATGTATTATTTATTTCTATATATATATTATTTTATTATATAGATTAATTACTTGTATATAAAAGTTTTTGCTTTTAAATTCAATTATCATAACTGGCAACTGGTAAATTTAAATTTGTTTTGATAATTCACCAAAAGATATCGTTACTGTAAAATTAAAATTTTGTGTGTGTGTTTATTTTTTTTGCTCTTTATAGGATTTAAAACAGTTTTCATACTGGTTTTTATTTATTTTAAATTTTAAAATAGTATCTATATGTGTTTTAAAGTTAATAAATCAGATTTTGAATATAATGTAAATTAAAATCAATATTATTGTATATATATAAAAATAAAATTTTTTTTAAATTATTTGAGACAAATTTTTAATCAGTATTTTATTCTTAATATTTGAGGGAAATCGATTTTATTTAACCGCCTTGCAGTAAAATTCTTTGAATTGAATAAATCTTTTTAAAAAATTTTAAATTGTAGAATATTATTCAATATCATCTATAGGTAGTTCTTCTCACATGTTAACTTAATTTCAGTTAAAACAAAAGTTGAATTTTGTCCACTCTTGTCCACTCTTCTTATTTCAAGCAAAGCAAAAAAATTTATTAAATTTGTAAATTTGTTTTTTAAGATACATTCGTATGTTACAAAATGCAAAGATTTGAAATAAGTAAAAGTAATTAATTAGTTAAGTGTTTCACTTAAGCGTGAGTGTACCTAGCAATTTATAATTTTAACATTTTGCACTTTCTTGTATTTTTCCTGTTAAAGTTATTTATAAATAATAATTTTTCTTAGATTTGTTTTCATCTTTTGACACTTCTATTTTATCTACCTAATAATAATCTGTTCGGATTATTTAAACTGTCGATTAAATACTGAAAAGTAATCATGGTTCATGTAAAACCAAAGGTTTTTAAAGGCTCACAGTTTTGAAAAGATAATTAAAATAGTTTAGAATTGTGAATTGTGAATTTAATAATGAAATATTGTGAAAAATCAAGAGATGCTTTCTCTATCATTTTTACAGAAAGTTGTCAACACATGCAAAAGTATAATCCGGTAATTTTAATTTTAGTTTTTTGTTTTGAAAATTTTACACACCATTAAAAGGGTGTAAAAATAGAAAGAAAGCGTGTGAGAGTTATGAAGGAAACGAAATCTTACAAAATTTTGTTTTAACGGTAAATTAAAAAATTAAATTAAAAAAATTGTAATAATTTTGATATTGATTTATAAATTTAAAAAAATATCCTGTCATTTAACTTTTTTACATTGAAAAACTATTAAGAACCATTTTTGCAGTGTAAGGGACCTGAGATGTACACTTTCAAAATAGAGCTTTTCTAATTTTGAGTAGTCATATCTGTAGAATGAGTGAATCAACATAAAAAACTTGCTCTATAACATTAATTTTTTCAAGATACTCATTCATTGTAAAAACTTCTTCGTTCTATCTTAAAGCGGAGTGGGGGGCAGAGGATAACTAAAAATGAATTTTTCCCATCTTTTTTAAAAAAATGTTCTAAAAAAAAAAAGAATATATATGTATATAGATATCTAATATTATGTATATAAACTGTAATACAATTTCCTTTTTACCTTTTATTTTATACTCATTTAAATTTTTCTATTTCTTTCTGTTCCCTTCAAATTTACATTGAATAAAAATTTTCTAATTTAGGTTTTAATAAATAGAAATATACGTACACAAATAAATGAAATATACTTTGAAAAAAAAAAATATATATATATAAATATTCTGTCTTATTTTTACATTTAGGAAAATCTTTAATAATTATGCAGTATTGTCCCATCTGTATTATGTCTCATATTTTACAGGATGCTCCATAATTTATTAGAAATTTGTGTTAAGCTAAATTTAAAGTTTTATAACAAAATGTAGTTTTTCTTTTGGCGGTTGCTAAAATAATTGGAGCTAAAAATTTTCTACAAATTACATCAAAAAATTTAATATGTTGATTATGTAACAAAAAGTACCAAAGAATGTATACTTGATAAAATTGTATAAAGTTGATTATTGGACAAAGATCTAAAGACCTAAAGGGTCTCAGATATTTCGAAAATCATTAGAGAAATCTTAGTATTTTTTCTTTACCTTGACCTGAACTACCATGTTATATAACCATACATCTCATCTTTTATCAGAAATTACTGAAACACTCTGTATATCATATAATAAAATACATACAAAATACATCTTCTTAAATTTAAATACATATATTTCTAACAATAAATATATATTTAGATACATAAATTAACATTTTTGTATCTATATTTTTCTATATTAAAACCGTATGTTAATTTATGATATAACATCAATATTGATTGAATTTAAGTAAACCTCAAAAAAACGTAACCTTACTCATCTTTTTAAATCTTTAATAAACTTTTTCTTTCGAATAAAAACAAAAGGCAAAAAAATAAAACAAATAAATAAATAAAACTTAACGGGAATCTCCTAATCTTAACCTGCAATCTTTTGATGTTAAAAAAATGAACAATATAATGGAAAATCATAATAATTGTAAATCTATGTTAATATATTATACATATATACATGTAATATAAAACATAAAAAAAAAACACAAATATTTTATTTACAAATGTGTACATAAACTTTTCTTTCCATTTATTTTGCTATTCTATTTTTTTTTTATCTCACTTCAACAATTGCATAATAAAAGCACTAGGCAGCGTGTTCTTACGTCACATTAAATTCAGCAAATCATTCATGTACACATTGCTTAATTATTTAAATATAAAATATAGTCATGTAAATCAGAATGTAGCTTATATAGTTATAAGTATATAATAATTTAATCTCTTATTTTTTTTTATCAAGCTTTTTTTTATCTGTTTCTCTTAAGTTTTTCACTCTTAATTCTGAAAAGTTTTTTTTTTGTTTTTGGTTTTTAAAATTGTTTTTTTAAAACTTCTCAATAATTATAAAAGCTAAATTGTGTGCATTGGTAAATAAATCTCCTTTTTGTCATATTCTATATATTGAAGGATATTTAATAAATAAATATTTAAATATACATAATATATTAACAAAAATATTCATATGTGTATGTATATTATGTGTAACTGTATATAGAATGTATATTATTGTATAACATGTGGAAGTGTCATGCGATTTGTAAGTCTGCAGCAAAAATTAATTTTTTTTTTTCGCGCTCTTCTAAATTAAAACCAAACACAAATCCCCGAATATACAAATTTTAGTTCGGATCGGTATTATATTTTCTTTCTTTTTGAATTTATTGTTTTTATTTTTTATTTTGTTTTGTTTTGTATATTTGACTGTTGTTGTTTCAGAGCACGTGCAATAATATTCAAAGTAGAATAATTCATTGAATGAACTTGTATATGTTTATAGGTGTGTGTTATAAATTTTTTATATTTCTTTATTATTATTTTTACAAAATAAAAAAAAAAAAAGAATAAAAAATTTTACTTTAGTTTTAAAGACAAATTAGTTATTTTATCTGTAGGTACATATGTATAATATATACAAGACACGATATAAATAATATATATTAATATGGAGCACCGGTGTGTTTTAATATGTACATATTATTATATACTCATAGAAAGACTAAGCAAAATAAAAGATTTTTATTCGAAATTTATATTGAAAATTATTATTAGGTGATAATTTGTTAAATTTAGATAAAGGAAAATTCCTAATTATTTTTTGAATTAGATTTTTTACAGTCATTTCTTAATTTATTTATTTTTTAATACAGAAAAAAAATTATTGTTTTGAATTGATCGAAAGAAAAAATAAAAATCTGAACACACACGCATAAATGAACGAGTCATAATAAAAGGAGAATCAAAATAAAATAAAGGAGAACAAAGAAATTTATTCAAAGTATGCAAATTTTTTTTTTTGTCACCTGGGTAATTTTTTTTTTTTTTTCTGTTGCCTCCTGTCATTTTGGTTTTATTTAATTTTTTTTTTTTTTGTTTCTTTGTTTTTAAGATAGAAACAAATGATTTATTTGAAACAAAACAGCAAAATATTAAATTTTTTTTTAAGGCTGACGAAGTGAACGGAAATGGTATCAGAATTTTTACTTAAAACTATTGTCTACGTATAATAATGTTAAGCATTAGCTTATTAAGTTTTGTTTGCTGAATCATGAAAAAGTCAATGCCAACAAAAGAAAAAACAATTAAATTAAAAAAAAAAATTAATATAGAAAATTATTATATTTTGAATTTACCGTTACCGTATCAAATTTTTTTTTTTGTTTCGTTCTTTCAAATATTATAACAATCAAAATGAGATCAAAACAAACTAAAAAAAAAAAATAACAAAATAGGAAAACATCTACTGTGGTGATATATAAAAAGAAAGAGAGGTAGAGAGAGAGAGATTGAGAAAAAGAGAGAAAATAAAATAGTAAATAAAGTTAAAGTATAGGTTTGGTTTTAAAAATTTTTTGGAATGAAAATAAAATTAGTGCGAATGAGACAAAAATATAAATTTTTTTGTTGTTGTTCATAATGAAAAAATTTCGAATAAGGTTACAATTAAATATCCTTTTTTGTTTTGCTTGTTTGTATATGTATGTATATATGTATATGAATACATTAAATATTATTTAGTAGATGTTAAAAATATATGAATACACTAAAATACCTATAGGATAGTATAGAATTCTGACGTTTTGGTTTTGTTCGTTAGTTTTATTCGTGCTGTTTTTTTTTGTATTTTTTTTTAATTTTAATTTTTGTTTTCGTGTTATGTCTTTCGTCTTCTAACTGTATTTTGTTTTTTTTTTTTGTTTTTATTTTGATTTTGATTTTTGTGTTATTTCGTTTTTCTCTGCTGTCTCCCTATTTTTGTTTTGGCAGAATAAAAATTCACTTCATTGCGGTGTTACATCTGTTACGTATAAGTCACATGATTTTTTGTTATTAAATAAAATATAAAAAAAACAAAAAAGATCTAAAAATAAAATACAGAAAAAAAAAAAAACGGTAAAAACGGGAAACGTTAAAAAAAAACTCTTATTAATAACGGAATTAAAAGGAAAAAAATTAATAGAAAGAAATTGAAATAGTTATACTAATATTTAAGTTCCTTTTATTTTTTCGTTTTTTTTTCTTTTTTTTTTTACTTCCTTTTTTTCCTCTTTATTATTAAACACTTATTATATTAGTGTTAGTTTTATTAAAATCTCAATTTATTATTGTTACTGTTATTAATTATTATTTTTGAGATTAATTCGATAAATTTAAAAATTACTATTTCAAAACATTTAATTGCATATTTGTTGGTGTAAAAAAAAAATTTAAATAATTTAAAACGGTCAATAAATTACTAATTGAGTGAGATATATGTACTTATACGTCTGTGTGTGTAAACAGAATATTTATTAGCTTAACTTTTTTTTTTTTTTGTTTTGTGTTGAATAAATAAAACTTATTAATTTGATTTTTTTTTTAATAGTGCAGATATTTTTTTCTTTTAATGCTTTAATTGTGTAAGTGGTTTAGTTTTTCTGTGTGAAAAGAGCAGAAGAAAAATTGACTAGAAGAATTTCATTATTGTTTGGATGAAAGAAAAATTAGTAATTGTTAAGTATAATAATATTGATGTGTTAAAGGTTAAAAAAAAAAACAACAGTATTACAAAATAATCTTATGAAACAAAAGAATTTTAAAAACATTTAGTTTTATTTATGTCATTTTGAAATAATAATTTCTTTGTTATTTTACATTAAATGTTTTCATATAAGTTTAATAATAAAATTAATTATAAGAAATGTTTTTCCATTTTTTTTTTCTGATATAATAATTTATTTGAAAAACAATATGTATTGTGCAATATTATGATATGATTTATAATTAAATTTTTGATATATAAATTTTATATATAGTATTATGTACATACTTTTATATATTAATTCACACATATAATTTTTGATGTAAAAATAGAATTAAAATCAGATTTGGGGTCATCATAGATTTGAGGTTTTTCCTTTTAAAAAAACATTATTTAATATTTATTTCAATGTTACATTTTATTATTAGTTTTTGATTAGTTTTTGAGTGAAATGATCAAATTTATGAATTTATATTTGTTTTTGTTTTTTTTTGGGTAATATAAAACCGAAAAATAATATAAAAATTCTGTAGAAATACAAAAGAATTTCTTTTTGAATCAATATCATCGTACATAATTTGAATGCGGTATAAAATTTAAATTTCAAGGTATTAAAAACCAAAAATACTTTTGAAACTAACAATTTGAATATACAAAACAATGAAAAACTAAAACAATTATAATAAATATTGGAAAAACTATATATCTTATTTTGGTTTTTTTTTTTTTTTTTTTTTTTTTTGTACCTTAAATTATTAGTGAAAAAACAAACTTTGAAAATGAAAATTTTAAAACTATATAGAGAAACTAAAAAGTTTAAAATTACTTTTATGCAGTTTTATAAACTATATAGCATAAAAACAATTTAATTAAATATTAAAATAAAAAAAAAAATAAATAAATTGAAAAAAAAAAATCAATAAAAATATCATAAAAAAAATTCATAATCGAATATAAAAGTGAAACACTTTATTTTTAATAGTTTTAAGACAATTTAACAATAACAAGGGGAGTTTTAAGCAAAAAAATTGATATTAAAAGGAAAAAAGAAAAGAAAAAGTTAAAGTATCGGAAATTATTTATTACTTACGTCTAATATATTTTAATAAAAATCAATATTTTTTTCTTTAGTTTTAAAAAAAAAAAAAATTTTTTCGTATTATTAAAATTAAATCGTATTTTAATAAAAAAAATATTAATACCTATATATTTATATAATATTCTATTATAAAGAATAAGAAATTTCACAGGTGAAAATTTTTTTATTAAATATTATATAATTAAATTATGTGAACGTTTTTCAGAAATTATTAAAATTACTATTTCATAACGTTTAATTGCATATTTTTTGGCGTAAAAGAAAATTATATGCGTATAATTAAAAAAAGAAAAAAACAAAAGGCAATTTAACAAACGATTTTCTTTTTTTTTTGTTTTCGATTAAATTAAAACTATAATCATAAATAAATTAAATCTAGCTAAAGGTTTCGGATCTCGAACTCCGGTCAAGTCTATATTATATATAAAATATAAAAAAATATAATGTAAGTAAAACAGATAATAAGTAAAATTATAATTTAGAACTTGTTCCGGCATCATATCTGAAAAGGAAAGGTTGATTTATTTCCTCATTCTCAGTTGTATGTAGGGAAGGGGAGAACTAATATATAGATAATAAAAATGAAACTTAGATAAAAAAATTTTTTAAAATTAAATTAAAATATTGATTTAACTTGAAAGTTAAAATTTAGTTTTTTTTTTTGTTGTTGTTTAATAAAAAATGAAAAAAAAAGAGCAATAATAATATCTTAAAATCATTCTTTTGATTTTTTTTTTTTTAGAATTGAAATATATGATAACAATAAAAACTTTTTTGAAACAAAATTTTTTATAAAGAAATCTTTTATAGAAAACAATGTATCCTTTAGAATCAGAATAAGTTTTACAAATCTTTTTAATTCTTTTTTTTTGTTTTTATTTTTTTATAAAAATAATCCTTTTTTCTATAATTATTGTTAAAATCATTTTGAAATTTTTTTTTGAGAAGATTAAAAATTAAAACATTTTTTCGATTTTTCTTTTCGATCTGAATCAGATTTTCGATTTGTGAAATATTTCGATTTAATAGTTTACATTTTTTATATTGTTTTAACTTTCTGCGGATTTATATTTGTACTGGATTAAACATTAATACTTGTAGTATGCTTGATTATTTATGAGCAAGTCTGTCTATTAATTAAAACAAATAATATTATTTAAATAAATAATAAATATTTAAATTAAAAAGAATATTAAATAAAATAATATTGATTAATTATTGTAATGTAATGTTATAAAACATGGAAACTGATTGATTGTGAGAACTGCTAAGATATGGAACATGTTTCGATCCTGTGTATTCCTATTTGATAATAATGTTCCATTCTATAATTTGCAACCATTCAAAAATAAAATTTTTAGTATCTTTTTTATAGTAATTTACTCTTCAATTCATCCTTAATACCCTATTTTCTTCCCGTTTTCCCTCTCCCATTTAGGCAAACCTACATTAGTATAAAGAAATTTTGTTCCGAGTCAAGTGGTTAGCGTATAAACAAAAAAAAAAAAAAAAATAGAGAAAGGATAATACTAGTAGTATATTAATATTTTGCATAATAAATATAATTAATTATAATTTAAATAAAAATCATAATCAATCAATGAATCAATACAGTACATTAATATTTTCATTTAAACATAAAATCTTATTTAAATGAATTCGCTTTCATACGATTCTCGAAATTATTAATTTAGTTGTACATAATATCTTTTTTAGCACATTTTTCAAAAAAGTTTTGACTCTCTCTGACCGTCTGTTAACAAAACTTCTACACCGTTTAAGATAGAACCATAAAATTTTAATCACATCATACATAGGTCTCTTAAAAAAGTAATGTTGTAATACAACTTGGTATAGGTATTATGTAGGTAAATCGGTTACGGAGTCAAATTTTGAAAGAATCCTGTTTTTAAATGCGTATATTTTAGATTTTGCGTTTTATATTTTCATTCTAAAACGTCAAACGACAGAATTTATATTTTTATTTATATAAATCAATATTAAAATTAATACATTTTTTTTTTAAACACTTTTAGAGAAAGTCCTGAAATTTTGAGATGAAAAAAGAACTTCCAGACTTAGCAGAGAAGTCACCTTAGACAACTTTTCCTTTGTTTAAGACCTATTAGAACTCAAAAATTAAAATTTCGCTTTTTAAACATGTTTTTAAACTAAAGTACCTGTACAATATAGTAAAGTAAAGTACAATCTTTTCAAAATACGAGTAAAACGCAATAATTAAAGCTTTAACATTGTAATTTTACATGTGTTAATGGTTTTTTTTATTTTTTATTTTATGGGGTTCATTAAAATTGAAGAAAGTGTCTCTTTATTTTTCACATTTTTTCTTATTATATGCAATTTTAAGAAAAATGTTACAGATTTTAGTGCAAGACAGAGTTTAGTGGTATTCTAAACCGTTTGCATTGCTTTATGAAAAATGGATGTCATTAAAAACTGTTTACATTCTACCTTTTTAAATACATGTTTACGACTAACTTTACACGATTACGATTTATATATGTATATTATGCATTTTACATGAAACATATTTGTGAAAAACTATTTGTTGTAACTATTGAGGAATGATTGTAGTGTGTAAATATATAATACATGTATTATAATCAATAAAAGCTGCGCATTTATGTGTTAATTAAAAAGAAAAAAAACTACACTTTTTATGTGAAATGTTATATTAAAAGAAGTTTTAATTGGAAAGAAAAGCTGTGGAAAGAAAAACTTTAAAATGAGTTAATATTTTATGTTAACATTTTTTTTTTTTTGTAGAAGAAGTTTTATTATTTTATATTTGATTGTTTTAAGGTTTTTTTTTTCACTTATATAGATAGCTATATGTTATTTAGTTTTTATTTATTTTCCTATTGTTAAAATGTGGAATAAACATTCATATATACATGGGAATAAAACTATAAAAAAAAAACTACAATAAAACTAATAGAAAAAAGGAATATCTGTTTTTACTGTATACTTACTATTTTTCTTTCAAGGTCAGATTAAAAATAAATAATAATTAAATCTAATTGTTGTTTTTTTTTTTTTTGTGTTTATTTTTAGATGTTACTTTAGACATATTAATTTAATATATACGTATAGTAGTTTTAGTTTATTTTTAACAGGAATTAATTTAATTTATTTTTAATTTAATTTGATTAATAGAAATTCATATGATGATTATTATTTTAATTTATTAAAAATTATGTTACTAGAAATAATTAAAAAAAAAAAGGATATATCTATAAATAAAAATGAATTTACCATCTACATCAATTAATATGTGTAATGGTATATTAGTTTTATCCTCGAATGAAGGCAGATTCTACGTTACCGTCAATCAATTTGGAATATAGGCAGATTTTCTTATGAAAATGTATGTAGTCTTATTGGAAAAAATAGGAGGCAGATTAAAAATTTTTAAATAACTTGAAAAACTATGAAAATATTTTTAAGTTCATCCAAAAGGGGGTGTTAAATCTTTTTTCATTTTTTTCATAATTTTGTAAAAACAAATTTAAAAAAAAATTAATGTTTTCCTCCATAAATAAGTATTAATTTTAAAAAATATCTTGCAATTACTTTTTATAGTGCACCGCAAGAGTAAATAGCCCGTTTATAATTTTTTAAAAATATGTGTACATATTAAATTTATATATATGTATAGCTAAAAACAAATGAATTTGATCTTTTTACGTAATATTAATTGAAATAAATGTTATTTATTTATTATTAATTTTAAGTTTTTCTTAGAACAAACGATTGCTATACTTCTCTAAAAAAGTAAAAGTAAAATACTGCAAAATGCTCGGAAATTTCAAAATAATCAATTTGACCTTTAAATTACCTTTATGTCAAAAGTCATGTTCTATGAAATATAGCTGACGTTACTAAGTACCGTTATATAAAATTCCAAAGCAATCAGACAATGTAGCTAAAGTAAAATATATACAAACAAAGAATTTACATTTGAAATAAAAATCTCGTTTTACTCAAAATTAAATTTCCTTCTGTTAAAATTAAAATTTCTTCACTTAAAGTAAAAAGCTTAAAGTTAATCACAATACGTTTCACTTGTTAACAATACTATAGTATTTAATTTAAATGATTTAAATTTAAATTTGAATATAATTGAATTTGAATATGAATTGAATCAATGATTTTATTTAAAGTGAATGCAAAAAAAAAAATTAAATAAAAAATATCACTTCCAAAAATAAATTTTTTTTTTAATTTTCGATTAAATAAAAATTTTCAAGTTTTTTAAATTCTTATTTCTATATTTGATACGATCAACTTTTCAATTTTCAATCAATTTAATCAATTTAAAATTTAAAAATTATTAATTTTCAATTTAAAAATTTAAAAATAAAATACATGTTCAGTTTTAAACGCATTATAAAGGAGGAAGAGTGTAAAGTACACTGTGTCAACTCTAGGATACCCGTATAAACATAATATATTCTGTTTCTATCGAATTTCATAGATTTCAGATGTCTAGCTCAATTAAGTTCCAAGAAATGTAAGTTATATGAACCTGCTGCAGCTGTACAAGTAAATTTTAAAGAAATTATGCCACTTGTTATATTTTCACAACATTTCAGATACCTATAGCTTCAATAGACGTATTTTCATTTAAAGAAAGAAGTTGTATGGCAACTACTCGAACTCGCATGGCTGAATTTGCTAGATTCAAATAACGGAACTAATAATTTTACAAAAGTGACTTGGTCAAAGTTTCAGAATACTTGCTTCTTTATTTTTTGAGTTACAGTTACGAACGGACGGACTGATAGATAGTTGTACATTTCTTAATCGAATCAGAGTTCGATTCTAATCTGACCCATATAATTGATTTTATATCTAGCTGGCCTCCTTTAAGGTGTCACAATAAACGTAATGGCAAAATTATTATACCCTTGAAATAATTCATATACCAGTATAAAAAGAAAATGAAATAATAATCTTCTAAATTGGGAAATAAAACTGTCATTAGGATTTTCTTTATTTTGCTTTATAATTTTTTAAGGAAATATTTAGAAAAAGAAATTTTTTTTTAAGGTAATAAACACAAATAAAATATCTTTTATTCTTGTATATACGTACATATACATGTATTAATTTTTTTTTGTGTATATGTTCACCATATTATTTTGATTTATCAAAATTATCAAATCGCGAAAATTTTTTGATTGAAAAAAAATTCAATGGAAATTTAATATCTTTTATTCGAAGATTGTTTACAAAATTAAAATGTGAAGCCTTCAGTCGGTTGTTAAAAAATTATCAAAATATATTATGAATTTCTTATCCCATTTTTACTTCATTTAATTGGAAATTCATATAAAAGTAGAGATTTTAAATGGTTTAATTTTGGATTTATGAAAAAAGATTTTAGAAAGGGAAAAGACTTTATACCTTTATTTTTAGTTAATTTAATCTACTTAATATTACTATTCTTCTATTTACTGTTGTATTTCAAATCACAATTCGTTTCAATGAATTTTAAATCACATTTTGGTTAATGATTTCTGGAAATTCTGAAGTCATATATAGGTTATATAGGTTCTAGCACTAATAATTAGTATCTTCGGTTCTTAGTATCACTAATTATTATCTTCACTTTTTTAATCTCCATGTTAATGGTTTGTCATTCTTTTTTTTTGTTGTGAAGGTGCCACATAAATTAATAAAACTGTCAATTAGTAACAAATGATGCTTGGTAATCATGTATCATATCACGAACATATGATATTTAAATACTACCGGCGTTTTTTTGACGCTTTTGCCGGTTATTAAGATCTGATTAGTATCAGAATTAGAATGACTCCCAGATATTTTCTTTTAGAAGTAAGTCCTTACTATCAGTTTTGGTGTGAAATTTTACTTTTAAAATATTTCGAATTTTTTGATGAATCTTTTGTCATCCATGATTAATTCAAGTTATTTAAAGACAGTTAAAAAAAAAAATCTATGACCCCGTAGCAGTGTTTTTTGTTTTTCTAATTAAATGTTATAGTAAATTTAATACTCATATTGTATTGAATTGAATTAAATCAATCATAAAATTTTTGAAAGAAAAAAAGTTTTATTATATCCTTAAATTAATATTCAAAAATAAAATATTCATTTAACTAAGAATAATAAGTTCCATTTTGATTTTATTGAATTAAAGGAAATTAAATCAATTAAAATAATCTGAAGATAACTTACTATATAATATATGAGCTGTTAAAAACTGTTCTATCACATAATATGAGGGTAAATAAAATATGTGTCATGTACATACATATTATATTATACGTATCATATATATTTTGGTTCACCTAAATTAAATTTGAAAATTTGATTGATATTAAATCAGGTGTGAAAATTATTATATGTATTTTTGCATGTATTTATCTATGTACATATACATAAACTGATTACTATTATATATTATGTTATGAAAAGAATATTTCTTTTTTTTGCTGTTATGCAAATGTATTCAATATATTCTGATATATTTTGCAAAAAAAGGATATCAAATTATGATAAAAAAAAAAAAAAAATTAATAATTAATTTTTAAAAGGATTTTTTTTATTTTTTTTTTATAGTAATTTATAAAAGACTATCTGAAATTTTGTATTTTATAGAATTAATTTTCGTTTTTTTTTTTCTTTTTTTTTAAAAATATTGCTAATTGGTATAAATCATATTTTGATTAGTTGAATAGGAGATAATCTCTTTGACACTAAATAATTGGTTAATAGATCTGATTAGTTAGTTAAAATAATAAAATTTTGTTATTTTTTTTTTAAATAGAAATAATTAAATTTTAAATAAAAATTGATATGAATTAGAACAAAATTTTTTGGTTCTGAATGGTTTTGTTATATTGAAAAAAAAATATTTCAGATACATAATTAAAAATAATTCAATTTAAATCTAATTATTTTTTTTTTTATAACTAAACTGGATAGTTTTAACACCTAAAATAATAAAATATCTATTTAAGTAAGAAGAATTTAAAAAGATTATTTTTATTAAAAATACAAAAAATATAGTTTATAAAAATATCAGTTGCATGACAATCCGGAATGTGGTTAAAAGGATTGTAAGAATTAAGCGCATCCTTGAATCAAAATTAGTAATGAATTATGAGTCTAAACATGATAAATTGTGTATTTTTATAATGACAATTACAACTTCTTTTCAGCATATCATCGAAAATGAATATTTCTTGTTTATTTGATTTTTTTTAAATCAGTTCGTTAGGGGATCCTTTGGCAATATTTTTTTTCTTTAACAAATGTAATAAAATGATTTTTTTTTTTTAATGAGCCATAATTCAACTTGTTTTTATTGAAAGTTTTTGACGTATTCCCATTTAAAATTTGTACTTGTTTTTTTTTTGAAAAATTTCACTTTATTGCATAACACCATAATAGTTTTTACTTCAGATTATCTATTGGTGCAGTGGATAGATTTTTTTAAAAAAACGTTTAATTATTATTGGATCAATATAAATGTATAATTGCACTTTTAGTGACATTTAATTATAAGAAATTGCACATTTTTCAAAAAAACTTAAAAAAATGTGCTTATTATTTGCACTTTATCGTTTAGTCCCTTCGCATCCATCCTTCTGCCTATTTACAAAAATTTTGTTACTTCAGCCACTCAAAATTTTGAATCCAATATAAATACAATACAAATACAGAATAAATACAAGGTACACGAGAAAAATTTTTTGTATGCCTTCCAATAAATTACCATAAGTTTGCAAATGTTTGTATTCCTTCCAATGGAATAGCTATTGTAGCGTTAAAATATTGAATATGCAAATTTTCCAAAGTTAAAATGCAAAAATTGAAGCGTAAACATTATATTTTTATATGATATTAACGGTTAGTGTTAATTAGGTAGAGTTTTTGTTTAAAATTAAAGAACTGGGACATCAATATACATTCTTCAAAGTTAAGAACTTGGAAACGTAAGTTGTGTAAAGAAAATTTTTTGAAAAAATTAAAAATTTTAAAGAAAAATTTGTAATAATTCTTTAGGAAGTTTTTTATTGTTTTTTTATTTATTTTTTTTTTAAATGTGCGTCTTTTTCAACTTCTGAATTGATTTACAACTTTGTTTTCTTTTTTTTCTTTTTTTAATTAATTTATATAATATGAAATCTGTTTTTTTTTTTTTTTTTTTGGCAAAATTATAACAGATTCACTCTATAAACTATTTTCATTACACTACTAACCAATAGCATTCAATAAACATGTATCGAGTAAATTTTAAAAAACAAAAAAAAAAAAGTAAAAATATAATTTATCTAAAATTTACGAACCAATGTATGATGACCATATAATTTAGTATGTCTCATAAAAGAAACCACTTGAAAATATATTGGTAGGTGGTTATAATTTTGTATATATTTTTTTAAATTTTCTTTTATAGTAAAACAGTACCTAATAAAATTATTTTAGTTCTTTTAAATACAATAAATAAAAAATCTTTTTAATAAATAAAGGAGATTGAAAATTTAAAAAAAAAATGCTTAAAAATATACGTTGTCTAATTTTGATTCGAGATTTATTTTAGGTAGAACTATTTTTATATTTAACATTTTCAAAACCAATTTGTCCATAAAGGAAATTAAGTATCCTTCTTTTTTTCTTAAAGCCTAACTATAAAAAGTTAAAATAAAACTCAACTTAGCGAAGTATAACTACAACGACGATTGAGCTATTGCTAAAAGTAAATGCATACTTAATTTTTCGAGCCAGTGAAGGCTTGCCATAACCAGATGCAAAAAAAAAGAAAAAACAATCAAAATATCTGTTTTGCTTTTCTCCGAAAACATTGAAAAAAAAATAAGCTTTTGTTGCTTATAGATGTTAGAATGATTTTCGGAGGTAACTGTTTCTAAACTTATCTTCTGAGTAATGACTCTAAGTGAGTTGAAATAAAATATAGAATTAATTGATTTTAAATTGCCATTATAAAAATTTTAACTTAACTGTGAATGGATTTAAATTCTTATATCTATAGACTATAGAAATGTTCAGGTGGTTTAATGCTGGTAAAAAACTGATTTATTGCAAGAACTTTTAAAATGTTGTGTATTTTGTTACACACACATACGTCTACCATTTTCACACGCATGTAAGTGTACCATTTTCACGCGTTTCATTATTTGAAACAATTTGAAAAGGCATTTTAGAAGTACGTAATTAATATTCCTTTTAACTGTCCTTAACTTTAATCTTATCTAAGTTAGTCTTATGTATATTAAAGAAAAACCATTTCCACAATTAGATTTTAGCTAGCAAATTAAAAAGAATATGTTAACCGATTTTTAGTACATTTTTTTTTTTTTGAAAGTACTAAAAAAGTACTAAATATATTGAAAGTACATACATATATTGAAAGTACTAGAAATATTGCTATATATATTCCCTTAAGAACCAACGTATGTATCTTATCAATGAAAAAAATATGAAAAATAAATTATTGTTTATAAAATTTTAGCTTCGATTGTATACTTTACTATACAAAGTATATATTATGTATGAAAATTATAAGACCTAAATTTAAAAGGACTATAAATTGTTCTTTAAAGTATAAAAATATGTCCTTAAGAGTACTGATTAGAGCTGTAAATATTATTATATTACTTTGTAATACTTATATAATATAATATAACATCATAAAAATATTTTTTAAAAAAATGGAATTTAATATATTTATATATTATTACATATATATATAATATACTTATATATAAATTTTCAGAATATAAACAGAAATTGTTTTTAAAAAATTGTTTAAAAGTAAGAATTAAAAAAAAAAATATGAAAATTTGTTCGTTCTTTACCCAAAAAAAAAACGATTAATCATAATCCCTTCTTTTTTAAACGTGTCAAAATATAAATTTTAAGGATTTATTGGTCCATTTTTTCCTTTTCTATTTGATAACTTTTCAACATTGATCTGGTAGCTCTTTTTTATATATGGTTTTATTGTCAATTATGTATATACGTATTATTTTCATTTTTAAGATTACCAGATTTTTAATAAGAAAAAAGTTTCGAAACTATAATAGTTAATTATTTACATAATAATAACTTTGATCCTTTTGTCGATCATTAAAAATTAAAGAAACACAAATGAGATTTTAAATTTTGGGTTTTTAAATTCGTATAGATCGAATCTTATTGGTTGAAAATCGTTTCTGTAGAGCTAAGTGGAACTTGTGTATCATAAACCATTTAAATCGGAACAGCTTTTTTTATAAACACTTTTGAAGAAGTTGCCATACCAAAGCGGTAGAGATCATACCGAAGTATTTATTTTATTATGGAAAAGTCAAAAAGTATACCAATCATTTTATTCAATAAAGTGAATTAAAAGTATTAATACATTACCAGCTTATATATAACAAAATTCATGCCTCTTTCAACATACTATAACTGGCATATTGTCTTTTAACAGGTTAAGGTTTTAAAATAATATTTACAGTTTACGGGCATTTGTAATATTGCAATTATAGTTTTTGGCATAAATTATTTAAAAAGTCATAATTAAATATCGGTAACCCTCATAAGTATATATTTGTGTGAATGAATAGAATGAAAAGATAATTATAAAGGGGAAAAGAAGGAACGTATAAAAATAAAATTAAGAAGAAAAATTTATTACCATTTATTTTTTTTTTTTTTAAGAATAAATTTAAAAAAAAGATTACGGAAAAATAAATTAGCTTCTAGATCTATTGGTCTGTGAAATGGAGATTTCTCATTTATTTATTCTTAGGGTAAAACTTTTTCTTTTTTAAAGCGAATTAAAGTAAAAATTTTACAATGTATTTTAGCTCGTTTTACTATTTTAAGGATAATGGATCTTTTTTTTTTTTTAATTTATTCCAAAAATGAAAAAGAAAAAAACATTTTAGTGCAAATTATGAATTTGTTAAAATATCTTTAATTAAACAATAGTTTTTTATAAAATCATATTAAAAAAACGGTTACAACGCCAACAGATATTGGATTCATGGCATTTAAAATTTTTTTGATAAAATTAGAATTTCATATAAGAATATTACGTTTTACTAAAGGAAAAGGAAATATAAATTTTCTCTTATAAATTTTCATTCTTATTCCATTTATCTTTTTTTATTATACAAGTCATCTTTCACTTTATTTAACTACCTTTTGTTTCTCCCTTGAATCTAGCATTAATATTGATTCTTTTTTATGTACTTTGATTTTATAATTTTAAACAATCCATCTTCTTATTTGATATTTTACTATAGAATTAAAGTTAGTATATATTTTCAGTGTCATTGATAAATTGAAAAGTTTTGATAAGATATTATATGTTGGCCTATATTTAATAAAAATATATATGTACTTTTAAAAACTTCTTAATTTTAACTGCAAAGACAGAATATAATAAAGTTTTAAATAAAAATATCATAGCCCAATGGAATATGATTTAAAAAGTACTTTTTAAATATTTTAAATTTCCTAATTAGGTCACTTAATGGAAATGTCCAATCCATTAAGTAACAACCTCAAATAAATTGTTCGAGAAAATTTTCTTTTTAAGAGAATCAAATATAAACAAATAATTTTCATTTGATGGCTATGCTTTGTAACTGATCCACTTCAATGTTTTTGTTTTTTTTTTATTTTTATTTTAAACGTCAAGCTTTTGCAAATTTGTCTTTATAATCATGGCTTCAGATTTCAATTTAGAATGATGTCCATCTCCAACGCACTCAGAATTCAGTTAACATACAATAACGGAATATATAGAAAGATAAAGTGTATATATAAAAGTTCTAAATAGAAACTTACGTATATGCATCCATTTAATTACGAAAAAAATGCCTACAAAAAAGAAAAAAAAAATTTTTGTTTTGTCAGTTTAATCCGCGGCGATAATTATAAAATTTTAGAACTAATATAATCCTATATGTTACATGATTTAGAGCATTTTTCATTTAGAAAGAATATTTTTAGAGCTAAAGTTTGAGAAACCTTTTTTATGCTTAATATTTTCAGAAATGCTTATAAATATATGATATATCGTAAATATGTTATAATGTTATCGTAAACGTGTGATTTTTTGAAAGCACAAAAGCGATGGAATGATATTCTGACTTATTGTTTTTTTATTTCTTCAAAATTTTTTTTTTTACCAGGAAAGTATGATTTTTATTGAAATATCGAATGTTTAATCACAAAAGAACCAAAAAAAAAAAAAAAATAAAAAAAAAAAAAAGAGATGAACCCTTACATTTGATTATTGATTATTATGTTCAAATAAATCAATTTCGTTTTTTTTTTCATTATCCTTTTTTTTTTTTACTGTTGCATAAAAAAAAAAATTATTTTTTTACTTTTCATTTAGTATTTCTTTTTTTTTTTGTTTTTCTTGTTGTTTTATGCTCCAATTTAAAGTCAGTCAGTGTGTTACAATGTTACTATAGTGTGCTAAAGTTAATACAAAGTGTACAATTTTCTTTAATGTTTTTCCTTTTATTAGTTATTGTTTCATGGTTTTTCAATTTTTTTTTTTGTGCTTTTTTTTTTTTTTGTTTTTACATCATGTTTTTTTATGTGCATTGCTATTGTTACAAGATATGGATAAGTTTTGATCATTTATGATTATCAAATGGAAAACAATTGAATATGAAAATGAGAAAAAAAAAAAAATTATTATCATCAAGTTATCAACTAAAAAAGAATAAAAATTGCCATTTCATCAAAAGTTTTTTTTTTTACTTTTTACAAATGGGGAAACAAAAAAAACTCATGTTGTTATTTTTAAGTATTCTTGTGTTTCATTTTTTTTTTTTTGTTATTCATGAAAATTACCAAGGGCGTTTTATTTTGTCTGTAAAAAATTATCCTTCGAATTTATGTTTAAGAAAAAAAAAAAAAAAAACACTATAGAAAATTGCACACTAACACAAAAAATGATTTTTTTTTTGTTTTTTTTTTAAATTATTTTATTTTTTTGTATTTGATTTCTGTAAGAAATTCTTTTAATTAAAAGAATCGCTCATCCCACATATTAAATAAGGGGAAGTACTTGAGTTTGTTGTTTTTCTAGGTATCGTGAAAGCCTAAAACAATAATTAGTTATTTGAATTGTAATAAAATCAAGTAATAAAATTGAAGTGATTTACTTCAGTTCATTTCTGGAAATATCATATCAATTCAATATCGATTTATAATTTTCCTAAAATCTTTAGTTTTAAAAGCTTTAAATGGATCACATAAAGTTTTATTACTTCTCCTTTGTCCACAATTTTTCGTTATATTGTAGAAATTATTGTAAGACATTAAAGATTGTCAAAGAAAGACATGATATTAAAGGGAGTTATTATTAAAAAATATCAAAGAAGGAAATTTGAAAGGAGATCCAGGACTAATCCAGAATGTTAGAGAAATCATTGGAATTATTAAACAGTGAAGTCAAAATATTATGCTTAAAAATTAAAATTGTATTTTCATTTTTATTTTACAATTGATTTTTTGATTTTTTTTTTTACAAAAGATATTTTTTGAAAAATCTAGCGAAAAAGTAGAAATTGAAGAATACAAGAATCTTTTTTTTTTTTAATCAATCTTTTTGTTGAAAAAAAAAATGTCGAATAGTCAAAAAAGTTTAGTCGAATTTTAGAGTTGGTTACAAAATCAGCTTTTAGACGAATAACAAAATATAGATATAAAAAATTACGTAGAATTTTAGAATCGGATACAAAATCTGGGTTCCAATTATATGCTTACTGGAGGTTTGGGGGGCGGCAGCGATAATAAACGCCTAATTGTTGAAATATCTATTTTTAGTTGGTAAGCAAATCATGGTTTTAATAACTTGTTTAGTTATGGTTTGGAGGCGGCAGCCTCCTCTATATTAAATGTATTAAATGAATGCGTTGTTGTTTAAATATGTATGTAAAAACAAATAATTAGGAGAGATTTTAGAGTTGGTTACAAAATCAGGATTTCATTTGTTTACCTGTGATTTGGAGGCAGGAGCCAATTTTATGCATTTTATACACGTCGTAAGAGTTATTCCGCCTTAGATTTACAGCCACGCCTGGACAGGAAAGGCTGTGTATTCCCTGTCCACATTTATGTGGTGGAGAAATGCATTAAAAAAAAAATAATTATATATTATGTGAGATTCTGAATAAAAAGGGATTTTTGTAGAAAATATCACCAAAAAGTAAAAATGGAAAAAATACAAAAAATATTGCTTTTTAAAAAATGATTTGACACAATTTTCAATATTATATATTTTATAATACTTCTTTTTGAGTTGTATTACAAAATTAACATTTTTCAATATAGTTCAAAATTAAAATATACGTACATAGTTATGGTTATAATATTATGATTTTTGAAATCATAGGTACCCGTCAATATCAAAACGGGTATACAATTTGATAAAAATTATATACATTATAAATAATATGTAAACAAAAACAATAAATAAAAATAATTTATAACAAAATTTTAAATTTATTACTCATGCGAAATTGTTTTTCAAGAATTTTTTTGTATAGATTTTATTTTTTGGAATTTCGTATCTTTCCTAGCCTATTTAATTAATTAAAAGAATTATATGGTTACGATATTTTGAGACACGAGATTTTAACACATGAGATTTAGAAACGTAAGATTTTAAAATGCGAGATTTTAAAACACGAGATTTTGAAATGCGAAATTTCGTAGCTAACCCGACAAATTGTTTTATAGAAAATATTCAGAGCTGTTATGTAATGTCAACACAAAATTCATAAATAAAATGATATTTTCAATTTTGACTCTCCTTTTTTAAATGATACTGAGAAAAGATCTAAAGTATTTTACCTTATTAAATCTATTTTGTAAAGGTAATTTTCGTGTACACCACCAAACAAAAACCAATTTACCAAATACCAATTTACAACCTTAAAATATAAGCAAGTATAGACTAAAATTGTTAAATTGACATTTAAAAATATAAGTAGGTGTTAATAATAAAATCGTAGGTGTATGTATCTTTTAAATACTGTTTGTTTCCATTTTCTTTGTGTATCCGGAAAAATTTTGTTATAAATAAATTGAAGTATTGTTTAAATTTTTTTTTTTTTTTTTTTGGAGGATATGAAATTAAGAAAAAACAGGTAAATAAATACGTGCAAAAATATATAAATATAAGTACATTTTCTTTTAAATTAAATTAACCACAATTGTTCTCTCATTATATTTAAAATGAAAATGAAAATGTTTATGCCAGTTAAGTTATATATTAGTTATAATTTTTGTAGTTCTAACAAATTTCTTAATAATAGTTTTTTGAAAAAAATTGCGTAACTGTTTTTAGTAATTTTTTTCTTAAAGTTAAATTATTATATTTAAACACTTTTTATATTCACTTTTTAAATACTTAAATTTCCATTTCATTCAATTTCGATATAACACAGCAAATAGACAATATACAAATCTTAATAATAACTAAGGTATCCTAGTGGGTAAGAGTGTTAAAAATACGCTATATAAGTACCGAGGGAATGTGGGCTCGAATCCTACACACGCCGTATAAAATTATTGCCTCTTAAGTCATTTACAATCTTACTTCGAAAGGAAAAGTTGTAAAGGTTGTATGTTCCTTGTCAAATTTATGTGGCAGATTAATAAATAAAATCTGGAAATATATGATTGACAGTTACAGCACTATCACAGGGTTGATTTTTAATTTTCTTATAAAGTTTTAATTTTAAATTATAAGAGAGATCATCCTTTCAAGTGAGTGATTTTTCTGATAGTTGAAGTGTCTTTATTATTTCTTAATTATTTTTGAACAATACCAACAATATTTTGTATCTTTAATATATTGATGTGTATCTGATTTAAGTGTATACATATTGGATAGAGCTCTAATTTTGTCAAGGAATGAATTTATCTCTAATATTTAAAAGGGGTAATGGTCATTGTTTACTTTGACATCTTATTGAAGATAGAATGAACTATATTTATGATTTTTTATTTCTTTTGCAGACCTTAGTATATTAATACTGGTATAGTTAGGTATTTTTCTTTTTTAAACTAATTAGTTTGTTACACAATATTTTATCAACCCAATCTTTTAAATTTTCTTGTACTCTTCTGAATATGAGTCCTTCAATTGTAGTTTGATAAAGTTTTGTAAGAAAAGTTTGAATTATAAAAAAAAATTTAGGATGTCTTTTTGATTTTTTGTTTTTTTGAATAGTCTATAATAAAAAGGATGTTCTTTTGAGTGTACACAATACAAAATCAAGGAATACATTAAAAATAGAAAAAGAAATAAATTCGAATTTTTTAGATCATTAAATTTATGATAATGTTAATATAATAATAAAATTTAAAATTTTTGAAAATCTTAGGATTGATATTATATAATTTTTCAAATAATGCTAGCTTATAATAAAAAATTTTATGTAGAACTTTAATACAGTTTATAAAAATTTTATTTATATTTAAAAAAAAAAAAAAAACTTTTGCAGAATAGGTTTGTATGAATGAAGACTGTCAATTAATCCAAAAATAAAATACATGAAAAAAAAAAAAAAAAACTTTAAATTTTACAATAAATGTTAGAAATCTATTGTATAAAATGTCAGTTTTCATTGCAATCAAATCATAAAATTTATCAAATTAATTTATCAAAAAAAAACCACGCTACCATGTTTCCCTCAAATAAAGAAAAGAAAAACATGAACTTTTGCGTTAAATTTAATTCGAATTTTTGTATAAATTTTATATTTATTTTATTATATGATGTACGTTTCTATTACTATACAAAAAAAAGGACTATTTGCATACTCTATTCTTTTATTGTTTTAAATATTCAAAAGATTTTAAAGAAAGAATCAAAATATACAGTGAATTGTTTGGATATATATATATTTTGTATATATTTTTATATATGTATTATGTATATGTATATTATGTATTGGATATGCACTTGTATCCTGGATATGATCGTATTTTTGACAAATAATAAATTTTGTTGCATTTAATAATTTCATATCTCGTAGAATGCAATCGATTAGCCCTTTCATGTTATATGATATAAAGGAAAAAAAAAAAAAAAGATTAAAAATAAAAACAAAGATGAAAAATAGTTTGACATTTTTTTTTTTTTTGTTTTTAATATCAATACTACAATATAATAAAAATTTGCAATAAATATTCGTTAGTGCAACAGAAAAAATTTTAATTCATATTTTTGATTCGGATAAATTAAAAATTTTATTAAAATTCTAAATTATAAATATCTGTTTTTTTTTTTTTTTGTGGTGAATTTTTACATTGAACTACAGTTTAAGTTTACAGTTTAAGCTAAAATTGAAATTATAATAATTGAATAATTTACAATTAACTATTACGAGTATTTTAGCGTAACGATTTACATTATCAAACCAATTGATTAAGTTTGACTTATTAATTTTTACAAAAACATTCTTAATTCTCTATGCTTTTTGTTTCCTTTTTATTCCTTTATATGAAACATATGGCATCAACTAAATTTCTTACTATTCATATTAGACTAAGTTTGAGTTTCTTAAATATTTTCACTTTTTACTAAAATACTCGATTGTTACTGCAAGATTATGAATCGCCAATATTTTTATTTGTGCGCCATCTATTATCTTATACAAGAATTATTTATTTTTTTTATTATATATATATATATATATATTTCTTTATTATGTATTTCAATATGAACTATTAAGATATAAATTATTAATATTTAATATGACGTGACTGCGAGGTTTTAAATCGTGACCTTTCGATTAAAAGACCAATGACTTAATCACTTCATCTTAGGTCAGATTCTCTATACTTTATAATGCTATATATAGATTTATAGATGGTTTCTAGTTCAATTTCCATTTCCAATTCAAAACTGTTTACTAAATGATTACAATAAACAAAATTGTTAAAAACATTTAGTATTGTGAAGAAAAGAAATATTTGAACCCATTTAATCTTAGAAATAAATGGGAAAATTTTGATGTTGTCAGTTTGTATAAATTTTGAAAAAAAAAAAAAAAAATTGTTTTAAATTTTGCCGTGTAGTTTTTTCTTACCTTGTTAAAACGGTTATTTAGAATTTTCGTTTAGTTATTAATTCGGTTAATACTTTGTTAAAAATTTCCCTCTTTTTTTTACTTTTTCGATTTTGTATTTTTATAAAGCAAACGGTATGTAAACTTAAAGAATTATTTCTAAGGTAATGGAATATCCTTAGTTTTCCTATAATGTTTAGCTAAATTTTGTCAGGTTTATGTTTAGTCATTTAGATAAACTTTTATTTTTAATTATTTCGAAAGTTTTTTAAGTACGTATTTTCCTGTAATTTGTAATTCCTCCCAATTTTTTTATCCACTGGTTAAACATCTCAGAAACTAGTAGAGTGCGAACATAAGAGTTCTAAGGATATAATAAATTTGCAATTGCATATGTTTGTGACACTGTAAAGAAAATAAGATAGATATGACCAGTTACATAACAACTGGTCATATCTATCTTGTGTTCTTTACAGTGTCCTACTCGGAATTAAATTCTGAATCGATTTAGCTACATGCGCCCGTTTGTTTATCCAGATAATAACTCAAAAACTATAATGAAGTGAGTTTTCTGAAATTTTTGGCAATTTATTTTAATACAAATGCCAGTTTTGCTATTACAATTTGGGTTCAACGGTGGGTTCAAAAAATTCGTAACAGTGAGTTTAAGTGGTTACCATACAATTTCTTGTTTTATATACGACAATAACCCATTCTATCTAATTAAATTGGATATCTTAGAAAAAAAAAAAAAGTTTTATCAGTTTTACCAACAACAACTTTATAAAATTTGGTTGGTTTAGCGCAAAAGCTTCGAGTAGATGTCATAGAATTTAGAGATTTATATCTTCATATTTTCGTTTTTAATTATGTTAAACATCTGAAATTTTGTAATAAATGATTAAATTTGATTCAAATAACATAATAAAATGTTCGTTCGGATATTTTAGAGTTGACGAAGTAAACTATATACTCCTCCTCGTTTTAAATATTTCATTTTATGTATTAGTATATAGTAGTTTATATTATATACATACTTATTTAGTGTATGTATATTATTTACATTATATGTTGTGTATTAACATATTTTATTTAAAAGACCTTTGATATAAAAATATATTATGAACCTGTCATTTCCAAATATATGTCCTTTTGCTGGCCGTTCTATTAATTAAAAATGATTCATTACCATATGCCATATACATTTAAAAAAAAAAAAATAATCGATATGAATTCTTTAGGGAAAAAACTCTGTATTTTATGTATTTATTTTTGAAATAAATCAAATTAAATTAGACATAATATTTTAAATTAATTTATATTTGTTTCCCTGTTAATTTTTGGTTATAAATTCTTTTAATTTTTAATTATAAATTTTTGTTTTATCATTTTTATCATGACAAAAATTTTTAATTAACAGTTAATGACTAATTAAATTAATTAAATTGGGTGTTAAAAATAAATGCCATAACAAAAGTTTTATGGAATTTAAAAAAAAAAAAAAAAAAAAAACATCCGGATGAAAATTAAATTCTAAAGAATGAAAATATGAAAATGAAAAATAAAAAACATCTACTCGTTTCCGATAAAAATGTATTATTTTGATTCAAAGTTCTCAGTTGGTCAGGATGTGATAAAATTTTCATATATATATACAAAAGTTTAACGGTATACATAAGTTGAATGACTAAAAATATTAAATTAAATTTAAATTTAAAGTTTACAATACAATCGATAAACATTTTTTTAATCAATTTTGCAAAGATTCATAAGTTAAAGATAAAAATAAACAGAAAAGAAAAAGAAGAACAAAAATAAATGATCTAAAGATTTTTTTTCAGTTATTCAATTTTATATAAAGATAAAGTTCTTTTGTTATTTTATACTATATTTTATAAATGGATTTTTGGTGACTAGGTATAGTTTATAATAAATTTCGAATCAAAATTATTTATTTTCATTTTCCTTAAAAAGTTTAGTTTTTTTTTTTTAATTAAATTTAGAAAATCCAAAATTAAAGAAAGTTGTTATTCTAATTTAATTTAGATTTTTCTTAATTTTTTTTTTTTTTTTGCCGATGGTGTTATTCTTCAAAAGATACCATAAAAAACTAAGCTTCTTTGTAATGCGGGATTTTTTGTCGCTGAAACACCTCCTCCAGTAGCCTGTATAATGGAATAACCACGCTAAGAAGATAAAAAAAGGAAATAAGGAGAACAAATTTTGAATTTAAATTGTAGGAATGAGATTAAATGAGAATTGTAGTAAATGCAAGTTGATGATTCGTTGAACTTCAATACATATAATACGAAACGAGCAATATTATCTTTGGTAATAATGTGTTTCACAGTTATTAGATGTACGAGGATAGAATGAGCACCTATACTTTGTTATTTTAGGTTTAATAGGCTCTACTACGTAATTATGAGAGAGATAGAGAGAGAGATTGAGCTATTCTACATGTATTACGTGTACGTCGAATTGTTTGGGAATGTATTTTGATAGAATTTAAGTAATAATAAGTACTAATAGATACTAATTTTATATACAAATTTAAAAATTGATAATTTCCAAGATTCTTAAATGAAAGTAAATTTTGCATCGAAAACTTTAATATTGACTCCTATATGTTTAAATGGAAACTTAAACATAGATTAATTTTATATATTAACTTATAAATTAAAAAATACGAATCTAGAATGTCCTTTTTGTCTTTTGTTTATTGTTTTCATGTCTTCATGTCTTTAGGAATATTAGCTAAATTTAAATTAGATCAGTTATTTGCTGCAGATGCTAAGGCAGCCGGTAAACATAAATCCATATTCGCTTTTTCTTTAAATATATCGTTAATCTTGAATTTTTATTTTTTAATTTACAATAATATAACAATACACATTAATTGAATAAAATTTTTTTTGATAGAGGAATTTTAAGATACATACGGTAAAATCTAAAAATTTTTATTCCATAGTTCTAGGATTTCAAATTTGGGGCAAAACGAGGAAGAGTTTTGAACAGATTGTGTCAATTTATAAATATAATAATATATGTTGGTTGGTTTAAATTTAAATAAAGTATGTAAAATATGTATAATATGTAAATTTAAAAAAGAAGTAGTGTGGCAGTTATTCGAACATACCGGACGGTCCTGTTCAATTTAAATATGAAAAATAACAATTTTACAAAATTAATTTAGAATTCAATTCGAAGCAAGCAATATAATGTTTGCGTTCCTTTTACAGAGTACACTACTCTTTTCTACTCCCAACAACACCAACTTTCGAGAAAGAGTAGATAGGAGTAAATACGATTATGTTAAGTTAGCGTTCCATTTACCAACTGCCCCGACTACTCTCAATTACTCTTTGCGTGTAAAAGGAACGCAAACAATATATACTTTTATTATATTTATCTCGTCTCCTTTAAGGTATCATAACAAACGCTCACAAATATAATGGCTTAAAAGACTACGGTTTGTCAAAAATGTTAATTTAATTAAATTAACGTAATTGTTATGTAGATACTTCAAGCAATAATAATTAAAATAATATACTATTTAAGGTTGTTTTCAATATTTAGTGGAAAATTATATATAACTTGAATAACTTATGTATGGTTACGATTTTTCCTATGGGAACATCTATCAAGAATATTGTAACATCTATAGATTAATTTAATAATAATTTCTCCACTATATTAATTGCAACGGGTAGAAGAAACTTGTATGTTTGTTGTCTGTATTTTTTTTTTTACGTTCTATTGAATAATTTTAATTGATTTTTTAATCTTAAACTATTTATTTGTAGTAAATTGTTTTTTGTTTCAAATCACATTTTATTTGTTTTTTATGTTTTTATGTTTTTTTTTTTTTGTTAATCGAATTAAAATGTTTACTCTTTAATTTTCCTATAATCAGATTTTAAAATATTTAAGAAATTAAAAAACTTTTTTTTTACGATTTCGAATGGATTACTAAAGGTGAAATTCTTTGCGAAATCAAAAGTAAAACAAAAAAAAAAAACAATAAAATAAAACTTTTGTAATCGTAAACAATCAAAAATTTTAAAAACAAATAAAAAATTTTTCAGATATTTAAGAAATTTCCGAACAATCTGCTTTGAAAAAAGAATTTTAAATACCCAGAATTTACACATTTATTTGCCCTATCGTAAAGTTTTTTTTTTTTTTTTTTTTGTACATATATATCTATTATTTTTAATCGGAAATTTTGATTTAAAAGTTTTACACCGTTCACCGTTATAAATTTATATATTAAATCGTTTTTTGTTTTTTGTTTCTTTTTATATAAATCAAATAAAATGTTTTTTTTTAAAGAAATTGTTTCAAAAAAAAAAAAAAAAAAAAACAGAACACTGAAAAAAGAAAAAAAAACAAAAAGTTTTTTAAATGTTCACAAAAAAAAATCAAAGAATAAAAATAAAGTTTTAAAACGAAAATTGTCTCATGTTTAACTTGTTTTTTTTTGCATTTTGTTTTTTATTTTTGTTTCCTTGTCATTCTTGTGTTTGCCAAAAAATGGTACATTTATTAAATTAAAAGATATCTCAATAATTTTTAAATTTTTGTCGTTATTCGAAAAATAAAATAAAATAAATTAAAAAACAAAAATTGTCTCTATATTACAAAAAATCGATTAAAAGTGTAGGTGTTTTGTATATGTATATATGTGTGTGTGTATAGTTTGTCTATTATATTCAAAATCAGATGAAGATTTTTTTAGTTTTTAAAAATTTAATTTAATTTTACGTTGACATAAATTAATTGAATATCCCGTGGTTTTATTTTATTTTAAGGAGGGAATAAAATAAAAAAAAAAAAAAAACATAACCTAAAGATAAATAAAATCTATTCTAATTGAAAAATGTTATAGTGAATAGATAAATGGAAACTGTATAGTTTTAAAGATTACAAACAATTTTTTTTGTTTAGAAATCCCTAAAACTATGCAAAGAAATTTAAATTTTTTTAATCATAATATGCTTGCAATTGGTGATTTTACTAAAAGGTAATATTTCTTTAGAAATCTTCTTTCCTACCAAATATAGTGTTAATATATATATATATATATAAAAAGCAAATAAAAAATATTACTATATAAATATAGTGTTTTTAACCTATATTGCGCATAGTAAATCCGAATATTTAGGAATATTGCAATATCCTATTTGATTTGTAATATTAATGTACTATATACATTAGTATATTATATATTGTAACAATAATATATAATAAATAAATTAATATTTGTATAATTATTTTAACTTGATTCTTCGGTTACTGACTTATTAAGCTCATGGCGTATTAACTGAATAAGTCCAGATAGAAATTCTTTACATATTGTTAGTATTTTTAATTGGAAGAAAATGAAAAGAAATTGGAATTTTTCTTTCCGACCCAACATTATATTGGTTATGTTAGTTAAATATATAATTAATTATATTTATAATACAAACAAAATATAAAATTTTTTTTTTTTAAATTTACTTCAAATTTAAAAGATATTTGGTGGTCAAAAATTATACGAATCACAAAATAAGTATATTGAAATGAAAAATGGATCGTAGTATATTGAATTGGATAAAGAACAGACAAATGAATTCAACCTTGAATTGTCAAAGAATTGTGAAAACTGAAAATGAAATTTTTTTTTTTTCAATTAACAAATAATTTTAATATTTTGATACTTTCAGGGTCGTTATAATATAGATATAAGTATTAGCTTTGATCGGTATCAATTTTATATTGATATCGGTATTAAAAAAAAAAATTTAGCACCGATGAAATCACTAGTATGAGATGAGGTTGTATTACCTCTGAAGTTTTATTTATAATAAAAATCCTACATCTTTGACAATGGAAAATTAATATTTTGTTATATTTAGAATAATAAATAAAAAATAATATCTGATCTGATCTGCTGAAAATTTATTAATTTTTGCAATTTGCGGATTCCTACAAAATTTCATTTTGATTTTTTTAACGTTACACTGAAAAAAAACCGAGCGCAGAAATCATGAAATGAAAGTGGTCAGAAACATAAATTTGATCTGAATATGTAATTTGAAATTTAAACCAGATTAAGTTTGAAATGATATTGTAACCGATATTAATTGTGAAATAATGCATATATGGAACCGTACAGCCCCTCACCACCTCCCCCCGTTATTATTTATAGAATTTTAATTCACAAGCTGCTAAATTTATAAAAAATGTTTCTGGTTATCTATTTTCTTTGTTTAATTCAAATAAACTTATGAACTACAACAATAAATTTTACATAATATTACCGTGAATAAATTGAATGGGATATTTTCTTTGGAAATTTTCTACCATCTTACTAAAATTAATATTTTTTCAAGCGATATTTGTTTTAATTTTCAGTCTGCATGTTTGACCTTAATATAAAATTAATTTCCCAGATTTAAATTCTTATAACTTCTTTATATTTTATATATGAACATAAATTCTTGCAGTAAATAGAATTCGTTGGCTGACAGAGAATTTTTAATATTATATCGAGCTATATTTAACATATATAACACATAAGGCTTGTAATTCGTAATGGCATGGTTTATTTATCTTATATAGTAAAAAGTTACCTTTAAGACATTACTAATATACAGAAAATAAATGTTGGAAATTTATACAATTAAAAGTTAATAAATTATTACAAGAATAAAAAAACGAAAAAAAAGAACAAAAGATAAATTTAGAAATGAAAAGATAACCACAATTAATTTACCCACATTAACAAGTAAATGGTAATCTAAAAATTTTATTCAAAGAAAAACAAAAATTAATTTGGGAATTTAAATTAAATTACCCTTATTAAACATTTTAAAATAAATGTATGCAAGTATATTTTTCGCGGTAACCCATTTTATATTTTAGCTGGGATAAAAGCTTTAAAAATTAAAGATTTTTATACTTGGAATGTTTATATGGTTATTTTATGGTTAGGTGCATGTTAAAATATTAAAAAGTGTAAAAAAAAATTCAGATATAGGATATAAAAGAATATATTAAATTACTTAGGTTCCGAATGTAAAACATTATATTTTAGAACCAGCCATTAGTTAAAAATCAATCAAATGAACATTTGTAAATAGTTTTGTAAATAACAGCACTCAATTTAAAGCTTTGTAAATAACAGCACTCTGGTGGCATCCTACGATTGCATAAGGAAATCTAATATCACACCAATCGCAATCAGCCTAAAGAGAACCGAATATCAAGAATAGCCGATTGTGATTTAGTAAACAGGCTTGAGGTTAACATTTGTAAAACTTCAAGCCAAAAATTCATTTTCTAAAATTTAAAGCCAAAGATTTCTTGCCAAAGAATCATTTTAATGCGGTTTTCAAGGAGATTTTAAGGAGAAATTTTTCAATGGTCGGAAAATTTTAAAATTTTAGGCATGCAGATTAATCAAAAAATTGTCTTGAATGAGCATTATAGTTTTAAAGTTAAGTTTTCTTGTATAGATCTAACAAATGTCTATAAAGCATATGATCGACATAAAAAAGAGTATAATTTTAATATTTCAGTTAGCGTTCCACAAACTTAATTGGACTATATCGAGGAAAGTTCAAAATTTTGAACATGCTCCCATCTAATTTGTTCTTCTCTGTCGGTAATGTTGACATTTGCAATTATTCAAAAACAACCTTTTCAAATTTATTGCCTATTTACCACCCAAATTCTTCCTATTATACTATTTTAAAATTAATTCATACTTGTACAATTCAAAATTTCGTTTTTTAAGTTAAATTTTTATATTATCCAAATTTTTCAATGTACAAATTAATTTTATATCAAGTATTTTAATATTGTAGATTTCTTTGATCTGTAATGTTTATATCAGAACAGAAAAAAAAAAAGCTGAAATGTCTGTCCATCGAATAAAATAAAATTCTCGATAATTTTGTGAAATATTGAAAAAAGCTTTAGGGTGTTTAGATAATTTTTGTGAAAATTTCATTTTTATCATATTTTCTAAATTGATTTTAGGAACTTATTCTTTACGAGTTTTTTTTTGTTTTTTTTTTTACTCTTTGATGGTTTTTACTGTGCAAAACAATTACAAGGATAATCTTGGAAAAATGTACTCCTGGAATTCTGGAATGATAGAACCCAAATACAAATCGCAAACCCAAATACAAACATTTTTTTTTTTATAAAATGTACAATTCTTTGTTAACGAGTTTTTAAAGTTAATTGTGTGGAAATGATTTTTAACAGAATTACAAAATAAAATTAAAAAAAAAGATATACGGGTCCTACAGATTTTTTTTTGCTTTCACCTGATTAAATTTTCATTTAAAATATGGAAACATTTTTTAAATAATTTCAAAAAAAAAAAATATATAAATTTACTTGGATGATTTTTGTGTTTGTACACAGGATGGTCTGAGTAAGTGTTTAATTTTAGATTATTTTTTTCTTTAAAAAACGTTTGTACAATTTTGAAAGGACTATTTAAGGACTATTTAACAAATGGACTAATCTTAAATAATTTTTGTATAAATAAAAATTAAATTAAATTATTATCTTAAATAATTTTTATATAACTATTTTATAATATGTATAAACAGTTTTTTTTTTATCTTAATCATCTTTCTATAAAAATCGAGCTTCAAAATTAGTATAAATCACAGATGAGGTTTAATAAATCTATATTTCATTCATAAATATGGCTTTATAACCCATTCATATGAGTTGGAATATTCATTCGATAAAAATTACTTTAAAAGAAAATCTGCTAAACCTAATAAACCAACACTAAAGCCCAACCTTCTTGATTATTTTTTTTAAATTATATGAATTAACGTAGAAAGAACTAAGGTAAAAAACACCTAACAGAACTAAAGTCGAAAAAATTGTCGATTTCATATATCATATATTTTCTCTATTCCTACAAACTAAAGTTGAAAATTAAAAATAAATTAAAATGGAAGAAAAATTATTTTCGGTTTTAATTCATTTTTAATGTTAACGTTTTTAGTTTATATGAATTAAAGTAGAAAATTTTCGGCCACTCGAATATGTATATGCGAAAATTTGGATTAGGAGGAATTTTAGAGTTGGTTACAAAATCAGGGTTTCAATAAATTGTTTAACAGGGATTTGTAGGCGGTAGCCACCACTATTTGAAATGTGTATGTAATAAAAATATTTCACAACGGCTTTAGAGTTATTTACAAAGTGAGAGATATGTGCCTTCTATATAATATGTAAATAAAATCCTGATTTTGTAACCAAGTCTAAACTTCCTTCTAACTCAGAATTTCGCATATACACAAAAAAATATATACATATTTTGTACAAGGCGATATAATTCTGCTTTTGTAACCAATTCTAAAATAGCTCCTAATAATTTTTTACATACATATATCAACAACAAGACACCGCGTCGTTTCAAAATTTATTTATGGCTTGATGACAGAATTTTGTTTTATGAGAATATGGTTTGAAATGAGTCAATAAGTCATATTGAGAATATATCTTTGTTAATAATTTTAAAGGGTCATAAAACCATATTTATGAAATATTTATGAGATATGGTTTTATGACTTCTATGGTTTTATGACACCTCACCTAAATCACGGTATGTAAGGAAAGAAAAAAAATGTAAAAGAAGTGAAAAAAAGTGAGGAAGAACATAATATATGGTTGTTAAAAAAATAATAGCTATTCGAATGCACAACTGTTATGTACTATTTACTAAATCTATATATATATTATATTTGACAGTTTCGTTGTCTAAACAGTGTACAACATCAGTGTACCACATGTTTTTAAATCTATTTTTTGAAAAAAAAAAAAAAAATAGGTAGCGATTTTTTCTAGGTTAAAATTTTACTAAATCATTGAAAAAATGTGTTCGTTTTGCTCATAAAGTCTGTTAAAAATTACCAGTTACCTTAAAAACAAAAAAAAAACAACAATATTATATTAATTCAGTAGTTTGTAAAATCTAATATGGCAATACAATTTTATGATTCCGTGATTCTGTACAAGTTCAACTTTAATATTATATATTTTTTAATTAAATATTTAATATCATACATAAAAAAATAAATTGAAATGTTTCTAAAAGTAGAATTAACCTTCTACAATCGTACAAAAAAAAAAAAACAATAATTTTGTTTTATTAAAAATTTACTTTTATTTTTATTATTTTTTAATCTAGAAAAATAGAAACAATGGCCTTGTAACCTACCTAAATCATTAATTTTTAATTGTGTTATATAGTTTTTATAAAAAAAAAAAAGAAAAAGAAAAAAAGATTTGTACTTATTTGGATAATTCTGTTTTGTATTGTTTTTTTTTTTTTATTATACATCTTTAAATCTGTACCGTAGGTTTTTCATTATTTTTATTTTTATAATATTCCTTGTAGCATTTTCGTTTTTGTATGATTTTTTCCTAACTTTATTTTATAATTTTCATTTGTAAAAAAATGAAACCACACAAATCATATCCAATCCTGTACTCTCACTATAACAAAAGAAAAACAAAAAAAAAAATTATGTTATTTTATGGTTCGGCTTAAAAACACAACATAAAAAATATAATATAAATAGTTAACATATAAAAGAAACACGAAGAAGAAAAATTAAAGAAAATTTTCAAGAAATTATAAAATCTGTAAATTTATTAAACCAAGAAATGCACTTTGCACAAAAATTTACTAAAACAGTAACAAACAAAAAAAAAAAAAAAATTTATAAAATTCAACAATTGACCTACTCGGGGATAATAATTTACTTGTGGAAACTATAAAACAAGACACAGAACAAAATACTGAAAATTAAGCAAGAAAAATAACCCAAAAAATTGGATACATCAAAGAAAAAAATCAGATATGAAAGGAAACAATTTTCTCGTAAAGTTGAAGAAATAAAAATTCATAATTTAGAATAATAGAAAAGTGGGATAAAAAAAAAAACAGAATAAGAATCATTTACTATAAAGTGTAAAAAAGAAACAAAAGTATTTTCTAACGTTTGTACAATTAAATTCTTTGGTTATCGGCAATTCCATGAAAAATATGAGTAAAACACCGAAAATTTAAAAATTATCTATATAATATTTTATACCGTTTTCTAAGGTTCTATATTAGATAACGTGAGTTCATCATGTACTTTCCTTTTTAAATTGTGTTTTTAAAATGGATTCAAACCCATTCTTGAGACAGGAAAATTTTTATTGAAATGCCTGATTGTCTCAATGACTAACGCATTCTACTTTCTTATAATTTTAACAAGTTGTAATACAAAGTCTATAATAGATTTTTAGTAAATATTTTATCAAAAGGCATATGAAATGTAAATATAAAATTTGAACCTAAATGAATTTGCAGAAGATCGTATAGTATTGAAAATATACGATTCCAATGACAAACAGTATTTTGTTAAAATATATAAGGTACATTTCTCGTTTCAGTATTTGTTTTAAATATGTAAACAATTGTAGAATAGAGTTAACACCTAGACAACTAGGCTAAATTGATAAAAGAAAATTTCTATATTTTTTTAAAAGTTTTAATTCCCCCATATTTATTAACACCTATTATATCATTTAACTTTCATAATAATAATAATAATAATATTTTGTAATTGTTTAGGTTTAATAAATCATAAAAATCCATTTATGGAATCTGAAATTATTATTCAAAAATTTGAAATCCTTAAAGTACTTTCCTTCCTTTCTTCGATTCCTTTATAATTGGTTGTTCAGATCATTTCGGATTGATTCTTCTGAAGTTTAGTCAGCTTTATATCCGGATTCTATTTTATTAACTGCTTTACCGTTATCATTTAATTATAAATCACGTTATATGTTGATGATTAATCATAAGTCTTCTTTAAAACATGAATTTGTTAGTTTTCGTTTTTTTTATATAGGGAAATTTAGAATATAGGGAAATCTACGAAACTGTTAAATTGTGTTATCAATTTAAATATTATTCTAAAAAAAAACTTCTTACCTTCTAAAATATACAGTGAACATTTTTGATAAAAATAATAAAAGTAAAATTTTGTTTTACATTCTATATCCTTGTTATAATGAATGAATCCAAAAAGAACATAAAAATGGCTTTAACGATTATTCATTGATTAAATCTGTTGTACTTAACTAAACCACTATTCATACAAAAAAAAAAAAGAAGGAAAAGGAAAAAATAGATTTTTTTTTTAATTTAAATTTAGAGCCACTATTAACATTAATATTATATTGGATTATGGATCGAACATTTTATACTGATATAAATTTGTTCAATTAATATAGAAAAAATATTTTCATTTTATTTTTTAGCACTTTTTTGAAAAATTTGCTTACTGGTTTTACTCTATCCGTTCGTCTGTTTATAAAACTTTCTACACCGTTTAAGATAAAACAATAAAATTTTAACCATGGATATTTCCCTAAAAAAAAATTAATGTTGTGTAGAATTGTACTGGGCGATACTGTATATTTAGTATCGTCCATTACGGAACTACGGTTTCTTAAAATTTAAAAAAACCCTATTTTAAAATGTTTACATTTTAGTTCGTGCATGGTCAAAATTTCTGGCTCCAAAACTTTTATTAGGGTTATGAGCTTAATAAGTCGAAAGTTCCAGAAGTTTTGTTTTATGAATGCAAAAAAATATATAATATGTATATCAATTAGAAGGAATTTTATAGTAAGTTATTAAATCATGTGCGTATAAAATCAAGTTATAAAATCATATGTATGTGGGAGATCTCGAATCAGAAGAAGTTGGTTACGAAATCCGGGTTTCCAGAATATTTATTAAAGAAACTTTTTGATCAAGATATTAAAAGCAAATTTTGTTTTACATTTTATTTCCTTGTGTAATACATTTTAGGTTGGTTTCACTACACTTTATACCATTCCTCCAAATCCACAATCTACCATTTTCACAGAATATATATATAGGTATATGTATATTCTGGAAAACGTATAAAACAGAATATAATAATATTGACATTTTTGATATTTTTAAACAAAAACATTTTACGATTGGAACTTCTGACCTATATTGAAGTGACTTAAAACTTCGAAGGTACTTTTGCCCTTTTTTTGGTGGGACTTTTGTTTTACAGTTTCTAGTCAAAAGTCTAATGGGATTTTTCCTTTTTAAATTTTGGAACGCTTTTAAATAGAATCTGGAAATTTTCAGAGAAGAAAGATTTTTCCTTTTAAATTTTGGAACGCTTTTAAATATAATCTGGAAATTTTCAGAGAAGAAAATATCTGTTGGTTTTTAATTTTTTTCTTATATATAAAATTTTAAGAGAAATTACAATTTTCGGTGCAAGTCAGAATCCTAAACTGTTTTTATTGTTTGTTAAAAAATGTGCAACTTTAAAAACCTTTGGCTTTATATTTTGCTTTGTTAAATTTAATGCTATACACTTTTTGGTTTCCTTTATGTTATTTAAATGAAAATAGATAGCAATGCTACAAAAATATAAATTTTAAAAATTCGATGCTTTTTCCGTTTTATATTAAATTAAAAAAAAAAACTAAATAGTAATACATACCAACCAAAAAAAAAAAAAACAAAACACCTCAAACTTTTTAATTTTCATTTTTGATATTAAATTTTTAAACAAAGGTTTTTTGCAGTTGTTTTCGTTTTTGCGGTTAAAAGGCTCTTCTTCAATTTTAAATTTAAATTAAATTTAGTACTTTCATTTAATTAATTAAATTATTCTAAATATATGAGATATATGTATATAATAAAGTATTATATTATATATAATTGAAAATAGCAGTATATTTGTATTAAATAAAAGTATTAGAAATCAAAAAAAAAAATTATAATAAAAAACATGTATTATAGGATTAGAATGTTTTAAGTTTTGCATTTTTGTAATTTGATAAAAACTCTGATTCTTTAAATTGTTTTAATCTAAATCTGTGGCAATACCTAGTTAACTACCAAAAAAAAAAAGTAAAAAGAATTTAGTCATTAGATATTAGAGCAATTGCATTCTAATTTTTGTCATCAGTACTGGTGAGAGTTACATTAGGAAAACAATACAAAATAATAAACGTCCAGTATCTAGACTCATTATGCTATGTATACTATATAAAAAATTTAATTTTTTTTTTTGTTTTATGAAGTCTTAAACGCTTCAACAGATCTTTTTGAATATACATATGTATATAAGAATTTTTGTGCTCTATGGGGTTATTTATGAGCTACTCGTTGTACTTGAACTGGCCTCCAAGGTGATGCTGAGTTGCAATTTTTGATGATAAAATTTTTAATTTTTTGCGTGTAGATTTTCAAAAGGGGGCTTGAAAAATTTTTGGGAAAAACTTTTTTTTACCGTTTTTCTTTGAATTTTGTCCAACTGTTTATTAGTTTTTATGATGTTTTAGTCAAAAATATATTTTCTCATGTAATGACAAAATCTATCTATTTATTATAGATCTATCTATCTATTAAATGCAATTATTACCGTAGTTTTTTTAGATGTACATAAATACAAAATCTTTCATTTCCAAAATCTTTCATTTTCACTAGCATTTCTCTTTTAATACTACTACTTTTATATTTTACTTTAACAGCAAGTGTTATGAAAAAGGTTCCCACTGAATTAAACATTGTCCACTGAATTAAATGATTGTTAGTTTATGTTAGTTAGTTTAGATATTAAACTTACCAATTTTTCATGAAACAGTGTGAAGTGAAGGAAATAACCTTTCTGCGCATATGTAAGCTATATAAGAATCTTTCAACGTTGTCCGAATATGATTGTAACAACATTTATCAGCGGTGAATATAAAGGAGAAGATTTTTTCATTTCAGACATTCCAACGCATCTCTCCATTTTGTTTTTCAATTTCAAGCAAATTTTTATGGAAAAGTGCGCTTGTTGGAAATAAAATTATCATATTTTTCTATATACGGAATTATGTATGTAAAAATAAATTTTTTAATGTTTTTTTTTATAAAGTTTTTATTCCATTTTTGTGTTCATTTACATTTTTGATTAATATTTCCCTGTTAATTGACAAATTAAGGATTTGATATTTTTTTCCAAAATAAAATACAATGAATATAATGAGACAATGCATATATGTGCATAAAAAACAAATTTCGCGTTTTTGTAAATAGAACCTACATATTTCGCTTCCAAAAATTAAAATTCATTTTTGAAAAGAATTTATAACAACCTATAGAGGTATGACAAAATAATTAAAATTTATAAAGTAAATATACAATATGGAAAAACGAACAGATTGTGATGGTATAATTAAGTTTTCATTTTGTATCACATTGTTTATTTCCTTTGTTTTAATTATTTTTTCATAGAAAATTTATATATTAATATATGTACGTCAGTTATTAATATTAAAATTGTTTGTATTTAGGGAGTTGTAATTTTTTTTTTTTTTAATTTATATTCATGTAGTACATTATATAGTTCGGATATAAACATTTTATATTTATCTATACACTTATAAATTTGTTTGTAACTAAAATTCATGTAATTTTATTGTTTTAAAACGAAACTTTGGCTCATTTAAATTAGTTGTCATTTGAAAACAAAACTATATAAATATTTTCAAATCTCATCTTTAATAGTCAAATTTTGAGTTACCATAGTATTATTATATTTTTTGATATTTTTCAGTTTTTGTGTGCACTTATACTTTAAATATAGTGTAAATGACAATCAAGAAAAATAGGGCGAAATATGCGTGTAAAAAAAACGATGAACTGAATTTTAAATTAAAAAGTTCGAAACCATGAATGTGCGTACACGAATAAATCAAAATGTGACTATTTTAAAAATATTTTTGTTTTTTAAATATTGCAATTTTATTAACTTTAAAGATTTCTTTCGTAAGTTTCTAACAAATAGGCAATATACTATACAAAGTCCGAATATTTTTTTTTTTAATACTAATATTTAAATTAAAGGCAAAGTTAAATATATGCCTTCAGTTATTATTCAAAACGAAATAGAAAGTTTTCGTGTTCAAATTTGGGTGATCTCATCTTATATCGAAATAATAAAATTTTATAAAATTAATAATAGTACCTACATTTTTAGAACCACTTTCTAACAGATCATATCCCGAAATTTTGTCTGATTTTTTTATCAGAAAAAACAAAAATAATAAAATTTTCTTGAATCAAGTGCCCCTAAAAGTATGCATTTGTATAAAGAAAATTAATGCATACATTTTTTTAAAATATAAGTGAGGGCTTCGGTAGCCTAGTGGTTATGCGTGTGGCGTATTAACCGAAGGAGTATAGGTTCGATCCCTGCATAGTTCGTAAGTGTTTTTGTTTTTTACATACCCCCCTTACGACCAAATATAATGTAAATATATATTATATAATATAAACAAAATAAATAATATTAGTATATAATTTAATAATAGTATAAAAACCAATAATGGCTTTGGTAGCCGATGGTTCAATAATATTGCATTACATTTATGTATGTAATATTAATATAAATAAATGAATAAATAAAATGAAACATAAGTCATGGCTTGTTAACCAAATTTAATTAGAAAACAAATTACTGATCGCCCTATATACCAAATATATAATGTAAATATATAACATAAAACATATTTTATTGTTTTTTATTTATATTAATATTACAAATCGCATCGGATACTGCAGTATCACAAACAAGTCCATCGTTGTCGATTGTAAATTTATTTTAATTAAGTTTGTAATTAAATTTTAGATTAGAATAAAATTGATTTACTTTTGCTTTTTTTGTTTTTGAATTCTTTCGATTTTGTTACACCTATTTGATGATTCTTGAAAATGTTATTTAAAATTTTATATGCAATTTCTATTATACATTTTTCTTTAACAAAAACCAATATAATAGAAAAGAATTGTAATTGAAAAACTCAGCATGACTATTAGAAATAATCTTTAAAAATCAATTCGTTTTAAAAACCGAATGGTCAAGTTTTATTGATTTTAATTTTCATATAATTAAAAAAATTGTACATATTTTAGTTGTATCTTTACTATAAAGTAAATTTCATCTAAGTAACAAGAAAAAAAAAAGTTAAGCATTTGAATACACTGCTTCTCTATTGGTAAATATATTGATATTGATTTTTAAGAAGAGAAGGAGTCTTTATTTTAAAATATAAAAATTATTTTTATTATTACAAAAATATTACTTAAGTTCGTTCTATCGATTGGTGATATATTTCCGGAAGAACAGGAAATAAGTTTTTTAGACCGAAAATGCATCGAAATCGAGATTTTGAAATGGGAACGGATACTTTTCGATGCAAAGTCGGATTTTATATCAGAAAATAAAAAACTTTCGTATTAATAATTTTTGTTTTATTTTTTAACTATTTTCCTTTAAAATTAATAAAAATAAAACTAACATCTCAAACTGAAACGGCTACAATTTATAAGGAATAATATTATTGTTTTATTTTTATTAATTTTAATGGGAAATATGGAGTTAGAAAATAATAAAAACTTATTAAGACAAAAGAGTTTTTTATTTTTTGACATGGAATCCGAATTTTCTATTAATAATACGCGTTCTCATTTGAAAATATCCTTTCCGTAAGTTTAAAATATCACAATCGGTATCAATCGGTAGAGCAACCCCGACTTAATTAATCATTTTTTTTTTATATTTTAAAATGACCACTTCTTCCCTTCTTAAAAAGCTGATACGCATATGATCTGGACTACCCTGTATTTATAATATATATGAGTATTGCATAACAAATTGCATGTATATCAAATGAAAATTCATGTTTAATGAATTGAATAAATTTTTTATTAATTTAAAAAATTTTAAAAAAAATATCATAAGTTTTTTTAAAGAGTTCGACATGACTCAAATTACATACTTATATTTTTACAGAAGTTCATTAAAGCTGTATCTATTATGATTTTTTAACGCTGACTCATAATATTTTCTTGTTATATGAATATGTAATAGCTTTTAAAATACCTACGCAATTTACGACTTATAAAATATTTTTATGTCAGCTAATTTTTCAATATATGTATATATATATATATATGCTTGAAAAACAAATCTACAAAACAAAATATTTCTAATATTTTCTTACATGGGGTAATTAATCGTATGGCATGTAAATAATTGTTTAAACACCAAATAAATAAATATTTATTTTATTTGTTATTGACATCACATTTTTCTTTTCTTATTTATTTGTAAATTTCGATTATTGATAATTAGTAAATAAATAAATTTCATATGACCAACTTTTTATTTTTTTTTTTATTTTCTTTATTTCTCATATATTTTGTCTTGTCAAATCAAAGACATTGTGTATCAATGCATGTAAAACTATATATGAAAAAATTTCATCTACCAAAAAGGATATATGTACTTTAAAATAAAGCTGATAATTTGTATACAATATTAATACGTACGAATATGTATATGTATATGTAACATATATTATGAACATAAATTCTATATAACTGGTAATTTTATATACTCAAAACATTTGTATTAATTTTCTAATATTAAAAAGAGGAAAAAACAAAAAAATAGAGGTTTATCTTTTTTCATGTCATTTTTGTCCTTGATAATTTCTTTTTTGTATTACAGATGCTGTTTAGTAACTTCTAGTATGCATACTTACATATACACATAATAGATGTATGATTTTGTTTTTTTTTTGTATTATATACGTTAATCTTTTCTATTCATTTTGATTTTAAATTAAAAATTGAAAACCGAAAGAAATCTCATTTTTAATAACCCACATTTCAATACCATAAATATTTTATAGATATAAGATTGTAAATCTAAATCATTATTTCGTAGCCAATATATATACTTGAAAAGTAATTTACTATACCAACATTTAAATTTAACTTTGAGTTTAAGATGAGTTTAAGTTTTAAAGACTTAAAGGAGTTAAAGATGACTCGTTTAAGTTTAAAGGTTTAATAATATAATCCTATGATAAAGGAAAGTTATTTATTGTTTTAATGAGTGAAACAACCAGCTTAAATTACAAAGAAGTTTTGATAAAGTATAAATCAAACTCTTTATTTTTGTTTATTGCGAAGACCATCATCAATGCCATGACGAAACTCTCGTCAGATATATGTAGAAATATAAATTATTATAAAGAAGTAGCAACATGTTTTCTGGACTTTGAAAAAGCATTTGATATAATCTGGAGTGATGGTATTATATATAAACTTTTAAAATATCAATATCCTTAACATTTAGTTAACCTGATTAACAGCATGATTAGAGATAAAACTTTTAGAACTAGGGGATTGGACAATCATTTATCCAAAGAATTCAAATTATCCGACGGGTTGCAAAAGGGAACTGTAAATTCTCCTATTTTCTCCAACATATACATTAGCAACTTACTGAATTCTCTAAATAAAAATTTAGAGCTTAATTACAGTTTAGCATTTGCTGATAACTTGACTATTTACACAGCTAATAGTGCTCTTAGAGACACACAATACATTTTGCAAAAAATGTTCAATAAAGTGATATTTTGTAGTAATCGTTGGAAATTAAAAGTAAACTATCAAAAATGCGAAACTATGTTATTCAGGAATACTATCAATAAGGTAAAATATAACGTTAAAACATGATGGAGAGATTTCTATATATTAGTTCCAGACAAGAGAATAATTAAAAACTCTGTAAAACTCTATTTTATTTAACTTCAACCTCCACTCACAAAAACAAATAAGTAAAGCAAATAACTCCTTTATAAATTTAACTAAGGTGTTCTTCTCTAGAACGCTTTGTAGCAAAGTAAAATTACTTTATTATAAAACTTTAATCCGATCAGATCAGTACTAACATATACCTGTCCAATATGGTATAATCAGGCGAACATAATTAAAATTGACAATTTTATTATTCGTCTCATACGTAACCATATTCAAAGGAGTAGTGAAACAACTGAAAACTCAATAATTAGCCATCCATGGTATGAAAATTTTGATTATATCAAAAACTGTTTAACAACAGATTTTTTTGCCTCCTGAGGCATTTGTATACCTTGATAAATTTAAATATATAGAAAATACCCAATGCATTTCAATTTGTTATCATTATAAGAGACAAAAAAAAAAACAAAAAGAGACCATCATCAATACTTACAGTTTACAAGTACAACTAGAATAGTTTGCCTTACCTTTTTAATTTTTTGAAAATATAAATATTCCCATATATGTATATATATAAAAATAAAGTGTTAGGTTAGGTTATGTTATGTTTGTAGATAATTTTGTACATTAATTTCCCATTACGCAGTTTTTCTTTTTTTTTTTTGTATTTCTAAATCCTTTTTAATTTTAGATTATGAAGTATTATATATGTATGTATAAATGTAAATATAATAATAATATGTACAATACATAAATATTAGGATTTTATTTTCTGATATTTTGTTTTTATATTTTGCTTCAAATCAAAAAAAAAAAAAAATTAAACTTTTTGTATTTTTAATGGATTTTGAAAAAAAAAAAAATAAAAAAAACAGTTAGTATATTATCTATTTTATATATTTATCAACTATTTATTTTCTCGGTATTCTGTCCTTCGTCAGATAAAATCAAAATTATATAAATGTTTTAGTAATTATGTATATAATATTACAATATATATATGTATATAATAATAATTTAAAAATATATGTAAAATGTATGTATGCATATCTATATGGTATTATGTGTATAAATTAATAATCATTATAATATTTAAATATAAGAAAATTGAAAAGCGACTGAATGAATATTATCACGATACGTAATGTGTATTATCTAAAATATATTAATCCTTAATTATTTACATACTGATTTATATATAGTATATATATTTTTCATATCTACAAAAAAAAAAAAAAAAGAACATTATAAATAATTAATATATACAGAGTGTCCCACTTTAAGAGGAGCTGATGGGAAGCATCATAACGAACAAACAATTGTATGGGAGAAGGGGGAGTGTCTATTCTGGACCCTTTTCGAGATATGAGGGGGTTAAAGATGTTTTAGCGACTTTTAATTTTAATAAAAAAATCTATAACTTTTGAATTGCTTGCTATAGAGAAATAAAAAAAAAATACATTTTGTAGAGAAAGTTGTCAGCATGTGGGGTACTTTTTATGGCATATTTCGAAACAGCTTTTCAAGCCCTATAATTAGTACCTAATAATTTTTTCTCTATCTCTAATCATTTTGAGATATAAAGAATAGAAAATTATGTTATAACACACAAAATGTGTTAACACACCTAGGAAAATAACTCACTCATTTCTATTGTGATTGAAAATACCACAGCGATTGAAAATAACACACTTTTCTATTCTTTATTTTGAACCTTCATAATTTTGTAACTGTTGAGTATATGAGGATCATTAATGCGCACAAATTAAAGCTGACAACTTACTCTACAAAATGTATTTTTTTTTTATCTCATTTTAGCAAGCCGTTCGAAATTTATAGATTTTTTATGAAAAGTCGCTAAAACGTCTTTAATCCCTTATATCTCGAAAAGGGTCCAGAATATAAGCACCTCCCATACATTTTTTTATTCGTTGGGATGCTCCCCATCGCCTGCTGCTCTATATGCAAGTTAACGTGGACACCTTGTATATAGAAATACAATTGCACATATATCTATTTTATCTGTTTTGTCTATATCCTGTGAAAAATCTCTATAAAGTTTTACTGTTAATTTAATTTTTCTTTTATATTAAAGCATTAAAGAAAGTTAAATATAATAAAAATGTTGAATATATGTATAAATACATATTATATATGCATATTTGTATGTAATTATTTTTGATGGTTAATAAAAATCTCTGATCAATTTGATTGATGGATATTATGTAAATTCTTTTCATTTCCAAGGTTTATTAATAAATAGTTAATGTTATTTTAATATAAACTGGTAAACTTAATTTAGTTTCATTCAAATAATTATTGAACATTAGTACATTATTTTTAAATTATGTTTTTGTTTTTCTTAGAAAGTAAAAAAAAAAAGAAAAGAAAATACGTTTATGAATAATGAACACTATCATTGAGACAGGGCTGTATAAGATGAGATTCGCAATATCTTTTATATAGGTAATAAAATAGATATAAAATAAAAATTTGAAATAAATATGGTATTATATTATTTATATAAAGATATCAATTATGCTCTTACTATTATCTAAATCTTAAAAATAAATCTCCAACTTCTATATAGATCTCGATAAAATAAAAATTTCTTAAATTTACTGCTTTACACTTTACCAATACAAATAATGTTATCCTTTCAGATGAATACTTTGAAAAAATCTATTTTTCTCATACGGTTCGTGGAACAAACGTAGATAGACCTGAATTAAAGTAAAACAATATGATATTTGGTATCATTAATTTTTTTTTTTATAACCTTTCTCTAATATTTTAAAAGGAAAATACTAAAAGAAATCCATAAAAATGTTATCTTTGAATGATTTTTAATGACCTTTAAATTATCTGAAAAAAAATTATGTTATCTTGCTACAGAAAGATGATATTAAATCGGATATAATTAAATTATATACATTTTTCATATTCTTAAAGTTTTTCCTTAAAATATGTTGAAACAAATATTATAGAATTAAAATTTATTTATTTATTTTAAGCACTTTTATGTCATTACTTATTATGACCAAAATTTTCTTTAATATTTAATTTTATTAATATGAATCATATATTACTCGTATTTTGGTTAACAAATCTGCCTATTTTAATATTTTATTTTCTTCATAAACAAAAAAAAAAAAAAAAAAAACAAATAAATTTCTATCAAATACTAAAGCTTTAACTTTTAAAATACTTTTTCATAAATATTATGTATATATTAATAAAATATTTGAAAGGTAAAAACAATAATAAAAAAATTGAATTAACTTTTAAGTATTTTATTTTGGATCAAAGAAAAATAAAAAAATGCGTTACATATAAAGTTACATTTATATATAAATCAAGAACAAATAAAACAAAAAATCTTAAATGTCCTTTTTTTTTTGCAAATTTTTGGAAAAGATAAAAAAAAAAGAATTTAAATTTTCGAGAAAAAGGTATTATAAATTGAATTTTAAAATAAAATTCAATATGTTAGAATTTATTATTGTTGCTTAGCATTCCCACATTTTATGATCCTAATTTTAACCTTTTCTGCTACACATGAAACATATACTATAAAAAAAAAAAAAAAAAAAAGATTGAACAAATTCCTAGAGGTTTATATACCTTTTAAAACTGATTTAAAAAAAAAATTTAAATTTTTCTTTTTTTATTATAGTAGATTAATGGCTGCGTCCAGTTGAATGAAGCAATGATCAATTACAACGCTTTAAAAATTGTCGCTTCAAAAATTTTAATGAACCTTTTGCAGCAAAATTTAAATATTTGTTTAATGATAATTTTATTAATTTTTTTTTTCAAAAATAAAAAAAAATAAATAAATAATCGTCAAATAAATTATCGGTTCTCAATTAAGTATAATTATTTTTAAAGCCAATTATTTAAGCGCTTAAAAAAAGCGTTCTGGTAAATTGTCTAAGACAATTTAATAAATTTAAAGCTCTTTACTGAACTGAATGTGTCCAATGGTACACAATTTTTTAATTATGTATATCAGAAGTTCATATTTTTTAATAATGAAATGTCGTTTTTAGCACATTTCCAAAAAAATTTTGAAAAAATGTGCTTATTAGTTTCACTCTGTCCGTCCGTCCGTCCGTCCGTCCGTCCGTCCGTCCGTCCGTCCGTCTGTTTACAAAACTTCTACACCGTTAAAGATAGAGAAAAAAAATTTTAACCATAGGTAGGTCTTATAAAAAAAATAATTTTGTGGAACAACTTTTTCATGTAGCCCCCCCCATTACGGAGCTACACCCCCTCAAACTTTGAAAAAGCCCTATTTTTAAATGCATATATCTCATGTTCTGCTTAAGATTTTTTCAATCTGAAAACGTCATTCGACAGGTATTTCTTTTATCTTTGTAAATTAATATCAAAATTATATAATTTTTTTAAATTTAGTATTTAAATTTACCGTTATGTGAAAACCAAATTTTGCATGATTTTTCTATTTTCATAACTCCGGCACGCTTCTAGATACAAGCTTGAAATTTTGAGGCAAGAAAGAACTTTTAGAATTAGTATAAGTTTCCTCAGAAAATTTTTTCGGACCACCCCCTGTTTATGAGCTATTAGGGCTTAAAAATTGAAAATTTGCTATTTTTAAACACCTGTAACTTAGGAACCTGCACACATTTTACTTCTGCAAGATGTAAAAATTAAAGCTACAATAATATATTTTTACGTGTGTGAAAGGTTTATTTTAATTGTAAAGGGTTCCAAAGTTGCAGCTCTTCAAAATTGTAAAAAAGCCCCATTTTCAGATGTATATATCTCGGGCTCTCCGTAATAGTTTTGCAATCTAAAACCGGCAGAAGATCGAAAATTTTATTATCTATATAAAACAATATCAAAATTATGTAATATTATGTAATTTACGATTTAAATTTACCGTTATGTGAAAACCACATTTTGCATGAAATTTCTTTTTTCATAACTCCGGCACCCCTTTAGATAGGAACCTGAAATTTTGAGACAAGAAAGAACGTTTAGAATTAGTATAAGTTTCCTCAGAAAATTTTTTGGTAACGCCCCCTCTTTAAGAGTTATTACGCCTCAAAAATTGAAAATTTGCTATTTTTAGACACCTGTAACTTAGGCACCTGTAAAAATTTTTCTTCGGCAAGACATGAAAATGAAAGCTACAATAATAAATTTTTACGTGTGTGAAAGGTTTATTTTAGTTGTAAAGGGTTCCAAAGCTGCAGCTCTTCAAAATTGTAAAAAAGCTCCATTTTCAGATGTATATATCTCGGGCTTTGCGTAATAGTTTTGCAATCTAAAACCGTCAGAAGATCGAAAATTTTATTATCTATATAAAACAATATCAAAATTATGTAATATTTTGTAATTTACGATTTAAATTTACCGTTATGTGAAAACCACATTTTGCATGAAATTTCTTTTTTCATAACTCCGGCACCCCTTTAGATAGGAACCTGAAATTTTGATACAAGAAAGAACGTTTAGAATTAGTATAAGTTTCCTCAGAAAATTTTTTGGTAACGCCCCCTCTTTAAGAGTTATTACGCCTCAAAAATTGAAAATTTGCTATTTTTAGACACCTGTAACTTAGGCACCTGTAAAAACTTTTCTTCGGCAAGACATAAAAATGAAAGCTTCAATAATATATTTTTACGTGTGTTAACAGCTTTTCTTAGTTATATAGGATTCCGGACTTACGGCCCCTCAAAATCTCAAAAATGTCTTATTTTCAAGTTTTTTCTTATTACATGAAATTTTCAAATTTTTGTGTAAGTCACACTTCTAAACAATTTGTATTGAGTTTTGGAAATGTGCGCTTTTAAAAACCGTTGGTTTACATTCTACCTTGTTTTAAATTAAATCGACAGCATACGATAATTAAAATTTTTTGTAGTTTTTTTTGTAGTGTAATCTGTGTTTTAATATAATCTTAACCTTATTCTGAACAAAACTAAAAGAATTATTTTTTTTTTTATTTAAATTAAAAGTACTTATGAATTATAACAACCTCTCTAACTTAATTTATCATTTTACTTATGTTGGATACTGAAATCTGTTTTATTTTGATATTTTAAATATTATAGTTTTTTTTTTTGTTAAATCAATTATTTATTATTGTTATTGTGGTTGCTGGAAAAAATTCTACAAGATTAAGAAAAAAATCTTCAAACTTTTCGTTTTCTTTCCTTTATCATCAAATTTTAAACTTACTTTCTAGCTAAAGTGATTACAATTACAATTAATATTAAACTATTTAACAACTTAGACTTTTCTTCTAACGTAGTCTAAGTGTTTTTCAAAAAAATTATTCGAATTTAATTTTAGTTAGTTATTAAGAAAATATTTTTATCAAAGTTAAACATATTCAAATTACTGAGTTTTTTTTGTTACAGAGTTTTTTTTTGGGATAAAACAATTTATGAAATATTACAAAGACTTTGGCTTTTCTTATTTGATTTTTAACGTTTTAAAATCCCTATAATTATATATAACTTTGGGATTTGTTAATTTTTCCATTATTAGGTGCTTTCACTTAGAACTTACTATAGTGCTTTTTGAAATTATTGTTAATTACTATGGTAGTATTTTGAAAGAGGACAGTTACATTGTTTTAATAATGTATTTGAAGTTTCCATTATTTACTATAATTAAAAATTTGTTAAATAATTTTTCTAGATAGTTATTGTATTAAGCATTAGTTATAATATAATTTGCCGTATATTTGTGATAATATATGCCGTATATTATTAATTAAGTCATGAGCGCAAGCTATACTGTGACCAACCACTAAAATTTTGATTAGGAAGTCCAATAGCTATGTATATTATATATTGAATAATACATCCTTGTTGAAGACTATTGTTTAATTGATATTCTTTGAAGATTTGATGTTATGTTTTTAAGTTTATTATTAGAAATAACTCGAAAAATTTTATTTCGTATCTTTCTTTCAAACATGAACACTAAATGTGGTGCATATTTATATTAAATAACTTGTATATCATCTCATCTAGCTAAATATGGTATCAAAGGCTCAAATTCAATGAAGCAAGCGGTTACACATTTTTTGTTACCATAATTAACAAAAATTTAGTACATTTATTTTTAATCAAAAAATAAAGGCTGAAATGTTTTGCAAAAATGTTGAATTTTCGCCTACAAGTATGCAATTACAGTATCTCAATTTTCTTTTTTTATTTCCAAGTCTCGCTTCTCTGCCTGCAGACATCAGAAGATAATTTACTTATTGCATGAATTTTGCCTTTCTTAACATTTTCATAATATTAATATAAAAAGTAGTTAGAATATAATAATGATTTTTTCTTAATAAATCATTATTTATTTATTTATTTATTTATTTATATTAATATTGCATACATAAATGTAATGCAATATTATTGAACCATCGGCTACTAAGGCCATTATAGGTTTTTATACTATTATTAAATTATATACTAATATTATTTATTTTGTTTATATTATATACTATATATTTACATTATATTTGGTCGTAAGGGGGTATGTAAAGAAAAAAAAACACTTACGACCTGTGCAGGGATCGATCCCGCACTCCTTCGGTTAATACGCCACACGCCTACCCACTAGGCTACCGAAGCCCCAAATCATTATTAAAGTTGAAATAAAAATTATATCTTTAGAAATTTTTTACATTTTGCTATGGCTAAGTAAGTATCCATGCGTACTTTTTTTAAATTTATTTAGGCCAGTCAATATTAAAATAGGATTTTACATCTTTATATAAAGGTGAACACAAATTTTCTATTGTTAACAATTGAAAACTGTGAACAACAAACAAATAAACTAAATAGTCAAATTTTATAATATGTATAAGTTATTTTTTAAAGCTTTTTTGTTTTAGTACTAAAATAGTTTTGTGTTTCATATAAAAAAAAACTTATATATATATATACATATATAAAAATGTGTATGCAATCTAAATAAATCCTTTATTACATAAAAGAATGAAAACAAAAAAACAAAACATTACATTTTTCAAAACTAATTTCAAAAACTTGGTTTTGCAATGATTGTTAAACATTTATTTAATTTAGAAATATTGCTTTATGAAATAGGTAATTCAATGCCTACATAAATACATCAAATCGCTTGTGGTAACAAAAAAACAATGAATGTACCACAATCACGCCAGAAAAAATCTTGGATACGTCAGATTAAGATAAAAAGAAATACAATCCCAATATAGGGAAGAAAAAAAAAACGTGAACAGAAGGAAACGATAATAAAAATTGAAATCAATGAAAACCAAACATTTATTTTTTATTTACTGGTAAAAAAGAACCACCAGAATAACAAATAACCATTATTTTCTGAAACGTTAATAATAGAAATCAAATTTTTAACTGTTATACGATATCCGTATTTAATTTGGTTTTTTTTTTTTTAATATCATATTTTTCTTGCAATAAAAGTTAACTAATGATTTATATTATTATTTATTTTTGGTATTTTTTTATTACATAAATTATAATTGATGAACAATTAGTTAGGCTGAACCAATTGAATTAAAGATCAAAAAGATTTGTATTATAATAATTTCTAGTGTACCATTCTAATAATGTTATGTTGGCAGGTTCAAAAACAAGGCAGATGGGTACTGGATTTTGTATTAGAGGAAGTCCCGCTGGGGCCAATTTAAATTCCGCTGATTTCGCTAATACAATTTTGCCCTACAATTGACTGCTGTTAAGAGTAGTTACCACGGTTAATGAACTTGACCACCACGGCCACCACGGTGAATGAATTTGACAGTTACGCATTTAAATTATAAACCGGTTAGATGTTTCCCTGTTTATCTCGCACCGAACTCTCATACCTATCTCTCATCCCAATTAAAAAAAAAAAAACTGTGTTTGAGAAAAACAAATAAAATAACGGTACCTACAGACAAACAAATTTAAGACTTTAACGTATTACTAGTCATCTAAATTTTACATTTTCCTTGATGTTAAACCATCTTTGTACGCTTTTTTTTCATGTTAAACTCTTTACAAATCAATAAAAAACTTAAAAATATAATAAAAAAAGACGGAACAAAAAAAATAAAAAACTGATTTTCGATTTTATTAGAGTATCATAAATATAACATTATATACGGGTATGAACTGAATTTCCATTTATTTAGTGAGTTCATGTAAAACAAATTGAATGAAAAGGTTAAATAATATGCAATTTAACCAGTAATAATTATTTATTACTCCCAAAATATAAGGATACGGTAAAAATAATCAAAAATTTTATTAGATTTATATAAAAATTTATTAGAAATTATAGTAAATACAGGTAAAATTAGGTAATTTAAGGTACATTTGCAAAAAAGGATATATATGATTATAGATTTTGAAATTGCAAAAATTTTCCGCTTGACAGGGTTGTTTGTAATTACAGTATTTATTTATTTATTAACATTCCAGTAATACAATAATAATTGTAAATCAAAAATTCTTGTAGGTGTAATTTTATTGGCACCAATTGCTATCTGCGGACATATCCTTGTTGTTTGCCAGTAAATTCCTTCCAGTCAGCTGTTAGCTGGTATAAGGAAGCGTTGAATTTGAACGCCATTAGTTGAGATGACATAAAAGTAGTTTAGAATTTTGACGTAATGTGTTGTTTTCATCAATGAGTATAGAGCATGTGTATAGTATTAATTGATTATAGTGTTTTTATTTAGACATGCGTAGAATTTAAGTAGTTTTTATTATTTTATGTGTATTAATTATCGTGTAGTTGTTATTATGTATTTTAATTAATAGTTATTTGTATTTTATGGATTATTTATAAGGTTATTCATGTATACCGCTTGAGTAACTATGAATTAAATAATGACTAAATGCTAATTGGAGTGTTGATTTGTATTAAATTACGTGTTTATGTTTTATTTAGATTAATCTATTTGCTTGTTATTTATTGTTGTTAATACATATTTCATTATTTTTAGAGCTTAGATTGTTAAATTATTGTGTTAGTGTATCATTTAAGTTAATCTGTTATATTAAAGAATTTATTTTTAGAGTTTAGTTTGTTTGAGTTATTGTGCTTATGTTTAATAGCTTGTTTCGCCGTTATTAAATTTTCTATGTAGTATTATTTTGAAAGTTGATGTAGTGTCTTAATAGTAAGGTTTTAATAGTTTTTTTAATTTTTTTTCCTTTCTATTCTTATGAAGAGCATGATTTTGATTTTGGAACCTTTTAATTTAAAGCATATGATTTAACCACTCACTTGTAGTCAGAAATATCCAACATCAGTTTTTAATAGAATTAATGTCTGAGTTTCTTTTTCAGAGTAAACTACTCTTTTCTACTCCCAACTACACCAACTTTTGAAAAAACTAGATAGGAGTAAATACGGTTATTTTAAATTTGTTAGCGTTCCATTTACCATCTACTCCCAACTACTTTCAACTACTCTTTTTGTGTAAAAGGAATCCAAACAATGTATACTAAATAAACCTATTTGTTAAGTTTTCAAGTAAAGAAACTTGTTTCATTTATACACAAAAAAGTCCCACCTGAACAGATCATAATTATTTTCGACAATGTTTATGACATAGTCAATTTTTGCCATACTGTTAGTGGAAAAACTACTGATAAATATTTCTCTTCTTTTTTTTTAATACGGTCTCTAATATGATATATATAAATAAAATATTGTACAGACTTCGTAAAATATATTGTAAAAGTTCTACGTAAAATAACATTTTTAACCATAACATAACATTTTTTTTTTTATAAAATACTAGGGATCTCGGTGGCCTTGTGGGTAAGAGCGTATAAGAGTGACACGCGTCGTAAGAGTTATTCCCCCTTACGACATTTACAGCCATGCCTGAAAAGGAAAGGCTGTGTAATTTCCTGTTCACATTTATGTGGCAGAGAAATGCACAAAAAAACTTTTTAAGATTTCATTTGATTGAACGAATTTGCATTCCAATAAAAAATTACATTTAAAAAAAAATGCCAATGAAAAAATTAAAATTGTTTGTAATCTGTGCAAAATTTCAACTTGCGAAATCTTTGTTAATAACATGTCAAACGCTTAACCACTCATCAATCTAGGACCTTTTAAATTCAATATAAAACTTCAAGATTAACATATTCCGTTCATTATTTCCTATACTAAATTAGAAATATACATCCCAATCAAAACGATTTTTTGGTTTACCTTGACTTGCCCATTATCCAGCATTGAGAAGCACTTAAAGATCAGAGCCTTTACTTTTATTTATTTTTTACAATTCATTTTTCCGTAATTCTCATTTCAATTAAAAACACTTTTGACATGTACAGGACATGTACATTCTACCTTGGTTAATACGCTATGTGTGTAGCCTCTCGGCAAACGAGGCACAATTTTTTTTTGTTAGTTCATGAAATTCATTTTTATGAAATATTGAAAATTTAGATTGCTTTTAAATTAATGGCCATAACTGGATTTTTCTTTTTAGGATTTCAAAAATTACAGTTGAATGTGTTAATAAAGTTAAAGATTAACTAAATTTGCATAATTATTTGTATTTTGAGTAACTATTAAAATGTAATAGAATAACTAGTAAGAGTATTTGGAAATTTATTTTAATTCATTTTAACTTTAAAACTATTGATGATCGTATCTAATTTTATCTAAAATCTATTTTTAAAGATGAACTATCTGTAGTTTTGAAAAAAGTGTTAATTTTAGTTTTATTCTATTAAATAACAGGACATTATTGTAAATTTTTATATATAGAACTAATCAAAACATTTCGAAATTTGGAAGTTGTCTAGGCAATTTAATACTACGTGTCTAGTCTACTTAAAAGTTTAGTAATGTTAAAGAAGGAAACAACACCGGTTATTATTTTTAACTTGTGTTTAAAGCTTTAAAATTAAAAAAAAAATTAAGAAACCTTTACTTTTTTGCTTAAAAATAAAATTTTCCGTTATGCAAATATGTATAAGTAAAAGGATCAGCTAATGTTACATGCAAATATGCCAAAAAGGATTAGCTATAAGACATAATTTTTACAATAGCTTTTTTTTTTTTAGATTTTACATTATTGTATATTTTTATAAAATTACTGTTATCGGATTAACGATAACATTTATTTCCTTTAATTTTTAAGCATTTCGAATCAATGTACAAATTATATGTTTTCGCTCTTTTTTGTTTATTTATTTTCTGAAATCAAAGACATGTACCAAAGTCATGTTAAAAAATTACAAGCATATGTTATTTAAAAATTTTATTATATTTTTTTTTTTTTTGTTAAATAGACTAATACAATTTTTATGTTTTTGCTCCTTTTTTTTTGCCTATTATAATGTTTATTCTGAAAGAATAAAATTATTCAAAACTGAACTTATATAAAACACCAAACGAAAACAGAAAAATGGAAATATTGTAACATTAATTATAACATTTTTTTTAATTAAGGCTGCAATTAAGAATTTATTATGAATTAAAAGTCTACAGAGACTACCAAAACAACAAAAAAAAAAATTAGAAATAACTGCAAGAATTTACCCAATAATATCTTTTACTTTAATGTAAAAAAAAAGATGGATCGACATAAATTTGAATAATTAAAATATTAAAATGAACTACTAACTATCTTTAATAATAATTTTTACATCAGAGTTACTAGGCCATTTTTTTTTTGTACTGTTTTTTTTTATTTTTTTTTTATGTGTCAGTTATAAAAATGAGCACGAAACATTGCAGCAACCTTGCTTCTGAATATATCATTATTTTTTTTTTTTTTTTGTTTTATCTGCTCTCATAAAAATTTAATGTAAAAATAATACTTTTACAGTTTTTTTTTTGTGTACAGTAGTATCTAAGATATTTTACAGTATTTGGATATGAATTTTCTTGTATTGTACCGTGCGTTATTAGCGAAGCATTTCAGGGAAAATTTTTTTTTATCTTCTCTTTTAATCTTCTGGTTTTCAAAATTTTTTTTTTTTTTTTTATTCTTTTTATATTCATTTATATTTTATTCATTTTGGTATTATATTCTATTTCTTTACTAGTATAGTTTTTAATGTTTTTTTTTTTACTTTTTATTTTTAACTTAGAATTTCTAAAAAAAAAAAAAAAAAAATAAATAAACACAGAGGAAACAGAGAAAAGAACCAGAACATAAAGAAAAATAGAAAAAGTAATTCCTCATAGTGGAATCAATTGCGACAAAATTTGTATATAAACTATAATATATATAGCATATATGCATATTATGATAAATATATAAATATATTTGGGAATTTACGTGTATATAAATATTAGATGAAAATGCGGTATTTTTCAGCTTACTTTAACAAAATTTTCAAAATCAAAAATACTTATATGTATAAGGAAAAAAACAATAAACACAAACATTTAGTTTTTATGTTTTAGAATTTTGCCTCTGTGACTATACGATAAAAAAAAAAAAACAGAATAAATTTAAGTTTTTGAAGGAATTCGTCTTACGAGACAGATTTTTGATTCATTTAAACAATTCAATTAATATAGACTACAAATATTATATTTTCAATCACACATATAAAGGATATTATATTTCTATTTTTTTCTATTTTTCTTATTGTTTTTTAAGATATACCCTTTATATATATGATTGAAACATAAATAATACCTACAGAATTTATCAAACTATATATGTATATATATATATATAAAAAAAATTTAACTTGTAGAATGTAGAGCTTTTATTTTATGTAAATTTATCTATCAATTGCATTTATAGCAAATATATAACAAATTTATCTATAGATAAAATTAAAATTAAAATTTATCTGTAAATGCAGTCAAATAATTTTAAATAATAAAATTTCTTTTAAAATTTTAGCCTATCTTTTGTAAATATGAATGATTGTCCTAGGTAAATGATTTTCTTAGTTGTCTCTTTAAACTTCGAATAATGCACTTATTTCCTTAATTTCTATATTCACTGTATCAAGAGAATATTTAAAGTTTGGAGGAAAATAAATTGCAGCAGTTGTATGTCAGTGTTGGTACTCATATTGTATAATTCATCTTTGTTTTTTATTAATGTTTGTGCTAGAAGTTTATTATTTATTGGAAACTAATTCTTTCACACCTCATTTTAAATTTCGTTATATCAGAATCAGGTAAAGATTTTTTATACTCTTAAAATCGTTGTTTAGTGATCATTGATTTTTTCATCTTATTGCTAATCTAATTGTTGTTTAAAATTCAAATAAAAAAAACAATATTAAATAATACTTGAAACTAAATAAAAAATAATTGTCAAAGGACACATAATAAAAGTTTTTGAAAGGCAAAATAATACGAATCAAAACATAGATTCCCTGCATCCTGAACATCAATATGGAGAAAATGTAAAGAAGGTAATTTTTTCGTCTCTATAAAATTCGTAACGCAAGTGTAGAGATGTTTCAGAAAAGATTAGTACACAATTAAAAACTTTTCTGAATAAATGTTTACACCCTTGCATAAATTGTGTTTCCTGTTGTGCATATTTTTTTTCAATACTCTAATAAAGTACTGATAGTACGAAAAACTTTCCAGAAAATAGGTTTAATAATAAACCGAAAAAAGTGTAATTCGATCGGTCTTATACTTCGTAGATCTTGAGAAGATATAGCAAAAACTTTTCTAAATTAAAATCTATAAGGTTACAAAAACGTGTTTATAAAATATATTGCACCAAACATTTGTAGTATAAGTTTGTGCGGAAGAAAAGCATGGAGTCAAGTAAAAATAGTTACGCAAAATCATGTCAATTACAGAATATTTATTGTATCTTTATGCGGACAGTGGTGTAGAAGAACATTGTAAAAGGCAAAAAATTACTGTAATTCTAACGATTTTAAAAATTTAAATAAATTAAAAAAAAAAAAAAAAAAATCAATTGAATTCTAATGAAAAAACTGTAATTGTGCTGACGTTTGAATAAATTTTAGATTATAATATATTATATCATTTGCAGTATTTGTTAAGATTGTTTTATGCTGCAAATTGCATTTCATGTTTTATAAAAAGATAAATTAAACAAAAGAAAGAATAGTCATCCTTTATTTTTATTTAAAATAGATACAAAAAAAAATACACAAAAAAAAACATAAAATTTAAATCCAGGTTATGGGTTTTGGTACTATAGTATAGAAAATGAATGGTCTATACTTTCTTTTTCTTTCATTTAATGGTAGAGTGGTGGTATGTACAAGAGTGACGTAAATTTTAAAATAAAAATTTATTAAAATTTAATGCATAAGATGTATGTATGTATGTATGTATGTATGTATGAATGTATGTATGTATATATGTATATATATATATATATATTGAATAATGTATAAATATAAAATATAAATATGTTTATATGTATAAATTGAAATTTAGGACGTAATTTAATCATGCGAAATAAATATTCAAGAACTTTTATTTACTTTTAAATTGTGAAAAATTTAGAAATATATATATATATATATATATATATATATATCATACAAACTCTACGAATAGTATATATATATATATACTCGATATAATATATATTCGAGAAAATTTAATTTGAATTTTAAATTTTATTTTATCTATAAATAAAACCAGTGACCTCAATCAATATGTTAATCAATTAAAATAATCACCTTTTATAATGACTTTATGGATAGAATTTAATTGATTGTTGGAAAGTTTATGAATAGAAAGAGTAAATTTGTTTAAAGGTAAATGTATTTTATAATTTTCATTTTTTAAAGCATATATTGTTTACATATTATATAGATAAAAAGTCATATTAAAATTAATTGAAAAAAAAAAAAAAATATACTTAATTTAAATAGGCAGAGGTTTAATCTAACATTTAAACTTTTAACCTCGATGGTAGGAGCAAATAAATTTCAATTATAGCTTTATATACAAAAAATCACATGTATTATGACATAAAAAATGAAAATTGTTTTGTTGTCAAAAAAATTTTCCTAACTTTTTTCATTTACTGTTGACTTTCATTCTTATAATTTAGTTTAGTTTATTTATAATCTGATATTCGAAATTAGCAAATAGTTTATCTTTTCTTTAAATTCTACCATTTTTATTATAATCATAGTTAATTCCCTTCATACTCCCTGCTTTCCTTTTCTGCTCTTGTTCTTTATTTTTCTAATAATTAATACTACCAGTATCGATTTTTTAATATATGTATCACAAAGTCCTGTTTTCTTTTTTAATTTCTTTTAAATCAAAAGTTTCTTGTATAATTTTTTTTTTTTTAAATTGAAGTTTTCTTGAGCTGTTTTTTTTTATTAAAAAAATAAACTTATTTCAGTTTATTGGACTACTCAGTAGGTATAAACTGAACTTTACCTAGACAACTTCCAAATTATTTCTCAAAACTCACAAATTTTGTTTTGTATTTATATTAAAAATTAATAAAATGGTCTGTGAGTTGAAAAAATAATTTATAACAAGGTAGAATGTAAACCAAGGCTTTTTAATAGCGCAAATTTCCAAAAAACAATACAAACTGTTTAGAATTATTGTGTATATTATCTATATAACTAAGAAAAACCGTTAACACACATAAAAGCATATTACTTGAGCTTTAATTTTTATGTCTTGCCAAAGAAAAATATGTACAGGTGCCAAAGTTACCAGTGCCTAAAAATAGCAAATTTTCAATTTTTGAGCCCTAATAGCTTTTAAACAGAGGGTGACACAAAAACATTAAAGGAAACTTATACTAATTCTAAAAGTTCTTTCTTGTTTCAAAATTTCAGATTCCTATCTAAAGGTATGCCGGAGTTATGGAAAAAGAAATTTCATGCAAAATGTGGTTTTCACATAACGGCAAAATTTAAATACTAAATTTATAAAAATTGTATAATTTTGATATTAATTTACAAAGTTAAAAGAAAATACCTGTCGAATAAAGTTTTCAGATTGAAAAAATGTTAAGCAAAACATGAGATATACGCATTTAAAAATAGGACTTTTTCAAAGTTTGAGGAGCTATAGCTCCCTAGTGAATGGAACTACATGAAAACGTTTTTCCACAAAGTTAATTTTTGTATGAGACCTACCCATGGTTAAAATTGTTTTTCTCTATCTTTAACGATGTAGAAGTTGTGTAAACAGACGGACAGATTGAAACTAAAAAGCATATTTTTTGAAATTTTTTTTGGAAATGTGCTAAAAACACAAAACAAACTTGTATTTAATAAATTAAATCAACTAAATTTATAACATATAATTAATTAAGATACTAGAGGGAGGTTTTTCCAAAAAATTAAAATATTTTTTGTTAAAATTTTCTTCAAATTTTTTTCTTAAAATAATATAAAAAGATTAGGCTTCGTCTTACTTTACCCACTAAGGAGTCCTGAGGTTATTCAACTAGAACGAAACAACTTATTTTTTTTTTGTTAGGTCTGGCAACCCATAAACTGTTTAAATATAAATTCTATAGAAAAATTCTACCAATTAAACTTGAAAGTTAAAAAATCACTTAAAAGTTGAACATACATATAAATATATTATATATGTACTTATTTAAATAATATGTCTCTAATTTTCTGATGATAGCAAAAAATGTATGTTAATATGTATATATGTATTATTCTATTATATAATTATATATTATAATATATTGGGTAATTTCGTGGTAAATAAAGTTAATTTTGTTGTTTGTTCTCTTAAAAATTTCTTGCAATTTAATAATTTTATTGCCATTAGCAATTTTAAGAATATATATACATTTATATATATATATATGTATAAATTATGTTGTATTTGATGTTTTCTGAGAATTAAAATATAATTTAATAAAAAGAAAATTAAATAGAAATAAAAAACAAAAACAAATTTAATTATGATATTACAATTATTTTTAAAATAATATTATTTGAGAAGTTTTTTTATTTTTCATTTACCAGAATTGTTTAAAACTTTTTCAAGGATATAAAAGAAAATGTACAGAAAATTGAAATATTTATATTTGTATTTAATATTAATTGAATAATGAAAAATTAAAAAAATATGTATTCATTGTGAAATAAACTCATAGAACTTGAAGTTATAGTAAATATTTTTTTTCTAAAGGTGGGTGAAATCTTCTAAAGACACCAAGAATTTCCCCTTGATAGTGTTAGATTCTTATTGACTGAACCCCTTTAGTCAATATAACCGTATGAAAACTCTACCTGCTACCGCAGTATATTGGGCAGGGACTCGGGATATAAAAAGATAGGATAAGGATGCAGGAAACATTGAATTGTGAGTGGGACTGTAAGGGGACAATGAGTGGCCTATTATTATTACTGTTTTGCTAACTGTGACTGTAGCCATCAATATTTACAACATGCAGTGTATATAACACATTGCTGTATAAGCTAGTAATTGATGGCAATCCCATTCGGTAACACGGTAACAACAATTATTATTGGTATTGATATTAGTTATTAATATTATTATTATTTACTACAGAGTCAGGGCCATCTATTTTGCATATGTACCTATATAAATTGCATGATTTGTATGATAATTTTTTATCTAAAATTAATTTAAAATTAATAACGAATGTTAATCGAAGTCGGTTGGAATCTATTAGAAATGTTTATCTATTTTATTCAAACCTTGGATTTTTCAATAAAGGTCGGCACTTTATCCATTGTACGATAATATAATTGTTGAATACCCGAATTCTTTCTTTTGCAAAGATGTGACAAATGTGACAAATGTGACAAATGTGTCTAAATGTTAAAGTTTCCTGACAAAATTATTTTTACTGATTATGTTACTTCGAAAGGCTTTGGAAAAAAATTTTAAATGAATATTTTGTACATTAAGAATTTGTTGACGTTTAAAATGGTTACTTGGGTTTTCCTTAGTAGATTATTTGCAATTTTAATTAATCAGTTCATACCTTTTTACCACATTTATTTTCGACGGCCAGTATAGATAACTTATAAGTATAAACAACGGCCAGTATAAACAACGCAGCCAAAAACATATTCAACAAAAAGACATTTAGTAAAAAAAAACATGTTACATTACATATAGATTGGTACATAATTTTCTTATAAAATTTTTTCTTTCAAAACTTGCCAAATATTAAAATGCTAAGTGACATTTTGCCAAATGTCTATATGTTAAGTTTCCATTCTCCAAAATGTCTTCTTGTTAATGTTCACTGTTCAAATGTCCAGTTGCTAAGTAAAGGTTGAAAACTTTACCATACCGATTTTTGAAATTTGTAGAACTCACTGAATTATTTGATTGAAAACTGTACTAATAGTATTATTTTAAAAATACCCAAAATTGGAAACAGTATAATTTAATCTAATTTCATTTTGTTGATTATTCTCATAATTGCATTCCATTTATCAACAGCAGTGGTGTCGTTTTCAAAAATTTTCGGGGAGTAAATTTATAGGTAGATATTTTGGATACCATTTTCGAACTTAGTGTCGCAAAACTTAAAATATGTTTTTTGTTTTGTATTTTGTTAAACAAAAAAATTATGAATTAGCTTATTACAACAAAAAAAACAAAACATAAACACTAACATAAAACTTCAAAATAGAACTTAAAATAAGCAGCCTATTTAATTAACATACTAAATTTTTTCCAAAAAAATAAGAAATTGAATATAATAACTTATTACTGTCATTGAATTTTATTTATATATTAAATAAAAGAAAGTAGGGGAAGTCTTATAAAAACCGTACTCGACAGGACTTGTGACAATTAAAACTGACGGACGTTAATTCCAAAAATAAAGAAATTAAAGCCCGTGGGCGTTCTGTCACTGCAGCTTCTACGGTACTGACAGTACTACGCATTATAAATAGTAATACGATACTACTATAATAGTAGTATACATACTACTGACAGTACTACGCATTATAAATAGTAATACGATACTACTATAATAGTATATTCAATAGTGATGGTTTATAGAGGTTATTGAACGTAACGTAATAAAAAAGATTTTTTTTTGCGTTATGCTGTAGAAGAATTATGACCAAATAAAACAATAAACCAGGATAATAAACATTTAATTTTTGGAATGACGGTTTTTTTTTTCAGTTCCATTAAATATTTACGTATTTGTACAGTATATGTATTAAATAATAATAATAAAATTATTTCGTAATTCTTATATTAAAATTACAATGTTCTAAACTCTATTAAACGGAAAATTAAAAGAAAACTTTTTTGGTATCATTAAAAATAAAATACTATTAAACATTAAAAACTTAATTATCCATTAAAATACAACGTTCTTAATTACTTTTATTTTCATTTATTAACTTGAAATTGTTATATTTGTTTGTATTAATTGGATTAAAATTACATACTGTTATCTGTAAATAATCTATTTAATAATAAAAATAAAATGAATAAAATATGTATGTTCATATGTGAAAGTTATCAGAATTCCTACAATTAATTTCACTTAAATCCAATGTTAATTAGATATTAAAGTTTGTAAAAACAGAAGAGAATCGTATGTTTCCTGTTAAACCATGCGGGAACAACAACATAAAAAAAACCATAAAAAATTATAATATAATAATTTGCAAATTAAATGCACTGAAATAATTCCCTAAGAAATATGGCCGAATCGGATTTTTAAGCGGTAATAAAGCTGAAATCGAGATTTTTTTTATAAATTCGGTCTTAAAACCGTTTCGAAAGGGAAATAAAATTGCATGAACTTTATTACTGTTTCCTAAATACATATTATATTTTTTATCTTTTTTCTGTATTGTATTTAGAACTTGTTGTTTGTTGCGTTCATTCCAGAAAATTTTCTAGTTGTTTTGAGGCACCTTTTAAAATATAGCATAGAAAGAAAAGCATATTTGGTTTTGGGTTTTCTATGATTATTTGTATAACGATATATTACCTTTTTCCAGAAGGTGTAAGTAAAAGAAATTGTAGTAAAGCTAAAACATTTTATAGTAAATTTTCTGAAAAAAAAAGAAATATATCTCCTTGTTGAGAAAACCTTAAAATAATTAAGAAGGATAATTTTGAAATACCTTGTTTTTAAAATATGTATGTAATAAAAATAATTAGTAGTGATTTTATGATTGGTTGCAGCACCAAGTTTAAACCCTCAGAATATTTATATATATGTTTATGAAAGACTCTGAATTAGCATTAATTTTATAATTGTTACAAAATTAGGATTTTAATAACTTTTTTAGTGCGGACCAGGAGACAATAGCATTACATTATTCTGAAAATATATTTTTTTATCAAAATTACCATATCAGGGTAGAATAATAAAAATCATATGGATTGAGGATGAGTATTAAAACAATATGTTAATTGCATTATGTTCAATTAGAATCTGAAAATTATTTTGGAATAAAAATAAAATTTGACTTTAATAAATTCGGCATTATTTTCATTTCAAGTTGGTAACTCACATATGTATGATTTAAGAAAAGTTAAGATGAAAATTAACAATCTTTCTTCAGATTATCTCTCCAATTTTTTGTACCCATCATAATTCTATATTTAGCTGGTTAAAGTCCAACACTATCCGGAAAAATCACGTGCCATTCTTCTGTTCACAACTTTTTCACTGACACTTTCAAATAAAATCAAAACAAAAAATGGAATAGTCCCGAATTAAAAAAAAAACTCCAATTTCGGCTTTATTTCTTTGGGCATTATTTCTACGCATTATTTCCTCAAATTATGTAATTGTCAGTCAGCATATGTCAAGGGTATAACAACATAAAAAAAAAAACCAAAAATAAAAAAACAAAAATGTTTTTTTTCTGTCAAATGAAATCAGTCAAACTTCAGTTAAAAGTTGAAAAAATTTACAAGGCAATAATAATATAATATGTAAGAATAATAATATATTACGCGAATATTCAACAATTTCTTTTTTTAGGATATCTGTATAAAAATAATATAAATTATATATCGTTATTGTTTTTTTTTTACCAATGAATTTAAATTATTAAATTATATTTTGTTCCTTAATATTTTATTCATCGAATAAATTAAAAATAAATAAAAATGTCTTATAAATAAACACAGTAAAATTGAATTTAAAAATAATTTAATAAATGAATAATGATGTATTTATTTCATTGGATGTTTTCAATTATTTTATTATAGCATTTTATAAATTAAATTGTAGGCGGATGATTTTAGTAATTTTGTCATTTGAAATTTTTTTTCATATTTGTCATATATTATTAAATGGTACTTTGTAATATGACTTACTACAATTTGAATGATTTTATTTATATATTAGGAATTATTAAATGTTGTGTATTGTATTATTTTATAAGGTAAGTGAATCTTTTCGAAAAGAGTTGATGTTAAGTTTCCCTAGATTTATGCAACGATGATACCGCTCTAACGGAAGAAGCTTCAAAAGTTTTTCTGATCCATGTCTGAGACTTCATATAAATCTTGGAAAAAAAATTACCGAGATATTTTCGTCTTTTTCCGGACAGACTAAGGTAGATGCAGAGAAAATGCTTCATATGCTATCTATAGCTTCAATTCATCTACAAAATCTATAGTTAATATCAACATTGTTTATCTTTTAGAATATTTTCGGACATACATACAAAATTGTTTTCTAAACATTGGTCTGTTATAACACCAACTAATTGTCTTATTTAGATCTAGAGAGAGAAAGTATATACATTTGGCGTTATCTAGCCTTATTTAATTTGCATTAACTTAATATTGAATTTCATGGTTTGTACAGCATGTATAAGTTATAAGTTAAATTTTATTATTGCTAATGTATTACTTCTTAAAAATTCTGACATCTCTTATTTTTTAAAGAGAAAGAGTTCCTTCGCAGTTTTTATGAATAAGTACTTTTACCAAAATGGAGTACGTTATTAGATTGAATTGGATTAAAAGTTGTTAATAACAAGTCAATTTTGTAGATATATACTAAACATTAGTCAACAATTTTCTTAGCATAATTTAATTTAAATAATGTTTCTCAACAAAAGTGATAAATTAATGTTATTATCTCAGTATCATTTCATTAAGTATAACTTAAATTTCGGAAACATTTTGTTCAATTATTTACTTTCCAATGTCAGATTATTTATTAAAAGTAGACCTGGTCCTAGAGTTTTCACTAGGCAAATTGTTTAGACCTTTCACTAGGCAAATTGTTAAAATGAATTTAAATCAATTTTAAAAGGCCAATAGTAATCTATTATTGAATAGATTTTTCTATTGTAATCCTTTTTATAAGTTAAATAAGTCATAAATAAGTAATGCAAAAAATTAAATTAAAAATTATTAGATCAAAGATTTGACAATAATAAGATTTGATATAATAATATAACATACACAATGTATGTATGTATATTTAAATTTGTGCTGTAACATAGAAAATATTCATAGCAAAATACGAATAATTTTTCTCACTTTGATTTGAATTAAACATTGACTAACTTTTGTTAATTCTTTGCTTTTTTCTTTTTGTTATAAACATTAAAAAAATATAAATACATTTTTTGTTTTCTAAATAATTTTGTTTTCTTAAATTCCAGTAAAAAGAACAAAAACAAACCGGGCAAAAATAAAAATTTGAAACAAAAGAAGAAAATTTTTCACGTGTCATGTACTCGTACGTTACATTTCGCGCTGATGAGCTTTGTTAATAATAAAACATAAGAAAAAAAAAACAACATGTGTATATTTGAATAGAAGAATATATACATATTATGTATATGGTGTAAAACGAAAATAACAAACAAAAATAGTGAATAAAAAATAAATAAAAGAAACAAACACAAAAAAAAAAAAAAAAAGAAATGTTTGTAATCTTGCTTTTGCGTATGTGACGCATGCATGAATAAATGACGATTACATGACCCTGAATAGTATTATGAATAGGTTTGTGGTAACAAAAGCTTATAAGAAAACAAAAATAAATTAAAATTTTTACCGTTAATATAATTAACAGTAATTAAACTTTTTATTTAATAAATGTATTTTGCCATATTTATTACCTTAAAATAACATAACAGAATTGTTTTGACTTTCAATGCTTAAAGAACAAAATCATCTTGCTGGGATATCAAAGAACTAACTAGAATCAATAATATCAGGACAAATACAATCTCCCGTTCTTATTTAAACTAACTATTTAAAAAATTTCAGGCTTTAATAAATTAATTGTTTATAGTTAAACATATATATGTATACTTAAAACATTTGACGTATTTTATATCTACTCTTCAAAAACGTAAAATTCTCTTGTAGTCTTAAAACTCGATTAAATTTCTTGATTTGCCGAACTACAATTACTTTAGAGTTACAATAAAAAAAGTAAAAATTGAAATATAGATTCAAAAACGAAAAAGGCCTGCTATTGAATTTTTATTATAAATTTACTAAGAATAATAAGAAAATAACAGAAGTAAAGCACATACTGAAAAAGAAAATTACTTCACTTAAAATTTTTTTTTTTCAATTCTTTTTTCTTCTTATCAGTTTTCCACACATTCCACACATATTAAATTCAAATGCATATACATGCATATACATATACATATGTATATATATATGTATTTTTAAAATTAATCCATATAAGTATATATATATATATATATATATATATATATATATATATATATATATGTATCTTTGCAGGATAAATGACACATAAAAATAAGACAATAAATGAATACGGGATAAGGGAAATGCAAAAATAAAATATAAAACACAAGAGAATCAAACAAATTCGATTTTTATTGGTATTATATGTCAGTCAGTTGTAAAAGGCAATATAGAATACCACTGCAGTAAAGATTATGTCCTTTTTGAAGAACCACCAGGTTGAATATCATTTATCTAAGGATTTAGAATTAAAGTTTTTCAAACCAAATGTTTATTATGGTGGTATGTATGTGATAGAAAAATATAAAATATAAACAGTTTATGCCTTTTGGAGATTTTGTTACTTTAAATGTCAGTAAAAATAATTTTCAGGTTTACTACTAAAGTAGTAATACATAAATTTTTTACATTAAATCATTGAATGACTAATAAAAGGGAAAAATAAAGTGTGAAAATAAATTAAAATGATGAAAGAAAAGAAATGGGTTGCAATTACTTATGGGTTGCAAATACTTTTTTTTTATTGATCTATCAAGGATTTTGGAAAATATTTGAAATTTTAAATGAGATTGAAAATATAAATTGTAAATTGTAAAAAAATATAAAATAAAATATTGACTTATTCTGATTTTGATCTCATTGACTCCTATAATGGAACAAAAAAAAAAAAAAGGAAACCAGAAATTTTTTTAAATTACGAGAAGAATACAATAAACGCTTGTTGCTTGTAATAATTTTTCTTTATTTAAATTTTTTTTTGTATTTAAATGTTTTCTACAATGAAATAATTTAGTATTATAAGTTATAACAAATCAAAAACTCTGTGAATTCACATTTACCTTATCTTACCTTAATAGATTTACATTTTGAAACTTTAGTTTATCATTGTAATAATAAATTCTCCTAAAAGTATGCAATATATATTTATTTAAAATTTAGAATAATAGCAATAATCGTTTGAACAGGGGCTTCGGTAGCCTAGTGGGTAGGCGAGTGGCGTATTAACCGAAGGAGCGTGGGTTCGATCCCTGCACAGATCGTAAGTGTTTTTGCTTTAAATACCCCCCTTATGACCAAATATAATGTAAATATATAGTATATAATATAAACAAAATAAATAATATTAGTATATAATTTAATAATAGTATAAAAAACCTATAATGGTAATGGTTCAATAATATTACATTACATTTATGTATGTAATATTAATATAAATAAATAAATAAATAAATTGTTTGAACAGGAGCAGGGGCCTCGGTGGCCTAATGATTAAGCACATTTGTGTTAGTGCAGACTGAGAGCGTGCATATTCATATTCCAATGCATATAGCATGTTTTTTTTTAATTGAAGGAAAATTTAAATAAATAAATACATTATTAACACGCAACTACTTCGATGGCGGAGTGGTTAATCACATGGCTTATTTTCAAATGCTGAAAGGGGCCTATTCCACCAAAAATACAATTTACATCTTTTGTCTCTTTTTTATATTATGAACTGTTTATCTTTGTATATGAATACGTACTATATAATAACACATGTGAAGTTGGATTATAAAATTTAGTCTATTAGAAAATTTCTCAAATAAATTAAACTAATATTTACAACAAATTAAAATATGAAAAAAGAAGCAAGAATGTATTTGTTAACTTTTATAAGGGAAAAACAAGAAAGGAAGGGGAGTGGAAATCTTTGTAATCACTATACCTAATGTATGACATTTTAAAACGTTTTTATTCGACTTGTAAAAAAATTACTTAATGTCTTTTACTTGTTAATGAAGACTTGTTACAAATGAAGACTTGTTTTATATATTCTCTTTTTGGTGAAACAGAAAGTTACAATTTTACTATCGATTTACAAATTTGTGATTGTAAATAGAATTTGTAAATTGTGAAAATTTTAATATTTTTTTACAAATTTATTAAAATTTCTTACAAATTGTAGAATTGTATTTTAGGTGAAATAGGCCCCAAGTTATATAGAATTTGTGATTTGAAAGGAATATTGCTGAACAATAATATTCTCCTTGGAACAAAATATGTATTACAATAAAATAAAATAAGTACAAAAATTTATTATTAATTATTCAATTTTTAAAGTTCAATCAAAATAAATAAAAATCAATGAAAGAAATACTTTAAAAATATATTTGATCGTCAGGAATTCATAATTTAAAAAATCCTTTACAGTATATTCACTTTTTAATTCTATAAAAATTTAATTTGGGGGGCTTTAAAATTATTATTTCAAAGTTTTAGAAAGGATGGAAAAATGAAAAAAAAAACAATAGAAACATTTCAAAATATATTTTATTTTTATTAATTCAATTAAAATTTTTATAGCATTTCCACAACCAGTCATTTTATTATAATTTTCTTAGAATTTGAATGATAGCTTTTTTTTTTCTACTGTTCTTAGTTATATTTAAAAAGTTTTTTCTTCCTATTTTATTAAAAATAATTTTAAATTCAAAACACATTTCTAGTTTAGTATTTTTCTTGGGAATTTAAATTTTTTTTTTCTTTTTTCCTTTTTTTTTTCTTGTTTCGTAATAATTTTTATTATGAAACCTAAAAGAATTGATTTAGATGAAATAGAATATCTTTTTATATTTTTTGTTTTGTATTATTTAGGGATGGTGTTCTTTATATTAAACCTTTTGAAAGTTAAAGCTATATAAAGTGGGATCATTTTTGATAAATCAGATTCTTTTAAAATCTGAATTTCTTTTAAAGTTGTATAATTTTATACTAGATACTAATTGAAAATATGGTATTTGATTTTAAATTTAATAATTAGATTTAACGATTGTCTGTAGTATAGGATAAAGTCGGACAGCACACTACATAAACCAATTTTATTTATTATCAATTGATTTATTTGAAAAAATTATTCAATTAATTCATGTCTCATTTACAAAGTTGGTCATAAAGAAAAACATATATAATATAACATAAATCGTCTAATAAGCAAAACTTAGGATCTCTAGTAGAACGTATACTACATCTATAAAGAAAAAAAAAACAAAGAGTGATAATAAATGATACTAAAACTTACTCATATACAAAAATATGTAATATAATCATATTGTACGTGTGTTTTAAACATATACTCCTTCATAAATAATTAAAACTTTTTTTAAATTGTTCGTCACATATGTGCTCCGTTTTTTTTTTTTTTTTTTTTTTTTGTAAATTCATTTCTTTTTATTGTTGTTTTAGTTTCAATGATTCGAAAAATCTTTTTTAAAAATTCAACATAGTGCACTTTTAAGTGGTTAATCCTAACTTAAAAGAATCCCATTAATTTACTATGGTGGGTTTTTTTTGGTGAAGAATAATATCCCATTACATTTTTTTCAGTTTTATTTTATTAAATTTTTTCTTTTTTTTTGTTTGTATTCAGTTTTAATTTTTGTTTATTTATGGGTGATGTGTGATGAGGGAATAAAATTAATCGTGGTTGATTTTTACAAAATATAAATCGCTTTTTCCATCTCTCTTTTTTTTCTTTCATCTTCTTTAACAAATCATACTTATGGAAAAGTCCCCAAAAATATTTCATTGAAAAATGATTTTAAAAAAATGACAAAAAAAAAAAAAGGGAAAGATCCAATCTTTTAAATTGAAATCCTAAAGCTCTAATAATTTTCTGAAATAATGGAGGATTAATTCAAAAAAGCAACTGAATGTTATTTTGAGTATAAGTTAATACTTATATATAAATATTTAGATATAGACACTTGTATATACATTTCTATATATATAAATATAATATATTGTTTGAAAAAATAAAAAAAAAAACAATATTCTTTTTGAAAGTAAAATAAAGAAGATAAGGAAGTTTTAGAGTTTCGTGAAAAGATGATATATAATGATAATATGTTATCATACCCTTATGAGTGACTATACAGTATTAAAATCAATGCTTTATATTATACTATATTTTTTATTACAATATACAGGTACACATCATATTTGATTAACTTTCAATATTTTGTATTTTTTTTTTTTGTAACTACTTATTTTGATTATTTTTGACTGTCTTTATATAATTGATTTTCACAGATTTTTTGGTTTTTTTCTTATAGGTTGATTAAAAAAAAAAAAAAAATGTATTAAATTTTCATTTAAACACAGTCATGTTCACATTCTGCATAGGAATATATAACATAATATATGTATGACTGATTATATATATGGCTGATGATATATGTAAATGATTAATGAAACAAATAGAGTATGTTTGCGTTAGAGTACAAGAAATTCCGACCCCCCCCCCCCCCCCCCACATAAATGAATTTTAATTAAACCTTCTTCAGATTGTTTTGGACAATTGTGAGATATGTATTTTAAATTAAATGAAAGAGTGAATTATCTGAAGAATCTCTTTATTTCATTATATAAACCTTCTTTTTTTATATTTTAAAAATTTTGGAAATTTTTATCTAGAATTATCTATTGTACTTGAAAATAAATTGAACTTCAATAGAATTAACTTGTCTTAAAGTAGTGTTATTTTGATTAAAAATTTGTTACTCGTAATAATACTACTATTATAATAGTAACGTAAAATTTTGTATTCGCTGATGATTTTATTACTATCACATTTCATCCATATATGAAAACAAAAACATTCTTATGACATAAAAAAAAAGTTAAATAAAGAACTGTATCATCATGATTTTCAAATAAAAACAATATGTTTGCAATAAGAGTATAATAATACACAAATATATATAATATGTAAATACAAATTACAATATATATAAAAGTTACATGTTTAAATGGATGAATTTAAATTTCTCAAACTTATATATTATAGATTTATGTTATGAGTTTCATCTTTTTTTATTTTCTTTGCTAAAACAATAAGCGCGATTTTTATATATTTTGTTTTTTTATACAAAAAAATTATTATATATATATTTCAAATGTACAGATGTGGTCATAATAAACAGTACAACCTTAATATAAAATTTAATAATGTTTTTAATATTCATTTTTTTTTCTGAACATTGGCAAAATGTTTAAATTACCAATCTTTCAATCTAAAGGTCGTAATTACATATCTTTTCAATGTTAGTCAGATAATATCGAATAGTTTAAATCCTAATCAGATCGATTAGTGCGTTCATAATAGATCTATATAAAACAAGAAATAAATAAAGTAATTTATAAATTTATTTACTCTAATAGCTTTTCATAGCTAAAATGTGATTTATTTTTGAAGGGATTCGTTAATAAATAACTTAAAAGTGGTTAACAAATTAACATATGATTCAACAAGCATATAAATGGCTGCAATAAACCCAAAACGCTTTCTGTAACATATCTATTTTACTATTCTGACCACTGTGTTTCATAATTTTATACAAACATTATAATAATAAGGTTATATATATATACATATATGATTATGGTAATGGTTATGGTTATTGTTATTTATATTTGTATGTAATATATCGTATATACTTTCATCATGACTCAGCAGTTAATTATTTACTGAAATATAAGTTTATCGCCATCTTTCATGAAAAAGTAAAATTTAATATCTATTTAAAGAGAATAAAAATTATATTAAATTTTTTTTTTTTTTTTTATCTACTTAATTTTTATAGCATTTACGTACCTAAAATTTAAGTATGTTTATTTACCATTATAAGATTTCATAAAATAAAAACAAATTGAACATTTTAATATAAGAAAAAAAGCATATTTCAAAGAAATAATACCTAATTTCTTTTGTTCATATTTTGATTTTTCTTTTATAAAATTACATGGAATTTTATTAAACTTAAATATCTCTTTTAAAATAATAATACAATATAAGAATGAATAAATTATAATTTTAAATAGAAAAGATATTAAAAAAAAAAAAAAAAATTTTAAGCAAAAAAAAAAAAAAGGAAACGAAAGATTGTAGGTAGAATATAATAAATGCCTTTTTTATTTTAAATAAATAATAAATATTAAAATTCATGTAGAGTTGTTGTTAAAGTTAGAATAAGTTTCAAGAGAGTTATTATACTTATACAATTTATCAAAATACAAACAAAATTGCTTATATACTTATATCAAGATATATTGCATATTTACAGGATGATATTTTTATTTTTTTTTTTTAAATTATAAAATAGTGGCATCCTGGCATTTGTAGTATTTCATTACATGCAAAAATATAATAATTTCTAATTTTGATTAAGTAAAAATTATAAAACTTTTATATGACTCCAAATATATACCTCTGTCTAATATTAAATTAGTTACTTTATACATAGTAAATTTTATATTAAGTTTTTTTTTAATTTTTTTCTATTCCATTATATTTTCACTATTATTATTATTTAAGTAAATAAAAAGAAAAAGTGAAACACAATTAATTTTAATTAAATCACGCTATTAACACGCAAAATCTAAAAAAAAAAAAAAGAAATAGTCAATTTACAAGTTTTTTTTTTATATAATATAACATGACTTTTAGTTTTTCGTAGCATTAATTCTATTACAATTTATATTATATATAAACATGTAAACAATGCCCATTAATGCTTACAAAGTTACAAAGTTTACAACAATAATTTAACAAAACAAAAAAAAAACCTTGATAGTTTCCTAGTTAATCAGTAATTACTATGCTGACGAAATTAAAATGTTACTTTAGTAAGTTGTTTTTTTCAATTTCAATTCATATAGTATAATCATAGTAAAATAAAAATTTCTTACTGATATTTATATCATTACAAACCATATACAAATATAAATTTGTAATTGAAAAAAATATATCAAAAATGTAAATTTAGATCATTTTTCCCAGAAAATTAAAAATATATTATGCGAAAATTTTAATCCCATTTGTACCAGAAATTTTCAAATATCTGAATTCATTTATTATAAAAACCTTTAAGATATATTATAATTCCGCGTTAGATATATTATTCAAGATACATTTTTTTTTTTTTTTTTTTGTAGAAAAAATTCATAAAATGAGTCAATATTTTTTGTTACTTTTTGCTTTAATCCCATTTTTTTTTTTTAACTTAAAACCTTTTCTCCCCTTAGGCATTATTCTGCGGAAAATTAGTTTTTTCATCATTTTTATGATTAGGTACTATTAGAAGAAGGGGTTTTAGTGAGTAAATATCCTATTTAGTCTATTTCTTTGAAAATTATGTTTTCTTGTTTAGAAAAAAAAAAAAAATTATTTTTAGCAGTTTTTTTTTTTTTCATACAATTTCAAAACAGATATCCTACCATTAAAATATTATATTAAAAAACAAAGGTAGACTTTTCTATACAGTTGAAAACAAAAATAAAATTTTTTCTTTTTTCAAATTTTAGTTTTATTTTTTAGAATTATTTGAAAGTTTCAAAAAACTTTAATCTTTTTATTTGTATTTTATTTGTATAAAAAAAAAAAAACTAAAAAACACATTTAACATTCTATAGAAAAAAAAAAAAAATAGTTTAGAATTTTTACTACAAAATAATATATAAAAGAAAAAAAAAAAAATTATTTTTTCTTCTTTCTTCTTAAAGTTTTCATCAAAATTATTCATGTATTAAAAAACAAAATTAATAAATTATACAAATTTCGAAATAGACAAGTAAATTTAACATATATCAAAAATTTCTTTTAATGAAAAAAAAAAAAACAATATAAATCTTGATTATAAAAATTTTATAAAATATTTGTCATGTTCTAGCTTTTATTAATATTGTTCGTGATATTTGTACTTTTCATCAGTAGTTCTTTTATAACTTATCAAATTAACTTTTAAAACTAATATTTGAAATTGAATACTTCCGATTTTCGTAAGATTTCCCATTGATACTATTTCATTAGATATAGTATAAATTATTCACTTTCATCGCCGTTCGATATTTTCTTAAGGAACTGAACCATATTCAAAATTTTTCACATAAGAAGTTAAACCTTATTTTCATTATTTTAATGTTTACTTAATTAGTTTTAAAATGTCTGTAAATGTAAGTAATTATAATTAGAATTAATAATATTAAGTCATTCAAATTGTTTTTATAAATAAATAAATTCAAAAACGAGCCCTATTCTTATATTTACTTAATTATCAATGAGATTAGATAAAAGCAATAAACCCTTTAATTGTTTATCTTTTTTTTTTGTTAAATTGTGAACAGAATAAAAAACATTTAATGTAAGGAAATTTAGTGCCTAATTCAGAAAAGTATACCCAACAGAATACAAAAAACACTTAAAATATATTTTGTCTTTTCCCATCGGATCACTTTAAGTTATCTAAAATTATTTGAAATTTTTTTTTTTTTCTACCCAATAGATCGTTATTTTTTCATACCAAAACGTTTTCCCAGCAAACCAAAAAAAAAAAAAAAAAGTATCTTTATGAAATATAATTTACAAAAAAGAGAAAAAAAATTAAAGGTGTCGTTCGTCAGCTCAGACATTTATCTATCTTAAAAAAAAATTTTTTTTTTCTCAATATTTAAGAACAGCTACATTTAAATATTAAAAGTTACCTTCATGCTTTAATATTAAGGACAATATATCTAAAAAATATTCATAAAATATTCATAAAATAAGGGAGAAATAAAGAAAAACTTAATATCTTTTAGGCCAAAAGTCATTTAAACAGAATAATAAAATAATAATTGTTTCATAGACTTAGAAAATTTATCTGTTTATTATAAATTTTGTTTCTTTTTTGTTCAGGAAATTAATATATTAAAAATGAAAATAGATATCCCTATTAATATCAAGAATGGAATTTTTTTTTGTTATTTTAAATTTCACTATTAAATTTTTTTTTGTATTCTGACCCTGAAAACAAATTTTTTTTTTCCTATTCTTTTCAATGTAATTATTGTCTTTATCTTACTTTTTGTTTTGTATTGTGTTGTTTTTTCTATTTTGTTTTTTTTTTTTTATTAAAACTTCATCTTATGGATTTGTGCCTTTTTTCATCTTTTCAAATTCCTCTTTCAATGTTTTTCTCTTTTAAATATTCGTTTTTGTTTGTTTTGTTAATTCATTTTTATGCTTATGTTTAATATAATACTGTTTCAGTATAATTCCCAGAACGGATCAAAAATTTCTTTTGATATAATCCTAAAAAATAAGAAATAGAAAAAAAAAAATGGAAAACAATAATAACAGTAAACATTTTTACTGTTATTAAGATTGTAGTAGTAGTATCAGTACATAATGAAAAAGAAATAAAAAAAGAGAGTAAAAACGCATAAAATATGCAAAAAATGTCAAAAGAAATCTCGATTTGGCTATTTATTGTCTATATTAATTTATAGCCTGCATAGTAAATTTGTAAGAACTTTGTCCAACATATAAAAAATGCATGAATTCACCAAAAAAAAAAAAAAACACATATATGTGTATATCAAATAATTAAAAGATTTAAATTTACTCAGCTATTCGTCATGTGCTTTGCTCCGTACAAAATACAAATAGCTAGTAAATCAAATAACATAAATCGAGCCAGAACATAAAAAAAAGAAGAAGTCAATTAGTAATTTAAAAAAACTGAAATTGAAACAGTATATTAAATGTAAAATACCATTTGTGATGATACCATTTAAATGTAAAATACCAATACCATACCCAAATATGTACATATGTATTTCACTTTATTCTTATAACTCATCGAATTTAAAATATTAAATACGTTTTAAAACAAAAATGCACTGATAAAATATAAAAAAATCCTGCGAATAATTAGGTCAGTAAGAATTATTCCATTTATTTATAAAATATTTTAATCAAAATAGATCTTTTAGTCCTTTAGATTTTCTGCGTAAAGGGCACTTTTCCATTAAAACTATTATCGTACATTGGTAGTGACGTATAGATATATTTTAATTTTCTATCGGGACTTTCATAGACTTCTAACTTCTATCGGAACTTTCACAAACGTTAACTGATTTTCAAATTATAGAAATAATTGAATTAATTCCAATTTAAAATATTACAAAAAAATTATTAAAAAGGAAAAGGATCACTATAACTCATACTGTAAATTTAAGAATATTTATATATAATATGAATATTTTTTTCAATTGCAATTGAGTTATTCAAGAATAATGTTGAGAAGAAATGTTATAAGAGGTTTGAAAAGTGTTTTATTATTATTATTATTAAAGAAATGCTTTTCAATGTTGTCTTTTATAAATTTATAATTTATAACCACATAAAGCTTAAAATTATAAAAACCATTAAATTATTACGTTTTTTTTTTTCAAAATCGCACAGAATATTTAAAAATTAAAGTTAATTTTCAAAACACCAAAAAAATTAACTTTGTTTATTAAAAGGAAAGAAAGCTATATCTATAAATTATCTCATAACATTTTGTTTTGCTTTTTTTTTTTTAATATAGATATAGATAGATATCCATATATATGTGTATAATAGTAATAAGATAAAAAAAAAAGATATTTTTAAAAATTTTGTTTTCACTTTCATTTTGTCTTCTTTAATGTTTTTTTTTTTATAATTTTTCATTGACGGTACAGAAATTTTACTTGACATTAACTTATTATTTCATTGAAATTTTATACTTGTGTTCTATTATTAAAAAAAAGCATTTTGTCTTCTGTCATAATTTCATTTCATATTATTTTTTACGAAAAATGTTTTACTTACTATGCATTTTTCAATATTTTAAACTAACATTAATTTTTGTTTTTCGTATACATTTCATAAAATGTTTCCTTTTCTTTTTTTACAACCATAATGTTTAATATATTTTATATATAATCCAAGGAGAGAGTAAAATCACACTCATTTGGATACAGGGACATGTAGGGATCCCAAGGAACGCATTTGTTGGTAAAGAAGCCAAATTGGCCATTAAGTCCTACTCTTACAATTCCAGTAAAATCATTAAACTATGCCTATAAAGTAATCAACAACATAATAAAAAACAGAAGACAGGCTATATACAACAGCACCATTATTTTCAGAAGAAGCCATAGCCCTGACACAAACAATACAAATCTTCTCAATAACAACAGAGAGCTGGGAGTGAAACTTAGCAGAATAAGATTGGGATGCACACTAGCAATCCACAAAAACCTGTTCGACAACAGTATTCAGTCACGCTATTTCTTCTGTATTGAAAGACTAACAGTGGAACACATATAATTAGAATGCCCAGAAAAAGAAAGTCATGAAGGTCACTGTATAACGAAAACAAGAGAGCTTCTTCAAAACTTTAGAATATGGCACAACATTTAACAACAAAGTAAAAATGAGAGAATCAAAAATAAAAAGATAATATAGTTGGCCCACATGTCTAATAGGCAAAGGGCACCAAAAATATCGACTGTCATTTATGCCAGTTCGGTACAAAAAAAATAAATAATAAATAAATAAATATTTTATATATATATATATATATATGTATATGTTTGTTTTTCCAAGAATGTTTTTCCAAGAAAAAAAAAAATGGAAATAAAGTGTGTAATACAAACCGTAATCAAACGAAGCGCAAAAATTAAATAAAAATTAACGGGTAATGTTAACTAAAATAATAATATTGAATAGTTGATTTTTATTGGTTTGACATACATTCACTATATATAATACAAATGTAAATAATGTCCTTCATAAATTTTGACATCTAATAAATTTCCTTTGTTCGGTTTATATTGGTTTTGTTGAAAAAAACTTAAAAATATTTTACAAAATATAAACTATAATTGATATTTATTACATATGTGTATCTATATACGTGTATATAATAAATGTTATGTTATGGAATTTTTAAACTGCTACTGCTTCCAATGTATGTAATAGTAATGATAATGTATTCTTAACTAATCTTTTACCCAGAAAAATCAAAGGAAAACATTATGTACATTATATGAACCTATCTAATTATAATATTATGTATGAACCTATCTAATTTTTTTGTGCCGAATATGTCAATAATAATAATAATAATAATAATATTTTTTTTTACAAATTACTGTTAAAATATAACTCGTTCATAAAAAAGTTTAAGATAAGTATTAAACAATTTTTACGTTTAAAAAACGGAAACGTAATATGAATTTCAATTATGTTTAATATTTATATTTAAACGTATTATGAATTTCTTTAAAAATGAAAATGTTTACAAATAAAAGAAAAGAGAATAATACTATATTAAGAGTAAAAAAAGAAAAAGAAAAAAAAAAAAAGAATAGACTTTAAAAGCTTTTAAAAACATACATTAACAAAATATTGATAAAAGAAAAAAAATAGGATACATTAAAAACCGGAACTAAAATGAGCTGAATTGAACTAAATTTAAAAAAAAATGAAATTCACATTTTTTTTTTCTCTCTCTCTCACTCTCTCTCTCTTTATCTTTATTTTATGTTTTCTCTTTCTTTCATTCATTTTTGTTTGAAGGAAAAGATAAAGAAAATATATGAAAAACAAAAGAATTGCGCAATCTCTATGTTTCTTTTTTTTTGTTATTTTTCTTTGCGCTTTTCGGTCAATTGATTATTCTTTGTGTTGGTGTCGCTAACATTTTTTTTTCTTCTGTTCATGCTTTATTTTTTTTTTTTTTGTTTTTGTTTTTATTTTCTTTTTTATTGTGTGAAAATTGAAAAATAAAAGAACACATTTTGTATTTTCTTTAAAAAAAAAAAAATCAACAAAAAAAATAAACTGAATAATAATTTATTTTATTTTCATTCTTAATACCATACTGATAGTATTTTTGTCAAAATTGAAAACCGGCAGTAACACTATATACTGTTACTTTAATCCAGTTTTTTTCTTGTAACTGTTATATTATAGTATATTTACATAATATTATAGAGCTGTAATATGGATGTTGAAATTGAAAAAAAGAAAAAAATAAAATAAAATTATATAAATAAAAATAAATAAATAAAACAAGCAAAAAAAAAAAAAAAATAAAAGAAAAAAAAAATTAATTGTTATTATTTCGATAAATAAAAAACGCACGTTATTTAGGTCAAACTTAAAAGAAAAAGAAAAAAAAAAAAAAAAAACAACACAGGAAAAATAAAAAAATAACTGTTGTATAAAAAATTGAAATGAAATGAAATATAAGATAATTTCAGTGTTAATGTTTTAACATGAACTTCTTTATATAACAAATATTAAAGCGGGATTTGTTTTTTTTTAAATTTATATAAGAGACTACATATAGTTATGACATTTCAATTGTTTATTGGTTATTTAAAATTAATTTTTTTATTTTTAATTGAATTAATATTTTTGATTAAAAATTTCTTAATCAAATTTAGAATTTAAAATTAAGAAAATTAATTTTATTTTGGTGGTCATAAAAATGCAATATAATAAAGCTATACTGTACAGCAGTTATAATTCTATAATAGAAAACTGCTATGTATAGCACATATTTGAAGTTAGGTTTTAAATTTTTTTTAAATTTCTCCACAGAGAAATAGGGTTTTTTTTTGTTGTAGTTAAAAAATGGAAGTCGTGGTTTTAAAAAAATTCCATTCTTCTCTTTTGTTAAGATTATTAGACAAAAATAAATAATGAATAAATCTATAGTTAAGATTATTTTAGACAAGAATATATGTATTATTACTGGAATTGCATATTTTAAAGGCTACTTCTAATTGACAAAAATAACATATATTATGGTGAAAATGTCATCTGGGTAAAGTGGTCATTAGAATAACATTCTTTTATTTTTTAATAACACAATTTCTATTTTATTTAGCGTTTTAAGACAGTTTCCTTTTTTACATTTTTTTTTAATAAAAATAACTATTTAGTTTAAATGCGATATTTCGGTTATGTAAAAACACTTGTTGATTGAAACTCTTTAAATTCACTTTTCAAAGGTATTATTTTGTTTTTTTATTTAATGATCGCTTAGAATTGATTTTAGAAAATAAATTATGCAACCAGACGAGATATTACTAGCAAGATAGTGTACAAGTACATGCACATTTTCGACAATTCAATTAAATTTTTTGAAATATCTTTTCTGCTATATTGATATTTTCCTAGTTAGTAATTTAGATATTAATTTGACATTTCGTATATGTTTTTCAAAATGGAAGAAAATAAAAAAAAGTAATCCTCAACATTCATGACATAAACTTCTTTTGACATATGTATATGTTGTTCAGTTTTTTTTTTTCAATTTAAAATAAAATAAATTAAACAAATATTATTTTTCAAAAATTGATAAATGAAATATTTTGGCAGTAAAAATGACACCTACACGTCATACAGATAGTAATTGACATTTCGTATTAATCACTCGCAAAATACAGGGAGGGCTAATTTCGATTGACTCATTTAAAATGCTTATAATTTTTTTATTATTAAAGTTTTTTGTTTCTGTTTTTAATATTAAATTTTTTTTAAGCTATGTGTGAAAAATTATATCCTTTAAATGGCGTGGCATTCATTTTCCTGTTAGTAGTTAATGGCTCTTTTTAAGACATTTTGCATTACGTTGCGCAACTTCTGTGTGAATATTCTGCTTTACTTCCTGAATGTTTTGTGATTTGTTGACGTAAACCCGTTCCTTAAAGAAACACCACAAAAAAATACGGGGGCCGTCAAATCTGGAGAATGAGGTGGCCACGCCAAATCAACATTTTTTGAAATTATTCGGCCATCGAAAAGTTCCCACAGAATCGCCATTGCCTCCCTGGCGGTATAAGCTGGAACCATATGCTATGATTATTGAGAACTACCGGACTTTTTAGATGCTTAATTTCATTAGTAATACTATCTCGTCTGGCTATATTTTTACAGGAATACTTTATTTTCTGGTTATCTTTAAATTTTTTATATCTTTAAATTACTTTGTCGTTTTTCGGAATCAAAGAAATGATTCAAAATTAAAATTTCTAAATACAAATGACAAAACTATCCAACAATAAATTAATTATAAAATGTAAAAATAATGAAAATATAATATATAATATAAAAAAAAAAAAAAACTTTATGTATTAAAAAAAAAAAAACTTTATTCAAATCTGTACATTATAATAAATATTGTACTATAAATTAATTTTAACTTTATTAATTCTTATATTACTTTAAATAAGAGTTAATTTAATTATAACCGTAACTGAACAACTTTAATATAAACAAAATTAACCTTTCCCACTTTTTATTATTTTTACCCAAAGTTAATAACAGGCAAATTAATGTAAAATAAAGGTTTATTATTACCTGTATACATTATACATATATATATAAAATATATAAGTACATATAGATACAATCCTATGTTAAGATAAATGTATAAATTGAGTGCCGTTATGCAAATTAATATATAATGAAATAAAAACAAAGTAAACAATTAATAAAAAAAAAAAGAGAGAAGCTTATAATAAGAGAAATTATATAAATGTATCTATATATATACATATATATATATATATATATATATATTCCTTTTTAATTGTACATTGATACCCAAAAATCAAAAATAAAATAACGTTATAAACTTTTACTTACACTTAGTACTGTTAGCATTAAAATTTTTTCGCATTACATCAAAATTTATTGCATAACTTTAAAAATAAAAAAATTAAAAAAATATATATATACTTATATATATATATATATATATATAGACAATCGAAAATAAAAATAAAAAACAAGCATTTATTGTACGAGTATGCGCAATAACTATAATTCTCATACTATTTAAATAAAAAACAAAAAAAAATTTTTTAAAAAAACCAAAAAGAAAAAAAGTCAGTATTTATTTACTGAGTGAACATTGCATGTCACCCTTATTTTTTATATTTATTCTTTAATAAAAATTAATATTTCGTTTTTTATAACAATGATAATATATTATTTAATTTTTTAATTTTATTTTTTATTTTTATTAGAAGGGTAAATATTAAAATATGAAATGTTTATAAAGTATTATAAATATTATTGTGGTTTAATTTAATTATTATTTTTTAATTTGATTTTGTTTTATATTTTTTAGCATAACTGTTTTTAAGTAAATTTTAATTTATTTATTTATTATTTTATGAGTTTATCATCCTTTAACACTAAATTGAACTTTTCAGTGGAGTTGAATTGTCTAGGCAACTCCTAATTTAATTTTTTGATTTTTCTTATACTTAAATGAAATTTTATAAAAATCATCTGTGAAGTATAAAACTAAAAGGAAATTTTCCGTAAAATCTTTTTTATAATGAAGTTTGTAAAAAATAAAATAATCAAATTGAAACAATATCAAAATTATCGTTTTTCTTTTTTTTCTTATGGTTCGAAATTCAATCTTAAGAACTTAAGCAAAATGAAGCTCTTTTTTTATGGTGTTAGATCGTTAAACAATTGGACATTAATTAATCCTAGTTTCTTTTAAAAAAAAAATCAATTTAAATGTCAATTTCCAATGGCTGTTGTATATAATATTGCGTTTATTTTTCAGTGACTGAATGATTACATTTTAACTATTCTAAATTTAAGGACTAAATATTTAAATTATCCTCTTTATTTTAATGCCATCTATTTCGATTACAAAATGTTTGAGTTAATCAGTTTTTTTTTCATATGAAGCCAATATTTTGTCAACATTTTTGGGTTGAACATCTTATTATTTAATAAACAAAATTATTTTTGCTTTTTTTCTAATAAAAATTTTAGAACTATTAGAATTTTCTATTCATCTAGAAAAAAAATACTTTATAGTTGTTATCTTAAAATTTAAATATTGTAAATTGTATTATATATGTAAATATATGTAAAGTTATTATGATTAATTATAATACTGATATGTAACAAAAAATATATAAATATATAGAAGTACATATATATTTTAATATTAATGAGAATCTTATATAAATCATTAACCATATAAAAATTAGTTACCGGAATTAATGCCTTAAGAAATAATGAACGAATTTTGAGAATTTGACCATATTAATGTTATGAAAAGGAAATCAAGCCTAAAGTCGAATGCCGTTTCATTATTTTTCTATATTTTCGGCAGCTCGAATGAACACAAACGAAGCTCTCATAGTACAAAATGTATGGAACGTATTTAATGCATTCTTAATTAATAATACATTCCCAATTCGGAAGGATTTTATAGTCGGTGAATTGCATAGTTAAAAAATCAGAGTTTGCTCTTTTTCCAGCCTATTTATATATGTATATGCGGGATTCTGAATTAGAAGAGATTTTAGAGAGGAATTTATATATTTTCATATTCTGGAGAAAGCGTATAACCCTGATTTTGTAAGCAACTCTAAAAGCGTTCCTAATTCATCCCGGATATACTTATATGTATATATTCTGGAAATAAGAGAATAACCTGATATTGAATCCACCTCTAAATTTTCCCCTAATTCCGAAACCCACTTATACATGTAAGTATAAATATTTTGTGAAAAGCGTATACCTGTGATTTCGTATCTAAAATCTCTGTTAATTAGTTTTTAAATATATATATACATATCTACCTTAACTGAAATCCCTCATATACCAGTGATGTCAATATTAAAAGAAAATACCAAATATTTCATAAACGGAAATAAGGCCGATTCGACATTATTTCCTTTTTAAAACGGTAATAAGGTCGTATTCTCAAAATTCGCAATTTCGGTTTTAATTCCGTATCGAAATGGAAATAAAGTCGGTTCGGCATTATAAACTGCTTTCAATATTTTTTTTATCTTTTTTTCTCTTAAAAGAAAATCTGTTAAAAAAAAAAGAAAATCAATTTTAATATATTTTCATTTCATAAAGTTTTGTCTTTTGTTTTTACAAATATAAAAAAAAGAAAAACTGACAGTGACTCATAGTCAAAGTTCGCTTTTTACAAATATGAATTGAGAAATTAAAAAAAAAAAAATGCATTTTAACAATTTTAAATTATTTTGAATATGTGCCAAAACAACAAAGAAAAAAATTTCAATAATTACAAAATGATCAATCTTTTATCTGATATCTTTATTATGTATATATAATAATATGTATTATGTTTTGTACATATGCGAGTGTATAATATAAATTTAATTCTTATATTCATCCTTTATTTTTTTTTAAATGAAAAAAAAAATTGATTTACTTTGCATAAACCAGATGCTTTCATTAAAGTCTAAGTATAATAAATGATTTTTTTCATTATAAAGTTTTAAAATCCTTGATTTCCTTGTTATGATTGACAGATTTTCACTTTTAAGAATTCAAAAGAAAATTATATTCTGTTAAATCTTTAATTTTTATCGAATTATTTTTGATTATAAAAAAATAAAAAGTTTAAAGAATATCAACATCAACAACACGAAATAAAAATATTCAAAGGAACATTTTGAGTTTTTATCTTATAGAATTCCAATATTATTTCACTATTAACTAATCTGTATATGTTGAACTCCTTTTATATTAGCGTAAACATTTAATTCTGTTTAAAAGTAACCCGTTACACATCCATAATATGCCTCTAAATTCCAGGACTCTACAAGTAATATGATTGTTGCTTTAACGGACATTACATCAACAATATGTAACTAAGTATATGTTTCAATTTAAGGGAGTACTCGATTTTTAACAAATATTTCCAATTTTAATAAACCAATTCTAAATCGTTTGTTTTGATTTGTTTGAAAACACATAAATCTTTTTCTTAATCATTACATATTTTACAAAAATTACATATCCATAATATTATGATGTATAAGAAAGGTAAAATTGAATCACAAATAACGTCCACAAGAAAAAACAAATAATTTTGAATATAGCTACTTCATCTCCTGTAGGAGAATGAATTTCCCACAAAATTTCTGTATCGAACTCTGTTGTGGTGCGCCAATTGTTTAATTTCTGCCCATATTTTGCCGCTGCTTGCAATCTCCTTCATTTCTTCTTTTATTGATCTTCTTAACGTTAGTTTTCGTCTTTTCATACTTTTTTTTTTTGTGGATTCCAGTCAAGCGCCTAAAGTGCAATGTTTCCTGGCGTTTTTTAAATTATAAGTCCTATTCATTGCCATTTCGTTTCTTTATTGGAGAAAGTGTAGTTTCTTTCTTGGAAATTGTTTTGAATTCTGTTGAATTATTTGTTATTTTCAAAAATTTGTTTTTTTGTAATCACGTTTCATTGCTGTAGAGAAGAATCGGTTTTACACGAGTTGGTGATTTCCAGATTTCCAAAATCTTGGGAATTTTAATTAATTTACTGGTAATTTAAATGTTGTGAAAATAATAAAAAACAAGATACAATTTCTGTTTTAATAATATTGAAGGACAATATTTTGAATAATTGTTTAAAAAATTATTATTTTTAAAGCATATGGAAAGTAACAAATTAGACTCTGGCTAACCAACCAATTGAAACCACCTCTTATTTTTTGACCAACCAATATGTTAAAACATCTCGAGAAATTAATAAAGGTTAGGATTGTGAGAATGAGACTATTAATCTAAAGAATAAAAAATTTATGTAATAGTAGTAATCTATTATATATGCAATAAATTTTTCTTTGGTTGTAGGGTATTATTAATTGTTTATAAAAAAGTTTTATATTAGAAAAATTAATTATGATTATGATATATCTTTTTGTCTGTATATTATCTTAAATTCCCAGAGAGTGATTAATTAAATGTTGAAAAAGAATCCTTTTATTTTTTTTTTAATTTATAACATTTAAGTTTATAATAAAACAGTAATATGATTTTTTTTTCAGCAATACAATGTAGTTTTAAAGTAAATGAATGGATTTTTTTCCTAAATTTTAAAATTACTAAATTTTTGATATTTTATTATAATAATTATAAAATCATATGTTATGCTTATGGAATATTATTAGGAACATTGGCGACATAGATCGAACATTATTATTAATTTATACATTAATATTACTGGTTTATATTATATATTATTATATATTTATACTATATTTTTAAATACGTGAAAATTTGTTAAGAAAAACTACTTTCTCAGTCATTTTCCTTGTTATTGTTATCAGTGCAAGATATGAACTCGCACTGTCTTCGTTAATTAATCACGTTCTTAACCACAAGATCACAGAGGTTCTTAGTATTATTAAAAAGATTAGCGACTAATGTCATTATCGGTTAAATAATATTTTATTTGTTTTGTTTATATTATATATTTATAGAATATTTAATAATAAATAAACTTTATTAAGAAAAAATCCTTTTTCAGTTTCATTTTTCTTCAAATAAGAAAAAAAACTTGGTCCGTGTGCAGGATTTGATTTATGCATCGGATATTTGTTGAATCCAAGCATTAGTTATGTTGTTCAGTTAGTGAACTATTACAATTAACTGAAAAAAAACTGAATTAGTTTTCTAAGAAGGATCCTTTTTCTTTTCTACGAACCTTTGTTTACCCTTTAATTACATTATTACACTTAGACTAGCCTACAAAAAAGTTTAGAAAAACAGCATTTTTGATATTTTTTTTTAATAACATTTAAATTATCTATAGTAATCTTTATGATAGTTTCTTGCTATATGTAATTGATTTTTATAAGGTATTTATATTTTAAGTGGTAAGCACATATTTTCTGTTGTATATTGAAAAAATTTAGGTGTTAAAAACAATATTATTTCTGTACTTTATGATAAAAGCTACTTAACCTATCCTAGCCTATTTAACCTAACTTAATTTATTTAGCCTAATTTTAAAACCAGATATAAAAACTTGCTTTTGGCATCTAATTATTGAATGCTATATCTAACCACCAATATTCTCTTATTATTCTTTTATCTTTATCCGGTATGACATGTCATATTTTAAGTTTTCTCTATTGATATTGCCTGAACTATATTCTATAGCTTTACATGAGGTCCGCCTATTATAGTGATATAATAGGGGGACATGATCAATTGCTTTGAATATAGCCATTTTTATCTAAATAGATAAAATGCTCAGAGGCTATTAAGCCTGTGAGCAAAGTCTTTTCAATGTACTCCTCATTGTGGTAGAATATATGAGATATTAAACCATTGTCAAGAGTCTTAAGTGCTCTATCACAGTGTTTTCTAATTAATTTTATCAAAAAATTGTCTATTCTAATGACGTTTGCTTCCTTCTACAAATATTTATTATAGAGTAATAATATTTGTATTCGGAATTGGGCTTTCGATTTATATTTGTACAAACTTGTATGTACTTTCTTTCAAACTTGCGAAGTTTTTCCATTGAGCTTGCGCTGATGTTGTACCATATGGGTAAACCATATGCACGTGTTGGCCTTATTAATGTATGATAACATTATTATTTTGATTCTATTGCTTACGTTTTTTTTGTAAAATAATTTTTTTGCTATCATAAAAGCCTTGTTACCTTTGGTAATTATGTGTTTTATATGTTCGGAGTAGTTCAATTTACGGTAAAGCAAAACTCTGAGATATTTTACAACTTTTTTATATGAAATTGTTGAAGTTAGAGTTTTTATGGAGAAATGTTTCCAATTTTTTTCTGAATTCTGAACTTGTTTTGTGAACTGTGTTACCGAATAGAATCATCTCACATTTGTTGAAATTCATTTTTAATTTCCAGATTTTGCAATATTCGACAACACTGTTAAACAGTAAACAGTAGGTAATAGTAGGTCTAATAAGTACAGTATGTCTGATATATAGATTAGGATAAGGATTGGCAAATTTTTTAACGGACGTATTTTATTGGTTGTGTATCTCAAAAGTGTTATTATACAACATATTTCTAATAATTAGTATTAAGTTAATTGGAAATTTGTATTTAATTAGCTTATACAATAAGCTTCTTCTAGCCATATCGAGTTGAATACTTTTTCCAAATCTATAAAGCAGGCGCTAACACCATGATTTTTGTTAATGAACCAGCAAATATCAGATGTGAGTTTATTTATTGTATAGATGGTTCCATGCTTATACCTAAATCTAAATTGATTTTAGGGTAAAATGTTTCTTGTTTTAATAAAGTGACCTAAACCAGTGAGTCAAACCTTTGTTCTAAGAATTATTTGATATAGATTGCATATTTTTAGGACACAACGAAAACAACTTTAGATATTATATACTTTAAATACATAAATATTCTTTTCGCATTCATTTCCTTCTATTATATTTTATCATTTTCTGTAAATATGTCAATTTTATATATTTTTGATATTAACGAAATGTATATAGTATAGATATAAATAGATATACATTATTTGATTTACTAAAATAAGTTTTTGTTTTTAAAAAACATTATTATGTAGCTAAAATTCAAAAAATTAACTAAATATCCCCATTATTATTAACAAAATATTATTTAAAAAAAAATATATAAATAAAAATTTAAAATTGTTTATCAACTTTTAAACCACCCCAGATACTATAAATTTTCTTAACTAAAAAAGATTATTGTTAAACATCTGATAGGATAGTAAAATCAGCATGTAATAATCCGATTTATAAAACATGTGATATAATAATTTATATGAAATTTTCAAGTTTTTACATTCTAACTATATGCATATATTTTGACTATATGTCTGCTACATTGTAAGAGATTATATAATAGTACCATTGCCATTATCGTATATCTACAGAAAAAGTTAAAAAAAAAATTGTTTTATCCTCAATTATCTAGTTAAGTATATATGTATATATATATATATATATATTCTCTGAAAATAATAAATTAGTGCTTGTCACTTTCATAACATATTTTTGAACATATTTGAGTATATGTGCATATTATAATGTATGTTTAAGTATTATATTTTGTATCAAAATTTTTGTATACAACTCTTAAAGTACTTTTTTCTCACATTTTATTTTTGAAAATCATTTATCCTGCATTTCAATACATTAAGAATCAGGAGTAAAAAGAAAAAAAAAACAACTAAGAAATAAGTGCAATTTACAACAATTTATTTTAAAACTTGTTCAAACTTTTAAATTTTTTAGTATAAAAACTGATTTTCCAAGCAAAATAATTTTTAAATTAAAATAAAAAAAAAAATAAAAGCTACTTTAATACTTTATAATACTTAAGTATCTGTAAGGAAAATAAAAACATGACAATTAGTCAAAAGTTTATATTGTTATTTTTTGAATATAAATTATTTACACTTGTATATATCTGATATACTTCAGATCATTATAACTCAATTGTTTGAAGTATACAACAATTATAAAACAGAAAAATAAATTTTATTTTTTTTTTAGTATAGTTTTAAATCTTCAAATTGAAATTTAAGTAGAAATGATTCTTGTAAAATGTGAACGAAAAAATTTTCATTCTTTAATTTGTAAATTTTGTACTACAGGAATATTATTTTATTCCTAAAAAAAACAATGTTCTAAGTCTTATAGAATCAGGTTAAAATACAGATAATTTTTAATATAAAATGTTATGTAAAGCATATGTATAAAAAGTAATTTGCCGAATTTATTAAGAAACTTGAATAGTCAGTTAGCTGGTTATCTTTGAAAAACTTAAATCATATTCTTAGAACTGTGCGTTCTTTAAAACTTGTCTATCATCTTTAACATTAACTTATGATTTTTTTTAGGATTTAATTAAATTAAAAAATTAAAAAAAGATAAACTATAGAAAAACTATATAACTTTTTTACTAAAACTACTATTGAATATGCTATATCTTAGAAATGTCGGGAGACGTGCTATCTTAGAAATATCATTAGATTCCAGAATGTTATTAATTTTTTTTTGTTTTTGGAAAACTCACAAACCAGGCCTACATTAGATCTGAAACAGTCGCCTAACTCTTATCCCTAAATCGCCGCAATATCAGTAATGTAATGAGGGTTTTAACAGGTCATCATTAGAATAGACTTTCTTCATATGATTTTTGCAGAAACTGCAAAAATTAAGAGGAAGAGGAATCAATCTTTCATTTGATGTGTGAATGTCCAACTCTTGCTGTAAAAAGGAGAAAGTTTCTGAGAAAATTTTTCTTAAACAACCTTTCCAACTACAATTTAGTAGTAGAAAGTTCGTCGAAAAAAGTTCTAACTGATAACATTGTTGGATAATATGATAATGGACATCTAACTGGTAAAATTTTTATCATTTAATCTAAAAACTTAATAATTTTTTGTTTGCTTTGCTTAAAATACTATTTGTGAAAGTTTTAAAATTAGAAAAGAAAGAAGAAAAATCATTAATGTTCTCACAACCCAAAATATAAACTTGTAAAGAGTTACAGAAATTGGGAAACAGCGAAACAGTTCAATAAGAGAATGTTATATATATATATAGATGTTATTAACTTTTAAAGAATCAATACTTGTATTAAATTACTCTTAATTGAATTTTAATCTACATTCTTTCGTTTAAAATAAACAAAATGAACAATTATCTGAATTATTTAAAAAAAAAAAAATTGTATTATATGTTTTTTTCAAATTTAATTTACGAATAAGAAAAGAATAATAAATTATTTTGTTTTGTTTGCAAATCAAATATTCACAAATCTAAGACATATAGATGATGTATACTTGTATATATATACGTTAAGCTTATGACATAAGCTTATGACATCAAATATGTAATTATAAAATCAAACAATTATCATGAAATTCAGTAGAAAATTTAATTATTTATCATCACCCATTAATCAACCAAATCCACACTTATACATACTAACATTAACATTTAACCTAGTTAAATAGAAGGATTATGAATACCATTATTTATATATATATTATGTATTCATTTTAAACAAAATTTGTATAGCTATACCTAATATGAATAACGCATTATTTTCCTAATCATTAACTGTATATAAAATCAAATAAATGTTAAAATTTCAATGTTTCAAGATCATGATAATGATGATGATGAATAATAATGATAATGATAATACCATCAAATTAATTAGTTGAATTATATATATACCCGACCAAAATTATCATTCGGTATAGAATAAATTTTTTAACACTGTATATAAAAAAGGATATCATATTATTAATTTCACAGAAGATATATTAAATAACCGTTGTTTTCATTAAAACATCTCATAGATTCATTATGATTAATTATGAAGTAATGTTCATTTCATGGGTACATTCTGTAACAAAATAAAAACTTATTAATATTACGAATAATAAAATGAAGTTGAAAATGAGTCTTTATATATTTTAAAGATCTTAACAAGATATTAAATTTCAATTATTCTTAAATAAATCTTAAAAATATCAATTTTCAAAACTTAACTAAAATAATTATTTAATGTCATACTTTGTTACTCAGTTGTTACCAAATTTCCCTACTAATATTTATATTTCTGTTATTGCTTAAGGAAAGTTGAAACAGTTCGGAAAAGTCATCGTCTAAAGTATTTTGGTTATATTTTTAATTAACGGTATATCTGTCGTACCTGTAAATATATCACAATATTTGTAAATAGATATTTGGACCTTAATGTACCAAATACTTATCACTAATTAAATAATCGAATAATCTTTTTTTTTTTGATAAGTAAATGTTTTTTTTTTGAGTTATTAATTCGAAATATTTGATGCAACAACAACCTATCAAAAAAATGTTATTTGATTAGTGAAAAGTGCTTATGTTGCAATAGGTTCATGTTGATGTTACTGCATTGTGAAAGATAAAATTTCTACTCAAGACTATACATAAATGTGTTTTGAATGAATAAGGGTGGTAAAATATTATTTATATGAACCTTCTTCTAGTCAGTTTTCATAATCTTTTAACATATTCTATTAATTTTTTGTTTTTGGGTATATAGAAATTTTATCTAAATATAAAAATAAAATATTTTAATATTTTCAACAAAAATGTTTATTAAAAGTATCTTTATTTAATGAATGTTCTTTTTTTAAAACTGATGATATTAGTTTTACTCTGTCCGTCCGTTAAAAAAAATTTAACAATGGGTAGGTCTCATAAAAAAATTAATTTTGCAGAATAAATTATAAGAATAAATTAATTAATAATTGTAATTTTTAGTACACCTTACTATTTTTCTACCTCTGTTTATTATCCCATTTTTATTTTTTTTTTTGTAAAAGGTTAAAAATAAAGCAAAAAATCGAAAAATGTTGAATAAGGGCATTAATGTTTTTTAACCACTGAAATTTATATGGTATTTATTACATACATATTTTTACTTGTTATAGTTCTCACTGTATAACTATATTTTTGGTTATTATTTAACACAAAAGCAGTTTTGCAGTAACCTATAAAGGCTTCAGTTAACAATGAATTTTATTAATAAACTAATTTATAGAATGACCTTAAAACAAAAATTTATGCAGGCGTCAAATTTACCATAAAAATAACAGTTATTAATTGCATTTCAATTAAAAGTTTACGATTTTTTGTTTTAACATACATTAAGTACCTACCTATATAAAAAATGTATTAAATATTAATGGAAATAATAAATTTTATAAATTTAAATTAAATTCGACAAACAAATATTTTATAAGTGGAGCTATAAATCTATCGTTTTTTTTTTTGTTTTTGAAAATAGCTTTATGTGAAAATGAATTTTTAATAAATTATAATTTTAAATAATAATAAAATTAAAATAGCAAAATTTTACCATAAAGATTAAAAAGAACATTAACACCTTTCTTCGAAATTTCCCTCCAAATTTCTCTATCCATCCTTCATAATCCTAAATTTTCTAAAATGCATTTCTTTAAGACGCTTTCCCATATCCTTATTACCAAAAACAACTACTTTGTATTAACAGTATTATCTCAAAGTTTAGTTTTAAAGAAGATGTATTAAAAGTATTATCTCAAAGTTTAATTTTAAAGAGGATGGTTTTTATTGTTTAAAGTTAAATAATACTTGGAAAAACCATGTGCCATTTTTCATGGCAAAACAAAATAATCTTAAATTTAGTGTCTGATGTTTGATTATACGATCAAAAAGTAAATTAATTAATTTTGTGGAATTTTTTGATTAATTTTTGTTTTTAAAATTATTTTTTGTTTGGAATTTTTGTACCTGTAGGATTTTTTTTTCTTTTTAATAAACTACTATAGAAACAATAACGTTATTTTTCTAAATCTTTAACTTAAAAAATAAAAAAAGGTTTATAGCGACCGCAGAATCGATTAATAATAAAAATAAAAACAAACACCATGTATTTTAATTTGCTTATATATATATATATATATATATAGAATATAGGTTACAAATCAAAATAAAAAGAAAATAATAACATAAACCTCTTAAAATTATGGAAATTATACTTTTATTTAATTTTTATTTTACTAACCACAATTCTAATTTGGAATACTATAAAAAAGGTATTTTTTATACCATTAAAATGTAATCAAAAAACAATTTAACCTTAATGAATAGAAATAATAATCGTTTATACGTTATATTTAGTAAAAACAAAAATGTATATATATAAATAACATATTTACATGTTCTAGTTGGTGTGAAAACCAATAATTGTCTTCAATTGTTACAATTAATATGATTTAAATTATTTTACAATTTAAAGAAAATTAAAATATCTTACGAAGAACAGTGAAAAATGTGGTAAAATTTAATAAGATTTACAAATATTTAATTAGAAAAGAAGACTTTACTCTATAGTTTAAACATTGTTTTGAGCATTGTTTTGGGATTGAGATAGCTAAGAAGCATATAGGGCGTTCACAAAGTCATTTATTATACCTAATTGACTAAGGTTTAGTTTCGCGAATCATTAATTTTACTAAGCTGCTGTTGCTTACTCGGCTGTAGAACAAAAGTTAGTTTTTAATTAAAGTTAATTTTGGATTGTTTTATAACCTATACATTTGGTTACTATGGAGAATTATTGCCTAATTTCGATTGATATTTTCTTGTACGGTACTTGAGCTGTGATCATACTATAAATTCGGTTAAAAATTACAAATTCGGGGAAATTTTTAAAAATATAGATTTTCAAAATCAAAAGTAACAAGGAATTATAGACTTTTCATAGACTATTTCTAAGCTTAGTTAAATTTAAAAATATAATATTTAAAACTATAAAGATTTTTAAAAAAAAACAAAAAACAAAATCAAAAGACAAATATAAAAGTATTTTAAAAGTTTTCAAAAAAACCCATTTTCTAAGAATTTATTGAAATAAAATTAGATAAAAATATTGAAAAAATTAGATTTGCCTTGACATTCGTGCAGGTGTATCTGAAAATCAGATATTGTCTTCAAACTCAAATACCATAATTTATTCATAAAATGAAAAATTTTCTTTTAACTACGCAATGTGAATAAGAAATTCCTTCTTCTTCTAAGAATTTACCATTAAATATAAACTGTTAATATTTAAACAGAAATGAAACAATGTGTTATTTTTTATCCTCAACTTTTCTATAGTTTTCTTAAAATAAAAGAAAATAATTTGAAATAAAAAAATTCAAGAACAATAACCAGTCTACGACAATAATTTAAAATGAATTAACCAAAATGTAAGCTAAAGGATTTTCAAATAATTTCATTTTTAAATACTTTAGAACATGAGTATTGAATTTATGTTCTTATAATTCAAAAAAAAAAAAAAAACAAAAAAAAAATTTATATGTAAATTTCTTGATTTCTTTTAAACCTTTAACGTTTATTTTCAACATTTATTAACTTAAAAAAAAAAAAACTGCTCTTAAAAGAAATCTATGACGTAAATATTTTAAAATGTCAAAAAAGGTTAAAGTATTTATACCATTAACTTCACCCCGATCTTTAAGGAACAGTTAACTCACGTAAATTATTTCACTTATTCTCAAAAAAAAAAAAGCAAAAGAAAAAATAAAAAGAAAAAGAAAAAACTTAAACAATGATTGTAAGTAATGATTAAACTGAGTGTTACAACAATTTTTCGTTTTTTAATGGTAGAAATGGAATTTTTTTTTTTTTTTTTTAAATTACTTCCCTATTTTCCTAAATAAATATTTAAGAAATTCTTATACAAAAAAAAAAAAAAAACAAAAATAAGAAAACAAAAAACAAAAACAATAAAAACAACCACCATACGAAAGGATCTTATTTTAAAGTGAGATTGCTGAGCTGATTAATATGTTTTGGCATTTTTCTCTTTTTTAAAAAATTGTAACTGTTTTGGTGTTAAAGAATTGATTAAACGTTTTGCCTTTATATACAATGAAAATGATCGTTTTGGGAAATAAATATTTGTTAGATAATTTATTAGAGATTAGTAAAGGTAGATAGTAACTATCTTCAATATTATTTATACTAACAAGAACATGCATAATTTTTTATTTGTATTTGACATTAACTAACTAAATGACACATTTTTTTGTAAATCTTTATTGCGTTTATACGATTAAATATGTATAGATAAATTTGGGGAGGATGTTATGGGTAAGTATGTATGGATAAATTTGGGAAGATAAGATACATATGGATAAATTTGGGAAAGATGGGATAGTACTAAATTTTGTAAGTTAAACGAAAAATTTTAGTACTGTCGCTTGAAAATAAAGATATCAAAAATTAAGATGATTCCTTTTAATCAATAAGTTTAAAAATTTGTAACGTCACATTAAAGTTAAGTTGCAATTAAAAATCAATGTCAACAAATATATTTTCAAAAATGGATGTTAAGATCTAAATTACATAGAAACTGTATAAAAAAAAATTTTTAAGGACTTTACTTAAAATTTTAAATCATTTTCACACATTCAAAATTAATTGTTTTACCCTTTAATAATTTTTTTTATTATTTATTATTAATAAAAATCTTTTGTTTTTTTTATTCAAATAATAATTTTATATACCAACTATTATGCATTAGTTATGCACAACTATTATGCATTAGTACTCTAAAGTAAAACGGATCAACTAAAATTTTCCTTGGCATATTTTACAAAGAAATTCTAAATCCTTTTGGAATATATTGGGAAAGAGAGGTTTCCTTTAGAATAATATTTGGTTTTAAATTTCTTTCTGTCTTTCTTTTAAAATAATATATATTGGTATATTTAATAAAATATGTATGTACTATGTATATATATTATATATATGCTTATAATATGTATAATATTATATACAAGTATTTGAACATTTTTGGAATATTTTGCGTAAACAAATTGTAAGAGTCACGATACATTTGTACAATTTTATTTTTTGTTTTTTTTTTTTCTTTTATTTAAGGTAAAAAGTGACAAAATATATAGTTAATAAAAGAAAATATGCAAAAACCAAATATAAATTTAGTTAAAAGTTATTATAAAGGGTATATAACATTTGGCTGAAATTCATATTTCGAAAACTCACTTTGCCTAACATTTAACAAAAAGCTTATCTTGCAAAAACTTTTTTGGCAAAAAATTCAGGTAATAAAATCTCGTTTCGCAAAACGCATCCGTTCGGCAAATCTTTAAATAGTTACTTTCTATATATAACTTATTAAATTTATTAAAAGTAAATTTCTATATATAACTTATTTAAAAAGTCCTTTAGTTAAATATTGAATATTTTAGAATTGATCGATAATTTGTCTAAACCTCTCATAGCGAATTATTGAAGCATTAATTTTGTAACAAACTCTAAAAACTCTTACTAATTATTTATTTCACATACATGTCAAGTAAAAGATCATTAAAACGACGGTAGAGGCTATCGCAAATGTAAACAAATTATTAGAATCCTGCTTTTATAACCAGCTTTTCTAATTTTGTATCCCCTTACACATGTACGCGTTTGAAGCGCGCATAATATCAAATTGACATTATGCACGTTGACAGTATGCGACCCTCCTATCCCCCGTTTAATTCTTACTTTATAACCAACTGTAAAAAGTTGTTTTTTTTTTGCATTTCGTACTTTTTACTAAATGTACTTAGACAAACAGATCTTTGTTATCTCAGTTTTCCCAACTGTTACATATCTCGTGAAGAAGTTTTAATACATTTTTTAACACTCAAAAAATTGGGCAGAAATTTTGAAAAATTTATCTAAAGTTAATAAATGCTTTATTATAAACAGATATTTTAAAATCTGCATAATTTTAGTAAACAATTTTTGAATACTTTCTGTTCGTTTTTATAAACAAATATATAATAATATATTGTATGTTTTTTAAAAAAGGATTTATTTATCTTATATGTATTATCGCAAGAACGATTTGTTTTCCTTTCAATTGAAAATGCTGACATACATGATTCGAATCCGTACCCTTTTGGTTAATATGCTATGTGCTTAGCTCTATGAGACGTTCAAAAAAATAAATATTTTTTTTTTTTTAACTCTTATTTAAAATATTTTCTACTTAACGAACTTTAGGTTAATGATATAGCATATTTATAGGCTAACGTTCTTAATAAAATCTTCCATTTTTGAATATAATATTTTTTCGTGACAAAAAAATTGAACTAATTCTAGAAAGCTGCTTGTAATAATTGATTAAGTCTTACTAATTGACATGTTGTCAATTATAGTATCAATCATTTTGACAACAATTTAAGTTTAAATGAAATTTAACAAAAATTGACATAAACTGATAGGTGTTTAACTAAATTGACGAAAAATGGTTAAACAAATTTAATATATGCGAGACTATTGTACGGATATAACTGACATACAAATGACAATATAACTGATAACATATTGTTTAGTGTAAACGCAGCATTAGTTGCAAATGCTATTTATACATTTTTTTTGTTTTTTTTTTTCAAATTTAGTTCAAATTTCAAATGTACTTTAATTCCAGTAAAAAATTTGACAGAAAATAGGAAACATTATTTTATATTATATAGCAATTTTGAAAATTATTATATAAGTTTTGGGTTTTTTATAAAATTATTTTTATTCAAGATTATACAAAGAATATTATTTTAGTTTATAGAGATCAGACATTCAAGCAATTTTTATATTTTATGTAGACGATTTTCCTTGAAATATGTCAAAATAGTAAAAATTTACATTTCACCTTAATAAGGGTTATTGTAAGAGAATAAGTAAACAAACCTTGACAAAATATAATAATATAATACACACATACGTATAAACGTATATAATATAATACGTATATATATATATATATATAAGGTATGTTAATAAAAATCTTTTATATGTAAATATGAATATACCTATAGTACAATATAAATTCACTTTACTTAATACAATACATACATGTAAACGTATATTTATATATATATATATATATATATATATATATATATATATATATATATACATATAATACATATAATAAGCATTCAGAACATAAACATAGTTTAAATGTTAGAATTTTTTTTTTTTTTTTTAGCATAAATAGTATATTTTTTCTTTACGAAAAATTTTACAGTTTCCTTGAATTTTTAGGAAGGTTGTTTTTTTTTTTTTTGAGTTTTAGGTTTTGCATTACAGTTATATCAATTGCATATATGTAAAAACTTATATTACTTACTATAATAATACATTTTTTATAAATGTACATATATATATATATATAAACATATGTATATATATATAATATTTTGTTTTATTTTTATTAAGAAATTTAAGGTAACCTTTGCAAATAAATTATTTTTGAATAAAAAAAAATCAAAATATGGATCCTATATATTAGAAAAAGGAGCATAATTTAAAAATTCAAAAAAAAAAAAATATAGTTTATAGTTTTCGTGTGGAAATTTTTTGAGGTCAAAAGCTTAATTTTTACAAATTATATAACAAATTTATATTATCTAGATGTTTATATTAAATGTTTACCTATATATATATGTAGTATATGGTATATAATATAAAGAGTAACTGATCAAGGTTTAGTAATAATATATTGCTATAAGTAAATATTTATTAAAATTAATCCAAAAAATCCTGTAGCTTAAACATTTTGGTATTTATGCCTATGACGGATTACAATACAACTATTTATGTATCATATTGACGGATTACAATATAATTAATCTTCTATTTCTAATATATCAAAATAAGCCTGGTAGATATAGACTCGCAAGTGTATGGATCATGCCGTTTGTACGGCAGTCAGTGTGATAACTTAAAAACTATAAAAGAAGCAGGAAACCAAAATATTTTTTGAACCTTTTAACTTTAACTGCACTTTTAAATAAATATCTATATAAGCACCTCGTGCCCTAGTGGATAAGATCGTATAAAATACTCTGTAAACAGAATCCGACACAAATTACGAGTATAAACAACATTTACAGACACTTCTGAAAAGGAAAATACACACCTGTATAATTTCCTTGTCACATTCATGTGGCAGGGGAATAAACTAAAAAACAAATAATAAACTATATACATTAATTTAGTTTTATTTTTTATTCCTGTATACGAACGATCATACCAGGCCTTTGGGCAACTATGCTATAAATTTTTGAAACTACTTTATTTTATATATCTTCAAAACCTATAAGTCTAAATAAGACATAGCTTGAAATGATTCGAATAAGGTACCATGCAAATTTTTACTTATTTTAAAAAAAACATAACATTTTAAAAAAACAATATTATAATCAGAGTGATAGTATATTGTATAAAGAGTTCTTACGGGTATCTAAAAAATGACAAGATCCTTTTCGTTTTTAATCGAATAGCTATAACTTTAATTATCATTTAGGATACAAATATGTTTTAAATAAAGCACTTTTGTAAAAAATCATTTTAGTTATTGCCCACAGACATACCCACATATTCACTTACCCACAAACAAACACACGCACGCACCCACACCAACACACATACATACACACACACAATCACACACACACACACACACAAACACACACACACACAAATACAGACAGACATCACGCTAAACATTTTTTTACAGCCTTCTATTCTACGCCCCATATTTGCCAAAATCTCGGGTACAAATTTTTAGTATGAAAATAATACTTACCTTTTAGGATAATTTCATACATAATTAATACTTTAATTTAAAAATTTTCTTTTGTCATTTATCTAAATTTAATGGAGGTATATATCTTAAAAAATTGTAACCATAAAAAAAATTTAAAGCTTTATTAATCAGTAATATTTCATAAAACTGTCACAACATTAATTATATTAACCATTTAAAAATAATAACAATTTTCCAAATTATTTGAAAATTAACAAGTTAATTAAATTTTCATTATATTTGTGCAAATATTAATATTTAATGAAATAAAGTTATACAAATATTAATACTAGGATTAAAATGATACAAAATATAATTCTCCGGTTAATTAAATTTTTAATTTGAAAAGAAAAATATTAACGCTTTTTTTTACACAAACAAAAAAAAAATAAATAATAAACAACAAGCCATTAAATGTTAAAGTTGAAATTAAAATATACATCAAAAATTATTTTTTCTCTTTGTTGGTTTTGATGTTTAGTTTAAATTTGCACAAAAAAATTTTTTTTTACAACAGCATTTAATGTAAATTTTTTAATTTTTGATTCAATCTATTATAACATCATTATTCCAACCATTTATTCATTTTTCATTTAACGTAGCGTATATATAATTCTTATATTTCTCAAATTTATATTAACCTCCATTTCAATTAGCCTCACTCAATTTATTTATTTATTTATATTAATAATGCAATATTACTAAACCAACGACTACTAAGGCCATTATAGGTTGAATACAATTATCATAGGTTTGACCATTACAATTGAACCTAATTATTTACAATATTTACAATTATTTATTTACTGTTATTTATTTATTATTAATTGAATACAATAAATTATTAATTTGTACATAGTAATACAACAAATGTATTTATACATATATTTATTTTGCTCTTTAGCTCTTTTATTAATTTTACTTTTAATTAAAATCACTTGTTAGGTGTGTAGGATTTGAGGCCACACTTCGACGGCTTAAGGTTAACCGAAACTCTCGATTTTAAAAACTTGTACAAATAATAACAAAAAAAAATTGCATACTTTAAGGTGCGTGTATTTATTCGTTTATTAATTATTTATTTTTAAATTTACAGAACGAACTGTCCCTAATACTATGGTGCCATTTTGTTATAAATTATTTATTTATAAAATCGTAGTAAAACCAATTGTAGGAACAATCCAATCATTAAATGCACATTAAGTTTTTTAAGTAAGGGTAAAATCATCATAAATAATTACAATCTGCATTTTCATTGTAATTATTTGTATTTAATGAAAATTCAAAAAAAAAAAAAAATTATAAATAATTAAATTAGCTTTCTAAAATCCAGAAGAAAAAGCCTAATGAAAGAAAGAAAAACTAGGATTTATTTCACTTTTGTCATTTATGGCAGATTACGGTGCTATTATAATAATGTTATTCGTATATTATACCTAGTATATTATAATTATATCGTTAAATCAAAAATCCTTTATTTGCTATTATTTCAAATTATTATTTGTTAAAATATTCAGGGATATTGCGGTAGCGATATATTTTTATCATTTTAATTCATTATATTTTTTATTTAAATTTTCATTAAGAAACGTAAATGTTTTTCTTTTTTTATTTTAATTAATTCTATTGTATTAAAAATCATACAAAAGAAAATTTGTGTATTGTTGACAAATATATGGAAAAAGTAATTATAACTTTGATAGCCTACAGTATCAAATGTAATTAATGACTCATAAACAAAACTTAAAATAAAAAAAAAAAACAAAAACAAAAAAATAGCAATTAAAATAAAAAGGCAGGTAACAGATAACAATATTTATACTTTGTCTCTAAGGTTACATCAGACTTACCAAACATTAATTATTTTATTGTATCTTTTTAATATATTTGAATTTACTACACATTATTAAATTATAGTTAATTTAACATCTTTTAAGATATATATACGAAGAAGAAAATATATATTTTTATACATATATAAATATATATAATGTATATTTCTATATATAGGTATATATTCTTTTTATTTTTTAATGGGTTCATTATTCAAATAATCAGTAGTTTATGGCTAAATTGTTCCTGTTTTAATATAAAAAAAAAAACTATTTAGTCTTTAAAATTGTGATTTTTTGGTTATTATCAACATTAATAGCTATAGTACCTATGTAAGATTGAATAATAGTTACTATTTTTTTAAAAATAAAAATAAGACTGCAGTTATAGCTATCATTGAAGTTCATCATTGAAATTCATTGGAAAATTACATTTCTTTACTTACATTTCTTTAATAAACAAAAAAAATTTAAATAATTAATTTTTTTATATTTTCCGTAATCATATCTGAAAAAGGAAGATTGATTTATAACCTCATCATATTTAATGTGATGTGGGAAACAAAAATAAATAAATACCAACAGATAAATATTTAAAAAAAATTTATAAAATTTCATTCAATCTGATAAATTTTCATTATACATATTTGATTTATTTTGTTTCTTTGGATAAACAATTTGTTGTTATGTTTTTGGCACATTTCGAAAAAAAACATTTTGAAAAAATGTATCATTAGTTTCATTCTATTCGCCCGTCCGTTCGCCCTTCTGTTTGCAAGACAAAGAAATTTTAACCATAGGTAGATCTCATAAAATAATTAATGTTGTAGCGCAACTTTTTAATGTAGTCCCTCAAACTTTGAAAAAGTTCTCTTTTTAAATATGTAGGTATATGTCAAGTTCTGCTTAACATTTTTTTCAATATAAAAACATTATTCGACAGGAGTTTGTTTTATCTTTGTAAATCAATATCAAAATTATTCATTTTTTGTGAATTTATTATTTAAATTTACCGTTCGTTATGTGAAAACAAAATTTCTTCCTTCATAACTCCGACACGCTTTTAGTTAGAACCTTAAAATTTTAAGAAAAGAAAAATATTTTAGAATTAGTAAGTTTCCTCAGAAAAATTTTTTTCTCTTTTTAAGACCTATTAGGTCTCAAAAATTAAAATATTGCTATTTTTAAACATCTGTACCTTAGGTACCTGTAAAATTTTTTTCAATATAAGAGGCAAAAATTAAAGCATCAACTTTATAATTTCACATGTGTAATGGTTTTTCTTAATTATGTAAAGTTCCTTTAAAATTGAAGAAAGTGTCTTTTATTTTTAACTTTTTTTCGTATTGTATGAAATTCTCAGAAAGTTTTCACATTTTGGTACAAGTCACAAGTTCTAAACAGATAGTTGGAAAATATGCGTTTTTAAAAATCGTTTGTTTATATTCTGCCTTGTCATATATATATAAAGACAGGAAGGATATGAATGATTTTAAAAAAAAAAACTGTTTAATATAATTTTTAAAAATAAGTATAGGGAATCTTTAAGAGCTTTATTTTTATTTTTTCCATTAAATACTGAAAATTAAAAAATATATTTTAATTTCATATCTAAGTTTTTAATTCGAAATAAAAAAAAAAATTAATTAAATACCTATAACAGTACCTATAACAGAAATAAAATTTTTGACAGAATATCTTTTTTTTTATTGACAAATATTTGAATAGAAATTTATAGATAAAACTATTAAAAAATCTTTATTTATATTTTAAAAATATTTAAAATTTTAATTCATTTTTTAGAATTGATATTTTATAGTTTATTTTTAATACTCAAGCATCAGACATTTTTTATTTAAAAATAAAACATACTTCTCGTACATTATATTCATCATTTAGATTTTTTAAAGAAATTTTAAAGAAATATTTGTTCTATATGTTATATTTAACTTGTGGCAAAATTTAATTGGAATAATATTATTTTATTTTATATTTGCAAATTATTGAATATATGTATGTATGGTTGATTTTTTGAATTTAGCTTTTAAGTTATATATTATGTACAGTAATTTCTCAGGCAAAACACTAAATTTTAATAAAATGTGCATGCAAACCAAACAAAAATTATAACATATACAGGGTGGGCTGACTGATTTGAAATGCTTATAATTTTTTTATTTTTAAAGTTTTTTATTTTATTGTTTTTTTTTTAATTAAAGTATAAATTATTAAATTTTTTTTTAATCTAAGCGTAAAAGATGCCAATCTGTAAATGGCTTTAATTTTCCTGTTGGCAGTTAATGGCTCTTTTTAAGACATTTTGCATGACGTTGCGCAATTTCTGTGCGAATATTCTGCTTTAGTTCCTGAATATTTTGTGATTTGTTAACATAAAACCGTTCATTCAAGAAACCGCACAAAAAAAAAATCAGCGGCCGTCAAATCGTGGAACGATGTGGCCACGCAAAATCAGCATTTTTTTGAAATTATTCGGTCATCGAAAAGTTCTCTCAAAATCGCCATAGTTTTTCTTGCGGTATGAGCTGGAACCATATGTCACAATTATTGAGAACTACCGGACGTAAAAAATTTTCCAACATGGTCTGGTATACCGCCTCAGAGACGGTTTCTGGATCCTCAATTTCATTTTCGAAAAAATTTAGAGCTATAACTTTATCAGCCATAATTCCACACCAAACAGTGCATCTGAGAGGATGTAATTGTCGCTGATACACCGCTCTTGTATTCTCCGTACCCAAACTTCGGCAGTTATAATTTTTGACATATCCATTTAAATGAAAATGTACTTCATCGCTCATAATTAAGTTGTTCAAAAAATTGATCGCCCGGAAACATAATAAAAGTCAACAATTTTAACATATTCTTACATTTATAAACACATTATAAAATTTTATAACATTCTTTATAATCTGCAAAAAAAAAAATTAAATGAAAAACTTTAAAAATAAAAAATATAAGCATTTCAAATCAGTTAGTCCAAGTTGGCCCACCCTGTATAAAATATATATAAAATCATAGTTATATCATCATTTTATGTCATTTTATTTTATATATAAAAAAATAAATTTTATCCATAAATTTAGTTTAGAAACTTTAATTAAATTTATATCCTAAATTAAATATTGACGAAATTCAACACATGGTTCAGATTTTAAATATTAAGTATATATTATGTATGTATATATTTGTTGTAATATTAAAATTTGTAACTTTATTAAATATTGACAAAATTTATATATATTATATAAGTCAATAAAAAAATTAATTTTGAATTTTATTATTTTAACATAAAATTAAAATTTATGATGTTTTTATTTAATATCGTATTATATGTGCATTACAAATTAAATTGATCTCCGTACCCTTTTTTTTATTATTTAATTTAAAGAAAATTCTTTGTGTTAAAATCTAATATTCTAATAATAAAGCTGTCACATGCTTTAACTTTTTATATTCTTATTTGTTATAAAAATTTCCTTCTGATTTGTTCTGCAATCACGGGCATATAAGTTGAAATAAAAATTGGTTCGAATCTTTTTCTTTTTTTTGTACAAGGTGGAAATCATCGAAAGTCACCTATATTAAGTTTACGAAGTTCGTCTAGGTATAATTGGACTTTAATAAACAAAACCAATCCCTTTATTGCGACCAAATTTGGATGGGATACATCTGAAAATACAAATGTACAGTTTAGTTTTCGGTATGTGTTTAGTTTTAGGTAGGATGATTGGGAAATGAGGTTGGGAAAATTTAAAAATTATGACAAATAGAAATTGGGAATTTTTTTTATGAAAAAGTGGATTATGATGCTGTCTCTTACAGACGTTATCTTTCACTATTGCAAACTTTCTATTATGATCAACTTGATATCAATTCCAGTTACTTCTTCCTTCTAATCTCTTGTTAGATAGAATTGTTCAGTTAATATTGCACTTTAAAAACTAAAATCAACTCCTATATTGCAACCAAACTTCGATGGGTTAGATCTTAAAATATAAATGCATAGATTAATTTTCCGAATAAGGATATAGGAAGGATGTTTGTGAAATGAAGCTTGAGAAAATTTAGAAATTATGAAAAATACAGATTTGAGATTTTTTTAATGGAAAAAAGGATGACGATTCTGTCTCCTACAGACGTTACCTTTGCCATTGCGAATTTTGCATTACGAACGATTTCTAGTATTTCTGTTTTGAAAAATCCTTATTTAATTTTATAAATTTTCATTTTAATACTAAAAATTTTTAAATGAAATCATTTTGTTTGTTTATTTTTTTTAATTAATTTATATTGTTTGTACTTTTCACCAATTTTTCTATTTACTAAAATAAAATAAATTAATAAATCTAACAGAATTTATTTTGGTAATTTGTGTAGAAATATTTAAAAAAAAAATTAAAATGTAACATTACAAGAAAATTATTTCAAATTATTAATTGAGTTTAAAAAAAAAATAATCTGATTTTAAGTAAATTTCATTTTCTTAATTCAACTCTACACTTAAAAAATTTGTTGATAAGGAAGCAATACATATACAATATAATATTAAAGTTGTTTTTATATAAATATCAAGTTTTTTTTTTTTCAAGTTTTATTTCCCCCTTAAATTTATTAGAAATCCTTAAAAATATGGTATATGTATAATAAAATGTTGGAAATTTTTTGAATAGAATTCTTACACTTCCCCAATTAAATAATTTAAAAATAAATTTCAACAGAGTAAAAATTATCTTTAAAATAAAATCAATTTTATTTTTTGTACTGATTTCATTTAAATTAAAATTTTAACGTATTATAAATCTGAAATAAGGATTTTTATATTAATTAATTCGTTAAAAAACAAACAAAAAATTCTTAATGAAATTCTTTTCTCATTTTCATTAAGAATCACCTTTCTCATTTTCATCAACTATAAGGAAGTACTGAAACCCACCCCCTAAGAAAAAAGTTATTATAACATTAAGATGTAGGCTTATATTTAGTCCGAGGAAATTTTATGTAGTTCGATGATTTTCATTTTATATCCTGAACAAATTTTCTTCTATCCTTAAATTGTTATTTTAAGAGTAAGGGTTCGCATAGACCTGCTATTGAAATATAATAGTTTTCTTATTTACTATTTGTTATATCTTGTTTTCAGATAACGTAAAAGTTTACTATTGCCTAGGCCCCAGACGATATCAAAATTTGTCAACTTATACTCTCAGTATTTAATTAAGAAAATTTTGGCAAATACAAGTAAGAGTAAAACTTTGTGATTAGCCATTTAGAAATTCCGAAATTTCAAACAAAATTTTATCTATAACTACGTAATAATACCATAACATTAAAACAATTAGTTTTTTTTAATAAAAACAAAAATATAATTTTAAAATATTTTATTTAAAAATAAAATTAAAAATTAGATTACATTTCCTTTTACAAATAAATTTTCATACACTTGGTACCTATTTGTACAGTAAAACTGTAATTTGTATATAATTTTTTTAGGCAATTTTTGTTGGTACAAAATTAAATTTTATTTTCTAATCTAATATAGAAAATTTTCAGTATTTTTTATCTAAATTTTTTTATTTTTTTAATTTTGTATACTGGTACCCTTATAAATCTAAAATTTTATTTTTCTTAAGTTTCATTTAATTTTTGGTTTTTTTTATTCTATAAAGACAATAATGTTATATATTAAGTTATGCAATATAGTAGGTAACTATATATTATAATGGAATGCAATATCGATTTAAAGTATTTTTCATTGCTTCAGTTTTAACTTTAATGTAAAAATATATTTATATTATTTTATATAGAATATAACAAAAATATACTTGCTGGATTTTCTTTTTTTTTTTTTTATTTTAAAATTTTAAAAGGTACATATAATATGACCCCAAGTGATTTTACTTCTAACCTTATGCTAATGTACAAATAAAATATATTTTATGCTTATAGACGTACACAATATGTTGATATTTATAGCTGATACTATATATATATATATATATATATATATATATATATTGTATATAGAATCCTCTTATGCACGTACATATATTGTATTCAAGGAAACTTGGAGCCTCTAGGTTAACTTTTATTCTAATATTATATTTTTAATTTTTTTTTCTTTTTAACATTAAATCAGAATTATTATGTTCTAAAGGATACAATGTTCCACTTATATACTTTTTTCTGATTTTAAATAAAAGAAATAAAAGAAATTTAAAAAAAAATAAACAGAGTGGTTCAAAGAAAAATAATAATGTCCAAAAATGGTTTTATTTTCATGTTTGTTTTTTTTTTTCTTTTTAATGTCCTTAAAATAAATTCTTAAAATATTATTTCTAATTACATACGTAGCATATTTATTTTCTTTTGGTTTTGAAAGTGGAAATCTTTTGTTTAACTATATTTTCTAGGTATCTTAGAATCTTTCAATAACTATATAAAATAATTAACGTATTTTTTTTTTCAATTCGTATTATTTGAATCATAAAAAACATCTTAAATTTAAATTTAAACTTTTAAATATCACAAACTAATATTTGCAGATATCATTGTAAAAAAAAAAAATTCTTAAGATTTAATAATTTTATTTTGAGATTATGTATAGATTTTTTTTTTTTTTTTTTTTTTTTTTTTTTTTTTTTTTTTTTTTTTTTTTTTTTTTTTTTTTTTTTTTCAAAACAAAATCCTCCATACGCCTTAATGTATGCAATTCTCTCAAAGTTTTAAAATGTTGAAATATTTTAATATTTATTAAAAAAAAAAAAAAAAAAAAAAAAAAAAAAAAAAAAAAAAAAAAAAAAAAAAAGGGGGCTTCGGTAGCGTAGTGGGTAGGCGTGTGGCGTATTAACCGAAGGAGTGTGGGTTCGATCCCTGCACAGGTCGTAAAGTGTTTTTTTATTTACATTCCCCTCTTACGACCAAATATAATGTAAATATATAGTATATAATATAAACAAAATAAATAATATTAGTATATAATTTAATAATGGTATAAAAACCTATAATGGCCTTAGTAGCCGATGGTTCAATAATATTGCATTATATTTATGTATGTAATATTAATATAAATAAATAAATAAATAAATAAAAAAAAAAAAAACAAGAATCAAAACAATCTTGGGAACGCAACAATTAAAGACGCAACATTTTATTCAAAGAACTTTCTCTATGGAATTAATTATTCTTTTTTCTTTCTTTATTCAACCTATGTACAAACTAAAATATTTATTTTTGCACATTACTTAAGTTTTAGTTCAAAAAGAAAACAAAAAATTAAAATATGTAGTGGTATAAGCATTCTTTTTGGAAATGAATTTATGTAGGACAATACTAAAAATTGTATTTTAAGATTTTAATTATTGTTAGTGAATTTGGGACAAGAATGTTAAACTTAAAATTACATTATATTTATCTTTAAATATTTTCCAAGTTAAATATTTTTACGGTAAACTTTAATAAATAGAATATATTAGATATATAATAATATGTGCTACGGTATTTCAAACCTATGAATCAAATATCAGTTTTATTTATATAAATATATCTTTAGGGCAAAGGATATTCTAATGATTGTTAATCACAAACATAAGTACATATGTAGTAAATTAGGATAAGTAAACATCATAAGAATCTTATACTTAAAAGTACATAATAAAGGTATAATAACCGTTATTTCATTTTGAAATTTTTTTTTTTTTTTTAATAATTACATTATAAAAGAAATTCTAAAATTATAACATAATAATTTGACATTTAATTTTAAACCATTGAAATAAAATTTACAATAATTAATGAATATAATAAGTGAATGTTTTTGTTGTATTAACGTTTTGTATTATAAAATAACTTTTTTTTACTCATTTTTCTTTTTACTAAAATTTTTAAAAAGGTATATAATACATATTTTTGTTTATAATAATATAAAATGAGTTCTGTTTGTAATTCGTGTCGTGTCGTATTTAAATAATACAATGATGAGATAATTTCACAAATGAGAAGATAAATTAGCAATCCCTTGAGGTGAAAAACAAAAGAAATAATAAATTAAATCCTATTAAACAAGGTCGTTTAAATACAATCTTATACGCGCGTTATAAACTTATTATACATTTATATAATTCATACAATTAAAAATTATTTTTAATTTAATTTCCTTTTTTTTTTTTTTGTATATGTCTGTCTGCCTATATAGTTAAATGTATATCTCATGTAAGATGGCAGATTATACGAGAATTAGTAATTTTTAATCTTTAAGCCAAAATATCTGTATAGTGAAAAGGTACTTAATTCTGGTAATGTGTTAAAATTTGTAGGGATTGGATGAAATTTAATATAGTATTTCCATTTTCTATACTACTAATTTCATCTTACTATCCAATCATTCTATCAAAATTGAACATTCTAAAACATACTTTTATATTCGATAAGTTTAATGCAATTATAAAGATTCAATAATAAAATAAATTTACAAGGACTTAATAGTGGTAGTTTATACTTCAATACTTTTATTTTAATAAAGCGTTTAAATTACTTTTGTATTAATAAAAGATAATATTATTCTCTTGGGTTAAATATGCTTAATATTTATATAGGTATACATAATATAGATATATAAATGTTAATTCATTTGTATATATGTATATATATATATACTATATTTATATTCAAAAAATAATGTACTTGAAAAAGAATGAAAATATTTTTCATAAATAATTTAAATAGTTTATGATAAAATCTATATCTAAAGGATATTATAATAAATTACAAAAAAAAAAAAAAAAAATCACATTATTTTTTTAGGTATATAAACGATTATTAGATTCTTATTAAAGTATAATTTATTTTTAAAGTATTTTTTTTTTTTTTAAAACAATAAAAATATATTGGTAAACTGTGAAAGAAATAAAGAATTTTATTTAGAAAATAATTTAATTTTTTTATTATTTTTATAAAAATTTGTAATATAATATTTAAGGTCATCAGCTCTCAAAATGCACAAATAGAAATTTTGTCAAAAAAAAAAATATTTTTTTATGATAAGATTCGTATTTGAGCGTATTTACCTGTAAAAAATATAGGGAAGTAAAACTGATGAGCTAAATATCCCAATCACTTTTAAATGGGCTTTTGGTTACTTTTGTCCGAACACCGACGATTGATTGAATAAAAAATAATTAGATCATTATTTTCTAAAATTTTATAAAATTTATAGTACCTATAAATTATAATATTAATGTTTTTATATGAAGAATTTAAGGTAATTAATATCTTTTTGATATGCCAAGACTGCTTACGCTATGTTAAGAAAAAGAAAATTGGAAAATGCAAATTAATAAAAATATAAAAAGGAATTTTATTTTACATTAGATTATGAAATTACCATAAATCCCCTGTTTACCATAACTTTTTGTATCATGCGGTAAATTAAATTGTAAAGTTTAAATGTTAAGTTTCAAATGATCGAAAATTTTCCATAGACTTACAAATTATTTGTTATAAAATTGTATTTTTACTTCAAAAATTCTCTTTTTAAAATCATTTAGTTTATTGCTAATTGCTATAAAATATATATTTAAGACAAATTGATTGTAAAGTTACATTTGAAATGTAATTATTTTCAAATTACAAACAAAAAAATAAAAAAAATTTTTAATTTAAAGATCCTTCAAGTTTAATGGTTAATATATAATGTAATATTATCTGTAATGATTTGTGTATATTTACAATGACTTTTCAGAATTTTTTGAAATAAGTGTAATTTTACAATTTATCCTTTTATTATGTTTTCTTTTTCATAAATACATATCTCTATATGTACGCATATATAAACGTAGATATTAAATTAAAGATTATTTTGAACAAAAAAAAAAAAAAAAACGAGAATAACTTATAAAAAAAAAAAGAAAAAAAAAATAAAATCAAATATTTATATGTTCATTTCTTATCTATATGTTATCATGTTATATGTTCGTTTCTTATCTATATTTTTAGTTTAATGATAAACGAGGTGCTAATTTATAAAAATCAAAATTTTTCTTCTCAAATTATAAATTTAACAAGAAATGGCGCAAATCTTTTAAACATTTATTTTATTTTCTTTTGCTAACATTAATAAAAATAAAATATATTAATATTTTATATTATATATATATAATATGTACATAGATCTATTTATATATATACATTACTAAATATGTATTCTCCATAATTCAATTTATTCCATCTCTTTAGAAGCAATTCTTCTATTTCAATTTATATCTTTTATTATAATTTTTTTATTTTTTGAAATATATTCAGTTTTTTGTGCTTCCTTATAATATTTCAACATAAATATAAAAAAAAAAAGTATAAAAAATGATATTTTTTCAATGCTTTTACCGTGTTAAAAGTAATCAACTCAGAAAGGCATGAAAAATTTAAGTTTATCGATTATTTTTTTTTTTTTATTTTACTATCGTTTCCTTTTTATCATTACAAACTGGGCTATATGTACTAACAATAATATACATTGTACAAATTGCACCAATACTAAATACAATGCACAGTTAACAAAACATATTATAATATATATATATGTATATATAGAAAGTATCTATATATGTATCTATATATGTACATATATTCGTATATATACATTCATATTATATATGCATGTATCCTATTAAAATATTTATAACATGAAAATGAGCAGATTGGAATATAAAAAATCTTCTCTTTTTTTTTTGTATTTTACGTCATAATGCAAATTATTTACTTACTGTTTTATTAAGTAATGTGACGAACGTATATGCACATATATATTTTGCTTTTAATGATATTACGATTCTTACTTTTATTTTTAATAACATTCTGAAGGTCAACTGCAAGAAGTCATTTCGGTTAAACTTATCTAATTTCTTATGCTAAAAATATGGTAATATAATATAGAAACTCTTTACTGATAGTACATATTTTGATACAATATTCAGATATTATTGTAACGGAATATATTTTACATAAGAAAAAAAAAAAATTGAAGCGATTAAATCTAATTTTAATAAATTGGTACCTATAAACAACATCTGTTTTTCGAAGTAATGGTTAAGTTAAAGAATGAAAAATTAAATTCCAATAAGAACGAACCTGTTGAAAAATATATTTTTTGTATTAAACATATGTATCTAAATACACTATAATATTTTATTGATCAATGATTTGCAAAATTAGTGTGCGAACAGATATTTTGCTATAGTTGCTATACAATAAATATAAATTTAAAAAACTTTTTGTTAATTCACATTTTCAATTATTTCAACTGAATAGCATATTCTTTTAACATTTTTTTTAAAAACATTTTCTTATTATAGTTGTTTCAATCTGTCAGACTGTTCGTTTGTTTACTAAACTATACAACTTTTAACATATAAAAGTAAAGATCTCCAGTATAAAAAAAAAAAAAAACAAATGCTAAAATCTATATGGAATATCTTGCTTTAGTAGCACACAAAACTATCAAGCTACAAAATCAAAAAAATTAAAGAAACCCTGTTTCCAAATGTTTTTGTCTTAAGTTGTCTTTAATATTTTTTCAATCTAAAAACTTTCAAACGACAGGAAATTTATGAATCAATATAAAATTTATGTAAGTCTTTGCAATTTAGTATTTAAACTGATAGTAATGTGAAAATAAATTTTTGATTCTTTTTAAATCTTTTTAGTTAGAATCTTCAAATTTTGAGAAGAGTCAGATCACTGAGAATTAGTATAAGTTACCTCAGAAAAAGTTTATCCGTCATCCTGTTTATATGATTATATCCGTTCATCCTATTAGCTGTCAATAAAATTGAAAATTCCCTATTTTTTTTAAATTTTTTAAATGTAACTATTAAAAATTCGCTATATTTTTAAACTCCTGCAAATTGAACATCTGTTCAAATTTACGGTAAGTAAGACATAAAAATTAAATCTCCAATACATTTTTATATGGTTACATTGCATGTTCATTTAAATTGTAGAAAGTATCTCTTAATTTTTCACAATTTTTTCTTCAATTAAAAATCTAAAAATTTCTTATAAAAAATGTTTTTTTTATTTTCTTTTTATAAATGTGCGTCTTTGAAAACCTTTGGTTTTAGATACTACCTTATTTGAAATAAAATACCGATTAAATTTTTATTAAAAAAAAAAAAAAGGATGAAAAAATTATTTTAATAGGAAAATAATAAGAACTCAGTAACCTGATATTAAATCGATTTTCTTCATAATGTCATATGATTAGATTAGATTATATTTAGTTTCTTGTTCATAATACCGTTTGTTAAATGTTTGTATGTATCCTGCTTATATGTATATTGTATAAACCAAAAGGCAACATTAAAATTTCATAAACATTCAACGTAAAATAATATTTTGCAATAGAAATTTAATATGTAGATATAGTTATAAAAAAATATTCATATATATGTATATTTACATATCTATGTACATGCAAGTCCATGCAATATATTTACATAAAAATAGGTATATAAAATATTTTGTACTATTCAATTGTTACTTAATACAACATAAATAACATGAATAAACTTTTAAGTAACGTATGCATGTACATGCATTTATAATGTATAAAAATTTAATTACTTTCACTATCCGTTTTATATAGTATTCCACTTTTAACTACTAAATTTATTATATATATTGTGTACTTGGGTATTAAATTTTTTTTATGAAAATTATACCGATTTTTTTTTTATATTATAATGTCTGTTACTTTTTATGCCTGCTATATTCTACTTTTGGTTAATACTATGCTAGTATTAAAAAAAATATTCGTTAACAATAGGTAATATTTTAAAATTAATTTCTTGTATTATAAAAATTACAGGAAAGTTTGTGTTAAAAGAAAAGTTGATCAAATTTATGGGGTCATTAAAAGTAGAGTAATTAAAATATTAATGGTTTCAATATTTTCTATTTTTGTTAATAAAAATTGGTATAAATTACGAAATATTAACAACTTTGTATTAAGTGTCAAAAAATTGTGTTGTGTTTATAATGGCTAGGTTAGAATGAATTAAATTATTGTTTTAAGGGGTATAAGTAACACTGTGATCTTTTGATTCAATTATGATTCCCCTAAGTGAGTGTTGTGAATTTTGTCTCTACTTATAATACTTCTGTCATTCCTACTGCCTTTAAGAAACTTGCCGGCAGTTTATCTTCAGCAAAGCAATATATGTTACTCGAAGTAAAGCTCCACAATTTTTGAGAATGTGTTCTGGGGACTCATCTTCGTCTTGATAGAATATGCAATAACCGTTATTCTCTATTCTAATTTTCTTAAATTACCCCTTTAGTCTGCTGTATCCCAACAGGAATATAGCTACGTTAAGTCTGTAGACATTTAATTTAACAGGCCAACAAAACAAACTTCTTTGTACAAGTAATCTTCGCAAAATTTGTTTTTAACCCTTAATTATGAAGCCTACTTAAAGCCTACATTGTCTTATTGGGATTTAATTTGATGCGGTTTTAATTAAGCAAGAATATTCTTGGAAGTTTTTATAACTAAATCTTTCAACACATTATACTTCTTTATTTCATAATATTCTTCTTTTATTCCTCCTTATATATCATTAGTCAGAATTTCTTTTAATTAGGTTTCAAATGCTTTGGACTATTTTATTTAAATATTAAAAATATAAACAAACAAAATTATTTTTTAATTAAGGTTACATTTATAAACCTTGGAATAAATAAGATTAATATGGTTCAATACTTAAGTTATACATATTATATTACACTTTCAGTTTTTTTTTTATTTTGTTAATAAAAATGTTACTTTTCTAAAAAAAAAAAAAAAAACCAAAAGTGATAAAAAGGATAATCGGATAAAATACCGACAACATTTAATAATTGCCTTTTGTTTATAATCTGAAAAACGTCGCATAAATTAAAAAAAACTCTTTTTAACTTTTTTTTTTTTTTACATTTAATTTACTTATAGTTTTTTTAAACCTACGTATGTATATTATTATATCTCAAAGATAAAATGATTATTATTTCCTTTTCATTAATCGTTTTTTCGCGCACATAATTAAAAATCAATGCCTGCCTATCGAATTAATTATTAAGTAATAAAATTATAAAAATAAAAAACAAACAAGCAAATTTTATAAAAATTTAATTAAAATATTAAAAAAAAAAAACAAAAATCAGCACATCAAACGCAAACGAAAAACAACACTAAAAAAAAAAAAAAAAAAAAATTTTTATTTGTTATTAAATAATTATTTAAAAATCGCAAAAATTGACGTCAAAACGGTTCAAAAAAGTAAAAGTAGTAGTTGTTTGACAGCGGGTGTAAAAATTTGCGCCCGCAAGATGTCGCTTGTATTATGTAATATGACAACAGCAACAAAAGTTACATCATCGTCAACAACAGCAGTTACAAATAATACAACAAATAATTTAACAACAACAGCTACAACTGTATTTAATGGCGGTAATCAACAACAACAAACAACATCAACAACAACAACTACTGGTATTACAACAAATCATTTAATGACTAATTCGAATACAAATTTAAGAAGAAATTTAAATAATACAACAAATAATTTAACATCAATATTAACTAATTCGAATACAATACATAATTTAAATACAACTACGAATGACAATAACAATAATATGGACAATACTAGTGAAGATTCAAATAATGTTACAATTTACAGGTAAAATTTTAAATTTTTTTTTTTTACAAAATTTTCTGCAATATTATTTTACAAATTTTATTGCTTATAATTTTTTTTATACTTGAAAGAAAGTATTCAAAGCATGAAAATATTTTTTGACATCAAAAACGACGTTCCCACGTTCCTAGGTCACCGTGTAAACACAAATATTTAAGAATTTATATAAACAAACCTAAGTAAATGCGAATCATTATAGTGTTTCGTGCGAAAAATTTTTTTTTTTTTCTAATTTTAAGTTATATTTGACAACCGAAAGATAGACTGTTATATAAACAAAAAAAAAAAATAAAATAAAAAGTGTATGTATAAATTCAAAAAGTTTCTTTTGTGTTGTGAATCTGTGTTTCTACCTAATGCTGGAGATAATGTCGACCTTTTTGAAGCGCACCAGTTGCGCAGTTTAAAGAAAAATTTTTTTTTGCTAAGAATTTTAACGCCGTTCAAATATGTAAAGATGGCTACTACTTACGTTTTCTATTTTTTTTATTTGTTTACTCTTTCTTGTCATTATTTTGTTCAGATGACGTTTTTTGACTCTTTTGAAATACGAAAAAGTTGAAATGAATTTAACTTTTCCACCGTTCAGCACCGTTCAATATTTCATTTCGTTAAGATTATCTGGTCTCATACAATTTCATACAATACAACTTTTTTTTGACATTTCACGCCGTTCAAAAGTTTTGACATTATCTCCAGTATAAATTTTAGGATATTGACAACAGGAAGAGCGAATTTTTGTTTAAAATAAGGATCGAAATCACATATTAATTAAAATATATTTCAAGTCAAAAATTTTGTTAACTTTTAAAATGTATATACTTAGTAGAAAAACTTACTTTTCTTTCAGCAACTTAAACTGAAACTAATTTCTAACCTCAACAAAAAAAAAATATTTCGAATTATTTTAATTTTAAAAACTGTTAAAATTCGACTTCAGAATCAATTTGAGAATTTAATGATGTATCTTCTAAATTGCTAAATGAAAAAATTATGTTTCGAAAAATAAATCCTATATTTTATATTTACCGGCATATATACCTTTTTTACTTTAATAAGAAGGATTTACACTTCAATTGCAAGTATTTTCCTTTTCAACGCAAGTATTTCCTTTTCAAATGTAAGTTTTTCTTTTTAACAACAAGTATTTCCTTCTCAAATTTAAGTTCTTGTATTTAAATAATTTGTTTTAAGCAATTTATTCTTCAAATATCTTTCAAACAGACTTTGCAGTAAGATTTTTTTTAAGATTTTAGGCATTTTTTTGTTCTATTTTTTTTGGTTGCCAAGTTTAAAGTATTTACATTTTTTTTTTAAATTTTTTTAACGTTATTAGTTTTTTTTTCAGGTGTTGTTTTTAGGTTTTGAATTTTAAGTTAAAGATTTAACATAGTTTTGCTGTTCTTTATAAAATAATAAAATAGTTTAATAATAATGATATCACTTATCTATAATAAAATCTCTTTCATAATAAATTGCTATATATTCTAGGTAATAGACAAAAAATTGAAATAAAAAATCTAAACTCAAAAACTAAGAGTATGTAAAATTATCATTAGTTTTTTTTTTATTTACAAAGCTTTGAGTAGCTTTGAAAGAAATACATACTTGCTTTTAAAAAGAAAAACTTGTATTTGAAAAGAAAATACTTATTATTAAAAAACAAAACTTGTATTTAAAAAAAAAATACTTGCAATTAAAATGGAAATCCTTTTTATTAAAATAAAAAATATATATCTAATCTATTATATATGTAGTAACATATATTTAATATAATATAATATAAATACGTTAAAAGATCAATTCTGTTTTTTAATTTGCTCGTTGACACTAGATAAATAGTATGTCCAATGTCAAAAAAAGAAAATAAATAAATCATAGTTTGCCTTAAGAATGCTCATTATTCTTAAATGAGTTGAAAACAGCTAATTTATCCTCAATCTTTTCATAACTTTGGCTGTACAACAAATTGACTGTATGTATTAACAATAAATTGGAAAATATACTTTATATGATACTATACTCATATAATAATTGTTTTTAGAATGTCCTAAGAATAATTTTTTATACATATATACAATAAAATTGTTATACGTAGGTACAAGCAATCAATTATTACTCTTAATTTCTAATAATAAATAACTCACTATAACAATTTTTATAATAAAATATTGAAGAATAAATATTTACATATATAGGTATACCTAATTATTATTTATTTTGGCTAAAAATATCGGCATCATAAAATAACGCCACAAGAAATAACTCCGCAACGCAAAATCTTCTCAAAATTTTTTTTGATGCAGAGTTATTTCATTTTGTGCGAATTTATTTCATTTCTATTTTGCGTTTTATTTTCATTTTTTGATTATAAAATGAAGTCCGCAAATCAAAAAATGAAATATATCATCAAATTGACATTTTGCAGATTTATTTCATTTATTTTTTTTTCTTAACGTACATAATGTATTAATGTACATATATGTACGTTATTCATAATTGAAAGGGATTTTTGAATTGGATTCAAAATTAGGATATACGCTTTTTCCAGAATATTTATATATACTTATATGTATATGAAAGATTTTGAAAGAGAAGGGATTTTATAGTCGGTTACAAAACCAATGATTTTGAATATCCCCTAATTCAAAATATCATATATACATATACATATATAAATATTCTGGAAAAAGCGAATACACTGATTTTGTAACCAATTCTAAAATCCGTCTTAATTCAGAATCTCGCAAAAAAACATACATATACATATGCATACATAAATATTATGGAAAAAGGTATACACTTATTTCAATTCAACTTTAAAGTAATTTATAAAAATAAAAAATAAAAATAAATGAAATAAATCCGCTAAAAGTCAATTTGAGGATTTATTTGATTTTTTGATGCGAAGTTATTTCGTTTTGTGCAGAGTCATTTCAGAAGAATTGCGGACTTATTTCATTATGAAATAACGCCGAAATTTGATGCGCAATTATTTCATTTTTTGATCCGGAGTTATTTTTTGCGGAGTTATTTCATGATGTCGAAAATACCATGTATTTTTTATACCAGTCACTTGTTTTTTGTGAATAAATGAACAATTTGTGCCTTTTATCATTTTTTTTTTGCTATCTAAATAAAAATTAAATTAAATAAATAATTTTTAAAAACCAAAATAAATGGCATTATATAAAAATAAAAACAAATTTAAATATTTCAATTTTTCAAAATAAGAAAAATGAAAAAAGAGAAAATGAAAATATAATTTAATTATTATATATACACTTCAGTAAATAATAATTATTATAATAATCCCAATTGATTTATAATTACACTAATAAATTAAAAATAAATTATAAAAATAGCGTAAAAAAAAAAACAGTACAATTAAATAAGAATATGTAAAATATAAACAAATATTTAATTAATAATAATAATATTATAATTTTTGACATAAAAAATATTTAAATACTAAAAATTAACAATTTTAAAACAAATATTATAATAATGCTTCGTATAATTTATGGTTATTATTTAAAATAAATACATATTATTATTTTTATTTTTTACTTTTTTTTTTTCAAGGTAAATATTACCTTGATTTATATTATACAAAAAAAAAAACAAAGAAAAAATATGCTGCATTCATAAAATAAATGCAACTTTTAGAGTGTGTCAAAGTTATTATTAAAATAAATAAATTAAAATAAAATATAATATCGTCAATTGAATTGCCTTTTTCAAATTACTCAAATAAAAATCAAAAAAAGAGAGTTTCGAAATTCAAATTACTTAATATTACATGAAATTGGTTTAATATTTTTAACTTTTTAATGTTGCTTTCATATGTTTAATTTAAAACTTGGTTATTTTTATCGTTTTGGTAAAGATGCTTAAATTCACTTAAGTGGCTTTAAAACTATAAAACTGAAATTTCAAATTAATTGTAATTAATTACATCATTATTATTATTTTGTTGTTTTGCAAGGATAGGTGGGAATGATCGAAAAATAGAGGAGTGAAAAGAACCCGCTTCCTTTATGAATGTGTGGAAGATTATCCTATTAAATATCGCACCTTCCTTTTTTGACGAAACAATAAGCTATATTTATTTTTAGTACTTAAGTATTGCTTAGTCAATTAGTTTTGTGAAACCAAGAAAAATATAATTGAAATTACTTTTTTTATACTTATATCTTTTATTTTTTATGTAATTTGATAATTATGTCTTAAGATAAATTTGTGAAGTATGAAAATCTTTTGAAAGTACTCAAATCGAAAATTATAAGTATAATATTATGAGTAAAAAGTTTCAAATTTTGTATAATATTTTAGTTGTTAGAAAATTTTATGTAATATTTTAATTTTCTTCTTTCAATATCACTGGACTACTCCTCTATTATAGCTTAGTTCTTCAGTGGGTTTGTAATTCTGTATTGCATAGGCAACTCCTAGTTTAAACTTTTCATTAGTTATACAGTTATACGACATTTTTATAAAAATGATCTGTGAAGTATAAGACTAGATTAAACAAAATTTTTTTTTATATTCTTTTTGATTTAAGGCTCCTTGAATCTATTGTCAATAATATTTGAATTAATATTTAATTTGACAAACATGTAGAAAAATTGACAAACATTTTTTTTTTTTTTTGTATTTCTCTGCCACATAAATGTGAACAGGAAATTACACAACCTTTCCTGTTCAGGCGTGGCTGTAAATGTCGTAAGGGGGAAGAACTCTTACGACGTTTGTGGGATTCAAGCCCACGCTCCTTTGGTGTTTACAGCGAATTACCCACTAAGCTACCGAGGCTCCCTGACAAAAATTGATATATAAATTATTATGTTCTTACACCTAAATTGCATAGAATTATATATAATTGTCACTGCATTTACAGTAATCTTAAGTTTCCAAGCCGCAAAATAATATTTTCTAAAGTTTTAATATTATATAAAAAGGATTTTTAGGTAAATTTAAATTTAAGTTTTAGATAAATTCAAATTTTTTAAAATATTTTTATAGATATTTCAAAGTAGACGTTTAATTTTTTTTTTGAAGAGAATGAGGCTAAGTTTTGTAAATGAGATGTCCAGCTTTAACATAAAGAAATAAAATAAAACGTCTTTTTTTTTTTGTAAATAAATATAACAACAATTATTTTTTTTTGCAAATGGTTTAATTTTTATGTTGAATAAGAAATAATTTGTAATTAACTATAAAAATGTTTATAAATTTTGTTCAAAAAAAAAAAACAATAATTTTTGGAAATGGTTTTTATTTTAAAAACACGTCGGTGAAGTGCAGACATTTTGTAAACATTTTAATAAATCTTATATTACAGAACAGGAATACGTTTTTTGTTTCTTTACATTGCACTCAATATTTGTATTTGTTTTATAGGTTATAGGTGCCAAATTTACACATAATAAAAATTACAACAAATCGTTTTTTTTTTTTTTTTACAAATTTTTAAATTAATTTCTAAAACAATAAACGGATGTTTAAAAACTAAATAATTGACCCAATATTAAAGTAAATCAGAACATAAAAAACAAATACAAAAAATATGTTTTTATTACAAAAAAAAATATATATATATATATAAAAAACCATAAGTTTTCGAAAAGTTTTAATAAATATTGTACTAGTGAAAAAAATTAAAATAAAAACACACTAAAAAAATATATGAATTCCTTCAAAATATTGAAAAGAAAAAGAGATGGAGTAACAGAGTTTTGTAAAATCTTATATAGTTTTAGAAATCCATCTCTTTAACAGAAAAACAGCTATCCGAATTAGCACAACAATATCATGCAAACACTACAAAGAATCTTAATGTAACACTACAAAAAATCTTAATAAATATACGGTAAATATGCGTTAGCTTTAAGGTCTAATACTCTATGGTCGAAGATATATTGAATAAAAGTTTATAAATTTATAAAACTTTTTAAGAATACCGACCTTTTAACACCAATGTTGAGCAATCTTTTATTCGCATTGAAGAAAACAAAAATATTATCACAATGAGTTTGTGTTTAGAACATTCAGAAGATTTCAGAAGATCAACACTAAAAATAAATTTTATATTCAAGCTCATTCATTCTAATATATGAGCCTCAACTAGTAAATTGTCTTTTCTTTTGGTAAACTATTAACTTTATATTTTAAATGCCTTATTATTAATACGTATATCTATATTTTTTAAGAATTTTGCTATTTATTTTTTTCAATTGAAGTGGAAGCCAAGTTATAATGTATTTCCATTTTAATTGCTTTAAATAATCCTAAAAGATTATTGAGATTTCAAACATATAACGGAACTGAAAACACAATAAATCTTTCAATTTATTTTGATTTGGCGAAAACCAAAGATACATTATAATATCTATAATATATATAAGATACATTATAATACATTATAATATACATATTATGCTATCTATTCTAAGGTTTTGGTTTTTTTTTTGTAGCATTCTAGATATTCAAATTTCTTATTTTATAAAGAAATAAATGGGTTCTTATCGGTGGGAGATAATGGGACCGAATGTATATAAATAAACTTCATTGAACTTAAATCTAACTTTTTCATACAAAATTTCGAATTCATGTATAATTTTTGTTTTGAAAAAGTAAAATTTAAGTTTAAACTCAAGCTCGAACACATAAAATTCAAGCAAATATTAAATGCAACAACAGCAAAACAAAAAATGCTAAAATAGAAGGCTCGAAATAAAATAAAAAAAAAAATATTTCGCTCCGCCTTAAACATAAGAAACAAAACTATTAAAAACGGTAATGTTATTTTTATATTTTTTTTTTGTCTTTTTTTATTTTCACATAATGTTTTTTTTTTTTTTTTGTGTTTTTCGAAAGTGCCTTTCATATTCTTTTACTTTTTAAATATTTTATTTAACTTTCTACCGCAATATTAAAAACAATTTTGAGTATCTAGAAGTATTGTTTTTTTTTTTGAAATATTATATTTTGTGTTCATTTTTAATATTTTTTTTTTTCTTTTATTTTATTTAACTAATAATAAAATAGTAAATATTTTAAAATTTAATTAGTGTTCACAAAAAAAAAAAAATTATTAAAATAAATTTAATTAATAAAATTTTAATTTTAAATAATAATAATAATTAAATATATTAATAAAATAATAATATAAAATAAATAATGTTGTGAAATAAAAGAAATTATTATATAAGAAAAAAAATAAAAGAAATAAAATGATAATTAATAATTGTTAAAAAAAAAAAAAAAAAAAATGGTTGGAACTGATATTTCAAATAAATATAATAATATGGAACCAGATGATGCTAAAGAAACGGATACATTATGTATGCAAAACTATAATGAATCACTGCCATTGATTGGGTAACAAAAAGGTTTTTTTTTTTTGTCAAATAAAATAATATTTAATTTGAATTGCTATAATTTAAATAAAACACATAATTAATCTAATAAAAATGTTTAATTTTATAAGTAATTAGGATTAAAAATTAGTAATGAACTTGAATTTTAATTCTTTGTTAATTGTTTTATTGGTTAAGTTCAAATTACTAAAAAAAAAAAATATGTTATACACGTTTTATTTTAATCGATTAAATGTTTTATTTTGTTTATTTTGTTTTTTTTTTGTTCAAATCTAATCTAAACTGAAACCATAAAAATTACATTAACATTTATTTATATATTTATGTTATATTTGTTGTATGGTTTTTTTTTTAGGTTTATAGGTAAACAATGAGAACGTGTCATGTGACTGTATTTTTTACAAATTGTTTGCCTGTATTCCGTTTATCATTTGACTGTTTATCATCTAACTGCTTTTCATTTGACTGGATGTAAAACATTTAATTAGAGGGGATTTTAGAGTTGGTTACAAAGTTACGGTTTCAATCATTTGTTTAGCAAGAGTTTGGGGCGACAGCCCTCACTCTTTTAAATGTTTTGTTGTTCAAATATGTACATACATATATCTAAAACATATAATTAGAGACAATTTTAGAATTGGTTACGAATAAAATTCAGTCAAATGTAATACAGTCTTTGAATAGTAATCCGTAAACAACAGGTTTCTCATACATTTTTTTAGTTTAAAAAGTCTAATTTTAATTGAAATTAATTTTAAAGCTAAGTTTTTGTTTTAGGTAATGTTTAAATTATAAAAAAAAATCGTTAATTATTTAACCCTAATAATCCAGGGATTATTAATCTTTTTAATTATTTTGTTGCTTCATAATTTTTAAATATTGTTTTTTTGTTTTTGGCGAAATATTAAATTTTCTGATTATAAACAAACCGTTTTATTAATATTTTTCTTTGAACCAGGATCAGGACAAAGTTCCGGGAGGACTTTGTTCAACAATGAATACTAAATTTCTTATTAACTCGTTCATTATAAGATTCATTTTTTACCAAATTAATTTTTACCATCCTTTTTACCAAATATATAATTAAGACTTATATATTTTTATTTAAATTGCAAAAAAAAACAGCACATTTAAATATTTTATCATTTAAAAATACTTCTCTCTTCGTACAGGTTTCAACAATTATATAAATTGATCCTAGATAATTAGGGTAATTTTCATCGTACAGGGTTTATCGTAGTATATAAATTGAGCTTAGATGATTAGGGTTATTATTTATAGATATTCTAAATTACTATTGACTTTTTGTAATTATTAATTAAATGTCGTTGTTGAATTTTTTTTTTTTTTTAATTTTTTGTAAACAAATATTTTTACATGTTAATGATTTTTTTACATATAGGTACTATTAAATATTATTTGACAAGAAAATGTTAGCTTATGATGCTATAAAAAAAGAAAATTAATGGCCTATCAGAGACAAAAAATCAAATAATGTTTATAATATTACAAATTGGGAATTTTTTACGAAACGAATCCAGTATTTTCATTGAATGACATGACACAGTACTATTTAATATCATCAGATATGAACAATTCTCTAAAAAATATTGTTAAATCTATGTTTCGCGGTAGACTAAAATTATTTATGATAATAATATTATATAAATGCAACTAATTATATTGGAACCATACGATAAATTGTGATCGACCGAATGTCGTAAATCTAGTGAAATTATTCGAATAACTAAAAATCAATATCCTGTTTTTTAATGTTTACAAGCAAAACTATAATATGAAACGAAAATATGTATTCCAGCCTCAATGCTTAACATCTACAATGTATTATCGTTTCACAGTTTTATACAAACACGTATGAATTCTTTTTGTTCTTTGTGATATGAAATTTCTTGAATTAAAAAATATTGCTGATCCTTGGTGTCCGATCGTGGTAAACACCGAGGTAGTATGGGTTTAAATCTCACACTCATCGTAAGAATAATTCTTCCTTACGACATTTATAGCAACTCCTGAAAAGGAAAGGCTCTATAATTTTCTTGTTACATTAATGGAGTTGCGGAATAAACAAAAAAAATTATTACTTTATATTTAAAATGATTTTTAGCTTATTTTTTTGCTCCCTTGAGAAACACCTTGTAACACATTTAATTTAATTATGTATATTTGTATTTAATCTTTTTATTATTATAATTTAATCATAATATTATTATTTAATTAAAAAATTAAAAAAAACTATTCCCTACTTTTCACCAATATTAAATTATTTTAACCATATAATTTGAGCTGAAATCATAGAAAATCCAAAAAAAAAATACAAAAACAAGTACCAGAAATTTAATAAATTATTTATTAAAAATGATTTTTGAAAATTTCCAGTAATTAAAATGGTAATAATAAGGATAGAACACTATCCTTACCCTTAGGCATTTCCTCAATTTTCAAATAAATCTTTAAATTTGCATATCCCTATTATTTTTATTGTATTTTTTAGCTCATTTCCAAAAGAAATTTGAAAAAATATGCCTATAAGTTTCACTCTGTACCTCCGTCCGTCTGTTTATAAAACTTCTATATCGTTAAAGATAGAGAAAAAAATCCATGGGTAGATCTCATAAAAAAATGAATGTTGTAGAACAACTTTTTCATGTAATCATCACGGAGCTACAGACCTTTATTGGTTTACTTTTGTAAACCAATATCAAAATTATGCAATTATTTTCAATTTAATATTTAAATTTACCGTTATGTGAAAATCATATTTTGCATTAATCTTTATAATTCCGGCGCGCTTTCAGATAGGAACTTGAAATTGAGACAAGGAAGAACATTTAGAATTAGTATAAGTTTCCTCAGAAAATATTTTTGCACCACCACCTGTTTAACTGATATTAGGGCTCAAAAAATGAAAATATGCTATTTTTAGACACCTGTAACTTAGACACCTTCAGCATGATATAAAAATTAAAGTTTCAGTAATATATTTTTGCGTGTCTTAACGGTTTTTTTTTAGTTATATAGGGTTACGGATTTAAAGCCCATCAAAATTGCAAAAAAATTCTATTTTTACATTTTATCCTAAATGAAATTTTCAAATTTTGGTGCAGAGTCGCAATTCTAAACACTTTGTATTATCTTTTGGAAATGTGCGATTTAAAAACCATTGGTTTACATTCTACCTTGTTTTATTTTTGTTTCATTTTATTTTAAACATTATTTTGTATTATTCTTTAAATTAAATTATTAATTGTATTTTTCTTTTTACTCTAAAGTAGAATGGGAAGTTTTTATTTAATATGCATTTTAATATGCAATATAATGTAATATGATGGTTCATTGTTCCATAAAAACGTACAATTTAAAACATTATTAATATAAAGTACAGCGTTAGGATGTTACCAGGGTGCTCATAGTTTAGGATACATACAATGCCTCTTAAATTAATAGTTAACTTAAAAAAAAAAATTTTACTTTCGTCGGAAATTTCGACCATCTTAGTTTATCATTTCCTCTTTTTTGATATATTATTTATTAAAAATTTTCTTAACTAATTCATATCCATGGCTTTAAGCTAAAATATATATTTTGGAAATCTGCAGTTTCTCAGCGAAGACAGACAGAAGAGATATCTTAAAATAGGTTTAAGTAATAAAATTTCCATGATCTCACCTTTTTAATTGCATAACTTAAAATATATGCAGTTACCACAAATCAAACTTCTCAGAAAGAGGAGTACTACTGGTATAAAATAGAAACAAACTATTATAGAACTTGATACTGTTTTTCTCATTCTTGTTATATAATATCAATCTAGCATCATTTTTTTGTTCTCCTTTTTATATAAAAATTAAATAAATTCGTTGTGTTTCATAAAATATAAAAAATATTTTTTATCGTTTATATTTATATCTCTTTACAAATTAAATTTTGGTTACCTTTTGTAAAATTTAATGACATTAAATTAAAAATAAAAAAAAAAAAAAATCTTAAACAAAAAATGCAGTTCACAATTTCATATAAAAAAATTTATTATTAAAGTTTATTAAAATTGCAAATTAAAGATTTAAATTAAATTTCTTTTGTTTACTTTTTTTCTTTTCTATGTAATGTAATTATTTTTGCATGTGCAAAGAAAACCCTTTATTATATCAAAAAAAAAAAGAAAAAAAATGGGAAAATTAACATTAATTATTATTAGCTTTATAATATGCATTTACTCAAAAATTTGCATCATAATTGCATAAAAACAAACACAAAAAAAAAAAAAAATTATATTAAAAAATCCAAATTAACCCTTTCAGTTTAATAATAATTATAATAATATAAAAAATTCAAAATAATGACTATAATAAATAAAATCTGCTTAAAAGTTTAAAATAAAAGTTAAGCTGAATAATAACCGTTAAGAGAATAACAGTATATCGTAGTTTAAATATAAAATGTACATATAATATAAAAGGTATTTCTTAATTAACTGCACTACATACTGGTCCAAAGATACTTATGAGTATAAGGTATTTTGTTTGGGTATAGAGGTTAAGTTAAGGCCTTCTAGTTTCCAAAATATCGGAACTTAAATGAAATTATAATTTTTTTTTTTTCGAGTTTTAATAAAATGGCGTTTAACTCTGGTTTTAAAAAATGTATGAAAATTAACAATAATATACATTTCAAAGCTCATAAACAATTATCTATAATTTTCTTTTATCTTTTACTCTTTCATATCTAATAGCTTCGAATGTTATAAAATTTTAACAGTATTTTGTAAAATTTATTTTATTAACTTGCTTAAAAGAAGCCTTTGTGAGCGTTAGAACGGATTTTACAGAATTTTCATACATATTATAGAAGAGAGTTCGTAACAATTTATTAAAACCAAAAATATTATTTAAAATTTCATTTAACGTTCGATGTCTTGGAAACTATATAAGCTTAGCCTCTTAACTTCATACTCATACCAACAGGAAAAAACTAAAAAGAAACATAACGAAACAAAAAATATGTAGATAAATATTTAACATTACATAGCTACATATATAAATACATATCTATACTATTTCATATCAAACTACATGTATAGCAATAGCGTGTATTGTATAGAAACATAAAAAACTAAATAAAACAAAAAATACCTATAGCCATAGACTATAGATATCTAACACTGTAGCTATATAAATACATTTTTATATCATTCATATTCAAATTTCAAACTATATGTATAGCAATAGCATATATTGTATAGAAACATAAAATTCGGAAAAAAAAAAAGAAAAAAGGAGGAAAACAAAGGCTCATATATTTCGCCAATAAAATTTGTTTTTAGAAATTTTATATAGAGTTAGCCAAAACTACTTTATTCATATTTTTGTTTTGATAGTGTAGGACAATTATTATAGTATTAAATTTTTGAAATATCTGCAAATTACCGTCAAAAATTCAATGGGAATTATAAAAGACTTTTCGTCAGTTGTTTAATGTTTTACTTAAGAAGATTAAGTAATTTATTTCACCAAACTCTAATATTTTTTTTTTATTAAATCACTTAATTCCTTTTGCTTTAATCCAAATATCCTTTTTAATCTAACTAATAAAAAACATTTAATAATATTTACATTCATACACCTTTTTTTCCTTCTTTGTTTTTGAAACCAACAAAAAGTAAAAGGCTGAAAAAATAACAAACTCATTGGTTACTTATATTTTGTATTATTTAGATATTTTTTGTTTCTGTTATTAACTAATGTAAAATTTAAGCAAAAAACAAAGATCCTAAATTTTTGATACTACATATAGAGTAGATACCATGTGATAAAAGATTAGTATGCCATACACCACTTGAATGTTCATTTGATTCATTAATGGTTTAATATGAAATGAAAATTTAAATTCAAATTATAATACAAAAGAAAACAATCCAAAAACAAAAAAAATGTTAATTCAAAATGTGAGATTAAAAACTGTCAACCATATTAAATATTAAAATTTTCATTATTCGTTTAACAGTATATGTATATATATATAATTATGTAACATAAAATGACCTCTACCTATACACAAACAAAAATTTTATTTAGAATATTCAAAAACAAAAAAAAAAAAAAATCCAAAGAGTTCTAAATTTTTTTGTTATTATGATTCTTTTTTCTTTTTATTAAATATCTTCAGATAATCACAATAGTTAGATTGTTCTTTTACAATTTTTAAGGTTGTACACATAAGATAATTATAAGTCTTATTTTCATGTAAATTTTTAGATAAATTATTTTGTAGGGGCAATTGGTCCAACCAAAAAATTTTTGAGAAATGGGTTTTAGTTAGTTTATAAGTCCATCATAATAAAAAAGGACTTCTGTCGGCTTTTTTTTAATGTATTTTAATTGTTAACAAAACAAACCGCATTGCAAAAGAATGAATATTAATCCAATGTAATATACAAAAGTTTATTTATGATTTTAAATATTATAAGATTATATCTTTTTGGTATATTAATACAGATTCAGAATTAATCGAAGTTATGAACGTCGAAAGCTCAATTAGTAAAATCAAATTTTTTTTTTACGGAAAATATATCTAATCGTAAGGCAGCGTGAATTTAGAAAATCTTATGATATGATGATTTTAGATATTTGTTGTGTTCTTTTGATTCGGTTTAAGGCCAGGATTTTATAAAATTCTAAAGAACGTTTGAAGTTAGTAATCTGGATAAATTTTTTTAGTTGGCAAACCCTATATTGGCATATAAAAAATAACGTTTTGATTTCTGACAATTTCAGTTCCAATTTCAAAATAAATAATAAATATAACGCGTCTATCTAAGGAGTCTAGGACCCAACCTAAATCAACGCGTACGGCGTATAATTTCTGTTAAAATATTTTTAAATACATGAATTTATATGAGATCACCCGAAATACGCGGCGTTCTGTACGTCCAGCATTTAAAATTTAAAAACTGAAAAAGTGTTTAAAAAAATTTTCTTGTATTTTTTTTTTTTTTCTTTTTGTTGCCATTTGTTATGTCAGTTGTCATAAGATTGTTTTTAAATAAAACTTTTGTATTTAAAATAAATTTTAAGTAATAAAAAAAAATTGTTGTCAGATAAAAGTGTGATTTGTACTTCTGAAATATACATTAGTACTAAATATTCAATAATTTGTATAACTTTTTTCGTACCTATAAAATTAAGAAAAAACATTGAAATCCCTGCGGGGTAATTTATTATCCATTTTATTACCATATTCAAAAAAAAATCATTTTAAATTCAAATTAAAACGAGGAAGAGTGCAGTAGAGTAGACTGTGTCAACTCTGGGATACCCGTATGAACGTAATATATCCTGTTTCTATAAAACTTGATCATCTTTTAAAAACATTCAGATGTTGTAGTACCGAACTACAGAGATATATTTATGTAAATTGTGGAGTTGTATGACAGCTACCCGAATCTATTGCGCGTAGCTTCATTAAGTTCCAAGAGGTGCAAGAAGCCTGAACCGGCTGCCCTGGGCCAACCAAATTTTACAAAAGTTGTTGGCCTGTAACTCGACACCTCTTTACTAAATTTCAGGTTCCTAGCTTCAATAGACACTGAGTTATTCTCATTTAAACGGATAAGTTGTATGGCAGCTACCCGAACCCGTCGCACCACCACAACCAAATTTTGCAAAAGTTGTTGCCATAAAACTTGATCATGATTTGCAAGATTTCAGACGCCTAGCTTCATTAAGTTGCAAGAGGTGCAAGAAGCCTGAACCGGCTGCTCTAGACCAACCAAATTTTACAAAAATTGTTGGCATGTAACTCGACACCTCTTTACTAAATTGCAGGTTCCTAGCTTCAATAAACACTGAGTTATTCTCATTTAAACGGATAAGTTGTATGGCAGCTACCCGAACCCGTCGCACCACCACAACCAAATTTTACAGAAGTTGTTGCCATAAAACTTGATCATCATTTGCAAAATTTCAGAAACGTAGCTTGAATAGATACTGACTTATTTCTATATAAAGATAGAAGTTGTATGGCAGCTACTCGAACCCGCCGACCGAAAATGTTGGATTTAAATAACAGAACTAACAATTTTGTAAAAGTGACGTAAAAAAAATTTCAGCCTCCTAGCTCCTTTATTTTTTAAGTTATCGTGCGGACGGACGGACGTACATGGCTTAATCGACTCAGAATTCGATTCTGAGCCGATCCATACCTTTGACACTATATCTAGCTCGACTCCTTTAAGGTGTCACAAACGTAATGGCAAATTTATTATACCCTTGAACATAGTTCATACGGGTATAAACACTCTTCTTATAAAAACACTGTTCAAAATGAATGATTTTTGACAAATGAAAAATAGTACGCGTGTAACCATTTCGGGATACGTCGACGTATTGACGTAATGGCGTATAAAAATTGTACGTCGTACGCATTGATTTAGATTGGACCCGGTTCAAATATGACTTTTTTAATTTTTATAAAATTAATAAAATTTGTTTTTAAAAAAAATTTTAATTGTATAAACCAAAATATAATTTATAAAAAATTAAGAAAAATGGATTTTTTTAAATTTCTTTATTCACCATTTGAATTTTTGAAAATGTCATTTATTCAGGCGCTATGAATAAACTTACTAACCGTCAAGTACAAAAATGAACGAATCCCCAATATTTTAGCTAAAATTTAACTGGGGGGATTAGTTCATTTTTAGAATTTGGGGATTTATTCATATGAATTAAAACCCAATAATTTAAAAAATATTTTTGGGGATTAGTTCATATTTTTTAGGGATTAGTTCATTTTTTTTGGGAATTTATCCATTTTCTTTTGGCAATTTGTTAATTGTTTCTTTTGAGGGTAGTACATTTTTTTAATTAATATATTTAATATAGCGTTGTGTGTCGCTTGGCTATGTTGAGTTTTTTGTTGATATTTCAGAAAAAGCGTATAAGCTTGATTTTGTAACCGACTCTAAAATCCTTTCCAATTCTTTTTTTTTAACATTTATATTTTAATTATTTATAATAAAGTACATATGATTTTAAAGTACCCTGATTTTGTAACATCTCTAAAGTCTTCCAAATTAATTTTTTTTCACATGCATATTTAAACAACAAAATGTAGATATATAAAAAAAATAATAAAAATACGCTTTTTCCAGAATGCTTACATAATTATGTATGTGTGAGATTGTGAATTAGGAGGAATTTTAGAGATGGATTCAAAATCAGCATATTCCCTTTTTTCAGAATATTTACATATATGTATATGCAAGATTCTGAATTAGAAGGATTATATACATATCTGAAAAAGTCGTATAATCCTGATTTTGTAATTAACTGTAAAATCTCTCTTAATACAGAATCCCGAATTTACATATATATACATTGAAAGTTGAAAGTGATTTGAAAAAAGAATTGATTGAATCAAACTAACTAACTGAACTGTTTGGTTCAACCAATTCTTCTTTATCATCACTGTGTGTGATCTGTCATGACACTAACGTCAATATGGTCATGCTTTCTTGTTGGCATGCAAAAGTGTGTAACGAATGTACTTTGAAAATTGAAGCGCAATGTGTACCAAAATGTGTATTCAATGCCAAAATTTGTGCCCCACTTGTCGCTCTCCTGTTACAAGCACTCTTTAGATTTACAATTTAAAAATAAATAATATTTTGTACTAAAATTTTTGTTTTTAATAATTATTGATTTCCAAAAAAATTGGGAATGGAAAATTTCATTTTAATATTTCTTTATGGAAAATTTTTGTAAGTTTTAATAGTCATTCAGATAATTTACTTTATCAATCGTTTCACTATATATTGTATATATATATATTTATTAATTAATGAATTCTACTAAATTTATTTTATTGTTTCTATTATCACTGTTACATTTGTACAATAATATTCAATTTCCAAATTGATTATTTTTTTTTTTTTTCAAAATTTACAATAAATTAACTATATGGTATCGGATCATTACTAAAAAAAAGAAAAGTATATACATATATATAATACCAAATGAAATGAAAAACCATATTATATTTTCCTTAGAAGAACAAATCTATTTGAAAACAGATGGACCACTATAATGGGCAAAGATAAAACCATGTACATACATATATATTCAAAAATAGGAGTATCTTATAACAAATAAAAAGGACATAATCATCATTATCATCATCACCATTCATTAAATGTTATTTTACACTTGAATCCTTTTCAAAATATATTCGAATTTAAAAAATGATTAAAACAAAATGAAACCAACATAAATGTGGTTTTGTTTTAAGTGTTTTTTTTTTTTTTTTGTTTGTTCTAATAAAACTGAATAAAGTTTTTAACGATGTTTAAGGTTTCCTCAACATTTACAAAAAAAAAAAAAAGGCACTTTTTTCAAATTTTTTTTTTTTTATCACAATTTTTCCCGACTATATTTTAGAAAAGAGAAGATAAAACAAAATGAGTAAAAACCGGTAAAAAAGATGAAAGAATAAATATAAATTGGACTGAAATTTTTTTTTAATAGTAACAACAAAATGTAAACTGCTTAAAAAAGTGGTGTTACACAAAAAAAAAACAAAAAAAAAGGCACTTAAAAGAATTTTTCTTTTTTCTTTTTTACAAAAGATAATAACAAGGTTTGTTTTAGTTTTTTTTTTTAGTTTTTTTACATTTAACAAACTTTCATGTTTTAAAAAGTATATGTATCCTATATAATACATTTTTTTTATTGAGTATACTTCTGGAAATTACTACACTTTAAGGATAACTCTACTTTAATACTTATAACTATTTTTAATGTTTAATGGAACAAATATTTATTTATTCATTTAAAAAAAAAAAAAAAAAAACATACAAGTTGATACTTTAATTGTTAACTTTGCATAACCAACATTTTTTAACTTACAATTTTTTTCTTATTTTTGTTTTTTATAGGTGTCGTGCTCCGATTGCATCGCTTGATTGCATGGAGGAATTTAGCGGTACTGGCGGACATCTTGATTTCGGTAAATATTATATTTTGTATATATGTATATATATATATCTTAAAAGGTGTATAGCTGTGGTGGAAAATTATGAAAAATACGTGAACGTGAACGTCTATAGGAAAAATGGACGCAATCAAAAAATTTGAGATAGGAAGTCTTAAAATATCGAAAACCTAAAAATTTTAAGATATGTACGAAATTTTCATGATAATAATTTGCAACAAATTTTTCTTTTCCCATTTTTTCTTTGTTTCAACTTCCCCTATCGACATCATCAGTTTTTTTTTAATTATCTACCTTCCACAGTTGGACATCTTATATATAATATATTTTTTTTTTATAATAAAAAAAAAACTATATTTTATTTAAAAAAAAAATAGGACGATCGATAAGTTTGGGATCAAATCCAGCATTACCATTAAGACATGGTTCAACACCAACACCTGGTCTACGTTATAAAAATTTAGGTAAAAGTGGTTTACGTGTTTCAAATGTTGGTTTAGGAACATGGCCAGTATTTTCACCTGGTGTTACAGAAGAACAATCAGAAGCTATATTAAAATTAGCAATAGAAAGTGGTATCAATTTTTTTGATATATCAGAAGCACATTCTGAAACAGAAATTGGTAAACATTTACGTAGATTAGGTTGGAAAAGAACAAGTTATGCAATTACAACAAAAATATATTGGAGCACGAAGTAAGAAAAAAAAAACAAATAAAGTTTCGTTTTTTTATTTTAAAGTTTTTAAATGCGTGTATATGTTTTTCTTTTTTATAGATCGGAAGAGAAAGGATTATCACGTAAACATATAATTGAATCAGTTAAAGCTAGTTTAGAACGCTTACAGTTGCCTTATATTGATGTTGTTATCATACATAAAGCGGATCCAATGTGCCCTATGGAAGGTTTGTAATTTAAAATTTTTTTTTTTTAGAAAACTCATGTTGATTAGTAGTATTAGTGCCCGGACAGACGCATATGTTTAAAAGTTTTTATTTTTAATAATTTAAACCATTTATCCTTTAAGGTTTAATATTGTTTGTCATCACTTAAAAACGTCATTTTGTTTTTCGATTTTACAGAAGTAGTACGTGCTATGACTTATTGTATACAACAAGGTTGGGCTATGTATTGGGGTACTGCACGTTGGACTCAAGTAGAAATTATGGAAGCATATACAAATTGTCGACAATTTAATTGTATAACACCGATTGTTGAACAATCAGAATACCATATGTTTTGTCGGGAAAAATGTGAATTATATTTACCTGAAATGTATAATAAAATTGGTGTTGGTTTAATGGTTTGGGGTCCGTTGTCGATGGCATTAGGAGATACACAAAACGGCGATAAAATTTTGTTTCCAAAAGGTTCGTTCAAAACAAAAAGTCATAGTTATTCATGGACAGAAGACGAAGTTAATAGAAACGTAAATATTTTTTTTTTTTTACTTAAACAAATTATTATACTTTTTTAATTTAAATATTTTATTGTATAGTTGTCCACGGAAAAAGTATACGGTTGGAAATCTGAAATAGCCGAAGGTGAACAACCAAGACGTCATTCTGATCGTTTAAGAGATTTGTCATCATTAGCAGAAAAATTGGGTTGTAGTCCTGTTCAATTATCAATTGCATGGTCTTTAAAACATGAGCCAGTACATTGTTTATTATTGGGGGCGACATCAGCTGAACAATTGCATCAAAGTTTACAAGCTTTACAGGTAAAATATTTCAAATTTTAATAATATCAATACTTAATAAGGATCTTTAATTTGAGATTAAAAAAATATTTAAATTTTTAAATTTTTTTTAGTTATTGCCACGCTTATCAACTGGTGTTATGCTCGAATTGGAAAGGATATTAGAAAATAAACCGGTACGGCCACCAATGATATCAACATTGGCGCTTCGGTGACAATCAGCTGGCCCTCAGGGGCCATCATCAATTAGTGGTGGTGCTTGTGGGCCTGATTCCCCAAAAGATGATTTATTCAGCGAAGATGGTGGTGATTCTAAAGATGCCTCCAAACAAGGATTCTGTTCAATTCAGTGACATAAGGAGTCTTTAGATAATAATAATAAATTTTTGAAGCCGGTTAGTAGTAAAAATAGCTTTAGTAGTCAAACAACAATAACGAATGTTAGTCATAGACAACAACAACAACAATTAGTTGTAGATTCTTATCAACAACAACAGCAACAACAACAACAACAACAGCAGCAACAGCAGCAATTATTGCAGACAAATCAAGATTATCAAAAACAACAACAGTATTCTATTTCAAATTTAAAATCTTCAAATTCTTCTGGCAATTTAAATAAATTTTCATGTAATAATGAACGCTTAGATAGTATACCATTTCAAATAGATTCTTTTAATAATAATAACAATAATAATAACAATAATTATAATAATAATATTAATATTAATTCAAATATTTCAAATAATTCAAATAATTTACCAATTAGTCGTTCAACATTTGATGCAAATAAACAACAAATTGAAAAATTTGATTTTGATCAAACCGATAATTTTGATCTAAAATTAGATATAAATCAATCAATTAAAAAATCATCTAAAAAATCATCAATGAAACGTAATATTAGTTTAATTAATTTTAGATCATTTGATTTTCATATTAAATCAATTTATTCGGGTTTAAGAAGTAAAAGTAGTAGCAGTCAACGTAATTCACCATCAGAACCTGAAAAAGTTAGTGTTTGTGATAGTAGTATTGGTCCCAGTGTTAATATAGGTATTATAAAACCATCATCATCTAGTGCATCTGGTGCGTCGACATCAAAACTTAATAAAAACAACGAACCAAAATTAACAGTAACAGATAGTCAAATATCAATTGTTAATCCACCAAAACAATATCAACATCGTAAAACACCATATGTTAAAGTTGAAACTGTTGATCAAGATGAAACAGAAAATCTATTATTAACTTATCCACAGTCACCATATCAAACCAGACGTAGTAGTTATGATAATTATATTAAATCAAGTTCACAACTTCTTAATATACATCCATTTGAATCATCTAGATCACAAGTTAGTTCTCCCTTTTTGTGTCCAAGTCCAATACCCGGTACTGTTCGTAGATCATCAACATCAGATATTATGACTAGTTCAAATAATCGAAAAGCTGGAACACATTCAGCTAGTACTAGTCGAAGACCATCAACATCAGATTTATTAAGAAGAAATAGAGAACGAAAAGGTAGTGAAGGTGGTGGAATGATGGGTGGACGAAGTATGTCACATAGTGGTTTACCACGTGGTGGTTATCGTGGTGGTAGAAGAACTAGTATGGCCTTTTGAAAATAGTAATTACGATGAAGTAATAAAAAAAAAAATTTTTTTTTTTATATTCATTTTCTTTATATATTAATTTTAAATAATTTGTTGTAAAAAAAAAAAATTATAAAGAAAATTTTTTTTGATTAGTGTTTCAACTGAACTTAAACAATAATTATTTTTTTTTTGTTTTGTCTTTTAGAAATTCTAATTAAAATTGAATAAAAAATTAATAGTAAACAGTATTAAAAAAATATATTTAAATAAAAAACGGTTAGTGCCTAGAAACTTATTATAAAATATGGGTTTCTACGAATGATACGTCTAATAATGATAAAATAATGATAAAATAATATTAAAAAATAAATAAATTATTAATATATATATAAATAAATATATATATTAATATTATAAACAAAAAGTATTAATAATTTATAGAATGAATAGAATTAGTTCCAATTTTTTAATTTAACAAGAAGTTGGAACACTTAATTGAATTTTTAATCAAAAAAGAAAAAAAATGTTTTCGACAAATCTGTTTAAATATTTTATTTATTAATAAAAATTATTTATTAAATTTCATATTTTTTTAATATCATCTTAATAAATTTAATTTTAAAATAAAGTTAATTCTATAATTTATGGAAATTTTCTCTTATTAAATCTATAGTTTTAATTTAAACAAATGTGCCGAATTTTCTATAAGTAAAATCAGTATCAGCTCTAGTGTCACGTTTTCAAAAACTGTTCGATTCACAAAACTTTTCAAGAAAATTAATTATTTCTATTTTTTTTTTTTTTTGATTTAATTGCCATTTAATAATTGATGGTGTTTTTTTCGGTTTACATTTGTTGTACATAAGCAGCGTATTTATATTTGGCGGTATTTTAAAAATTTACAAAAAGGGTTTCAACCATTATCGAGTGAGCGTTATTTACTTAAAAATTATTAGGTAATTTAATAAATAAATTTAATATTAGTGTTATAATTAGAGTTGAAATTCAATATCCTTGAAATAAAAAATTATTACACGAATATCATTTTATTGGTTTAACATTAGATTATAGTTTAAGAGGTGTAAGTAAAACATCGACCTTTTCTTTTAAATTATAAATTATAATACTACTGCTTCTAAGAAAGTATAAAAATGTACAAAGTTTATTGCTAGAAGTTAATCTTTGGCAAAACAATATGCTTCTATGTGCATATATCTTGCTCGTAATAAAGCTCTTCAGTTTTTGAATATGTGTCCTATATGTGTATTTTCTTTCTATTGACAGAATCTGCATGTACCGTCATTCTTTATTACAATTTTCTTTAAGAACGCTTTTATTGATTAAAAAAAATGCATGATTTCCACAGGATACAATTTAGAAAACACTGGTTTAAATGATACTATCAAAAAAAATAATATTTTTTTTCTTTCTCAGTTTATTCCTCTGCCACATAAAGGAAATTACAATTTTTTCCTTTATAGGTGCGGCTGTAAATGTCGTAATGGGGGAATTATTCTTACGACGTGTGTGTGATACAAACCAACGTCTCGGAACATACCCACGATGTTTAAAGTGTATTTTATATGCTCTTACCCACTATGCCACTATATCCCTTTAACATATTAATACTTTATACTTAAACATAATATCCGATTTGATAAGAGGATTTAAATCGTAATTAATAATTTTATTTATTTTTAAATATATATTTTAAAAAATAAAATATTTCTCATCAATACTTCGTCGTATAAACATTATAATAAATTCATTCTCAACTCAACATTTAAATTTTCAATCAATAATAAAATCAATAAAAAATAAAATAAAAATAATTAATAAATAAAATTATTATAAAAACAAAAAATTACCTTAATAAATTGCTTTTTTTTTTCAATAATAATTACATTGAAAATTAAAAAAAAAAAAAAAAACTGTTTACTAAAATTAATTACAAAAAATAAAAATTTTAATTAAATATACATAATATATACATATATATACTTGAAACAAAAAAAAAAAACAAATAAAAATAAATTAATTATAAAATATATTATTTTTAGAAAAAAATATTGCGTCCGCTTAAAATATTTAAAAAAACAACAAAACATTCTTTCAATTTAGAATTTCAAAAATCTTTAAAAAAAAAAAAAAAAAACAAAATAAACAGGCAAATATTAATTATTATTAATTATTAAATAATACATTTAATATTTATTATAAAAAGCTAAATTTTTAAAAGCTAATAAATAGACTAAAATAAAAATTATAAAAATAAAAAAAAAATAAATCTTTAGATTCTTTTCTTATGTTAAATTGTAAAACTTAACACAATTTTTTTTTTTTTTTCAAATAATTTTTGTAATAATTAGTATAAAAATTTTTTTTTTCATTTAAATTTAGAAAAGTAAAAAAGAAAATATAATCATTTTTCAATATTAGTGTATTTCAAATTTAATTCAATCTTATTTTATTTTATATAAAAAATTTAATTAAAAATTTAAATTTTGTATTGAATTTTATATAACATTTCTAATGACTTAGCAAAAAAAATAAAAAAAATTTAAGGCCTCATAATGAAAAAAATTTCCGTAAACAATTAAATTATATCTTTTCTTTTTTATATTTTTTGATCTTAGATTTTATTAATATCCTTAATATTTGTTATATTATCAGGGTAAAACAAAAAAAAAAAAAAAAAACATTTTAAAATTAAGTGTGGTACAGAGAGCTACAATCAGGTTTTACTGACTCTGTTAACAAAGCCAAAATAAATAACAATAAATAATTAAGATGGAAGTCCTTAAATAGACGTTTCTGGATTTTTTTTTTTTTTTTTGTATATACGTTTTTACAGTCAAATAAAATAATTTTTCATTCAATTTAAACTTTTTTTCATCCAAATTCAATATTTTTTCAAAAACGTTAAAAATCTTTTAATTGAAATTAAACCCTTTTTTTTTCTAACTTAAACAATTTTTCGTTCGAATTAATTTGATTGAAAAAAGTAGGTTTAAAAAAGGATTTAATTTGAATGTAAAGTTGTTTAATGTTTTTTGAAAAAATGTTGAATTTGGATGAAAAAAAAATTTAAATTGAATGTAAAAATTGTTGTATTTGACTGTAAAAAAGATAAAAACATTTATTTTCTTCAATTTTTCTTAATCTACCTTAACCTTTATAAAAAGTTTACAGAAAATAAAGTTTTTCTCTTAATAAATTAAAAAATTAACATAAAAAAATATTTTACTTTGTTTTTTGTTAATATTTTTCTTATATATAATTAAGTCAGTATTTTATTGCTAAAAAATTCGATAAAAAAAAAAAAAATAATATAATTTTTTTTTTTTATATTTGTTAAAATATTTTAACCTAAATTAATCTAACTATTCTACCTTATCTATCCTAACCTAACATAACCTAACTTAAACATAATAATAGTTTTTATTTTAGTTAGCCGAATTGTAATCAATTTTTTTTGACTATGTGGACCACTTCTACTATAATGATACAATATAAGGACATAATCATAGTTTTGTGCATAACAGTTTTTGTCCAGAAAATTGAAATACTGAGAGAATATAAATTTCGTGAGCAAAATTTTTCCTAATGTACTCCTAATTGTGGTAGAATATATGTGATATTAAACCATTTTCAAGAGTGTTCATTACATTATTATTTATGTTTGATTCCTTGTATAAATATTTATTTGAATAAAAATGCTTATAGTCGCGAATACAGGTTTTCGCAATTTATTTATACAAATTCTTATGCACTTTATTTAGATGTACGGGTACACCATAAGCAAGCGTGGGACTTATTATAGTTATTTGGTAGCATATTATTTTAATCCTGTTTCTTACATTTTTGTTGTACAACAGTATTTTTGCTGCTATAAAAGCCTATTTTATTAAAAAACTTGTTCAAAACTGGTCAAAAAATTATTTTATTTTGATTTTTATTTTCAAATTACTTAATAATTTAGAATTGAAACACTCAATAAACAGATACAGTTATTTAAAAACTGAATAAAATTAAAATATACTTTAAATAAAATATATATATATTAAATTAAAATAATCCATAATACATAGTAATCAAAATTATAAATATCACGAAAGCCCCTAAATATATGCAAATTTCTTGGAACAATCATTTTTAAGTGAAACTTAGCAGCTGATAGTTTTGTAATATTACATTATCCTATTTGATTTGTAATATAAATTTAAATAAATGAATGAGACAATAATTTTTTGAGGCCTCGGTAACCGAGTGGTTAAGCACTTGACTTAAACGATCTAATGCAGGTTCAAATCGTTCACAGGTAGTAAATACAAAGTAATGTTATATAGTAGCAAATGTTTTTAATTGTAACTAAAATTACTGAAAAGTAGTTTTTCTTTAAAATTCTACTTTCGACTAAATAAATAATCTAAATAAAATATATATATTTATAAACATATAAGATGAATAAATATAAATTAATAATAGTATTCAATCTATAATGGCCTGTAATGGTTTAGTAATTTTCCATTATCCTATATGTGATATGTAATATTAAAATAAATGAATAAAATATACATATAGATATACTTTTAAATTAAAAAATAAAGCGGTTTGATTTTAATTTTCCTGTTTTTTTTTGTTTTGGCAATCTCCACTAAATTATTCAATAAATGATCCATACAACAATGTATAGGTTTCATATATAATATTTGCCTTATACTTAATAATATGCGTAATTCATCTAAAATTAACCGATATTGACACACTTTTTTTATTATTTTAATATTAAAAAAAAATCAAAATATAAAATAATTCAGAACAGTATATCGAAGTATTAAAGCCTTAGTTTCAAAAAAAAAAACTTTAAAAAAAATCTTATGAGGGCTTTTTAAACAAAAAAAAAAAAATTATAAGAAAAAAATTGAAATTCAATACAAAATTTATTTATATTAAAGATAATTAAATACAGATTATGTATAAAATAGGAAAAATAATTATTATATATACGCATACATTAATATTTAAATAATTTTTTTTCGCCAACATTCAGGTTGTTTTCAAAATTTTTCATTAAATAAGTAATTTAAATAAAACGAGTACTTAATAATAAAAAAAAAAAACCAAATAAGTATGTAATAGTCGAAAAAAAAAAAACAATTTATTATTAATAATTATTAATTTATTAATAACATATTTATATTTAAAAAAAAAAATTAATAATAATTAGAAAATTGCTTTATTTAAAAAAAAAAAACGCGAAAAATATGTAGTGAAAAATAAATAAATAATTTACAAAACAGTGATTTATTAAAAATTTAGGTAAAAAAATAAAAAAAAAAAAAATTATTAATAAAATTTTCAAAAATTTAAATTTTTTCTTAAATACATTTTTAAATAAAATATTAACGGCCGATAATTATTATTAAATGCTTAATTAGTTTTTTTTTTTTTTTTTTTCAGATTAAAATTAATTAAAATTAAAAATAAAAAACAAAACAAGAAAAAAAACCACAGAATTTATTAAGACAAAAAATAACAATTAATAGGTGATTTTTGTCAAAATAATAAAAAAAAAAAATATATCTAAGAGAAAATATTGAAAAAATGTCAAGAAAAAGAAAGATTTACAAATTTATATAACAAAATTTAAAATATAAATAATGAGACAAAATATTTAAAATCTAATAACACATATTATATACTTTTATATTTAGTTTCTTTTTTCATTATAACGCTTAAAAAAGGTAGTCTTTTTCTTTTTCGCTAATTTTTTAAATTATACAAATTAAAGTATAGTCAGAAATATTTAAATTTCATTAGGAATGCTGAAGCAATCAATAATTTTAAAAGTTTTATATGTCATTCGTAAAATTATATCATTGCATCTTAAACATAATATTTTCTCATAAAAATACTTTTTTTTACTTACTTTAAATGAAGACATTTTTATTTTAGGTATAGATAGACATCTTTATTTTAGGTGAAGATTTTTTTTAGTTGAAGTAAAAACATTTTTACTTTAAGTAAAGATATTTTTACTTAAAGCGAAGACATTTGTAAATATATTAAAGTAAAAATGTTTTCAGTTAATATATACGAGTATTACATATATATGTGACATTCTTAATACATGTGTATTACGCAAATTAAATATATATGTATGTATATTAAATATACATATTATCTAAATTATTAAAATAAAAAGTTTTCATTTAAATTAAAAATATTTTCACTTAAAATAAAAAATCTTTATTTAAAATAAAAAATTCTTGAAAATTAAAAAGGTATAACAGTCATGAAAAATTCTAGAAAATTATTGTAAAAGCAATCAGATTTTTAGTTTCAAATTTTATAAGATTTTCAATATTTAAATAAAAATTATTAGATTTCTATAGCTTGATTAGCCGTTTAATGTATCCTTTTACACTAAGTCATAATATATTATTAATTGTATTGTCAATCTTTGTCAGTTTATGTCAATTTTTTTTTACAAATTACATATTAACTCATGTTGTTGTCAATATAATTGATTGACAATATAATTGACAATAATAATATGTAGCTTATTGTAAAGGACACATAAAATATTAAAACAATTAAAAAAAAAAAAAAAATGCTCAATACTTACTAAATTAATTTTAATTGTATAATAATAAAAAAGAAATTAGATCTTTTGATATTTTATCATGAATTTTAATTATTTTAAGCATTTCTATTCTTTTGAAATTGAAATGATACTTCGAAATTTAATTTTTTTCAATTTAATTTTTATTTTAATTCACTCTCTATTTCGAGAGTGGTTTCGGGTAAATTCATATCTCAATATTTTGTTTTTTTTCAAAATCTAGTTTTTTAAAATCTCGTTTTTTAAAATTCCATTTGTTGAAAATGTTTTTTTTTTTTCGCAAAATGCCGTTTCTTAAAACAAATAAACTAAAAACAAAAAAAGGTCGAGATTTTAAGAATTTAAAAAAACACAAGATTTTAAAAATGTGATTTGGAAAAAAAAAACTGAGATTTTGATATACGAACATTTGTGTAATTAACTCCGAAAATTTCTTTTAATTTCTTAGTATTATTTCAGAGCTATACGGGTTGACATATGGAAAATATAATATGACGGCTCTTAAATAATCGAAAAATCATTTTTTAATACTTTTCTAATAAATAATTAAATAAATAAATTAAAAATATGTAAATAAATAATTTATTTTAATTTAGTATCAAACTATATAAATAATAACTCTGGATTATACACACTTAAAAACAATTTTCCCACTTTAAAATAAACGAAAATTTAAATGAAATTACCTATTATTAATCAATTTTAATTTAAAAAAAAAAAAAAATTAAAAAAAAAAAGAATTAAGTTTAAAATTATTAATTTTTTTTTGTTTTATTGTTTTTTTTTTTGATAAAAATTAAAGACCAAACAAAAAAAAAATAAAAAATGATAATAATAAAGTCACATCTTTGCCTAAATAAAAATCGTACTTAAATAAAAATAAAAAAAAAAAAAATTTAAGTCAATAATATCAGTATTAAAAAACAAATTAAATTAAATTAAATATTTAATAAATATATACATTTTGTTTTTTTTTTTTTCTATAATAAATTCATTACTATTTTTAATATATAGATTTTTGCTTATTAATTATTCCATCTAAAAACACAAGAATGAAATAAATTTTATAGAAAATTTATTTTTTATTTTTTTTTATTTGTTAATAAATAGTATTCCTCGATTTACACGTATATATAAACACTTTCTATTAATCGTATATAGTGAAAATTCTTGCAAAAATCTTTCGTTACCTACATTTTATTTATTTTTGTTTTTAATCATTTTAAACAGATTTCATATTTTGAGAAATTCCAAAACTTCTTCTTTAAATGAAAATATCCGTCACTTAACTTTGTCTAGAATTTCTATACTTTATTCAATATATAGAAAATTGATTTTAATTGACATGTTTGTTTATTTGTATATAATAAATTTTAACCTAGTGAAAATTTCTTTTTTTTACATTAATTCAAATATAATTTGAAAGAATATAAAAATTGAAAAATTTCCAAAATGATTGACAGAATATTCACAATCATTATTAAATTTAAAAATTTGTTAAAAAATTTATTAACTTTAAAAATACAAAATATACCATCTTTACTTTAACTGAAAGACATTTTTTGTTTTAAGTGAAAACATTTTACTTTAAGTGAAGACATTTTTATTTCAAATGAAAACTTTTTACTTTTTAACTGAAGACATTTTTCATTTTTTAAATGAGGACTTTTTTACTTTAAGTGAAGATATTTTTTTTTTTCAATGAAGATTTTTTACTTTAACTACAGACATTTTTTTTTCAATGAAGATTCTTTATTTCAGAAAGTTAGTTAATATACATAATATACGGGTATACATATAAATATGTATATATATATGAGTATATATATAGTATATTATTTATTCATTTATATGTATACACATATAACTAAATTACTGAAATAAAGAAACTTCATTAAAAAAAAATGTCTCCATTGAAAAAAAACCTCTTCATTTAAAATAAAAAAATCTTTAATTAAAGTAAAAAAGTCTTCAGTTAAAGTAAAAAACGTATTAAATAAATTGAAAGTGTAAATAAATTTAATGATTACATTTAAATAATTTTATTCATATAATATTATAAATTATTTTAATTTATATGATAACGTAAAAACTTTAATTAAAAAGAAAAAAAAAAAAAAAGTTATTTAAGCCAGAATTTAAATTAGTGAAATATTTCCTAAGGACGAAAAGATTTTATAAAAATGAATCGAAAATTTGTATTTCGATCACTTTTTCATTTTCAAAAAACAAATTAAAATGAAATAGTTTCCTTAAAACTTAAAATTATTCTTTAAATTTTCTCAAAATATTTAATTAACTTTTTAATTTCGAAAGTAAAAGTTATTTTTTTTTTATAGCACGTAAATAAATTCATATAAATTTATTAATTATTTTAATTGGTCAGCATACTCAATTTACGTTAATTGGAACTGGATAAAAACGTTTCGAAATTTTTCGAAACAAAATCTTTCCTTATGTGCATTTAAAATATTCATTTATTTTAATTAGTTCTAGAATATACACATAGTATCATGTTAGACTTGTGATACGTATCACCGAAAATTTGTGTTCTTCTAACTGTAGAAGTTTTAAGGCTATTTTTATATAATAAGCTAATAAATCATTTAGTGGTTATGGTTATGGTTATGGTAAGCTTTTTCTGCCCAAACAGCTCCATAACTTGAACCCTAGTTTAATAATATATTTTGGTAATACGTGTCACATGTCTAACATAATATTGGTACAATATAGAAAACGGTATACGTATACAACGGTATATATAAATCGAGAGATTTGAATATACGGTATTTATAATATTATTCAAAAAAATTTTAAATTTTAATTTTTCTTTCAAAAGTTTAGCTAACGAAATAAATATTAATTATATGTATGTATTTAAAACGAAATAAACAAAAAAAAAAAAAATTAAATTTAAATTTAAATATAGTATTTATTATTAAAAAAAAACAAATTTATCAAAAATTAATTAGAATTTTCTTTTAAAAATTAAAACAATATTTTATGAAACAATAAATAACTTTACAAATAATTATGTAATTTTGAAAACAAAAAAAAAAAAAAACAATGCAAAAAAAACCAAATAAAAATAAAGAAAAAAAAAATTCTAGCTAGAATAATTAAAATTTTGTTGTTATTGTTATATTTATATATAATAACAATTATATAATTAGAAATATTTTCAATTAATAATTTATTAATAATTTTAAATAGTATCAAAAAACAAAAAAATTGTAGCAGCTAATGAGTACCTGTACAATTGGTAACTTTCATTTAATAACTGGAAATTTCGCAAAAAGGACAGTCAAAAAAAAAGACATGTAGCAAAACAGATACTTAACATAAAAACATTTAGGAAAACAGACACTTAACAAAAAGACATGCGACAAAATTAACACTTAACATTTGGACATTTGGCAACATTTGACATTTTTCTATGTAAACCTTCAGTGTTAAGCATCTAAGCATTTACATCAATAAAAGTTGACAAATACCGACTTGTAAAAGTTGTTAATAGTTCAAGTTTCCAAGATTCCAACATTATTAAAGTTGTTAAATGTCCTTTTGCTAATTGTCCTTTTTTGCTTAATGTCTTTTTGTTAAGTGTCTTTTGTCCGAAATGTCCACTGATCAAATATTCAGTTGTCAACTAAAAGTTGTTAACTGGTGGGTTCCGCAGTTAATATAGAATAATATTCAGGGAGGTTGTTTTTTAGAGGCGGAGAATTTTAAGTTGAAACAAAGCACAGAAAAATGTTTTTAATATCCATTAAATTGGCTTTATTTGACATTATATTATTTTATTATGACATTAATTTTTGAACATGATTTCGGTCATGTGCCACCGCGCCTGACGCGTACATGGCGTAATTTAGAGGTTAAATTTTCACACTCTTCTCAATAAATCAGGATATATTTCGCCAATATCGCTTCAAATGTTGACTTTCAAGTGATTAATTCTTTCTGGTTTGTTAGCGTAGACATGCGACTTTACATATCCCCAGAGAAAAAAATCTAATTTGAAATAATCTAATCAAATCGTACGAACGAGGTTCGTTAAATGTTTCTTTCAGTAAATTAAATTGTGCTGTACGCTGTGTATCATGTGGCGTCGTACTACTGAAATCACATGTCTGCAACGTTAATGCCTTCCAATTGAAGCACCAAAAAATTAGTAATCATATCTCTGTACCGTCTAACGTTCTGAACAATCATAATTTTTGAAGACATATGAACCAATGAATTCACAGGTCTATAGAGCACACCAAACATGTATGTAATGGTGTTTCGTTAATAGCTTGTGGATTATCATCATTTCAAATGCGTCAATTTTTTTCATTGATATAGCCATTTCACCAAAAGTGTGCTTCATCACTGAACAAAATTTTCAAAAGAAATGATCGAATTGAACCATGCTTTTCAAAATAAATTTGAATTTAAAACGTTGAAATTTGAATTTGCAAACATTGCTTCAGCGTGAGTCTATCCATGATGAATTGCCAAACTAAACTAACCTAAAAAAAAAAAAAATTGGTAAAATCAGTTATCACAGAAAACAGTGTTTGTTCCCAATTTAAAGTTAGTTTTCCGCCTCTAAAAAAAAAAACACCCTATATAAAATTAATTGGCCTTTCCGCCTCTAAAAAAAAACACCCTATTAAAATTAAATTAATACCGCTGATTAGAATTAATAAAGTATAAACACAACTCTCTTTTTTCAATATACTCCAACATTACCCTTCGTACTCTTTCTTCATCAGATCCATTAATTTAAAAAGAAAATTTTTAAAGGATAACTGACTAAATATCAGTTAAATTTAACTACTACTATTATTACACAGAAAACAGTGTTTGTTCCCAATTTAAAGTTTTCCGCCTCTAAAAAAAAAACACCCTATATAAAATTAATTGGCCTTTCCACCTCTAAAAAAAAAAACACCCTATTAAAATTAAATTAATATCGCTGATTAGAATTAATAAAGTATAAACACAACTCTCTTTTTTCAATATCCTCCAACATTACCCTTCGTACTCTTTCTTCATCAGATCCATTAATTTAAAAACAAAATTTTTAAAGGATAACTGACTAAATATCAGTTAAATTTAACTACTATTATTTTTGTTTTAGAAAATATATATTTTTTTTCATATACTCATAGTTTTTGATCTTAAGATATGGTATATATCAAAATTTTCGAAAGTACATACATATATTCATTTTAGCCAAATAAAAATGTGGTCGAATTGCTAAAGTATTAGACTAATGATATTTTTAGTCTAGACATAATCTCTCTTTCCCTTCCTTCACCACTACACTTTATAAACCCCTAAATTTTATATACCTATTTAATTTAACTTTAAATTGAATTACGAATTATATTTCCAATTGTATTATTGTTATTGTATATCTATTAATACTATAATTAATTACACTTATATTAATTAATTAATTAATTAAAAATTATCAAAAAATAAAAAAAAAATTAAATTAAAATTATTTATTTTATTATAAATTACAAAAAAAAGAAAAAAAAAAAAAAAGGGAAATAAATTTCATTGTTATATTTATTATAAACATTTTTTTTGTTACTAGATTTTTAAATACATATCCTGCTAATGTACAATATTAATAATTAAAACTAATTCTAAAAAAAAGAAATACAAATTTAAATCCAATAAAGCGAATAATTGGCAACAAATATTATTATAATAAAATTAATTTATTTAATTTAAAATAAAATTTTTTTTTTTTTATTTATTGTAATAAACAATAAATATTACATAATATAATTGAATTTGCAGTTAAAAATAAATTTTATTTAAAAAATACTTTAATTAAATAATATTTAAATAGTAATTAATTTTACTTTAATAAAATGTGATTAGTTGTGTATATATAAATTTTTTAAATTAAATAATCTTTATATTTCATTTCATAAATTTTTATTCATTTAATTGTTTCCATATACATACTTAAAAAAACAAACCTAAGCGGTATGTTAAAGAATTTTTAGCTTTAAAACAAAAGAAATATAATTTTGATATTCCACAAAAAGTGGTTACTCTTAGTTAAAGATTAAATAATATAGCATTTTCTGGTCAAATTCAGGTATTTACAAAATATATTCAGGTTTTTGCTAAATATATTTAGGTATTTACTAAATAAGTTCAGATTTTTTTGTTTTGGATTTCAGAATTTTATTCAGATTTTTACTAAATAATTTGAGAATTTTTTTTTTTGGGATTCCGATTTTTACTAAATAAATTCAGATAATTATTTTGATTCAAAAATTATAAAAATTACCTTTCTATTGAAAAATATGACAACATCTCAAAAATGATTTATCATTGATTAACATTGGGTAACATTGATCGAAAAAATAAAAAACTTTTGAAAATAATTTACTGCCTTAAGAGATGGCAAAATACATTTATAATTCAAGAAATTGAATTATTGTCCAAAGATGGCATACATTTTTTTAAAAGAGATTTTAAATGCACAACTACTACCCATAAAGTTGAATTTAAACAAAGGTGATTCTGAACAAATACTTTTATAATGTCCAAAAATTTTAAAATAGTGTTAGCCCAACTAAATTAAACAATGAATAGTGAAAATTAAATTTCATATATTAAATTATATTAATTTATCAAAAAAATGAAATTGTTTTCTCATAATTGATTAGAACCATAAACTTTCACTAGGGTTATTCAAACTTTGACTACCTGTTTTCTCATAGTTGATTAAAACCATTAACGTTGACTGGGGCTTGTTATCTAGTTAGTCTAACTTTGACCAACGGTTTTTTCTTAATATTTTTATACTTCACCACCTGCATTTTACCATAAAAATGGCCTTAAAACACATATTTTCACTTTTATTTTTATTTTAGGATATAAGAACTCATGGAGCCCTTAATTTTTTAAACTGAAAATATAAATTTTTTAAACAAAAATGTATATTTTTTTAACTAAAATTAGGTACTTTAATTTTTATTACACTTCAACTTCAAAAGTACTTTAATTTTTATTACACTTACACTTACACATTACACTTAAAAATATTGATTTTTCAGAATTTTTCCATTTTAATCAATAGAAAGTTTTTAATTTTTACAATTTCCGAGTTAAAAAAAATGATGTGAATTTATTTAGTAAAAATCGGTATTCCAAAAAAAAAAATCTAAAATTATTTAGTAAAAATCTGAATTTATTTAGTAAATACCTCAATATATTTAGCAAAAACCTGTATATATTAAGTAAATACCTGAGAATATTTAGTAAAAACGTGAATTTGACCAGAAAATGCTATATATTATATTTTAGATAAGATCAGAACTGAAGATTAAAGTTATTAATAACTTTTTTGAATTTTTGTTTTAAAATTAACATCTATACTACTATTTAGCTTTGATATAACATTGTATTCTTTACAACATGTCCTATTCCTAAACTAAAAATGCTTTTAAAACAATGCTTCAGCGAAATGATCGAAGCTGATCAGTCAAAAGTAAATTGGAATATCAATGGAAATTTATTTTGTATTTATCACATGTTATTGTATTGTCAAAGGGTATTTTTTCTTCGTAATTAAAAGTGTATTGTAAAAAGAAATTATTTTTAATTATAGATATTTTAGCTAAAAAAAAAAGATATTAAATATTTTATAATTTTAATTAAATAATAATATTGAATATTTATATAACTTTTTTACTTTAGCTGAAGACATTTTTACTTAAAGTGAAGAAATTTTTACTTTAAGTGGAGAAATTTTTACTTTATATGATATATGTTAAGTAATATTTATACAGCATAAATTACTGAAGTAAAAATTCTTCATTTAAAAAAAAAATATTTTGCTTAAAGTAAAAAAATGATCACTTAAAATAAATAAGTCTGACAATACAAATGGTTTGCGATATGATCGGTAAAATGAAATTTGTCATTTGACTAGATTATGTTATCATAACATATAAATGTAAAATGACACTGTTTTACATTAACAAATCACTGTATATGATCCTTTTGAATTGTCGAATTTATACAATTATACAACTTCTAAGTCATATGACAATACATATAGTGTGAATTGGCTTTAAGAGAAATTAATAAAGTAAATAGTAAGTAGTAGTACTGGAATAGGAATAGTAAATCAATACAATTGCAAAAAATACATGTTATATCATGCATTGATTTAATATAACATAATTTTTATTACTTTTAAAAATAAATATTATATAAATTATGAAAACAAAAACAAATTTGCTTCAGTTACTTGTTAAAAATTAAAATTTATAAAATTAACTTTTTTTCTTTTTCTTATAAAAAAATTTTACTTTTTGTTTTTTTCTTCTTTCCAATTTCAAATTTAAAATTTCTTATTTCTCAAAATTAAATAAACTTTTAATGATTAAACAAACAAAATTAAAATTTTTTTATTCTGCTTGGCTAAAAATTATTTACTCATCATTTTCTAAAATTTTTAAATAAACCATATTTTAATTTTAAACGTCCATTAATTATCATAATATAAAAATCGTAATTTTATAACAATTGGAAAACTTTCCAAAAAAAAACCGACTTTGACTATTAAAACAACAAATAAAAATTACTTAAAAACCAAAACAGCTCATAAGATCCTTACACACACTTGTAATTGCCAATTAAAAACGAAAAGGATCATAAAAAAAATTTTAAAAATCCTACAATTCAGTAGTTTATATAGGATCAAAGTCAAAGATCCAAACTAAAAAAAAAAACCAAAAGCAAAAACCAAACAAAAAAACCTACTTGTGTTTAACTGCAAAAGCTATTTTTCGAAAAATACTAAGATTAAAAAAACAAAAAACAAAAAACCGGAAAAAAATAAAAAATAAAAAAAAAACAAAAAAAAAATGAAAAATTTAAAAAAAAAAAAATTTAAAAAAAAAAAAAAGTAACTAAAATTATCATGAGATTTATAGTTTTGCTAAATTAATATTCACAATTTTAGAAATGTTAAAAATATTTATTAAAATTAAATATATCTCAAAACTAAAATTAAAAAAAAAAAAAAAAAAATGCAAAAAAAAAAAAATTTAATTAAAATAAAACGTGAAAGTCGAAATTCAAAAAACAAAAAAAAAAAAAAACATTAAATTAAATTTCAATGAAATTTCAATAAAAAACATAAAAAAAAAAAAAAAATGCAGTAAAATTAAATTAAATTAAATTCAGAATAATAATAAATTATTATATATTAAATATTTAACTAAATAATAAATTCAAAATTAAGCTAAAATTAAAAAAAAAAAAATAAAACAAAAAAAATAACAAATCGGATTAAAATTTACACACTCTTTTTTAATTTTTTCAAATTTCGAAAAAAAAATTTGTAATTCTCTCAAATGTGGTATAAAAAAAAATGAGAGTGAAACAAAAAAAAAATAAAAAACAAATAAAATAAAATTAATTTAATAGAAATTTTTTCAAATTAAATAATATATACATAATAATATATATATATATATATATATAATATATATTAAAAAATTATAGCAAAAAAAAAAAAAAAACAGAAAACAAAAAACAAAAGAAAATGATGAAAAAGAAAAAAAAAAAAAAGAAAATATCTTGTAAAGATAAAAAAAAAAAAATAAAAAAAAAACGTTTTCAAAAATTTAATAAAAATGCAATAAAAAACTTATATCTTTCACTTCAATGAAAAAATAATAATAATAAAAAAAAAAAAAAATAAGAAATTCTATGATAAGTTGTGTTTTTTTTTTTTGTTGTTGTTTTTTCAATCCTTAATTTATAATGTATATGTAAATTTACAGATTATACTACACAGATACTATCTATAGATAGACTATACTATCTACAGATAGAAAGTGATCTGAAGAAGCGTTTTCTCAAAAAAACTGGTAATCTAACATAGGGTAATGTAGAAACAAATTACTTTGGGGGAAAGAGAGAAAGTTAATTTATCTGGGAACAGTCATCAAATTCATATTACATCCTTTTAGATCCTTACATTCACAAAACTTATGATTTTTTACAAAAACACATTTACCATCAAACAAATCTTTAAGGAATGCAAGAATCCTAGAATCCAAAGGAACCATATAAATTTTTGGGGCTAACAAATTAGTACATCTTTGATAGAAAGCAGCATCTCTCTAATATATATGGTTCTTTCTGCACTAAGCGTCGCTACTTTTATTTCTTTGTGTAAAATATTTTATTTAAAAATACATAATTTAAACAAAAATTATTATTAAACTAAAGAAAAAAACCAAATAAATTTTTTTTATAAAGGTCAGAAAAATACAAAAACACACGTTCACTTTAAATTTCCAATTAAAAAAAAAAAAAACTCCGTAAAAAATTATTATAATTTGCGCAAAAAACTTTTTTTTTATTATTTTAATCAAAATAAGAATACACACATAAAGTTTTTGTGATCCTTATAAAAATTTTTATTTGGTTTTTTCTTTGGCTCATTTTTAAAATTCTAAAATTTTGTTTTCAAAAATTCATACCAAAAATCCTTGCCACAAAAATAGCTTATAGACAAAAGGGAAAGAAAAATTTGCAAAAAGAAAAAGCATGACATACATACTCCTCGAACTTGGCTTATTCAAACTAAAAATTTTTATATTTCACCTCTTAAAACCGAAAAACAAAAATAAACAATCTGACGAAACAAAGCAAATAAAAAGGTAAAGTTAGGTAAATTGTTAATAAATATAAGGATTAAGGTATAGTCTGTTTAAATAAATCTAAAAAAAAATAAAAATCTTATCTTAAACTTAAAGACCGTACGACTTACATCAGTTTCATTATATATTGACTTTTATTTTAATTAGTGTCTTGACTTAATTTCAATATTTTTTTTTTTTTTTTAATATTAAAGAATTGAGATAGACAGTAAAACTGGTATAAATCTCTTCTATAATCTAACTTAAAACTAATTTAATATTTAAAATTATAATAAATATTAATAAAATTTAATACACAGGTTAAAATTTTAGATACATTTCATTTTTTTTTTTGCTTTTTTATATATTTTTCAATTATATAATTGGGGTAGTACAGCTTTCAAACGTTTGTTGGGAGCATATTTTATATAGGTAGGAAGACTATTGAAGCTTTTTATGCCATTAAACATAATATCTCTTTTACCTCTTTCAGTTCTGGGTGCTTCTAATCGATAATGTTCCGCACTTCGTGTGAAGTAGCTATGAATTGAAGCATTTGTTTGTATTTTCAAATTGCTTTTGGTTAAGTTATTTGATAGTTTATAAATCAACTTGCAGTTTTCCAAAAATATTGTTTGTTCAACGGTAGGTAAATTTCGATCACAATACAATGATGTAGTTGGAGAATCATATGGAAGTCTGTATAAGATTTTAATAGCTCTGTTGATAATAGCGCTAACTGAACTAATAACGTATTTGCAACTTTGACCCCAAACTGGAATTAAATACCTTATTTTAGACTGAATGTGGGCGTCTTCACTTAGTTTAGGACACCTTCCAATTGCACCAGTTAATGATAAAACGGCTTTTTTAAATTATCTATATGAATTTTCCAAGATAGATCTTCATCAATAAGTAAACCTAGATATTTCGACGATTTTACTCTTTGTATTTGTTGATTATTAATATTGATTGATAGATTAATGTTTTCTTTATTTTTTTGTTTAAATATGATGAATTCAGTTTTAGAGACGTTAATTGTTAATCTCTTATGATTTAGCCACTCACTAACTTTGTATAAATCATTATTAAAATTTTGTTCCAGTTGGTTCTTGTTTTTACCTTTGTACAGAATTATTGTATCATCTGCAAACATTGAATAATGTCCACTTAGCCCAATTTTGTTGAAGCTATTCACATAAGCTAGATAAAGAATAGGGCCTAGAACTGTGCCTTGTGGAACTCCAATTTGTAGACTTGCTTCTTCACTAATATGGTCTTTTATTCTGGTTTTGATTTTTCGAAAATTTAAATACGATTTAAATAGGTTGGCTGCAACTCCTGTATTGGCTATATTTATTCTGTCTATTCAGAAGCCAGATCCTGTCTCTGTATCTAATTCTAAATTCTGTACTTTATAAAAAATTAAATTTGAATAAAATCTGTTTACTTGTATACCAAAAATAATCAATTTTAATCTAATGAACAATCTAAACATAAACGCACTGACAACAAAACCTGAATCCTTCAAGGTTCTGAATCATAAAATAAGAAATTTATTTTTTTTTAATTTGAGAAATTTAAATTTTTAAAAATAAAAAGATATATTTTTTAAAGGTTTCGACAGTGGAACATATTTGTTAGATTTATTGAGTAAAAAATTGTTTTTTATTTATGGGGTCAATCATGAAAGTCTTGTGAGTTAAGACTTTTTTCTTCTCTGAAAAGTTTTTCAAAAAAAGTAACGCAATCATGAAAGTCTTATGAATTGAAAAGAAAAGACTTTGCTTTATATGGAAAATTTTTGGTGTCAAAAATATAAACTGCATTATCTTATTGAAAATAAAGACATTTTTTGTATGAAATTTTGTAGATTAAAATTAATAAAAAATTAAATTGGGAAAACTAGTTTTATTTGGAGTTTCAATTTGGATGAAAAAATTGAAGAAATGGAAGGGAAGTAAATATCATTTTGTACCATGAAAGAAGATGCCTAAGAGACTTTTCGAATTTTTGGATACACAGATAGAAACTAATTGGACTTTGCAAAAAAAATTATAGTAGATACATATTTGGCATTTTCATATCTATGATTATGCAATAGCGTAGATTGCTAGAAGCCCCCGTATTTTGGGAATCAGAAGTCGGACCGACACGATTTAAAAAAGGTACTCACCGATTTTGTAGTAGAATTTAAATTAGTAAAAAGAAATAAAAAAAATTCGACTTTTAAGTCCGTCCCAAAAAACGAACTTCAACAACTAATGGAGCCATTTTGAGGAACTTTTCTTAATTTTTAGTTTCTATTTATTACAGTATCGGGGACTAAGTTTTTAAATCAGATCGGTTCGACTTCTGGTTCCTAAGATATTGATTTTTATTGTTCAAAATCCGCAGCTAAAATAAATGTGGCTTAAGAAGTCTGAAATTATGAAAAAAGTGAGTAGTTTGTAGTTCTTGTAGTTTAAAACACAAGACTTTCATGATTGACCCCTATACTTTTTGTCCACAAAATAATTTTATTAAATATTTTATTTTATAATTTGTTAAAATATTTTATTTATTTTATTTTTAGTCTATATACATAAAGTCTACATATATTTCGGCATCACTGCCATCATCAGGGCGAATATAATTTACTATTAAACATTGATAATTTTCCTATTTTTATACCCGTACGATAGGATCGGGTATAATAAAATTACTCCTCCGTTTGTAACACCTCGAAATAAGCGAGCTAGATATACCTTCAAAGGTATGGATCGGATCAGAAAAAAATTCTAAGACTTTTGAGCCATGTCCGTCCGTCCGTCCGTCCGTCAGCACGCTAACTCAAAAACTAAGAAAGCTAGAATCTTGAAATTTACACAAAATATTTTGGGAGTAATTTGTAGGTTCCCTATTTTTTTTGGTTGAGTTTGGACCAAGCCTTAGGGTAGCTCTCGAACACCTAACTTTTAGATCCCCACATTTTTTTGCAATAGAGCTATGAAATTTTAACTACTGATAGATCTCACAAAAATATTAATTTTATTTTTAATAACTTTTTTCTGTAGCCCCACCCGTTACGGAGCTACAGCTCCCCAAAGGTTCAAAAAAGCTCGATATTTAAATTGTTATAGCACAAGTTGTATAAGGTATATCTTCATTCTGAAAACGCCAAACGATTATTACTTTTATTAGCTTTAAAAGTATATATACAATAAATATATATTTGTGGCATACGGTGTCTTAATTTACCGTTATGCGAAACTAAAATTTTGCAAAATCCTTTAACCCTTCTATCTTCTAAACGGTTTAAGTTGGAAACTTGAAATTGACAGAAGTTAGATCTTTGAAAATAAGTATGAGTCATTTCAGAAATTTTTTTTGTATCACCCCCCGTTTAGGAGCTGTAAGGGATCAAAAACTGAAAATTTCCTATTTTTAAACACCTGTAACTTGAACACCTGTTAAAATTTTTTTGAAGTAATACACAAAAATTAAAGCTTCAACATTATACTCTTATTTCTGTTAACAACTTTTTTTAAAAATATAGGGTTACTTTATAATTGACGAAAGTGTTACTTGATTTTTTCAAATTTTCTAACAAATTTCTTTAACGAATTTTTTCCATTTTGTTTTACTCGATAATTTGAAATTGTTGAGGATATAATGCGTAGTATAAAAAAATGCAAATTAATAAACAACATAGCGGTTGCTTGAAGAATTTTTATTTATATGATATTAATATATATACATACTTATATAATATCATGTTTATTTACATATCGTATATGTCACTAGTGAATGAATGATAAGAGTATATATGTATATTATATAGCGCCGTATTTACATACATATATGTATTTTATTGTACTTATAAGAAATTATTCTGTCAATGGAATATTTAAATATAATATAATATAATATTTAAAATTATATTTACTGTTTTGTACTTAGTAAATTTAATATACATTTACCGCTTAGTATTAAATGGTACTATAGAATATTTGAAAAAGTTTTGGATTGATAATCGTTATGTGGAAGGTTAGAATCTGCTTTTGAAGAATGTACATGTAAACATATAGTTTGAATATATGTACAACCCATAGTTCTAGAAATTATAAAATTCACCCAAATTATTTTAAAATACTAAAATATTAAAAAAATAATATTGTAAGCAGAGTTGTGAACATACTAACGGTTCGTACGGGTATCTAAGAGTTGACAAAGTCAACTGTATTCTTCCTCGTTTTATATGTACTCAAAAATTAAATTAAAGCTTATAAAGTTGTTTTTATAAAATTAACTTAATAATGTCGATTCTAAGTCCAACTTTACCAATCACTTAATGGAAAAAAAACCATTCTAGCAATATAAATACAATCTTACATATTGATGAAAAGGTAAAAATTTGGATTTATTGGAATCACTGAAAATTAAACAAGATAGAATGTAAACCAACGGATTTTAAAAGCACACACTTCCAAAAGACAATACAAACTGCGTAGAATGGTGACTTGCACCAAAAATTTAAAAATTGTATATAAGAAAAAATCTGAAAATAAGACTTTTTTGTAACATTTAGGGGCTGTAAGTCCGGAACTCTAAATAGGAGCTTTAATTTTTATGTCTTGACAAAGAAAATTTGTACAGGTGCCTAAAAACAGCAAATTTTCAATTTTTGAGCCCTAATAGCTCATAAACAGGGGATGGTTTAAAAACATTTTACAAATTTGGTTTTCACATAAGGGTAAATTTAAAAACTAAATTTAAAAAAATTGTATAATTTTGATATTACATTATAAACGTAAAAAAAATACCTGCCGAATGACGTTTTCAGATTGCAAAAATGTTAAGCATAACATGATATATACGAATTTAAAAATAAGGCTTTTTTAAAGTTTGAGGGGCTGTAGCTCCCTAATGAATGGGGCTACATGAAAAAGTTGTTCCATAAAATTAATTTTTTTATGAAAGCAACCCCTGGGTTAAACCTGGTTAAAACCTGGTTAAAATTTTTTTTCTCTATCTTTAACTGTGTTATTTTTTATTTATATTTATATTTATTTTAGATTTTTTAAAAAAACCATGCAAATTTGTCAAAAACAAACTAAACAACTACACCATTTACGATTTACCAGAATTTTCATCAGTTTTTCCTGATCAGCCTGGAAAATTGTTTGATTACTAGTTATTTTATTCTTTATCGCACATATTATGTAAAAATTGAAAATAATTTTAAATAAAAAATTGGTTATAAAATTAAAAAAAAAAAAAATTTATTTGTTTTATTTTTTTTACATTCAAAAAATTCTTTCTTTTTTTTTAATTGAGAAAAAAAAATTAAAATTTTAAAAATTTTCAATTTTTATCCAAAATTTTTTATTTTTAAAATCACTATAATTTACCAGGCAAACAAAATCGAAATTTTTCAGCAGGCAAATATTCTGAAAAAAAAAAAATATTAGTTTACTATCGACTAATAGATGTCGCCCATATTAAAATAAATTAAAAAAAAACTTACTATTTATAGAGTCATCTATCGGTGAAGCAGAATTTTTTAGAACAAAATAATTTTTCTAAATAACTTGTAGCGACATCTATTGCAATATACCCTAGACACAAAATTGGTTTTTTTTTTTTTTTTTTTAGAATATTTGCCTACTGAAATATTTCGATTTTGTTTGCCTGGTATATATGGTCATTTTTAAAAATAAAATTTTTTTTGTAGGTTTTGAAAATTTTTGATTTTTTTTTTTTGCTTTTTCGGAAAATAGAGAGTTTTTATTTTTATTGAATGGGTGATAAGGATAATGTGGGGGTATAAGGTTAAAACAGGTTATATAAGGTTATAAATTTCTTATTTTTTTTCCCTTTTTTTTTTTTTTAGTAATTTTAAAAGATTTTAAAAAATTTTTGAAAGGATGGGTGCGACAAGGATATTTAAAATTTAGTTTGTCGTTTTTGTTATTTATTTACTTACATTCATATAAATTTTGAGTCTGGATCTGGGTTTTAATTCTATAATAGATAGATAATAGATAAATAGATTATAAAATTTTCGTTCGTCTTTAGAAATCATTTTTAAACTTGTGAAAGACAAGATAAAATATATTTTAAAAGATAAAATTATGAAAAGAATTCTATTCGAATCTAGAAATAAGATTATATGGTCCTTGTAAGAATTTCTATACAAAAATCTTATTTTCTGAGTAAAAAAAATATGTATGAACTACAGAAGGGTTCAGGGATTTAAATAATTTAGCATTTTATCTATAAAGCTCATAATTTACATAAGAGTTTATTAAATATTTTGGTGTTTTTTTTTTTGTAGGGAATAAAATAAATAAAAACAAACATAATATTTTTATTTTAGTTTTTAAACTAACATTTATTAAATTTCTAAAATATTTATTTTATTTTTGTATATAATTATCATAATAATTCTCAACTTAATTAATTATAAAATAATAAAATCTAATTATAAAATTATTCGATGCTAAAAGCAATCAATATTTTTTATTTATTTACCTTTTTCAAAATAATTTTTTTTTTTATTTTTTTTATTTTTTATTTTTAATATTTTATTAAAATTTTAAATAAATTGAACCCATTTTTGGACTTAAAATAAATTTTTATATCAAACGAAATAAAAACAAAACCAAACAGGTGATTTTATTAAATTTTTCCAACTTAAAAAAAAATATGATACTAAAAATTATATAAAATTTATATACTTATTATGTATATAAAAAACATTTATATAATCTTTCAAATAAATATTTGTAGCTGCTTTCTAGCATTCTTTATTATTTTTTTTTTTTTGTACAGAAATTTAGTATTATATAATTAATATAAAATAAAATAGATATAAAATGAAATAATTATATGAAATTAAAATAAAAATAAAAAATATATAAACAAATTTTTAAAAATAATTATTTTGTATGAAAAAATAATAAGTATATATGTATTTTTTTTTTTTAAAGAATGTTAAAATAATGTAGAGCGCATTTTTATTATTTATTTTTATTTAAAATATGTAATATGTAAAAATGAAAAATATAAAATAGAATTTAAAAAACAAAAAAAAAAAACAAATAAATAGAAAACTTTTTTTTTTTATTAATTTTTTTTGTTTTTTTTCTTTTTTTTTTTGGGTTTTTTTTTTGGTTTTTTTTTTTAATTAAAAAAATATAACAATAATTTTAAAAATTTAAATTTAGTCTTAATTTTCTTTTTTTTTTTTTTTTAAGATGTAGGATTTTCAATTTTGATTAAAAATATTTTTTTTTTTTATTGTGTAACCTGTACGTATATTTTTTTTTATATTATACACCTGTATGTATGTAAGTATGTATATGTGATTAGATCACTAAATAATTTAAAAAAAAAAAACCAAAATGTTGATTTTAATTAATAATTTATTTGAATGAATGAATTATTAATAAAAATATGAAAATTAATAGTCAAAAATTATATTAATTAATTGTTTTCTTTTTAAAACAATGGTATACTTTTAAATATTAATTTTAATGTTTAAAATTTTTTTTTGATATTTATTTTTTGTTGTTAAAAGTTTATAATATGCAATAATGCAGATCTTGCTCAACATAATGAAGTTTTTAACCTTTTCGTTTAATGAGATTTTTACTTCTATCATTATAATGTGAAATGATTTCTTTTGTTAGGTATAGTATATTAGAGTAAAATCCCTTACTGTATAATATGTATAGCATTGAATAGCTTAGAATTGAACATAAAAATTTTATGGAAATACAGGACAAAAAAAAAATTGAATTGTATTGTATTATAGCTATAAAAACACACAATATTATTATTAATCATTCTACGGTTATAAAATATAACTGGATGAAATTTCAGGATCTATCTTGACCATATTCTAGAATGTGATCATAGTCCTATTAATAAATTTTATATAATTTTGCACAATATTTATTTTAGATATTTATTTAGAAATGATTTTTCCGGAACCCAGGTTTATATTATATAGACACGAAATTTTTCGATGATGAAAAATCATCTGACTTAAGGGGCTACAGGACAGCAATTTCTCTCATCAAAACATATTAATATTTAAACTTTTCAGGAAGTTTTATATCAGTTAGAAAATGTATCACGTTCATGATAATGTGTCTCTGTTCAAAATTTAAACAGAAAAGATAAAAATCCTTTAAGTGAATTTTTATTAAATTTTAAGCTGAAATCAGAAAAAATCATTGCTCTTGCAATGTAATTGCGAATCAGTTGCTCTTGCTGCATAATTTTAAACGCAGATAACTTATAATAAAATAATTGTTGATTCTGCATATATGTATGATTACTTTTGCATCCGATGTGCACTATTTCAGGTTTATATTCCGCAGTTCTATATAATAGATCGACATAATTTTCTAATTTTTTTTATATTTATAAGCTATAAGTTGAAAATGACAATTTTGTTTTTTGAAATGGTATTTTTTATAAATATTAATTTATATAAATAGGTATAGGTATTTTTTTTATTTTTAAATGTGTATAGGTATAATATTCGTATTACGACGTTTTGTTATGTGCTCTAAACCAGAGCTAATTTTCTTATTTCTGAAACTTTATATATATATATATATTATGTATATATGTATGTATATATGTATATGTATGTATATTAAAATAATGAAATATAATTTTTTTTTTACGTTTTACTTTATGAAATTACATATTATATCAGATTATTTTTAAAAATTCCATTTGTATGACACGAAGTATGAACTTGGTACTGTAATAATAACAAAAAAAAAAAAAGACAATATTTTAAAATATTTAAATATTTCTTTGTTTCATTTATTCGTAACAAAACGCAAAAAAAAAACAAAAATAAAATAAAATTGTTATTTTGTATAAAAAAATTTAAAAATATATTTTTTTTTTTTGATATGTTTATTAATAAAATGAATCATTATCAAAAAAAAAAAAAAAAAAAATAGATAATAAAATTTAATGATTCGGATGGAATTATATTAATATAAAATGTATGTATTTATCTATATATATTGTATATGTATAATGTATATATACTATATATATATAGATAAATTGAATAACCTTCAGCTGCCCGATTGGTGGCTTTTAGTCAGACTTTTTTTTATTGAATACATATATAAATTTTTGTATTATTATTTGATTTGCGCGCATGTATATTGATAATCCCTTTCCTTTATTTATTATTCTTTTAAGCATGTATTAATTAATTATTTTATTATAGTATAAATATAATTACAATATCCTTTCAGTATATATATATATATATATATTACATAACATAAATAGGTGTATATTTTACTTATTTAAAAAAAAAAAAATAGAAATATTTTTAAGTAAAAAAAAAAAACAAAAAAAACTTTTCAAAAAAAATTATGAAACAGAAAGGGTGTAAATTGTAAAATAGAAGGAAAGGGTGTTGTAAATATGGAAGAAAATATTTAATTTAAATCGTATATAAATTTTTATTGGTTGTAATTAAATTTTTAATTATAATTTATTTTTAAATTTATACCTACTTTAAAATTTAAAATTTCTAATTAATTTTTTTTATAGAAAATTTTGTCTATTTTAAAATTTTATTTAACTGTCATTTTTTAAATTTATAGATTTTTTGTCTGTTTATTTTTTTTTTTTTTTGTTGTATTGTACGACGTTGTATGGCGTCGTATTTTATGCATAACAAAAGTAATTAAATAAAAAACAAAAAACTCGTGTTTTATATTTTATTATGTATTTGCATTTAAGATAATCTGTATTTTTATATTCATTTACTAGTATTCATTTTTTTTTGTCATATTGTTTGTGCTGCTTTTACAGACTAAATTACTCTTTCCTACTCTACTCCCAGCTGCAACAGTCTTTGGGAAAGAATAGATGATTGGATTCCATTTACCAAATATTCCCCAAATACTCTCAACTACTCTTTTTATCTAAAAGGAATGATGTTAAATTTAGTAAGGAAATATTTCTACCTTTAATAAAAACACTCTAAAGAAAAAAATTTAGTTTTCACGAATGACTTTTTTCATAAATAATATCATGTCTGAAAACAATTTTTTTTTTTTTCAAAATTTTAAATAAATCATTTTATTTAGATCGTAATTAAAGTCGAATTGAAGTTTTTATTTTGATTACTATACCCATGTACGTTTTTTTTTTAATGCATTTCTCTGCCACATAAATGTGGGCAGGAAATTACACAGTTACCTTTCCTGTTTATGCGTGGCTGTAAATGTCGTAAGAAGGAATAACTCTGACGACGTATGTGGGATTCGTACCCATACTCTCGGTGTTTACAGCGTATTTTATATGCTCTTACCCACTAGGCCACCGAGGCCCCATACCCATGTAAATTTCAGGAATTTGATTCAATAAATTTGATTTTGTTTCATAGCGGCTATATGTGACTTAATTTTCTTAAATGATTTTAATGTTTCTAAACTATATATGTAATGTACGGATAATGGATAAGGATCTTAACCCCAAAAAACTTTATTTTTTGTTATGTAAGTATTTAAAATAAAAATAAATTAAATTAATGAATATAAATATCTATTATTATCAGGACTGCAAATCCGCGAAAAATCGGGTTCAGGGTGGGCTTCTATTTGAGAAATTTTGGCAAGTTCGGTTCGGATTCAAATTTTTTAATCAAAATAATAACTCAATAAAGTCAAAAAATATGATATAGGTATTAAAATTGCAGATTTTTCAAGCAATATTAAACTGTGTACGAATTTATTTACTCGATATAGAAAAATTCTATATTAGCCTTTACAAATTTTATGTTTTTCGAAAAATTCAACAAAACTTTTTTATAGTTGTTTTTACAAATGTTAAATAGATACTAGGTAGTAGGTACTAGGTACATTTTTCAATGTTATTACTAAGCATAAAGCAAATTCGTATATACGCAGCAGTTACGCTAATATGTGTGTAAGTATTTTTGTTTTTATTTTAGCAGTTTAAATTAAAAAAAAAAAACAGAAAATTTTAGGCTTTGATTGCATTAAAATGAAACAAAGAAGCCAAAAACACAAAAATAACTTGTGAACTTGAACCAAGTGTAAATTTTTAATGGATTCAGCTTCAGGTTCGGATTCGTCAAAATGCTTGTTCCGAAGCTGGTTTTGAGTTCAGATTCGGATACGGTTTGCAGTCCTGATGAATGAAATTTTGAAAAGGTAAAGGAAAAGGTAGGTACTCTTGTTTTGCATAATACTCTTACGACCAAGTACAAATTTTTAATGAGTTCAGATTTAGGTTTGAGTTCGTCAAAATGTTTGTTCAGGAGCGGATTCAGGTATTGTTCGGGTACAGTTTGCAGCCTTGATTATTATTTAAAGTTTGGATGGCATTTTAAAAAAGTAAATTCAGTAGTTTTGTTTTGCATAATACTCTAAAGAGTTGCATATCAGCGCAATTTTTTTATTTACTTTTTTTTTTTTTCTTGGGAAATAAAAATGTATAATAAAATGTACAATTATATAATAGTTTTGTAATAGTTTTATCATATACATATGTAGTTACGATATATATATATATATATATATGTATGACGGACATGCTGAGTATTAAAATATATAAATATAAATATTTTTTAAAAATCTATTTTATTTTTTTTTTATTATTAATATTTTTATTTAAAAAAAAAATTTAAAATCAAAAATATACATACAAAATATTATGTAATTATAGATATAAATTATATATAATATTTTTTTGTATAAATAATCTAAAAAAAAAAGTATTTAGAAAAATATTTAAAAAAAGAAATTCATTATACCACACACATTCGATATAATATATATATATAGAATTAATATAATATAAATATAAAAATCAAAAAAAAAAATGAAATCTATTAAGTATTATATATATATATATATAATGAATTTTATATTATGTAATTATAGATATAATATATATATTTAAATATAATAACTATAATTATTTTAAATAATTAACAAAAAGATCAATATTTTGAGAAAATCAGTTTTGTAAGTATGTCTTTTAAATTAATATTTTAAAATATATTATAGTTTTTTTTTTTTTTTATATATCTTTTTTATATTATTAATGCTACATAATATGGTTTTTTCTTTTGATATTTTTTCTTAATTTATGCTTTGCATTTTTAATTTAAATCCTACATCTTATAATCATAATTTTTTTTTTTTTTATGTAGCGCACATTAAAAAAATGAAAATTCTAATGTATTTTTTTATCTTTTCTCATGTTTTTTTTTTTTTTTTTATTTTATATTTGTTTATATAAAGCTTTTTTTTGTTTTTTTTTTTTTGAAATATAATATAATATTCACATTATTTCTTAAAAAACAAAAAAAAAAATGTAAAAAAATTATATATAAATTAATTATCATTCATCTTATTTTTTAATCAAACATTGCCATCGAGGAGGTGGGAACAACTTCCAATAATAATTGGAAGAATAATGTAACTTTATCTAAAATTATAAGAAAAAAAAAAAAAAAAATTAAAAATTAATTAAATTTATATATTTTTAATTATTATTATAATTATATAGATTTTTAAATTGTACAGGGTGTTCTACTGTAAGATATAATATAATAAGTTGAAACAAGCTTAAAAAATGACTTAAAGTTGGTAATTTATATGTGTACGATTTACTTAAGTTTAAGAAGAACATTAATATCTTTCCAATTCTAACATCTTTCCAAAGAACAAATTTTCTAATTCCAATTTCCCCAATTATTCTTCCCACATCCCTATCCCCAAAACCAAACTGTACATTTGTATTAAAGATTCCATCCTAAAGTTTGGTTTTAAAAGGGAGGTGGTTTTGGTTGGTTGAAGTCCAACACTACCTTGAGGAAGCACTTGCAGTTCTTCTTGGCGATTTTCGAGTTTTTCCTCGTAAAAAAAAAAAGAAGCAGGATCATTAATATTTTTTTTTTGCTTTCAACTCCACTGCGGAGCGTAGGATATTCATTCACTAAGCCCTTCCATCTATATCTATTTTGTGCTATACCGTGACTTGTAACCATGATTTGTTAATTTTGCCTATATTTTTCAATATTATTATTTTCCCGCAGTTCCTGGGTATGTTTTGTTTTTTGTTCCTTGTAGTTGTCAATCTAGGGCTTCTCTAGCAATAATATTTAATTTAATTAATACCGCCTGATTACTGCAAATCACGAACATCATTTATTTAAAACAATTTTTAAGATTATTAACTCCTTTAAATAACTGCTCCTACTGCTTGGAAAATGTATGCTCATATAGATTTTAATTTATCAATATCATTTTCCTGTTATTATAGTTATGTATAATCTTACACAGTCGAACACCAATATATGAACCAATATTTTTTTTTTTTAAAGTAAAATTTCTCTTAATTTTGCTTACCCATAAATCTAGGTGTCATGCCCATTTTAACAAATGGTATATAAAATATTAGTCCGGCAAATATAAATCCTAATGCATATAAATATTCAATTTGTGGTTTATCAATAATGGGTGCTACAACCAAATAAGCTGATATTAACAGAACCAAAACTGGAATGATTATTGGCACTTTATATGGCCTTGGATAGTTTGGTTTTGTATATCTCATTACAATCAGTGCTAACATTGAACCACCATAAAATATCCATGCAGTAAAACTGAAGAAATCAATCAATGAATCAATTGTACCATATAGTACCATTGCAGCTGCTATCAAAGACTAAAAATTGACAAAAAAAAAAAAAACAAAATGTATAATTAATTTATAATCAATTAAATATTTATTTAACATTTATATCAAAAAAAAAACCAAAAACAAATAATAAATGAATCCTGTATGGTTTAATCCTGATCACAAAAATTTAAAATTTTTTTTTTTTTCTGACAAACTTACATGAAATATTAATCCAGGTGCTGGTGTTAAACGACGTACATGAACATATGATAGAATATCCAATAAATGACCTTCTCGGCTAGCAGCAAAACATAATCTTAAAAAAAATTTTTGTTAATGATTTAAAATGTTTTTTATTATTTAATACTAAGAAAAAATTCACATCTTTGAGCTGTAGAAATTTTTATTTTTTACACATTGAATAGGTTTATTCTTTAAACAGTTCAAAATATGTGCTAAAAAGATTACATTACTTAAGTTTTAAAACAATTTAAAAAGCAAAAATTTAATTAAAATAAGAAATAAAATTTACCTTCCAGCTGCAAATAATGTACCATTTGCACTACCAAATGTACTTATTGTAACACTGAGTGGCATAAGCCATGCCAATACACCAAGCATTCGATTACCGAATGTAACAGCAACAGCTTCTGATTCAATCATTTCTGTTGATGACATTACAGCCAGGTACGATACATTTATTAATAAATAGCATAAAGTTACCAATGGTATTCCAATTATAATTGAACGTGGTAAATTTCTAAAAAAAAAAAAACAAAAAAGAATAAGGATAATAAAAATCAAATAAATATTTATTAAAAAGTAAATTTGAAAAACAAAACTATTTTTATCTATTTTTTATTTTTATTTTTTTTTTTATTTACTTACTTGCTTGGATTTTGAATTTCTTCAGTTACATAATTTAAATTATTCCATCCATCATATGCCCATAAACCGGTATAAAATGCAGTTGCAATTGCTCCAATGGATGGTGTTTGACCATTAAATGCATTTTGCAAATGTTGTGTATTTCCTTGGAATAATTTATATGCACCTCCACATATTATTATTAATACAGCAACCAATTTAGCTGATGTAAATACATTTTGCACAGCCACTCCTAAATTAACACTATAACAGTTTACAAATAGGATCATAACAATTGCAACAAGTGCAACCATTTTAACAACAGACATTGGTGGATCACATTCATCAACAAACGCTTCAACAGCATATTGGGCAAATGATAAACAAATAATTGCCATTTGTGATGGTTTTAATACCAATGTTGAGACCCATGAAAATAAAAATGCTGGTGCTGGGCCAAAAGCATCCATAAAATAGGCCCATTCTGCACCAGATGATGTATTCATTGTACCTAATTCAGCATACGCTAGAGCGCCTAAAATATATATATAAAAAAAAAATAATAAAATTAATTATTCATATTAATATGTTTAATATGTTTAATATAGTTAAGACTTAATGAGTAATTTTCTTTATTAAAAAATCTATATTTTTGTTATTCATTATACACATTTAGAACATTTACAAACAATAGTACGAAAATAATAGAAAACAAAGAGATTTGAATTCGCCATTTTTAGGCTGCCTTTGAAATATAAATAATGTTTCAAACTTATTTGGTCTTTTCCTTTAAACTCAAAAGAAAATTTTAATTTTATAAACAAAAAAAAAAATACAAAATTACATAATATTAATATAATTAAAAGGTAATCTATTGAATATTATTATTGAAATTATTGAACTTTAGCATCAGCTAAGGATTATAGATACATGTGAACAGGAGCACCAGCTGTATCTATGACCAAATAGTCTTATAATAATGAACTTGATGTTTTTAAGGGTTCTCGTTCATAAGTTTTTAAGTTTCGTAGTACTAGCGTAAGAATTTCCACAGTCACGCTCAGCTACATAAAAAAATTCGCAAAAATTCGTTATTTACTTCACAAGATTTTTTTTAGTAAAAACAAATTAATTCAAAATTTTTATTAAATATTAAAATTAATTTTTCAATTATTTATATTACATTACATAAGATTAATGTATTGATTTTAAATAAAAAAAAACTTTTTTTTTTCTCAAGGATATTTATAATATTCTAAATATGAAATTAAAATTCTTCTGTTCTAATAAAAAAAATAATTTTATGGATAGTTTTAACGTCATATGTAAATTAATTGTTTATTCAATAAGTAGGTACCCGTTTTTCTAATAATGCAATTTTTAAAATCATTTTAAACCTTTAATTATAATTTTGTCTGTCCATTTATTAGTTATTTAAAAAAAAAAAAAATTTTTTATAATCTGAAATAAGCGAAATTACAAAAATAACTTAAACACAAAGTAATTAAAATGTTTAACTCCATTAATAAAATTAAGGATTCAATACACATGTATCCTTATTCAACTTCAATACATTTTTCAATACATAAATGTCAAAAAACGTTATTAATCTACTTTGAGAATAAACATGAAAGATTTAATAGTTTAAAAATTTCTATGCCATAAATATTATATTACAGAATCACCAGTTCAGGACGTTATTATTTATATACTTGTAATTTTGCATAATTTTAGGGTTAACGATGATAAACTTTTTCCTTATATGGATTTATTGACAAAATTTATATATTTTTTATTATTTTATTAAGCGTGTGTAATATTTTGTAATTGTTTTATTTACTTAGTTCAGTTTATAGATTTTATATAGTTGTGTAATTTCTATTACAATCATATATTCCGTATAATTTCTTTAGTGGAATACATATAAGCTTTTCTTGGAAATTTTTTTTTTTGTTTTTTGTTGCGTTATCTTTTCTTTAATAAAAGATTGTTTAGAAAGATTACGAGGTTTTTTTGTAAAAAAAAAAAAATGGCTAATTTAGCATAATTTTTAGAATTTGCTTTTAAATTTCTTTGTAGCTTTTTCTTTTGAGTCTTGGCGCAAATATACTGAATTGGTGAAGGGTACAGTTGAAATACCGTTTTCATAATGATGTTGCTTGTTGTCTTTTGATAAGAAAAAGGGATTAGTGTATTTAAAGGTTTATATTATAAAGGATATAAAATTTTAATCGTTTTATTTATTTTATTAATAGACGTATATATATGTTTTGTTAAAAGAAAGTTTGTGATAGAAATATAGTCCTTGGTATTTAATATTTTGATGGTATTCTGTTTGAATTTAGAGCTAGCTAATTTTCAGATAAAAAATATTTTTTCCTCTTCCTAGTATAAAATATGGCTTTCGTTTTTTGCGGATTTATACATAATAAAATTTTAAAAAAAATATGTACTTGAAAAGTGTATTTAAGATATTTTGAATGTTAAATTCTATTATTTCAGAGTAAATATCTGAAGTAAAAAAAAAACAATATGTCATCTGCGAAAATAGTCAGGCTAAATTTGTTATTTTTGAGAGTGAGTTGTCAGTTTTCAGAGTATCAGAGTGAACCAATTTTTATATCAGACATTTATACCAAAAAGTGTCAAATGCCGAATTTATGTCTTAGAACACAATCCCAACTGACGAAACCATTACTAAAATATTTATTTTGTTTAAGGCCAGGATGAAATTTATTAATATTTTTGAATTGTATATTATTTTTTGAAATGTGGAGAAGACATACTATTATTGTAACAACGTTAAAAAAAAATAACATACATATAAAAATAAAATATTCTGGTTAAAAAAAAGGTTGTATTAGAAAAAGTTAGGTTAGAAAAAAATGTAATAAAAGATTTATTTTACTGAATTGTTTTTAAATATTTAATTGGAAAAATAAAAAATTTATTATGTAGGTACATATATTAATATGTTTATAAAAAATAAAATTTTTAAGAAAATCAACCGTACTTTTATAATAAAAATATAGAATATTTATAATATTAATTGAATATTTTATAGAATTATTGGAAGGAATACCTAAAATTAGATTTTTTTTTATTTATTTATTTATTCAATTATAACTAAACCTAAAAAAAGATTTCAAAAAAAAATGGTTATATTTCTCAAATTAAATATTAGCTTTAAAAATAACAATAATTAAAATTTGTATAGATTGCTTATACAGGGTGGGCAAACTTGGTTTTTTATTTTTATTTTTTTTTGCAGATAATAAAGAATTTTATAAAATTTTATAATGCCATCTTACTCAGTGTAAGAACGTTCATTATGAGCGATGAAGCATTATGAGCAATGAATATTATGATTATGAACGATCATTATGAGAACAAAACAGAATTGTTTTGAATTGAGGTATGGAAAATCTGAGGGCAATGCAACAGCGACAATTACACCCACTCAGATGCACTGTTTGGTGTGGAATTATGACTGATAGAGTTATCAGTATATATGTTTTTGAAAATGAAACTGATTATCCAAAAATCGTCTCTGGGGTAGTATATCGAATCATGATGGAACATTGTTTACGTCCGGTAGTTCTCAATAATTGTAACATATGGTTCAAACTCATACCGCGAGAGAAACAATGGCGATTCTGCGAGAATTTTGACCGAATAACTTCAAAAAATGCTGATTTCACATGACCACCTAGTTCCCCAGTTCTGACGTTTCCTCGTTCCCAGCCCCTGATTTTTTTTGGTGGAATTTCTTGAAGGAACGAGTTTACGTCAACAAACCACAAAGCATTCAGAAATTAAAGCAGAATATTCGCAAAGAAATTGCGAATAAATTATACTTTCATTTAAAAAAAAAATAAAATAAAAAAATTATAAGCATTTCAAATCAGCCAGTCCAAATTGGCCCACCCTGTATTAATAAACTTTTAATTTGTAATATTAAATTTTTAAATTTTATTCATGCTGTATAAATTTTATTAATTTAGGCTCTGTAATTATAATAGAAAAGTTTTATACAAGTGATAGGATTACAAAAATGTCAATTTATTCATTATTATTTATTACGTCATACTATTGAACTTCTATAGTGATATAATCAGTATTACATATATACAATTGATCAATTTCATTTGAAAATTCAGATTTATATAGCAGTTAAATATCAGCCAGAAAATCTATAGAATATTTACCTATGAAATGAAATCTATAAAATCTATATATATATTTACCTATGTATATAATATATACATATATTCATTATTTACATGTATTTTTGATATTTGTATTGTAAGTGATCAAGAAAAAAAATTTAAAACTATTATAAGCCAGATTCAATTTAAGTGTAATTGGTATACTTTTTAGATAAGCAACTGGTTTTGTTTTGGGTTTTTTTATGAATAAAAATTTAAATAAATGTCAAGGTGTTTAAAGTGATTTTTTGTTCCGCTTTAAATATAAAATAAACGATTAATTTAATTAATTTTTTTAGTTAACACTTTTCAGTTTTTTTTTTTTATTATTTAACATGTACTTTGTATTTTTTGATTGATTTTTTTCTTTTTCGTATTTAATGAATCAAATTTTATAGTAATGAAATATGAAATTTTATTTTACCACAAAATAAACATAAAATTTATAATATATAAATCATAAATATTATTAAATTATTAGGCCGTTAAGTTAAATGAATATTAATTCAATAAAACCACAACTCATAAATTAATTGGACTTAAGTAATAATTAAAAAAAAAAAAAAAAAATCTTTTTTAAATTATTATTTATTGTATTTATTGTATATACGAATACACCAGGGACGTAGACTTTATATATATAACGGAATGAGTGCTTCATTATGAATATTTACTGAAAAGTGCAAATAAAATAATAGCTGTACTTATTCAGTTAAAAAAAAGTTTTCTAAAATAAACATATGAACATATTCAACTATTTTCTTCAATTCTTTATCAAACATTGAAAAAAAATGTTTCCTCTTATCTTATCTTAAAAAATTAATTACGATATCCAAATTCATTATTTCTTTGTATAGAATTTACTTTATCTTTCAACATTTTTGTCAACAGTGGAACCACTTTTATATATGACAAGTAATGAATTTGAACATCATATTATTCGTTGATGGTTGATTGAATTGATTCAAGATAATAATTATCTAAAATGTTAAATTAAATATAAATATCTAAATGTTATCAGGGGCTTCGGTAGCCTAGTTGATAGGCGTGTGGCGTATTAACTGAAGGAGTGTGGTTCGATCCCTGCACAGGTAGTAAGTGTTTTTTTCTTTACATAGCCCACTTACGTCCAAATATAATGTAAATATATAGTATATAATATAAACAAAATAAATAATATTAGTATATAATTTAATAATAGTATAAAAATAATTATTAATAATCATTAATTTCATGATTTATTTCATATTCATTTAATTCATTTGATACAAATACAATAACGTTTTTCACAAAATACTTACATTACAATACAATACAATTAACAGATTAAAGTTACTTGCTCTACACTACACCAGAACTTGATTAAATTTTAATTTTTAAAATTTTGTATGAAAAAAAGAGGAAAAAACAAATAATGAGTTTGATTTGAACATTCTTTAATCTTTATTATTGGTAAAATGATGGTAATTGACTAATGTAATTTTGTAAGTAAATTATGTAATTTGTAAGAATAGATTTATACTTTCTGCCTGTTTCTAATTGATTGATTTCATTTAAAAAAAGCGTTTAAAACAAAAATCTTTTCGAGTTAGATTTTAAGCATTAGGAGCTAGCAAAGAACACTTTATTATTTCATTGTTTTGCATTTTGTTTTTTATTTGGTTTTTATATAAATTTAAAATGTTTTTTTTAGCATATATTTCATATTTGCAATATTTAAACCTCTATTATTTTTATTTCTGACTTATTAATCTTGTATAATTATTTATTACAAGAATTTATAGTAGAATGTTTGCATTAATTTTTGTCTTTTTGGACTAGTTTCTGTGTTTTAGTAAATATTTTTTGACTTAATTAAATTAAAAAAAGGATATTGAAAATTAATAAAAATGTTTAATTAAAAATTAATTAATTTATAACACCCTTTTTTTTCTTTTTTTTTTTAATAATCTTTTTTTAAAACATATCTCAGGTAAAAGTTTTTTAAATTGTCTTAATAACTCGCAGATGATTTCTGTAGAAATTCACTTAGGTATTTGAACAAATCAAAACAAACAAAAAAGCTTAAACATAGGAGTTATCTAGGTAATTTCAACATTACAAATGCCTACTGATGAGTCTAGTAATGCTGAAAAGGCTCCTAACACACTCCTAACATATTGTAAAATTAATTAAACTAATTAAACAGCTGTTCTTTATGTCAATTTTGACATTTGTATTACCAATTCAAAATTGTAATAAATTTACATTGCCTTTGAAAAATTAAAAAAAAAAAAGTTAAATTAAATAACTTTTTATTTAAAAAAGATTATTGCAGTGTGCTTTCGTTTCTAAAACAAAACAAAAGCCCACGCTTCGTCACTGATATATAAGTATAATATGTTACGAAGTTTTGGTGCTATATGTATGTTCAAGTCATACTAAGATAAAATCCTTCTTTAGACGTCTGTGGTAGAAAAAGAAATCAAAAAATACTGCAGAATAACAAATTATAGAAAAGAAAATCTTTAATGAAATTATGTGGATTTAGAAGTTAAAAGTAAAAAAAAATCCTCTTGTTACAATACAGTATAGATAATTTAATCCTTGGGAATTAATGAATGGCCTAAAGAATTTCAATATATATAGAAATAGAATATAGCCAAAAGGTAAAAAGATATTTATATATTTTGATATTCAATCTATGAATTAAAAATATACTTTATTATATGATTTATGATATCTATTCTATAGAAAAAAAAAAAAAAAGAAAATGTACTCCTATAATGCCAAATGTATATTAGATTTAAACATTTTACAAAGAACATAGAAAAAACAAGAAAACAAAAAAAAAAATTAAAAACAAAAACCAAAAATAAAAGAAGCTATAAAATAAATACAACTGACATAGATTTTTCTTTTTTGGTTTTTTTATTTGATGCATTGCCAAAATAATTGGCGCTTTGAATCTTAAATAAAATTTAAATCTACTTTTAAAGATTTTTGTTTCATTTCATTGCATTTCGGGGTTTCTTTTTTTTTAAATTCATTAGATTTTATCTAAATTTTTTTTTTTTGAAAACTAATGATTTTGAAAATTTTTAATGTTAAAATAAATACAGAAAAAAAAATTAAGTTTTAACTACATATTTAAGTTAAATGAATCAAATGTACCGAAAAATTAAAACATATTAAAAAAACAAATTAAAAAAAAATATTAATTAAAGGAATATATTAAAATAAATTATAATAAATATGTTATTTAACAAAATTACAATGAAAAATGAGTAAAAGAAAATTACGAGTGGGTATATAGAAAATAAAATAGAATTTACATATAGAATTTTTTATTTAAGTAATAAAATTTTAATATTGTAATTTTATTACTTTTAACAAAATTTTGTGAAATTTTTTTTTTTTTTTTCACAATAAATATTGTTAATAATAATTTTACTTCATTAAATATTATTTATTTGAAATAAAATTGTTTTTTTTTTTTTGTTTTGTTTTTATTATTTGTTTACTTGTAAATATTATGATTTTTCTTTTAAAAAATATTTATTATTTTTAAATGACACAAAATGACATACTAATGTCGAATTCGGTCAAATGAATGTGAAAAATATTTCGTCAGTTGAAAAAAAAAAAAATAATAAGGAAAAAAAAAAGCAAAAATATAATATTAAATGTAGACACAAATATAATATAATATGTAATACATATAATATAAAATATAATATATATATATATATATATATATGTATGTACCTATTATTTATTTGTTTAAGTTAATTTTTGAGAAAGTTTTTATTTACTTTACGGGTTTTTGGAACTTTAGAGAAAAAATTATTGGCATAGGAATAATTTAATTATGTAAACTTTTTTAATAAAACTGCCATATATTACTTTTTATAATGTTTACCCCTAAAAGTATGCAAAATTTTCAAGTATATTAAAAAATTATCATGTGGCGTGTGGCGTATTAACCGAAGGAGTGTGGGTTTCATCCCTGCACAGGTCGTAAGTATTTTTTTCTTTACATATCCACCTTACGACCAAATATAATGTAAATATATAGTATATAATATAAACAAAATAAATAATATTAGTATATAATTTAATAATAGTATAAAAACGTATAATGGCCTTAGTAGCCGATGGTTCAATAATATTGCATTACATTTATGTATGTAATATTAAATAAATAAATAATTGAGTTTTATGTTGAGGTTGAACTAACCAAAAAAAAAAATTTTGATAAAAAAAAAATAATAAAATAATAATAAAAAAAATATAAATACTTTTTAAAAACTTAGTTAATATTTGTTTAAAATAGTATATAGAGTAATTAAAAAAATCTATCAAAGTAGTTTTTAAGATACAAATTTAGAATAGATATAAAATAAATTAAAATCAACTCACAATGGTCCTGACAGCCGAGAGCTTTACTAATTGTGTAATTCATTAATACGTAATATTCAAAAATAAATAAATAAATAACTAACATAAAAATTACCAATTAATTTAAAGGTGCAAAATTCCGACTTAAGATTTTTCAAGAATGAAAAATTTCTATGAATAGTATATTTAATGAATAATATATGTTAAAATCCAAGAAAAAAAAATTCAAACTTTTGCAAAAGGCAAATGTATTAAAATGCAGTACTTTAGTAATACAGAATGCAGTACGTTTTTGTTTAGATATATATTAATTAGAACAATTGAATTTTTGAAGGGCTTGTTGTTACAATAATGGTTACAAAATTCTTATTTCAATATAATACCAGTTTTTCAATGTTTGTTTAGCAGGGGTTTGAGTACGGTAGTCTTCACTATTTTGATCACTTTGTTATTGAAATATGCATGTGTATAAGAAAAATAATTAAGATTGATTTTATAGTTGGTTACAAAATCAGGATTGTACGCTTTTTACAGAATATGTGTAACGTATATGCGAGATTCTGAATTATGAGGGATTTTAGAGTTATAGTTTCAAATCAGAGTTTCATTATTTGTATTGCAAGAGCTTGGGAGCGGCACCCTCGACTATATTAAATGCTCAAAACAAAAGTAAATCCCATATTTTAATTTAATTGGATGAATATATGTTAAAATTATGAAAATTATTTTATTTCATTTATAATAAATTAAGATTTATGGGCGCTATATATTATTATTTTAATTTAAAATGTTTGGATTTTGAAAATTGGATTTTTAAAATTGACTTTTCACGCAAACCCTTTAAATATTAGTATGAAACAAAAGAAATGCTGTTTTTATTATTTAAATTTAAGATTGTAACTAAAAGTTATAAATTAAACAAGTTTATTAAAAAAAAAAACATAAAATGTATTTATAATTATTATGCTCTTTATAAATCTGTAGTGCAATTTCAAATGTATGCTCGCGATCTGTATAGGATTTGACAACCGGAGTGTGCGGATACTAAGCTATATGCTAAAATACTCCTCCACCCAGTTCGTATTAATTGTTAGGTTGCAAAGGTTGCTAGGTATTAATTTTCTAATAGTATTTTAATAAAATTTATAGGGTCTATTAATCATAAATTATCGGTTAATACTAATAATTGAGGTAATTTTGTAAAAAAGAACTTTATAACAATATTCAATAATATAAGAAAAGAAACGACTCTCTTCTTAATTTAATCTAAATTAAAATTTCGTTTGCCTTTATTTTTAGTTATAATTGCCTTTGAATACATTTACATAATGTTAAGTTAATGGTCCATTTAAAACAATATTGCTAAGTATAATATAAAAAAAATATATATATATACATGGTTTTTGTTTGTAATGAATTAAAATATTGAAATCAACTATAATGCTAGCAGTTAGAGTTATTTAAAATGAAATATTATATTAATATAAAATTAAATAACAACGTAAACAGTTATTATATATATATATAAGTATAGAGTGGGCTAAAAGCCAAATTTTCATTTTTAAGGTAAATATTTTATCAAAAATATTTAAATGAATAGGAAAGGTATTATGAGGTCAAAATTTATATATAATTGAGAACTTAAGACAATTTTCAATTTATTAGAATTAAAAACTTCGGCATCATAAAAATGTTCCATTGTTTTTAATTTTTTATAAAAGTTTCGAAAATCTACAATAATATGATTTAAATTTTAAAAGATAATGAGAAGACAAGAATCAACTATAAGAAAAATTAAATCTGAATCAGTTATTCTTATTTCAAGATTAAAATAATTTGTTTTTTTGTTTTGTTTTTGAGAAAATTGAAAAAATTTTCATTTGTTATATATATAAGTGAATCTTATACATATATTTTAATATATTTTGTATATATATGAAATATAATATTTTAAGATATTCATTAATTTTATTATTATACTTAATACTATTTTTATTGTTTCAAATTTTTGTTTTTTTTTTGCCTAATACAAAATAAAATTACAATGTGGAAATAACAAATTGCGCATATTGTTCAATTACAATATTGTTTTATTTTTAACAAGAGAAATTTATTTAAAACGGTCTTAACTTTTCGAAAATCATTTCTGTTTTGATAATTTTAAAAATTTTAATAGAATCAGGTACCCTTTAACCGTTTTTTTACAATAATAAAATTAAAATATAAAAATTTGTGAAATTTTTTAGATCGGTTTTTTTTTTTTTCTTGTTGCCAAATTTACCTTTTATTCAAATTAATGTTTAAAAATTTATTTCATATTATATACAAAATAAACATTAAAATAAACAATATTATGTTTTTATTTAAAAATAAAATTGTTTATCTTTTTGCAATAATATAAAAGAAAAACAAAAATATATTTTTTTTTTAAACTTACCCAATAACGAGAGCAAACCACAAGCTAGCCAAATTATGAAGCTAACACCAACGGATTGAGTACGAACTAGCAAACCAGATGGTGACACAAAAATTCCAGACCCTTAAAATAAATTTAAAAATACAATTATGAAATTATATATATATGTAATAATTAAATGAAATTGTAGTTTTCTAATTTTTCTTTTAAAGAAGTTAGCAAAAGTTAGCAAAGAAATTAAGAGCCTAATAAAGGAAAAGCTCTCTTTTGTTTTTTTTTAATAATCTTTATAGGATGTGGGTGGTCTAGTGAATATAGCGTATAAAATATGCTGGAAACACCGAAGAAGTGTGGGTGCGAATCACACACACTTCGTAAGAAGAATTTTTCCTTAGTAGATTTACAGTCACGACTGAAAAGGAAAGGATATGTAATTTCCTTGCCACATTTAATGTGGCAGGGGAATAATAAACAACAAAAAAAAAAAATCTTTATTTGGTATACGCAATAAAATGGTATAAAAAATAAAGCTTAAGTAATTAGATTTTTAAATCAAATTAAAAGATATAAGGGATGAATGATTTAATGCAAATATTGATGAATTATTGTAATTAACTAAAGAGAGTTAATGTATTTTTTAAAATTGATTTAAAAGATTTAAAAAGTATTAAATATGAAATTTAATATTTTAATCGCATATAAAAAATATTTTTATTATGATTATTTCGATACTTTTATAGAATCAGTATAAAGAGTCCGAAAAAAAAAGTTCTTCCTTTGACTCATTCAGATCATCTGACGGATTTTTAATATTATCTATTTTATATTGAAAAAAGACTGACAAATTATATTTTACGAATATTAAAGAAAAATATTACATTTGACTCAAAAAAAAAAAAAAAAAATGAGGTGTGACACATAAATGATAAATTAAAAAAAAATTCATATGACAAAAATTACTTTGGGTGTTAATTTTTTAAATGATATTCGTTTGTTGTCACGTACACCATTTTCATATAATTGTACGAGTAATTAAGTTATTTAATTAATATATATATATATATATATATATATATATATTTGTATAAAAATAATATAATATGTTAGCAATGATTGCACTTAAAAATAACTTTTCAATTTAAAAGGAATATACTTTTTGTAAAAATTAGTAAATGTATCTAATAAATATATTTTTGTTTTGTCATCAAATTATTAAATGTAAAAAAAAAAAAATTATGGCTTCTATATATTCGTAAATTTTATAATACCTTAAGTATTTTGGAAAATTAATGTTATAAATTATTTGATAAAAAAAAAAACATTAAAATAATTTTACTGAATATACAATAATGTATTAAATTTACCTATCATAGTTCCAACAATTAAAGCCACCCCACTGAAGAGTCCCACCCGTCTCTCGAGGTGAATAGCGTCGTTCGGCGTTGAGCCATTCCCCTCCAACGACTTCCGCATCCCCCCGGACCCTGATGTGTCGGTCTCTGTCGTTTCGGGCCCTTCTGTTCCGAAAGTCCCCCCATTTGTACACGTTGACCCATTAGATGCGGTTTTAATTGGCACATTATGTCCTATAAAAGAAAAACAAAGAAACATATTTTATTATTTTATTTTTAAATTAAAAAAAAAAAAATATTGTTTTTTCAATGTTTTAAAAAAAATGGTAGTAAATTGATTTTAATAAAAACTTTTTTTTATTTGTTTTTATATTAATTTTTAGGTTTTAATATAATAATATTTATATTATTTTATTTAACTAAACTTTATATTATATCTACTATTAGAAAAAAAAAAGAAAAACTGAACTATTCTGAACCCAAACAAACTTAACTTATTATAAAATATATTTTTATATACTTTACTTATATATAATATACAAGTGTATAAATATAATAAATAGTAATTATAAAAAATATAATTAATATAATAATTATTAAAAATCTTAAAATTTTATTAATAATTTTTCATATTTTATTAATTTTGAAATTAATTATAAAATAATTTTACTTGCAATATAATTATTGAATGAATTATTATTTACATATATTTAGGCGCCATTATAAAAATTTATTATTTCTATCAAATAATTATTTTTTTTTCTTTAATTATTATTATTTACTCTTTCATATTAAAATTTACTATAAATCTATTTATAGAATATAATTTAATAGTAAATAAAAATTCTTTATTAAAATAATTATTATATACCTATTATATTTATGGAAATTTAAAAAAAAATTTAATTTTACTTAATCATTTTGAACAGGATATATATATATATTATAGTAAACAAAATTTAATTGTTATTTCACTCACTCAATAACCAATATATATATATATATATGTATATGTATAATATACATTATATTGGCAAACTAATACAAAAGAATTTGTTAAAGAGAACCACGTGCAAATTTATATTTGGAACGAGACCTCAAAATAAATAAATAAATTAAATAAATATAATTTTAACATTTATATATACTATTAATGTAATTTTTAACAATTACTTATTTTTAAATTTTCAGTTTATTAGTTAAAATAGAAAAAAATAAAAAATAAAAAAAATATCAGAATAATATATTAAAATAATGAAAAGATAATGAAATAAATTATTGCAACAAGTGTTTTTTTTTTTTTATATTACAAATTTTGATATTTTAATATGAATATAATTTAATTTTTTATCTTTTATAAAAAGTAAAACGATAAAAAAAAATAATGTAAAATTAATTAATAGATAATTAATATAACTGAGCTTTAATATTTATAATAATATTTATAATATAATAATTTTACCATTTCATTTAATTAAATGAAAAGTAAACATTAATTTATAATTAATAAAAATTAATAATATTTAAATTCAGAATGTCTTTTAACACATTAAAATTATTACATTTTAAATAATATTAATAATTTATATTACATTTTTAATAATAATAAATAACCTATAAAAAATTATTAATTATTTTCTTAAAATTTTTTTTTTTTTTTTAATTTATAACAAAAAAAAAAACAAAAAAAAAAAAAATAGGTCAATTTTTTTAATTTTTTTTTTTCTAATATTTTTTTTTATATTTTATATTTAAAAAAAAATTTACATAAAATTTAAATTTTATAATATTTAATTTCATTTTATGACTATTAATTAATTTTATAAATTTAAAAAAAAATATATTTTTTAAATTTTAAAATAAAATTTTGTTTTTAAAAATTTATAAAAAATTTTCTAAAATAAAAATATATATATTTAATATTTTGATAAATTTTTTTTTTTTTTTGTACCTTGATAATTATCAGAATTTTGTCTGCATGCATTTTTCTGCAAACAAAACAATCGATAGATTTTATCGCGCATGGCATGGACGAATAAAGAATGATCAAAATGTTCCTCCGGCGATTCAAAAATATAAACTGAGAAATTGTGAAAGGTAACTTTTAGTTTTTATTAAATTCCTAATTTATTTTTTTTTTTTTTTTTATATTTCTTAGGTTTATTCTTGTATTCTTTTTAGTATATTTAAAATTTTACAAAATGTATTATATATATTTTTTTTTTCTTTTAATATATTATATTTTATTTAATACAAATCCGTTTTGTCTTATATGTATATATAAATAAAATATATATGTAATTTTTTTCTTAAAATAAATTTTCACAAATACAATAAAATTTTTTTAGAAAAACTTTTTTCATTTTATATAAATTTTCTTTTCTTTTATTTGATTTTTGATTTTTTTTTTTTTGAATTTCTTTTATTTTTTCACTCTAAAATAGAACAATATTTGTTTAGAGAAAAATTTTATAGATAGATTTTTAAATTTAAAACTCTGAAATCAAAAAAAAAATTTTTAAATTTATTTTGCTTTCATCTCAAAAAATTGTTTTCTTGTTTTTGTTTTTTTTGTTTTTTTTTGTATATTTTTGCTTCACGGTTTGGGTATTACTTTATTTTATTTTGATTGTTGTTTTGGTACTTTTGTGAAGGAAAATTTATTGTATAATTAAATTTTTGTTTTTGTTTTTTATATAATTTTATAAAAATGTTTTTTTTTTTTTGCTTTATAAATCTTTTTTTTATTTTAAATATTTTTAAAAAATTTTATTTATGAAAATTTAAAAATTTTTTTTTTTGGGTTTCAAAATAAATTTTTTAAATTGTTTTTATATTGATATATATATATTTTTATGATTGTTTGAAAGTTATTATATTGTATTTTTTCGGATAAAATGTTTTTAATGCGTTTAATACGATATAAAATTTTAAAATAAGAATTATTTTAAAGTTACACTCAGCTTTTATAAAAACCTAAAATGATTTAAATGTCAGTTTTTTATTTTCAGTTTTTTTTTTTTTCCAGTTTTTTATTTGAAGCTATTACAAAACAATAGAATTAATTAATTGAGAAATGTTTTTTTTTTCTTTTTCTTTATTTTTATTATGTATAATACACAAATTTCATTATTTTTAAGAGAAAAATCCTGTTCAAACCACCAACCGAATTAACCGAAACAGAAAAAAACAAAACATAAAACTTAATTTCATAGATTTTAATTTTTAAATTAATAAAAGAAAAAAATTTTATGAAATATTGAGTTTATATTCATTTTTAAATTATTATTAATTAAAGAATACGTTTGTGTATTGTTTTGAATTTTAAAGAAAGCAGCTAATAAACGCTGGTTGTTCTAAAAAAAAAAAATTTGTTTTAAGAAGCGAACTGATTTATACCGAAAGACATTCTAAGAACTAAAAAAAAAAAGAAATTATTTAAAGAAAATATAAAAAAAAAAAAAAAACCTTGCAATGTATATAAATATATATTATATACAATATACATACATTTTCATTATCAAATGATGCGAATGGTTTTTTCTTTTTTTTTTTTTTAATTTTTAGAGAGAGAAAAGAATTTACTTTTAAATATTGGATTTGTATAGTGTAGGTATTCTATATATAATAAATAAATAAATTAAAAAGTTGTATATAGGGTACATAATATTAATTTTATGTTTATTAAATTTAATGTAACAAGTGTATATGTATATTATTTCAATTTAGTTAGTTTTTCTATATTATATTTCTATGTATAGGTATTACATACATTTTTATATTCGATAATTCTTTATTTACAAAAAAAAAAAAATGTGTTTATTTATTTCAAAAAATTTTTTTTCGACTTGTAACGTTTTCACTATATGCATTATAATAATTTCAGAAATTTCAAAAAAATTAAAGAAAAAAATTTTATTTAAATTAATTATATACGTAAGTATATAATTTGGAGTTGTATTGAGCTGCAGACTGGAACTATAATCTCTGCTAATTTAATAAAAGGATTCTTAACTTAAAAATGGAGGTAAATGATATAAACATCTGTGAAGAAACTATTAAAATTAATAACAACAATAAAAGTATTAATAATAAATAAATAACAATAATAATAATAATCTTGGCCGAAACCGAAATCAAATAATATAAATTATAATATGTCAATAGCATCTTATGAGAATTTCGTACAAATCATGAAAGAAAAATAAAAGACAAGTGAGCACTCAACAGATGTATAGAATAGGTCATCAGTAATGAGGACTGCATTAATAAGATTAATAACAACAGTAATAAAATCCAAACAATGATAAACAAAAATTTGAAACCAGATGAAGTAGTTAAGAAATCTTGGACGATTTTTTAAAGTATTTGCATAATATTTAACTAATACCGTTAAATATTAGTAAGAGAATGATAATAGAGAGCCAAAATTATTGATTATTGATTTATTGAAAAAGAACATTGATAATTCGCAAATACTTTAAGAACTATATGGTATATTATATTTCTTAATTAAATAATGAAAATCCAGATAACTCATATTTTTCATTTTTTTGATACACTATATTTAAGATTTTCTTGATACAAAGTATTTCAATTATATGGAGATACCAAACATAAGAATTTAAAATTAATTTAAATATTTACTGAGAAAAAAAAATATCAGGGGAAATTTAAAGGAATTTGGTGTAGTTTTAAATTTGTAAGGAACTGAAATTAACGAATATGAATAAAACGGAATAAGAATAAGAACCAGAGCAAAATCTACACTTACTTAAAGTAAACTAAATAATACAGTTTCTGACTTAAATGATCTGTCTAAAATTATATTAAAAAATTTGACAGATTTTTTATCTATATTCCCATTTTTATTCTATTTAATAAATTTACATTTTTTGATGATGGTTTTGTAAAAAAGTGATTAACTGTAATAAATCTAATAGAATCAGTTTCAACTTTTTGGAAAACTATGGAAGTCAGTAAGTAAACAGATGTGGTTCAAACTGACCAAAGCTTTTGCCAAAGCCTCATACCATAATTCATTTCAAAATTATAAAATATGGTTTTCGGAGCAGTAGCATATACATAAAAAACTATGCTGATGATATGAAAATTTTTAAAGATGTCAGAAACTCTCCACAGAAAGTGCTAAATGATTTTATGAAATGGCGCAAATATTAAACATTGATATTAAACATTGATAAATGCAATCCGGTATTATACATTTGATGTGTTTGTAATGAAATGAGTTATTGAATTTTATGATATTGCGGTGAATTTTGATTTGAAAGTCACATTTAACACACACATAAATAAGATGAGTAATAAAGCATCAATCTCAATGCTTGATTTTATAAAACGATGGTCTAATGTAATTAATAATCCTGGTGTTATTAAATCGTTATTTACGAGAGACTTAGTTTGAATTAACAAACCAAGTTTAGTTTTTTAATTATAATACATTTTAATAGATCGATAGAATAGAAAGCATTTCAAAAAATGATCTTAGCTTTTACTTTAAGAAATTTAAATTGGAATAATCCTATAATATTGTCTCTATACACGCTGATTATCTTAAAATGCTTAATATCCTTGTTTGAGGTAGGAGAACCGTGTTGGTTGTTGTTGTTGTTTTTATATCCCATATACTCAATAAACATATCGCATCATATTGCATTGATAACATATTAAGAAATACAATTAATACAAATGGAGCTCGGTGGCCTAGTGCATAAGAGTGTATGACATACGTTGTAAACTGCGAGGGAGTATAGGTTCTCGAATCTCACACACGCCGTACGAATAATTCCCTCTTACGATATTAACAGCCACGCCGGAAAAATCAAGGCTGGGGCAAAAACATATTTTCTGTCCTATTTCATATAGGATCTCTTACAAACTAAAATATGAATCTATTAACAGAATATTAAAAATGCAACACATCAAAATATTTTGATATGAGTAAAGATGTTGTAAAGAATTATAATTTAAAATTGATGGCAACAAAAAAAATTTAAAAAGAATCATTATATGCAATAGTTTTAGAAAAATTACAAAAAATTTATGTATATCTCGTCTACACATGACATCTGTACGTATTTGTATTTTGTTACGCTTCGAAAAAAAAAAAATAAAATAAAATCTTCAATGATATTTTGATGGGTTTGTATTGGTATTTAAAGAAAAATAGTATTAGCTTAGCAAAGAGAACATAATATTATTTAAAAATACATAATATAAAAATCATACATATATAGATATTATATTGTAAAATATTTTATGAAAACAATTTTCTACATATGTTTTATTAGTGATTCTAATAAGTGCATATGAACTTTAACGGATTTTATTTGTTTTGTTTCTTTTTTTTTTTTTCCTCTAATTAAAAATAAACGGCGGCAGACAAAATTTATGTGCATATTTTTATCTAAAAGTAAAACTGAACGAAAAATAATTATATTATGTACTTTTATATACATATTCATATCGGTATATATGTATAAAGAGAAACAGAAAGAGAAATAAAACGACAAAAAAAAAAAAAAAAAAGAGAAACACATACTTTAAATTTTAATTATTGTTAGAGTAAAATAAATTGTTTAAGAAAAGCAAAAAAAAAAAAAATATAAAATAAAGAAATTCGAGAAAAAAAAAACCTTTTTTTTTTTTTAATGTCCGAGTTCTGTTCTGTTTCTTTTAGATTATAATATTTTGAATTTTTATTTTTGTTAATATTAATGAATAAACAAATAGTGGCATAGGAAAATAGATAATAATAAGTATATATATGTATAATGTTATGTATATAAGATCTAATGTGTGTCCGAGATCTACTTTAAAACAAATTTGAAAAAACAAAAAAAGAAAAACATTCTTTTCTGAATATTCATAATATATTGTATTAGGTAGGCAATCTACACAATAAAACTATATAAAACTAATGTATATATATGAAATTTGTATTTTCAAAAAAAAAAAAAAAATTATAAATAAATTTTTAGTGTTTTCATATTTTTTTTTTTATTTTCTTTTTTTTTAAACTGATTTGTTTTTTTTTTCGTTTTGTTTTTTGTTTTTTTATATGTTCTTCAATTAAAATTAGAAATCGAAAGTTATACGTAAATATCACCCACGTTTCATATATCACAACTTAACACAACCTACGTGACAAAACTAATGTTATTAACAAAAAAAAAAAGTTTTTAGTATAAAATGGAGGTAAATCTTCTGTGGACTATAAGTTAAAAACTATACTATGTAAAAAAAAAAAATTTTTCGTTTTTTTTTTTTGTAATAAGGGCTGTTTTTTTTTTTTTTTTTTTTAAATTTGGATTTCATCCAGATTTTGGTTGTCGACTGTGACGTAAAACGACAAAAATTTTTATAATATAAAACTTTTCAATTTAATTTATGTATAAGTATTTTATTTTTGGAACTACATACATCTATACATATATATATATTATATTTTATTTCAGTAGGAAAAGTTTTTAAATAAAATTGTGAATAATTTTAAAGTGAATTTTATATTTCTTTTAAAAAAATTTTTTTTTTTTTGGAAATGTTAAAAAAAAAAAATTTAAAAAAAAACCATTAACAAAAGTATAATTTATTCGAAGTGTTACCTTTTTATATTATGTTTTTGAAATTATTCACAATGCCCACCTGAATTTCAAAACTAAACAGTTCAATATTGTACGATTTGTTTTTTTTTTTATTCTATTGATTAATTAAAAGAAAATTTTTTCATAGTTTTATTTTTAATATATCTTTTGAAATTTTCATATTTCATAATATTTTTAAATTAAAATATTCATTGAATTCATTTTTTAGAATATATATATATATGTATATGTCATAAAATCATTTTTTTTTTTTATTATTGTTTACTATTTTATTTTATATGGTATGGTTGTGTGTTATGCACTGTATAAGTTGATTTGTATCTTTTGTATTATACATTTTTTTTCAATTATTACTTAACCTAAAAAATTTAAAAATAACAAATTTTCCTTTCATTCACATCAATTTATTTGTATTTAATCTGTATAATGAGTGAATCTAATATAAGTGTAATATGATGGTTTTCGTTGCATTGTTTAATAAAAGAAGTGTAAAAATAAAATTAATTAATCATTTTCAAATTAGATTTAAAAATGGGTAAATTTTTAATTTACTCCTATTAAAAATAAAAAAAAAAAATCTTGCATTAATAATTATGATAATAAATTAGTAATGATTTGTTAAAATTTGTGTAATTTTGAAGCACTTTGTTGCAATAATAAGTTATGGGTATATCGAGTAATACCTATACTCTTTTTTATTTCATATATTTTAATTATTTATCTTATAAATTAAAAAAGATTTTCTTAGTATCTACTTGTTTAGGTTTAGTTGCAAAAAAAATATATTATATTCTTCCTTATTATTACAAGATATATGTTTTTAGAAATTTTCAAAAAATTTTGAAAAAATGTACCTATTAGTGACTATTTCACTCTGTCCAGCTGTCCGTCTATCTGTATGTTTGTTTGTCCAGGTGTTTAGAAAAGTTCTACACAGTTTGACATGGAGAAATAAAATTTTAATTACGGGTTGACATCGGAAAAAAATTAATTTTATAAAATCACTTTTTTCTGTAGCCCCACTCGTTATGAAGCTGCAGCCATCCAAAGTTCGAAAAAGCCGTATACATATTTAAATTTTTATAAAGCAAGTTCTATAAGGGGTATATCTTTAATATTTTCATTCACCTTTACAAATCTGTATATAATAAATATATACTTTTACCATACATTATATTAATTTACCGTTATGCTAAACTCAATTTTTCCAACATTCTTGAACCTGTTCTATTTTCCGAACGCTTTAAGTTGAAACTTAATTTTGAAAGGAGTTAGATCTATGAAAATAAGTATGAGTCATTTCAGAAAATATATTTATTTAGTGTCGCGTTATTTTTTGATCCCCTTACAATATATATTTGCAAGGGGATCAAAAACTGGAAATTTCCTATTTTTAAACATCTGTTCAAATTTTTTTTTGTACTGTCCGGCCTAAATACTCTTTAGACAAAACTTATTATGAATTTTTTTTTAATTTTGGAAATTTGCGTTTTTTGAAAACCCTTAATTTTTTCATTTTTTTTTTTTTTTTTTTGTTATTTTTTTGATTTTTTAATTATTATCATTTGTTTCATTACTTAATTTATATGTATACTCGTATAATTCTTTACACTTAGATGTTACGATCAGTTATACACCCCTGCACTTCATACATTATTACATTCATATAAATTATAAATATAAATAATAAATAAATTTAAAAAATATAGTTTTTAATAAAATAATTAAACTTAAATTAAAGTTTTATTTATCAACAATTTTTAATAAATAAATTAAAAAGAAATAAGAAATAATAGGATTAATATAAATTATATATACATACTTAGTTCTAAATTGTTTCTTCTATTACTATTTTTAGATTTCATATTATTAATTAAAATAATTAAAAAATATTATATACGGAAATTAAATAGTACATTATTTCTAATTAATAAATTAAAAAAAGAAATATTTTCACTGTATAGAAAAATTAAGTTAATGAAACGTAAAACAAAATAGTATTCGCAATTTATATAAAATTTTTTTTTTTTTTTTATTACAATTTTTTTATATTGTTTTTTTTTTTTTTTTTTTTTTAAGAGGAAAGCTCATATAACACTTTATCACTAAATAAAATACAAAAAACGAAAACACAAATAAATGAAAAATTAAAATAAAACACAATAAAAAATAAAGAAAGAGACAAAAAAAAAAAAATTAAAAAACAAAATATGTCAAGAAAATTATATTGAGTTTTAAGTTATTAATAAAGTTGCGCGTGTTTCAATTTATTAGAATATCAAAAAACAACAATTCTTTTAATTTTATTTCTCCATATCGGTATATTATTATTATTTTTTTTTTTAAATATATTGTTGATTTAAAATTACAAAATTAAAAAAAAAATAATTACAAAAATAAAATATTGATAAAATAATATTAGATTGATTTGAAAATGATAAATTTTGCGCTATTATTTTATTTCACCGCTAATATATTATTTCACCGCTAATTATTAGATACTAAAAGATTAAATTTAAAATGTAAATAATTTTTATTTAAATTATTATAAATATACATATATATCTACCCTTTAACAAAATAATATATTTAAAAATTTTCATTCGTTTAAACTTTAAAGTTTTAATCAGTCAACCATTTATAATTTTTTTTGTTTTTTTTTTTCTTTTTAAATATAACAATTTTTTATTTATTTATTTTTCTTTTTTGTTTTTTTTTTGGAGAATTTTTAAACTTTGCTTATTAGTTGATTAATTATCATGGGGTTTTTTTTTTTTTTTTTTTAACTTTAATTCTAGTTTTAACGAGAAAATTAATATGATTCAAGATATAATTTATATTAATATCATTATATTATTTATATTAAATTATTATTTTATGTAATTTATAGTTAAATAATTTGTTTTTTTTTTTTCTGTAATTGACCGCTTTTTAATTTTTTTTTGTAAGCTGTTAATTAGTATTTATTAATTGATTTTATATAGCTAATATTTATTGTAATAAAATATTTGAATTATTCCATATCGAAAATTAATGTTATTTTTGTATTATTAATGTTTATTAAATGTATGGTAAAACTAAAAAAAAATCATTATTTATATTTCGAATATAATTATTTGACTTCGTATTTCTTAAAAATTAACTATTAAAGAATTAATTGGTGGTTGGTTATAGCATATAGTTAATAATTAAAGGTTAGGAGGGTATGTAATGTGTAAAGATTCTAGAGAGCAGCTATATGTAAATCAACAAACCATTATTCCCTATATGTAATATTCGAAAACGGAAATCTTAAAAATAACTCTGATTTTTTAACCAACATACTAAAATACCTCCTAATTATTTTTTTTCTTTATACATATTTCAACATCAAAGTCTTTAAAATAGTGGGTCCCAAACTCCCACTAAACATATTATTGAAACTCTGATTTTTTAACCAACTCTAAAAACTCTCGTAAATATTTTTCCAAACATATTACATTATTATACTATTAAATAATTGGTATATATGCAAAATTTTGAATAATTCATTTTAAAGTTCGAAAGAATATCACGATTTACCTTTCATCCAAAATATTTATAAATATGTTGTGAAAAGGTGTTGAATCAAGAGGAATTTTGGAGTTAAAATTTTGTATATATATATATATATTAGTTATTTTCATTACATATTTTTATCTATAAATCTAATTACAAATTTTGGGACTTTATCACTTTCTTCATTGCGGAAATATTTCATTTTAGATAACTGTTTAAAAATTTAAATAAAAAAAAAAAATTGATGATACATTTCATTTTTATTTTGAGGATTTATCTCCTTTTATGCGGATTTATTTTATTTTGAATGATTGTATTTTTTGCATTGCAGAGTGATTTCATGGCGCCCTTTAAAAATTCTAGTTTTAAAATAATCTTAAATTAAGATCATATTATTGTATAAAGAAGCGTGACTGCATTTTTCAAACTGAAAATTGACTTTAGAAGACTACAGAAACATACAAAGTAATAAATTTTTGATGCTCCACTAAGGGAAAAGTACAAAAACTATATTATAAAGAATATATAGGTATAATTTATATAAAAAATAATAAATCTGTATAAAAGATTTTTCATAATTTTGAAACAATTACATTAAAGTCATATTTTAAAGATTTGTTTAGGTTAAACAAATAATAATAAATGTAAATACTGAAGTTAAAAATAAATATTTACAATATACTATGAAATGTTTCTAATATTATATCATAAACTATAAAGTCAATTTAACTATTTTCTTTATTAATAAAAATAACTTACATTTTTTAAACTATTATATATAAAAACATTTAGGAACAATAAATAAAAATAATTACTATCGTAAATAAAGAATATTATTCCTGTCATGTAATATAAAATATTGTTATATCACAATTTTTATTATTTTATATTCATATTTTATAGAAAATATTTTAATATTAATTTATTAATTTAGTTTTATTAATAAATTATTTAAATAAAAATTTAATGACTTTATAAATTAACAAAATTTTTTGTTTTATTACGCTGATTGATATATTTTACTAAAAATGTTAAAAGATTAGATAAACAAGGTAGAATGTAAACCAACGGTTTTTAAAAGCGCACATTTCCAAAACTCAATACAAATTGTTTAGTAGTGTGACTTACACAAAAATTTGAAAATTTCATGTAATAAGAAAAAACTTGAAAATAGGACATTTTTGAGATTTTGAGGGGCCGTAAGTCCGGAATCCTATATAACTAAGAAAAGCTGTTAACACACGTAAAAATATATTATTGAAGCTTTAATTTTTATGTCTTGCCGAAGAAAAGTTTTTACAGGTGCCTAAGTTACAGGTGTCTAAAAATAGCAAATTTTCAATTTTTGAGGCGTAATAACTCTTAAAGAGGGGGCGTTACCAACAAATTTTCTGAGGAGACTTATACTAATTCTAAAAGTTCTTTCTTGTCTCAAAATTTCAGGTTCCTATCTAAAGGGGTGCCGGAGTTATGAAAAAAGAAATTTCATGCAAAATGTGGTTTTCACATAACGGTAAATTTAAATCGTAAATTACAAAATATTACATAATTTTGATATTGTTTTATATAGATAATAAAATTTTCGATCTTCTACCGGTTTTAGATTGCAAAACTATTACGCAGAGCCCGAGATATATACATCTGAAAATGGAGCTTTTTTACAATTTTGAAGAGCTGCAGCTTTGGAACCCTTTACAACTAAAATAAACCTTTCACACACGTAAAAATATATTATTGTAGCTTTCATTTTCATGTCTTGCCGAAGAAAAATTTTTACAGGTGCCTAAGTTACAGGTGTCTAAAAATAGCAAATTTTCAATTTTTGAGGCGTAATAACTCTTAAAGAGGGGGCGTTACCAAAAAATTTTCTGAGGAAACTTATACTAATTCTAAAAGTTCTTTCTTGTCTCAAAATTTCAGGTTCCTATCTAAAGGGGTGCCGGAGTTATGAAAACAGAAATTTCATGCAAAATGTGGTTTTCACATAACGGTAAATTTAAATCGTAAATTACATAATATTACATAATTTTGATATTGTTTCATATAGATAATAAAATTTTCGATCTTCTGCCGGTTTTAGATTGCAAAACTATTACGCAGAGCCCAAGATATATACATCTGAAAATGGGGCTTTTTTACAATTTTGAAGAGCTGCAACTTTGGAACCCTTTACAATTAAAATAAACCTTTCACACACGTAAAAATATATTATTGTAGCTTTAATTTTTACATCTTGCAGAAGTAAAATGTGTGCAGGTTCCTAAGTTACAGGTGTTTAAAAATAGCAAATTTTCAATTTTTAAGCCCTAATAGCTCATAAACAGGGGGTGGTCCGAAAAAATTTTCTGAGGAAACTTATACTAATTCTAAAAGTTCTTTCTTGCCTCAAAATTTCAAGCTTGTATCTAGAAGCGTGCCGGAGTTATGAAAGTAGAAAAATCATGCAAAATTTGGTTTTCACATAACGGTAAATTTAAATACTAAATTTAAAAAAATTGTATAATTTTGATATTAATTTACAAAGATAAAAGAAATACCTGTCGAATGACGTTTTCAGATTGAAAAAATCTTAAGCAGAACATAAGATATATGCATTTAAAAATAGGGCTTTTTCAAAGTTTGAGGGGGTGTAGCTCCGTAATGGGGGGGGCTACATGAAAAAGTTGTTCCACAAAATTATTTTTTTTATAAGACCTACCTATGGTTAAAATTTTTTTTCTCTATCTTTAACGGTGTAGAAGTTTTGTAAACAGACGGACGGACGGACGGACGGACGGACGGACGGACGGACGGACGGACAGAGTGAAACTAATAAGCACATTTTTTCAAAATTTTTTTGGAAATGTGCTAAAAATTGAATATAAAATAGAGGGAAAGAGAAATAATTGTAGTAATAAATAAATATTAAATTTTTTACAAAAAACTCGGGAGCATAATATAGAAGAATTTAAATAAAGTTTCAAAGGCAAAAAGATTCTTTGCAGGATTTTGGACAACATGGAAAACACTACAAATTGCGTGCGACACTAAAATAAGAATACCCAACGTGTGAATAAAATCTGTACTACTGAATGAATCTTGGTTGGCACGAATTACAAACAAAACAAAAGTTACATTTCTTTGCCAAAAAATATTCCGATAATATAAATAATAATAAATCCATAAAAAATAAAATTCCATAATATAACCGAAAATTACTAATTAAGAAATTATATGTATTAACCAGTCAAATGCCAATCGAAATGCAAATTCGAAAAAACGCAAACGTAAACTTTGCTAAGGGAACAAAGCTAAGGGAAAGAGAAGAAGTATTTTACATAAACACTTATTAAAGTATGTTTAAATTTCAAAACGGCTGTTAGTAGGTATTGTACTATGTTTATATTGAGTATTTATTTATAGCTCATTTATTTCGTTATAAGTGTGATCTTCAATCAATAGAAGAATGGGGAAGCATTAATTGTGTAAGTTTTAATGTTTCTAAAACACAGAGTTGCTTGTTATCAATAAAAAGAAGTTCCTTTCTACCTAACATTTTCTTTGGAAATGTAAATATTGAAGACTCTGAATCCTTAAAAATCTTGGGCATGGAAATAAATGGAAAACTTTAGTGGGATGACTACATTTTTTGCAATCGCTAAAGATGCCACGAAATGTCTAGGATTTTTAAGCAGAAGTAAAAAATACTTTACAACTTCTGTTGATCTGCTTCTGTTATACAAAATGTAAATTCGGCCAGGACTTGAATATAATTTTCTCATCTTCGCTGGCGCTGCCAACACTTCTCTACTATTTCTGGATAAGATTCAAAAAAGAGCAATTAAAATCATTAATGATTTTGAAATTTCAAAAGACTTAACGTCTTTAACATAGAATTACCACAAACTTATGTAGGAGCTACTTATCTTTACTATATAAATATCTCTTGTGCAACACGCCTCTGGTGGAATTAAAACGATCATGCCCAATCTTCAACTAATTCAACGTAATATACGGAGAGTAGTTCTCTCCCATAATTACGTGGTGAAGTCATTAGAATTAGAACAACAGAATATAGGAACTCATTCTTAGCTCATACGTCCAAATTGTGGAACACATTCCAACCACAGGTGTTCACCGAGTCGCATAATTAATTAACAGAAGTAGTCAGTCAACTTGCATTTGCTAAAATTTCCATTTAATCCTACTACTACAATTTCAGTTCAATTTTCCTCTTCCTATTACTACTTTCCTTTCCTCATCCTATTTCTCAGCCATTATACTGCTTTGCAGTTAGGATAATTATCCCATTATACTGGTTACGGGGGAAGGTGTTTTTAATGGGTAAAAATCTCACACTATCAAAGGGGTATCGGTGTTATTGGGTGTCTTTTGTATATTTATACCTCTCGCAGGACAAAAAAAAAATAGTAAAATTTATATTTAGGAAAGATTGAAAATGGAAGAAAAGAAAACTAGAATTTATTTTATTTCAACCATTTATCAAAGGGTTATGAAGCTAATCATTATAAATTTATTTATGATAATGTTTATGGTATTATTATATTCTAATTTGAATATTGATTAATTTTTTTTTAATGTTATTTTTTGTATAAACCATATTAACTCAAATAAAATCTTTAAAAATATTTGAGTTAATTTAACTTCAATAAACATTTTTTTATATTATATAGTCCAGTTATAAATAATATTTGCCGATATTTTTTAGGGCCCTTCTGCCTTAAAGTATGTGGGCCATCTGGGTACAAGTATTAAATTATAATTATATTTAATATTTTGTGAACATTATTTTATTATATTTTATATATTATTTTTTTTGACCTGATCCCGAGACCTTTCGCCTGAAAGACCGATAACTTATGCACTGCACCAATGGTCAGATAATTATATTCTTATTTTTTGTACATTTTACAAAATATAAACTTATAAATATAATTACAACCATCTATCATGGTTTAAATAAATTTTACAAAATACGAATTAAATTCTATACATGAAAAAACCCAACTTTAAATTAACATTTTTTAACATATTAAAAACAAACAGTAAAACAAATTTATTTATTTATTTAGAAAAGAAAATTTCTTAAAAAATAAATTTACATTTTTTATTTGATATTGATAAAAATCACTGCTTTATAAATTTATATATGTACGTATTATATATATGTATTATATGTGTAAATTTATCTATAGCTATTTTTTTTTTTTTTTTTAGAATATCTACCTGTAAATCTACCTAATATATGTTAAAATATAATACAATATTAAAACGTAATAAAGAAGTAGTAAACAAAAATAAACAACAATTTTACTTGACCAATACTTAAATTTTATATATGTACATTGTACATATATAATATAATAATATATAGTAATATCCTTCCGAAATTGTTTATGTTATTATTGTTTTTATTATCAAAATCTTTGTAAAATTTATAAAATTTTCATTTTAGAAAAACTTTCGAACAAAAAAAAAACGTGAATAAAATAAATAAGTGAAATTTAAATGTGATTAAAAAAACATCAACAAGTTTTATTTTGTTATTTTTTTTTTTTTAATACTTTTCTAGAAAAATCTTTTACGTTTTACAAAGTTGTTCATAACCATGACACATGCGTTTTATGGTAAATTGACAAAAATTGACAATTTCTAATTTCGGAGTCCTATAATATGAGATCTAGTGTTAAAAAACTTTTTTTCACAGTACAATAAATAATAAACATATTTTCGACCATCGTCCAACGATCACCGATCATCGGCGAAACTCGCTTCGCTCAACTCATTTTTGTCAAGTGAAATGAAATATAATTGTAGCGAAAATAAAAATATAATTGTTTATTCAAAATATATATGTACAACGTTTTTTTCTTTTTTGTTGCTTAAAGATAGATAAAGCCCGAACATTAGCGAAAAAACTTGAAAATGTTTTAATCTCGGCGACGACGAAATTTTAAATGGTTGTCAATGGTCACAATATTGTGAGTATATGTGAGTGATTTTTAATTTTTGTTGCTTAGAGATAAATTCAACATTTCTGTTGTCTAAGAGATAAATGTCAAATATGATTATCAGCTCGGAAAAACCTGAAATTTTACAAATTTTAATCTCACCGACCACGAATTTTTGGTTGGACGTCAATCATGATCACAATTGTGATTAGTGAATGAGTTAGATAGCATATGCTTTAATTTCGGAATTGTGTTCATTACTATATAGTGCTTATTTTCAGTTTTCAAATTTCAAAATACATTTCCCAATACCAATTCAACCATTTTAAATTTTTGGTATATATTTTTTTTTATTCAAAAAATAAACGAGAACGTCTTTATCTAATTTCTTGTCATTTAAATTTTTTTTTTTTTGTTTTTAATGGAAGAATTAATTAATTGTGCTATCATAAAGTACATAAACGTATACTCGTAATAACTAATATATAGAAACTTATATTATATATGCATATTATATATTATTTAGTTTTCACTTTCAATAGTAATCTATTGAATAAGATGCCAAATATCTAATACTAATCTAAGATGTCAATTAAAATAACTGATTAGTGATTAACAATAATATTGTAAACTTCGACATTACTTATATATGCATGTTCATTATTCTTATATACGTATAAATACTTTATGTAATGACTGTTTAATAATAATGAATATTTATAAGAGAAACTTGTGCCAAATTTTTACGCCTATTGGAATGCCAAAATATAGGTATAAGGATTTTTTTTTTTTGTCTAATATTTGTTTAATTTTAAAAGGTGTTTAACGTAAAGGGACGTAAAATGTCAAAAAAAAAAAAAAAATAAATAAATAAATAAATAAAAAAAATAAAGAATCCCTGAGACTGGTAACCTTTGTTAAGAAAAAAAAAATAAGGAGAATTTATATTAGGACAAATGAATAAATTTGTGTTATACCTGTGTTGTGTTATATCTATATAAACTTATCTTTTGATATCTTAAAGATAAAATATAATTAAAAAGAGAAAATCTTTAAATTCTCTGTTTTTTGTGACAAAATTCTGAAATTATTGCTAAAATAAAAGAATCTTTATAGAATTTTGAGTGATTTCCTCAAAATTAATTTTTTTTTTTTTGTTATTTGTTAATTTGTTTATATTTTGAAGATAATTTTTGGTTAAATTAAAAACATGAGAGAAAAAAAGAAATTTAAATAAATAATTATAAAATTATAAAAAAAAAAAAAAGGGAAAAATCAAAATAAAAAAATTTATATGCTCTATTGTTATGGTAAATTATTTAGAATTTTGAATGCCAAAAAAAAAAACTCAGTAAAGACTTTTGGATATACATACATATTTATATATATTTTTATTTATTTTTATTTTTTTTTTAAATATTTTTAATTTATTTTTACATTTTAATTTATATTTTGATTAAGTTTTAAGAAGGTTATAGATTTTAGCTACTTTTTTTCATTTTTGAATTAGTTAGCATTTCATTTTTTTAAATTTTTTTTTATTAGATAGACCTTTTTAGCACATTTTCCACTCTGTCTGCCCGTCCGTTTATTTACAACAAGATCGTTTAAAATGGCGCTGTAAGCAAACGGACGTTTAAAAATTAAAATTAAAAGTTTATTTAACAATTGATAGTTTTCATTAAAATATTTTTTTAATTTAGTTTCATCCACTATGAGGCTATACAAAGTTTCTCAAAGTTGGAAAAATATTTATTTCGTTTATGTTTATATTCTCTTTAATATTTTTGTATTTTTTGAATCGAAAAACGCCAAGTTATAAGAAATTTTTCGAGTTTTCAAAATTTTGGTTCATTCGTATTCCGAAACTCTTTAAAATCAGAATAAAAATTAGCATAAATTACCACAGAAAAAATTTACTGTTTACTGAAGTTTTTACTTCCCCCTGGTTAAGAACTATATTATAGGTCAAAAATTGAAATTTGGCTTCTTTTTAGACATGTGTGCAAATTTGTCAAAAGTAAGACATAAAAATGAAAATTTTAATATTAATTTTTTACATACATTATTAGTTTTTCTGAAAATTTCTTAAAGAGACATTTTCTTGATAGTTAATAAATTGCATGAAAAATACATAGTGTAAAACGAAACTACTTGAAACAAAATATGGTATGCATCTTAAACGACAAACTAAAATTTGTGTTAATCGTGCCTAAAATTGGAAAACTGAACTATAACTATTCTTCAATTTGCAAAATCTTTAATTTATATCGTATTTTCAATTTAATAAATTTCAATTTCTGATCACTAAGATCTTTCATCAACATCTTTAAAGATTAACTTTTGATTTATTTAAATAAAATAATGTAAAATGTTTTGATATGCGTTCTAATTTTGTAGAACGATTGCAGTTAAATTCAATTACAATATTTGTTATAATATTTATTTCAATTTAAATTTAAAAATTAAAATTTAAAAATGTATTGTAAATAAACAATAATAGAAAATTTTAAATAGTTACAATTGGACTAATAAAATCCAATAAAAATTTTCTAATTATCAATGCTAGAATGTTAATTTCAATGGCGCCATGCTTTAATAATTTTATGTTTTTTTTGTTTAAGGATTTAAAGCTATTTTTTATGTTGCATTATAATGAAATATTATCTTATAGTTTTGAAAAAAAAAAAAAAACAAAGCTTTAATATTTTAAAAAATATATATTCTATCTAAAAATCCGACTAAAATGTTTTCATAGTTCATAACTCATTAAAACAAGGGTGAAAATTCTTTCCAAAAAAATACATCTTATTTTCTGTTTACTTAATAAATGTATTAAGATATGATCGAAACTGGATTTATGTAGATAAAAGTTGGACACTTAAAATGTTAAAATTGGGTTTCATTTTGCAGCTGTAAACCTTAAACACACTCTTAACAGATTTGTGTAGTATTTAACTTACAGTTCAACTATTGCACATTTGCCCGTTTGCAGAAGAAAATACGTATTATCTGTTTGCAGTACATTTTCCCTTTTATTTCCATTTGCAGAAGGAGGAAATAAATGTTGTTACATTTTTCCTAAACTATCTTAAACTCAATCAAACTAATCATTTTTTTCTTAGAACAAAATTGATTTTGAAAAGAAAAATTATACGATAAAAGCCTAATGAACTCAACCGATTCTTAATATGTTTTAAAAAGAACAAAATATTTGGAAAATAACTACATTTATTCAATTTCCTTACAGTACCTTTCATTTTTACAAAAAAAATTTGAATATACATATATTTTTTGTTTTGTTTATTTTTAAATTTAATTAGTTATTCTTTTATATTTAGCATATTTTTAAATTAAAATATACCTAATATATTTATTTATATATTACTTGAATTATAATTTGCTGGCGCAATTTTTTGTTATTTTTTTTTTCTTCTTTTGAGTACAAAATATATAATGCAGACTCGTAAATCAAATGATGCAAACTAATGTAACTATAATAATTTAAAATAATTATTTTTAAAAAATAATTAATGCATTTTTCGTGGAAATTTTTAATTTTTTTTTTGTTTAATTTTATTTCTACATTAAAATTAATTTTAAATACTAATAATTATACAAAAAAAAAAAAAATTACATGTATTATATAAAATTATTTAAAATGATTTATAGCTTTCCTTTATTTTATTTGTCTGAGTTCTGATGAAAGTTCATAGTACATTTTAAAAATACAATTATTTCAGTATTAAAAATTTCCCTCAAATCATATAGAAATTCAATAGAATTTCTCAGTTCTAAAGACGTAAATAAGTATATTATATTTCGTTCCGTTTGTAATTCAGCGATTTTATCCAATCATATAATTCACTTACAATTAAATTTTTTACAACAAAATTTTCACTACTTCACTAAACATAGGTAACAAGATTTTTTAAATGAAAATTTTGAAAGAAAAAAAATTTGAAAATAAGTGTGAATAATCTAATTAAATACATTTAATTCAACATTAATAATATACCATTTACCGGCAAATATAGACAAGGTGTATAGACAAAAATAATTGAAGCCAAAAGAAAATAATAAAAATGTATATTGGCCAAAAGCCAAACGTAATTAGAGGCCAAATGTAATTAGATATACTAACGTTATAAAAAAAACAAGGCAGAATGTAAACACACATTTTCCAACTATCTGTTTAGAACTGTGACTTGCACCAAAATTTAAAAAGATATATTTATAACAGGTGCCTAAGTTACAGATGAAAAAAAATTTTCTGAGGAAACTTATACTAATTCTAAAAGTTTTTTTCTTGTCTCAAAATTTCAAGTTACTATCTCAAAGCGTGCCAGAGTTATGAAAAAAGAAATATCATGCAAAATTTAGTTTTGACATAATGGTAAATTTAAATAGTAAATTACAAAATATTGCATAATTTTGATATTTTTTATAGTGGTAAGAAAATTTCCTTTCTTCTAGCATTTTTAGATAATAAACTACTGCGCATAACCTAAGATATATACATCTGAAAACAGGGCTTTTTCAACCTAAGATATATACATCTGAACCTAAGATATATACATCTGAAAACAGGGCTTTTTCGTAATTTTGAGGAGCTGATTGAGGGATTACATGATTAAAGGCCTAACATAATAAATAGGCCCATAATAAAAGACATATTCTATACCTTTAAGATATATAAAAAATTGTAGAAAGTAAAAAAAAAAATATTAAGAAAAGTAATTCTTTTTTTTATTATTTCCCATATTTTATTGTTCAATATTCTGTTTTATATTTATTTTTTAAATTTTAATTAAAAACAAGGTAGAATGTAAACCAACGGTTTTTAAAAGCGCACATTTCCAAAACTCGATACAAACTGTTTAGAAGTGTGACTTACACAAAAATTTGAAAATTTCATGTAATAAGAAAAAATGTGAAAATAGGACATTTTTGAAAATTTGAGGGGCCGTAAGTCCGGAATCCTATATAACTAAGAAAAGCCGTTAACACACGTAAAAATATATTATTAAACCTTTAATTTTCATGTCTTGCCGGAGAAAAATTTGTACAGGTGCCTAAGTTACAGGTGTCTAAAAATAGGAAATTTTCAATTTTTGAGGCGTAATAACTCTTAAAGACGGGGTGTTACCAAAAAATTTTCTGAGGAAACTTATACTAATTCTAAAAGTTCTTTCTTCTCTCAAAATTTCAGGTTCCTATCTAAAGGCGTGCTGGAGTTATGAAAAACAAAATTTCATGCAAATTGTGGTTTTCACATAACGGTAAATTTAAATAGTAAATTACAAAATATTACATAATTTTGATATTGTTTTATATAGATAATAAAATTTTCGATCTTCTGCCGGTTTTAGATTGCAAAACTATTACGCAGAGCCCGAGATATATACATTTGAAAATGGGGCTTTTTCGTATTTTTGAAGAGCTGCAACTTTGGAACCCTTTATAATTAAAATAAACCTTTAACACACGTAAAAATATATTATTGTAGCTTTAATTTGTATATCTTGCAGAAGTAAAATGTGTACAGGGTCCTAAGTTACAGGTGTTTAAAAATAGCAAATTTTCAATTTTTAAGCCCTAATAGCTCATAAACAGGGGGTGGTCCGAAAAAATTTTCTGAGCAAACTTATACTAAATCTAAAAGTTCTTTCTTGCCTCAAAATTTCAAGCTTCTATCTAGAAGCGTGCCGGAGTTATGAAAGTAGAAAAATCATGCAAAATTTGGTTTTCACATAACGGTAAATTTAAATACTAAATTTAAAAAAATTGTATAATTTTGATATTAATTTACAAAGATAAAAGAAATACCTGTCGAATGACGTTTTCAGATTGAAAAAATCTTAAGCAGAACATAAGATATATGCATTTAAAAATAGGGCTTTTTCAAAGTTTGAGGGGCTGTAGCTCCGTAATGGGGGGGCTACATGAAAAAGTTGTTCCACAAAATTATTTTTTTTATGAGACCTACCTATGGTTAAAATTTTTTTTCTCTATCTTTAACGGTGTAGAAGTTTTGTAAACAGACGGACGGACGGACGGACGGACGGACAGAGTGAAACTAATAAGCACATTTTTTCAAAATTTTTTTGGAAATGTGCTAAAAAAAGGAATTTTATTGAAATATTTAATAGATAAAATTCATTTTAACTATGGTATATCAACTGATTAACTATAAAAATCATATTAATTAAAATCTATTACATAAAAAAAATTATTATTATATGTAGTTATAAAATAATACAGAATAATAATTGATAATAGATCAAAATGAAAAAAAAAAAAAACAACTATATGTATTTAAACTTTTATTATATAATAAATAATACTAAAAAATTTCTATATGACGCTAAATAATTATCAAATCACTCGTGTATGAAATGTCAAATATAAGAATAATTATGATTTATAGAATATAAAAAATATATATATAATGAAAAGAAACGTATTGATTTGATGATGCCTGATACAATTTTAAAATTTTTCTATTAAAAAAGCTTTTTTAAAAAAAAAAACCAGAAGTTTGTAGATCTTTAAAAGCTACCCATGCAACAAAAGCTTTACAAACCAAAAAAAAAATTTTCTTTGAAATTTATCCAGTAAACACAAAAAAAAAACGAAAAGAAAAAAAACAAATCAAAAGTATTTTCACTGAATTTTTTTTTGAACAAACGTGTGAATGGAATGGAAAATGCTAATATTCGAATTTCGATGATTTTATTTAATAGATACTCCTAATATATAATATATAAAGAAAATAATAATTTATTAGTAGATACACACTTTGTTTATTATTTTTTTTTTTGTTTTTTTGAAAAAAAAAAAAAACAAATGAAGTTTTTTTTTTCAGTATAAATCTTACAGAGTAATTGTGCAAAAAATTCTCTATTACTAATTATTTAAAATGTAATTAATGGTAAAATGTGTAGGTCGCAATGTACAATTTGTTTTGTTTTGAGATTATAAAAAAAAATATTAGGTACTCAAAAGGTTTTTTTTTTTTTCATCCATTAATTAATAGATTCATATTGAAAATAAAATAAACTTTTTCAATATAAATAAAAGTGAAAATAAAAAAAAATGAAAATAACAACGCATTTGAATTATAGATTTTATCAACAAAAATAAAACTTTAAATATCTTGGCAATAAATAAAATAATTCATTTAGAAAATACTTTTCCATAAAACATGAATAGATAAATATTTTATTAAATATAAATTTGTTCAGGCAACTTTAAAATAAATATGCTCGAATATTTAATTTCATATATTTAGGAAAATGTCAGTTACTTCAATGATTTGACACCGTGACATAAGGCCCTACGGTTCTTTAAGCATATATTTCTGCAATGCCAGATAATGTTAAATACAATACAAAACTATAACAAAAATATAAACACACTGTTAGTCTCTAAATTACTTAGCAATATTATAAGAATGATAAACGTAAGTTCTATTGCCATTATTTAACTGTAGTAAAAACACAGAATAGATAAAATTTTATTTTAATCTATAATAATATTTAAAATCATGAAAACTGTAGTAATAATAATAATAACAAATAATTAAATTGTAAATTAATTCTAAATAATAATTATATTGTATCCATTACATTATTTAGTTAAGCTTAAGCAATTGTTATTTTAAAAATTAAGAAATTTGTAGTAGATAAGTATTGTTTAATTATCAAGTAACTTTTTCAAGTAAATGTATTTTATTTTTGGCGCACCCTTAATGGCCTCAGTAGCCGAGGGTAATACTAACATTACTTAAATTTTTTATGTAATATTAAAAAGCTAAATAAATAATTAAATAAGGCTCTACGAAATAATGCCCCCATGGTGTTATTTCAGATTAAATAGATTCTTTTATAAAATATGTAGCCTTCAGAAGAGCTAATTAAATTTTTTTAATTTTCATAACTCTCTTTTATTAATTAATTAAATAAATAATAAAAGAGTAAATTTATTTGTATTTTTATATAACACCATAATATTATATAAATTCCGGAAAACGATAGGTTAGGTTATGTTAAGGTGGCTGCCAAAAAGGTACACTTAAAACGTATTTCGTCCATTGTGATACCACATAGAATATTTTCTATTCCCCTCGTTAAAATCTTTTAAAGCTTTTTGCAAAGCGAAGAATGCTCTTCACATTTTTACGTGCTAGATCGCTAAGGTTATTGAAGAGATATTGCTCCAAATGGGTGGTATTTTTAGCCGACAAGGTTGGGCATGTGCAAAGGACATGAAGAGTCGTTTCCTCCTCTTCTTCATCTATGCAGGCTCTACAGTAGTCGTTTACGGATAAGCTTAGTTCTTTGGCATGCTTCCCTATTAGACAGTGACTGATGATTATACTCATTGTCATTTGAAAATCTGCCCTTTTAACAGAAAGCAGATCATTGGATCGTCTTAAATCGGTTTTGGGCCATATCAATCTCGTGATATTGACCATTTGTTATTTACAATATCCGTTATTTCCTTTCAAAGTAACGTTTTGCTTGTGCATAGAGGTGCCTCTAGTCTTGCTTTGTCCAGCAGAACTTGTAAGGTTATACCAATTCTTACAAATTCATCAGCTTTTTTATTTCCCGGAATACCTCGATGACCTAGTACCCAGGAAAGCTGAATGCTAAACGGGGAAAACGATAATATACTTATTTTTTTAATCAGTTTGGTAATTCCCCTTTAGTTAAATGTGGTTTATGACTATCAAGTTTTTATTTTTATTTATTTTGAATTTTTTTTCAGGTTTGAGTATTACAAAAGTGTTTTTTATTACACATTTAATATGAAATAAAACCCGCGGAGCTGATTATTTCTCAAGAAGTCTAAAATTAAATTGAAAGAGAAATAACAATCCGGGTACTTATTTTTTATTTATCAATGTGAAATAACACTATGGGGGCATTATTTCGCTCGGTCTTATTTCACGCCTCCTAATGATTCATTAATAAAAATATATTTAAAGTATATTTAAAATGACATTTGGTTATAGCTACTCTTAGTGTCCATAATATTATTATTATTATGAGACCATTCAAACAATTAAAACAAACACCTACATTTTTTGTAATTTAAATTATTTCTATATAATTATTTTAAAATGTTATAAAAAGTTTTGAATTTATAATTATTACGAATCAAGATGAAATGTGAATATTTTGAACTCCTGTTTTTAAAATATTGTATTCCTTTTATATAAATTCTCTAAGAACTCTCTAGAATATTGACTCTTTAATTACATATACAAATACACCTATAAATAAATTTGAGTGTTAATCATAATAAAAAATATTTCAAATTCTTAGAATTTTTCAAAAGTTTTTAATGGCTCTGTGGGTGCATTTGTGGGAGTAATTTTATATGAAATTTATATACTCGTAATTATTCATCATACCGTGAGATTTGTTTATAAAAAAAAAACTACAAAAAAAAAGCAGAAATGAAATAATTGAAAAATTAATTATTCCAAATTTCCAATACTAAACGACTAATAGGAGCTTTAGATTAAATGATTCAATAATTAATAGAATTTTTGTTTTGAAAAGAAATTATGTTGATTTATTGAAATTTTAAAACATTTTTATATTACATAATATTAGAGGTATTCACGAGCTGGTATAAATATTTCATAGGTTGAAAAAACAAAAAAGAAATAGATATAGTTGCAAAAAAAATTGAATAAAATATTTTTAAATTGTAAATCGGAAACTAAATTTGACAATAAAAAAAAAAAAAAAATTAAGTAAAACTCGACAGGCCCACATTCGAAAGGAAAACGGCCTTTACTCCTTGGCTATAACATTGCATGTTATAGTCAAGTGTTTTTAAATAAATAAATAAATACAAAAAAAAAAAAAAAACAAATCTAAAATATATACAATAGTCTTGCAAAAATTTGCAATAGGGGTTCATTATAAGTCAAAATGACTTTAATATTAACAAATTTTACATTTTTGCATGACTACTTTGCACCGATTCATGAATACCCCTATTATATTCTTTATATTTCCTTAAAACTTAATTTAAAATAGTAATTTATTTATTTATTAAACTAAATAAAAAAGATCAACTCAACTATAATAAAATATTAAATATAATATTTCAGTTTCTCTAGACCGTGACGAACACATTAATTAATTTCACTCAAATCTTATTTTTATTTACTTGTAATTTAAGTAATTTTACAAGAATTTATATGATTTATAAAATATATATTTACTTTTCTTTGGCACTTTAAGATTAATCTTTAACATAAATGCAAACATATAACTACATTATATATTTATTCGAAAAAATTGTTTTTATTTTGTTAAATTTTTAAAATTACTTGAACATTTCTACGTTAAAAATGTTGTTTTTTTGATCATTTATTATTTATTCATAAATTAAAAAAGAATTAATAAAAAAAAAAAATTAAAATCATCACTTAAAAAGAAAATAAATTAATCAAATTTTCATTACATAAAAATATTCATATATGTATGTATACAATGTACATTTATATAGGTATAATATGTTTATACTTGTAACAACACTACAAGTATTTGATTAAAAATAGGATAAGTGTTGTATAACACTTATAAAATCATTAAAATATGAAAAAAAAATATATAAAATAAATAAAAATTAAACTATAAGATTTTATTAATTACTGTTAAAGTTCTATAATAAATTAAAATTGACAGCGAATTATTGTTACAAAACAAAAAAAAAATTTTTATTACATTTTAGTTATTAAAATAAATATTTGATGGATTTTATTAAAAAAATTACTAAATAATTTTTAAATTTATATTTTTTTATTCATTTTTATTTTATTTGTAGTTAGCAGCCTATAACGAAACTTGTATTATCGGGGGGAAAAATAAAATGACGTCACCAACAATTTATATACCTCCAGTGTTTAATATAGGTAACATAATAAATAAACAGTTCCAATATTTGTAACGAACGGTACATAAACTCCGGCTATACACAGAAAATGTTTTTGCTAAATATAAAAGTAAAAAAAAACGTAAATATGGTTTTTAGAGATAAGTCACAAAATGAGTCTTTTATTAATTTGGTTAGTGGGGGATTTGGAAGTATTAGCCTCCAATTACTTGAAATGTTTTGTTGTTGAGATATGAATGATGTATGTACGGATGTATTGTATAGTCGATTACAAAAGCAGAGTTATACCCTTTTTTTTAATTTTTTTTTGGCAATTTGTAGAAAATAAATCAAATTTTCCTAAAAGCATAAATATTCTTACACTATTATTTAGGAAACACATTTTATAAATTTGCAAATATGATTGATACAAAAAAAAAATTTATGTGTCTAAATTAATAATGGTTAGGGCTCGTATATGTATATGTAAAATTCTCAATAGAGGGATTTTATAGTTGAACTCTTGCCTAGATGTTAATAAAAACAAAATTACCTGAGTGTAAGCAAATTAAGTATTTATTTAAAATTACCTGAGTGTAAGCAAATGCAGTTAAAGTTATGGGGTTGTAGTCAGAGTCTGCTTCATTATTGTTAGGTTGGAGTCGGAATTGAAGTCGTATACAAAATAAGCCGACTCCGACTCCAAAAAAAAATTAATATTAAATTTAAAACCTACTTATTACCTGAGGGTAAGCAAATTAGGGCTATGGAGTTGGAGTTATGGGGTCGTAGTCAGAGTCTGTTTCATTATTGTTAGGTTGGAGTCGGAATTGAAGTCGTATACAAAATAAGCCGACCTCGACTACAAAAAAAAAATTTATATTAAATCCTAATTGATATTAAAAACCTACTCAAAAAAATATATTTTGTGTTTTATTAAAACGCTTTTATTGGTTACAAAAAATTTTTATTTTTATAAGTGCTAGAAGTAAGTAATTTTATATAGCTGTTACAAATTCTCTAAGATTTTTTGGTTTACTGTGTGGTATGTTAAGTATACAGTTTGATAAGAGTAACATTATGTAAAACTTGTTATATTGAAGAATCGGAGTCAGAGTAGTAGTCGATTGAAGAACTAAAGAAAAGTAGGAGTTGGAGTCGGAGTTGATGTCGATAGTTTTGGATGCCGATTTCATAGCCCTGATGCAAATATTCAAAATATACATATTTTTGCAGAATTATTTAATTTTTTGGTTGAGAATTCTTTTTATTTCAATGAAACTTTTGACACACATTCACTTTTGAATAGAAAGTCTTATTAAAACAAGCTCAGATAGAAGTCCCATTGGGAAATTTTTTCTGTTTCGTTTTTAGTCAACTGTCCCTAAAATATGTCGTTGTTGAATAAGAATAACGAAAATTAAACAAAAAAAAAATGCAATAAAAATAGTTCAGAGTTTAAAGATAGAAAAGTTCCACCCATATTTTAAAAATGCAAAAAAAGAATGCAAATATTATTAGAATTAAATCTTAGAAAATCTATTTTCAATGTAATGCGCAATTAGTAGCTACTATAACTAATACTTAACCGTATGTATATATATATGTATATTAATTAATTCGACTTTTCTTTATTAAAAATAAAATACTTTTTTTTTAAATATCAATTTTCATTTATTTTTTATAAAATTCGTATAATATGTTTTACGTGTAGGAAAAGGTCAAGAATAGGATACTGTTTTGTTAATTTATTATTCTATTAAATTCAATAGAATTTCTTTTTTCTCCTTGATTTTTAATATTTTTTTTTTTGAAGAAACTTCAATTAAACGTTTTATAAAATATATTTATTTTTGGGTATATAAAGCCTATTTTTGGGTTTTCAAAATATACATATGTATATAATATATATTATTAACAAATTGAAAAACTTGGAAATAATTTTATTGACAATTTTTGAATTAAAAACATTCTTATTTGCTAATAATAATTCTTTATGAATAAAGTACATAATATTTGTAGGAATAGATTGTTCTTGTAAGCAATAGATAAAAATAAAAGGATTTTTCAAACCATTGTTTCATTTTACTCATCTATTATTTATTATCAACCTTATGTTTGTTTAAATCTCAGTATATCCTAATAATTTTACAATAAAAGAATAATAATTTGTCTGCTTAAATTTTTGACTCGTGATGTATTTTGTTTAAGTATCTTACATTACCTACACTTAATATGTCAAATTCGTAATAAATTCATAATAAAAAATATACGGATTTTCTGGTATCACTTTCTTGAAACTAATATTAAATATAAATTTAGATATCAAAGCTTTTTATATTAAAATCTTAAAAACTCTTATAAAATTACTTTTAAAAAGTCTTATAAAATTACTACATACATAAACAACTCTCATCTATAAAGTTATAAAAAAAAAACAAAGACAAAAGAATATAAATACAAAAACTAAGCTGATTTGTATGAATTTTATCAATTATAAATTTCAAAAATCTAAAAATACCAATTGATTATAATAGTACCTACAAGTTAAAGTTTACTTGATAAAATTAAATTTCAGTAACAATTAAAATTTTGTTTATTGTATGTGCACTTTTAAATTTAAATTGGAACAGTGACAGATGGACGGATGCAATATCATGTAACGAAATAAGGCCTAATAGTCTTTATCTATAATTCGAATGTTAAAAAAATAAACCGTAAATTCTGAAAGTTTTAGTATTAAGTCTTATTACCCTTTCGAATGACAAATGGGACCTACTAGGCTTTCTTGCCAATTCCAAAAAAACATTAATTCTAAGGAAAGAAATTAATATATTATGTTATTGATATAATAAAAATGTTTAAAAGATTCTGTATTTGATTGTATTTTATAGTTGGTTATTAATCAACTGTTACAATTATTTGTTTAGCGGGGAATTGGGAGCGGCAGTTCATATACTACTTTAAGTTCTTTGTTGTTAAAAAAATAATTCGGAATGTATTTTATTATTGGTTAAAAAATCATGGTTACAATAACTTGTTTAGTAGGAATTTGGGTACTCAACTATTTGAAATGTACAAAATAACTTATTACATAGAAAAAATTATTAAAAGGGATTTTACAGTTAGTTATAAAATCGAAGTTATACGCGTTTTTTTTTTTGTTTTCAGAATATACGAGTATTTATACAAAAAATTTTGATTTAGAAGGGATTTTATAGTTCGTTACAAAATTATTGTGTTCAACTTTTCAAAAATATTTTGATACTCCAAAAACTAAAAAAAATTAAAGTATATATTATTCATTAACTAAATAAGTTAAAATTTATGAATTAAAATATAACGGCAACCTTTTTGGTAAATTTTTTTTTATTAAAATAATAAATTACAATAAAGCTTTATTTCCTTTATTTAAAATACTGCAATTTTTCGCTTTAATGAAATTATGATTTATAATCCATTAATATTGAAAATAAAACCAATTATGCCTTATTTCATTAGGTCTTATTATACCCAACCATGACACGATATGTATTTGATTTAAAAAAAAAAAAAAAACCATGATAAATATGAACAAGAATTTAAACACATAGCAACTTGTTAAGAATTTTTATGTTTGAATGAATTGATTCAGTTTATAAACATAAAATATAGATGTCGCGTCAATTAGACAAGATTAAAGTACAATGACCATTTTATTCTCTTCATATGCATACGTATATAAGATATCATTATTTAATAAATTTGTCAAATATTTCAATCACATAAAGTATAAACATTTAAAACATTTCTACTTAAAAATAAAAAAAAAAATCATAAAATATCACATTATAAAAAAAAAAATAAATAAATAAAAAATATCAATTTTAAAGCAATAATTGAATGAAAATTAAAATTAAATTTAGTGTGTATTTTTTTTTTTTTGATTATATTAAAAAATTAACTCAAAAAATTAATTTCCAAATAATTATTTTTTATTTTTGACATTATGATTTTATTGCTTACTTTTTGCTTACATTATTTATGTAGATATATATATGTATGTTTAATTAGAAAAAGAGAAAAAAGTAAATACATATTTTAAATAATATCTTTTGAATAATTACCTATTTACATATACATACATACATATATGTATAATTATTAAGGAATAAGGAGTAAGAAAAGATAAAATCACGGGCGGGAGTTCACAATTGTTATTTGTTTTTTAATTTTTTTTTTTTGCTTTTATTACGATACGAAAATAAAAACAATGTGAAATAATTTTTGGCAAATAATCAACTAAAAAAAATTGAATTTTTTTTATTTTTAAATTCTTCTGGTCAAATTAAAGACATTTTAAAACAAATCTTTTTGTCAATAAATATATTTTTTTTTGGTTTTCGTTTTGTTTTGGTTTTTTGTCGAAGAGAAATATTTTGTTTGTTATAGGATATATTTATGTATCTATAGATTTATATTATATATTAGATAAGATAATTAATATTCATTTAAATTAAATATATTTTAGAATTAGTAAATTTTTTATTTTAAATGTTTACATTTTTTTAATGAATCATTTAGAATCCAATTTTATCTTTATGGATAACTATAATGGATCGTGTGCCTACTGATACATAAACATTTATATTTTATTTCTTTAACTTTAATTATGTTTTTTTTTTTTGTTTTTTGTCAATTATTTGACCTTAAAATTTTGTTGAAATATTGTAGCTATATGTATTTTAATAATTTTAAATTTTAGTTCCTTATGTACCAGATAATTTTGAGAAAGTGTATTATATATTAAAATATATATAAAATTTAAATAGATGTCAACATGTTGCTGATTTAAAAGAAAATAATTTTAAATATATTACAAGGTTGTATACATAATAATTATATTTAAATCTGTTTTTTACTTTTTATTATTTACAGAATACTATGGAATGGAAATTTCCTTCTTCAAGTGAACATTGGTAAAATTATTAATTTTTCCGTCGTTGTTAGTCGTTTAGAGTTCAAAGTAAGAGTTTAGAGTTAGAACCTACTTAGAAATAAGTATATTTTAAAAATCAAAAATTTTACAAGTAAGATTAAATGATTTAAAATAAAGCATAGATGATTTAAATTTAAATTTTAAGTTTAAAATTTTTTTATATAAAAGTATTTATTTATAGTGCACAATATTGGTTAAAAAAATGAAAAATTAAAGTCAACGAGAAAAAATGCAATTATACAACTATACCACAAAAAAATAACGTCAAGTACCTATAGGTATACACCTAGATAAACGTTTTACCTGAAAGAAGCATATATAGATATAGTAAACGCAAACAACTTTACATAAAATGGGGAAGAATGTACTGGTTACCAGAAAAAAGATCACAATTATCTCTAGAAAACAAGTTATAGCTGTATAATGCTATATTTAAATCTAACTGGACATATGGAATTCAACTATGGAGTGTAGCAGGTAAAACCAACATCAACTTAATTCAAAGATTTCAAAAGAATGTTATTAGGGCAATTGTAAATGCGCCATTAAGTACGTTTATCGTACTTAAATAATTTTTTGAAATAGATCTAAACATGCCATCGGTGCGTTGTGAAACATCAAGCTATGCTAAAAATTATAAAAACAAATTAGAATTTCATCCAAATAATTTAGCTCGAACAACAATATGAACAACAGGCTCAAGAAGATTGAAAAGAAGCATACCTAGCGACCTATAAATACTTAGTATTCATGGAAAATTTTTAAACCAAAGCTATAAGACTTTAGTTTAGTCCTTCTGCATCTGATAGTATAAATGGATGCACTGCTTCATACCATTCTACTAAATTAAACATACATATATACTTAATGTATTATTTTATACAGATTGTTATAAAAAGTGGAAAAAAAAAAAAGCATTCAATCTAAATAGTAACAAAATATTAACTATGTATAATTTTTTTTTTTTCGCTTTGTAAAGATATTTTTTCTTTATAGTTTTACTGAATTAGATTAAAAATTATCTTAGTAAAATTTTACTATATGAATAATTTATTATCAAAACATCATGTTATGATTTTCCTTTTTTATTTTTTCTATTTTCTTTTTTTTCCCGTTTTTCTTTTGCAGTATTTTTCATAAAAATGGAAATTTTCCATAAAGTGTAAATAATGTTTTTATGTCAAAAAAAAAAAAAAAAATGTATGTACTAATATTATTTTCCTAGAATCTAAGGTTAAAAACCTTTGTTACTAAATATTTAAGTAAGTAATACGAGAACAAGGTAAAGGGAAAATAAAAAAAAACAAAGAAGATACTTGTAAACAAAATTTATTTTTAACGTTATTAAAATAACAGTAACTAAAATTTTTTTCTTCAATATCCTTGAATAGATAAAAAATTAAAAATTTTGTTTTTTTTTTTTTTGAAAAGTTATGTTAGTAGTGCGATATTCTATAATTAAATGAATCATTAACATGAATTAATAACAAAAAAAAAAAATGTATTACGTTATGAGGCCTTTAATTATTTAGAGTTGTATTCTAGAGTGTATTCTAACACGTAAACTTTAAAGGCACACGATCTAAACTCTTATCCAGGATATTTATAATATTAAACCTTATTAAGTTTCATAGTACGTATAAAAAAATTCAAACAGATATATAAGAATTTTTAGATATTTTTAACTTTCAAATTTAATCAAGTTACATTTTAAATTGATCTAAGCCATTCAGGACATAATTAAATTTTAGAATAAATTCAAAAATATATATACTAAAAACAAAACAGCAAACCGGCGAATAGAAAAACTATAAATCTGGAAATATGGTTTTAATGTTTTTATTTGATTTACAGTCTATAAGACTTTACAGATTGACTTTTACGACAATGGAATTGATTTAAAATATTAGAACTCTTAAATGTAAATTCCGCTAAGAACAAATGATTATGTAATTTTGTTAGACAGCTATCTGGACACAAGATAAAAGATCTAATATGAAAGTGTTCTTTTATTTTTAAATAAAAGCATCTAAAAATAGCATATTATTATAAAACAAAAAAAAATACAATGTGTATAAATAAGAATAGGAAAGATAAAATAAACAATATTTAGTACAAATAGGCAATGGGAAACTTCATACATAAATTAAAATTGAGTTAATGTATTTTTATTTTTTATTCATAAATTTGTATAACTAACTAGAATATTTTATATCTGAGACAAAAAAATTCCATTTAAAAAAAGGATATTTTTGTTATTTCAGTTTTTTTTTTTTTTTTTTTTTTTTGAGAATGTTGTTTTATATTTTAGCAGAAATATTGTTAGGAATTTTATAATTTTTTTTTTTGACAATATAAAAAAGTTTTGTTTACTTAAAAGGTCAGTTTTAAGGTTAGATAAAGAATTAAGTATTCTTGACAAAAACTTAATTGATTTATATATACATATATTTTTTAGTTTACATATTAAATTATTTTTGTTAAATCTAAAAGAAAATATATAATCAATAACTTTTTTCTTGAACTATAGTTAATGTTAAGATTATGATATCATTTATTTATTTTAAACTTAATACATATTGTATGTATATGTTAGAAGTTTTTGTTCAAAAAAAAAAAAAAACAAATGACATAAAATTTTGAAGACTTTAAGAGGTGATGAGATCATCATGAAAAATTGATTATGAATTTTAATTAATAAAAGTGATTGAAAATGTAGAAGATGTAAAGTTTTCGTCCAATCTTAAGCATGTCCTTAAATTTAGTTAGAGATTTTATTTAGTTAAATATATATTTACAAAATACAAAATATTATATAATTATTATTTATTTATTTCATTATTACCCAGCATTTACAAAGTTTCTCAAATTAAAAATTGAATACTTAGTTTCCAATTTTTATTAAAATTATACTAAAAGTGTGCTATTATTTCTTAATATAATTTACCATACCGAACTGCATAAAAATAACGTTAAAGAGTATATTTATTTTTAGTTCTTTCTTTTAATTCACACTTATCAACATTTTATTATTCACCCTGTATATTTATCTTACTAAATTATAGTCCTATGATATCTAATGGTAAAAGTGTTTTCATGCCTAAAATGTATTTTGATCGATTTCTTAATATAAATAATATTTTCGAAGATTTAGTTGCTAAGACAATTTTCTTTTGTTAATTTTTCTAAAAATGTTTACATAATAGTAAATAGAAAAATTCCATAAGTCGCCCTTCTTTATATTTATTCTTTTTTATTTGTCAAATTAAACAATTCGAAGAAGGATGATCTTTTCCTTTTTTACTTCCAAAGAATTTTGTTAGGATATTATATAAAAAAAAAAAATATGAAATTTGATATTTATTTGTATAAGACAAAAGAAAATTATATTGTTATTAAAAAAAAAATAGTTTAAATGAATACAAGTTAATTTGATATTTTTAAATTAAGTTAACTATTATTAAAAATACATTTATTTTCTTATCATAAAAAAAAAAACTTTAAACAATTTTAACCGTTAAAGGATCATTTTTTATTTTTATAGAAAAACGTTTTAGGAGTATTTTAAAAATTCATTTCTACTTATAAGTAGATTTTAAATACTTATTTATATAATAGTCTTTATAGATTATTTACGGAATAAGGATAATTACTTTACGCTCTTGTCAAACTCACAAGTTATCCCAAAATTTGTTCAAAAAAGTTTAAAAAATAAATTAATTTTATTTTAATTAATATTTTAATTAAATTGAACAAAACAACAATACCTATTGCTAAAAAAAAAGTTAAATTACGCAGTTTTGAACTGAATATGAAAACAAAATGTCTAAATGATGGACCGAATCTCAGTTTTTCAAATAAATGCCGCCGAACTGAGCTTTAATACTCAAATATAATTTTTTCCAAATTAAAATTAAGCTGGAACTTTTATTTTTGTTTGAAAATTTCATATTTGAGCTCAGGCTCAGTTTTATTCATAAGGTGTATCTAAGGTGCAAAAGGTGTATCTGAACTGATATGTTCGAAAATATGATATTAAAATTCAAGCTCAGTGTTTTATGAATCTTAAAAAAATACTTTAAATTGTTACTATAAAGCACATAAAATTTAACTATTGAACATTTTTAAATTAAACTTGTTATCACTTCTACTATTTGATTCAATTAAAGTAGTTTTTAGAAAAGTTTTGGTAAACTTTAAAACTAATGAATAACCAGAACAAAAAAAAAAAAAAAAAAAAACTGAATGAAAAGTGACTTAAATAGAAAATTATGAAATTAAAGTCAGAAATTAAAAGAAAACTTAAATTTAATATATTATTTTGTTTTTCTGAAAAACTTCTTTCAACTTTCTTCTAATGAATTACTCTTATTATTGTTTTTAAGATAAAAAGTTTTTAAGATATAATAGCAGAGTAGATTGACCCACATTTAAAAATAAAACTGTCCAACATAATGCTGGCAAGTATTTTAACAAAATAAATTGCGGAATTCTTTAGTAAATATAAATGTAAAGGTGTGTTAAAATGTACCTTAAAAAAAAAGGACAATTCAATTGATATTAAAAAAAAAAAAATATATATTTTCTTAAGAAACAAAAAAAAAACATTGTTAGTCTTAAGAAATTTAAAAATGAATATTTATTTAATTAAATTATTTTTTCCTTCACTGTTATTTACATAATATTTAGCAAAAAAAAAGAAGGTTACAAAAAAGATTTTAAATTTGATCAATAGGCATATTATTATTGTATTATGAAATACATTTTTTAGACAATAAAAATAAATGGAAAAGAATATATTATATCTGAAGGATTATAAAATGAAAATTGGAATATACAATAATATAAATATGAAAATTAAAGAAAAACATTTTTATTTTACATCTAATATTTATATAAGGAATGAGTCATCATGATTCTAAATAATATTTGTTTTTCTTTTATACATAATATGTACGTATATAGGTAATATGTTTTAATTATTTATTGGGAAAATAATACACATGTTTACTATAGTAATATTTCGTAAAGTGATATATCTTAATTCAAAAAGAATGTTTTAGGAATGTGTATAATTATATATAGGGATGGGGTCATAATTTAAAAACAAAAAAGTCCAAAAACAAAAATCCATAAAACAAATTCCATGAGGAAATCTTTTATTTTATATAGGCATTAAATTTTGAATTTAATATTTTTTTTTTGTGGAATTTTTGGATTTTCGTACTCAGGCCATATATATGTATATACAAAAATAATATATTTTTTAAATTGCAATTTTATTCTTTCAATATATTCATTAAAAATTACATTTATCATTTGAACTATATATAATAGAAAATGTAATGTTAAGTGATCTTTTGCTTGATCAAATAATGAATATTATGTATAAAAAAGGGCAGAATGTAAAACGAAAGGTTTTTAAAGGTCTACATTTTCCAAAAAAAAAAAAAAGTAAAAATTGTTTAGAATATAGTGACTTGCACCAAAATTTTGTAATTTCTCTTAGAATTTTATATAATATAGATAAAATCAAAAGATACTTTCTTCAATTTTAAGGAATTTCAAAAGTTAAATTTAAATATACCAGAAAATGTATAATTTTAATATCGATTTATAAAGATAAGAAGTTTTCCTGTCTTAGATTAATCCTGTAAATCTTGTCTTAAATTTTAGATTAAGATTAAAAATAGATTAAGCTGCGAAACTGAGATTCTACACCATTTGAAAATAAGGCTTTATCCAACTTTGAGAATCCATAGTACCCTAATGGGTGGTGTTACATAAAAAAGTTGCTACATACATTTTTTAAGATCGATAATTAAAATTTCAATGTTTGAACTGCACAATATATATATATATATATATATGTGTATTTCTTTTCATTTCAAAAACACACGGATGAAGGGAAGGACGAACAGAGTGAAACTAGTAAACAAATTTATTCAATATGTTTTTAAAAAATGTGCTAACAACTAAACTATTACTTTCCACCATTTCCATACATTTATGCATTTTTTTTTGCATTTATCAGTCTTATGATCAAGACCGTAGGACTTAACTGACACTTTTTTTTTAAAAAAAATCAATAAAGTCAGAATTTTTTTGTAAACTTTTTTTTTGAAGATCATTAATAGTTATTTTTTATTAGTTGATAAATTTTCAATTTAATTATTTATACTTTACAGTAGATTTCAACATTTTTCAGTAAAAATTAATATAACATTTTACAAATATAATTTGTTTAATTAAATTTGTCCTATAATTTACAATGTATTCTGTATATTGAGATCATTGTCTAATATTCTACTTTGGGATTATAATGGACATCATTAATCTAATACGATACTTAACATTTTATTATATACCTCAAAAAAACTTGAAATAATTTGTAATAAAGTTAAATAAATTTACTAACCTTTTGTAATAACTAAAAACAAATTACCCCTCGTTTAAAAATGGAAATAAATTTTGGTACATAATAAACAACATTAAAACTTATTAATTATCACGTTTGTTTTTTGTTTTTTTGTTTAACAAAAATCCATCGTTTCCTTTATCACGTACACAAAAAAACATACTATACAACAAACAGCAAAAAAAAAAAGGATACGAACTATTTCTACATCCATATCCTGGAAATATAATAAGCAATAAAGAAAGAATAATTTTTGAACGCAGATAAAACAAAAAACAAAAAAAAAAAAACATTGTTTAACTTTCAAAAATAAAAAAGCGCTTGCGTCTTATTGATAATGAATGACCTTGAAATGACATCAAAGAATAAAATATAACAACAATAATAACAATTATATCATTTTAGAGACTTAAGGCAGAAAAAATTACAAAAACATTTTTTTTTTTTAAATTATTAGACAAGAATAAAATAAATTATATTACAAAAAGAAGAAAAAAAAAAAATAGATTAAATATATTTTAAAATAAAAAAAAAAACTTTATCATGATTTCCATTAGACTGGTGAAATTCACAAAAAATAAAATGATGACAAAATTCAATTAATAAAATATGCACTGCGTAGTATTTATAAACTGTGTAGTATGTTTACAAAATAAAAAGGATCTCATTTATGAGATAAAAATATATTAACCCATAATATACATATACCATATACTATAATAAAATAACGCAAAATATATTAAAAATATTTTGATAATAAAAATGGATGATGATGGTGTCTACAAATAATACACATAAATTAAAATTAAATTCTTTTTTTTAAATGAAAGCGTGCATTAGTTATTAAATTTTTGTAAAAACTTTTTTATACAGTTTAATTTTGAAAAATGTTTTGTTAGTGAATAAAGAAAATACGTAAACACAGATAGATCTCCACGATATTTTTAAATTATTTCCTTTTTGCCCTGTTTTTTTATATTTAAGATAGATTATAGGGTAAGGGTAAATAATTTCGCTGTAAGTATATTAAAATTATTTATATCTTAAGATATAAGATCAGAAAAGGATTCTCTAATTATTCGTACACAATATTTTAATAGTGAAAAAAATTCTCTAATGATTCGTACACATTATTTGAAAAGTGAAAAAGATTACATAAGATAAAAGGATTACATTTATATAATTAATTTTTTATTTTAAAATTTTCAAGTTATTTTTTTTTTATTTAGTTTTAGTTTAAGTTTTAAAGGATCCTATAATAATATTTTCCAATATTTTTCTATTTCTACCAACATAGGAAAATTTAAACAATGGATCTATAATAATTAATAATAATACAATAGTTAACCAATAATAAATGATAATAAATATTTAATCTGCCGAAAATAGGCACCAAATTAAATTTTAAATTTATTTATGTTTTTGTTTTCTTAAACATCAGATCATTGAACTCTGGTATATTATTTTACCAAGATTAAATTATACTATATATTTATATTCAAGATTATATATATATTTATATATTTCTTATATTCCTTTTTTTTATATCCAATACAAAACAACAGGAAAAATTTACAAAACACAGAAATTTGATTTAATTTGGTGTGGTATTTTACATTTTTCCATAAAATGAAAATAGAACATTTTTTATTTTTATATATCTTAAGATACGATAAACATGTAGGGTTTAATAATATGCTAAAATATAATGATGAGATGAGTAAAATTCTGTTTTTTTTTTTTTATTTTCTTTTGCAAAAATAAAAATTTGAAATTCTAGTCATAAATTCTTAAGAAAGAAAATATTTCGAGATTAAAAAAAAAAAAAAAAAAAAAAAAAACGCCTGTAAGTCTAAAAGCCAACAATAAAATAAGAATAGACGCGTTTCAAAGAAATTGAAATGACAAATAAAAACAAAAAGAAGAAAAAAAATGGAAAAATAAAAGAGCCGAATTTGATTTGATTTTTTTTTGCTTTGACACATGTAGATATATAGAATTTTTATTAGAAATGGCACTGAAGAAGATAAATTTTCTAATTCGGTTATATATGAAGAATACATGGAATTGGTAAACCAATAATTTAATGGTATATATAAGATAAAATTGAGTATAGAATATAGAACAAATAAAAAACAGCAAAAAAAATTGGAAAAATTTGATGCGTAAGTTGATTTTTACTTTGTTTTTTTTTTGTTTTTAAATTAAAAAAAAAATAGGTGAGTTTTTAAAGAAATTTTTTGACATTGTTAAAGGTTATTTTAAGAAAAATCGTAGAAACAAAAAAAAAAAATTGAAATATGAGATTATGCTAACTAAAGTAAAAAATAATATAAGAAATGATAAAATAAAACTAAGTAAATTAAGATATCTTTTTTTCTAGTACAATAAAATTATTTATAGAAGGTATAAAAGATTTCCAAAGAGTTTCAGAAAATTCTCAGCTCCAGAAAAGTTTTGAATATCCAGAATATCCCCTATTTATAATGTATTTTTATAAGAAATATTACAGCTGTTCTATTTCCATAGTCAGTTACCTTAAAAAGTTTTCTAGTTTGGATATTATTATAAATTGAAATAATGATCAGTTATGGAGGCTAATAAGATCCTCAGTTATTTCATAAAAACTTCTATATCAGAAGATTATTCAAAAGTAGTATTAGATTGGAGTAGTATATGCATATCCATTAAGGTTCCATAACCTATAAATAATTATAAAATATCTTAGCTTTGAACAATTTTTGTCTAGAACGCGTTTTGTTCGATATATGTAAACATTTGCGTTCGTTTTCATGGAAAGTCGAATTAATATTTTACTTACTTACTTATAAAGATTACCTTCTTTAATCAAAATTGTACAGCAATATATAAAAATTAAAAATTATTCGTATTGACATTTTTAGTTCGAATATAATATTTCGAATTAAAATTTTAAATATTCCGGTGCACTGAAATATGTCTAAATGTATTATTTAGAATCAGTCAATTGAGAATTCCTTAATTTACGCTTATTTCTTCACAATGATAAATTTTTTCGTATTTTATGTGAAAATAATAGAACAATTTCAATTTAATAAATTTTAAGTGAGAGCCGTACGAAATCTGTTTTTTTTTTTTTTTGAACATGTTCTTAATTTTTTTTTAAATCTTGTTTTTAAATTTTTGCTAAGTCTTGTATTTTATAGGTCAGTTTCCAATGAAAGTAACGTGTTTTTGCCATGTGTTTTTATATTTAAAAGAAAAAAAACAACAATTAAGTAGGACTTTAGAGTTGGTTACAAAATTTGGTGTCATTAATTAGTTTAGCATGGGTTTTAGGTGATAACCCCCACTATTTCAAATTCTTTCAAGTTGAAATATGTAGATATGTAAAAAAAAATTATTAGAAAGGATTTTACAGTTGGTTGGTTACAAATAAATTAAATATGAGATAAAATTAAAACAAAGAACAGATTTTAACAAAGAAAAATTTTGAAAAATAAGGTTTTTTTAAATAACAAGATTTCGTAGATAACCCATATTTTAGGTATTACCAACATTTTAATTGATTTTTTTTTTCTATTCTAGAAAAGCTGTCAAATTTTTCAATATAAAAAATAATACATTTCAAATGAAATATTTTAATTGCTTAAACTGACCTATACGAAACTTTAGCAGTACATAATGTATTTATATATATATTTTGTGTCGTGGGGTTTTTTTTTTTTCCATTTCATATAAAAGTAATTAATCAATTCTAAGTAACCGGAAAAAATTTTTTTTTTTTTTTGTTTAAATAATATTGTAATAAAGTTTTGTTTTATTTTCACAATCAAAAAAAAAAAAAAAGGAAAATGATTGAATAATATCTGAAAAATTGTTTTATAAGTATATAAATAAAATATTTAATAATTAGATGTGAACGTGATCTTTATCACATACATTTATCATATATTATTATGTTTAGTATTTTTGATAAACACTTTTGATAATGATTGTCTATTAAATGACAGCATAAAAGAAACTAATTATTAATGAAAAACAATGAAATGAACTCCAATTAATTATTTCGAAAGTAGAAAGTCCCACACAAAAAAAAAAATAAATAGAAAAAATAATGATTTCTAATAAATACGACAATTTTATAATAGCTATTTGTATTTTCTTTAAAAGTTATTTTGTAATTATAATAATAAGTTATTAAGATATTTATACCTTTAAACAAACGGTAAATATTATACGTTATTATTCAATTATATGCAAAAATATTTTAGCAATTAAAAATAACATAATATGAAAATAAATGTATTTAAATTATTCTTTCAATTAAAGACCTAATTAAGAATTGTCATGGATGTAAAGATGTATTTATCAATTTCTTGAAATTGAAAAACGCAAATAAAAATATATAAATTAATGGTATGGTCTAGACTTAAAAAAAAAAATCTATAAAATATATTTGAAAAAATTTACTCAATTAATAAGAAGAAAAAGAATCACCAGGAGATACACTTAAAAACTGTAGAGCTTTACTTCGATCAAAATATGTGCACCTTATATGTGCATCTTAAGTTTCTTAGAGACAGTATGTCTGACAAAAATATTGTAAATGAAATCAAAATCGACAACATATAGTAATAGAAGAAGCACAATATATATCTACATCAAAAAGTCTCATAAATTATATGTCAATTTCTTTTATTTGAATATAATTTTTATTAAAGTATTATTTTATTTAGGAAGTTAGAGTATTTTTAGAAAAATATACTAGTTTTTTAGATTTAGGTATTTTAAAATTTCTTAAACTGTTAAATTAAACAAATTGTTCCTATTTTTGAGTGATCGCAGCCCATTTAGTTGATTTAAAAAGTTATTTTTTAAAATATTTTTTTTTTTTTAGTACATTGCAATGTGACAAGGAAATTACACAGATTTTCCTTTTCAGGCGTAGCTGTAAATGTCATAAGGGGAAATTATTCTCACGACGTGTGTGTGATTCGAACTCACACTCCCTCGCTGTTTAGAGTGAAAGGAAAATTACAAGGAAATTACACAGGTTTTCCTTTTCAGGCGTAGCTGTAAATGTCATAAGGGGAAATTATTCTCACGACGTGTGTGTGATTCGAACTCACACTCCCTCGGTGTTTACAGTGTATTTTATACGCTCTTACTCACTAGACTACCGAGACACCTTTCTAAAATATATTAACTTAAATAAAGTATTACATATAGAAGAAAGAAAGTATAAATCAGAATAAAAATATAGATACTGATAAAAGATTACAATTAAATATTGTTAAATCGATCTATTACTTTATGTTCTGAATACTTACTATAAACTACTAATGGTATTTTCTAATCGTAAATAGATATTGATGATCTAGAGTTATTATAAGTTTAAAACAGTTTAATAGAAATATAAATAATTATTTATTTTTCTGATTTTAGAATATATTTTTAAAAAATTCAGTATTCGTTTCTATCTGTTCATTTATAGAATTATTTTATTTTCAACTTTAATTGTTATGCTAGAAAAATTTGTTTAAAGGAATTAAAAAGATTTAAACTCGACATGACATATTTAGTCAAAAATATAATCAAAATATTTTAAATAAAATTGTAAAGAAAAGTCAGGCTCCATAAAAGAAAGATACATCTAATCAATGAACGGTTTTAGATGTCATCATGTGAAAGTGAAGGGAGCGTATCGAAATCTCGCGTGTCAAAATCTCGTTTTTTCGTGGTATTTTTAAAAAATTTTCACAAAAAAATAGAAAAGAAAAAAATACAAGAATTATTGGGAGTTAGTTTTTTTGTTGAAAAAAAAAATGTATAAAAAAAGCCGAATAGCCAAAAAAGTTTAAAAATAAAATGCTAAAAAAAAAATATTAAAAAAAAAATGTCAAATTTCTCTGTTTAAAAAAGAGCTGAAAGAGGGAGATTTTTCAGTTGTATCAAAATCAGGGTATTCATTTTTTCCAAAATATTTATAGCATATACGAGATTTTGAATTAGAAGGGATTTTAGAGTTGGATTTAAAAGCAGGGTTTTACTTTTTTTCAGAATATTTAAATAAATGTATACCTATATGAGATTCTGAATTAGGAGAAATTTTAGAGTAAGTATTGTATGTATACAATAATAATTTAAATTTGAAGATTTCTCAAAAAATATTTTTTTGTGGAATTTTTTTGTATAAATTTTATATTTTGGATTTTCATACCCATCCAACCTATTTATTTAATGGAAAAAATTATTTGATTTTAAAACGAGAGATTTCGTAGCCAGCCGAAAGTAAAGTAAGGATTTAGATAACCAACAGAACACTTAAACATGTAATAGAAGATTAAGAAGTATAACAAAAACTCGATGAAACATCTCAGAGAAACTCCAATCTAAAATGAACATATTTTTTTTTGCTTTTAATTTCTTGTTTTTTAAATAATTTATTACCTGTTTATCAAAAAACTGTTACCTATCGTTGTCGTAATAACGGTAAAAAAAGAAATATTTATTTCATTAATCAATATTGTCTCCTGCTTTTTAAATTTAACTTCCATGACATAATACAATTAATTTTCATTTTCAAATAAATTATACCTACTGATTTTAAGTTGACATTGTATTATAAAATCAGGCACTTTTATGAAAGTATTGAAACAGACATAAAAAATAAAGACATTAAATAATAAAATAACACATTAAAATCGTAATTTTATTATATACGGGTGCAAATATTATTTTAAATATTTTCACTGTTCTTCATTTTATCATTTTAATACATTGTAATTTATTCTGATTTGGGTCTAAAAGAATTAATCACAATTTTAATGAATAAGTGTGTTGTTATTTGCAAAAAAAAAACATAAATCTAAAATAATGGTCATCCATCATATGGAGAAAGTAATGGTTAACGTTAATTTTAAATAATTTTAAAAAATTTCAAGGTTTACAAGGAAAAGAAGATGCTCATAAAGAATTTATTACAATTTTTATTGTTAGTGGTTAGTGATTTTTTTTTGGAAATTATTGAATTGCTTATATTGAAAATAATATAGTTCTTAAATAATTTTTCACATTATAAATATTATAATATGAATTTACAAAAATTTTTGATAATTCTAATAAAAATAGTAGTTATTACATGATTGAAATTCGTTTTCTTCTTTTACTTCTTTTAATCCCGTTTGGGGTATATGGCGTTCACAAATTCCTTTCACCTATTCCGATAGGTGGCGTTTTGTTTGGAATCATTTCATTTAGCGGTTAAATTAAAAGTACTTAATAATCTTATCATATAGTAGATATAAATAAAAAAAAAAAAAAAAGTTGAAACATTGTAGAAAAAATTAAAATATTAAATAGAGCTCCGTATATTACTATATATACATATCGCTTTAGACCAATCAATTGAATGGCGAACATCTGAAGAAAATCTTTTTTAAAACGGTTAAAGTTTGAGAGACGTGGTTATTACAACAAACTCTTTAATTTTTCTTCGCAGTTTCAAGATAAAGTTTAATTAAATGTTTATTAAAAAATTTATAGTTTGAAGGAACTTTAAAAAAAACACTACATGAATTCAAATAAAAGATTAAGCTAAAATAAACATGGGATTAAATTTGAAAATTCAAATTCAAAAATTTTAAAATATTTAAAAGAGTCAGAAGTAAATTTTGAAGATAATAAAAGATAATTAAGACAATTAATAAAAATTTTACAGAAATGTTGAGATAAAATAAAATTTTTTTTTTTTTTGACAATATCTGACACTGACAATTGATTTTTTTTATTTCCATAGATATATTCGTGGTAAAGTATTTCTATATATAGTTAAACTTTAAAAAAAGTGATAAAGAAATCATATTTGAATATATATAAAGTAAAAACAAAAAAATTTAATTTTTTGTTTGTTTTTATTACCATTTAAAACATCACTAACATTAATAAGTAGTTACTACCAGTGATAATAACCGATTAAGTATTAAGTTTTTTTAATATCTAACATCATTTACTAACATACTAACTACTAACCCTTGTAAATTATGACTTTTTCAATTAATTGTGGTAATTCACTAAATAAACAATATAACTGATGCTTGGTTTAAGCAAATATCTGTTAAAATAAACAAGGTAGAATGTAAACCAACGGTTTTTAAAAGCGCACATTTCCAAAACTCAATACAAACTGTTTAGAAGTGTGACTTACACAAAAATTTGAAAATTTCATGTAATAAGAAAAAATGTGAAAATAGGACATTTTTGAAATTTTAAGGGGCCGTAATTTCGGAATCCTATATAACTAAGAAAAGCCGTTAACACACGTAAAAATATATTATTGAACCTTTAATTTTCATGTCTTGCCGAAGAAAAATTTGTACAGGTGCCTAAGTTACAGGTGTCTAAAAACAAAATTTTCAATTTTTGAGACGTAATAACTCTTAAAGAAGGGGTGCTACCAAAAAATTTTCTGAGGAAACTTATACTAATTCTAAAAGTTCTTTCTTGTCTCAAAATTTCAGGTTCCTACCTAAAGGCGTGCCGGAGTTATGAAAAGAGAAATTTTATGCAAAATGTGGTTTTCACATAACGGTAAATTTAAATAGTAAATTACAAAATATTGCATAATTTTGATATTGTTTTATATAGATAATAAAATTTTCGATCTTCTGGCAGTTTTAGATTGCAAAACTATTACGCAAAGCCTGAGATATATACATCTGAAAATGGGGCTTTTTCGCAATTTTGAAGAGCTGCAACTTTGGAACCCTTTACAACTTAAATAAACCTTTAACACACGTAAAAATATATTACTATAGCTTTAATTTTTATATCTTGCAGAAGTAAAATGTGTACAGGTTCCTAAGTTACAGGTGTTTAAAAATAACAAATTTTCAATTTTTAAGCCCTAATATCTCATAAACAGGGGGTGGTCCAAAAAAATTTTCTGAGCAAACTTATACTAATTCTAAAAGTTCTTTCTTGCCTCAAAATTTCAAGCCTCTATCTAGAAGCATGCCGGAGTTATGAAAGTAGAAAAATCATGCAAAATTTGGTTTTCACATAACGGTAAATTTAAATACTAAATTTAAAAAAATTGTATAATTTTCATATTAATTTAGAAAGATAAAAGAAATACCTGTCGAATGACGTTTTCAGATTGAAAAAATCTTAAGTAGAACATAAGATATATGCATTTAAAAATAGGGCTTTTTCAAAGTTTGAGGGGCTGTAGCTCCGTAATGGGAGGGGCTACATGAAAAAGTTGTTCCACAAAATTATTCTTTTTGTGAGACCTACCCATGGTTAAAATTTTTTTTCTCTATCTTTAACGGTGTAGAAGTTTTGTAAACAGACGGACGGACGGACAGAGTGAAACTAATAAGCACATTTTTTCAAAATTTTTTTGGAAATGTGCTAAAAAGCTGTGGGTTAAATAAAAAAAAGAAGGGTCATAATTTGGAAACAATGCGAAATAAGTATAAATATGATATCTTGCAACTTATTATCAAAGTTAGAATTTAAGGAATAAAGAATGTTGTTAGAAAAGCCTTAGGTTCAGTAGTATTAGAGATCCAATCTCTTCAAGAATAATTGAAAATTTGGTAACTAAAAACCAGATAATGAAATCGTCAATATGTATATGATGTATTAATTTAAACACGCTTATAATTGTGGCAGTGGTTAGCATAAAACGAGATCGACAAATTTACAACGACACATAATTTCCATTCTTTGAAATTGAATATTATTTAAGTTATACAATTTCTATTAAAAATTCATTAATTTTAAAATTGTTGTAGATCAATTTTTTATAAAGGAGAATTTGCAACAATTTAAACTTTTACCATTAACTGAAAAAAAAAAAAAAATTATTAAAAAATAAATAGTAAGGAAATAATTTTTTATTTTATAATAAATCAATTTATTGTAAATTATTGTTATTTATTACTTTATTTTTATATGAAAGTAATAAAAAATTTCAAATTTAATGGAATATTCATTTCAATTTATAAAGAATTCATTGTTATTAAGAAATTATATTTTGTTTACATATTATATATTAAATTTCATGTCACATTTACTTTTTATAAATTTTTATCTTATTTTTACATTTAAAATATAAATTAATAAAAGTATTTTGTTTTTATTTTGTGGTTTTCAAATTATTATCCGAATAATTTAAACTTCTGGTAATAAAATTCATTTTTTAATGTACTCTTGTTTAATATTTTTATGAGATGTTTCTCACTTGCGTAATATCAAAGTACTATTACCTACACTAAAATTAAGATCTTAAAAAAATCTGTAATATATTCTTATTATAGTTATTTTTGGATATTAATTTTATTTTTATTATTTTATTAAAATTAATATTGCGTTAAAATGCATAATTTTGAATATGTATATATATATATGCATTTTTTCGTTCGATATATAAAAACCTGAGTTAAGTGTTTTTGGAACTGTGTCTGCCTAACTGTGGGCACGTGTACATCCCAAATGGCTCAACGGAATTTAAAAAAATTTCATATTTAAGATTTTCAAGTAATTATCTCGAATTGAAAAGAATTTTTCTCGAATTGAAAAGAAATATTCACGAATTTTTGGTAGAAATCTGTCAATCACAAATACCAGTTTTCTACGGTTTTTTCTTTTGTAATACAAGTAAAGGCGAATCATTTTTTCATAGAACACTTTTGGATACCACAAATATTTAGGTTCGTCCTCATTTTCATATAATTTTTTTTCTAAATCATTTTTAACTAAAACGAAATTTATTTGGTGTGAAAACTTTTTTTTCAATTAAATAATTTTGTGCACGAAATGTACATAATATAATATAGATATTTAATATAGAAAATGTACGCACAGATAATACAGCTATATACATTTCTTATTTACATATATATATATTTATATAATATAGCTCTTATATAATGTAAATAAGGGTCCCCGTTGATATTCTGAAAAAAAAATCTGGAACAAAATAAAATCTTGAAAAAAAAAAATCTTGAATCAAGAAAAAAATCTGAAAAAAAAAATGCATACATATTTCAATATTAAAACATTAAAAGACATTTTAAAATAGTGGAGCCTAAACTCCTGCTAAACATTATTAAGGTTTAAAATTATTTAAACCTTGATTTTGTAAGCAACTCCTAAAAGTCCCTCCTAATTTACTATGCTTTTTGCTAATTTACTTCACTTATTTCATAATACTGTGTTCATTTGTACATTTTCGCGACATTTCTTAAAAAATATCACAAAAACGCGAGATTTTGAAACACGAGATTTTGAAATGCAAGATTTAGAAACGCGAGATTTTGATACACGAGATTTCGATACGCGAGATTTATAAATATATTATAATATATCTCTTAGGCAAAAAAAAAAAAAAAAATATAAATATAGTTTTTATTAAATTATCAAAACGTATTATTTTGAAAGTTTACATATCAAGTATTTAAGCACATCACAAAAATTTGTTAAGCGTTTTTTTTTTTTTTTTTTTTTTTTAATATAGATTTATTTATTTTTTTTCTTAAACGTTACAAAAATTATTATATGTTTGGAAACTAATCTATATAACACCAAATTAAATAAATTTTTTATTAATATATTGCCCCCCATTCGAGTACTCTATATTATGTTTTTTTTTTTTAATTTTTTATTTTGCTTTTAACAATTTTTTATTATTTTAGTTATAATTATATACATTTTATTTTTTTAAATTTTATACTAATTGGAAAATTTAAAAAACCAACTATAATTTTTTTTTTTGATATTGATAAAAATTAACCTAAACATTACTTCTAAACTTAAACTTAAACTTAAAACTAATCCCTAACCTACCTTACAACTAATTAATCCACAAGCTGCTTCTTTTTAAACTACTATAGAAGCCACCAAAAATTTCGTTCTATTTTATTTCTGTCTTTATCCGACAATGACATGTTAAATTTTTGCGGTATCATATTTAATATTCCCCAATTTAATGGTATTTTAGTGTCTGTGGCCCTTCTCTCAAAGTGGTAGAAGAGAGGAACTTTTTCGGCATTTTGTATAAAATTATGTTGGTCCAAATAAATGAACCCTTCTGGAGGCATAAATCCTTTTTGCATAGCATGTTGGATGTACAGGTCATTGCAATAAGCTGAGTTTTTAATTGTCTTGTTGTTGTAGATAAAATATGTTCTGTTCCAGAATTTTCTTATAATAGAAACTATGAAGTTGTCAATTCTAATAGTCTGTGCTTTATTGTAAATGTTTTTATTTGAAATGTAGTGTAGATATTGCGTTTCGGGTTTTCGAGCCTCACCTAAACAATTCGTTAAGCGTAATATCATCTGAAACAAAATCCTGACATTTAAAATCCCCCATATACATTAATATAAATATTCTGAAAAAAAGGAAGTATCCTAATTTTTAAACCAACTGTAAAATCCCTCTTAATTGAGAAACTCGCATATACATATAAAGTTAAAAAATACTTTTTCTTTTTATTTAAAAACACATTAAATAAAATCTTGAAAAATATTTTATTTGAAGATTAAATCCAAGATTTTTTTTTCAAGAAAATTTTTTTCAAAATTTTTTTTTCAAGATATTTTTTTTAAGATTTTTTTTTTTTTTTAGGAAAATGGCGTGCTCCCTCTAAATAACCCTATTAAAAAAAAATTAACAATTATGTATTCCTGCTTGTAGGATTGGTTCTGTGATGGACGAAGCTGTTTTTATTTTATGATATTTAAATTATGAGACATTTAATAGTTTCATAGTTTAAGTTATTAATAATTGGAAAATGCGATTTAAAAGATTCCTAAATTATTCTTAAATTGTTAATTAAAATATTAAATAAAATTCTCACTTTAGATAGAAAACTTAACTAAAAACAAAAAACAAAAAAAATTAAAATAATATCCATACAAACATTATTGAATATGGGATAGTAATGTTAAAGGCTAAAGTGCACTGTAACATAATAACTTCGTTTTTATAATTAATTCATCTTCTTTAAAATTCATGAAAATATTAAAGGACATACACATCAAAGTTTTTTTTTCCCCATAAAATAACATTATTTACAAATTATATTTTATGTAGGTGGAAATATCTGTTTATATTAATTAAAATTTTTTTTTTTGTAAAAGTAATTTTATGCAAATATAAATAGAAGCAAAATATGAATAAAAATTAAAGATATTATTCTGATTATTCTGATTATTTTGTAATTAACTATATAGTAATTAAAAATAAATTCAAAACAATTTTGATTATTTAATAATTATTACTAAAGAAATTATATTTTTATTGAACAAAAATTATTTATACCATAAATTATATTATATTAAATAGATTCACAAATTTTTAATCAACACAGGAAAATTAAATAAATAAGAAAATAATATACTTAAATCAACATGTATATTTAATTATAATATATAGTCATATATACCTACAAAAAATATATTTTATAAAATTATTGAACATATAACAGCTCTACTATATAATAACATCAATCAATATCATAATATAATATGTGTACAATATATAATGACATAAATGTCAATATTGGAATAAATGTTCTGGAAAATTTTATATTACTAGAATACCCAACAATATTACTATATATATGTATACAGATAATATTTTATACTTATTAATATTAATAAAATAACGCACATTATTATAAAATAAATAATTTGTTTTATTAAGTGAATTAAAAGAAGAAAAAACAAAAAATTTTAGTTTTACTTTAACTAAACTATAAAAACAAAATTAAATAGATAAGATTATGATTGAAAACTTGTTAAAGATATATTTATCAAAGAAATAATTTATTTAATTAATTATGAAGAAAATTTAATAAAGTATACACAATATTTATTTAATATAAAGTTTTATAAGAAGTCGTGATCTTTAATGAAAATTATAAATTTACAATTTTATTAATTCAGAAATTTAAAGTTTTTATGAAATTAAGTTTAGAAATCATTAAAAATGATTTTCAAAATTAATTTTATCAATCCTTAATGAAGTCCCACATTGTATTTTAAATTTATTAATTATTTTCCCCTGAATGTATGCAATGTAATAGACAATTGTCAAAATTTAATTTTCATAAAACACTTCTTGGTCTTTGGCAGACACGTGATTACGAAAAGTGTTTATTAAATGAGGCAGTGAGGGTTCAAATCCGGCTAGCAAGTTCTTTTAATTGAAAAAAAATGAATTTTTGTAACGAATCCTTCTTATACTGTTTACCTATTACGGCCGCATAGTAGCTGAGAGCCATACGTCCTATGTTATATGTAATATTAATATAAATAAATAAATAAATGAAAGAATATTAATCGGAAAGTCATCCAACTTGTAACACTTTAATATTTGTGACAGTTTATTAAGTTATGTGTTTTACCTTACGAATAGTGTAAAATAAATTTGTAATTTTCGAGTAATAAAGATAAAAAAGATCTAACTAATCAACAAATAAAATATATAAGTTCATAATTTCAGAGATGGGTTCAATGATTTTACTTCATTTATACGTTATATATTGTAATATTTTTTTTTTAGTTTATTCCCCTGCCACATAAATGAAACAAGGATTTTAAACAGGCTTTCCTTTTCAGGCTATAAATATTGTAAAAGGGAATTATTCATAGGACGTGTATGAGATTCGAACATACACTCAATCGGTGTTTACAGCGTATTTTATAGCCCACCGAGGCCCCTATTGTAATATAAGATAAATATTTAAATTTTTTTTTAAATAGCGGATTTTTACTCGACTTGCTTAATTAACTTAATAATATTAATTTTAGTTAAGCAGGGCCTTTAATATTTTTAAGATTTGTGAAAAGGTATGATTTTTGCAAACGTTTTATTGATGATCGTTAAAGTTACAGTAAGTGATAAGTTAAGCCTTTCAAAATTTATAGATTTTTTTATGAAAAGTCGCTAAAACATCTTTAACCTCTCATATCTCGAAAAGGGTCCAGAATAGACACCTCCCTCCCACAAAATTTTTTGTTCGTTGTGATGCTCCCCATCACCTGCTGCTCTATGTAAAAGTTAACGCGGGACACCTTGTATACAAAAAAGAGATTTTAGGGATATCTAAATATTTTGTTTCGGATATCAAATAAAACAGAAAATTTACCAGAAAATTAATATTACCGTAAAATTAAACCTACGAAGAATTTAATATTTTTGGTTTTTTTTTTGTACTTTTATGTTTTCTGGTGTTGAAGGTGAATCTTAATCCCATTACTTTTTAAAAAAAGACAAAAAACAAATGATATATCCGTCTAAATTTTGTTGTGATATTTTCATCAAAAAACAAAAAAATATGACAAGAAGAAAAAATTAGAGCCGCCACGTGCTATTTTTTATCTTCAAAAAAAAATCATTTTTATTTATTTATTTTTTGTTTTTTTAATGAGATCATAGGGGCATAAAAAGCATTCGAAAATACAAAATATTTTTTATTATGTCGAAAAAAAAGAAGAAAAGAAAAACGAAAAATATATAAAATGCGCAAATTGTATAGGTCCTTAAATTTTATATAAAGGACATAAAAATTCGGCAAAAAAAGAAAATATAGTAAAATAAAAATAATGTTTTTTTTTTTGTTTTTCAATGTACCTATTATTTGATATCTGTTGTATATTTATTATATTTTGTTTTTCATGCGAACACAAAAACTTTTCCTTTCTTTCAATATTTTTGTTTTTTTTATATCTTTTTTTTATTTTTATCTTTTTTTTTAGTTTATCCATAACTCTTACTCTCTTGTTACACTTTTTATATTAGGTATTATATTATTCGTGTAGTGTGTGACTGTACTATGGGAATTAAATTGGATGCGTGACTTAAACTTTTTAAGAATTATTAACCAACTATATTTAATTGTCTGAAGTAAAAATTGAAATAAGAGAAAAAAGGAAAAAAAGGAAAAATGGCTATATATCGGTATATTTATTTAGGATTATTAATAACACTAAAAAATATAATACAATATAGTATTTTATTCAAAACAAAAATTAATAGTAGATTTATATACACATAAACGTTCATTATAAATGTTTGTATATATTATATGATATATAAACAGCTATTATTACAAATGACTTTAAACTTGAGATTGTATAATAGTTCCAGATTGACGAGGTCACTAATATGATTTTTTTTTATCTTAATTTTCTCATTCAAATTCACTTTGTTTATACTATACCTATAGACATATATTTAATATATATACATATATATACATATAACACTACAAGATAACTTTACACATAATATCTTAAGAACGGTATTTTTTAGTATAGAAAATTTATGTTAATAGGGCTTAAGAATTGTTTTGTTTTTTTTTTTTTTTTTGTTTTTTGATATTTTTGATATATATGTAAACATTAACACATAAACATATATACTTTCTAAATAAGGATAAAATATATAAAAAATATTTTAGTGTGGGTATATATACAAAAATCCAGGAGAGATTTTGCGCAGAAAAAAAAAATATTTTAACCGTAAATTTTGTTATTTTTAGCTTATTGTTATTGTTTTAAATATTTGCCGCTTGGAAATTAATTTTTTATATACCCAGTCAATGAAAATTATATCGAAACGTATTTACACAATAGTCTATAATACACATACACAATTTAAAATATATAAGTAAAATTTACGTAGTAGAATAATATTTTTGATATTGTATGTACATTTTTTGTATGTACATTTATTGTTTGTGTGTTTATTTACTCATTTACATAAAAAAAAATTAAGTAATAAGTATATGAATATTTTAATTTACAACTTAAATTAAGGAAAAAAATCGAAATGTTCTACAGTTTTATAATAGTAACACTTGCTTCTTATTTCATACTCTTGAAATTGATTAGAACGAACAGTTTTATGAAATAAAAACAACTATCTGGGAGTGTAAATTCTTATTAAATTTTGTTGCTAGTTTTTGTTTTGTTTAAGTTGTTGCTCGTGTAAATAAATAGTTAGTATATTATACTAGATTTTTTTTTTTGTATATTTTTTTTTTTTTTTAATTTATTAAATTATACATTTATTAAACAAAAAAAAAAAAAAACAAAATATTAAATGCGAATGAATTCATTATTAGAATGGAAGAAAGTAAAAACAAAATGTCTATTATTTTAAAGGAAGAAAGTCTTACGTGACATTTATAACAAATTTAAATTTTTTAATATAATATTCTGATTAATACAACAAGAGATAAATCTTGAGAAGATTTCAATCGAATCAAATACAAATTCAACCATTTTCATTTTAAAATTAAAATAAAAATCATTGAAGAGTAAAAATCACATTGAAGAGTAAAAATCACAATGTTTATTGATAAGTAAAATAAGTGTGCACAAATAAATTTATATGTAATGTCTATGCATTGACGAAATGTTGGAATTCCATTGCAAATTTTTTAGTATATCTTTAGAATTTTATTTAGAAAATTAAAAATAGTTTTAAAAAGAAAAACATTTCGTTAAGATATAGTGTTGCTCCAATTTAAAAACGGCCAAAAAATAAAATAGTTATCCTAAAAATATGCAATGATTTTATTACATTGAAATAGTTATGGTTTTTATGGAAAATTGAGGGGCTTCGGTAGCCTAATGGGTAGGCGTGTGGCTTATTAACCGAAGTAGTGAGGGTTCGATGCACAGGTCGTAAGTGTTTTTTTTCTTTACATACCCCACTTACGACCAAATATAATGTGATCATATATAGTATATAATATAAACAAAATAAATAATATTAGTATATAATTTAATAATAGTATAAAAACCTATAATGGCCTTGTTAGCCGATGGTTTAATAATATTACATTACATTTATGTATGTAATATTAATATAAATAAATAAATGTAAAAATGGATCCGGTTGGTTAAGAGTATTATGATATATAACCGAAGGAGGGCTGAAAATTAATTTTTCTTAATAAATCTCCCTTGTGATCCCAAATATATAATGTAAATACATATTAATAATATATAATATAAACAAAATAAATAAAATTATTGTATCATTTAATAATAGTATTAAACCTATAATGACCTAAGCAACCGATTGTTTATAAAAATATTGCATAATCCTTTGTAATTTGTAACATTAAATAAAAAATAAGAAGGAGATTTTCATAGACAATTTACTGACAACTAATCAATTTTTTTTTAATTTATTAAGTATTTACAGAACGAACGCACATTTTTTTAAAATAAAAAACAAAATATTTTTTTTTTTAAATCGTTGAATTGTTCAAATATATTATTATATATTATATATTTATTAAGAATATAAGATTGTGAATTGATTAGAAAATGTGGAAAATGTATTTAAGCAGATAAAAATATTATTTTTATTGAAAATTTTCTAAAAAATTTTATTCATACACAGTCTTTATTAAATTGAAATGAAAAGAATGATCAAGATATTCTTGAAAAAGGTCATTTAGAGGTCTAAATCTTTATTTCTTTTTGTTTGCTTTTTAAATAAAATTTATTAAAAGATAAAAAAAATTTAAGAACATACATTTAAAATAATATAATTTTTATCAATTTTTATTAATGGTTTTATTTTTTTAGACTTTAACATTAAAAAAAAATATTCTTTTTTAAGATATCGTTGAAATCTGTGAAATCTGTTTTGAAGTACATTTTTTTATTATATTTTATGATTTTAATTAAGATTTCAAGTTTTTACCTTTATAAAAATTCACAATGGCCTTTGATACATATAACAAGATTTACCATTTCTTTTATAACCAATAAAAGCCTACATAAAATTTTTTAATGCGCTAATGTAAATTTTTCTTTTTTATTTTCTAAGCAGTATACCTAATTGATTTTTAACAAAATAATTTATTTTAAAGAAATACTAAGAAAAACAAAAAAAAAATATAATAAAAAAAAAAAATGTATTCTTTAATCCAATTTACAATAAAACAAGAGTTTAAGAAAATTGGCATTATATTTAAAATAATTAAATAGGTAAATTAATACAAAACAATTTAATACAACAATTTTCACAGTTGCAAGCATTTGTAAATATACACGTTTAAAGAAAAAATATATTCATTTTAAAATTTTAAAGATAATTTTTTTTATTTTTACTTTATAGTTTTCGGTGTACAAATTGTCTCTTTAATATGTATGACATTGTTGGGTCTATAAGACAGTCAAGATCTTTGTTCCTTCGAACAAATTCGTCTATATAATTTTTACTGGAGCAAATCATTTGTAATGGATTTACTTAACACTAATATTCTTCTATTAAAACAGAGTTATAAAATCTACATTTAAAATCAATTAATAAGAAACATCTATAATTTTAAATTGTAGAATTTGAATTGAAACATACTTCCGTAAAGAAGAATACTCATTACATTTTTAAACTTTCCTCCTTCATCCTCTATAATCTTAATTATCCCAAACCAATATTAATCCTTTCCACATCCTTATCCCCAAAACCATAATGTACATTACGTTATCTATTAAAGAACCCATCATAAAGTTTAGTTTTAAAGAGTGTAGTTTTTTTAGTTTGTTAAAATTCAACATTTCTCAGCGGAAACTTCCGCAAGTTCTTTTGAATGCCTCTTGATGTTTTCCACCGTCGCCCGTAAAAAAAAAACACAAAACTAAATTAAAAACATATATACATACAAATAAGATTTCTATAAATATATTAAAATCACTGTATCTTTCATTGTTCTAAAAAAAAAAAAAAAAAAAAAAACAAACAAAAGAGATTTAAAAATATCTTAAAATAATGCCTAACACTTCACAAACGAAAGAAAATTGCAATTAATATGGGGGGAAAAATATCAAATCAAAAAAAAAACAGAATGCATTTATAATTATTGTAAAATGTGTAACCTCATTTTTTACCTTAAGAAAAATAATTATTAGAGTGATTAGAGTATAGAACGAATTGAATTATGAAATACGAATTCTTAGTTATATTAAAATACTAAGTTTTGAAAATTTATTTCAATTAATTTTTTTTTTTTTTATAAATTGAAAATTTAAAGAAATGTTAAAATATGAGTTGTATGGTATAACAAATTGATGAAAATAATCAACTTAATCATTTTTCTTTAAAAATTATTGAATAAAATACAATAAAATAAATAATTCTAAAGAAAATAAAGTATAAAGAAGACAAAATACTTAAATATAAAAACTATATAAGTGAAACCTTAGACAAGTACTTTATTTTGTTTTGTTTAAATTTATTTAAAGTTTTTTTTTTGTTGTAAAAACAAAACTATTTTTCAATAGTTTCGAAGTAAACTAAAGAAAAGTTTTGTTTTTCTTTTACTTTTTTTATTCCATTTTGACAAAATTTCTATAATTAATCTTTTAAAACAGGATAATCCTAGTAATAATTCTAGAATATTATTTTAATTTATTTTCTACTCGTTACAATTTTTAATTTTTTGTATTTCCATTTAATTTTCATTTTGTTTTTTTTTTTTTTTAATTTTTTCTGTAAAAAAATAAGAAAAGATTTTGAAACTTTTTACCATTCTACACTTTACTTACAAATATTTAGTATTTGTTGTATGTATGTTAATAGGTTTAATACAAAAAAAAAATTAATATATGTAAATAGATAAATAATATGTATATGTACATATTTACAACGCAGTAGGTATATTGTTTTCCAGTTCAAAATTACTTTCAACTAAAAATTATTTTATATTGTTTTTTTCGAATATATCTAATATGTACTTTCATTTTTTTGTTTTGTTTGCTTTTAAATTAAAATAAACAAAAAACAAAATTAAATATGAATAAATGGTACCGCAGAAAGAAGAAAAATAATCAATTTTATGCTGATTTAAAAATTTTCCGACTTTTTTTTCTTTGCGAATTGCCAGTAAATAAAAAGTTTTTGTTAATAAGCCGGAAGCGCTAGAACATTTAAAGAGAAAAATTTATACAGAAATTGAGACAGGCAAAATCAACTAAAACTGGCATCTGTAATAGAAAATGTGCTAAAAATAGCACAAATTATTAAAAATTGTGCCGGTAACTATTTGAAAAATATAATTTTTAAAATTAAATGAAAAAATCTTTTTTCCAAACATGAATTTAATTCAAAATATTTAAATATTATTTTTTCTTATATTTTGGTGTTTTGTTTTTGTTTGTTTTTTTTTTTTTTAATAAAATTGAAATTGTAAAGAGAAAGAGTCGTTTGGTACACACAGTATATATTCGCATTTACTTTTTCTAAAATTTGTTAGAACTACTAAAGCTATAAACGCAGTTTTTATTTATTAAATTTTTTGAACTACCAGGTACTTTATTTGCCCAGATATATTTTATTTATCAAAGCTTTTATTACGGCTTTATAGAATTTCCTTTGTATTTTTACTGATTGGAGGTTTAAACCGGAAAACGCGAAGCTATAAACTTTTCAATATGTTATATTTAGTAATTTTTCCAAATTTTTCATTTATTTTTTTCATATTTATGTATAAATTGAATGTACATATATAATTTTTGATTCAATTAAATTTTAATGCTTTAAAGTACATTATTTAAAAATAAAATCATAAAAGTTTAATATTATGTTATTTTCTTTTTAACTTTGATTTCAGAAATTTCTATTACCTATAACTATTACTATATGATATTATAGCAATTTAATTTTTAAGTATTTTCTAGGTTTTATTGTTTTATATATCTGTACAATAACTGATGTATGTGTACAATAACTGTTTTATACATTTTCATATACATATTTACAATAGAAAATGTATAAGTGATTTAGGATTGTCTAAAATAGAACAAATGTTATCTTGTTTTAAAATAAAAAAAAAAATCTTTTAAAAACATTATTTGACGTTTGGACAAATATCAATTACATAATACATAATACATCTATTATTTTTGTTAATTTTTTTTTGAAAATCTTTGAATACTTAAGCTGAAGCACAAAGTTTTACAGTAGTGTCATTTAGAAATTTTCTAAACTCAAAATGGTCAATAAAAATTATTTCAATTGCAATGAGTTTACAAACCACTTAGATACAATAAGTATTTTATTTTGTGTATATAATGTGGAATGGTTATATATAGCTGGTTACTATTATTCTATTATAAGTAATATCTACCAACAAGTAAATAAAATCTTAGTTATAACAAATTTGTAAAAATTAGTCATTATGTAGAAGGAAAATAATTTAAGAATGACGAAAAACTTGGTGACCGGTAAACCGAATCGGGTTTACTTCCTATCGCAAGGGGAATTAAACCGAAATCGCGAATTTTTAGATTTCGGCCTTATTACCGTTTTAAAAAGGAAATAATATCGAATCAGCCTTATTTCCGTTTTCAAAATATTTCGTATTTTCTTTTGATATTAACATTTCACTGTGTATATACATATATATAAAGTATTTCGGTTGAAGTAGATAATTATGCAAATATACATATACATAAATATTTTAGAAAAAGCGGATAACTCTGTTTTTAAATTTAACTCTAACATCGCTCCTAATTCATAATTCCTAAATATTCTGGAAAAAGTAAATACTCTGATTTTGATCCCTACTCTAAAATATCTCCTAATTCTAGAATCTTGCATAATACATATATAAATATGCTGGGAAAAGCGCAAACACTGATTTTTTAATCAACTGTATAAATCAGCGACTATAAAATCCCTACAAATTCGGAATATAATATTAATTCAGAATGCATTATGCACCATGCAAATGGTATGCGTATCCAGGAGCGCGACTGACCGCCGGCGAGACCTGTTGGCTAGAAATTAAAAAAAAAAACGAATTTTCAACAAAACGAAAAACAGCATTCGATTTTATTTCCTTTTCAATTTCGGCTTTATTTCCTTTTCAAAACTATAATAAGGTCGAATTCTCAAAATTTGCGATTTCGGTTTTAATTTCGCATCAAAACAGAAATAAAGCCGAATCGGCATTATTCCTGGTTACTGAAAAAATGTTTTTGTGCTTGCCGCTAAAAAATGTATAATATTGTTTTTTAGCTCCTAATTTGTTTTTATTCGTCATGAAAAGCATTTTCTCAACTCAATTTAAAACTTTAATACGAAAATAATATGCAAAATCTATATATCTGTTTTTTTTTTTTTTTAATAGATATTAAAAGTCCAGTAAAGGACTCACATAAAAATATTTTTTAGTACTTTATTTTGAAATTAAGAAGTATAACGGACAATTATTTCAAATTATATGAATGATTCCGTTTTCATAGACCTGTTACCCTATTTGAAAATTTACCAATTTGATGTACTTTATATACAGTTTTCAGTAACATATTGCGAATTACAGACTTATATCAACAGTTTTATTCAATCAATAAATATATGAATAAATGGACAGGCCTACAAAAATATTTTATATATACATATATAAAATATGTAAAATAAAAGCCAGAAAATTTGAAAATATATTTGCCATAACCTCAACATTTTTCTTTTTCATTTTCGTTTATTTTCTTTTACTTTTCTTTTCATTTTAACATTCCTTTTTGTGTATGTTTTATATTTAAAAATTATGTACTTACTAAAAAAGGTACATAAGCTAAACATACACACTTGAGACATATTGTGAATTTACATAGATGTTATATGCATATATAACAAAAACCAAATGCATATATATATATATACAAATTATATTATATACATATATATAATATAGTAATACATATAATATACATAAAATATAATATATATGTAATTTAATGGTTTAATGGATATAAACAAAAAGCTACAAAAATGTTTTACTGGAACACAATATTCAACGTGGTATTAAAAAAAAATTTTTTTTAGACATAATTTTTTTTTCTTATTCAGTTTATTAAATTTACGCCTTTATTTTTGTTTCATTAGAAGACGAGATGAGGATATTTTAGCAATCAAACGAAATAGCGTCGTCTACAAAAAAAAAAAACATTCCTGAATATTTTAAAGGCATACACATTTTATCATACAACTATGTATATATATATATATATATATTTATGTATTTTTTTATATATATATGTATGTATTTTTTCATATTTCTTTCCTTCATTCTCTTTTCAATATAATAAGGAGATAAATTATCTTTGATATAGGTAAATAACAAAAAATGTATCTTGAGTATGAGAATGATAATATAGGTACCTACAAACATAGTAAAAATATACCTAAATGTTCTTTTATTAGAATATATTTTTAGTATTTATTTATGGTTTTGCTCTTTTATCAATTTAAACATTATATTTCTTTCATATTTTTGAATAAAATATTTAAATATAAAAAAGCATTTAAACATTTTAAAATTGAATCTATGGATACAACTTTTTATCCGTTATTTCCAAAGTTTTTCAAGTTAGTAAAAAATTGATCATAAGTATTTCTATATAAAAATAAACAACTGTTGTTTTAATTAAAAATTGACCACATCTCAATTATTTCAAATATCATAAGAGATAGAAAAAAATCGATTTAAACAAAATTAAAGAGCTTCCATTTAAGCAATCTAAAAATTGTAAAATAATGACTTTTTTAAGAACATTTGAAAAGAATAAAAAAAACTTTAAAAACTAGGTTTTTTTTTCCAATTTGCAATTTTTTTTTGGTTTAAATGTTCATAACTTTTGAAAGAAAGGTGGTTGAAATAGAACAAAGCGACGACAGTTCCGACTATTTACTTATTTAGGTAATTTTTAAGATATAAACAAAATAAATAAGAACTAAAAAAAATAACTTTGGACCTTATTATCTCGAAAACTATTGGAAATAGGCGCCCCTGCAAAACAATTTTTTGTTTGGTTTGATCCCCTAAACACATATCCTATAAATATTCAAGACGCTAAAAGCATCTGCCTGTATAAGACTCATATTTAAATGATTTATTTTTTGAGTTGATGAACTCTAATTTGTTTGTAAGACTTCGCTTCTATTCAAATAATAATTATACATATATTTTAATTTAAATCATTTGAATTGAAAACTTTATTTTTTAATCTTTTCCAGGTATTTCGATTCTATTAAAATGTTACTTAGATCTTTGATATAAATCATAACTCAATATTAAAAAATTTTGTAAATTAATAAAATTCTCTAAAATTCAATACACTTAAATAGTGTAGTAAAAATGTTTGTTTGGTTCTTAGAATAAAAGGTTTACGAACAATGAAAAACTTAAAAAAAAAACCAATATTTTGAACAAGTAAAAAGTTTAAAGATTAATACCAATTCAAAGAAATATAAAAGATGGAAGTAATATTAATAAACATAAGGCATCAAAATATCTGATAGAAAAATATCATAGAAGAAAGACACGGTAATTTAAAAATGTGTAATCCCAAGTTAGATTTAATTTTAGTTATACCAATAAATATTTATTAATAACTCTTGAAGTGAATAACACACTATTTAAAACTGTATTTCTCTATATAGTGTATACAAGAAACACAATTTCGAAGAATTGGAAATTTTTTAAGTAGATGAATTAGAAAAAAAAACTGTTACAATGACCCAAAGCGTCCTTAAACACAAAATTATAGATAAAGCATCAGATGAATTCTTAACAGTCTCTAAAAATGCAAACTCTGCTTTGAGAAAAACGATTCAAAATTAAAAGTTATAAAAAAAAAAACAAATCTTACTTCCTTATTATATATGATGGCATACAGAACTAAATACCTTCTAATTGGTAAAATATAACAAAATGTGGATAGCACCAAAAGAGTTTGAGTACGGAATCCCACTTATCAAAATCCTAATCACAAAATCCCAAAAATTTTTCATCTTATCACAAAATTACAAATTGCTTAAATCGTATTAAATCGGGAGTTGAACTATTGAGTACTATATGGTTTATTTTATTTATTCGAAATAAAGCATGTAACCGCGTGTAATTCGAAATAAAATGTGTATTCTGAAAAAGCATCTAATCATGACTTTTCAACCAACTCTAAAATCCTTCCTAATTATTTTTTTACATATATATATATTAATATCGAACTACTTATTTAAAATAGTGAGGGTTGCCGAATTTTTGCGAATTTGGAACTTTGGGATTTCGATAAATGGATTTTCGGGACGCTCTCAACCAAAAGAAATAGCGTATCGTAAAATCTAAAAATCTATGTTCAACTCCTCAGAACTCAGATTCCGAACTTATAATAAAATGTATACTTTATTATGTCAATTATTTATTTAAGAAAAAATGATTTTAAAAATTTTTATGTTTCTAATAGTCATCATGTATTCAAAATAAAATATTAATTATTCGAATTTAATAACTTTAAAATTTAAAGAAATTTATTTTTTTATCTTAAAACATCATTTAATTATAAGAAAAAATTTAAAATAAAAAAGTTATTAAACTTTTTGTTTTTTCAAGGACTAATTCTTTCAAGTAAGATTTGACAGTAATCCAAAAAATAATTTCCAAATTTATCTTTAATATTCAAAGATTATTACAAAATACAAAATTTGAAAATATAATTTAAATTTTAGGATAAAATTGTTTTGGTTATATACGCATATATACATTTATATATTCGTATATATATACTTATATCTTATTTATATTTGAAATAGAGATATGCGATGTCCTTTTGACATAACAAAAATAAGTTAGATACAAAATTAAAGCTTATGGACAAATGAAAATAGATAGAGAAAATCAATAAAATTGTATACGTATATAGATATTATTTTTAAAATATTTATACGAATTTTACTATTATAAATTTTAATGTAAATTGTAAAGGCACAAAATTGTTTTATTGTTTTAAAATGTTTTTATTCTTTTGGTTTAGTTTTTACTTTCAAACTAATGTTACTTTTTTTTAAGAGCCATATATATACGATGTGGGACAAAATAATTTCAAATTCAATCAATATTTAATTCGATTAAAATAGTCTGAAAAATGAAAAATAAAATAATTTGATTAAACCTTTATTATTTTGTAGCAAATCTTTAGGTATTATTAAATTTCAATATGTGTTTGATTTGATTTGATTTGATTTTTTTTTTTACATTTGCAAAGTTATAAACTATGTATAATTTCATTCTCAAAAATTTTAATGTAAATTTATTTAATGCTGATCTTGCTACCTACAGATTTAATATACAAATAATATTTTAATATTTTATATGAGATTTACTAAGAATTTTACATGATTAAAAAAATAAAATGTAAAAACGTACAGTGGTTTGAACACGTTAAAGCTTTAAAGGCAAAGACCGACATATTTTTAAAGAAAAAGGATATTAGAAAATTTCATTTCTCCAACTCTAGAAGTAAAACTTAAGAAAGGAATTAATACAAAGATCTTCTACAATTATAGGTCTAGGAATTTATACATATGATGATGATCTATATTCCAGCTTGTATTATCAACTCAACTAAGTACATATATAGTTACAGTATATAATGAAGTATAGGCAAAATCAATGAATGTACACTTTTGTAACTTTTTATTATTAATATGAGGAAATATTATTTTTGCTTAATGCATTTTTAAAAATTATTGATTTTTACAAATTCATGAGAAAATTTCGTAATTTTTGATTTAGAAAACTTAAAGTTACTTGTCATATTTAACTAAAACGAAATTTTACATTCATTGATTTTTCATATACCCGACGTTCTTTAACATAGTTCTTATATACTATAAGATTTGCTCATAAGTCATAAAAAAAATAAAGTTTCAATGTTACTTTAAAAATACTTAATTTTAATTTTCTAAAAAAAAAAAACTTTAAAGTATAGAAATTTAAAAAAAAGACCTTGAGTTTAAGAACAATAAACTACTTTTAACATTTTGACACAAATGATTTTTTTATTGTTTTTTATACAAATTTAATTAGAATGTACTTGAATGTTAGAAAAAATAAGAAATAAAAAAAAAACATAAAATTCAATACCTATAGAAGAGTACCTTGGTAGTTTATTGTAATTTAATCGAATTTTTTCTACATTAATTTTAAAATTCTCAAAAGTTACCAAAAAAATTATTAATATATATCCTTTTTATATAATTATTAATAAATATATTATATCCTTCGGTCATTACTCAACTTAACTAATAACCTATAAAAAATAAGGAAAATGATCAAATGAATAAAAAATTTACAAAAATCTATTGAATTGGTTGTCAAAATTAACGGTAATGGTAAAAGAAAATATTATTTAAGGATAAAAATAAAACTTTTAATTAATAGATTTTGGCTTTTTTGAAGATAGCGGGACCCCTCGTAAATTAAAATCAATGTATGTCAATGGACCTTCGTAATGTCAGCTTTTCAAAAACATATATAGCTACCTCCGCATTTCGTCGTTTAAGGACAAAAAGGATATTTAAGATTTCGAGCTATAAAAAGATAATTAGAATTAAAATCCTATTAAAGTAAGTATACCTTTTAAACAATATTTTTGACTTTTTCATTTTTTGACTTTTGATTTCATTTTTTATATGACATAATTATAGTTTATATAGAAACAGTACAAAACAACTAGAAATAAGTGCTTATATCTTCTAAAATATCAGATATATTTTTCAAGGGTGTATGGATGATTTTTAGAGCTGAAATATACCTTTTCAATGAGATAAAATTAATCGGGCTATTTTTCTGGTAAAGTTTTGAAATATTTAGTTTTTAAAGAAAAATTGAAAAATAAATTCAAAATGTCAAAATTTTTAATTTTCACCTATTATATCTCCACAATGGCAATACTTATATTTACCAAACAAACGTTAAAATAATTATAATCTTTATCTTGTTTATATATTCAATAGACTTAAATATATAATGGTTTATATAAAAAAAATGAAATGTGCAAGCAAATTTTGAATTGTCCTTTTCGTATTTAAAAGACAAGTGACATATCTTTTTAAAAAGGTACGCTTAAGGTTACAAGGTACGGTAAACATACACTGATTTGGCTTAAGTGGAGGTGCCGTTTTCTTCAGAATTCTCTTGATTTTTCTTTAATTGAAAACAAAATACATCCCTGACATATTGAATGGCTGAATCAAACTTTATAATTTATGATAATGCCATTTATAACAAATCGAATGCACATAAATGTTTCTGGTTCATTCCGTTATTTTAAAATATGGCTTCCCACAAACTTTCTTACTTAATACTTTTAAATTTACTTTCTTGTTTTTATTTTTTTACAATAGTATAAAGAGGATAATAAAATAATGCGAATAATTTTCTAATTGGAATAAACATTTCTAAAACTGTATAAAGAAATTAATGAAGTAAAATAATTTTATTAAAGATCAATAATAATTATACAAACAAAAAAAAAAAAAACAAAATAGTTATATTGTTATTATTTAAATATCACTTAATTTTCAATGACGCAAAAAGTGTAATTAGCACTTTCTACACGCGATTTAATTTTTATAATAAATTTCGCAGGAATAAAAATATAACCCATTTTCTTTTTTTGTTTTTTTTGTGTAAATAAGATAGGAACGTACTTAGTATTAGTAAATTTGAAAAATTCGGTTTAAGAAAAATTTAAGAAAGATTTTTGTAATTTTTTTTTTTTTTAACACGAATTCAAAATAGTTCCTATATATATAGTTCTTATTAAAGTAAGGCTTATGAAAAATGAGTAAAATCACCTACATAATTAAAACTTAAGGGAAACAATTGTGCTTATAACTGGGATCCAGTGTTTTTGTTAAGAAACAAAATTTTTAAAAAGATGTCGAAAAAAAAAACAAAGCGAAAACTGTTGAAAAAAACAATGTCGCTTTTTTATATTAAAAAAAAAATTTGTATTAACGTTAACTTTTAAAATTAAGTAATTCTTTTTCAACAAAAAAATTAATGGGAGTATTAAAAAACTAGTTGCTTTTAAACAAAATAATATTAGAATACTGAACAGAATAATATTAGAATACTAATTATTGTAATAAACTTAAATTAAATATTAAGTAAAATTAAAAAAAAATATAGATAAATTCTTTTATCAACATTTTCTTTTTTAACATTTTTTTTATTCAACATTTTTATTATGAAATTTTTTTTTTGTTTTTAAATACTTTTTATAACTACTAGACTATCGTTGACAGTATATTTTTATTGATTTATTTGTATTAGGTAATATTAAAAACGTCGGCAAATGTAATATATCACAAAACTGTCGGCTACTAAGACTATTGTAGGTTAAATTCTACATTAAATAACATTAACTTGACATACAGGATTTGTTATGAAATATTTATTTCATTTTAATTATATTAAAATTACAAATCACATAAGATAATGCAGTATTTCAAAAATATTGGCTACTATTGGAAGGATTTGAACCTATTCCCCCTCAATGAATAAGCCAAATGCTTAACCACTAGGCCATCGAGACCCTTGTTTAACTTTAAACAAAAATGTAATACTTAAAATTGCATACTTATAGGATATAAATGTTAATAATCTGTACACTTATTATGACGAAATCAGTTAAAACTGTTTCGTTTTATAATTGTAAAGTTGATTTATATAACAATATTAAGATTAATAAAAATAAAAATAAAAAGAACAAAAATAATTGTTGTAACTAATAATATTTAACTTTAAATTGAATACATATAAAGTAATATTAATCAATATTTTTTTTTTTTGTTTTATTAGAATATTTGTTCTAATTTATTTTATTATTAAAATTAATTTTTGTTTGGAGTATCATCACTACATTATAATGCTTCTTTTTTTTTGCTTTTTAATGAAATGATTTAATAATATAGTGATAAATATGAAAAATTCTTTAGAGTTCAAATACTTTTTTTTAAAAGTTATTGTTCTCATTTCAATTTTTTTTTTTTTTTGACGTCAATAAATTAAACAAATAGCTTAAAAATATTTTTGAATTGAAGTCAGTCATTTATTTATTTATTTAATAAAATATTATAATAACCTCATTTTTATATAAAAATAAAAATGAGAAGGACTTAATTAAAATTATGGTATTTTCTTTTTTAAAAGGGTTAGAAAGTTTTTAATTTAATTTTGATTGTTTTGAGCTTAGAAATTTTAAAAACCAACATTTTTGATTAACAATTAAAAATCTAGTTATTGTTTAATAACAAACGTACCGAAATAAAAATGGTAAACTGTATTAAAAATATTTTAGTAATTCAATAAAAGATATATATATATATCAAAAATATATTATCCTTAAGGCCATTTTACCCTATGGGCATTTACCGATTCAAATAGCCGATTCGAAAATAAAAAAAAAAATACGAGTGATATAAAAGCTTTGAAAATAACATTTGCGAAACTATAAAAAAAACAAAATGTTTTCAAAAGAACAGTTTCATAACTGGTAATATGGAGTTGGACTAAAAGTTTCAAAGGAATCGGACATTTGACCATTGAATTTTCTAATTTCATTTGAGTTTTCATTTGAGGTTTTTTGATATTTTGATATTCGGATTTTTATTTCGAACTGAAGAGTAGTGCTAACTAGAATTCAAAATAAATTTGAAAATAGTCGAAAGGTATCTATTGTAAAAATATAATATGATAATAATAACTTTGGTATAAAAAAATAAAAGGAGAGTTTATTATATACCTGTAATATATATAATATTTATTTCCCGAACTATTTTTCTTTTCTAATACAAATTATTTGTATATTTATTTTGACAATTCTTTTTTAATTTGCTCAAATAGTCTAAAAAGGACAGACATGTTTCATTTGCATTATTTGATATTTTAGTTCTCATTTTGTTTCCATTTTGTATTTCTCATTTGAGAATTCTACATAATTTTCACACACTTTTAATTATTTTATAAACAATTCACAATTCACATTCTGTCATTTTTCCAAGGAACAATTTCAAATTTTATTGGAAATAAATTAAACCAAAAAGATAATGATTGGTATACATATATTTTAAAAATAAATATTGTAACATATTTACAGGCGTAAGTTTTCCTTTTTTTTAAACAAGGAGTAAATGGAACAATAGAAACAAAATGACCTTTTATTTTTAATAATGCTTAACACGTCAAGTATATAATATGATTTTGATAAAAAGAAAGACACAAATTATTCAAACAAATTTAAAAGTTGAAAGATGAGTAAATTTTAGAAAGAGAATAAAGAACAAAAAATGAAAAATAAAACAACAAAATTTATATGTCATTTAATAATAAAACTCAAATTTCAAATTTTTAGTTCATTGACTTGACTTTCCTCAAAAAAAGAAATTTTTTTTTTTTTTTGTTATTGGAATAACTTTAGTTTATATAACACATATATATAGTAATATATGTATATATTTATTAATTCTATAACTTTGACTATAACTATTGTTTTTTTAACTTTTAAAAATGTTTGCTTAATATTATTTTAGTTGATTGGTGATTTTTTTGTTTTTTTTTTTTGTTTAAATAATAATTAAATGTAATTTAACGTAATTTTATTGGGGTATTTTATTCAATTTATTGGAAAGTATAAAATCAATAAATTATTAAATTTATTAACTAGAAAAATTGAAAAAAGAACTTTTGAATTGTATTTGTATTATTGGAATAATTAATGATATATAATTATTTTGAATATAACAAGTTTCCGTGATGATTTTTCAAATTATTGATAAATTTAATAATTTAATTTATTTTTTAAGAGAATTTATTGTCTTAAAATAAATTTTTATAACTTATAATATTTATGCTTTCTATATTTAGATTATTATCAATAATACGACAAAAATGGAACAATAATTTAATAATATTGCTTTCGAATTAATTTTTTTTTTTTTAAATTGGTGATAGAATAATTTCTTAAAATCTATATATATAAAAACGAATGTATGAGTGTCTCTCTGTTTTTGCTTTACACCATTCATCCGATCGCCGTGAAAGTTTGAGAAGTTTTTGAGTATGCTGTCATGAAGTTTTCTGGCATGAAAATTTTTTTTTGAAGCACGAAAGAAAAAGCCGAGCAACGAAAAGCAAAATTAAAAGCTGTTCGAATACAAAATAAACAAGCCCGTTCTTCTCAAATGAATAAGCAACGAAAATAAAGATTGGAAATCGATCGAGTAAGCACTGCTGAAGCCCACTTGAATTAAACAGGAGAGCAACGAGAATCAAAATTGGAAGCCGATCGAGTACGCACTGCTCAAAGCCATTCGAATGAAACAAATTAACCAACGGAAAGCAAGACTGGAAACCAATCGAGAATGCAATGTTCGATCCAGACGGACACTGCATGCTGATTTAAATCTTGCTGGTGTTCCATTACGATACTGATTATGATTACAGTAGCTTCATCAAAGTGTCGTTATTGGAAAAATGGACAAGTTATGCGAATTTTGCCATGCATTGAAATTCAAGAATCCTGACGGGAAAACAAAACATATCGTGTATCCACAAGCATTCGAATAAATAAATAGAATAGAAACGACACTTTGAAATGTTTTTCATATTAAAATGAATAAATGTTATAAAGAGGAGTATCCTCAAATTTCCTTTCTTCTGATATCGCCGCAACGCGCGACGACGAATAATATTTATGAATATTATGATGATACATATTTTGTATAGAAGTATAAAAATAATTTCAAACGAGCACTGATTTTACAAATAAGGAAAACTTAAGGTTGAAAAAATTTTGATTTATTTAAATTAAAAAATAATAAAAATAAAAGATTTTATTTCTTTCATTTTTATTTGGGTTTTATGGATTTTTTCAATTAGTTTTATTTACTTCAGAGAAGATTTTCTTAAAATGTTCTTATAAGTAGTAAGACGTGTTGAAACTTAAAACTAGGAATTGTCTAAGTACGAGTATATCAATACTATATCCGCTTACTGAAGAGTTTCAGTAGTATATTGTAGAACGAAACACTTGCTAAATTACATGTTTTTATTTTATTTTATTTCAATTTTTTTACATTTTCGTTACAGAAATTATATATCATCATTTAATAGATTACATATCATTTTCAAAATTATATAGAATTTGTATCCGAAAAAGAAAAAAAAACTTAAAGTATGTGTTATATTAAGGAACAAAAGAATAGTTAGTAACAAAAATTTATTAATCCTAGAACACATTTTATATGTAAGTTTTTTTCTTATGTATAAGATTCACTGAAATTCTATTCTTACCCAACAAAAATAATTTGATCAACATGTTACTTGCATGTTCAGCATATTGGCTCAGCAGTTAGGAATGAAAAGGCTTCAAGTAAGAATTGTTAAAAAAGTGTGATTGTACCAAAAATTACAAAAAAAAAATCCTTTTTTTGAATCTATTTAATGTTTAAATAATACTTGGAAACATATCAGTCGATATGTAATGTATTCTGTAAATTAAAAGTTCTTACAAGAGATTAAATTGTTACAACTAGAATTCTACATAGTTGTAACAATTTAAAAAACATTTTTGTGGCAAAGAGCTGAGCAAAAAGAATTTCATAAAATTCTTTTAGTTTTTTTTTGTTTTTATAAAAATCGAGGAAAAGTGTATGATTGATTGTGCCAACTCTAGGATACCCGTTTACTTGTAACATAAGTTATATATTGTTACGATCAAATTTAATTATCTTTTAGAAAATTTCATATATGTGAAATTAATTTGGAACCGCGATATATTTATGTAAAATTTGGAATTATATGAGCTATGAGCTACTGAAACTTGTTGTCGCGAATAAACCAACTCAAATTTCACAGAAGTAATTGCTATTTAAAATTTTATCATCTTTTTCAAAATATCAGATATATAACTTTATTAAGTGTGAAGATATAAGGCTATAAATTTAGCAGCTACCCGAACTTGTTGCGTTAGTCTAACCAAATTTCTCCGCAATCGTCGGCATATAAAATTAACTTCTTATCATAAAATTTTAAACACCCAGCTTATATATAAACACCGACTTACACTAATATAAAAAAAACACAAGTTGTGTGGCAGCACAACTATCCGCATCTGCTTCTCTACACCAACAAAATTTTGTAAAAAGTCGTTGACATAAAACTTGAACTTCTTTTCAGAAAATTGCAGAAATCTTTGCTTCAATTGTAACACTTTTATAGATATTTTCATATGGAAGATATTATGCTAGAGCAATCAAATTTTCCGGAACCTTTTGGTATAAAACGTAACTTTTTTCACAAAATACATAGCTTCAGATACTTAGCTTCAACAGCCGATTGAATTTATCAATTCCAAAAATAAAACTAACTGATGTTATAAAAATGAATTAAGAATCCTAATTTTATTATTTTTTGAGTTATCATGCTGAAGGACCGACGTACATAGCTAAATCGAAAATTTGATTCTGAACAAAAATATAATACCATTGTGTTCTTTAGGATATCTACCATATCTACCATTCTGTTCTTTAGAGTGTCACCACTGTAATGGTAAAATTATAATATACCCATGAACTGTGTACATACGGGTATAAAAATTATGAATTCAAACAGTTTATATTATTTCTAAATACAGTTTTTAGAATCCAAAATCAAAATGCAAAAACCTGAGCTGTTGATATTCGTTAAAAGACCTTATCCCTTATCCGAATGTGAAATAAACTTTCATATCAGAAAATTCAAATTTAATATCAATAAAAAAATAATAAAATTTTATTATATAGATGTTTGTGTTTAGACATCGGTAGTTTACAACGAATTTCTGGAAGACCAAAACTAAATTTTTTAACCAACTATAAAATTTCTTCTAATTCAGATTCAATCCCGCTTATACATATGTATTATAATACATATTCTGGAACCCGGACATTATATAAACAATTATCCAATTACCCGCTCCTAATTAAAATTTTTTTATAATGACGCAGATATATACATATTCTACAAAGATCGTATAAATCTTATAGCCAACTATCCTAATTCAGAATCTTCGTCACATACAATCTAGAAACAAAATATTCTAGAAAAAGCATAAAACCCTAATTTTGAATTAGTGCATTTCGTTTTTCTAGCAAATGTAAAATTTGCTTTTACATGACAAATAAAAAATTTTCTCAATTATTTATGACAAATGAATTTCAACAACCAAAAACTCAACTTAATCTAATAAAGAGTACAACTGAAAAAGATTATATTAAAGAATAAAAAAAAAAAAAACAATACAAAATAATATGTCCTCCAAATTAACAATATTACGGTCAATCAGCCGGCTTAATTTTATTACAGAATATGTTACATATATACGTATATCTGTCTCTTATAAACACATTATATGTATAATTTTATAAAATAAAAAAAAAAAATATTAACATTTCTCACATTTCTTTGTTATTTACTGATTTTTTTCTGTATTTATTATTTATTGCATCAAATAAAAATATCTGAAAATATCTAAAAAGAAAATCACATGAGTTATTTGAATTAAAAAAAAAAAAAAAATGTTGGAAGTTTATACACATTTCACAATAAATAATAAATAATAAAAAAAATCAAAAATACCGCTTATTTCATATAATATAATGTACATATTTAGTAATATCTTAAGATATATTAATTACACATATCAAAATTCTTTTATATATTATTGTAGATTTATAAAATAATAAATTTATTTAACATTTATTTTGTATATAATATAATTATCATATAAGTGTATCTATATAATATAAATATATAAATATATACATGCATACATTATATATTATATATTTATTATTATTTATATGTACATATATGTATCTGATTTGTGATATTTTTGATAAATTTCAATATACTCGTAAGTAGGTATTTTTTTTTTTTTAAATTTTCAGTTATTTTTTTATTTTTTTTTGTCATTTAACAGTTCACTTATAATAATTCATAGAGAATTCATTCATTAAGTAATATTGAATTTAATAGATATTTCATTATCTATCTATCTATTTATATAATATATAAATATACAATTTCAATTGTATATATTTATTCTGTATACACTTTCTATATGTGTATATATATTTTTCTATATATATATATATATATATATATATATATCTATATATGTTATATAATATACGTATATAATATTCTTATTTATATGCATACATTATAAAAAATAAAAAGAAAATATTATTAAGATATATTTTCATTTCAAATTTACAACTACCACTAAAAAATTCATTTTAATAGAACACAATAACTTTACAATATTCTGAATAAATAAATACTAATTGTATATATTTACTAATACACATTACACAATACCAATGTTTCATTTAAACTGTTCTCAAAAAAATAAAAAATGATAGAGAAATAATTAAGAAAAATAGAGAGAAAAAAAAATTGTGAGTAAAAGTTCTTTTGTAATGTGCATTGCGCAATAGAACCGATTCAATTTTTTTTTTTTTTTTTTTCGAAAATCATTTTGTTTTTTTATACATAGTTTTTCCGAATAAGTAAATAAATACTAATAAAAAGAATAAAATAAAAGCTTTAAATATTATTTAATTAATTTATATTGAATACCGTTAAATATTATAATTTCGATATGATGTGGTTATGTAAATATCAGTTCATATTGTATTATTTACCGTATAAATTTAACTATAAAAAAAAAAAAAATTACCCAAATAAATATGAATGTTTAATAATAAAAGATTTTAAGATTTAAAATCTTAAAATATACAAACACATATACCTACGTTTTTTGAATTTTATTTTTTGTTTGTGGTATTATTCTTCGTTCTTTTCTTTTTTTCTTTTTTTGTTAGTTAGAATAAGTGTAGATAATTTTTTTTTCTTTTTTGTTGAGTGAAAAATATTTTATTTTTTTTTATTTTCAATTATTGCATCAGAAATTTTATATTCGAATATCAATAAAACTAAATATTAAATTGGTTTTATTTACTTAAAAAAAAAAACACAGTTATTTTAATTTTTTTTTTTTTTTTAAATGTTTATATACATTGTAATTATTATCGGTGTTTTACTTAAGAGTCCCTTAAATTTATCTCTATATATATAATTTTTTTTTTTCTTTTTCGAATTTTTAGTTTTTTTAGGGGTATATATTTAAGGATATAGATATATATTTATGTACACATATATATATATTCTTTTTAATATTTTATATATACATTTTTTGTTTCAGTTTCAGATTCAGATATTTTTTTCACTATTTTTTCTTTCTTGTTTTTTTTATTTTTCTTGTTTTTTTCTATTTTTTTTTTTTTTCTATACACTTGATTTATTTGTTTTAAATCACATGAATTTTCATTTAAATTGAATTAAATGAAGTATAAAATTAAAAAATAAATGAACTATAATTAATAAATAATATATAATTTTAAAAAGTTTTAAACGCTTACCATTTGTGTACAAATAACTGGTTGTGTTTGGAAGGGCATGCTGATACATGACGCGCAACTACTATGCAATTTGCCAACTTTCATGTCACTTTACAACTGAGAAATGAAACGTTGTAAAGAAATTCACAAGTATTTATTTGAAAACCTTTTTTTTTTTTGTTTCGAAAATTTTATAACTGTATATAGTTATAATTGAATGATAAAAGTTAAAAGTTTTATTTATTCATATATTATATTATATGTATAGATAATATATAATATATATATATATTATATATATGTATATATTATTTGAGAATATTAAATTTGAAATTTATTTCAGTATATTTGTGAGCTCATGTAAATAAACCCTATATAAAAATATAATATAAAATTTTTTGCGTTTACACATTAAATTTTGTTTTTATTCTAAATGTGTATCCCTTCTATTCTATTCAATATTCTATAAAAAAAAATAAAAAAAAACAGGATAATCAGAAAAAAAAGAAAAACAAAGCTTTTTTGTACTTTTTAGGAATTAAAGAACATTTTTTTTTTTTGTTTTTATGTTTCGAATAAATTTCGAATATATATCATATATTCCTGTTTAAATATAATTAAGGAAAAAAAAAAACAAAAAACTTAAAAGTTTAAAAATGGGATATAATAAAAACATTTTATAGATGTTAAGTGTATTATGAATTGTAATTACATAACAAATATTTATTTTGCATTATGGTATATAACTTATATTTGTGCATAAACATGTATATATATGTATATAATTTGATTATTATTTTAAGGCTATTGTATTTAATATTAAAGGATTTAAAAGCAAAATTCATTTATTGCGTTCAAAAGATCTTCTATTTATCAATGTTCAACCACAGTTCTGAATTTTTTGCCAAGCTAGTATTCGACCTCCTAGAATATCAATTAAATTGTTGTTTTAATGGCTAATACATAATAGAATGGCACTTAAGGTTGCATTAAGTTAGGTAGCAACCGTTAGCTTAAGTTTTCAAAAATAAAATTCCTATTTAAAAATAAATTTTCTCAAAGATTCATTTTTAGCTAAAAATGACTTTGTGCTAAAAAAAAATAAATTTATTATATTTTATTAAATGTTTAGGTAGGAGGTCGAATTTAACAATACAATAGTTGCGTCAATAAAATTTTTTTTTTTTTTTTGTGTTCTTAATTATTTTATCTTGTAAATAAATATACATCTATAAATTAGCTATTTATCATTCGTAATTTATTTGTTTAGTAGGTACATACAAAGCTTTTCGTTTAATTGTAGATAATTTTCCTAATTAATTAGTTAAAATATAATGTAAAATATTTTAATGGACATAAAGAACTTAAGATAATTTTCATGACAAATAATAATTAAATTAAAATAAGATAAATATATAATGTGGTAAATAGGATTAATATAAAGATTATTATATAATTTAAAATTACATAAAATAATATATAAACACTTTTTTTGTTGTAAAGAGATTCAGAAAGTGGCTTATTATTTATATTGTATTTGTATTCAAATATTAGCTAATTGTAATTATTGTAATTTTGTTAAAACAAAAATAATCACTATAAATTAAGTGTTAAATTTTAACTATTAATATTATGATTTAATTTGAATGACCCTTTTCCCTTCGGATCTTTTCGGATCTTAATTTTTCTTCAGTTTACATGATCTTCCTTCTCTTCTCAATAAGTTTTGAAAATTATGTATTTTAAATAATTATTTTATAGCCCAAAATGACCCTAGTAACTGAGGGCTGTACTAATATTAACACAATTAATTTATATGATATTAGCTAAATTAAATTAAATCAAATTATTTTATAGGCCTAAGCAGCCAGATTATTAGGCACATGCACATAATGTGTTAACCGAGGTTTTTTTTATATGAATGGACGGTTTTAATTTTTAAATTGTTTGAGACAAAAAGTATAAATACTTACATGAAATATATTTTGAAATAAGTTAATATCTTTAGCTTCATTACTATTTGCCATAACAAAAATAAATTTAACTTAAAAACATTAAAATCGAAATTTTAATCAAAAACAGTAATAAACCTTAAATATAACAATCAAATGTTTACTTTCGTACTAGCAATAGGTGTAAAAAGATCAACTTTTAATTTAAAACTGACAAAATTATTTTATTACATTTTATTGCACAAAGCTAAATAAATTAAAAAATTGTATTACAATAAAAAAACTTAATAAAATGAACATTTGATTTATTAGATCATCTATAGGATATGGAAGGGCAATGCACTTATAATAATAAAAAAATATTTTGGATCAATTGAAATTAGCTTAGTTATTTTTTTCTATTAATAGCAAAATAATATTTATACACATACTTCATACGTGTACATATACTTCAAATTAAAACAATTACATTTTCTCTTGTTTTTATTAATTTACTTAAATATTAAATTTATAAACGAAAAAATACGCATATATATACATATTTTATATATCAGAGATCGTAATTTCTTATTAGTTTATAAACGAGAGAGAAAATCCATAAAACATTCTTATTTAAAAAAAAATTATTGCTAAATAATTATAATAAAAAAAAAATTAAATAAAAATTATTTTAATTTTAAGTTACGGTTTATGATTTTCAAACCAAATGTAATTGGATATTTGGTAAAAAAACAGTCATTAACTATAAATTAACTTTAACTATAAATTCATTTGTTACGCATTTGATCGTAGAAAATTATGGTTCGATTAGAAAAACTATTACATCTTATACTAAATTAAATTTATCTAAGCATTAGATAAAATTTAGCACCGACGAGTTTATGACGCAGAGATAACCTAACGTTATCAATTATCGCCCGATCGCAAAATTATCTTGTATTCCTAAAGTTTTTGAATTAATAGTATTTGATTCTACATATGATCATTGCACTACCATTTTATTACCCAATCAACATGGCTTTGTAAAAAGTAAATCTACAGACACCAATCTTATGGAATCCACAGCTACATTTCTGAAACATATGGAGGATGGTTTTCAAACGCATGTACTTTACACCGACTTTAGTAAAGCATTCGATTTACTTTCTCATAACATTATTAATTTAAAATTGCAGAACCTGAGGTTTCCACTATATTTTATTAATTGGATCTATTTTTATCTTTCTGATCGTAGCTACCGTGTTTTAGATCTTCAATTTCTTCTCATTTTAAAGCTCCTACAGATGTTCCTCATGGTAGCCACCTTGAATCGCTTTTGTTCATTATTACAATGATGTCACTCCCGTAATTCAACATTGCGATATTAGAATTTATGCTGATGATATCAAGATTTTCAAGAAAATTACTTCCTTCGACGATTCGAATGCATTACAAGCTGACCTTAATTGTTTTTATAATTGGTGTAATATCAACAACCTTCAACTAAATATTACTAAATGTGCTCATATTATTTTTACTCGCCGTTTTAATCCAATTTCATATAACTATTCCTTTAACCTTCAAACTATCCCTAAAGTTAATTCTATAAAAGACTTGGGTGTATTTTTTGATAGTAATCTTTCTTATTCATTATACATATATTTCAAACAAATCCAACTCTATGCTCGGTTTTATTAAACGATGGGCTAGAGAGTTTGATGATCCTTTTATTTTTTAAATCTCTTTACACTTGCTTAGTTCGTCCTAATTTAGAATATGCCAACCAGGTGTTGAATCCATTTTATAAAACCCATATATTCAGAATGGAATCTGATCAAAAAAAATTTCTTAGATATACCCTACGTCATCTCCCTTGGGAAGATCCTTATAATCTACCTCCGTATGAACATAGACTAAACTTTTTACATATGTGTACGCTTGAAAAACGTCGTAACATCGCAGACATAATATTATTCTTGACAGAATTGGTAAAAGGAAATATTTTATCTACACAATTATTACATACGAGTATTAATTATTACATTAAATATCATAAAATATTTTGTTTATTTTTATTTTATACAATTGTTGTTTAAATTTAATATTTTTTTTTAATTTAATTATATTGTAACTTCCTTGTGTTAAGAACGAAACGAATAATGATCTTGAACGAAATAAATAATCTTGTCAATTCTCATTTGAGGAGTCCAGGTTCGAATGTCAGTTAATGTAAAATCAAATTAATAGCAAGCAATCATTATTTCTTTATATATATATTAATAATAGAAAAATACATACATGTAACAAAAAAAAAAAAAGCAAATATTAAACGTAAAATAAAAAATTTAAGATATACCTTGTAATAAAAAGCAGATAACCGAATAACTTAATGTTAAACAAACAAATATTCAAATATTTCAAAATAATCAAACAATTTATATTCCACCTTATAACTTAAAAATTGAGATCATTAGTAAAACTATATTCTAAACTTATTCCCAATTCTCTTCTCCATTATCCAATAATATTCTCCATTTCTCTAGATTACTCTTGTTCCAACACGTAATAATCGTGCAGGCAGGCTTATCAGCGTAACAGTTGAACAATATTAGCAAGCAAAAGAACAAACAAATAACATTCGATGGAATTATTTAATCTTTTTTTTATTTTTTAGCTCTCTGGGCTTTTAATAAAATACTATGCAAAAGAATATGAATTTTTTTTTATCTATTCATTTTAGTGAAACAAGCATTATTAAAAATAATTGAAATAGATATAATTTCAAAAAAAATAATAATCTTTCTTTACATGTTAATTAAAATTTACTTTTGATATTATGTTATCCAGAATAAAAAAACAGATAAAAACTTCATCTGATAAATTATATACATATATTTTGTTCGAAAAAGTTTATAAAAAAAAAAAAAAAAGCTGATTTATTGTTAAAAATAGGTACCTAGCATTAAAAAATAGCATTGTTGTATAACAAAGAAAATAAAAAATTAAATTCAAGAGATAGTATAAAGTGGTTTTCGTCTTTACTAAATGAATTTCAATAAAATTTTTAGCTTTTCAACATAGAAATAAAGCTATACCACTATACTAGATACCAGGTTATACTGATTTTTGAGACCAAGAAAAAAGCATATTAATTCTTTTTCACCTAAATTTAAGTAAAATATATTTTAAAAGCTTTATAGAAAAAAAAAAAAATTAATTTTTCTATAAAACTTTTACTATAAAAGTGCCATTCAATTTTTGTATAAAACTTTTACAAAGTGCTATTTCTCAATTAGAAATTATTTTTTTTTATTTTAATTACCAATTTAAACGTTTTCTAGCGGAAAAAAAATGAAACTATTATAAAAAATGTAAAAAAAAAAATTATTTTATTAACTACTTATTTTTGATTCAATGTATGAAAACTATTCACAATAGTATTTTTTCTTTTAAATTTTTATTTTGTATTATGTATAATTATGTGAAACTAGAAGCCATGTTGCTGTAGCTGGAGTATAAGTAATTAAGTATATTTTACCGTGACATCTAAATTACAAAAAATTCGTATGGAATACAAAATTTCTTGATTCTAAAAGCAAAAAAAAAAAAAATCATGATTCTAAACATACATACACATGTATGTTATTTAATGTAGATTTTATAATAGAAAATCGTATGCAAATATGCACTTGCATTCAAAACTTAGTGGAATGTCATAATACGTATAGGGTGTGGTTTAACACTACTAAATTATAATAATTATAGATGGAGTTCTTGATTTACTTTTAGTTTCAACGAAACGAATTATTTTTTTTTTTTTGTAACTTGGTATATTAAAAAAATCTCATTAATAGAATAGACCTCATTAATAGAGTTTCTTAACTAATATAATAATCATTTTTCTTAACTTTTAAATTTTAAAGTTTCTTATACCCATGATAGTGAACTAAGAGTTAAACTGTGACTAGAATATATGAAAATAAAACGTACAGTCTGATAATTCATTTTTTAATTGTAAAAATATAAAATCGTTAGAAGTAGGCAGAAAGAGAGGTAAATAGATCTTTAAATATAGCTTTGGTCAGATGAAATAAAATTGCAAATAAATACAAGTTTGTAAAAAAGATGAAAAAAATTTACAGAAACATAATATTATAGTGAAAATAGTTACTAATGTGTTTTGAAAGAAGTTAGTATTCTTATGCTTCAATTAAATGTTATAAATTTCTAGAAATTTAAGCTGAGTGTGTTTGAACACCAATTTCCCTGGTATTTGTCCCTGCAATTGATATCTGTTGTACAGGCAAACATTTTTTATGCAAAAGAAAATCCATAAAATAAAAAAAAAATTTTTTTTTATGGATGTTTTTTTAATTTAGAATTTTCTGAGAATTTCATATAATAAGAAAAAATGTGAAAAATAAAGAGAAACTTTCTTTAATATAAGGAAACTCTACATGATTAAGAAAAATTATTAACATATGTAAAATTATAAAATTGAAGATTTAACTTTTGCCTTTTATTTTGAAAAAAATTGTACAGGTACCTAAGTTACAGGTATTTAAAAATAGCAAAATTTAAATTTATGAGCCGTAATATCTCTTAAACAGGAGGTGTTCAAAAAAATTTTCTGAGGAAACTAAATAAAACTAATAACTTATAAACTAATTCTAAAAGCTATTTCTTGCCTCTTAATTTCAAGTCCCTGTCTAAAAGCGTGCCGAAGTTATGAACGAAGAAAAACCGTGTAAAATTTTCTTTTCACATAACGGTAAATTTAAATACTTAACTTAAAAAAATTTATAATTTTGATATTGATTTCTAAAGATAGAAAAAAGTCCTGTCGAATGTCGTTATCCAGTAGTCCTGTAATGGATGGAGCTAAATAAAAAAAGTTATTCTACAACATTAATTTTTTTATGATACCTACCAACAGCTTAAAATTTCATTTCTTAATCTTATTTGTGTAGAAATTTTGTAAATAGATTGGCGAACGGACAAAGTTAGACAAATAGGCATATTTTTTAAAAATTTTTCAACACAGCATAAATTAACTCTTTATCTTTAATTTTTTTTAATTAAATGGAATTGCATATTTTCATTCCTTACTATTTACTAACTATTCATATTATTATTTTAAATAACTAATGAACTTGAAAAATGAATAAAAGAAAAACAATGATGCTTTTTTAATAATTCATCCAATCTTTATTTGAAATGAAAAGAAAAACTACAATTTATTGTATTCGCCTTTATTTGAAAACCATTTGATAAAAGCAAACCTTAGATTCTACAACAGATTAATTGTAGTTGTTTTCAGTTTTTAATTTTTATCTCATAAAGTAAAAGTAACAAAAAGAAATCGATTAAAAAACAACAGGATATTAAAAATAAAACAAAAAAAAGGAATAATTTCAAGGTTAAATAAAAATAATGTTTTTTTTAACATGTTTTGATTTAGTTAAAACAAAAATGAAAAGAAAAGTAGGTAACACTGAAGACTATTTTTTAAAAATTTAAAAAATTTTCTTTAAACTTTTTAAATTGAATTCCATAGAAATTGGAAAATTGAAATATTGAAAATTTTTGATACTAAAGTAACTGAATTGGAACGCTGAAGATATTATAATGGAATGAAACAAAATTTTATTTTAGTGGCTATAGGTGGTTATTTAAAAGGGTTGTGTACGAAATTGTAAAAAAAAATTTCCGTTTTCAAAATACCATTTACATAATTCCCAAAAAAAAAAATTCCAAAATTCAAAATTTAATGGCGAACATTTTAAATTGCGCTAAAAGTATTCGCTAAACAAATTGTTGAGACTCTATGATTTTGTAAGCAACTGTTAAAACGCTGCTAATCAACCATTAAACCCCATCTATTTCTTTTTACATGCATATTTTAACAACAATATATTAAATAAAGTGGGGCTGCCGCCCCCAAACCCCAGCTAAACAAATTATTAAAACCCTGATTTTGAAAACAAAAATCTCTCCTAATTCAGAATCTCACATATTACATTATTTATACATATTTTGTAAAAGGCGTGTAGTCCTGATTTTGTAACTAAATTTAAATTCGTCCTAATTATTTTTTACCTATATATTTTAATACCAAAGTATGGCTATCACTCCCAAATCCTCACTTTTATTTTCGTACAGTAGATAATTCCGCTCAAATTTTCAAAGTTTGAAGTTTGAAAGTTTGCTAAAAAGCTTTTTCGTAGATCACAAAGAATGTATTTCATTTTGTGGGCCTTTTTTCAATATTTTGGAATTTTGAATTTTTTTCTTTCGAATTTTTTTTTTTGGAATTATTTTTTTCATTGTTTGGAATTTTGTAACTTTGGAATTTTTTTTTTTAGAATTATTACATCATCCCTATTTAAAATTATAAAATGCAAATTAATTATTTTTGGTTAGAAATACCACAGTTTAGAATTTAACTGACTTGTTTTAAAGTATTGCAATGTTGTGTTTGTTCCCATGAAGTTTGTTCCCATGAAGTTTGTTCCCATGAAGTTTGTTCCCATGAAATGGAATGTTTTCTATTTTCGCTAAGTTTGTAGATTCTATTGCGTCGTTTTACCCATGAGGGCTTGTAAATAATATATTCATCTAGTGAGTGAACGTCTTTTGAGTTTTCTTCAGATTTTCTATCGAATTAGACGATTAGATTTTTCATTTTTTTTTTTCTGTCTAACAATGTATCCAAGTAATGATTAAATAATTTTCTTCTTTATAATCTACTTTTAATGTATAATCTTTCGAAAAATGGGTAGAATGTTTTCTCTAAGATACTGTAAGACTTGTTTGGTACACCGAATTGCCATCATATTGTCACTAACTGTATAAAACGATAACAAATTTAAGAACAAGAGTATTTGGCAAATTTTCTAATTACAACAACAAAAACAGGAAGAGTTTATATGAAGTCTTAACAAAATATAAAATAAAGTTAAGACTAAAATAAGACAACTTTTATTTGTAAAACAATTATTAACAAATAAAATATTTTGTGCCAAGAGAATGTGGATTCCAATTTCACACACGTCATAAGAATAATTCCGCCTTACGACAATTATAGGCGCACCTGGAAAAGAAAAGTTGTGTAATTCAACTTGTCAAAGCAAAAATCAACAAAAGAAAAATATAAGATATTTAAGATTACTCTAAAGCCAAAAAATTTATACTATAACTCATCAAATAAATTCATTCTTTCTGTGGGATTTATACAATTAGCAGGAAAAATTAAATATGACAGAAAAATTTTTTGTCAATTTTTGTAATCAAAATTAAATATGACAGAAATGCTTTGGAAATAGTAATAAAACACTTTTCTGTTTAATAAAATAATTGAAAAACGCTTAAATATTGATTTAAATATAACGTAATAAATATAGTGCAATGAAATTTAATATATAAAGTTCTCAATATTAAAAAATTTTATATATAATAATGTACGAAAATGTCCCTAAGTTTGATCCTAAATACTGTGCACCAAAAATTAGAATAAATTTTATCCCTATAATTTCGATTTTTATTAATATATTTAAAAAATTTAATTGACAGATGGTTCGATAGCTATGGTATTTTGACCGAGGAAGTGCAGACTCTTTTCTTGTACAAAAACAAGATTTTTTTTTTTAATGCATTTATCTGCTACACAAATGTGGACAGGAAATTACACAGCCTTCGAACCCACACTCCCTCGGTGTTTACAGCATATTTTATAGGCTCTTACCACTAGGCCACCGAGGTCCCTACAAACAAGATTTAAAGCCTTCAAACATTATTAATAGTATATAAATTGACTGAAAAAACAGACTTTGAATTACAAGACTATTTGCTAGCAAACATTTAAATAAAACATCATAGAATTTATTAATATTATAGTAGAATGACCTTGTTTCAGAAAAAGTGGTCAAAATATAAATATTGATTATTGAATCTAAATATCTGGAAGTTAAAAAATATTGAAGGAAAAATCTGGATAAATTATAAAAAAAGATAAAGGTCTAAATAAATATTGAATAAAATCGTAAAGTAATGAACACTCCCGATTAATAATTGTGTAATAATGGAAACTTCTGAATATTCACAATAAAAAAATCTATCATGAATAATTCGACAAAGTCAACTAAATTATCCATACTATATAAAATTAAAAAATGAATGGTGACATGTTTTTATATTTCAGTTAACAGCACACAAAAAAAAAAACCGGATCAGAAATAATTACAGCCTTTTTTTTACTCTTCCTCATTAAGACAAGGATGGGCGGACACTAATAATATTAATTCGTTTTCCTTTTATATGTGTATGAAACATAAAAAAAAACAAGGCATTATGTAAAACCACAGGTTTTTAAAGGCGCACATTTTGCAAAAGACAATAAAAACAGTTTATTTAGAATTGTGATTTGCATCAAAATTTTCTAATTTTCCTTAGAATTTTATATTTTGACACACTTTTTTGTATTTTGAGAGAACTCTATATAATTAAGAAAAGCTATTAGCACATGTAAAGATGTTAATGTTAAATTTTTACATTTTCCGTTTTAGTTTGGAAAAATTTACACCGGTGTTTAAGTTACAGATGTGGTGTCTAATAATAGCAAATTAAAAAAAAAAATAAAGTTTACTCCAACTGTAAGGACTAAAGCGTGTAGCTCCATAATGGATGGGGCTATATAAAAAAATTTTTAACTAACAACATTAATTTTTTAAGAGACATATGAGACCATGATTAAAATTTCATTGTTCTATCTTAAATGGAGTAAAAGTTTTGTAAAAAGACGCAAGGATGGTCGAATTGACAGAGAGTCTAAAACTAACAAGCAATTTCTTTTGAAAAATGTAATAAAAAGGAATAAATATAGACACATTATTTTTTCTTTTAGGATCAAAAACAAAAATAATCAACTAATAAACCTATTTCTCTTACTTTTTCTATATGAAGCTTCTACATATAAGCGTTTTAAGAAAAAGACAAAACATAATAATTAAGGAAAAATAAAAATAAAAAAGAACAAAGAAATAAAACTAGAGTATATTCTAACTTAATTGGAAGTAATTTGGAAACATTTTTATTTTATTATATAGAAAATAAGCCACCCTTTAAGTTTATTATATAGACCCTTCTACCTTTTTTTTTTTATTGAATAAATATTTTTTTTTTTTTTGCTTTTTATAAAAATTAAGTTTCTTTTTCCTGGTCAGAAGGTTATAAGCAAAAGTTAACAAGTTGATTTCACACAATTGAATTGATTTTTAGAGGGAATTTATTATTAAATTTTGATTTTTTGTTTTTATACTTTTTGTTCTTCATAGGATATTGAATATTGATTTTTACGTTTCTTTCTATATTTATTGGATTCGGTAATTAAGGCTTTTATGTATAATTATATGGTTTGGATTCGTATTACGATTTAATTTCTTTTATTTTTTTTTTTAATTTTGATTTTGTTTCTTTTCATTTTTATGTATGGTATCTATTAAACTGAATTTAAGTAAGTTGGGAAAGAATTAATTGTTTTTTGAAGGGTAAACATCCCCGTTTTATTAGAATTGAATAATATTTAATAAAATTGTATATCTATATTAAAAATGTGATCTAATTAAATCTGAAAGAGTTAATTTAATTTGTGAAATATTTGTTTATAAGGCAACTGTTTGCGACTAGAGTTGTGAATTATTCCTTTTTTAATTTAATGGTGTTGTCACCGTTTTTGGTAGATAAATTGATAACAGAGATTGATATTCAAGAATGACATTTGGTGTATTATATTATTATTCAATTATGGTTCTCCAAAACTTAAATAAGCCAGGTTTTGTGACTCATTTCTGCAAGAATACTTAAAGCTATATTCAGGGTATTTCAGACTTGATAGTTTTCCTTGAAATGGGTGATCGAGTAGTTCCAGACTAACAAAAAATTGTAAGGAAGGGGGGCCTATTTATGGGCTATTTTCACTGTTTTAGAAGTTATGAGTCTTTAACTATTTTTCAACCATAATTGAGTTTTATTTTGTTAAAATTGGAACGAGAAACTTCCACCCATCACCCATTTTAAGAAAGACCATCGAGTCGGAAACATCCTGCATAACTCTTTATGTAATGAATGTAAATGAAAGTTCATATTTAGAATAGATTTGTTTAGGGTTTGATATTAAGAACCATTTTTGATTAAATTTGAGACTTTGCATATCTATCACTCAAAATAAAATCAGGTAAAACTAATGTAATCCTTCTTTGGGGATATAATCAAGAATATAAATTGTTTTTTAGAACTCAGAAAAAATTGGAATAAGATACCTTTTTTTGTCATATTAATTTGTAAGATTTTTATAAATGAAAAAAAAAGATAAATTGTTAGAGAAACAGAAAAACTTGTACAATACATTTTGCATTATTTTTAGCAATTTTCAAAAGTTTAGCAACATTTTAATATGAAAACTTTTTTAAAACTTTTTCTTATATTTACTTGTCAATAGGTTTAAAGAGGGTCAAAATTAAAACTTTAGAAACTAAAAACAAAATTAAATAAAATTTGATACAAAAATTAAAAAAAGAAAAATAAAAAATAATTTACATTTACATGTCCTTTTTTCACTTTTCTTTATTTTATTTTCAATGTTAATTTGTTTTTTTTTTTTTTGTTTTTTTTTTTAAATATTCTTAAAGGCACTTATGTTCAATGATAATTCTACATAAATTGCAATTACAATGAAAAATACATAGCGTAAGATAAAGAATGTAATATGTACATAATATATATATTTATATAATTAACTTTTTAATATTTTTAAATCTGCACTGACATTGAAATAAACAAATATACATATACATATATATTAAAGAAATCAATATTACAATGGTTTATTTTCATTTGCAGTATTATTAAATCGAAAAGATTGAATTTTTCTTTTTTGTAGATCTGAATATATGTTTGATAAATACTTTTTTTTTAATTTCCACTTTTATATCAATACATATATCTCTTCTGTATATAATCCATACATTAATATACAATTTATCTCTTCCTTAGATCCTAAAGTTATGCAAGTTTTTTTTTTTACTTTTTGTGAGAGTACATGAACATTTAAATCAACGGTAATTACAAATGTTTGTTTTAAATGTGCAATTTTTATCCAATTAAAACCTTTGCTGCCTTTTTAAAGTAACAAAAATATAGTGTTTGATAAAGTGATATGATTTTTGGTTTGATATTCCATTATACGCAATTCGTAATTAAATAATGCATGACTTATTTGATTTGTTTTTCTTAAGAGAGATAATGATAGACCTCATAAAACCTTTCATCTTCTTCACCCCTTGATGTGGCAGAATTTTACTAATTAAGTTATCTATTATCATTATTATCTAATGATTTGGAATGCACGGGAATTAGAAGATTAAAAGTGTAGACGTGTAGAATTGATTATACAAATTTAAAAGTTTCATTATTATGGGAATGAGCTGCATTTTGAGTGTTCAATGCTACAAGTTTAATCACTAAAGTAATCTTTAAATGAATTATTACTATTTAAGTTGGAAATTATTTAATAAAATATTGTAAAATAATTTTTAATCTGCTAATTCCAGATATAAACACATTAAATTTAAATAAATTATATTTTAGAAAGGTTGAAAATCATTAATTTTAAAGCAATTAAAAAACAATATCAAAAGTGTTACGAAAAAGTAAAAGTCTCTGATGAAAAAAGTTTAAAGAGATTTAAAAGAGTTAATATAAAAAAGAAAATTGTGCTATTGATATTGTGATATTGAGATTTTGTGCTATTGATATTCGATAAAATTTCTAGAGAATTTAAATATATAAATCAATAACAATTTCAGTTTACTGATTTAAAATTACATATAAGAATGGGTTCTGCTTGACTTTGACTAACTTTATTTTCTAAAAAAAAAAATATTCTTATTTAATTCTTATTTCAGTTTAGATCCTATTTTGTCTAAAAGATTATCTTTTTCTGATTTAAATTCAATTGAAATATAAATGAAAGCAGTATATAAAAACAAAGGTTTTGAAAGGTGTACATTTTCAAAAAAAAAAAAACAATTCTTTATTAGAAAATTTTTCTTAGAATTTTTTATGTAAGAAACATTTTAAAACAGCAACTTCCTTTAGTGTTAAAGAAACTTTATATGTAGGTATATTTAAAAAAAACCATCATTACAATATCTAAAAAGATAATATATATATAACTTTCATTTTTATGCCTTGCTTGCGAAAAATTTTTCGCAGATGTCTAAATTACAGGTCTTTAGCTTTGAGGTGCTGCTAGCGACTACATAAAAAAATTTTTACTTAATATTAATTTTTGTATGTGACGTATCCTATAAACGGTAAATTTCATTGCTCCATCCTAAACGATGTAGAAAAATTGTAAAGAGACAAACGAGCAGACAGACAAACAAAGCGGAACTATTAAGCATATTTTTAAAAATATTTTATATTTTTATCACACCATTTTTTGATCAGTCTAAAAAAAATTTACATTTAATTTAAAAAGGAACAAAAAGAATTGATTAAAAATGTCAACATGTTGATTATAATGTACCTATGTATTTACATTTTATCCTTTTATTTTTAGAATAGGATTATTACCTTGAAGTAACTATAGATAGATCCTATTAAACTCACATCTTTATATTGTAAATAAGATTTTTTTTTTATTTTTTTCTTTTTCTTCTGTTTAGAAAATGAGACACTTTAACTCGTTCAATACATTCTAATGCTTTCATACACTTAAAAACAAAAACTTTATAGCACTAAAGTATCTTTAGTATATATTTCTTTGTAATTTTATTTTATTTTAACAGCTATAAAGGTAAGTCTTTTCTTTTTGAAATTTAATTTTACTTTTTAAAAGTTTCAAAATATAATTTTAAAGAGGAAGATTTAAAAATTGTCATTTAATATTTTTATTATTTTTTTAAAATGTTTATGAAATTTAGGAATTTAGGTTTTTTTTTTTTTTAATTAGACAATCTCAAATAATGCTAAATTAAAAGCTGCGAAATAGTCTTGTCTGAGTTTATTTAGAGGGTAAAGTAATGAAGCTTTAGTAATAAAATATTTCAAGCTTCAAGGTTATGGTTATTAAACCCAATCGAACATCATGAGTTGAAATTCGTTGATTAGGACAAAATAAGTTAAATTCCAAATAATCACCAACCACCAGTTAAATCAAAATAAATAAAGCTGTACAGCATCACAATATCAGAACCAAATACAAAATACTGGAGAGCAACCAAATTTAGCTGAACGCCAAGATGAAAAAAACATTCATTAGAAAAAAATTAACTTAGAAATTGAATAAAATTTTAAATCTAATTGTTTCCAAAATTCCTCTTTCTCTTATAAATTAACCAACGATTTTCTTTAAACTAAACCGGCAACAATACGATCACAAAATTCACAAAAATGATAAAAAGGTTAAAAAGAACTTCAAGATCATCATAGGCGTCACATTGCCGAAAGATGTTCAAATGAAAAATCAAGCGTTGCCGTCTAAAGAATAATATACCGTTTTTATATAATTAAATTAAATCCTATTTTCCATTTCTGAAATTTTGTTTTTAGAACTGTTTTTTTTTTTTTTACCTCATTTTATAAAACTGAAATACTAGTATACATTTCATATGCAAACTTCTATATATAACGATATGTATGATTATATTTTATTAATTCTGATTTTCAATTTCTTAAAAAAAAAAAATTATTTTTCTTCTTATTTTAATTTTCTTCGTTTTTTAGCCTTGTAATCTTATAATGATAAGTTTTGCCAATTTTCTTTTTTGTTTTTCAAAAAATCAGCATATGCTAAATGAATGGGTGAAAAAGAGTGAAAAGTACAAAAAAGCACAAAAAAGAAAAAAAAAAAAACAAAAAATAAAATTAATACGTAAGAATATGTTACAATAGAATTCAGAATCAGAAATAACATTATCATTATTACCTTACCTGTGAAGGTCAATTATTTTAATACTTAACGAAGGGCAGGTAGGCAACAACAATAAAGGACAACTTAGTATCTGAAGATAAAAAATAAATACATATGTTTTTGTACAATGTATCTGTATAGATGAAAAATGTAAATTTTAAATAGAATAAGAAGGATGTAGTTGAAAAAGGAAAGAATAAAAATAAAAAAGGTAAAACCTTTGTTAGATTTTTGGAAAATGACTAAACTACTAGAAAATAAAAGAAGAAAAATGACCAAACTAACACTAAGTAATCTTTTTTTTCGTTTTTTTTTGTATTCTAATCTATTTTCTTTTGCCTTAAAAGGGTTCTTCAATCGAGTTTTTTTTTTATCCTTTTTGAACTTAAGAGTCTCTTTTATATTATGTATAGAACAGTTTTGTATAGGTACCATGCTTTTATTTCGTTTTTGTATTTTTTTGTTTTTTTTTATTTCATAATCATCTTTTCACTTATGTCATCTTGACTTGGTTAAGTACTGTTTATTGAATTTTCTAGTAGTACCTATCAATTTAAGATATATTTTAGTGTTATTTGGAAATTATGTATATGTTATTTTATTACAATTTATAATAAAAAGTCTATGATTGAAATTTTTAAGTTTTATTTAAAAGTATAAGTATTTATTACAAAATATCTTAGATTGTATAATAAATATATGTGCAAACGAAAGTTAATAATATTATTATATTATATACTATGTACGCGTATTTTATGTATTTAAGTATGAACATTATAGTCTTATAATTTGAGCACTCTTTCTAAAAGTATTCTTACAGTAGTAATTTATAAAAATATAATATATTTTGTGTTGTCTCTTCATTTCCATATTTTTTTGTTTTCTTTATAGGTCAAGTGGTTATATTAACACATATACAATATTCGCTTTTATTGAATTTTTCCTTGTAATAAGAAAAATGATTCATCATTTTCACTTACAAACTACAGTAAAAATTACATACCTTTTATAATGCGATGAACATGTGAATATAATTTTTTATATGTATATGACTTTAAAAAAATAATAAGAAGGTGTAATTATTCACTGATTTTCAGAAAATAAGTGTTGCAAAAAGAAACAATACATCAATATGGCAGATGAAAAATTTCGTTATAAATTTTAAATAAAATCTTAGATTAAATTTAATAATACATTACCATTACATGTAGTGTTCCCCAATTCGTATAATGTACAGAAGTTCAAGGAAAAAGTCAGCTTACGTTAGCTGAAATTTTTATTTAATCTCACTTCTACAATTTAAAATGAAAATTTTCTTTCCGTTTTCAATAACCATTTTACTGTTTTTCAGTTTAGGATGCTTACGTCAATGTACTTACTGCCTATGGTAATTTTCTGGGTAAAAACTTCATATTTTATTGGTGTCTTTTAAAAATTTACACTTCTCACAGCAAAAAATATTAAAAATTTGAAATAAAATAAACAATACTGGAATTGCCAAAAATTTTAATAACTGACTTAATTTAAAGAGTTACTTTTAAGATATTTGATTTTTAAATATTCATTTTATTTTAAAAATTTTAAAAAGTTCAAAATTATGCAAACTAAAAAAAAAAAAGGTTTTAAATAACTTTTTGATTAAATAATTAAAGAAAATTTTTGAAAACTTGGATAAGCAATACAAAGTAAAAATTATAAGAAATTGCATATTTAATGCAAAGTAAAAAGAAACTTGAGGATTGAAATGAATAAAATTTATTTATTAAAAATTTTAAAACAAATCACAACAAAATCGATATTCTATACGGTTTAACAAAACATTAATTTTATTCTGTTTACTATAATCTTACTATAATCTTAATGTTATATATAATGTTATATTTTTTTTTCTAACGGAGCTGGAAATCTTCAAAAAACACCAAGAATTTCCCCTTGATAGTGTCAGATTCTTACTGACTAAACCCACCTCCCCCTTTAGGCAATATAATGGGATGAAATCATTATCTGCGAACGCAGTATATTGGCTAGGGATATGAAAGGGTAGGAAATGGATACGGAAACATTGAATTGGGACTGGAACTGTAAGGAAATCAAAATATTTGCTGTCATCATTCTTTAATGCATATTGAATATGTATGGCTAAAAATTAAGATTTTATGTTCGTAATATGTTCAGAAAATGTATAAACATAAATATATTTTTATAATATAAAAATAAATTGCTGGAATAAAAAAGAAACACGAACCTCAAATTTCCTAGATTTTTATTTAATCTTATTCCAGCAATTTACTTTTATATTATAACAGTCCAAAATGCTTGAGCTAGCAATTCACTTTTATATTATAACAGTCCAAAAAGCTAAAGTTTTGCAACCAATTTTATTTTCTACTATTCTATTCGGTTTCGATAAAAGCATATTTTAAAAAATATTTTTTTTACATTATATTTTTTTCTTATACATATATATTTTTTATATTTTTACTTTTACTTTTTTATATTATTTTTATTTTGTATATTGGACCTTTACATTGATAATGTATGCTTTTACATAGAGGAATTAGGAAATTTTTCTGCAAATTCAATAATGAAATTAATTTACGCTTGTTAAACTAATAGGCCATATGAAATATCTACTATGTATAAGAATTTCATTTTTGAGTGTCTTTCGAAAACTATGTTACATTTGTTTTTAATTAGTATGTTGTTTTAATCAATTCAAATCAATAATATAATTTTACTTTCTTTTACAGCTTCATCGTGCCCTCAACCGCTTGCTTGCTAAAAGAAGATTACATTTATCTTAGTTTTGCTCCTATAGTTTTTTTTTTCATTTGCAACTATTATGGTATCATCCGTAAATAACATGGCTTCAAATTCTCTATCATTCTCTATCAAAGGATCATTTGAATGTAACTTATGGAAGTTTAAACTCTGAAATTGACAGAAATAATTAAGATAGAAAAATGTACAACTACCCGAGAATTCACGTTATTTGAATTCCGGCGGGTTCTGACGCAGAAGATTTAAAAAGTTTTAAAAAAGCAGTTAATTTTAATGTTAACAGGAATTAGCTATATTTATTAAAATAGAAATGAACAATTAACTAATTTCGAACATATTAAGTAAAACTTCCTATACAAACTATTTATTAGAAGAGATTATCCAAAGGAAAATCTAAATCCATATGAAATTAAAAACAAATAAAATATATTAATCAGAAATATTAGAGAAAATATAATTATTAATTAACTACTCAATAAAGCCATAAGTAAATTATCATAGTTATTCAAAAATCATCAAAAAATCGAATAGAAAATTTAACATGAAGACAAAGTTTTGTTGAGAATTAATAATAATTAATAATTTGAATTTGTTTTTTAGTTCTAAATGATATTAAAATTGAAAGTAAATTAAAGATTCCGTTTTGATTACAAAAACTAAATTTGATCCTTAATTTTATTTTAAATTTCAAATCTCTCTAAATTCATAAATTTTAATAAGGAAAATCAATTGCTAAGAAATGACAGAAAATAAAAAACATTTTTAGTGTATAATCAGGAAATTAATAAAAAAAAAAAAAATTTGTAACGAAATTGCAATTTGACACATTAGTTGTTTTCCCGCTCTTTTAATTTGAATAAAATTAGAGGAAAATGGAAATATACTGAAGAATTAAATAATAATTTTTTTTAAATTCATATGAAGGATTTGGCAGGGGAAAATAAAGCCTAGAGCAATAAAACCCAATAGGCCTTATTTGACTTTGGAATGAGAAATAAAGTCTAAATCACGAATTTCGCGAAATAGGCTTTACTTCTTATTCCAAAGTAAAATAAGACCTAATTATTTCTTTAAAATAATGGAATTAAAGCCTAATTCTAATTTATTATTCCAATATTAACATTTTTTAATATTTTGCTTTTATAATTTAATTCCTATATATCAGCTTATTTAAGTAATAAAATGTGTTCTTTTTTTTTTGCCACATTTCACTCCGTAGTTAGTTTTTTTTATTTCATAATTAAATAAGTTCGACAAGTTAAAAATGAAAGAATTTGGTTTAAATCCAACATTCAAACTTATTTCACTTTTTAATGTAATAATTTTGTCGAACTTAGTTCAGTTATTAGAGTTGGTTACAAAATTTGGATTGCCTTTTTCTCCGAAATATGAATATCCATTAGTATACGGGACTCTAAAAGAAAAGGTGGTTTATAGTTGGTTAAAAAACCAGGGTTGCCGCTTTTTCCAGAATATTTATAAATATTCTGGAAAAAGCTTATAACTCTGATTTTGAAACCAACTCTAAATTCTCTCCTAATTACAAAGAATTTCAAATCATGGGGGTAAAAAAATAATGTTTCAGCTTTCCATACAAAAGTATTCAATTTTGATTATTCTCTATGAAAAATAATAATAAATTTTGTGAAAATTTAGACATTTCTATGAAAAACAAAAAAAATTGTTTTGAAGCAATGAGGACTGCTGCTCCGCGCCAGTTCGCCCGTGCGGTAGCAGAAGTAGCAGTTCCCATTACTTCAAGTGAAGGGAGTTGTGAAGGGAAGGGCTAAGGAAGGGGCGAAGAGTTGCTCCATGGAAAGGGCGCGAAGACTGCAAGGCTAACCAAAATATAGAAAATTGTTTGAAACTTGTTGAAAATATTCGGATTTTACAGTCGACTGCAAATTTGGAATTTTAATAATATAATAATTATATAATATTTCTAAAGTGAAATAAAGCCTATATAGACTTTAATTCTTTTTGAAATGAGAAATAAAACCTACCGCGAAATTTTACCAATTAGGCCTTATTTCTCAACTCAATTGTCAAATAAAGCCTATTAGATCTTATTGCTCTAGGCTTTATTTCTCCCTGTCGAAGGATTCATATGATGAGTTTAATATAAGAGCATCTTTATTTAAATCAAAAATTATTCAACTCGATTTAAACGCAATAGTCATAGTTTAATCACTTGAAAATCAGAAAAAATTTATTAATTGTATTAAAATATTACAAATTTAAATAAATTTCATCTTTGATTTTTAAAAGCTTAAAAAGAAGAAACTAGATGGACAGTTGAATAAATAAATAAAGTTTAACAAAAATATTAGTTGAAGTTTAGTATGTTAACATTTTAATATTAATTTCGAAAAATCCGGTATAAATTGAATTTTAATTACAAGATTAAATTTTTTTTTTGACTATAGAAATTGATTGATTCAATTTTTAATTGAAAAAAAAATTATAATAACCTTGGTTTAGATTTAGAATCAATTTGTATTATTAATGTCTAAGGACTACCAGATTGATGATTTTAAAATGTTCATATTTCATTTTAATTGAAGTAAAGTAAGGAAGTGAAAATATATTTTATGATTAAAAATTGATTTTTAAGGGAACAACAAATAATTCGATAAGGGTTACTTTCAATATAAATCATATGAGTATAAAAGGAAATTTAAAACATAATTTAATTCTTTTTCTACAGTTTATAGATATATATATATATATACCTAATATGTTACTTTATTTTATGTTGAACGACAAAAAAAAAAACTAATTTTATGAATTTTGACTAATAAATCTAAATTTCTTAAATATAAAATGTCATTTTATTAATGATTTATCATTTTGATCTTTTAAAGAAAATCAACCGGATATTAAAAGAATATAAGAATTTTATGAGATATTAATGTTATGTGCAAAACGTAAAATTATAAATTTCTTATTCAACATATTATAAATCAAAATATGAACTGATCTGAATAGATACATCTTATCAAATTCAATTCCTTTTTGTAATTTTTGGGTCTTTATAGTGATTTGTAAAAAAAAATATATTATTTGGCATTTGTCTACAAATAATTTTTTATATTTTTAATAAAAATATAAAAAAATTTTTTAATAAGTTTTTGAAAAAAAAAAATGTCTTTTCTTAGAAATTTGGTTCTTGTATTATTTAAGAAATTCCTGTATAAATAAAATATGTCAGTATGTCTAAAACATTAAAAACATGTTTAAACATTTTTAAAAGGTAGTCACATTTTGCATTAAAATTTGTAATTTTTTATAAACTTTTTTGCATAGGAATTCATGAAAAATCATGAGACACTTTTTTTAAATTTTAGGGACACTCTATATATAACTTAGAAAAGCTATTATAACACGCGTAAAAATATAATGTTAGTGACTTGCTTTTTAATGCTTCCTTAAAACAAATTACAAATTTACACAGGTGTTTGAAAAGAGCCAATTTTCAATTATTGACTCATAATAGCTTTCAAACAGAGCGAACTGAGGTAACTTAAACTTATTCTGAAAAATTAGCTCAAATCCTCAAAATTTTAAAGTTCTCATTAAAAGCGTTCGCAAAATACAGGTAAACCATAAGTTTGGAAAATTTGAGTTTTACATAAATTTATGTTACAAAAAATTATAAAAAATGGGGCAGTAAATTCATAATGAATGAACTACATAAAAATAGTTTTACTTTCTCCATCTTAAATGTTTGATGTTCTCCATCTTTGATGTTTTGTAAGCACACGGTTTCAAGAACATACAGATAGAAATGACAGAAGAAATGAACAGATATACAGAAGAAATGAACAGATAGCGGACCATCACTTAAATAATAAGTAAGTTTTTGATAACATTGATAAAAATTTGATAAATGGGCTAAGAAAAGATATAAAGACTTAAAGAAAAAAAGCGGTTAAACATTCAATAAAATTGAATTAACTTATTAAGTTACCTATTTAATGCATCAAATATATTTTTCTAATATTTGTAACTACAGTTACTATATTACTTTAAATGCTTTAACTTAGTAGAATTTTTATTCTACACATGAATTTGAGTAATTTTTCTAATAAATTTAAATTTCTAATTTAAAATGTCACAATACACTCACAATATTATACTTTCCACACGTTTTCTGATAAGTATCTCCTTCAAATTTCAATTATATTAATGTTAACATTGTTTTCTAAAGAATTTATTGTATATATTTATTAGATATTTTATTAAAAGATAATTTAATGATTAAACAGATATTTGATAAAAAGGCAAAATATATTAAATGTTGATTTATCAAAACATTCTAAAAATGAATAAAAAAATATGTATAATATTATTTCATAAGATACTTAAAAGGATAGAAAATAAAATTCTTTTGCGAGTAATTTATTTTATCCGTTATTCGTCAGCAAATATTTTATATATTATAATATACCTTATAATATAATATATTACATTAATCAAAACTAGGTAAACAAAACTATAAATTTATACAATAATTCTATCATCCAATCTAAGTAAAATGTCAGTTATAAATATAGTAAATTACTAATAAAAAAAACTTTCCCATAATTATATTCCTAATTTATAGGTTGAATTTATACTTACTATTATCCCATCAGTTATCAAAATAATATTAAAACAAGGTAGAATGTAAACCAACGGTTTTTAAAAGCGCACATTTCCAAAACTCAATACAAACTGTTTAGAAGTGTGCCTTACACAAAAATTTGAAAATTTCATGTAATAAGAAAAAATGTGAAAATAGGACATTTTTGAAATTTTGAGGGGCCATAAGTCCGGAATTCTATATAACTAACAAAAGCCGTTAACACACGTAAAAATATATTATTAAACCTTTAATTTTCATGTCTTGCCGAAGAAAAATTTGTACAGGTGCCTAAGTTACAGGTGTCTAAAAATAGCAAATTTTCAATTTTTGAGGCGTAATAACTCTTAAAGAGGGGGTGTTACCAAAAAATTTTCTGAGGAAACTTATACTAATTCTAAAAGTTCTTTCTTGTCTCAAAATTTCAGGTTTCTATCTAAAGAGGTGCCGGAGTTATGAAAAAAGAAATTTCATGCAAAATGTGGTTTTCACATAACGGTAAATTTAAATCGTAAATTACAAAATATTACATAATTTTGATATTGTTTTATATAGATAATAAAATTTTCGATCTTCTGGCGGTTTTAGATTGCAAAATTATTACGCAGAGCCCGAGATATGTACATCTGAAAATGGGACTTTTTCGCAATTTTGAAGAGCTGCAACTTTGGAACCCTTTACAATTAAAATAAACCTTTAACACACGTAAAAATATATTATAGTAGCTTTAATTTTTATATCTTGCAGAAGTAAAATGTGTACAGGTTCCTAAGTTACAGGTGTTTAAAAATAGCAAATTTTCAATTTTTAAGCCCTAATAGCTCATAAACAGGGGGTGATCCGAAAAAATTTTCTGAGCAAACTTATACTAATTCTAAAAGTTCTTTCTTGCCTCAAAATTTCAAGATTCTATCTAGAAGCGTGCCGGAGTTATGAAAGTAGAAAAATCATGCAAAATTTGGTTTTCACATAACGGTAAATTTAAATACTAAATTTAAAAAACTTGTATAATTTTGATATAAATTTACAAAGATAAAAAAAATACCTGTCGAATGACGTTTTCAGATTGAAAAAATCTTAAGCAGAACATAAGATATATGCATTTAAAAATAGGGCTTTTTCAAAGTTTGAGGGGCTGTAGCTCCGTAATGGGGGGGGCTACATGAAAAAGTTGTTCCACAAAATTATTTTTTTTATGAGACCTACCTATGGTTAAAATTTTTTTTCTCTATCTTTAACGGTGTAGAAGTTTTGTAAACAGACGGACGGACGGACGGACGGACGGACAGAGTGAAACTAATAAGCACATTTTTTCAAAATTTTTTTGGAAATGTGCTAAAAAAAACTTTTATTGAAGAGCACATAGGTACATAATAGACAGTATTAGTTGTATATAAAGATAAATCTAAGTCTAAATTTATACATATAAATATATATATATATATATATAATATATATTTATTTTATATAATATATATTATATATATATAATATATATTTATATATTGTATAATATATAGTATAATCTTTTGAGCATAATACATGAGAAAAGATATTTGTCTCCTTTTATATTTATTTACTTTTTTTGTGGTGTTGTAATAAAAGAAAGTTCTTTAGATTCGAAATAAAACTATACTAATAAAAATTTGAAAAAATATAAATAAGTATTGATTCGGGTAGTCTTATTGAAAGTGAAAGTAAGAAATCGTACAATGTTGATTTAAATTGTTAGATTAGTTTGATCAGAACTGTATTAAATTTGATTTATTTGTAATTATTCTTTGTTGTTCTTAAACTTCCTTTACACTAATTGCCAATCAATTGACAATAATTTCATTTAAAATTTAATTTGATAAATAATTAATATATACTGACAGGTGTTTACACCTGCATAGAAAAAGATTGGCAATAAAATTTATCGCATTTGTCACTTAATGTAAATGAAAACTAGTTTCTTTGGCTAGAACAAAAAATTAAATAGAATAATTTCTGAATTTATTGAAAGTGTTAAAAGAAATACATATTATGAAATAGATAGTTTCATAGTGTCAAATAAAATATTTTTGTTTTCTTAAGGGAGGTGGGAATCTTCCAAAGATACAATGATAATGCAATATATAGTCTAAGGATTAGGAATAAGAGAGGATAGGACAAGGATATGGAAACCTTGAATTGGGAGAATAGGGCGGTAAGGAAACAATGAATCCGCTTATTATTATTATTACTAGCAAATCCATCAACAATTACAACATGCAGTGGTAGCTAAATAATACCTTTTTGTAAATAGGAATTACTTTAAAAACAAAACAAAAATATGTCCTAATTAGAAATAATATCAAAAATAAAAATTACATATTCATTGAAAGTTTATTTCAAAATTGGAAAAGTTTTGACGTCAACCATATGCATTTATGAATGCCAAAAATCGAAAGGCTTAATCACCCGGCGTACCCAAAAAGAATAATGAAGAAAATCATAGAAGGGTGAAACGAACAAGGGATATTGAACGATATAATATAACACATAAAACAAAAGTTTGACGAAATAAGTAAAAAGTATAAATAAAATCGTCAATTAAAAATGGAAAATATTAGATTTAGAAAAAAAAATTTTTTTTTTTTTATTGCATTTCTCTGCCACATAAATGTGGACAGGAAATTACACAGCCTTTCCTGTTCAGGCGTGGCTGTAAATGTCGTAAGGGGGAATAACTCTTACGACGTGTGTGGGATTCGAACCAACACTTTCTCGGTGTTTACAGCGTATTTTATACGCTCTTACCCACTAGACCACCGAGGCCCCATTTAGAAAAATGAATTTATAATAATTATTGTAACTAATAATTATAAATTATAAGAAAAAAATATGTAAAACTTTTATTTGATTAAAGATTCATTTATAATTATAATTTATTTCATTATTACAAGTACATAAAAAGCTAATTGACCATTATAATTTACTAGAAAAAAATATTTAGATGGATCTAATACAGAAGAGTCATTCTGTTTTAGAAATATCTGACTAATGGCATAGTATTTCAAATCGAAAGATTGCGGATTATATTATATTAAATATTATTAAGGTAATAACCAATATTAATAATTTATATCATAATATAAAAGAAATAAAAAACAAATAATTCTGATATAAGATAATAAATGGCGCAGAAATATTATATTAGAAATAATCTTAAAACAATAACTTCAATATGATTATATTATTTAAAAAATTTTCAAAAATATAATTATTTAATTTTATTATAGTGTTTATGTTTTAATATTTCATATTTTAATTGTTCAATTAATTTAAATTAATATCTACATTTAAAATAATTTCTATAAATAATATTATGTTCCATTAAAATTTCTACTATTTGCAAAATTAAAATTTTTATTTTCATACTTACTATAATAATGAATATGTAACACAGTATATAAAAAATTTGTATTCTTTGTTTACTAAAACAAATATGTTTTCATGATGGAAATTGTTTCTTTTAAAATTTTTGCATACATCTTTTTTTATTGATTTAAAATATTTATTTCAACATTCACCAATAATAGTATTAATTACTTAATACACAAATTTAATTAACTATAAAAGCATTTTTAATTCTTTACAACATATTTCATTTATTACAACAAAAACAAACAAAACAAAAACAAAAAAATTTTTAATTAATTCACAATTTCAACCGATCATTATTAAGTTCAAATAAAGACTAAATGTCAAGTACAGTTTTAAAACTTAAACTTGGTCTTCTTTCTTATATTACTATATATTTTCTCTCAAAATTTTTTTTTATGCGAATTACAATTTACAAAACAAAACATTGTTTTCTCTTTTTTTTTTAAATATTTTACTTGACAATTCACATAATAAAAAATACGATTTATGAATTACATTAATACGATACTCTTTTGAGTCTCTACTAGTCTTTAAATCTCTACTCTATATTAATACAGTACGCTGACTCACTGACCACTGTACACTGTACAATAGAGGACAAGTTTTGTAACTCTCTTACATTAAGAGAAAAACTAAATTTTATTTTAAACAAGGTTTAAATTTCTACTTAATTACAATTTGAAAAGAAGTTTTAGCGCCAAACTGATTATTGAACATACAGTAGTAGATGAGAGTAAAAAAAAATGAAAAATTTTATTATACTGTTAAGCTGACCATAAGGATAACTTGTATTGCTCAAATTTGGTTCAAAAATAATACAAAATTCATTACATCAATATTTTGCTTTCAGAAACTGAACTAAAATTTTATGGCATTGAAGATAAACTATTCAATGAACTTCGATTTAATCTTCTGTTGGCATAACATCTACAATAGGTATAATAGGATTTTATAATATGATAATCATCAAATTTAAATTAATAACAAATTTTAATACCTAATAATATTTTCTAAGTACTTCGACTTAGAAAAAAAAAGCATAAGTTCGATTATTTTTTTATTTATTATTTTATTTAAAAATGAATCCTCTCTTTTTAAATTTTCCTTAAAAACACAAAAAAAAAAAATATCAAATTAAAATTTAAATAGAAAACTTTTGTTATTAATATTAGGTTCTTTAAACTTATATTTTCTTCAATAAAACAAAAAAAAAAAAAAAAAACTGTTATTGCCGACATCAAACTGTCTTGAATTTATTAAATTTACATGAAGCCACAGGATTAAGTCCAATGTACAGAGGAATTTATAGATTTTTTACTAAAAAAATATGCCAGCATTGAATGAATATTTTCTTTATTCTGTTTTTATTTTCTCGTCTTATTTTTATTTTTTTTATTTTTTGTTTTTACGGAAATCATGATAGTAAATTTGGCGTCATTCATTCTAGTGAATTTTTCCAAGACAGGAGCTGACATTTCAATTTTTTTTATAACAAATTTTTTTTTTTTTGCTATTGTTTATTTTTTTTTTTTTTTTCGTAGAATTTGTGGCAATGGTGGTAGCAATGGTGCCTATATAATAGCATTGAATGTGGTGTTTTTAATAGGTACCTTACTCCAGAATATAAACAAAATTCATCAAAATTGTAGTCTTAAACTCTATATTTTTTTTTTTTATTTATTTTTTTTTTTTTAATTTTTGAAAAGAAAAGTTAGTAAGGCGTGAAAAGCGGGGAAAATTATTATAGTTAAGCTTTTACTGAAATTATATTTTTGGTTTTGATATTTTTAGATAAAAAAAATAAGGGAAAAAAAAAATGTTTGTCGTTTTGTGGAAAATTAGTAGAAATTACTGAATTTTCAATTGTGAATATATACTAAAATAATAAAAAAATATAAGAATTTAAATTAGGTTTTGTGAACTATAGAAGCCCAGCAATATTGCTTGGATAACTAGATTTTGGAAACATGGAAAAAACCAGTATGATACAATAAAACATTTTTTCATACAGTAAACCATTTTTACAAGAAAATCAAAGAAAAAATACATAAATACAATGATAAGAAAGCATTACTGAAGAGAAGGTACACATTGAAAACATAATCACTATACGAAATAAAAAAGAAATGAAAATGCATTTGTCTTACATCTCTAAGAAGCATTGCATTCAATTTTATTAGGAAGTCGAATTTATTAGAAATTTATTTGTTTTATTAAATCAGATTATATAGGGTGTTTCGCCAATAACCTGGCATAGAACTAAGGGTTGTTCTGGGGTTCAATGCAAACAAAAAATTCTTTTGAATATCGAGTCTATTCTTATCTGTTTAGGAGATATAGGATTTAAAAAATTTTTTGGGTGACTAAATAATTTAATTTAGTTTTATATAAATTAGAACCCTTTAAGATAAAACAAAACCAAGTACCAATTTAAAAAGTCTAATAAACGCGTTATTAACCAGATCTCTAGGTTTTATAGAACCAGATTTATTGGAGCATAAAATTAAAAATGATCAACTCTTTCTTAAAAACAAAAAATCATTTAAAACTTTTTTATTCAAAAAATAACTGTATTAACATAATGATTTTTTTGGGGTCCATTATTCCCTTTATTCTCCTCTAAATTTTAAGCATAATGTCATCATCTAGCTCAAAAAGTTAGGAGTAAAAAAACTTGGATCAATTTCCAATTAAATTATTTAGGAACCCAAAAAATGCTTTAAGCCCCATATCTACAGAACGGATCCACCAAAACAATATCCCACCGCACCTCCAAAAGAATTTTTTGTTTGTTTTAGACCTCAGAACAACTCTTAGTTCTATGCTCGTTGGTTTTTTAGGACATACTTTAGTCAGTTTTTTCGTTTAAATTAAGTTATTTGCATATACGGGAAATTCGGTTGTTTGCTGTATCCTGCAAATATATGTTATATTATAATCACTTCTTAGTCAAAATATTTTACATGAAATTGATTCCGAAACATTTTTCGTATGAAACGTTTATAGTTTTTATACTATTTTTATTTTTGATTCTTATAAGATCATTATTTGAATATACATATAACTATTTTACATAGATTTTGAACAATAAGAACTCATCAAAAAACTTATAACCTTTTTATATTTCTTCAAGATTTTGTTTTTTATATTTTTTATGAATTTTTATACCATAATGTTGTTAAATAATATTTTAAAATCTTTCTTAAATTTTATATTCATTTTAACTTTGAAAGTTTTTTCTTACCTTGGAAAATGTTTTATGTTTCATGAAAAAAAAACTTTTTATTTTATTGAAACTATTTTTTTTAGTTTTATTTTTTCAAAAATACAACTTTTAAATCTTATGATAGAACTGAAATTACGATTTCGTCTTAAATTTTCAGAAAATTGTACACTATTATAGTTTATGCTTTTAATAAAGTGAGAATATAAAGTCGAATAAACACCTACTAATTTTTTTTTATGTTAAAAATTATTTAGAACTATAGGAAACTATAATGTTTTAAAGTAAGAAATAGGGATCGTAATGAAATTTTTTTTTTAAATCTTATTTTTTAAAATTTTATTTTTTAAAATTCTATTTTTCTTTCAAAAATATTAATTATTCCAAAAAATTGTATACATATTACATCAAAAAACAAATGGGGAACTGTAGATATGCATTTTACAAAAAAAGTCAGCAATCAGACAGCCCATATTATTGTTGTTGAAATATGTGAGTTAAAGGCTTTCAATAATTTGTTGCAGAGGTCTTTCAAATCTTTAATTGTTGAAATATGTATATATATAAAATATGCAGTTAAAAAGGATTTCAGAGTTTGTTACAAAATCAGGGTTTCAATAATTTCTTTAGCAGAGGTGTTTCGTTGAAATCTGTATGTATAAAAAATAATTTAGAAGAAACGTTAGAGTTGGTGGCAAAAAATAAGATTTTAACCAAATAAGATTTTGAAAAATAAGATTTCATATCCAACCCATGAAATACATATAATATATGTAAGTATGTAAAGAAAAAAATATTTATTGTCAAATCAACAGAAAATAAAAAATAAAAACAAAAATATCATAGTTAAAAAAATAAGTAAAGAAACATTTTTCTTTCATTTTTTCTATTTGAGTTTATTTATCTTGTTTTTTAAAGTTTTCTGTTTTTCCTAAGAAAATTGTAAGTCTAATTCAGTTCCGTACTTGTTTTACTTTTAATTTACTTATTATTATTATTATTATTTTTTATTGAATATAATTCAAATTATATACAATAGTGATTTAAAAGCACTAGCTGCCAGGGCTATCGGCTTTTTCTTTTACAAATTTACTTAGAATTAATAATCCCTTTAATTTACTTAGAATTAATAATCCCTTTAAGAATAACAGTAAAATATACAATTCAATTTTAGCTGCAAAAGCGCTAATAATAAGTTCAATTCAATTATTATTTTATTAAGATAATATTGACCTACTGACAATAATTATTCTTTAAAATTGTCAAGGTAAGGTAGATAAGATAGATTTGATTGTTTATTTACTGTTTACAGAATAAAATATTAGTTTATATAACAATATTTTATTATGTAATAAAGAAATAAAAAGGTAACGAATCTCATTAAAACGAAGAGGTTAGTAGTCTGTGAATCATTGTCGACCATAAGTTTGAATTTCTTAGATTAGATCAAAGGATATAGATATATAGTAAGGAATTATTAGTTTTTATTGTTTTGAAAATTTCATTTATATTGTAATGACAGCATTACGGTTATTAAGCTAACGCTTAAAACTTCCTTTTTTTTTTTCTGTTCATTTTTATCACACTTTTTTATTTTTGTGTGTTGATTATCATGAAAAGCTTTAAGATGACAAATTAGTTCTTTTTATTCGTCATTTAAGGACATTATTTAACAAGTATAAAAGTTGTTAAGTTAGTAGTAGTAGTATAGTAACATTAACCATTGAATATAAAAATAAAATAGTTTCTTATTTTTTAACAAGGATATATATTTGATTTTTTATTTTGTTTATATATATATATATATAGTTTAGTTACTTCATATCAATATAAACGTATATACATATATATACATTATGTGAAATAAATATTAAAAAAGAGTTATTACTGTATATCAAAGTCTGCGGTAAAATAAAAAAAATAAAATATGTAATATGCACTAAATTAGCACATTTATCAAATTTTTTTTTTTTTAAATTTTACTAGTTTCACTCTGTCGGTTCGTCGGTTCGTCTATTTGTAAAATCTGTACATGATTTATAATAGGATAGTGTAATTGTAATTATGGATAAATCTTTTAACAAAATTAATTTCTTAGAAGAAAGTTTTTATGTATCTCTACCCATTACCAACTACAGCACCTCTATGTTGAAAAAAAAGTTTATTTTCAAATGTTAATAGCTTAGGCTGTGCTTAATATATTTTCAATATAAAAACCCTAAAAGACAGAATATATTATAAAAGATATAATATTTTAATTTAATATATTTAAATTTGCCGTTATATAAAAATAAAATTGTGCAAGATTTTTCTTCTTTCTTATTTCCGAAACGCTTTTGGGCTTCATGCAATTTTGAGAGAACAAACATTTTTTAGAATTAATATAAGTTACCTCAAAACTTTTTTTTATATCTTCCAATCTTTTAAAACTTAAAAGTTATTTTTAGACATTAGTATCTAATTTTTTTTAAAGTAAACTAAAGTAAATTCTAACATATTATTTTTAAAAGTCTTAACGATTTTTCTTAATTATAAAGGATTTGAGATTGAAGTGAGTGTCTGCCTTGAGTGAAACTGCCTTTGTTGTATTTTGGAAAATGTCCGTTTTTAAAAATCTTTGATCTTACCTCTAAAAGTCTTTAGTTTTTTGGTTTTTATTTATTGTCACTTATTTTGTATTTTGATTAGACGTACAAAAAAATGTTAATACGCTATAACAGATTTGGTAACTGAACAGATTTTAAACAAGGGAAAAACCAAAGAATTCGATTGTGAGTCGATCTATACCCTTGAGCCTATATCTAGCTCGACTCTTTTAAGGTGTCACAAAAGTAATGGCAAATTTATTATACCTTTGAACATACGTTCAAACGGGTATAAAAATTAGAGAATAACATGTGAATTTCTAACAAAAAAAATATAACGTCTTCGAAAAGGAACTAAATATTTGGCAATGCTGAACTACAAAAAAAATATGTATATACCTAGTTACACAGTTAAAGAGTTTTTAGATCTTAGAATACACAGTATGGAAGAAAGCGGCAAGAACATTTACAATAAAAAATAGTGTTTTAAAAGAGGCTATGAAAATTATACTAAAATTTATTATAGTCTTTTAAAAATGTTAGCAAAGCATTACCTAAATAATAGTTAAAAAAATTTGATTTTTCCAAAAAAAAAAAAAAATATTTTTAAAATTATAAAAGCAAAGTAAATTTTGAACATTTTTTAAAAGTTTTTAGTAAACTTTTTAAGTTTACTGCCTTATAAAAAAGATATGAATATTTAAAGATATAATAACATTCCTCAAAAACTTTGCATCTTGTTGTTTAAAAAACCAGATCCCTTCCAAAACCCAAAATGTTTGCATCTTCTTGTAGTCCCTATTTCTTTATTCTTAATGACTTTTAATAACCATACAGGAGACTCCCAATATTGATGAATTAAAAAAATAAGAAATAAGAAAAGTTTTTAATATATATTTTCCACAAAAAAATAAAACAAACGTAAAAGATAGGTAGGTAATCGGATACTTAAAAATGATTGTAAACATCTTTAAGTCGACTTTTGTGGGTTTTATTTTTGTATTTTGTTCTTTTTCTGTTCTTTTTTAGCTTTTTTTAGAATTTTACTTTTATTCTTTTGTTTTGTTAATTTTCAAGAATATTTTTTTGTTTTTTGTTTTGTCTTCTTCTTGTTATTTATTGTCTGCCTTTGTAGAATTGATTTACAAAAAGAAAAAAAAAAAAATCCGGAAAAAAGCGGATTTGTAAAAAGAAAGGAATAGAAAAAGAACGGACTTTTATAGAAAAAATAATTTGTTGGCAATTTATAGTATATAAAAATATATATACAATATTTAATTTGTTAAAGAAAATTTTTATATAGATTTTTATATTTTTAATATTTTTAATTTTTAATATTTTTGTTTTGGTTTTTAGCTTTATCTTTAATATTTTCCATTTTTAAATTAAAAACAATTGAATAAAATTATTAGAATTAGATAATTACTCGTGGATGTATTGATTTTTAAAAAATTTTTTTTTTTATTTTTTTACCTTGGCTTACAATAAATCTGCCAGAAAAACTTTTTTAAAACAAAATTAATAAAATTTAAAACAAATAAATATAATTTAAAATTCATGTTAAATATTTTGAATATATTAAACCACTTTGTTTTTGTGAGGGTCGGTTAGAATCGTGAATGACATTAATAAGATCAACGAGCGAACATTAATGAGATCAACGATATCTTTGGCAAATGGAAATTGAGCAATATGGAAAGTTACTGGATGTTGGAAGGTGTATTAAGAAGAAGGATATTGATGTTATACTTGAATTTAACTATTACTCTTTCCAAATAGTCTAATCCTTCTTGTAGTTTTCTCATAAACAATTTGAATCTGTTTAAAATGATAACAAGCATTTTAAAACATTAAAAGAAGTATAAGGCAAATGATTCCTTGCCTGTTTTTATTAATTTTAATATATGTACATATTACATATTTCTACGAAATCCTTTGGTACTTAATTAGAATTACTCTTTAAGTTAAACATTTTATTATTTTTTAATCTAAGTTTTAAAATAAAAAAAAAATTTCAATATCATTGTTTCGTACGCCCCATAGTATGTCTACAATATTATCGATCTTAACTTTTTATCACTATATTTTACTACTATAAGTAGTTTTAAATAAAAAACTACAGTACATTTACAAATGAATCTTAACAATTAAAAAATGAAAACAAATTTTGAAAAGATCTTTTATTTTAAAAATACGAAAGTAGGTATATACATACCTATATAGAACTCAATTTTACCTAAATAAGTTCTAACAAATCTTTTCAACTCACAAACCTTTATATTAATTATATTAATAATTCAGAACAAGGATAAAACCACTAATATTAAACTTTTAATTAAATCTAAAACCTTTACTTTTTCTATACTTTTAAAATAAAAGATCTTTTTATTAATTTTTAGAAGAAATTAACTTTCCTTTTTTTTTTAATGCATTTCTCTGCCACATAAATGTGGACAAGAATTTACACAGCCTTCCCTGTTCAGGCATGGCTGTAAATGTCGTAAGGGAGAATAACTCTTACGACGTGTGTATGATTCGAACTATACACATATATCAATACATGAGATTCTGAATTAGAAGGGATTTTGTAGTTCGTTTTAAAATCAGAATTGCCCCTTCTATTCAGAATATTTATATATATGTATATGTAAGATTCTGAATTGAGAAGGATTTTATAGTAGGCTATAAAATTAGAGCTTCAATCATTTATTTAATCGGATATTCCTTACTGTTTGAAAGACAACATTTTGTCCAAGTCGATATTTTGCTAAATCGACATTTTGTGAGTCGACATTTTTACAAGTTTAATAATTTTTTTTTGGCATTTAAATGGCAAAATATTTATTAATGTCATTTATTTAAGAAAATGAACCAAAGCCCAAAATTTTATTTTTTCTATTTAAATTCATTTCGTGTTTTTGACTTTAAGGATTTTCTACTTTAATTCATCCAACTTTATCATTTATGTTTATAAACTAAATAAAAAATTTTGAATATTCTTTAAGAGTTATATGCTCATATTTTGTTGTTTTCATTATGTTGTTGTTGTGTTCCTCTTGTGAGACTTAAATTGAGGTAAAAGTTTTATGCATTAAAAAAATAAATTAAAATTGCATTTGATATAACAATTGGTGTTAAATTAAAAAGAGAGCAACTAAGTTAAAAATTAAATGAATGTATAGATTAAAAAATGCTAAAGTCAAAATTTATACAAATGTGCGAAGTGAATGAGTTCTTAATTTTTAATCATTTTTGTATTTAATTTGAAACCATTTGTTGCAAAAATCTCAATTATAGTATTTAATGTATTATTTTATTTTTGGATTTGTTATTGTTTTTTTATTATAATACAATAACATGATTTTTTTTTTATTTTCTTTTTGGTTCAAAAGAAAATTATATATATATATATATATGTATGTATAATAAAAAGACAAGTCAACTTTTAAAATTTCAAGTCACGTAATCAAGACAAGAGTAAGACAATTCAAAGGAATTATATAGAAAAGGAACACTCATATATGTACGTACATAAATAAACATATTTGTAATTTTTGTATTACTATCGAGAAAAGCCAAATATTCCAAAAAAGAAAAAAAAAAACAAAAAAACGAAGAATCTAAAGAGCCTTAAAGTTTACTATATTTTGAAAACATTATCTTTTAAACATTATATGTACATAAATTTATTTATTCTTCATACATAGATAGAATACCTACATATTATTACAAAATTTCTAAGACTTGACTTGGTCAAAAAAAAAAAAACAATTTTATTTTCAAAGATAATTTATGTATTCATGTATCTAACAATGTTTAGATAATGTATGTGTACGTATTATGAAAGTGATTTATCCAGGCACAAATTTTTAAGAACACTTTTTTTTTGATTTTTTACTAAAAATAGAATGCTTTTATGATTTAATGTTCCTTTAAGGGTCTAAATTGTATAAAGGTTTTATGTATCTAAAAAGTATGGTGAAATGAAACAAAATGGAAAGAGGAATAGAAAAGCTTTGATGAATTTTTAATCGTTTACTCATTAACAGTAGATTATTTATTAGTAGAAGTACTTTTTTGAATTGGTTAATTGGTTACAATTTGCAAAATAATCAAAACCATGTTTAACGAAATGCAGATTTAATATTAAAAAGATTCAAGTGCATATTCCCCTTTCTCTATACCTGGAATAATACAATTGGTTAGTGTTATTATAGACTAATAATTGGCGTGAAATATAAAATACGCAATAGTATTTTTGAACCATCGCGATTTTTTTTTTTAAAAGATGAAAATATGTCTGCAGTTTCTTTATTTAAAAATTTAGGCGAGCTCTCGGGTATGCTCGGATATAAAATACGCTCGTCGTAAGAGTTATTCCCCCTTACGATATTTGCAGCCACGCCTGAAAAGGAAAGGCTGTGAAATTTCCTGTTCACATTTATGTGGCAGAGAAATGCACTACAAAAAAAAAAAAAAAACCGGCTTTATTAGTCCTTTTTTATACCTTAATCTCACTGGGTATTATGTGCATGCGTACCTCTCAGCTCAGTTCTATTTTTTTCTTTTTCCCAGTCCTATAAGGAGCATATGGTATTCACTAAGACATTTATTTTTTATATTTGAATAAGCTTCAGTTTCTGAAATCAATATTTTGACAGCTCTTACAGGACGAGATGCGGGGATAGTGAAATATGTTTTTGAAAAGATGACATTACTAGGTATCGTTGACATACATTGATATTGACTTACAAGAGATCCCGTTATTTTCAAAAAAGCTGGTTTCCCTTTAATATTTTCCATTTTTAAATTAAAAGGAAGTGAACAAAATCAGATAGATACTAGACTATGCACTATTGTTGATTACTTGGCTCTAGCTATTGTACAAAACTTTGACACACAAAGTTTTATTTGTGGTTGTGCACCATCTATGATCAGATACAATAATTATTTTATTTTTATTTTCTTATAATATTTTACCAAATATGACAATGGGACATTAATTATAGGATATACATATATGCTTAGTTTTTATTTAATTATATTATACTGATTATAATTTATTAGAAATATCTATATTATTATTTAATTAATATATATGACCCAGCCGAGATTTGAACCAGAAATCTTTCGAATCCCTACATCATTGGCTTAACCACTACATAATTGGCTGAATCGCAGTTTTTATTACGGTTTCAATCAAACAAAATTCAATTATTTCTAACTATTAACCAGTTGAAATCTACCCAATATAGTGATTGCGAACATATTGTTAAAATAAAATAAATAAATGATATGTTATTAAATAATAATAATGGAGAGCAACATGTTGATTTTAACTGATTTCTTTTTAATGCGAATAATGTACAATAATAAGAAGAATTTTCTTTTGAATTGTATAAAAACAAATGACTAACGGACAAACTTGTGTAGGTTTCGTTTTTCAATATAAAAATTTAATTAAATTTCTGAGAAAATGGAACAAAAAATAAAACTTATGGAAAGATTTACAAAAAAAAAGTTAAAAGAAGATAATAAAATTAAGAATAACACAAGGGTAAACATGAGGTTAATTGTATATGCTGTTCTCGCCTCAAGGTATGAAAGTGTAAAAATAGGATATTGCTGTTTTCTTTTTTGTTAAGTAATTTTTGATATGATATTATTTTTTACTCTTTTATTCCTACAAGTACATATATACAATATTTTACGTATATTAAATTAGACAAAACAATATTTAATGTGTTTGTTTTAATAAATTTGTATTTTGTGGTTTAAAATCTTAAAGTTTTTTTGTAAGAAAAAACAAAAAAAAAAAAGGCTTAAATAATGTTAGTTTGATATACGTGACATTTAAAACTTTAGAAACAAAGTGAGGAAAAAAATAATCAATTTCTGAATTACATTCAAGTGCTGGTAAATGGTTAAGTTCAATATAATATAGAATAAAGAGTTAAGTTAAAAATAGAGAATATAAGGAGAAAATTTTTGATCTTAGAAAACAAAAGTAACTTAATTTTTTTAAATTATAATCGGTGCTTAAGAATTTATAACAAAATTAGTAAAAATCAAAAACGTATTATAAATTTTAAATCTTAACCTTTTCCTTATTAAATTTTAACTAGATTTTTATTTTGAACTTTATACCCTTTCCTGCTCCTAATACTTAAGAGATAGTTGAACCGTTTAGAACTCAATGTTCCCTGATTGATCTTCGTCACCTCGTAGAAAGTTAAAAATAATTATATAATAAAAGAAAATAATCAAAGTATGGAACAATAAAATTTGGCCTTAGTATTTCTAATGTCGGCCTCTTCCATTTTTCTATCTGAATTTTTTCTTAATGCTTAAGTTATTTCTTATTTAATCCAACTCCTACATTTTAAAATCAAACTTCTTTTTATTTTTCGTTTCTTTCTCTATTTCAGAATCAGTACACTGATTTGCTGTTAGAATGTTTATACCATTATTTATGTATGGATATAGTTGAAGGATTGTTTGGTGGATAGAAAATTCTATAATCTGAGTGAAGCTTGGATTTTCAGATGTCCTTTGGAAGATCTAAAATAATTCAGCAAACCTAGTTTCAGTTAACACAATTAATTTAACATCTTTTTAATGTTTTTTTTTTTTTTTATGAATTATATAATAAACTTGACTAGTCCTTTAATTTAACTTAATCAATAAAATTCTCTTTTTATATTAAGTAAAGTATAAATCCTTTAAACTTAATAAGGAGTCAAAACGATTTACTTTATTTTCTCAACAAACTAATTAAAAAGAGTTTTTCTTGATTACATCTGAAAACTTTTTATATATTTATAAAATATGATGTGTAAAAGAGAACAAAAAAACATAAAAAATACATTAAAAAAATTAAAAAAGAAAATAATAAAACTTTTCTACTTGTTTATCGATTATTGGTTATACTGAATAATAAATACCAAGAAAAATCTTTATTAAATGTTTACTTAAAAAAAAAAAAATCGATTCTGAATAATTTTTTTCTTAATTTTTTTCTAAAGTTTATAACCTTCAGGAGAAATTAAATCTTGTAGGTGAGGTTCTGTGATTAATAAATTACTATAACGTGAGATTATTTTAATATTGTTTTGTAAGGATCTAATAATAAAAATATTGTAAAATAACAATAAAATTTAATTGGAAAATTTCTGTTTTATTCGTCTGTGGTTAATTTTTTATTAGTTCTACACAGAAAGGAAATATTTTTATGTATATTTATTACGTATTTATGAATTTTAATGTGATTGGTTTTTCAAGTGTCCTTTACACCTTACATAAGAAAATATTCGAATCTAAAGAAGAAACTCAACAAAAAGATTTTATTGTATTACGACATTTCAAACCACATTGTATATGTCTGCTATTTAATCTGTATGGTTAATCTGTATGTAAAGCTGATAGCTCAACATCCCTTCAATCATAGTAAATGAAATTTTCAAATTTACTTATTTTATGTCAAAAACTTAATCAACAAAACCATATCAAACCTTATGGTAAACTGAAATAATCGAAATTGAAAAGTGCTACAAAGGTAATTGTTTTCTTAGCCAACGATTCTTATCCTTAATATTTAACTTTATATCTATAAATATATGCATACTATATAGTTTTCATATACATATGAAGATAATAAGATAATTCAATATAAACATTATAAATGATTCTTATTTCTAAATATTTAAATATAATGCTTAGTGCTTTCTATAATATCTTTACATTAACTCCATCATTCGTTTATCATAAATATATCCATCAAAGTCAAGGGCATAATACTTGGTTTTATTTATTTTTTTTTTTTAAAACTATCTAATGATTCAAATATATATTCTGATCTCATCGTTTTAATATTGGTACAGAACTATTAAAATATATTTTCTTGTTCTTTAAAAAGTACAAAATATGGATAAGAAACAAAATGATTACTGATAAGGTGAAAAGTAGAACAGGAATTAAAATCTTTAAATTAAAATCTTAGAAGCGTAAATTAAAATTTAGAAAACTATGGAATACTCAAACAACAGGGCAATATTTTCAGAACTTTACTAGAATTTTAATTTTTTAAACTTTAGCTCAATTAAAGAACTGAGTCTATTATACGAAATCTTTAAATTTTCAATTAAAAAATTGAATTTCTATTGTCCTGACCGAATAAAAAATTAAAAATAAATTTCATAAAGGGTATTAGGTGTCAAAAATTGAAAATTCTCTATTTATACAACCCAAATGTTGTTTTGTACATCTATGAAAATTTATCATTAGTAAGTCATAAAAATTTAAGTTCCAATGTTCTATTTATAAATATGATAACAGATTTTCTTAGTAGAATTAGGGTTATAGAGCTATACGCAGCCGTTCAAAGTTGGAAGAAATCTCTATTTTTATAATTTTTTCTTAGATATAAAATTCTAAGAAAATTTACAAAATTTGGTTCAACCAAAAACAGTTTTTATAGTTTTTTGAAAAATTTGTGTCTTTAAGAACCATTGAATTTAGATTTCGCCTTGTTTATCTATCAGATAATATCATTTTAATTATTTCTAAAATCATAATATTTTCAATAATATATACATACGTTTTTTAATATTTAATATTAAATTGTTTAATTTCACAAAAATTGTGTAAAAAAAATTATGAATTTAATGTCAAAAAAAATATTTTATGCGTGTATCCTTTTATTTTGTGAAATTAAATTTAAGATTTTCTGATATAAAGTACAAATCATTAAACCCACAAATTATTATTGTTATTATTATTATTATTGTGTTTTTTCTTTTTTTTTTGTATAACCTTAAATTTATATAATAAAAAAAAAAAACCAAAATTACATCCTATTCATCATTCTTAAATGATGTTTTATTATATGAAAAGGATCCTAGATGAAATTATGAAACCACCAATATGGTATAATACTATTATACGTAATATATGTGTATTGTATGTAATTATATATGTATCTAGATAAGAATCCTGTAATAATGTATTGATTTAACCCATATTGAAAAATTACGTGTGTCCACCGCACAATATAATACATATAATGGTCACCATTGTTAGATCATTTTACATATGTTACCATTTTTTTTTTTTTTTTTACCCATAACATATACTACAGCACCACATTCTATTTATTGACTTTATTTGAAATTATAATTCAAAATATTGTTGTTTTTTATTTTTTTTTATTTTGTTAACTTCATCCAGAAATCAAGTATCACATTATTTTCATGTATTTACCCATGGTAAGGCTTAAAAGTGAAAATATATTGAAAGAAAAATTTTGGATAAGAGTATATATAGTGGTTTTATAAAAAGAGTCTGTACAAAAATTATAGATACATTGAACAATATTTTAAATTTGTAAAAATGGACAGACATTTTTTGAAATTATTACACTTTTAGTTTAAATCTTTAAACAATGCAGTTTATGATTTCCTCGATATTAAAATGCTTTGAAATTGATGTTGAAAGCAATGTAAAGGGATTTTTTTAAGTAAAAAGAATTTGAAAAAAAAAAAAATGTTTTAACTGTGTGCCATTCCAATAAAACTAAATAAAAAACTTTAAGATACGAGGAGAGACAAAAATACTAAAGACAAACAAAAAGGACTTCAAAATAAAAAACTTATCAAAGATGATAGCTGCAGCTAAAGTGCAAAGGTTGCCCATACTTTTGTTTCAATCTTATGTTTTTAGATGTCGAAAGAGTTAAGCGGAATTTGTTTTAAATATTTTTAGAAGCAGAGGCCTCGGTGACATAATAGTGCGTAAGAGCTTATGAAATACGCTGTAAACGAAGGAGTGTGGAGTTCGAATGTTACACGTGTTGTAAGAATAATTCCTCTTTATTACATTTACAAATGCACCTGGAAAGAAAAAGCTTATCGTTTATGTAGAAGGAATAAATTACAAAAAAAAATCTAAGGATTAACAAAATGTTTGCATTATAAGATAATGTACTTTAATCTTAAAAATAAAAATTAACTATTTATAATAGATAGCCTTATTAATTCTTGTTTTCAACTAAAAAAGTTAAAATTTATAATAACTTTAATAATTTGTAATATACTGGAGACCGTATCTTTAGTTTTAATCATAACTGTATTCATTTTTTTTATATTACTTATAATCAAAAATAAGTGAGTGGAAAAAAGGGTTTATATTGTTTATTCACTCTTACAGTTTATTTTTTAATACTCTATCTATAAAATATGATTGAAAAAGGCAAACGAACCAATTAAAAATCAAATATATTATATAATGTATATATATACTATATATATATACATATATAGCATTAGTTAATTTATATTCACTTAAAAAAAAAAAAAAATTAAAAGAAAAGGGTCCATTTATTGTATTTGAAAAATTTAAACATTTATGATCGTTCCATCACTCCCACTACCATTAGATATACAAAAAGCTTTGAATACAAAATTTCAAAAATTTCATATTCAGAATTTAATATAGTCTGCAAAAAATACATACATATATTAATAATAATATCACAAATATTAATGTAATAATAGTATAATAGATAGATAATGTAAAATATAAATATTATATATATATAAATATATACAAAATAATATTAATACATATCATTATTATAATCATTATTATTATAATCTATGCTATTAGCCATGCCACCAAATATATTTAAAAATTAAGAAGAGTGTAGACTAGGCTGTGCCAACTCTAGGATTCTCTCCCAAATATCAAAACGATTGTTTCTACAAATTTTAAATATTTAAGTAATGTGATAATTTTTATTTAAATTTCGGAGTCCTATTAGACGTACTTGACACAATTGCGCCAAACTAACTAAACTTTAAGCTAAAAAACTTAATCATATATTACAAAATTTCAAATTTATATGTTTTTGAAGTACTAAGATATAAATAAACATATATAAATTTCGAAGCAACCCGAATCAGTTGTGTTAGTCTAACCAAATTTTTCAGAAGTCGTTGACTTAAAACTTTACTTGTTTTGACAAAATATCAAATATCTAGCACATATAAAAAAAAAAAAGTTGTATGTGACACTTAGTCAAATCCTTGTTCGATCTTGTTCAATTTCAATAGAAAAACTGAAATTTACAAAAAAAAAAATGAAATGATAAAAATTTCAGAATTCTAGGTTTATTATTTTTGAGTTACATATTGTCCAGACTTTAATACCAATTTTCAGCAAGATTTCCATATATTTTATATTTTTCCATATTCATTTCATCTCCTTTAAGATGTCACAAATGTAATATCAAATTTACTATACCTTTGAACTATACGGGTTTAACTATACGGGTGACGGGTATAATATAAAACTAATATAAAACTAATATAAAACTAAAACAAAAATATACATTGGTACCTTATGAAAAATTGATGAAATAGATTTTATCGGCTCTATTGATGTGTTTATACAATATGTTTATAAAATATATATATATGTGTATATATATATTTTTTCGGCATACTTTTATGGCAATTATTAATATGAATATTTTAAAAAGGTATTCTAAATTTTTTTGAACGTCTAAATTTTTTTTCGTTTAATCTGACACTACCAAGGAGATATTCTTGGTGTCTTTGGAATCCAAAAAAAAATAATAATTTGGTCAATAAATCAAGGATAAACTGAGAGTAAAATATTTCTATTCAAAAAATGTTCTTAAAATTATTTAAAAAACTTTACTATTGTTTTGAATAAAACCTGATGTATCCTGGCGAAGAAGAAAACTTAAAAGTAAAATTAGAAGAAAATATAATTTATCTTGCAATAAATTGTTATTTATTTAACACTTATATAAGTAATATGTTTATTCGGCAAATAACATATAAATATCAATCCCTGAACTTTTAACGTATGAAACCAAAACACTTGGTGTCAAATATCATGACTGATATCATAAGTTTATAAGTTTATTAATATTTTAGATTTATTAAATATTCAAAACAAAGATGAAATAACAAAATATTTCATTATGTTGATAGGAACACATTAAATATGCAATTCGAAAATAATATGAGTATATATATACAATTTTCATAATATATATCTGGCTTTTTGTATCTGTACTAACTGCTGCGTTTTATCTTTTATCAATTTCTTTTTTTTAACTTTTGAATACATCAAATTAACTTAGCCATTGCAAGTTTAATTTTCTGGGAATTCATCGTACCATGCCCGATACGAGTGGCAAGGAAAATCTAGGAATAAAGGAATATTTATTATAAAAACTGTAATGATGTGATCGAATTAATGATATATAAAGCAGTGATTTAACTTGGAGTTTATTGTATTGCATCACCAACTTTTCTAATACATTTCTAACACAATATGCTCTATAAGCTGATAGATACTATAGAAGAAGATTTAACATAAGGAACCGTGATTCTTTCAAAAATTCCTTATTTGGGAATTTATAAAATGGAAGAAAAAAAAAGACTAATAAGAAAAAGTTAGGTGTTATTGAACTTAGTCATTTTTGACGATTCAGTGGTGTTACTTATAGTCGACTGATTGTTATAATTGACTATTATTCCTAATACTTACATGGAAAGAGACATAATATATTAAAATTACAATCTAAAAATACAGGTATAACACATTATATGTCCATTTATGTATAAGTATATAAAATATCATTTTTTGAAATATTCATTATCATTTCTCTAATGATTATTCGATGATTTTGCAAAGGTTTGCAAAAAATTAAAAAAAATAACGAAACTTATTAATGAGCTAAAAATTTCTATGATTACAGATGATTTTCTAAAGATGATGTAAATTCTTTGTATAAAATCCACAAATGTACGTATGTATATATATAAATATTATAATGTTATATATACATTTATTTATAATAATATAATAAAAATGTTTATATTAATATTTTAGTTTTTTTTTTATGTTTTAAGAAATTTTCTTTCACTTATCCTAGAAGGAAAAAATAACCATGAGAATTTTATTAAAGTCTGTCATTTTCATGAGTTATTATAATAAAAGTAAATCAATATGATATGTTTTGTTTTTTAAAAGTTCTTAAAAATGATATTATGTAATAAAAGATTTAAAGCTTTAATATTAAATCTTTCAATAATTAGCTTCAATATTAAATAATTTAACTATATTTGAGTATATCAAATTTAGTTCAGATTTTATCCAGACAATGGCAGATAATAGTAAATTTAGATTAATGCAGATCATATAGATTTATAAAAAATTATATAAATGTTTCTTATATGTAAAATATATAATTAGTATAATGTAATATAATAAAAAATAAATGTATATAATTATTAAATCGAAATATAAAATAAAAAAAAAATAAATAAATATTACTGTATCACATAATAGATGGCGCACATATAAAAATATTAATTAGTTTTTAATATAGTCTTGTATAATAGCTACTGACAGGTAACTAATGAATGCAGGCTCAAAATGAAACTAATGATTTGAAAAAGTGAAGTCTAGTAAAATATGAATAATAAAAGACTTAATAAAATGTTATTTATTCGGTAACATAATGGATACAGCTTAAATTATAGCAAGAAAAACAAAATAATATCAGATTGGAAAACCTATTTTTTATTTAACTTTGAATTATTCGTTCAAATGTGATCTCCACTCCATATTTAAGGTTAAATTAAAATATTAATATAGGTTAAGTATTAATTTGTTACCAAAACGATAAATTTTTAATCAATCGCAGAAAATATTTTTATGTACACATCTCTAGAGTCAACGGAACCACTTGAATTTTAAAGCATTAAATTTTTAAAATTGGAATGAAATCATAGAAAATCGTGAGAAATAATAACAAATAATACCAAATAATAACAACAAAAAAATTTTACAGGCAAAATAATTAAATTTGTCCCTTTATTCTTTTCGTATTTTATATTTTGAAAGGAAAAAAGATAAGAATAAGAATTTTGAAAGAAAATTAAAATAGATTAATTTATAAAAAAATATTATTTTGATTTCTTAAATCTTTATTGCCACTTATGTATAAATATGTTATAATCAGTATAAAAAACGTTAATATTTAAAAAAAAATATTTTTCTATTAAAATTATATGGATTATTAAAATCATGTTCTTTTTTTGTTTTTTTTTATTTTTTTTTATCTTTAGCACATTTTTAAAAAGTAAGATATAAATATCTAAGGACGGATATTTAAACTCTAAAATACCTCCTAATTTTTTTTTCATATATATTGCGAGATCAAAAACTTTGAAGTAAAGAGGGCTGTCACTCCCAAACCCCCGCTATAGAAATGAATGAAACACTGATTTTGTAACTAACTCTAAGCTCTCTTTTAATTATATTTTTTCATAAATATTTCAACGTCAAAAACCTTTTAAGAAAAGAGATTTTAAAAAACGAAATTTTGATAAAACAGGATTTTGATAAAACGAGATTTCAAGAAACGAGATATTGTTGAAACGAGTTTTTAAGATACGAGCATTCGTTGCGCTCCCACATTTATATTATTTGTACGAAAATTTAATCCTAGCATCGAGAAAAAATGTTATACCTAATAAAATTAATTAATGTTGTTATTTTATCTTAACGTTGTTTTAAGAATGACTTGAACAAATTAATAAATAAATATTTTATTGATCTGAAATCAAACATAACTCTGTTCTAAGAATATATTATATAAAAGGTGTTAAAAATAAAAAAAAAAAAACCATTTCTAATAAAAAAAGTATCAAATTTACTAATAAGAAGTTAAAATTAAATTACCATGGGAGTTTAAATAAATATTTGTATGTTATTATATATATTATATATAACTCATAGGATATAATTTCTTATTATTTATTATTAAAACCATCGGCTGTTAAGCCCATTCAAAATTGAATACTAATATTAATTTAAATAAATAAATAAAGAATAATTAAAAAGAAAATTGATTTATAAGTAATTAAATTGCATACTTATAGGAGAAACACTTAGTATTTTAATTGGAATCATTGTAATGTGAATGTTGTAATAAATACTTCCTATATCGTGTTGTACTATTAATTAAAGATAAGTTATCATAACTTAATCCACTGTTACCACAAGTAAATAATACTTTTTTAATTTTTTTTTTTTTTGAACTTTTAAATAACATTATTCTAATCGTTTATCAATTTTAAAATATTAATAATAATAATCACCATAATTCTTAAATATGTTTTCTTGAAGTATATGGTTTTATTTATTTAAGGTTTTGGAAGGCGAATCATAAGTATATGATTGATAAGTGTAAATTAAACTTATATTGCATAATATTTCAAATATAACTGACAATAACGAATCTAAAATAAAAAAAAAAATGAAAGATTTCTATTAAAAAACATTAAATAAGTAAACAATTTTAAATATGTTCGACTGCTATTCGAATGAGTTTAAAGATACAAGCATAAAATAAGGAAAATTTACATTTTATTTACATAAAAATAAAATATTTCTAAATTTTATTAATCTTAATATTATACAATATCAATTTAAAAAAATGATAATGATTTTAAAATTTTAAAATTACGATCATTTATGGCTGAATATATGATCTGCACGTAACGTATTACTAATATAGTATAGTAATTAAACACAAAAATGAATTTTAATTACAACAAAGTGCTTATACAACTTTAAAATATAATAAAATGAAACTTCTTCTTCTTCTCCTTTCAATATATAGCCTATTTAGGGTGTAGTGAAATTGAAATGAAATAACAATAGAAGTATTTTATAATTATAACTACTGTTATTTACATTTATTTAATTTAAAATTTTAATTGCAGGTACAGAATGTTTGGCTCCTAAAGTTGAAAAAGAGGTCGAATTAGGTTGTTTCGGAGTCGGAAGGGAATTTTAAATAGTTTTCAAGATAATGTTAATCAAAAGTTTTTATGTTTGTTCAAAAAGAAAAATAAAACAAATTTTATTTTTTAGAAAGTATAAATTGTAATATGTTAAAAATAATTAATACTTAATTTTAATTTGTATTTTAATGATCTACTTTTTTTCTATAAAAAACCATTATTAATTTACAAATTTAATTTAATTTTTAAAACTTCGAATCTCTGAACTTAATCTAGTTTGTCAAAAAAAAAGAAGAGGAAATATCACCGCGGTAGTTTCTTTTTCAAAGATTTAGGTGAATTATGTTACATGATTTAAGAAGCTTTTAAAGTTTCTTCCTCAAAGTGGTATTATCGTAACATAAATCATAAGAAGAAACATAACACTAATTCTTGTCGAATAGATTCTTCTTCGTTTTTAAGGTGCACTATATGGATACAGAGTCTAGCGATTACTCAAGCGGTAATTCAGCCTTCATTAATAAAAAAAAGACACAAAAAAATCCTCCTAAAGTTTTTTGTTTTAATTTATGTTCTCAGAATTTTATTCATCCATTTAAGCGTTAGTGGTATTGTATAAATTTTTAATTCTTTTTTTTTGTCTAGAAATACGAATATGAACAATAAAGGTACAAGTCAACGTCTGATAAGAACCTTAAATTTTTTTTTGTTTATCATTTTTATGAATTTATTTTTTTAAAACTGCTAGAAAACAAAATTAAATTTTGCATCAATTTTTCTTTATTAAATGTTTGCCTTTTTTTTTTAATGCATTTCTTTGCCACATAAATGTGGACGGGAAATTACACAGTCGTAACATTTACAGATGTCGTAAGGGGAAAAACCTCTTACGACGTGTATGGGAACACATACTCCCTCAATGTTTACAGCGTATTTTATACACTGTTATCCACTAGGCCACCGATGCCCCAAAATATTTGCTTTTGTAACCCAAAAAATTAAATGTTGGATTTTAATTTCAATACAAATTATCAATGTTCAGTGATCAGTTCCGAAAGTAATTAAGGACCATATTCTTGTCACCGGATGTGTAAAATAGAAAACAATTTTAAAATTGCTGTATTAAAAGTTGCTAAATTTAATTAGGAGAAACAAACAAAAAATAAAAACTTAAAAAACTCTTAAATTTAATTGGTCATAAACGATTTAGTGAAAGCTTATAACGACTGCAGTACAATCGATGACTGTAGTAAATTTAAAAAATACTTGATAGCATTTTTTAACATTTCAGACTCTTTTAATGTAAAAGTTTAACAGTTCTTCTCTTGACCAAAACTGAACAAACCGAAACACAAGTACATATTAACTATATTGACTAATGATATTGTTAAATAAATAATACCTTTCGTTAAAGTAATTTAATAAAAAACTAAAATAGCATACATAGTACAAATGCATTACCGCGTAGGTAAAAAATTTTATGTGTTGGCAAAAAAAAAAAAAAAATAAAAAAAAAAAATTTCAATTATTAATCTTCAAATATAGTTCCATTTTATAAAAAGTTAATTAAAAAAATATTTTAATTAAATTATTCTTAAAACAAAAAAAAAAAAAAAAAAAGAAATTTACAAAAATTACAAAACATTTTAATTAAAATATGTACTCGTATCTATTTTTTTTTTTTGTATTAAATATTAACAAATAATACCTGAAATAATACCTGAAAAATCAAATTTTAAATTTAATCTTAGTTTTTTACATAATATTTTATATTTTTTTATTTTTAAATAAAATCAAAGTGAAAATGATAACAAAAAAAAAAAAAAACAATTCAAAGAAATATTGTAATTTTATGCGTAATTATAAAATAAATAAAACGAGATACCTAATAGCTATCATTAATTAAATTAAAAAAAGAAAAAAACAAAGTTTTGACTCATGAGAATTTTGTTGTATTTACTTTAAAGAAATTCTTTTCTTTACCACCAGTATTTTTCAATTTGATATATGCAGAGTGTCCCGCGTTAACTTGCACATGGAGTGAGATGTGATGGGGAGTATCACAACGAACAAAAAATTATATGAAAAGAGGGGGTCTATTATGGAACCTTTCGAGATATGAGAAGTTAAAGATGTTTTAGTGACTTTTCATAAAAAAATCTATAAATTTCGAACGGCTTGCTAAAATGAGATAAAAAATAATACATTTTGTAGAATAAGTTGTCAGCTAATTTATGTGTATTAATGATTCCCATATACCCAACAGTTATAAAGTTATGAAGGTTCAAAATAATTTAAAATGAAAAAATTATGTTTCAAACTTAATTTTCTTTTGAAACACGCTGTATTTGAAGTACTTGTGCTTAATAACTTTTTCCCTATCTCTAACCATTTTTGAGATATAAAGAATAGAAAACATCTTTAACTCCTCATATCTCGGAAAGGGTCCAGAATAGACCCCTCCACTTCCATACAATTTTTTGTTTGTTGTGATGCTCTCCATCATCACTTGCTCTATGTACAAGTTAACGCGAGACACCCTGTATATTATATTATATATATATGTATATTATTTTGACTATTTTTGTTCTAAAGTTTTTACACAAATTTGCAAAAAATTTAAAAAAATTTTAATAAGTTTGACGATATGTTCGTCCCTTTTTTGGTTTTGTTTCGAAAACTTCTACATCGTTCAAGATAGAGTAACGAAATTTTAACCATAAATAAATCTTCTTCAAACACTAATTTAGTTGGATACTTTTTCATGTAAACCTACCCTTTACAGCTTATAACTGTAATTCTAGTTAATATTTTTTCAATCTGAAAATGTCAAATTTTCTAAGCTTTATACTAACATTTATATAAACTAAAATTTTGGAAAATTTTCGATCTGCTCTATTTAAAACATAAAACTTCAAGTGAGAAACTTGAAATATTAAGAGAAGTATTAAGATGTTTAAGAATAAGCGTAAAATAATTCAGAACATTTTTTGTTTTTTATTCTCTTAATACTTATATAAAATGTAAGTATTTGTTGAGTTTTAATATGTTATCGTTAAATTGCTTATTTGATTTATTTGGGAGGGGGACGTAATTCCGCTTTTCAAAATCCCGCCAAGACAAAATTTCTCTATTGCTAAAAATTCAGCTTTTTTTATGAAAATTCTACTTTTTTGTAATTTTATTTGCTTTTTTATTTTTTATTACAGGGAAAGATGAAAAATAAACCGCAAATATTTTTTTTTATAAATAGCTACATGGAATTTTATTATATGTATTATTATTTTCTATAAAAAAAAGAATATATAAATATTTTTATATTTTTGAAACAGAATTAATTCGGGGGTATTTTAGAGTTGATTACAAAATTAGGATTATACCATTTTACCACAGTATGTATATATATGTATGTATATGAAATTTTATATTCAAATTAATTTCTACAATAAATTAAAATTTTACCATTTTTTGTAGTTTTTAATAAATACAATTTAATAAAATACTAAAAAAAGCGGAATTTTGTACCAGACCTGGTTTATTATCATATTATTTAACTCTTTAAAGAAATTATTTTAAGAAAAATTACATAGTATTGTAAAATAATTATAAAATCAATTTTGCTATACTTTTATACTATTCTTTTGGAAATGTGCTACATTTAAAATTCTTGGTTTTACCCACTACTTTGTTTTTAAATATAGACAAAAAAAGAAAAAAAACTGACAAATAAACAAAATTAAAAACATTAAAATACAACCCTTAACCACTATTAATACGTACACTCATATTTTTTTAACCTTTGTCATTTTCAATTCATAAATTTTTGTTATAAAATATTATTTCAAATACACATGTAGGTACCTACATATAATTTTTTAAAGATTATTAAATGATAATTTAATATGGAATAGAAAAAGCATTTAATTTAAATAATAAACTAAAATTTTGTAATTAAAAAAAATATATTATTAAATTAAAAATGATCACAATTAATACGGACACTATATAATAAATGCAAAAAGAGAAGAGTAGCAGGTAGTATAAATAAAACTAGCCTTTACCGTTAGAATAAGATAAACAAGAAACACATGATTAAATTACGTTTTTTTTAATTTATAACTTTAATATATAATTAATAATCATTATGACGCGCGGTAGACCTATTTCTGAAGATTTACGCAAATTAATAATTGAAAGACATCAAAATGGCCAAAGTTATAGTGAAATTTCAAAAATTTGCAAAAATGCAAAAGGTGTTGGCCAATTATATTTTATTAACGGGACTATGAAAGCTGCATATTATGTAAATATTTTGAAAGAAAGCCTACTTCCGTCTATTGAGAAGTTGAATTCTTATGGAGAGTTCATATTTCAACAAGATGGTGCACCGCCACATACCGCTAAGATAACAAAAAATTGGCTGTAATCAAAACAAATAAACGTTTTGGACTGGCCTTAATCAAGTCCTAAACGTGATTGAATCTGTTTGGGCTCTTATGAAAAGGCGTTTAAGAAATGAGCCCCAAAACCTATTGTAGATTTAAAAGTGAAAATTAAAGAAATTTGGGACTCCATTACACCTGAAGAGTGCCAAACTCTTGTAAATAGTATGTCCTCTCGAGTTGAGGAAAAAATTGCCTCAAAAGGCGATGTCACAAAATTTTTTTTTTAAATAATTAGTAGTTGTACGAATTAATTATTGAATTCAAATAAATGAATTCAATAAATTTTTTGTTATTATATAGATAAAATTACTTTTGTTGATTATTTTTTATTTTGTATTCAACAAGTCTTTCAAAAAATATAACTATTTTATTTAAAAACAAATTCTAATAATAAAACTATTGAATTAAAAAATATGTATTTAATAAAAAAACTTGCTGTACGTGTTAATATTGGTTAGAGTAGAGTCGTATTTGAAACTGATAGCATGACATCACATTTTTGCTTACAACTGTACTTTGGATCTATTAAATTATTTGAGAATTTTGATTTTTTTTTTGTTTTTAATTAAATAGAGTGCAATAATTGAACTTCTGAAACTTTTGTTTTTGTTTTAGCATCTCGCGACTCATTGAGCCATTATCAAATACATAATGTGTTATTCAAAACAAAAAAACAAAAAAAAACACAGTCTAAACAAACAACAAAAAAAAACATAATAATAAAAAAAAATAAATTTCAGCAACCACTAAATTCTAAATGTGATATGATAATTTAAAAACTGAGACATTCTGAGTGATAAAACTGATAAGCAATAAACTTAACGAAATATTTCTTTCGTTAAAAGAAGAAATTAAATAACAATAAAGAGAAAAACAATATTGATTTTTAATTATATATAATTATAAAGTAAGCATTTGATCAAATTTTTAATTTAGTAGTGATCGTGACTTCAAAAGTATTAAAACAAAAAATGGGAATTATTATGCAAAACTTTTTGTTTGTTTTATTAATAAGTGTGTTTGTTGGTTTAATACAGGTAATTTAGTATTTTTAGTTCTTGTTTACTATTTTTTTTTTTTTGTTTACGAGAACATTTAAACCAAGAAATAAAGTGTGAAAGATGTAAAAATTTTTTTTAATTTCTTTGTTTATAAATTTTTTGTTGTAAAATTCTTATCAAAAATTAAAATAAAATTAAATATGGAATAATAATTATTATTTATATAAATATAATAAAACATTTTATAGTCACTTGTTTATATTAATTTTGTAAAATATATTGTCATTTAATTAAATAAAATTTAAAAAAAAAAAAAGTATAATGAAAGTTACATGAATCAAAATAAAACTTATTAAAACAATATTTATAGAGACAAAAATAATCCATCTTACTCAAAAAGAAATGGAAAGATACTAAAAATGTTTTTGTGGTTTTTTTCTTTGAATCTAAAAGGATTTTTTTTTAATGTACTCAGAACTTGGACAATTTACTTTAAAAAACTTATAAATGAAATTTAAAATGATCTATGAAATAAAAAAAAAAAAAAAAATGTAAAAAATTAAATCGAAATATGATAGCATACGAATTTACATTTAAAGTTGTGTCGTTCTAAATGATTCAACTGCTTGTAATGGATTAAACAATAAGAAAAGCTCGTCATATTATTTATTTATTTAAAGTTTTTTTTTTTTTTTGTTTATTTAGTTTATTCTATGCCGCCTAAATGTGAAAATTACACAGCCTTTCCTTTTCAGACGTGGCTGTAAATTTCGTAAGGGAAAATTATTCTTACGACATGTGTGGGATTCGAATCTACACTCTCTCGGTATTTACAGCGTAAAACTTGTAAAATTATTAAGTAATCGTAATCAAAAGTTTTGAGTTCGATTATTGTAGTAGTTCGAGTCTGTGCATACGCTATTATCCACTAGACCACCGAAACTCCTATTTAAAATTAATTTACAGTTTTATTTTCAATCATTTAGTTATTGATAAGTTAGAAATAATTAAATAAAAGATTAATAATTATTCAATCGCGGAAAACATACTCGAAATAAATTTTTTTTTGATCAAAAACAAAATGTTTTTTTAATCTATCTAATAGTCTTTAGAAAACGTCCATAAAACGAAAGATTTTCTTGCTAATAATATACTATACATTAAAGAACGATTTGTTAAGTTTATTATTAGATATAAAATTTTAAACATTTTAAATATTCACTGTCAAAAAATTAATTTTAATTTTTAAAATAAAATTGATATAATTCTATTCAAACGATTTTGTTAGAATATTGTATTTTTAATATCTGTAATTTGAATGTACCATTTATTTTATTTTTAATCAAAAATATGGGAAATGATTTAATTACTTTATTAATAGAAAAAATTTCTTAAAACGGAATCCTTAATTAAATATACTTAATATACACAGATTATGTCAGTTGTCTTTTTGTATATAGATTTAATTTTTAGAAACTGAATTTTCTACAAAAAAAACAAGAAAAGGGTAATTGTGTAGAAAAATTTGAGTATATATTAAATATAAAAAAAATTTTGAGATGCTTTTCGTATATAATTCCGATTTTTATGTTTTTATTAGGCATGGAGAACTTCTATTTAAAAAGACATCAAAAACTAAAAAAAAAAAAAAAATTTAAAAGAACCAACCATCTTGAATATATTTTTTTTTTTAATGCATTTTTCAGACACAAATGTGGACAGAAAATTACACAGCCTTTCCTGTTCAGGCGTGGCTGTAAATATCGTAAGGGGGAATAACTCTTACGACGTGTGCGGGATTCTAACCCACACAACCTCGGTGTTTACAGTGTATTTTATACATTTTTACCCATTAGGTTACCGAGGAAAGATTTTCCTTTACTATATTTCAAAAGATTTTCCTTTACTTATATTTTTATCAAATGTCTTTGTATGTTCTATAATAATTTTATTATTAAAGTAGATTTGAATTACGTAATTTAAAAAACAAAAACTATATTATTTCTTATTAATCGTGGAAAAATTTTTAAGATAGATTTTTTTTTTACACGTTTTTCAGATACGTACTTTAATTTAATTAAATGTTTTTAAGTAAATTTAATAAATAATAAAAATCTATGATATAATTTTTACAATGGTTGTTTTCAAATCAATAAAACAAATTCTTTTTAATTTTTTTTTTTTTAATTTAATTAAAGTAATTATTTTTTTTTTTAACTTTCATTAAAAACGAACATAATTTAAAAATAGATAAGTAGATATTTTTTGGTAAAATTATCTATTAGGTTAACATAATATTATTTAATCTGATTCAATTGATTGAATCTTTACATAAACACATAATGTGTGAAAATAATAAAACAAAGAAAAAAGCACAAAAAGAATAAAAAATTTGATAAAATGAAAACGAAACCGAAAAGTTACAAAAATATTTAATCAAATATAAATTAAATTAAATTTAGTAATTTTTTTTTTTTTTAAATAGATATAATGTTAAAAATTCTTAAGTAAGTAGGTGGATAAATTTTAATAGAATAATATGTAGATGATAGTAAGTTAGAAAATATTGAGTTAGAAGGGATTCAAAAGGATTATTTATTTTTTTTACAAAATTCCGTTTTATTTTATTCTCTGAATCATTTTTTATTCTCTGAAATTTTTGAAGTTAGAATATAACTTAATTATAGTAAATAACTACCAGTCAATTAATAATACCGGATCAAAAAATAAATTTAAAAATTTTCAAATTTAATTGCAGGCTTCAAAACCATCAGATTCTTCATATTATGTTGGTGTTGTTGAATTTAATCGTGCTAAGAACATTGATGCTGAAGAAAATTTTGAAGAAAATGTTATAAATGCTATTACTTTAATACGAAATAGTTTAATGCCTGGAACACATGGTGAAAATGTGGATATTGTTGTTTTTCCTGAATCAGTTTTAAATGATTATAAAACAGCATTAGATGTACCAGATCCAAAAGATAAACCAATTTTATGTAATAATTCAGTTCCAAAACCATCAGTTTTAAATAAATTATCATGTTTAGCGGGAATAATTAAAAAATACATGGTATTTAATATTGTTGAGAAACAAACATGTACTCCAGAAAGTCAAAAAGAACAAAATGATGATAGACCATGTGCTAATGATGGTCTTACTAGATATAATACAAATATTGTATTTGATAGAACTGGCACTTTAATTGCAAAATATCATAAAGTTAATCCATTTGGTGAAAATTTTATAAATACAACTGTACTACCAGATTATACAACATTTGAAACAGATTTTGGTGTTAAATTTGGTACAATTATTTGTTTTGATTTATTATTTAAAACTCCAGCACAAGATTTAGTTGAAAAGCATGGTATAACTGATATTATATTTCCAACATATTGGTTCTCTGAATTACCATTTTTAACAGGTATTTTAATTTTAAATTATATTAATCCTTAATTATTTTTTTTATTATATTATTTTTCTTTTTACTGTAGCAACACAAATTCAACAATCATGGTCATATGGTAATAATATAAATTTCTTAGCTGCTGGTGGTAATACACCAAAAACCGGTACAACAGGTACAGGTATTTATTCAGGACGATCTGGTGCACTTGTTGCGAAAATGTTTAGTCATGAAGTAAGTGATATATATTTTTCCAAGGTACCAAAAATTCAAAGAAAAACTTTAGAACGATCAGATGAATGGAATGTTGAAAAAAAAAAATTAATAGATAGAGTTACACCACAACCAAGAAGACTTCTTGGTTTAAAACTGTTACGTGAAAAAACTGTCGATTTGTATTCTTTTAAACCAATTGATAATATTGGAGTAATAAAAGATGAAATATGTCATGAAGATGTTTGTTGTAAATTTGACTTGGATGTTAAAACAATATTCAAAGATAAATATGATTATTACAATTTTAAAATGGTAAGTTATTCGAAATTAATGCTCCTGGATGCTCCATGGATTTTATAAATTTTAGTATTCAAATTAAGATCGAAACTATTTAAATAATGTTTTATTATATTTAGGTAGCATTTTCGGGAAAGCGTGAACATCTAAATGGTAAAAGAATACAAAATTATAAAACTTGTGCAATTATAGCTTGTATTGATGACAAGGGTATTGAAAGTTGTGGCAAAGTTTTTGATGATGAAAAGACAGTTGATAATTTTTACTATTTTAATAAAATTGAAATTGAAGGAAAATTCAAAGATATTGAACAAGTATTATTTATGCCAAGTACAGTTGATCAATCCTTAATAACATTACCAGTAGATCAATTTGATTTTAAAATTATAGAAGAAGGGTATGTAATAATAATTAAAAATACTTTTTAAAAAAACAAAATTGAAAATTTATAATTTTTTTTTTATTTTAGAACTACAAAAACTGTCAAAATGAATTTATTACATCCAAATTCTGATTTATTAACATTTGGTATTTATGCTATGGATTATAAAAGTTCATCTGCAATATGTAATTTATCTAATTTGATTATAACGAGTTTAACAATATTGTTTTTGTATTTTATTAATTAATAAAAAATTATTTTAAAAATTTTATTAAAAAAAAAGTTCATAATTACGTATTTATAGTATTTCAAATATAGCTTATAGATTTTCAATTTCCATAAAAATAAATATGGTGTTTAAGGACATCAATTTTAATTTAAAATATTAAAACTGTATTAAAAGGATAAGTAAACAAAAAATTTTAAAATTACAAGGATAAAATTTTGAGCATTAAATTGTAACTGCCTAATTCGAACTCTAAAATTTCATAAAAAACGAAAGATGTTAAATTGGATAACTAATTATACCCGTACGATAAGTATCGGGTATAATAAAATTTCTCCTCCGTTTGTAACACCTCGAAATAAGCGAGCTAGATATACCTTCAAAGGTATGGATCGAATCAGAATCAAATTCTGAGTCGATTAAGCCATGTCCGTCCGTCCGTCCGTCACCACGCTAACTCAAAAACTAAGAAAGCTAGGAGCAATTTGTATTCTGGGAGCAATTTGTAGGTTACTTATTTTTTTTGGTTGAGTTTCGACCAAAACTTCGGATAGCTCCCGAACAACTAACTTTTAGATCTCCACAATTTTTTTGAATTAGAACCATGAAATTTTAACTGCTGATAGATATCATAAAAATATTAATTTTATGTTATGATTTTAAAATTATAGAAGAAGGGTATGTAATAATAATTAAAAATACTTTTTAAAAAAACAAAATTGAATATTTATAATTTTTTTTTTAATTTTAGAATTACAAAAACTGTCAAAGTGATTTTATTACAATCAAAATCTGATTTATTAACATTTGGTATTTATGCAATTGATTATAAAAGTTCTTCTTTAATAAAGGATTTCAATTTATTTACGTTTATTGGAATACGTTTAGCAGTATTTCTTTATAATTTTTTTGATTACTAATAAAATCTTATCAAAATTACTTATATATATTTCTTTTATACCAGACACATATAATAAAATATATAAAACTATTAAAATTACTTATATTAATATTTCTTGTTGTTTTGTTTTAAAATTATTAAAAAAATTTTTAGATCTTATAGTGTTATTTTGTTATTTTATTTTTTGTTTGGAGTAATTTTTAGTCTTGTATTTAATCTTATTGCTACATAAAATTATTTATAATATTTTTAGTTGTTATCATTGTCGTTATCAATTCATAGTAACATTTTTAATTAAAATGTTTTTTTTTTTAATAAAATTATATCTATTTCATTTGAGTAATATAGTTTTGAAATCTTTAAATATCAATTTCATCTTTGAATATATTATTTTTCTCTGTGATAAACATCAAAAAATAAACTTAAACGAAATCCAAACACAGAATTATAATATAAAAAATCTTTTTAGTTAACTATTATTATTTAATAATAAATTATAATTATATATAGTTATTAAATTTTTGAACACTTGAAAATTAGTATAAAAAAGTAAAGTAATTATAACTCTCATTTTGACTGAACCTCTTTAAATCAGAAATTCTATACATAAACTTTTAAAATAACATTGTTTCGTTCTTATAATAACATTCAATAATTTTGAAATGAACTATATGGACATTAGAATTTTTGATATACATATGTGTTATATACCTACTGTTTTGATATTTTAATCTTTTTTCGATTTTCATTACCTGATTTTTTCCTCCTCTTTGTCTATATCAAAATTCAAAGTTCTTCAAACAGAATTGAATATATTATTTATTTTTATTTTTTTTCTTTCTGTTTTTCAACTCATCAAAAAAAAAAAAAAAAAAAATTCGTGGAAAGAGAGTGTAGTTTACTCTCTCAATTTTTTTTCAAAATTTACCAAAAATAATAAAGAAAGAAAAACCATAAAGAAGAAAAAGAAAATAGCACACCTGTTCCATTTTTTCTTTTAAATGTGTACACAACACAAAACATGGCCTGGAAATTCTCAACTGTTGCTTTTGGCACATTGAAAAATTTTTTGTTTTTTCTTTGTATTCCAAGAAAAATATAAAGAGAAAAAAAAAAAAAAAGGAAAAGAAAAAATCTATCTGGTGCTTTTCCAAAACAAAAAAATTCCATCCTGTCAAGTTTATTACTTGCTATGATAAGAAATGAAAGAAAGAAAGAGAAATATATAAAAAAATAATAATAAAACTATGCAACACATTTGCATCACATTTTTAAGGGGAAATTTTTCTCCTTTTTTTTTTTCTTTTTTGGGTTTTTTATTTTTGTTTTTGTCTATGACATGCGTAATTAAATATGGAATAAGGGAAATTTTTTTATTAATGACATCACAAATTTACAGTAAAAGACTGTTACAGAAAAAAAATAAATTATTTTTAAAAATTATTTAGTAAAAAATAGTCATAGATAGTTTCTTTTTTTATTTTTTCCCTGTTTATTTAAATATTTTTAAAATGCCAATAATTTTTTTTTAATTATTGTATGTACATATGAACCATTCTATTTTTATTGCTTAATTGTTCAATCTAAAATGATATTTGGGTATTAAAAAATGAAAAGAATCTGGATCACTTAAAATTTTTTAGAGCTACTATACATAAAGACGCAAATTGCATATAAAATGCATTTAAAAAAAAAAAATCATAAAAAAATTAAGTAAAAAAAATGTTTGCATTTTTAAGGCCACTTCACGTGTTAAAAATATATTTAAATAAAAATATAGGTATATATGGTCAAGACATGTTACAAATTTATAGCTAATTAAATTAGTATAGCTATTAATTTTTTTTTTTTTTTTTTTAATTAATAAAATTTTTTATATACGATAATAAAACAAAAAAAAAAAATATTCCCTTGTTGTAAATGATAAGTAATGATTGTATACATAATGCATATTGAATAGGCATAATATTTTAAATCATTGCAATCAGTGCAATATGGCTGAAACTTGAAAAACAAAAGGTAGGTATTTTATAAATTTTTATAATTTCATATTTTAGTTTGAATTTTTTTTTTTGCTTGCCACTCCAATAAGGAATATATGGCATCCACTAAGTCATTTATTATTCATATTTTACTAAGCTTCAGTTTCGTTAATTATTAATTTGACTAAGCTGTTGATTACTCGGCTGTAGCTATTGTACGTTAGTCGTTAGTACGTTAGTTAGTTAGTACGTTAGTACGTTAGTTAGTTAATACGTTAGTTAGTTAGTACGTCTATTAGACTAAGACGTTTTCTTTTATTTCTACGCCATCTATTATCTTATACAATTATGATTTATTATTATTTTATTATATAGCTATTACAATATGATATTAATTATAATTTATAGGACTTAACATTTTTAATTTAATTAATATATTCTACTAATTATATATAATAAGAAAAATCTATATTTTTTATTAATTTATATGACCCAGCCGGTGTTTGAAACCGAGACCTTTGGTATGAAAGGCCGGTGACTTAACAACTACACCATTGGCTGGCTGGATTTTAGCTTGAATAATATCTATTATTTTCTTTTAACGTCAAGAGTTTTTGTAATTCTTAAAAAGTAATACAAAATTAATAAATGCGAATAGCATGACAATTAATGGGTTATGGCATAATTCGGTTTAAATTAGAAGTATCATAATATCAAACTGTATTTTAAAAAACTAAGATTTGAGGCCCACTTAAAATGAAAAAATAATTCCTAATCCTGTATTTAATCGATTTTAGTTTATTATCTAACACTTCATCATTTATTTAATGTATATTTAGAACTAGGACCAGTTCCTAAAATATACTTAGTTAAAAGAAAAATGAATAACCTCTCAGACAGAAGCTTATAAAAATCCAAATGATATAATATCAAAATAATATAATATCAAAGCTTATTATTCTTAAACTATTTCTTCAAAACAAATCAAAAAAAATTACCTCATTTACCTTATAAATTAACTAAAATTACCTTATTGCTATTAATGTCCAACGTGCAACGATACAATTTTATTTTCAAATCTTTTGTTTTAGAAATACCTTTCAGTAATATTTGAATATTTTTAATTTCTGCAAAAGAATCAAAGGATATAATATTTTTATATGTATTTGCAGATAATAACATACAACTGCTTATTCCAAAAACAAAAAATATAATTTAACACAATCCAAAACAAAAAAAAAAAAGTATAACATCTGTATCCAATGAATTCAATGTTAAAATCAGTTAGATTTACTTCAAAAGTAAATTCCAAAAAAAAAAAAAAACAAGAAAAAAACCTTTTTTTTTTTTATACAAAAATTATACTCAATAACAAACAAACAGAAACTTCTATAAAAAGAAAATTTTGCAGATTTGCTGCATACCCTAAAAACAAAACTGAGAAAACAAGAAAAAAAAAAAATTTTATGTATATTGTAGTTATATGTAATGGCCTAAGAAAAATTTGTTGTCTATGAAAATTTCCCTCAAAATATAACAAGAGGAAAAATTTTAGTGGATAGCACAAAAACGAAAAAAAAAAACCAAACGAAAAAAACAAAAAAAGAAGTAAAAAGAAAAAAAAAAAAAACCAAGGGAAAATTCAATTCAATTGAAGTAATAGAAAATCCAGTAGGCTCTCAGCCTCCGAGCGGATAACATTTTTTCAGTTTTTAATATAACCTGGCGGCTTTTTTTTTTTTGTAATTTTTTTTTAACACAAAATAAAAAAAAAAAAATAAAAGAAATTTTAATATATTTTTGTTCGGTTTTTAAAATTTGCAAAAAAACAAAAAAAAAACGAAAAATAAAAAAATTAACTGTAGAAAATAAGTAATTAATTAATTGCAAAAAAAAAATGAATTGTCTTAATTTTTATATTTTTTGAGGATCAATTGAAAATTCATTATTTTTATATTAAATCTCACTGTTACAATAAAACTTTGAAATTTGAATTTAGTGAAAATAAGAATTGCAAAATCAAGTCAAAAAAAGAAAAAAGGATTGTAAAAATAAAAACTAATTACATATATTTATATATTAATAAATTTTCTTCAATTTTTCTGCTAATATACTTTTTATTTTCAAAAACGTTTAAACATAATCTAATTTTCTTTCGAGATAATTTTTTTTTTTTTTTTTTTGGAATTTTCGTCCTTTTTTATATGAAAGAAATCTTTTTCGTATTTTATTAATTAATGAAAAATTAAAAAAAAATAAAAAATAAAAATATCCCTCATCATCATATACTTACTTCTTTCCTTTATATATATATATACATATATACCTACATAAATATTTATGTATTAATAAAAAAAAAAACTATTATTTGATTTTAATTGATTAAATTAAAATTATTATTGAAAAATAAACTATTTAAAAGTAAAAAAGAAAAAATCAAAATTAATAATTAAATTCAAATTTTGTTTAACCAAAAAAAAAAAAAGGAAAATGTTATACAAAGTATATAATTAATATTTTATAGTATATTAATTAATTTTGAACAAGAACAACATAAAATGTGTATAATATATAATATTAAAAATAATTTTTAATAGTAAAAATAAAAATAAAAAAACAAATAAATAAAATTCAAAAGAAAAAAAATCTTTTATTTAATTTGCAAATACATATTAAATTTTATTTTAATTGATTAAGTTCAAAAAAAAAAAAAAAAAACAGAAAAAACATTAATGATTTATGATTAATTACACACTCTATACATATTTTAATTTTTTATTAGTTAATATATAGAATAATATTAATTTTTTTTTTTTTACTCAATTATAATTTTTATTATAATAAAATGTGTTTAATAAAAAAAAAGTTATAAATAATAATTTATTTTATTTATATGTTATTGAAATCCAAAAAATATCTATACCTTTAAAAATCTACATTAATTATAAGTTATTTGAATATATTAATATTTCTACTTTATTATTAATTTTTATTAATGATGTTTAAAATATTTATATGGTGTTTTAAAAAATAATGTTTATTTTATGAAGAAAAGATACTTTCAAAAAAAAAAAAACAACAAAAAACAAAAACGAAAAGCGGATAAAATATAAAACAAATTAAAAAAAAAAAAAAATACATTAATAAAGAAAACGAAAATGTGAATGAATTTAAATATTGTTTTTAATAATGTAAATATTTATTAATAAATAAATAAAATTAAATTAATAAAAAAAAAATATAACATGGATAAAACACTAGTATTTAACATTTCGTCTACCCTCCTCCTCTATTTTTTTTGCATTAATTCATATTTTTTTTATTTTAATCCTTCTTTCATAAAACTTTTACTAAAATAATATTTTACTAATTAAATTTTTTAAATTAATTTAGCTCTAGAATTGTCATATTTTAATTTATATAATTAAATAAATTAAATTTTTTTTTTTCGTTTTAATTTAAATTAAAAAACAAATTAAATGAAAAATTAAAGAATTTAAAAACATTAACTTGTAAACAGACACAAATATCTGACACTACAGTATCCTTTGTAATATCCTTCCTAAAGTGATTGAAGAAAGAAATTTCACATTACAACAATAAAGTAAAACAATAAAAATTATGGAATGTTAATTTTAATGAAATATTATTAATTTTATCGATATGAAAAATTGCTCGAACATTCCTTTATTAATAATGGTTAGTTTTAAATGTAATATTTAAAACAAAAAAAAAAATTTGATGTAAAAAAAAAATCAATTAAAAGAAACTAAAGTAGGTACGATCCAAAGGAATTGAAATAAAATTTTACTTTTTTATTTATTTATTTATTTTTTTTTTTTTTTTGCCTTTTTTTTCCCATTTTCTTGTTATTTTTATTTTTAATACATTTACTATACATATAACAGTACTTTTGCGCAATTTTCAAATGAATATTTAAATAACTGTACAAATAAAAGGAAGCAAAATGCAAAAACAAAAAAACTACAGGAAAATGTTTCATGTTTTAAAAGACAAGAATCAACATTACCTACAAAATGAAAAATAAAAAAAAAAAAAAAACGAAAAAAAATAAAAAATGTTATGTATATCCACAAGATGTTTTATGTATCTTAAAGATATGCTTACTTATAAACTTCTCTTTTATTTTTATAATTTTTTTTTTTCTTTTTTTTGTATTAATTTAAATGGAAATTTAATGAATTTTCACAATAAACGTTATTTTATTTTCTTTGTTTTTTTTTTTTTTGTTTTGTTTATATTTTCTTTGTGAAAAAATATAACTATTATACCTGTTGTAAAGAATATACGTAAGAAAACAACTGAATGCATCTAAACATAATAAAACTTAAAAGAACAAAAAATTAATATAACTTTAAAAATAATAATAATTATGATGTTTTGTTTTACATACATATATATACAATATATTTACTTCTAAGTAATTAATATATTAATACTTTGGTTTTATTTTTTTGTATATAATATGTGTGTGTATTAAAATTTTCCATAATTTAAATAAGTAAAATGACAGAATTAATAATCTTATAAGATATAATTTTTCTTTAATTTCTAACATGGTTTAAAAAACATGTCAAAATTCAGGATCTTTATATATTATAGAATATGGTTTTAAAATTTTTATAATCATTATAATATTTATTATTTTTATTTATTTATTTTTATAAAACATATATTAATTATTTTTTGGGGTTCATCAATCAGTTCACTTTATTGAAATATATTTTAGAGGAATGAGAAAAATGTGAAATGTATAAAAAGTTTTTTTTTAGAAAAATAATACTGTTAACATTTAAATTTTTGTAAATTAATGATAAACAATATATTAATTAATTAAAAATAGCAGTACACTTGGCAACTTTCATTTAGCAAATGGATATTTGATCATTTCGGAAACAAAATACTTAACAAAAAGACATTTGACAAAAATGGCCACTTAACATTTGGACATTTGACATCTTTTATTTATGTAGGCGCTCAGTCCTGACCGGTTAAATAATAAATAAAAGTTGTCAAATGTACAAATATTAAGCGAATTAAAAATAATAATAATTATTTCTAAAATTTTTATTCTCTTTATTTTCACAAATTTAAACTAAATTTTTTTTTTCAAAAATTAACTTTACTTCTTTAATATTAATTATTTTGATACAGATTCATGCAACCAATGAAAGAGATAATGGTATTATAAAGTTGAAAATTAAATTTTTGATGGTTAAAAGCTGAGAAATGTTCACTTGTATAAGTTGTTAAAGGTTCATATTGCCAAGTGTTCCGTTGCTAAAGTTATAAAATGTCCTTTTGTTAATTCACCATTTTTCCAAATGTCTTTTTGTTAAGTGTCTTTTGGTTAAATATGTTTCTTGTTACATGTATTTTTGTTAAGAGTCTTTTTTGGGAAACTTCCAGTTTTCAAGACGTGCAAGTTGCCAACTGATTGATTTCCACAAAAATGATATAAAATTATCGTTATATGATATTCATAAAATTTTATACACAATATAGATAGGATATCCATTAAATATATGAAATATAAACAATGTCTGTCATAGAGGAAATTAACTGCAAGATATATTATAGATTCTTTATTCCGATGCATGTATAATATTAGTGCTCAGTATATCTTATTTATTGATTTGGCATATAAATAAAATCATAAAATCATTAACAAAAACGAAATAACATATTTTAAAATTTGGTATAATTATTTTAACCATGGTCTTATAACTAAATGTATTACAGATTATTTAATTTATAGTATTATTATATGCTTCTATTTATGTAAAATGCTGAATGTTTTTTAAAGATTTTTTGAAATCGCATTATTAAAATGAATACTCTAAAATTGACTAAAGCTTACTCTCTTAATGATTTTCGAGATAACGGTCTTCTATTTATTTATTTGTATTCTTATTTGAAAAAGTATCGAAAATTATGTTTTTTACAAAATTTTAATGCGAGACAGAATAATATTTAATTTATTTGAAACCGTATCTTTAAAAATTGATGAAAAAATAAATTAATATTATGATTTTGATAAGTTCAAAAATGTGATAAATGATCTTAAAGGTTTTTTATGCAAAAATTACAGTTATTTTAAAAAAATATTAAAAATATCAGCAAAAGTTACTACCATTTTTGATCTATGAAAGCTAGGAAAATTTACATATACACCTCTTTTACTTTAACTGAAAACTTTTTTACTTTAAGTGAAGATTTTTTTATTTTAAGTAAGTATTTTTCAAATTAAACAATCTTCACTTTAGTATAAAAGAACATAGTTTCAGATGGGTATCAATACCTAAACGAATCTTCTATATTATACAAAGACGAAGATATTATTATTATCTTTTTAAAAACTTAACGAAAATTATTTGAAAGTCCATTATCTCGAAGACTGTGAAGAATAGATCCCCTTCTACAAACAAACGAATCCCAAAACGAATTTTTAATTCAAAAATAAAGATTTTTTCAAACATAAGCATAACATAGATCTGTTCAGAATGTAGAGCAGAATAATAATAACAAAATATTTAAAATTTAAATGTAACTAAAACTATTTTTTGTTATAAAAATTTTTTCTTTTGTTGTTTTCAGAATTGTCCTATATCATATAAAAAGTGTTATTTTCCTTCTCTTTCAAATAATAATTTTTTTTTGAATAATTTTAAAAATAATTAAAAAATAAGTATTTTTTTTTTACTATAATTATCCTTTTCAGGAAAAAAGAATATGTAACAATTTTAGTTTAAAACAAACTATCTAATAAACTACAAATATACTAAAATTAGTCCAAATTTAACTGATTAAACTGATTAAACTGAATCAGTTTAAACCCGAACTGATTAAAATTTAAATTAAAGAATGTTTTTTTTTTATTTTGTTAGTTTTAATTTAGTGTCATATCACAATATCCACTTAAAACTCGTAACAAAATTAAAAGTATTTTTAAAATGTAAAACTTTTAAAAATTACTTTAAGCATTTGAAATGCATTTTCTAGAAAAACTACAATTAGTGGGACTAAAAATTATCAAAAAAATTTTAAAACTTCAAAAAAAAAAAGAAAAAAAGTTTGAAAATAAAAGGAAATTTTTGATATTAAAAGAAAAATCGTTTTAAGAATACTTATGCAATTGTAATTAACACAATTTTCTTTTTTATTTTCTTCTTTTCTTATATTCTTAATTGAAGGTAATTTACCTTCGATGTTTTACCTTGGATAACATTAAAATTCCTTGACATTCTAAATTTTTTTTTTTTTTTTTTATTCTTGTACCATAATGTGGTCTTTACAAGTAATTTAACCAACTTATTCTTTTTGTTTTATTATTTAGTTGTATTTATGTTCAAATATTTTTACATCATACTTTGGAAACATTGTAAGGAGCAATTTAAAGTTATAAAAAATATATATATATTTTTTTTTATATATATCCTTAAGGATATTTAACTTAAAGGTATATAATATGATATACAAAAAAAAATAAATATGGTTTTTTTTTTTTTTTTGTTTTACTTTTGTTTTAAAATAACTATGAAACATTATTTTCTTAAAATGTCAGGATGTTATTATAACTTATAATAAATATAACGGTATAATTTTGATATTACAAAAAAAAAGTAATAATTTTTTTAATTAAAAACATAAAAAACCTTAAAATTTCAAACAAAATAATATGTTATTAGGGATAACGCTGCATTTCTTACAATCCCTTCATTCCGCCTCCTTTATGTTATATTTTGTTTTTTTTTTAGATATAATTTACGTTTAAAAAAATTTAATGAAATAAATTTAATTTTAAAATATCTATTATAGTATAATGACATTAAAATTTATGCATAAGAATCTATGTATAAGAAGAAATCTTTACAAAACCTTTTAATTAAATCCAACATTGGTGTTAGTTTTCTTAATAATTGAATCATCAATCAATAACAGATTCTTAATTTTTTGTTTGCAATAAAATAGAATCTTCTAGCGATCAAATTATTTTATAAATTTTCAGATTATCTGCATATTCTAGTTTAAAAAGTTTTAATAATATAATTCAACATCGTCAAAAGAGTCAATAATATGCAAGTGATGACTGCTCTATGGTATACTTGAGTTATAGCAAAAAAGGCGCTGAAAGTAGTTCTTCGCAAAAGAACCTTCTAACTTCAGTTCGTCAAGTAAAATTATATCTAATTGTGTAGGTGTTCAGGAAAACTATATTTCTTTAATTTTAGTAAAATTATACTTTAGGGGAGATACTTTATGATACTATTCATTTTGTTACTACTACATTAAAAAAAAAACAACAAACATAAAAATTTGCTTATTAGTTTCACTTTGTTCGTCTGTATGTCTGACTGTCTCTTTGCAAAATTTCTACATCGTTAAAGATAGATCAATGGAATTTTAATTTCGTGGTTTAATGTTGTAGAACAATTTTTTAATATGACTGCAGCCATAACGCATTTACACTTCTGAAAAGTGGAAAAAATCCATATTTTCTAATGTATATTATATCTAAAATTTTGGTTAAGATTTCTTTTGCAATCTAAGAATTGCAAAACGACAGTACATTCTTTTAGCTTTATTAATTAAAATTACACATTTTTTTTTTTTGCAATAATGTATTAAAATTTACCTTTATATGAAAACGATTTTGCTTCCCTCGTATCATCGGAGCGCTTTTATATAGAATCATCAAATTTTGAGAGAAAGAAATATTTTTCAAGAACTAATTACGGAACAAAAATTGAAAATTTTCTATTTTTAGACATCTGTAACTCTGTTTAGGTAACTCTACAATTTTATTCAAAGTAAAACGAAAAAATTAAACTTGAAACATTATAATTTTAAATGTGTTAAAAACTTTTATTAATGATATAGGATTTCCTCAACATTAAAGAAAGCGTCTCTTGATTTTTCACAATTTTTCTTATTATAAAATTACAAATTTTCATACCAATACACATATCATACCAATCTTCAACCGTCTTTTGGAAAATATCCGTTAATTTTAAAATTTTAACATTACAGGTCTTGATTTTTGGTTAACAAAATATACACAAGGTGCTTTGCAATACTAAAATTTCTTAATCCTAAAAAAAAAAAAAAGTTTTACTCTACAAAATATCTTAAAAATTAAAAAAAATAGAAGCATTTTATTTGAACATGTTTTTAATAGTTTGCATTTCTTTAGTTTCCCCAAATACTATATACATATACTATCCCTTACTAAGTATTAATTCAACTAATAGTAAATATAAATAATTTTCTTATAAAATACCACCACAATGATAATTTTCCAACTATATTTTCATACTATAATAATCCAATATTGTATACCAGATTACACAATTTAACCAATATAATAATGTTATCATTTCAATTTTCATATATGTAAAATGAAAATTGTATTAATACCGCCAGGTATTACCAGATAAAAATAAATTTCTTTTGTTCTATTTTAAAAATTTAATAATCCGACTATTTAAATAAAAATCAAACTTTATTTGTAAATTTTATGTTTATAACAGAAAAAAAAAACAAAAAAAAATCCTCGTTCAACCGATTAACATTTCCAGAAAAAAATTTCTATAATAGAAATTTACTTCGTATTTTACATTTAACTTTTCAATTCACATTAAATAATATTTAATCTAGGTTAATTGATGTACACCTATGTACAATAAAAAAAATCGACAAGCATTTTTTTTTTTTTATAAATTTTCTACATCTCATACCATTACAATATCGGTTCCAAATAACATTGAAAACATTTAAAAAGAATCTTAACATATTAATGTGAAATATTTTTTTTTTTGTTGGTTTTCAATACCCTTAAGAAGAAACCAAAAGAAATGTATAGGTATTATAAATATTTTTTTTTTTTTAAATCATTTCTCTGCCACATAAATGTGGACAGAAAATTACACAACCTTTCCTGTTCAGGCGTGGCTGTAAATGTAGTAAGGGGGAATAACTCTTACGACATATGTGGGATAAGAACCCACACTCCCTCGGTGTTTGCAACGTATTTTATACGCTCTTACCCACTAGGACACGGAGGCCGCTTATAAATATTGTAAATGGCATATGTATAAAATATACATAGATAGGTATATCTTGGAAGTCAAATTCGGATAATTAAGAACTATACTTTCCAAAATGGTTGAAATCTTTGCTCAAACCTTTTTCTGAACTTATATACTACATACTTTTTCTTTTTTTGGCATTTACTACTCCTATCTACATACCTACTTGGAATTTATGTCCTGTTTGCTGATTTTTATGCATTTAATCTTTGCTTAAACTAATCTGAATCTCATGTTTCCCGCTCATATAAGCTAACATAATCTTATACCTAATAATAATAATGATAATGATATATTATTATACATGAATTTACAACTGAAAACATTTTTATTTTTAGAATTTTGATCAAATTTAACTTTTCTTGTCTTGAAAAAAAAAAAACAAAAATCAACAGATAGTTTAAATCGTGAAGTTAAAAATATGTTATGCAAATAAATATTCAAAATACTTTTCAACATTTTTTTCTTTTTTTTTTTTGACATATAAGTGTACTACTATGAAATTCCAAGAATTTATTACTATTTATATTATATATATACGTTTACGTTATATATATTTTATACTATTTAAATGTATACAATATATACGTGTATATATAAGTAAAATATGCATAAAATGTAAAATTTAAATAAAAAAAAATATATATATATATATATATATATACAAATATAAATCGTGATTATATTATTAGCTCTGTGAATATAATATGTCCTGTAATGAAAGAAAAGTCAGTTGGAAAATTTTCTATACAAAACAAAAATAAAAAAAAAAACAAAAAAAAAAAATACATAAAGTTTATTTTAATTCATCATTTTGGTTGAAAATGCATTTTTAATGACTTTCAAAGTTTAATTTTTATTTTATAAAAAAAATTTTATTACTTGAAAATTTCAAAATTGTATATAAGGGATTATATATCTATAGATATAATATAATATGTATTTATGAATTTATGTATGTACATTTGTAAATATAAAAATTTTATTGGAAACAAAAGAAAAAACAAGGCAAAATGTAAACTAATGATTTTTACATTTCCAAAAGACAATATAAACAATTTTCGAATTGCGACTTGCAACAAAAATTTGAAAATTGTCTTAGAATTTAATATGAAAAGAAAAAATGTGAAAAATAAAGTGACATTTTCTTAAATCTTAAGGGAACTTCTACATAATTAAGAAAAACCATTAACACATCAAAATTTATAAAGTTGAAACTTTAAAGTTTTGTTTTTTATTTGCCTAATATCCCTTAAACAAAGGGGAAATGGCACAAAAAAATGTTCATAGACAACTTATACTAATTCTAAAAGTTCTTTGTTTTCTCAAAATCAAAATCAAATAGTCGCTATCTAAAAGCGTGCCGGAATTATGAAGGAAGAAAAATTATGTAAAATTTTGTTACCACATAACGGTAAATTTAAATACTAAATTAAAAAAAAATGTATAATTTTGATATTTATATTGAAAGGTAAAAAAAAAAGGCGTTGAATGCCTGTCGCTTGTCGAATAGCATTTTAAATTGAAAAATGTTAAGCAGGTAGGAAATTTTTTTTCTTTATCCTCCATAATCCTAATTATTCCAAATCCAATTTTCCAAGTAATCCTTTCTTTCATTAATTTCCGCAAAATTAAACTGTACATTATATCACTATGTATTAAAAGACCACTATGCACTAAAGTTTGCGTTTAAAGGGGTTGGTTAAAGTCTAACACTACTCAGAGGGACCTCGTGTATTTCCTTTGGGTGACTTTAGATGTTTTCTACCGTTTCGTAAAAAGAAAAAAAAATAACTTGAGATATGCTTACACATTTAAAAATATTGCGTTTTTAAAATTTAAGGGGCTGTAGCTCCATAATGGATGGGGCTATATAAAAACAAATTTTCTACAACATTAATTTGTTTTGAAACTACCAATGATTATTTCACTGCTCTATTTTTTAACGGTGTAGAAGTTTTGTAAACAGACGGATGAACGGACAAAGTGGAATTAATAGGCATATTTTTTCATAATTTTTTTTAGAAATATGCTAAAAATTAAAAAAATAAAGGGATTTATTTAATAAAATATTTAAAGTTTTATTATCGTATATATAGCTTGGGTTTATATTTAAATCAAGATCTATACAAATTATGTGTTATATTTTGGTTATATTAATAGTATGTATGTAGAAATGTAAATTCACTAATACATATATATTTATTTTCATTAAAATGTTAAAGAATTTATTTTTTGCATAATTTGATAGATAATATTATATTTTGTAAATCCATATTATATGTACGTAAGTACGTATATACATATTATATATATGTATATACGTACTTTATTGTTATATTAACATATTTTTCTATTTAATACGTTATATTTTAGATTACTTAATTCAATTATATTAAACAAAAATTATATACCATTATAAAGGCCAATTTTTTGAGATAATTATTTTAGAAAAGTTTTAAAAATTTTACCATAATATAATGAAAATCAAATACAAAATTATGACAATTTAATTTAGCAAAAAAAAAAAAAAGGAAAAATGTCAAAGCACAAAACTTAATAAAATTTGCATAATAATAGATGATATTTTGAACGAAATTTTAAATATTTTATTAGTTATTAAACGATTTTATTTATTTTTTAATTCAAAATTATACTTATACAAATTATATAACAAGGCAGAATGTAAACCAACTATTTTTAAAAGTGCACATTTTCAAAAGATAATACAAAGTGTTTAGAATAGTGACATGCATCAAAATTTGAAAATTTCATATAAGCAAGTGTGAAAATAGCACTTTTTTGCAATTTTGCGGTGCTGTGAGTGCGGAACCCCATATAACTAAGAAAAACCGTTAAAACAAATAAAAATATATTACTGTAGCTTTAATTTTTATATCTTGCCAAAGAAAAATTTGTACAGATGCCTAAGTTACTGGTGGCCAAAAATAGCTTATTTTTAATTTTTGAACCCTAAACAGGGGGTGCTACAAAAAAATTTTTTGAGGAAACTTATACTAACTCTAAAAGTTCTTATAAATTTCAAGCCCCTATCTAAAAGGGTGCCGGAAAAAACATATAAAGTTTGCTTTTCACATAACGATAAATTTAAATACTAAATTTAAAAAAATATGTAATTTTGATATTTATTTGCAAAGGTAAAAAAAATTCCTGTTTAATGGCAAAATTGGATAAATGTTAAGCAAAACATGAATTATACCCATTTAAAAATACGGATTTTTCAAAATTTGAAGGGCGGTAGTTCCCTGTTGGATGAGGCTACATGAAAAAGTTGTTCCACATTAATTTTTTATGAGGCCTACTTTTAAAACTTTAAAAGTTAAAAGTTTCTTTCGCTATCTTTAACGGTGTAGAAGTTTTGTAAACAGACGCGCTATCTTTAACGGTGGAGAAGTTTTGTAAACAGACGGGTAGATGGAAAAACAGACGGACGGACGGACGGATAGAGTTAAAATAATAGGCACATTTTTTCAAAAATTGTTTTGGAAATGTGCTAAAAACCAGAGCCAGAATGTAAAACCAAAGGTTTCTAAAGGCACAAAAGACAATTGATCAAAAGGCGATAAAAATAGTTTAGCTTACTAATTTTTCTTAGATTATATTATTAAAATATATTCAAAATATTTAGAAAATTTTACACTTGTTTTGAATTAAAAAAGGGATAGAAATTTGGTATTAAATCTCTGGATGCTATGTAACAATTCGTTATAGTACAAATACTAAATTTTTAAAAGGTCAACTAAATTGGTGACGACCGTCGCGTGATTATAACTCAAAACAATGATTTATAAAGGTTTGAAGTTGGTATCCGTAGCTTTGGTGGTAGAATCATTATAAGAAGGGCATACATACATAATTTATACAATACGTGGTTTTTTTTTTGATTTTTCGTACATTTGTATGTACGATTATCGGCGATTCAATTTTATATAAAATGAAAACAATAAAAATAAAACGCCAATGGAATCTATATATCATAATGATGGTTCTTTATCGGTGTTAATTATAAATGACGAATAAGCAATTCGAATATTAGCCACCAAGAGGGCTGTTTTTTATTTTCTACTATTTTTATTTTTAAATATAATTATGTATTGTAATTTTTTATATTGATAGAAGTTTTTAATACTTTTTCTTAATTTTTTTTTTGTTTTAAATAAACAAAAACATTTTTTTTTTGGCTTAGATACTTTCGCTTTTATTTTTGTTTCTAAATAAGTAATAATTTTTCAAAAACTTCAAAAGTGATAAATAATTAACCAGAACCGAAAAAACTATCAGCCGCCAATCGTTTTTTTTTTGTTGAATCTCTTTTATATGTTTCCCAGCTTGATCCTATAGATTATAATAAATAATAAAAAATAAAATAAATTTTTCTTATAATATATGATTTAATTAGTATAAATATAATTAAATAACAAATATGTATTGTATCGTATATGTGCCGTTATAATTAATATCATAGCGCAAATCGTAATATATAATGAAATAAAAATAAAATAATTTTTGTATAAGATAAATAGATTGCGCAAAAATAAAAATATTTATATTTTATAGTCTGATAACTATGGGCTATTAACACAGCCGATTTATCAACGGTTTAATGAAACTAATGATTCCAAAAACTGAAGCTTTTATCAATATATAAATAATAAATGATAGCTGCATTTAGTAGGTTCATTAGTAGATACTGAAAAGAAAAACTAACAGGAAAAGAAAATAAATATGTATATGTTTGCTTTACACATTTACATAAAAAAGGTACTATACTCAAATATCTATTTATAATATTATTAATGATCCATATTGCATATAATGCAGCTAAAGTAGCAACATCAACAATGGTGAAAAACAAAAGACAGTGGCAAATAATTAATTTTCCATTTTGTTGTGTACTTGTATATATGTACATAATTTGATTTGCTGTGCCAACCACTCTTTTAGTCCAATCGTAATAAAAGTTATCAGAAATAGCTTTTAAAACCCAATGTAAGCATGCTTTGCTTTGACAGTTTTAATTTTTCTATACTTTTAGCGCATTTTGCACTTTACATACCTTTAAAATGTAATGAACACTTTTGACAACAATTTAATATTATAAACAAAGAGAAACTATTTTTATTAAAACAGGTCTAAATGTCAAAAAATTTAACTTTAATTTAAATTTTAAACTTTTTAATAATTTTAACTTAAAAAAAAACAATCTTATAGAAAAAAAATTAAAAATGAATCGTCAAAATAATTTTTCAAATATCAAAAGCTTAAAAATCACAGAAAAGTTGAAAGTTGACCAACTTTGAGCATTTCATGTGTTTTACTCTTTTCCATTTAGTTAGCTTCCATATAAATATTAGTATTCAACTTTAATGTCAAAAGCGTATAATTTATAAAAGCGTAGAAAGCGTAGATACATTGAGTTTTCACCTTTAGTTTATTTGACAGCTCTATTATTTTGATACAAGTACATGCATTGATAATAATAATGTAATACTAATAGATAAAAACCGCGGGACCATCCTTTCAAATGCCCAAAAATTTGTTAAATATAATTTCACTTCCTCTATTTGAAGTACATAGCGCCGGCTTGATATAATTGTGCGTCTAAAAAAAGCTAAAAGCCCCCTATTAAAAAAAATACGTAGAAATGCTATAAAAAAAACACAAACTTTTTATTAATCCATTTCAATATTTTTATAACTCTATATCTATATATTATATAGAAAAAAAGAATATAAAAGAAAACTGAATAAAGAATTTATCTGAATTTATATAAATTTTTTTCTGGCTTTCATGCCTGTGATCTTTTCTATAGATATATCCAGATTAACGTTTCTTACAACATCATTTTCTATTCTATCTAGAAATGATAGCCAAATTATTCAACCTATCTTCCGCCACAGTTGATTGTAAATACGTTTTTATAATTTTTAATTTACTAAAACTTCTTTCACCATTTGTAAAACTAACAAGAATTGTTAGAGGAATCCGCAAAGCCACCCATAAATTTGGTTCTGTACTTTACAAATTATTCTCATTTAGTCATTTATATATTTTAAATATCTTAAAGGATCATTCACTTCGCCTGATACCAGCTGCTTTAATGATTCGATTTTCTCGCATAATTTTGTTGAAACCTTTCGGATATAGATACCAATTAATCCAAAATAACAGTATAAACGTGATTTTTGTAATATTTTTCAGGGTCATTTACATCGGGAATTTCATCATCACACCACACTTATAAGTAAATTGTTTTTTGCAACGCCTGAATCTTACAGTTTTAAATTGTGACTTCACATTACTCATATCAAAAATAAGTTTCAGCATGAATTTGCTGATAATATACAGATAATGTTACTAGAAACTAATGCTACTAGTACTTGTATTCAAAACTTTGCGGATTGTGAAATGTTATAATACGTTACGTAGTGTGTGGAAGAAGAAACTACACAATTATAATATTTCAGTATATTATAGAATACATGGAGAATTTTATTTTTTAAAGCTTTCTATAAAAAAAATTGGGTAAAAAGAGATAATCGTGAAATTTTTTACGATTAATCGGTTAATGGTAAACATAGGAAAATATCGATTAACCGATTAATCGGAATGAAATCTCTAGAAACAAATAACGATTGTTATTATTCAATAACAACATTTAGACCCCGTTCGGCCGGGCCTGGATGTACATTTTGATTAATTTTCTTTAAAGGACGACAATTTCTGATCCCATATTAAATTAATTAATGATAATTTAATTCAAATAACACACATTATTTATCCATGTTATATACAAATTATTTATTTATTTATTAAAAAAAATTCAACTTAAAAAATTTCATAAAAAAAAATTTTTTTTTTTTAGAATTTCAATTTAAAATTTTTGTTTTATTTTTTAGCAAAAAAAATATAAAAAAAAAAAAATAGTTACAATATTTATAGTGGAAAAAAAAAAGTTTAAAAATATTATATAAATACACATATATATATGCATACATACATATTTATATATTTATAAATGTTTAAGTATATATATAAAAAGTTATTTAAATACATAGAGATATATATATATAATTATTATTAAATTTATTGTAAACTATAATAAATTATTATATAAAAAAAAATCATTAATATAAAACTGAACTGAATATAAAAAATAAAATATAATTGTAGTGTTTAAAAAAGAAAAAGAAAATAATCACGACCTAATTACAAATAAATTTATTATCAAACAAATATTACAAAAAAAAAATTTTTTTTTTTAAAAAGTATGTATCTTTTTAATGTTAAAATTTTAAAGGTGGCAAAAAAAATTTAAATAAATATTAAAAAAAAAAAAATAAAAAATAAAAAACTAATATATAAAACAAATTGACATAAATAATAACAAAAAGTGATTTTCAATCGACAAAATAAATTATACAACTTTGGATTTAATACCATTCAATATTATATTAAATAAAGGTAATATAAAACTTTTCAGATTAATATAAATTGAAATAATTAAATATAGTTTTAGTACATTTTTAAAAAATTTTCAAAAAATCTCTCTATTAGTTTCACTCTGTCCGGTCTATCTATCTGTCGTCCGGATGTTTACAAAAGTTCTATACCCTTTGAAATAAAGCAATGATATTTTAATTGAGGATAGACAACGCAAAAAAATTCCATTAATTTTATGAAACAACTTTTTTCTGTAGCCACGCCCCATTACGGAGAGTTACACCACGCCAAAGTTCGAAAAAGCCCTATATTTATATTGTTATAACACAAATTCTATAAGGTACATATTCAATCTGAAAACGTCAAACGACAGCATTAGTTTTATAAATATGTATTTAATAAATACATATATACTTTTGTCATACGGTATTTTAATTTACGTTACGTTATGCAAAATTTTCGAAACGGTTTATATTAGAAACTTGAAATTTTGAAGAGAGTTAAATGTTTGAAAATAAGTTTTGACCCTTTACAGCTCCTAAACGGAGGGTGATACAAAAATATTTTCCAAAATAATTCATTACTTATTATGAATTATCCCAGAATATATTTTTCTGTCACTGCCCGTTTACAAGTTGTATGGGGTCAAAAACAGAAAGCACCCTATTTTTAAACACCTTTAACTTGAATACCTCTCCAAATTTTTTTGAAGTAATATACAAAAATTAAAGCTTCAACATTATATTTTCATTTCTGTTAACAATTTTTCTTAATAATATAGGGTTACCTTAAAATTGATAAGAGGGTGACTTGATTTTTCCCAATATTTTCTAACGAATTTTTCTAACGATTTTTTTTCTCGGTGGCTTAGTGGGTAAGAGCGTATGAAATACTTTGTAAACACCGAGGGAGTGTGGGTTCGAATCCTACACACGTCACCGTAAGAATGTTTTCCCCTTACGACATTTACAGCCACGCCTGAAAAGGACAGGCTGTGTAATTTCCTGTTCACATGGCAAAGAAATGCACTAAAAAAAAGAAAAATTTTATGTAAAATTTATTCTGGAACATTTTTTGATTTTTGAAATTTGATTTTTTGCTTTTTTGATAACCCTTGATTTTTTCAATACTTCTCTACAATACTATCAAACTTATTGTAAATTTTCTTATAACATATCATATTTTAATATCCGAAAAAATGATAAATTAAATATTAAAATTTAAATAATTTTTAATTATTATTGACAATAAATTATTGATAATGTTATTTAATTATTAATATCCTGTTTTAATATTTTTGTTTTTAATCTTTTAAAGAATAAATTTTTAATTTGAATATAGATAGGTATATGTAGATAATAAAAAAGAAGAAATTAATTTTGTTACGCGCGTACTGACGTAGTTGTAAGCCCATTATAAAATTGACATTACGTTTGTGGCAGTGTGAAACGTATATTTTTATGCAGAGTTGAATTCTGAGTCGATTTAGATTTTTTAGTCGTAAGATTTTTTATTTGATATGACAAAATATGTATCACTTTCGGATATCAACTAATTGTAAAAAAAAATTGTAATAGTTTAAGAATAAAGAATTAGAAAGAAAAATGTGAAGATAAGAGAATCGTAAAAATTTTAATTATAGACAAGTATACAACAAAATATAATTTTAATAAAAGTGAAAGTGTTTTAATTTAAATTAAATTTTAATTTTTATAAAAAAAAAAAAAGAAGTATTTATTAATATAGCTATGTCCGTCCTTCTACACGATAACTTAAAAACTTAACTCAAACCTTTTTGGATTTAATTTTAATTAAAAGATTTATAACATTTTTGAAAAAATGTTAAATTTGGATGAAAAAAAGTTTAAATTGAATGAAAAATTGTTGTATTTCACTGTAAAAAGTACATATCATTATATTGCATTTATATATTATATCATTTATATAAAAAATAAATGATAAATATTTCATAATCTCACATCCATTATTTTTTGAGTTAATGCAAACAAATCATTCGACCGGCAGCCGATCGAGTAGCAGCCATACAAATTCTTTTTATACATGAGTATATAACTCTGTTTCTGATTATCTGAGCTGGATATCTGAATTTTGTTTCAAAAGAATTTAAGTTATATGTCAACTACTTCTGTAAAATTTAGTTGATATAATGATGAGTATAACTGTCATACAACTGGAGAAATTTATATGCTCATAATATCTTGGTACTTCATTAAACTAGATATTTGAAATATTTTCAAGTATGATCAAATTTTATGGCAAAAACTTTAATAAAATCTGATTAGTTTGACGTGTTTCGAGAACATTTCATATAACTCTGATATTTACGTAAATAAATCTCGGAACTTAATTGAGATGGATATCTGAAATTTTGTAGACGATAATTGATTAAATTTTATAAAAACAGCATATAATATATTCGTGCAGATATCCCAGAATTGACATTGTCAACCCAACAGTATTCCTCAATTTTTTATTGAACGTGAGTCTGTATTATTATTTATTAATAAACGTGAGTTTGTTACAGTTCTTGCACATTTTGGTAATATTATGTTAAAGAATTATTATATTTCCAATTCAAGTGACTATTGTCTAGAGTTCCTTTTTTTTTAGTGCATTTGCCTGTCACATAAATGTAACTAGGAAATTACACAGCTTTTCATCTTTTCATCTGTAAATATGTAGTAAAGAGGAATTACTCTTACGATGTGTGTGAAATTCAAACCCACACTCCCACGAGTTTACAGCGTATTTTTATACGTTCTTACCCACTAGGTCATCGAGGCCTTTAGTTTCATTATATTTAATACTATGAACTGCAAGAGTTTAATCAAACAAAAAAGGTAATAAATTCTTTAAATTCAAATTTGCTTCAATATTCTTAATAACTAATCTTATTAATATTCTTACTATAAAAAAAACATTAAAGAAAATTTAATTTATACCTACCTATGGGATATTTTATAAACAAACTACATTTTAATAAAAGATTTTTGTCGTAAAATTTAACCAAAAATATATAAATTAGAATAGCATTTTATTATTGCTTTCATGTCTATTTGCATAAAATTTAGAAATTGAAAACAAAATCTGCGTTTCAATAAATTTTCCAGAGAGAAATTATCTGCAAGTTAATTTTTTTAAGTACTTTTTTATTGAAATATAGATATATGTATAAATAAATTATAAGGAAAGATTTCACAGTTGGTTACAAAGTTCATCATTATAACGATCAACACCGCTAACATTTCTAAATAACCAGTAACATGAACATAACCTGCAAAAAATTTATACCAAACGTCTTTTCGTCATTTTGTCGTTTATGTGGTTTTGTAAGAAAAAGTACATTTTATTTTCAAAATTTCAAGATTAAAAACAGAGAATGGGGCCTCGGTGGCCTATTGGGCTAAAAAGGCCACCGAGTATAAAAGGCCTTTCGGAAAGAGCGTATTGGGTACGCTGCAAACACCGAGGGAGTGTTGGTTCGAATCCCACACACGTCGTAAGAGTTATTCCCTTTTACGACATTTAAAGCCACGCCTGAACAGGAAAGACTGTGTAATTTCCTGTCCACATTTATGTGGCAGAGAGATGCATTAAAAAAAAAAAAAACAAAAAAATGACGTATTTTCTTACTGTGTATTTAGGAAAAATTGAGGTTGTATGGAAATGTTTTATAAAACTCTAACAAGAGAAGGTATATGTTATACTTTCAATTCATTAGTACCACATGATATTTATAAAAGAGAAGCGTACGTATTTATGTTTCATATTTTTATATTTAAATCAAATATTTTTTAAAATTTTCGTTTCATATAAGACTTAATTTAAAAATCAAACTTCAAAAATATAACATATTAATTAAATTTTTTTTCATTTTTATATTTATTTATGAATCCATGTTCTTTAATTTCCCTGCTCTTTGATGTTTTAAGATTGGAAAAACATTCAGCAATATTTGAGATATAAGCATTTTTCCAATTTTGACGGACTGTAACTCTGCAAAAAGTGCAACTACATTAAAAGTTTATTTTTGAAATTAATTATTTATTAGGTCTATCGATGCTTAACACCCCATTGCTCCATCTTAAATGGTGTAGAAAATTTTGTAAATAGATGGACAGGTTGACGGACAAAATCAAAGTAACAAGCAAATTTTTGAAATACTTTTTAAAAAATGTGCTAAAAACTGCTACTTTTAATATTTATTTATATTTGAAATAATATAACTTCGTATCTTCACATTTCTAATCCAATTTATAAAATTTATTTTTGAAGATTATTTTCATGTTAGGTGATTTTTTTTTTTTTTTTTTAAAGTTGAATTCATAATAAATTTATAATAATTAGATGTAATAAATTTTCAGATATTTTATGAAAATATAAGATATTTGATAAATATAATTTTCTATAAATAAATATAAAATATTTGTTTATTATGAACCGTTTTAACTTTGATATAGCTTCATTTTTAAAGAAACCCGTAAACATTTTTTATCTTGTCTGCAAATTGAATTTTCAAATCATTTTTAAAAGTATTATTAGAGATTTCTGATTTCAAAAAATAAAAAAACTTATTATGTATTATGGATTATTAATAGTGTGACAAATCGCATCTATGTATATAAATTTTCAATATAGTATGTTGCTGTGTTTTTAATTTAATAAGTGAACTACTCCAGACTGCAAATAAAAATTTAAATTAATATGATTTAATATATTATGTATGGTTAACATTCTTAAAGTTTCAATTTTAAATAAACAATGGAATGAAATTTAATATATTTAAAAGGTCACATTATAACAAAATGTTGAAAAGATTCATGAATAAGAAAAAAGGATAAATTATATACATATAATATATATTTATACATATATAATTTTGGTAATGTATTTCTCTTCTCTTATATGTATACATATATATAAAAATTATAATATCTAATGAAAAATTATATAAAATCTAAAATTTTATTAGTTTCATTCTGTGCGTTTGTCTGTCTGTCCATTCGAGTGTTTATGAAACTGTACACCATTTGAAATAGAGATAGAATTCATTTTGTGGAACAACTATTTTCTGTAGCCTCAACCGTTATGGAGGTACAGCCCTCCAAAATTCGAAAAAGCCCTATATTTAAATTGCTATAATACAAGTTTGAAAAGGTATATTTTCAATCTGCCAAGCGATAGCTGCTTTTATAAGCTTTCTAAATATATGTAAAATGAAAACTATATTTTACCATCAGGTATTTTAATTTACCGTTATATGAAACTTATTTTTTGCTAAATTTTTGAAACAATCCAAACGATTTAAATTAAAATTTTGAGTAGATGAAAATAATTATGAATCATTCGCCCCCAGTTTAGGACCTTTAAGGGGACAAAAACTGAAAATTTACTGCTTTTAAACACATGTAACTCGAAAAACTCTTCAAAATTTTTTTAAGGTAATATACAAAAATTCTACAATATTATATTTTTATTTCTGTTAACAACTTTTCTTAATAATATTAGGGTTACCGCAAAATTAACGAAAGTAAGATTAGATTCAAATTTTTTATAACAAATTTTTCTAATGATTTTGAAAATTCTCTTTTTTTTGAAAACCCATGGTTTTTTTATTACTTGTTTAGGTTTTATTTAGAAATGAAAAGACATATAAAAATGTTGATAAAATAAAGGTGCCGTGTAATAAAGTTATACACAATAAAGCATAATGGTCTTATTTCGCTTTTAAATGAGAAATGTAGATATATCGATCATTTTTTCGCGTACGATTTTATTTTCCCATCAAATTTATTTGTTCACAATATGCCTGCCAGTTTAAAATCTATTTTCATTTCCTAACTCAACTTCCTCTGACCAGGCAGTACATTAGTACTAAAGATCGTATAGCCTATTGTTTGGCCAAAAAAGGAAGGTGGTCTTTAGTGGGTTAAAGTCCCACACACTCATAGAGGACTCGTATTCGTTTTCACTCCCTTATATTGTCTTTCGATGATTCCCACCTCCCCGCGCAAAAAAAAAAAAAAGTTTGACTTTATTTCCTTTTTGAAAATAAAATGTTTTCTTTTCTAATATTAATAATAAATATGCGGAAAAAAAAGATATGATATTATTTCTAATTCAAAATTTAAATAAACAATATAATATTAAAAAGAATTGAATCTGACTGATTCAACCTCAAATGATACAAACAAAATAAAAACTTAAAAAAAAATGAAATAAAATATTTAAAAAATGAACTAAACATCGAAATAAATGAACAAATCTCTAAATTTTCATAAAAAAAATATAAAAAGGACGTCAAGAAATTTATTACGGAGCAGAGTCAAAAGTCTCACTTACTTCTGTATTTTATGGTTAAAAAGTTTATATTATCATTTTATAATCATTAAATTATTTTTTAATATATATTGCACTTAAAATAACTGTGGGTGCCGCATTCAAACCTCCGGTAACCAAGTTATTCAAACTCTGATTTTGTAACTAATTTTTAGAGTCCTACAATTTTTCTTTAACTATTTTAAATGCTTGACTGTTTTATGGGAGTGTAACTAAATATCGTTTTTTTGTAATATATTTAATTTAAATTATGCTTTTTTTGTTTTTAAATTTCGTTTTTACAAAATCTTTTTTCTTTTTTTAATTTTCGTTGTTTAAAATCTCGTTATTTTTTAAATATCGTTTTTCTAAAAATTTAGTTGATCGCGTTTTTTAAAAAAACCAATCAAATAAAAAAAATAGTTTTTAATTTGGCTTATTATATTATCAGCAGAAATAAGTGTATAATATAAAACAAAAGTATTAATTCATATTTAATATAAAAAGGTATTTAAACGATTTAAGCTAAAATTAAATTTTGAGCAATATAAAAATTTGAATTATTCAAGCATTTTCTTCTTTTTATGTCTTTAAATTTTCTCATTTTTTTTTTACAGTCTCCCCTTCCATCTTCTAATGTGTTCTTAATATCACTACTGGGTCTTTTTCCTTTCTGATATGAGTTTAACCTTTTGAAATGTTAGAATTCATATTTAGTATGAGATAATTGTTTCTTTTATTTTAAATAAGAATAGAAATTTGATTATTTATATTAATTATAAATTAATTACACAAAATTTTGATACGAAATAAAATTTCCTAATACAATAAATAATTAATTACTATTTTTTGACACATAAATTTGAAAATAATGATAAATCATATTTCTTATCATAAATATCTGTTCTTATATACATAATAATATATTACATAACTATTTTCTATATTTTTGTTTTATATAACATATGTAAAATAATTAAGTAAAGGGAGTTTTAAAGTTGATAACAAAATAAAAATTTGGTTTCTCTACAAAATTTCAACTAACAAAATCCAAAAACTCAAAATCCAAACACCGCCTTCAAAATAATGGGGGCTATCATCTCAAAAATGCAATCTGACATTTGGATCTACATAATGTAAGATTTTGTCATGTTTTGATTATGTGGTGTTTGGATTACAAATGTTTGGATTATGTGGTATTTGGCTTATACTCAATTTGGATTATACCATATGCTTTTTAGATTTTTTGAATTTCTAAAAATAAAAAATGTTTTTTGTCTAAACTTCCACAATTTTCAGAGTTGAGATAAGATTAATATTTTTACTTGTATGAAATAGAAAAGTGAATTATATAAAATCAAAAAAAAAAAGTATAATAATAGTGTAGTTTTTTTTTCGCAACAGGGGCTTACTTCTGAACGCGTTGGAACGAAAATTTCTTAAGTTTTCAAAGGCGAATAACTGTTTTATTGTAGCTACGATAGTTTCGGCTCTATGTAAAACCAATAATGTACAAATGAAATATTTTCAAATAAAAATTTTTTTGAGCCTCATAGCTCGTGAATGGTTAATGGTTAATACAAAATTTTACATTACCACCTACGTTTTCTTACATTCGATAATAAGCTAGTGTTCGAATAAAATATGTCAAAAAATATATGAAAATAAAGTATAGTATTATACGTAGTAAGAAAATATAATATTCGAATTCACAAAATTCCAACTTCGTATTACAGAGTTTCAAACTTTCGAATACAAAATTCGTTTTAAGAAAGTAGGATTGCGTAATAGATACCCAGGACCTTAAAGTACTCTAGTATCTAGATATAAAACTTAATTTATTATTAATAAATTCGGATTATTTACAGTGTGTTCATTAGAAGATTACAATACAACCGTTAAAAATTCTCATATTTGTTTCCTTTGAAAAATTCAATCGAATTTTGAGCAACAATACAAGTTAAGTATTTCCAAATACTGTATTTTACTTTTTCTTATTTTAGAAACAAAAACACAAATAATTTTAGAAAATTTTTACTTAAATATTCCTTTGAATGTTTTATTTTTTCTATTAAAGTAAAAACATCAAATTTAAGTTTTGGATATTGTAGAACATAATTTTCCAAAATATTATGAGACAAAAAGAAAATATAAACTTAAAATTTTCTTTTCTTGTCAAACAATTTGAGACTAAATAAATACTAAAAATAATCAAACAACAAAGCAGAAAGTAAAACAAATGGTTTTTAAAGGCGTAAATTTTCGAAAAGACAATAACAATAGTTAAGAATATTGTGACTTGCACCGAAAATTTATAATTCTTCTTAGAATTTTATATATGAGAAAAAATTCATAAAACACTTTTTTCAATTTTAAGAAAACCCTATAACAATTAAGACAAGTTGTTACCATAATATGTAAAATTATAATGTTATATTAGTGTATAATTTGTTCATTTTACTTCGAAAAGTTTTGCCCAGATACATACCTAAGTTACAGATATCTAAAAATAGCTAATTTTAAATGATTGACTCCTAAAAGCTATTAAACTGGGATGATACAAACAAATTTTCTGAGATTACTGATATTGGCCAATTCACCTGTGGTAAGAAATCTTTTGCCTAGATAATAAAGTTTTCTTATTGCTGTTACTTCGCAATTGCAAAATAGATGCTTCGTTATTTCTTCTGTGTTTGGATAAAGGCGGCATTTATCATCTTCAGCAAGTCCCATTCAGCAAGTCCCAGATATCTAAAAATAGCTAATTTTAAATGATTGACTTCTAAAAGCTATTAAACTGGGATGATACAAACAAATTTTCTGAGTTTACTCCCGCGAATTTCTTAATTTAAGACAAATATTTCTTTTTTTAAAATATCAAAGTTCTATCTCGAAACGTTCTGAAGATATGAAGGTATGAAAATTATGCAAAATTTTATTTTCACATAACAGTAAATTTAAATTAAAAAAATTCTACAATTTTGATATTGATTAAGAAATCTAGAAAAATATCCTATTGTTTGATGTTTTTAGATTGAAAAATGTAACAGAAAAGATTCTCAACATTGAGAGGCTGAAGCTCCATAATCAGTTAGGGTACCTTAAAAAAAGTTGTTCTATAATATTAATCTTTGTAAGAGACCTTTTTATCGTTCAAATTTCTTTGTTTTATCTTAGATTGTGTAGATTGTAAAAGTTTTGTAAACAGACGGATAGACAGAATGAAACTAATAAGTAAAATTTTTCATTTTCAACATTTTCAAGTTTTTTGAAAAATGTGTAAAAATAATAAAATAGAAAATAGGTGTTAAAAATAAAGATTTTATTAAATTAATTATACGCCGTTCTATGATACTCAATCACTTTATCAAAAATTAAATAAATTAATCAATTAAAATAAGATAATCTTAAAAAAAATGATTTTTTATCGTATCTTATTTTATAATATGAATTAGCTAAACCAGGTAAAAAATATATAAAAGTATATATACATATAATTGGGTCATAAATTTAAAAAATAATTTTTTTTTTTAAACTTTTCAAAACTTAAGTGTAATATAATTGGAAGCAGTTAGCATTGAATCTATTTTAAACCTAATGACATTAATGATTTTAATACAAATCCATCAAAAGTTTACAATATTGGAAAAGTGAAATTGTATTTTAAATAATAATGCAAAATTTGTAATGGTAATTAAATTTTCTAATTTGTTAGAATAGATTTAAAAACAGTTTTGTATCTACTACTATTAAAATTTTTCCTCTTTAAGTTGTTACGAACTTTACAAATTAAATCTTCTAGCATTAGACAAATTGTTTAAAAGATACAAAAGTAAGAGTTTACATAATGGTAATTTTAAATTTTGAATTGGATTATATTCTGCAATTTTTGTCTGCATTTAAGGCAAAAGTAGAAAACAGCTACAGATGTTTTTCTTATCTTCTAGGATTTTTTTCTTTTTCCTTCTGTTTTTGATTATTTTTTTTTATAAGACTTTTCTATATACATAAGTGTAATATTTCATTATTTTGTTGTCTCAAACGGTATAAAAATGTTGATAGAAAGGCGAAGAAACAGACAAACCAACGGACGGACAAGGTTAAATTAATAATTTCTTTTTCCAAAAAAATATGGGTAAAAAAAGGAGGGTAAACATTTTTTTATGAGTATATATACAATACAATATTTACAAATATTAATAATTTATTTATTTATTTCTATTAATATTACATACATAAATGTAATGCAATATTATTGAACCATCGGCTACCAAGGCCATTTATAGGTTTTTATATTATTATTAAATCATACACTAATATTATTTATTTTGTTTATATTATATACTATATATTTACATTATATTTGGTCGTAGGGGCGGTATATAAAGAAAAAACACTTACGACCTGTGCAGGGATCGAACTCGCACTCCTTCGGTTAATACGGCACACGCCTACCCACTAGGCTACCGAAGCCCCAATATTAATAATAAAATTTACATATTTTTCTAATTTAATTTATTTAATGACAAACAAAAAAACAAATATATTTTGAAAACTAAGGGCAATCTCAGAACTAATAAAAGCATTTAAGATTGCCCGTAAGATTTTAGAAAAATAACTTGAAAAACACAGAGATATTAAAAAAAAAAAAAACAATTTTGTGATAAACAAAAAAAAATAATTTCTGTTGTGAAAAATGTACAATATTTTTTTTTATTAGTACACAAATTGTGGCATGTGCATTAATATATATATATATATATATATGTATGTAAGTATTTATAGAAAGAATATAATATATATACACATACATACATACATAATATGCATCTTTTATTACAAATTAAATTTGCAAAAATGGAACGAATTAGATATTTTTAGATATAAAAATAAAATTTCAAACAAAAAAAAAAAACACTTTCTTTAACCCATGTTTTCAATTTGGGTCAGAAGAACACATCATACAAACATTATTATATTATTAGCTTGAAAATGTTAAAAGAAAAATTTTCAAAACCTTTGTACCATATATAAAAAAATTATTATTAGTCTATTTTAAGCAAAATTAATTAAAATTATTCAAGGTGTTCATTTTTCGACATTGTTTTGTTTTCTATGAAATTTTAGGGTTAATATATGCAAGTTGTAGTTCAAGATTCAAATGGAATATATTTATAAAATGTCTTATTATGAATCATCGACTTAAATTACCTAAAAATTTCAATGCAACAAAAACTACAATTTTTATGAAATTTTAGCTTATTAAACATTTATGTACATGTATACATGTTTTATCCATTTAAAAAAAAAAATTTATATATATATATATATATATATATATATATAGAAATATATATGTATATAGACTATATAGAAATTTATTTTGAATATATTGACATATTTGTTATAAATGAAAAAAAAAATAATTTTGATATATCGCATCCTTAGAAGAATACTGCCACAAATCAAAAAATGAAAAATATAAGTTATAATAGCAGACAAATTCATAGTTTTATTATTTACATTTATCTACCTTATCTAGTCCAGCAAACATAATTTAAAAAATTAGCCCGTGTATATTATTTTTTATCAATCTGCATTTTGTATGAAGATTTTTGGTGAAAATGGAAGACTGATGACTCTTTTATTCGTGTTTATATACCTATCCATCTGAATTAACTATTAAATTTTAAGAAATAAAGCATATTTATTTATTGCAACGATTATGGTAGTTTTTTTCAGTTAAAATATGTGATTATTAAGAAACTATAATTTTAGTTGTGGCACTATTCAACTGAGTATTTTAAAAATAAATCCGGCATAATAATCCGAATAAATACTGCCACAATTTACTTTTTGGCATATCATTCACAAAAATAGTTACATAGTTAGATGTAAAAGTTATACTAACCAAAATACTGTAATCTTTCATTTTTCGCACAAAATTGATTAAAACTTTGATTGCAATTTTATCGAAACTTAAAATTTTGAAATATGACAGTTTTGGACTAGACATGCGATATAATTTTTCTATATAGGATGAAACTTTTTCTGCTATATAGAATATTATATTATACATACCAAAGAAAAGAAAAGAGAAAGAAAACGTAGTCCTCTTTTTTATAGCAAACAAAAATATACATAAACTTTTATCTATGACTAAGTGTAAAAATATCTGTTAAAAAGGAAGTAATCTGTTTTAAAAGGAAGAAAAAATAAACCCTATTCACAATTATAAACGGCCGTAAACACAAGAATTTAGCCTTTTACTTTTCCATATCTCTACAGAGCTTTTATCATGCAATGATAATAATAATGTTCTTGCTTAATTATTTTTCTTTTCCCAGAATTATAGATTTTATAACTCTTACTGTCAACAGTATTTGTTTCTAATCAGTTCGTAATCCACATTCCTGAAAATCGTTTTGTTTTCATTAAACAAAAAAAAAGAACTTTATCCAGAGAAAAATTAATAAAATGAATTTATCAATTTTCTCTGTACATCGGGTTTAATCCGCTAATAGATTGCTTAGTTTCACTGGGTGGATGGGTGAACCAGCCACCATTCGTTTGTATGTTAGCAAAACTTCTATGCATAGTTTAAGACATAGCAATTAAGCTATAATCAAGGATAAGGTCTCTAAAAACAATTAATGTTGTGAAATAACTTTTTTTTATGTAGGCTAACGCATTACAAAGCTACAACCATTCAAAGTTTTAAAATGCCCTATTTTCAAATGTATATATCTCACATTCTGCTCTATATATTTTTTCAATATAAAACCGCTATTCGGCAGGACATCTTTTTAGCTTTATATAAAATAATAAAAATTTATATAAATTTCATGTATTACATCTCTGATAGGTAGATAGAACTTTATTATTTTAAAAGGAGTAAAATCTTTTAGAATTAGTCTGAGTTATTTCAAAAATATTTCTTTTACCTCCCACTATTACTAGTTTAAAAATTGAAAATTTGCTATTTTTAGATACTTATAACTTAGGCCCCATTTTTTGTCAAAGTAAAATGCAAAAATTAAACTTCTGCCAAATTTTATAAGTACAACGTAAAAATTAAACTCGTGTATAATTTTTTTCAAAGTAAAACGCAAAACATAAAACTTCATCATTATATATTTCCATGTGTTAAAAGCTTTTCATAATTATATAGGATATCCTTAAAATTAAAGAAAGTCTCTCTTGAATTTTTCACAATTTATTATTTCTTATTATGAAATTCTGAAATAAATTTTGATCCAAGTCACAAATCACAATATATTGTGACTAAACTGTTTTTGTTATCTCTTGGAAAATATGGAACTTTAAAAACCTTTGGTCTTACATCCAGATAAGGCATTCACAAAATCATTTTTAATTATTATTAATATACGACTAATCTTCAATTTGATGAAAGTAATTATTTTCACTAAGCCGTTGATTAGTCGGCTACCTATTAACAGAAGACTATTGAAAAACAAAAAATTTGCATTGCGCCATCTATTATGTTATATTGCAGTATATAAACTATATTTTACTATATAAACAACTAATTTTAATAACTAATTTTAGTTCTGACCTGTCTGGATTTTTGAACCCATATACCTTTCGATTTCGTCTTAACCATTACGCCATTGAACCTATTATATTATGCTTTATTTTTAATATTCCTGGTATATTATATATTATATTATATTATATTGGGAAAATATGTGTCTGAATCTTAGATGTAAGTCATCTTTATTTAAAATAAATATTTCGTTATATATTCTGAAAATTTTCGAAAATATTGCAAAATTTTTTAAATACAAAACAGAAAAAACAGTTTTGGGTTTTATTGCATAATTTATAAACGCGTTTTAATAAATTATTACAATTGAAACAAAATTAATATATATAATACTTAAATATTATTTTTTAAAAATATATATTATTAAATCATTTTAATTTATTCCACACGTCTATTATTATCTACTTTTAAAACAAAAATATTTTTATAGCGATTTCATTTTTATCACGTTTCCGTATTTTTGCAATAAAAAAAACGCGATTTTAATAAAAACGAAAAAAAATACACATTATTTATAATTAATATTATGTACACACACAAATTATATATCATTTTTATTGATCATATATTTCTTTTTTATTTTAATTTTATTGAAAAAAAAAATAATAAAAAAAGCAAATTGTAATTTGTAAGAGTCAAAATCGATTACAAATTAAAATAATAAATGACAAAGAAAAAAAAAATTTTTTTATGAATTATGGCAATTCTGGTTACTACCAAATTAAAAAATAAAATTATATCTGTAATTATAAACAATTATACTTAAATAATAAAAAACCAAAAACAATTTTTAAAATTTTTCAAACACAATTTTAAAATAAATTTAAAAATTTTAAAAAAAAGCCAGTTACATCCACCACAGAACCGATCATAGGAAATGAAAACTTAATATTTGTTTTTTTACAAGGGTTTTTTAAGGGTAAAGGGTTTAAGGGTGTTTTTAAGGGAAACACAAGAAAGCACTGCGACCTAAAGATCTATTTTGCATTTACTGCCTCTCTTCCCTACGACATTTCTAAAGATTTATAGAATCTTAATATGTTTACGGGAGCCATATTGTTTGGACAAAGGCGGCATTTATCATCTTCAGCAAGTCCCATTTTCTTTAGGTGGTAGTTTACGGGGGTGGCCTATAATGAGACCTACAAAGATTTTGATGTCCTTTTTGCTAAAAGTCAGCAGCTTATCAGCACTTCTATTTTTTGTGGTTTTATAAACTTTTTTGATGTACTTAAACGTGGGAGATTATTCTAGTAGATTCTGTCCTCTTGCTTTATCCAGAAGATTAAGAAGCAATAAAAATGTATACCTATATATTATACAAATATATATATGTATATGCAATGATGTATATAACTTAATGAGCTGTATATTTATACATTTTATATATTATCTATATTTTATGTACATTTCATGCACTAAATTATAAAATTGAAAAAAAAAAAAGTTGTCCCATAAAATAAACTTCGTACATAGAAAATGACAAAAAAAATCTTAATAACTTTTTTCATAATATTTTTCTGTTTCGAAATATTTCTATCAAAATCTTTAATATGCCACATTTTATCAAATTCCATTCAGCCATTTGAGATGCACACGTGCTCACAGACAGACAGACACCATTCCAAAAACTCTTAATTCTCGTTTCTACATTTCGGAGAAATACATAACTTCAAAAATTTGAGGTTCGAAATTTTGGTGCCATCACAATACATTCCTTATACATTTCATGTATACGATCGATAAAAGGAACTGAAAACAAATCCGAAACATCTGTGCAATTTGTAAATACTCAAAGCATAAATTATAAAGTTTGAACAAGGATATCCTTAAAATTTGAAGAATACGAGTAAAAAACTTATTTTTTTTTTCAAAATATTGTCTATTTTTAAAAAATATAAAGATAAATTCAAAGTTCATAAAAAAAAATACTTGTATAAACACTTTATAATTAAAGTTTAGGAAATGTGTATCTTAAAGAAGATAAAATATATAGAGTTCTCTATGTCAATTCTAAGTTAACCGCACAAACATAATATATAAGAGTTTCATAATATTTGATCATCTTTTGTGGTACTCGGTATAAATTTTAATTTGTTTTGAGGAAATTTCGGACAGCTTAATTATAGAGACTTAGTTATGCTCAAATAAAAAAAAACAGTCGTATGACAACTACTCAAACTCGTCGATCGAACTTGTTCAATTTCAATGGCAAAAATTGATAAAAATTTTAAATACATATACTTAGCTAACTTAAGTTATATCCATTATCATATATTACAACTTATACACTAAAAACCCCAAACAAATTAAATTAATATCCCATTAATTTACAATAATAAACGTGCTTTCCGAATATACGATTTGTTAATAGTCGATTGCTTTACTGAATCCCTTCAAAAGACTTCCATTAAATTTAGTACATTAAATCGATAAAATATAAAAAAATGTGTGGGTAAAAAAAGTTTTTCATTAGAAAACATTATGTAATGTAAGATTCTTAACTCCTAAACTTTCGATCATGCAACTCACATTTATTTTTATTAAGATTATTACCTTTACCCTCTCCTAGTTTATTAAGAACAGAACGTCATCATTGATAAGGTTTGAAAATAACAATTAGTTTACCCTTCTCTGACCTTCGCGTTCTGATATTCAACTCAATCGCAAGGAATTTATCCAATATATAGCAATTTATAGAATATTGTAAAAAATCCTTTTATTTTTCATACCCTTAATTTTTATACTCATTATAACAGTAACAATTTAATATGAATAAATGGATCAGCAGACAGATCTATATCAAAAAATAAAAAAAAATAAAAATATTGCATTTTATTAAACTAAAAATTTTAAAAATGATTTTATTTCAAAATGTATTCTAAAGGCAAACACAAATAAATTTAACATCATATAAGGATGAGTATAAAAAAGGAAACAAAAACAATTAAGAAACAGAGTTCTAACAATTTTTGAAACATAAGGACATTATTTTGTACGTGCTTTAAATTTTCATTTTCAATTTTTAGGAAATGATTAGAAAATTTTAGGAAAAAGAAAAAACTTACACAAAAAAAGCAAATTGTAAAGTTTATAAATGGAAATTCAACATACATACATACATTTTTTATTAATAACTTTTTTAGTTTTTTCTTTTTTTTTTTATCATTTTTAATTTTTTTTTTTTTTTATGGTTTTTTTTTTAATAGATTGCAATTACCTTCATCAAGTTTTTTAATATTTAAAATGTAATCGATAAATTAAAAAAAAAAAAAAAAATAACTAAAAACTTCATTTTTTATATGTTTTATCTAACTGTCATTGAAAAACAGAGAAAAAACAACAAAAAATAACGATAATGTTTAACTTTATATGTAAATGTACAGTTATTACATTTTTATTCTAGGGAAATATAAAAATAAATTTGTCATTAATTTTTTGTTTTTGGTTTTTTTTTTTTTCAATTTTTACTAACACACTATTTCCGTGAAAATTGTCGTTTATATACGTGTATACTACCAAAAGTACAGAAAAAGGAGGGCAATTATAATACAGTCTTTTTTTTTTTTTTTGTTTTTGTATTTCCTTCTCTTTCATTACGTTTGGTTTTTTTTTTTTTGAAATATTTATTTTGAATAGGAAATCAATAATTTTTTTTTTTTTTTTGTTTTCTTATTAAAATTAACACCTGTATAATTTGTGCGTGTAAATGTAAACGTGTTAGACATTACGATAAAAAAAAAAAAAATAATATATAAAAAAAAAAAAAACTAAAAATTGCAGAAATAGAATTGAAGGACTATCTATTTGAAATCCAAAACCTATTATTAATAATATTAAATAATTTTATTATGACCTTGTCTGTCTGTCCCATAAAAAAATTTAAGGTGCAGTGGTCAAAAAAAAATATAGAAATATTGTAATTTTTCATAGAATTTTATATGTAAGGAAAAATTGTAAAAAATTATATGACACTTTATTCAGTTTATAATATAGGGACCTTTCATTTTTTTTGTCTTAGTTACGATAAATTTGCACAAGACGTATCTAAGTTGCAGGTGAATGAGCAAAGTTACAGATGAAAAAGCAAACTAAGCTTAAAGATTTTAATTTTTCTCTCCTACATCAAAATATTGACAAATTATAGATAATAAATAATAAAATAATTTAAAGATTCAAATAAATAAAACAGATTTAATGCAAAACTATTGGCAACTGAGAAATCCAATTTAAAATCATTTGCTTATAAGAATAATGTTTTTGATAAAAATATTATTCCTAGCTAGATTTTTGGGCTAAAATTCTATAATTTAATTCTAATTGGAATATAACATCACTCACGATCCCTTTTTTTTGATCCCGAATTTTCATAAAACAATTCGAGGAAATAAATAAACACAAGACTAAATATCACTAATGAAAAAAATAGTCAAAGTGATTAAAAACCAAGAATGATCTATGGGAACAATCAGTCTATTGGGATTAGAACATATTTTTATTCTTCGAAGAATATCTTGGAGAAAAACGATATTTTTTCTTTTTTAGTTATAATTGACTAAAAAACATCTATGAGTAATAAACTATCAGAATATGAACTACTAGTGAAAGATTTCCTTCTTGGAATCTATTTTTAGGAAAAAGTGAAATCCTTTCTTGGTATAGTTTTAATTTCAATATTTCCTTATGATTAACTTGACCTAAATAATTAACTTCCATTTTAATATAAACATTTTAAACAAAATACAAAAATATTTTAATCTATAACACTTAAACACTATTACCTAATAAAAAAAAAAATGTACGAGTAATATTTACTAAAATAATTTTTCATGCTTTTTTTAAGAGGTCTTGTACTCAATTTTAATAATCATAACACAATGGGAGATAAGACTTTTTTATTTTTGGAATTTATATTGTAATTCAATTACTAAATTATAAAAAAAAAAAAAAAAACGAAATCTAATAAGCTATCAACACTTTTCACTTCTTGTTATTCTTAACTTTTTTTTTTACTTAGTCATACTCTATTTTGTTGTTGTACGCAACTCTGTATATTGTATTTTTTGTACAAATTTTCCGAATTTTCTTTTATGTTATTTCACTTCATTTTTTTGTTTTTTTTTGTTACAAAAAAAAAAAATTGTTATCGATTTGTAAATCCGAAAATATACAAATATAAAATAAAGAACAGGAAAAACAATAATAACAAAAATAAGAATTTAGTAACAATAACTATTGGTATTTTAAGTAAAATATGTAATGATTATTATTGAGATTAAAATATAATATTTAATGACAGTAATGGTTACAAGGGCGCAACACTACTATTTATTAAAATTGTATCTATATAAATTGAATCATATATTATATATACATTTGTTCTTTAATAAATTTTGTTATGTTATTTTCAAATAAAATAAAATTAATCTGAGATAAAAATGTTTATATATATATACTATATATATATTTAATTAAATGAAAGAAAATAAAATATTGAAAATTGAAAACTAATATAACTTTTTGTAATATTTAAATAGAAAAATTGAGAATAGAAAAAAAAATGAAAAAAGGTTTTAAATGTTAACATTTTCAAAAAAAAAGTAATAAAAAGCATTTTAGAACTGTGACTACTCTAGTATAAAAATTTTTGATTTTTCATAGAATTTTATATGAAAGAAAAAATGATGAGACATTTTATTCAGTTGGAAATTCCTAATGCGGGTATACTTTACTTTATCCGATCTTTTCTTCAAATGAAATGCCGCAACTAAACGATAGGAACACTAAGGAGTTCAAAATGCCTTTTGAAATGTTATGAAAGTAACATACTTAAAGAGCCATATAGCACCTACATTTGTAAAACCCCTACAAAAGCTTAAACGAAAACCCTAAAAATTTCCCTTCCAAAAAAGTATATATTGAACAGGATGTTTAAAAAAAAAAATAAAAAAAAAACTATATAACGACACATTTTTTATTAAAGTTTCTGTTTTTAAAACTATTACTACCAATTCTAAAAATTTTTGAAAAACCACCAGGAACTAAAACTTTATAATATAAATAAATTTTCAACTACCGCAAACGCTTTTTTTTGAAGCAGTATTTAAAATTAAAGAGTCAGTCACCATAAAACTTTTTATTCACAGTATAGTATTGATGATCCAACGATTTTTATACTAAAAGTAGATGTTTGTGTAATCATTTGTAATCATTTAAAAAAAAAAACAATAAAATCTTCTTAAAAACATAAAAAAATTAATAATTTTATAACTGATTGTAAAGTAAAAATGTAATCATGTAAAAAATTTAAATCATCTGATACCTACCTACTTAGAAAATTTTTTTCCTTAAAAAAAAACAAAATGTATTCCTTCATTAAGTTTTTTTTTTTTTTAAATCATAAATTGAAGACTAATTACATTCGGCATATGGGTTATTGCTCTAATCACATTCATTTATTTAATAAGTAAAAACACGATTAAATTACCAAAAAAAAACAAAAAAAACACCCAATAATAACAAAAAAATACAAAATATTTCCATTAACCTTCAAAATGAAAAAAAAAAAAAACAAAAACAAAAAAAAAGAGATTAATTTTTATTTGTTGAATTTCCCATTTTCGATATATATTTAAAAATTCCAACAATATATGTACCAAAGAAAATCTGAAACGCCATATGATTCATATCAACACCTTGCCTAAACTTGTCGTTTATTAAACTACGGGTGATTTTCATGGACTTCATCTTCATTATTATCTCTATTAAGAGTAATTTAGTTACCAAAAAAAAAATATATATATACAAGAAAAACAAAATATGAAATTTTTCAGATACAACAAACACAAAATGAAAAATGTATTTATTATTTTAACCTTTAATTATCAAGGTATACTTAAATTGACCCTGATAAATATCAAATTTATTTATTTTTATATACAAAAAAAAAAAAAACAAATCAAATTGTTTCAAATTGTTTTTATGTTCTATTTTGATCTTTGATCCAATATTTTTGATCATTTTTTTCTGTAATGTAAATTTTCCTGTAATTGAAAAGTATGGGACGAAAAAAGTTTAAAAATAACGATATATATCTTTAAAGTTATCGAAATGCAATGCCATAATTAAATTTACAACATTATTTAAATGTCTTCTGTGGGGGCACTGAAATGAGGTTTATTTTGTTTCCTTGAATTATTCGATTAAAATTAGATTTAGTATTTTTGAATCAAACCCATTTGGGTTGAATCAAAACATTCAGGAATTGAACGATTCACTGCAATAAATAAAAACTACTGCTTGAGAGATAAATTTAAAATAAATTTGCTTCATTTATTTGAAATACAAATGAGCAGAGGTTAAAATAATTTTTTTTTTCTTTTTTTTTTTTTGCACTTTAGAGATATGGGGCATAAAATTTTCTTTCGTGAAATATTGAACAAATAAACAAAAGCAAAAAAAAAATAAAAACGATTAAGAGAAAAATAAAAACGTGGAATACAAAATAATATTACAAAAAAAATAAAAACCACGAGAAAAAAAACATATTTTTACACTTAAATAGCAAAAAGAAAAACATAAAAACCAAACAAAAAACTAAAACAAAATTTTTGCCGAATTACTTTATGTTTACACCTCTATACCCCATAGTATTCAATATCTATCTATTCACCTTTATTATACAAAAAAAAAAAAATGACAACTTCTTCCCAAAACAAAAAAAAAAAAATTAAATTAAAATCTGGCCTGATCTGTTCTCCGTGTTTTTTATTTATTTATTTCTTTTTTTTTTTTTATTTCAGTGTTGATTTTATATTTTCAACACAAAGCACAGTACAGCAACTACAACACATAATTTAACTTGGACATGCCATTTAGTAATAACAGGAAAAAATCTTAATATTTATGCACACCTTGTTAAAAATATACGTATATATATATCAAAATATTTAAAATATATTGTACATAATAATATCTACAAAAAAAAAGATAATATTATACTATATTATAGTATAAAATATCTTTAGATACATCTCTATCATCTAAAAATGAAATGATTTTATAGATTTTTACGTTTATTGAAAATGTAATCTAAAAAAGAAAATTATTTGTATTTTCATTAAAGAAAATCGAAAAAATTATTTATATATAGGTACATACATATACATATATGTATGTATATATGTATATATATTATATATACATTAAAAACGAAAAGAAAAACCGATTTATTAAGTTTTGATTTTTATGGGATCGTTAAATTTTTTGAAAATTGGAAATGGAAAATTTATTTTTATTTAACTGAATATTTCAGTCTATTTTTGTTTTACTTTTGTTATTTGTATTTGTTTTTTTTTTTTTTGGTAATAGACAGCCGGGTCCGGTAAATTTTTTTTTTTCGACCTGGCAATCTGTTGCTTATCATATATTCTTATATATTTTATTATAATATAGCTATTAGCCAAGTAACTAAAAATTTTTTTTTTAAATAAATGCTCAGAATTATTTTACTCAAAAAATTTACATCGAAATAAAATTTTAATTCCAAGTTGTATTGTTTTATTAAAAGGATAATTAAAAGCAAGACTAATTCTAAGAGACGTTTATTAAGATTTTAAATTTTTTGAAGTTTTTTTTTTGAAATTATTCAATTATAAAAATCTTTGTGTAAATCGAAATTGTGTTATAAGAAACAAAGAACTATATCTAGCATACAATAAGGAATCAGTAGTAAAAGGACGAACAATTTTTTAAGCTCAAAAATTTTACAGTTAAGTTCAAGTTTAAAATTTTAAAAGTCAATCTAAAACCGTTAGTTTTTAGAAGATTTTTCAACGCACCAGAAGAGGGGCAGCAAATGAGCATTCCCACTATCTGGAATTTATAACCATTCACCGTATTCCCAAAAGTTGGCGGTTTTGTTATTTACAATTTGCCCAAATTTAAGAAGAATCTCAACTATAGTCCCTATCCCATCCCATATAATCACAAATACGTCAAGTACAAAGGATCATATTCCTAGTTTGTGGTTTTAAAATAAAAAAATTTGTCAAATTTGGCTTATTAGTTTGACTCTGTTCATCCATCCGTCTGTCTCTTTACAAAACTTCTAAACAGTTTAAAATATAACAATTAAATTTTAACATGTGTATTTTAGATTCGGTTTAGTATTTTTTCAATCTAAAAACGCCAAACGATAGGACATGTTTTTTACTTATAAATCAAAATGAAAATTATACAATATTATACAAATTAATATTTAAGTTTACCGTTATGTAAAAACAAAATTTTACAAGATTTTCCTTCGTATATAACTCCAAAACGTCCTTAGTTTATAACTTGAAATTTTGAAAGAAGATTTTTCATAAGTAATCTCAAAATTGAGGTTAAAAATTTAAAATTTTCTATTTTTAGACACCTGGAACTTAGACATTGGCACAACTGAACGCAGAAAATAAAATGCTGAAATTAAAGCTCCAACATTTTAATTTAATATGTTTAGGGTTTTCTTAAAACTAAACATATATGGTCGAATGCAGAAAACTAAGTTTGAACTTAAATCTTATTTTTTTAAGTAAACACTCGTTTTTGTTTCAATTGCAAGAAAACTTCAAAACAGAACAAGTTTTTGCTTAAAAAAGTGTGATTTGAGTTCAAGCTCAATTTTATGCATTTGACTTAGTGTCAATTGATTGATTGGTTTTTCTTATATTACATAATACGGAATAGTCTAAGAAAAATTATAAATTTTGGTGCACAAGTCACAATTCTAAGATACTTTTAATTGCCTTTTGGAAAATGTGCGCCTTAAAAAACATTTGGTTTTGAATTCTGCCTTGTTTTTATTTGAATAAAGAGGTGTATCTTAAAAAACTACAAAAAAAATTGTATGGAAAGAATATTGTTATTTTAGTTACCACTAAAAACAAAGTAATATTGATGACTAAGGGCTTATTATTTTTAAAAAATATATTCACCTTCTGAATTAACCTACACATTACAAATTATTTAGAAACAAGTGCTTTTATGTGCTTTGTTGCCAAAAAAAAAAGGCATAAAAATTATTTTATTTATTTATTTTGCAATCATCACTTTTATACAGTTAACTAATAAATTAAACTATAAATCAAATTTTAGATTAATAAATGTTTGTACCTATACTATAGGAAAATCAGACACATATGTCAAAATTGTTTTAAAAAATTTCTGTGACCGCCACAAATAAAAGTAACAATTTAAATTCTGCAAAAAAAAAGCACTCCTAAAATATAAGCACAAAAAAACCAAAAACATTTAGTATTGAAACAACTTGTTTAGCAATCTGGGACGTATTGCACCAATCACTTATCAATAATCAAATAATACATTTTTTTGATAAGTAAGTTTTTTTTTACTTATCAAAACCTAATTGAGTTATTACCAAATATGGTTTTGGTACAACAAAAATTTATCAAAAAAAGATTACTTCGTTAGTGGTAAATGGTTGGTGCAATATAGTCCAGGTTGTTATACCCAAAGACCGAATTGTTTTTGGACTTTGGTTGAAAAACAGAAATATAATTAAGTACCAAAAGATAACATACTTTGTTCAGCAGCTAGGAGCAAAAACACATTTAAGACGACGTATCGAACAAAGTAAAGGTATTTATATATTTTGAAATAAATAGTACTTGAAGTTTACAGTAAGTTGCATTCTCTTCTTAATCAAACACATTGTTTTCTATATATGGATTCATTTGTACAAGAACTAAAACAAAACAAATTATTAAATATTCAAAATAAGCTTATGTTTTTTTTTATTTTCCTAATCAAAGAAAAGAAATACTATCGCAGATCTGCGATAATAATTGGATCTTTAATACTCTACTATAGGATCAGATGAAAAAGATTAATTTCCATTAACAAAAATTAATTTCTTTTAATTAATATAATAATGAAGCTTTTAATATGTATTTTATTTTTTTAATTTGTGGACTCAAAAGTTACGCCATAATTTGAAATACATGAATAATGATAATAAAGAGGGATTACTTAACTTCCACGGACATAAGTTCCATGGCACTAATGTCCTCTTAAATGAACTTAAGTTTTATTGAAATTATGGCCATTTCCAAATAGACTTACGCTTGATGGAAGTTCTGACAACTTTGTGTTGGAAACTAGGTCTCAAATAAAATGGCCATAAGCTGCGGACTTTTTTGTTGAAAGTTATACTTCAAATAAAATGGCCATAGTTACAATTTCCTCATATGTATATAAAGAAAATAATTGGGGAAGATTTTAGGGTTGGTTATAAAATCAGTGATATACTCTTTCGTTCCTAATACAGAAGATCGCATACTTATGCAGATATATAAATATTCTGGAGCAAGGCTCTCTTTCTAAGCTAACTTAAAAATCTCTTCTAATTTAGAATTTCGCAAATGTATTGATATTTATATCCTGCAAAAAGAGCAATTCTGATTTTGTAGCATTCAGAATATTTTCCAGCAAAATTTAAATTCGGAATATTTTTTGGTAAAGCTTCATACACCCACGTACATATAATATATATATTGTACTTATGTTTCATAGCAAATTTGTGATAAATTCCATGCAATTTTAATATCTATTTTAATGGAACTTAAATCCATTTAAAATTGGACTTTATATCCATGGAACTTAAGTCAATTTAAGAACACACAAAAGCTCCATGGAATTTATGTCCGTGGAAGTTAAGTCATCCCGCCGATAATAACATCCAAAAACTTGAATATAATAAATTTTATAGAATTAAATACTAAATCAGAACAGAATATCTTTTTAATGGATATGTTTATTTATTCTATTGATAAATTTAATATCTTTAAGATTTAAATACAAAAATGAATTAAAATTTTTTTATTTCAAGATCCAAAAAAAAAAAAATAATAATTCAGAAAATTGAAATGAAAAATAAACATGGAATTGCATGCATATGGTTGAAAAAAGGTAGAGGTTGCAATAAAAACTTTTCATTTTCTTTTGTTTTTTTTTTCTTTTTTATTTTTGTTTTTTTCTTCTAATAAAGTAAAATAAATTTTTTTTCTTTTTCATTTACAACAAGCCACATAAATTAGTTTATATTGTGTTCTGAATTGAATGAAAATTTATTTAGTAGAAAAGGTAAAAAAATATATAAAATAAAAAAAAACAATAATTGGAATAGCAGATGTATTTGTTTTTCTCGTGTTGCTTAGTATTTTCTATGATTTAGTAAATACATTTTGACTTAGTTTTTTTCTTTTATTCCATGATTTTCCAAATTTTTGTGTTTTCCACAAATTTTGTTTTTATATTGTTATTTACTCTAAAAAAAAAAAAAACAATATTTGCGTTTTTCTGTCTATTTAAAGAATTTATACAAAAAGTTTTTTTTTTCTAGAATTTTAATTTGTAGAGGTTTTTTTTTCATTCAAAATAATTTTTAAATTCCATTTACATTTAAGAAAAATAAATTGTTTTTTTTTTTAATTTTAAGGAATTTTTTTTTTTTATGTCTCTGTAAAAATTTATTACACTGAAAAAATTAAATTAAAAAACAAAAATTAGTGTGGAATTGTTCCAATATTCCAAATTGACCTTTCAATATTATAAAAAGTATTTTTAATACTAAATAAATTCTATATTGGATCGAGGGATTACCAGCGTAATGATACTTAAAAAATTTATAACTAAAGCATTATTGCAGGAATTATTCTTGGTCTATTCTTTATGGCCATTATTTATTATTTAGTTTTATAAGCTATAGAAGAATTACAACTGATGAACTATTCATTTTCGTCTGAGGGTATTTTTGAAATGAGGAACATTGAAAAACTAAGATCTAATATTCAAATTTTTATTTTTCTAAGCGAGGTGGGAATTTTCCAAAGACTCCAAGAATTCCCCATTAATAGTGTCAAATTCTTACTGACTAAACCCACCTCCTCCTGCAGCTAATATAATGGAATAAAATCTCTACCTGCTAAAGTAGTACATTAGCTAGGGAGTAGGGATAGGAAAGGATAGGACAATAAGATGCGGGAACATTGAATTGGGAGTGGACCTGTAAGGAAGAAATGAATCCGCCAATTATTATTAAACTATTTTGTTAATAGTGACAATAGTCATCACCAATTACAACATGCAGTAGTATATAATACCTTACTGCATGAGGTAATAATTGAAGGCAACCTCACTGTCACTATAGCAGCTATTATTATTATTATGTTATTATATGAAATATAGTTTGGTATAATACAATATGTATATGTAGTTATCCTATCTTTAACTATAATAAGCAATTTTATAAACATAAACCTTATGTTGAATAACATTTAACTCTCCAATACTGGCGTACGTGTCTTTACTACCAAAATTTATATCAGAAGTCAATAACTTTTTTATTCTTAAGCATTTGTTTTTATTTTTTACTTTGTGTTGTGTTATTAAACCTTGCATTGCAGAAAATGTTTATTATTTTACATTATTTATATTATCAAATTTTACATTTTATGACTATAAAGATTCATGAATTTTGCTGTATATGTTTAAAGCAATTGCAACAAAATGTTTTAAAAATGCAAAATATAAGTATAAAATATTTTATAAATGTTTTTATTTTAACACTTTTTTTTTATTTATTTTTTTTTTTGTTAAAAATATTCAGATGTATGATGTAAAAATATTCTTCATGACCCCCAGCATGAGCACTTATGGAAAAAAAAAAATTACGCGTGAGTACTGAAGAGTTTTCCATTGGTTTAATTTTTAGTGGTAGAGCTCGCAAAATACTGCTGAACTTAGAGATTTCCCTTTTCAATAACAACAGCTTAAAAAAACTATTTTGGTTTAATATAATTAACAAATGAAAACCAATACGGATATTAATTTGAAATAAGTCAACTACTTGAAAAGATCCGATGAAGAAAACGAATATCCAATAGATTGACCATATAAATAAAATTTTTATTCTTATATGCATTTTTATTCATTTTATAAATTGATAAACTTTTTATTTTGGAAACAATAAACATACTGAAATTAAAAGAATATTATTCAAATATTTATATTTTCAGTATTGCAATCCAAAGTATTTAAATAAAGAATAATAAAAAAGAAAAGGAAATTAAAAATGCATTTTGAATTAAAAGTTTTCATATATACATAAACTACTAAAGTTTTTCTAAAATTTAATCAAAATTCTTTAAATAGTGCAAAAAAAATATTTGAGAATAGAAAACTATTTTGTTTTTTTTTTTTTTTTCTTTCTTTAATTTGAAGAAAATTTATGGAACACATGCGAAAATTTACAATTTTTTTATATGCATATGTAGATGTTTGGTTGGAACTGACTTTTGCTCTTTAATACAATATAAATATATAATTTCGTCAGTCATAATATTCAACTACGTTTGTAAAACTGGCCACAAAAATAAAATAAAATAATTTAAAAACTTAAGATACATAAATAAAAAACGGCGATATGTCAAAATCGCTGAACCTAGAGAGTTGAATAGTTTTTGATAAAATTTTACAGTTGAATACGAAATCAGGGTATTCCACTTTTCAGAATGATAAGATATTTTAGAGTTAAATACAAAATCAGGGTACTCTCTTTTTTCAAAATGATAAGATTTTAGAGTTGGATATAAAATTAGGGTATTCCCTTTATCCAGAATAAATAAATAAATACTATGGAAAAAGGGGGTAACCTTGATTTTATAGCCAACTTTAAAATGCATCCTAATATAGAATCTCGCATAGACGAAATTACGAGGGATTTTACAGTTAGATGCGAAATCAGGGTATTCTATTTTTCCAGAATGATAAGATATTTTAGAGTTAAATACAAAATTAGAGTATTCTCTTTTTTCAAAATGATAAGATTTTAGAGTTGGATATAAAATTAGGGTATTCCCTTTATCCAGAACAAATAAATAAATACTATGGAAAAAGGGAGTAACCTTGATTTTGTAGCCAACTTTAAAATGCATCCTAATATAGAATCTCGCATAGACGAAATTACGAGGGATTTTACAGTTAGATACGAAATCAGGGTATTCTGTTTTTCCAGAACAAATACATAAATACTCTGAAAAAAGCGGTAACCTTGATTTTGTAACCAACTTTAAAATTGTTCTTAAACCCTAATATAGAATATCGCATGAACGAATATATAAATACACAATTTTATAGGGAATTATGTCTTGTTTTTTGGGGGTGTATTGGCTCACTCTTCAGAGTTATAATCTCCCGGGGATTTTAGCTCGTTTTTTGAGCCATAAAACCCCAGAAGACTTTTAACTCAGAAATTTTTGTCATATCGACATAAAAAGAAGAAATTTTAAAATTCGACTATACTGAATTTGAATATTGTATATATATTGTAATAACCACAAAAAAAATTTTATCAATCGTAACTATAAAAATAAAAAAAATCGTATACAGTTTTTACGACACTATTAAAAGAAAAACCAACCAAAAATATTTTAAAAAATTTTGAAAAAAGCTATTTATTATAAAATAGAATTCTTTATTATATAGATTATATACATATTATATAATATCTGTTGTTTCTTTCCTAATAAATTAATTTATTGTGAATATATAATATAAAATGGAAAAAATAAAATTTTATTTATTATAATTAAAAATATTTTGATTTCTTAATTAAAAGTGAAATTTTTTTTTTATTATCTTAAGATTTTTTTTTGAATTATCCTTTTATGTTATGTTTTTTTTTTAAATGTATGTCTCTGTTAAAAACTTAAATTGAATTTTTAATTTTTTCTAACATAGTTGAATACTAAAAAACTTAATATTATAATTAAAACTAAAATGCAATAAAAGAAATTATTCTTAACTATCAAAGAAAGAGAATAAAATATTGAAAATTATCTGCATGCTTCTATAACTGTAGAGATGAAAATATGAAATATGATATGAATTTTATGAAATACTTTACATTAAAATTCACTTACACAAATAATGTTTACTTTTTGGTACCTAGTTAAAAACTTTAAATGACAATACCTTTAAATATAATAATTATTAGCTACCATATGAATATTTGATAAGCTTTCGATATGATTACATAATATGACACATACAAAATCACAATTCTATTTATAATAGTCATAACAAATCATTTGAGAAAACTCATATTACTAAAAACTATATATATATATATATATAATTTGTATCCTCTCTCTCTCTCTTTTATATCCTAATGACTTAATGATTTCTTTTTAAATGACAACGAATGATTTTTTTTTTAATGCATTTCTCTGACACATAAATGTGGACAGGAAATTACACAGCCTTTCCTGTTCAGGCGTAGCTGTAAATGTCGTGATGACACCTGATGATGATTGATGATTTTCAAACTATATTATATAGTTAGTTATGTGAAGTGTCATGCAAACGTGCAATATCATATTATATCATATGACACCTGATGACTATTATATATAGAGGTAATGCAGTCAGTTAAGACAGCAATTTGAAAAAAAAAACTATTAAAAACTATTGCTCTGGCCCACATGCATAAAATGCAACCGGCCCTATAATGAAGATGTATTTATATTTATATAATGCATTAATGTAATAATAATAATAATAAATAATAACTATTGCTGAAAATTATTCTTATATGGGTTGACATTTATTAATATTAAGCATAGAAGGTGATATTATCAAAAAGCCCAGCATTATTCTCAGTAAAGTAATATATTAAGTTTATTTTGCCAAGACTGGTATAAATAAAATCCCATTAATAGTAAACAGATTAAATATTCAATTCAAGTTTTTCCAAATAAGAATTAGACCATAAAATTTCCAAATAAAACTCTATTAATAGAGATTATAGAAGATTTCTTAAATAAGAATCAACTTTTTTTTAATCTATTCCTGTAAGTCTAAGTAAAAAAAAAAAACAATAAGATACACCTGGGGTATAGATATCACGCATATAAATAATTGTGATGACAACATTTTAATTGAAAATTAAGATATCTTATATAAGATTCATATTCATATATCTTAATATTGTCAATTAAAATATGGCCATCACAATTATTTATATTCAAAACTTTTACTATACATGTATCTTACTTCTTTTTACTTAGACCTAGTTTTGTCATAGACAAATTAATCAAAGTTATTTTGTCAATTGTTCTTGAAAACGATTGTACTTTTGGATAATCTTTAAGAAATTTCCTCACAGACCTGAAAACATATTAGTTGCATTAATTCAATACCGCATGCTTAAATTAAATATACGGTATGAATATTTTTAATATAATTACGCTTAATAGGTGACCATCATTAACCATGGTTTTAGGAGACCACTCTTAATAGGAGATCACGCTTAATAGGAGACCATTTACATTATATTTTATAAGTCTAAATATTTCACTATATATACTTAGTTCATAAGTTATTAGATCGTTTTATAAATTAATCAAAACTTCCGTTCGAAGAAATAAATAACTTTTTTTGTTTTTTTTTTTTTTTTCTAATACATAATCGAACTTGACATTATTTAGCGGACATTTTAAATATACTTTTATAAATAAAGATTACTTTAATATATAGTATAAATTTTTATATATAGAATATACCTACCTATAATTAAAATTTTTTTTTATATACACAAATTTCCTGTTTTTTTTTTTTTGTTTTTGTCTTTTTATGTTTTTATTATTTCCTGTTATTGACCACCCGTTAGTAATAATATTTTTATAAATTATTATTTAATTTAGTTGATTCTTAATTCGATTTTTTTTTTTGTTTGTTTTGTTTTTTTTTTTTTTTTATTGTTTTTAATTTAAAGTACTACCTCTGAATAAACAAAACAAAATTATGTTCAATATAGAATATAAAATACTATATACATATCAATAGTACATTTACATACATATTCTATACTACAAAGTAAATAAAATTGAGGTTATAAAAAAAAAAAAAAAAAATTAATTATTTTCTATAATAGTATCGGAAATAAAAAAGAAAGTCTCAAATAAAAATAAAAAATGTTAATATTATTATTGAATATTTTGTAAAAGAATTTTAATTCCCAGATATTAAAAGTACATAATAATATATAATTTGAAATTTGAATAAAAACAAATAAAATAAAAAACAACACCATTTTATATTTTAATGAAGACTTTTAATTGCCATTTTTAATATCAAAGTGATCGTAATATATACTAAAAAAAATTTTTTTTTTATTTTAATAAACAACAATAAACAAAAGAAAAAAAAATTAATGGGATTTTTTTTGAATTCGAATTTAAAATTAAAATTCTTTTTTTTTTTTTATGTTTTATTTTTACTTCCTTTTATGTACTCTGTATAGTACACATTTCATTCAGAAAAACCATTCTATATATACTATATTTTTATATAATATATATGTGAACTATATTTAACTATATGTACTTATGTTATTTGGAAAAATTTATTGTTGAAATATTTTTATTATTTAATGCATATATTTATTATTATTATTAATTTTTATTATGGTATTCTGTTTTTTTCTTTGTTTTTTATTTTTATTCAATTATTTGTAAATTAAATTAAATTATTATCTAATATTTTAAAAGTGTGGCATAAATTATTCATATATATATGATGAGATCTTTATTTATAATAAATAATTATTGTTATTGTAGAAAATTATGCAATTTTCCTTTTCAGGCGTGGCTATAAATGTCGTAAGATGGAAATATTCTTAAGAAGTGTGTGGTATTAGAACTCACACTCCCTCGGTGTTTACAACTTAGTTTATATGCTCTTACTGCAATTTTCCGAGACCCCCTTAAATTTTTTTCTTTTTGCTTTTTAATACAAATATTATAATATATTTTTCGGTGATTTTCAAGTGTATTCGAGTGTCAATGGCTTCAAAATTAAGTTGCTATTATAATATTGAAAATAAAACCTGATTATTTAAAAAACCAATTTTTATCAGTATTAGATTTGCTATCTATCAATATATAAATCCTTCATCAGGACTAGTATGAAATATAATGCACACATTTGGACAGGTCGAACGCTACAAATAGCATTGCAATAGTGCATTCTGTATTGTACCTATTGCTATTCAGAATGGCTTCAAAATGAATTTATTATTAAAATATTAAAAATAAAACCTGATTATTTTACAAAACAAACTTTTATCAGCATTGCATTTTCTAATTATATATATATAAAGCCTTCATCAGGTCTAAAATAGACAACAATGCATATATTTTGACAGGAGCTCTACAAACAGCATTAGGATACCAAAACAAAATGCAAAACGTAGCAATCCATTTAATAAACGATCCCATTCCTACCCCATATCTTTGGCTTCACTAACTCATCGACATGTCATTGATACATTCACTCAATTTTAGTAATCTCTTAAGAAGAAATAAAAATCTTAATGTCTACCTGTTAAAAATTGCATCCAAGATATTAGGAGGACAGCTCAGATCAACTTCTATTTCTTAAAGATCCTCAGATGACGCAGTTATGCGCATGGAAATTCATTTCTAATGCGTATATCGCAAATATGGAATACCTTGCCGTCGGAAGTATTTCTAAAAATTAACAATAATAACGTGTATAACATCGTTAAATTGAAGAAGAACATCAACATTTTTATTTTAAACAATCCTCTAAACTCCAGTAACTTTCCATATTTCTCAATTCCCTTTATTTATATTTCTTTATTCCTACTTTTCCATAATCCCTAAACCAAACAGTACATTGTACCATAGCATCATTCTTCATTTCATCTTTTTTCCGTCTGCACTTTCTTTACTTTCTTTATACAAAATCCATTTTCAATCATAAGATATTTGTTATCAAAGTTATACAAAATCTGCTCAGTGATATAAATCATGTTAATTGCATTAACTCAATATAATAGTATTTACTTTACTCTTCTATACAGAAATTCAGATTATAATGAAACTGAAGAACTTTTAAAATTAGCCTCTATTAAAAAATTATAAATCACATTTAAAAAATTATAAAAAGATTTATTAACAATTAAGAAAATTAAGAAATATAATAAGAATGGTATAATAATAATAAATTGAATAAAACAATACAAAGGATTCCCACTTTATAAATGTCCATATTATATATAAGTTCTATTTTTCATTAAAAAGGAAGGAAAACAAATAAAACAAGGTTATTAAGTAAAACAAGGCGCACATTTCCCAAAAGACAATAAAAATCATTTTAGGTGCGATTTCTTTTGCATCAAAATTTGTTTATTTTATTTTTTTTTTAATATTCTTTTGTAAGAAATATTTATGAAAAATCAACAGAGGCACTTTATTGATTTTTAAAATAATTCCACATAATTAAAAAAACAACCGTTACAAAATATCTAAAAATATAATATTGGAGTTTTAATTTCTGTGTTGTACTTAAGAATAATTTGCACAGGTGAAGAAGTTATAAGTAGTATCAAAAAATAGAGAATTTTCTGTTAATCTAACCGTTATAACGCGTAAATGGGAGCAAGTAGAAAAATTCATATGAAACTCTTAATATAGCTCTCAAAATTTTAAAGTTTTCGCTAAAGACATTCCGCAGATACGAAGAGAACACAATCTAATGAAATATTAATATAAATACTAAATTGCAAAGTAATTTATAAATTTTATATATTAATTTATAAAATTTAAAATTATCTCTTCGTTTAACTTTTTTAGATTGAAAAAATTATTAAACAGAGGTTGAAATATAAACATTTTTATAAGTTAAGTTTTTATAACTAATAGCAGAGCTTTTATTAACTTTTAAGGAATATAGTGGAATATTATGGTTTCATTTACATACAAAAATAATTTTGTTACATTTAATAAGACCTCATTGCCAATATTTCATTGCTTCATCTTAAACGATGCAGTTGTTTTGTAAACAGGCGGACGGACATAGTTAAATGAATATAAGCAAAATTTTCAAAATATGCTTAAAATATAAATAACTAGTTATTAGTGTTTAATATTCAATTTTGATATAATACAAATAACATTAATCTCTTCAACCTTAAGCAACCAGATCAGATCAATAGAAGATATAAAAATATTTTTATTTATTCAATAATATCAAATTTAATCAAAAAAAAACTTCCGAAAACCAAGAAAAATATTTTCAGACAGTATTCTTACAATATACAAAATTTAAAAAATTTTTTTTTTTTCTTGTTATGCAAAAATATCTTAGTGAAAACTGCAAATATTCAGAAAAAACAAAAAGAAAAAAAGCAATGAAAAAGAGATTTGAAAATTTCCATAAATACAAAATGAAAGAAATGAAAACAAAAAATATATACAAAATAAAATTTAAAGTGTTTTTCCTGACATATTTTACAGTATAATACTCCCTATATACATATCTTCATATTATATCTCTTCTTCTACCGTTTCTCTCAAGGGTTGTAATAATTCAATAATAATGGTATAGTATATCATTCATTTCAATCACTGTATTTTTATTATTTCGTTGTATAAGAAAACTTAGCTAGCGAAATAACAAATTGAAATTGAAAGTGAATTCAAATCTTACCTTCTGTCTTTTCTCCTCTTCACTTTTTTTTTTTTAACATTGCTTTAGTCGTATTTTTATGTTTTTAGTTTATTTGTTGGTTCTTACTTGGATATTATATGCAATGATTTGGCCTCAATCTTATATAAAAAAAAAACATAAAACTAAACAATATATATAAATATATATAATTATATATAATATTATTTATGTAAAAAATTATACGTATATATATATATATATATGTACTACACATAAATGGTATAAAATGAATTTTTGCAACAATACCGTGAAAATAATAGTACACAGAAATAAACAAGTAAATATGAGAACGTTCGGCTAATAACAGTAGATGCAAATTTTTTGGTTTCCTAAGGGAGGTGGGAATCTTCCAAAGACATCAAGAATTTCCCCTAGGTAGTGTCATATTCTTACTGACAAACCCTAAACGCACCTCTCCTTTAGCCAATATAATGGAATGAAACCCCTACCTGTTAACGCAGTATATTGGCTAGGAAGTAGGAATAGGAAAGGATATTTATTTATTTATTTATTTATATTAATATTACATACATAAATGTAATGCAATATTATTGAACCATCAGCTACTTTAGGCCATTATAGGTTTTTATACTATTATTAAATTATATACTAATATTATTTATTTTGTTTATATTATATACTATATATTTACATTATATTTGGTCGTAAGGGGGTATGTAAAGAAAAAAACACTTACGGCCTGTGCAGAGATCGAACCCACACTCCTTCGGTTAATACACCACACGCCTACCCACTTGACTACCGAAGCCCCCAGGAAAGGATAGTAAGAGGATGCGAAAACATTGAATTGGAAGTGCGTTTGTGGAAACAATGAATCCGCCTATTATTATTACAATTTTGCTAAGAGTTACTAAAGACATCAACAGTTACAACATGCAGTAGTATATAAAACCTTCCTGCATTAGGTAATTAATTAAAGGCCCATTGTCACTATACAGCTATTATCATATAGTATTAGAATTAATTATTACTATTATTATTTACTACAGAGTCAGGGCCATCAGTGTATTACAACATGCAGTGGTACATAACAATTTCTTGCATGATAAGGTGAATATAACACCTTCCTGTAGAGGCAAGTTATTATAAGAATGACTTTTTTTAAACTTTTTTCATCTCCCCAACAATATTTCAAAAATTTGTAAAGGTTCTTTATATATTCAATACTAATAATCTATATGGCAATTATTTTTTAATGTTTTTTTTTTTTTCTTGATATTTATCGCTTCATAAATGAAAACAAAATTATATTAGTGACTAGATTAGATAATGAACAATTCCATATTGACTGTATAAATTCGAAACCATTTAATTTGATTTTCTTTTTAAATGTATATGGTTTTTATCTAAGAACTGGTTAAATAAAAATCTTTACTTTCTAATACGTTTTTTTTTTTAAAGACCTCTCATATTCAGATCTTTCATCTTTTTTTAGATCTAAAAAAGTATTAAAAAAATTTAAATTCTGTAACAATATTGCTGACAACAATAAAATGTCAGCATATATTCTTGGAACAATTTACTTGCCAATCATTTTGAAATAAAGATTACACGAAGAACAGTCAGTGTACACAAATAAAGAAAAGAAATCAATCATAAAACCGTCGTCTGTCTATTTAAAAAGAAATAATCTTTTAAATAATAAAAAATATACATAATATAACAAAAGAAACGTTTTAAAAAGAATGAGAACAAATGGTACATAGCACAACATATTTAAAAAAATAAAAAAAATAAAATAAAGAAATAAAAAAAAAAATAAAAAAAAAACATTCTTGTCTTTGATAACTGAACTGAATTTATTTAAAGCGCAACAAGAGAAAATATTATTTTTCAATTTAGGTTCCTTTTTCAATCATGAATTTCACATTTTCTCCGTTTCATTTTTTTCATTTTTTCACTTTTTTTTTTATTTTTATTTATTAAAACGATACGCAGCAGAATGATTGCGATCCCGTGCCAAAATAAAAATAATATTAAAATTTTGTTTTTCTGGGTATTTTGTAGACAATCACAAAAAAAAAAAAAACAAAAACAGAAAATTTTATTACACTAGAGGTAACACTAGAGATTTAGAAATCAAATCAGTTTTTTACTAAAGAACAACAACACAGAGTGGGACTAAAAAGAAAAAAAAAAAACAAAATACTAAAATTACTGCGTCTCGTATTTAATTTCAAAATTTTTTTTTTTTTTATTGCTTTTTGAAAATCCCAGTGAGTCATTGAAATATAATGCATTTTTTTTTTTTGACAGAATGATTTTAAAATAAATTTTATATTAGTTTTTTTTTTTTTTTTTCTTTTTTGCGGAGAATTTCGTTTTTCCATTATTGAATTCGAATAATTTTTGAATTTTATTTGACTAAACACATAGCTTGAAATATTTTGAGTAAATAGTTCAGGTTTTAGTTTATTTGGAATTGAATCTGGTTCTAATTTTTTAATTTTTTTAACTTTTGTATTATTTTTCAAAATGGTACAATTATTATGACATTTAAGGAACTACATATCTAGTTTTTCTATAGACAATGAATAAAAACACCACACCTAAGATAAAATTATAAAAATATAGGTAATGTCATTTTTAGTTAATCACTCGTTTTATAATAGACTTCTGTTACGTGGAGCTTTTAATTTTGTTTGGATGGTTAAATAACTAATGTAATAAAAAAAAGTTAAATATAGCATTTTTCGATCAAATGAAACCATTTTCAAATTAAATGAAACCTTTTTCAAAGTAAATGAAACTATTTTTAAACTAAATGAAACTATTGCTATTTTAATTGAAACTTTTTTCAAATAGAATGAAACCTCATCACAGTCATTACAAAACACAATATCAGTTAAGTCTTAAATCACAAATTTAACATTATATGGATAAATAATATGTTCATGTTTTTGACATTTTATTCACTTCCTGTCGATGCGGTATATACATTTTCTATTATTATAAATGATAATTAATGTGCTAAAGTTTTGTTATGTGGGAAATACATAGTAATTCATAAGTTCAAACTATAATCTTATATTTTTTAGATGATAGCGGATAGACGTTTAATTTAGACGTTTTTAGACAATTATTTACTATGCATTACACTATTAAATGTTATTAAATTGTACATTTAATAAACAATAAAAATAAGAATACCTTAGTGATGTGATTTTCTGTTCTCACATTTGAATACATTTATTTTTCAAGTATTATCTGATGGTTGCTTGATCATCTCAGTTTCGGCAGAATACTTACAAAGAATCTAAAGGAATATAAAATTAAAAATAGATCAAGTGTTTACCATATTACGACTAAAAGTTTCTAATTTATTTCTCGAAAAGTTTATCAGAAAATAAAAATTGGAAATAAAGTTTATTAAATCTAAAAAAAATACCTTTCAATTTTTTAACCAAAAGTAACTATTCTAGGTAGGTATTTTTTTTAGATTTAATAAACTTTATTTCCAATTTTTATTTTCTGATAAACTTTGAATGCCACAATTTATATTATGTAATTGTAAAAGTATAACGTGACTAAGAAAAGTCAGGAATGGTACGATCAAAACTCTGTATTGTTTTTTAAAACCTTGATTTTTTAATCTAGCTTCCTTAAAAATCTTGTTAAATCTAGTTTTTTATAGGTCAGTTCCAATGAGAAGAGCGCGATTTATCGGAAAGTTTTTATGTAAAAAAAAAAAAAAATAGTAAGAAATGTAGAGTTGATTACAAAACCAGGGTTTTAATAATTTGTTTATCGTGGGTTTGGAGGCAGCCTCCACTATTTTAAATTATTTCATGTTGAAATGTGTATAGAAAAAAATTAATTAAGAAAGATTTAAGAGTTGGTTGGTTGCAAATGAATTAACAAATGAAGTAAAATTAAAATAAAATTTTTTTTTTTTTAAAAAACGAGATTTTAAAGAACGATTTCGTGGGTAGTCCATTTAATTCTATATCCTAAGTATTAAAATAATTTAACAATACAACACATATAAACATAGCATACGTGTAAAAAAAAACACTTGAATTTATATTGTATATAATGTAATGAACCATCCCTTTTTGTTTTTGATTTATTATGGTATATTAGGTTCATTAAAAAGTGAACCCAACTAACAATAATAACAACACAAAAATATAAAACACATGACTTTTTTTTTAATACTTCAAATAGAAAAGAAAGAATAATGCAAAAATTAGTAGTACATACCCCTACAATATGTGTTTTCCTTTTTTATTTGTGTTTTTCTTTTTTATATGTGCACGTGTATGCTTTTATTACTTTCATTTTATTTTAAAAATTCATACTATACAAAATGACCTCCGACTCAAAAGGGGTCAAGGGATTCAACATTTAAGAATATAAGATTTGTTAAAAAAAAAATCTGGTGTTTTTTTGCATTTTATAGACAAATTACTAAATTATGTGAGCCAGAGTAACGCAGATTCTTTTTTTATTAAACAATAATAAAAAATTCAAATATTTATATGAGGTCGTTCCTAATACTCAGAATACGACACAATCACTATATATATATATAATATATATGTATATAAAATTACTCTTATATTTATTACATATTATTTTCATATGTGTACATACGTATATATTCATATATAAATTCTAAAAGTTGTATAAAATATTATTTTTATTTACAAAAATAATATTTTCAAATTCATCTTTGTTTTTTCTTTTTTTTATATTGCACCATACGCCCCCATAAGATTATAAGGTAGAAATTATTTATGTATGTTACTCAGACATAATATCTTTGTGAATCAGAAAGAAAAGGAAGAAAAAAAAGCAAACAATTGAAAGCGGTGGTGTATTAACATTAAATTTTCATGATTTTCATAAGATGAGATTTTTGTTACACTCTTCTGTCAATCTATTGTTGAATATGTTCTTTATAAGATAACTTGAGTCAGTATTTAGGTTGAAATTTTCTTTTTTTTATATGTACATTTTACAAAATTAAAAAGTTTATATGTTTAGTTTTTATTTCTTTTGTTTCTTTTGTTTTTTTTTTGTATTTCAAATATCTTTTGATTGAATTCTGTATAATATGTTTTATTTACTTTAGACTTAAAAATGTCTATATAAGTTAAAAAACAAAAATGAAGGATCAGATGGAAATTATGAAAAGACAAGTTTAGTATTATATTTCACTAATTCCTTGAGAGTAAAATTTTGGAGGCAGAGGCAGAAATGTTATTATTATTTAAAAAAAAAATTTTTTTTTTTTTTTGAGAATTTCCATCCATCCAGAATAAAATTTAAAAAAAAAATATAATAATAATAAAAAACTGTGTAGGATCGCAATCAAAAAAAAAATTTGGTATTAAAATTAAAAGCTATTTACAATGTTGTTTTTTTTTTTGTTAAGACCATAGGTTTTTATTTTTTAAGGATAGTTTAAAGGAAATACTACCAAAATTAAATATCAACATTATTTTTGATGAAAATTTCATATGTTTACAAAATAAATGATAGTTAGAAAAAAAACTTTTAAAAATCGAAGTTAAAAATAAAAATTATAGATGAAAGATTTGATCGAAATATAATTAGTGTTATCTCTTATAACTTTTATATTCTTTAAATATGTGTTTTTATCAACAAGGAACTGATATTGAAAATTCTAAAAAAAAAAAACAAAAATTTTTAAAAAAATTCTTAATTTTAGCTTTTTTATTTTTTACAAATATTTCACTCAGAGAATTATAGTGATTTGTTGAACTCTTACTTATATATTTTATGTCAATAGTTTATTCTGTTAACTTTTAACCTATTTACATCCATAAAAATAATACAATTACTTAATTTAACCGCAAAATTATACTTTTCTTTGAATAATATTAATCCTGCCTTACGTTGGTCGAATCTTTTCGGTTGCATGGAAGCGTAAACTCTGAAAATTATAAGCATCAGTTGGTAAAAAGGAAATGTTAGGGGTGAGAAACATTAGTCATTGAACGAGTCGTCAAAATGTCGTATAACAAATGCATGCAGCGCGGAATACATTGACATTTAGAAATGTGGTGGAATAGTAAATAATTAAGTAGCTTGATGTTGTTGCATTAATAGTTGTGTTCCTTAATCTTAAATAATAGACAGGCTATTAATCAAAGACTTAATGAAAAAAACAGATTGAAGAAAGTGAAGCTTATTCTAATATTACTAATAAAGGACGAAGAGGGTACTCATGTTCCTTAAAAGAGCAGAAAGAAAAAAAAAATTTTTTTTAAATTATTCACAACCAACTATAATAACTGAAATTAAACGAAAACCTCAGCGATATATATTTTAATCAATCAATGTTTTTATTTTTTTTTTCTTAATTGCATTGTATAGGATTTGATTTAAAGATTTTATAGTTTAAAGGAAAATATTTAATCAACGCATGCAACCGAAACACTTTTAAGCGACTGAGTAATTTTTAAAATACAAGAAATCAAATAAAAACCTAACATTATAAAACTAAAAATATTGAAAAAAAGCTTAAAGTTTTAGCGAAAAACGTAACTTGAAATAACATAACCTATACGTAAATGAATATTATATATAATTTATATTTTATATATACATATACACAACAATAACAGTAAATTTACATAATTTAATTTTATAATATTATTCATTCGATATCTTTTCTATTTTTATTACTTTATTTGTTATTCTTAAATGAAGTAATAATGATTATTTTTATTATAATTTCAAACGATTTAAAAAAAAAAAAAAATTGATAATTAAATAAATTATTATTATACTCAAAATATCATTTAAATAATAAATTTGATAACCATTATAATTTTTCCATTTCTATATAAAATAAAAATTCTATAAGACAAAAAAAATGAATAAAGTATATGAATATAATTATGTATATATGTATGTATATATTTTTAAGCTAATAAACCTTAAAGAGTCTAATAAATATTAAAACTGAAGTATTTCATTTTTATTTTATTTTTTTATAATACTAGCTAAATATTAACAGCAAATTTACTCTTTACTTTAACAACAAATCCACTTTTCATCCAACAAAAAAAAAAAAAAACAAAAAAAAAACAAAAAACAACCGAAAAATTACTAAAGAAATTTATGATAGTCATTATCATCAAAATCATTCATAGCCTACCGAAAAATAAAAAACAAATTTTTGTTTTATAAAATAAAGAAAAAAAAAAAACCAAATCAAAATGTAATACATCGAAAAATTCGAGAAAAATGCTTAAAATCATTTTTATATTCATGGATTTCCTTTTTATTTCTGTTTTCTGCTTGTTTTTTTTTTTTTTTTTGCATAAAAGGTTCTTTGTAGCTCTTTAAAGAACAAAAGTAAAACAAAATCCTTTTTTTTTTTTTTAATGAATTTAACAACTAAAAATACCAACCCACAAACGACTCCATAAAATTTTTTGACATTAAATCTCAAAATATTTTGTACAAATATACATAATTATACAAGTATGTATACATAATATATATATATATATATATATACTCGTATATGTATATATATAAATAAATATACTTCAATATATAGTTAATTATACACGTAACTTAACTGTAAAAGAAAATACAAAGGATATAATAAATATATGAATAACAGGTTTTTGTATAACAAAATAAAAAACAAATACAACAAAAACAAAAAAGAACATTTTCTATTTAATTTCCCATTATAGAAAATCCACCCTTAAAATTTTTAAGATACCATAAGATCTATTTTTGTTCTTCCTATATATTGTTATTATGTTGATTTTAGTTTATTTAGAATTAAGAATATTTAACAATTTTTTTTTTTTTTGTTTTTTAAGGTATCTTCTTCTAACTTGATTATTTCACTTTAATATTCTTTCTATATAAAATAAACAACTGGATATACATATTATATCAGATGTATATTGTACATATAAACTTTAATAAAAATGTAAGTTTTTATTCAGTTACTGTCATAACAGTGTTTAATTAAATTAATGAATTTTTTATGTCTAGTATTTTTCTTCTAATTTTAGTATATAGAAAGAAAATTAAAGAATCGATTTGTTTAAAAAGGAATCCTGCATGATACGGAATCTCATTAGGAAATATATTAAATTTCGGAAATTTATTTATACACGATCATGATTTAGATATAGATAAGATCATACTAATACTGTATGTATGCATAAAAGAATAAAAAGAAACATCATAACTGCAATAGATATACAAAAGTAATCCAAGTTTTGAACTACATTGACCGAAATATCGTATATGATGTAGAGAACGGCATTATGATGCGTATGGAATGTTGAAATTCCATTAGAAAAATATACTCCACTAGATTCAACAGCTAGATTTAACATCCAATTACATATCATACTATTCTATGATAGATTGGAGAAAATTAGTAGATTTTTATGCCGATTCTTTTGTTGTATGTATTTTTGAATTGATTTCCTACTTAAATGAAAATAATTTTCTATTTGTAAATAAACTGCCGTTAATCGATAATAAAAATTTTAATATTTTGTTCAATCAGTTAACAATGTTCAATTAAGATTAAAATTCAAACTATCAAACTTCATGTATAACAGATTTGAAATACCAAATTATGCATATTTAATAAACCTCTTTTTATGACAGAATATAATATTGCATTTGAATGAAATAAACCATTATAATTGCATTATGGTGTTGTGTTCTACTATGGTGAGACCGAATGATTTTGTTACCCACTAATTTGATTTTTTTATTCTTTATTTTTTTTTTTTTAATTTTTCAATTATTTATACTAGTAAATAATTCAAATAATTTTATACATGTATTTGTATTTCAAGACTCAAGATACTCCGGAAAAACATCATAAAGTTGTCAATACTATTTATTAATATCCCTATCTCCAACACCAAACTGTACATTTGTATTAAAGGTTTCATCCTAAAGTTTAGTTTTAAAAGTGGGGTGGTTTTGTTCAACATTACCCTGAGGAAGCACGTGCAGTTCCTCTTGGTGACTTTCGAGTTTTCCACCAACATTCGTAAAAAAAATAAAAAATAAAATATGTAAGCATAGTAATAATAATTGTTGGGCATGAAATCTTGTATTATGAAATCTTACATGGCAAAGCTTCCATACAAAAACTACAATGTTGAAAAGGTAAATTTTTTACAGTCAATTAATAAATACATAAGCATTAAATAATATAATAAAATGTATATATATATAAATATTAAAATGATGAGGGCACTTTTGCCAACAGCAATTTTTAACCATGTTATTAAAGACTTATGATATAAAAATAATAAAAATAAAACTTAATACAACTTTCAAGTAAAAAAGTTTAAAAAGTTTTATCAAAAATAGCATAATAAAGTTTCTTTTGTCCCTATATTATATCTTTAAAAATATAATATTATAACATTGTTTTTAGCCGTAGCATATATTTTCACATCTTGGCAGAAAAACAATATTATGGCGTAATAAACATATGGAATATATGACATTATAATCCATTTGGATAAAAGTCGAATTTACAATTTATGATGTTTCGTCCAGACCAAATTTGTCATAAACCATTTTGATTCATTAAGTTTAAAAATCAAAAACTTTAAGTTATAAAAAAAAAAAATTAATTTTTCAAAGCAGAATATGCTTTTAATCCATCATAAAAGGACATAATCAACTAACTACTTAAACTTAACAAATGTGTAAAAAAAAATCCCTATACACAGACATCTAAAATTATTAAAAATATGTTAAAAAAAAAACCTTATGCAAATAATATTTTGTTAATATAATTTTCATATAATATGCGTAACAATAAAAATTTATTTTTAAAGATATTATCCCAAAATTAAAAAAAAAAAAAAAGCAAAAAAAAAAAGGAAAATGTAACAATATTTTCTTTTATTAATCAACCGACAGAACAGTTTACGGGTGAAGATTAACTTTAATTTTTTTTTTTTTTGTTTTTTAAGAGAAAATTTTCACCTTGATTTTATTATTTTTACATTGATTTTTGTGTTTTTGTGTTTTTTTTTTTTTTTTTACATATTCAGATATTTTTACTTAGTAAATAAAATTAATGTTAAGAATAAATACAAAAAGCCTCAGGCTTCTATTTTAACAAAAAAAAAAAAAAAACCAAAAATATTACAAGATTTAACAAAAAAATATTCAATAACTTAACTTTGTATATTTAATAAACGGTATTGGGAAATTCAAAAAAAAAAACAAAAAAGAAAATAGAAGAGAAAGGAAACTGTCAATTCTTATTATATTCATAATTAATAAGAACATTTAATCTTTTTCAAAATATTTTGTGTTTTATTTTTTCTATCTCCCTTATATCTTCTACTTTTTTCTTGATTTTTCTTAAATCCGGTCACTGTAGAAAAATTCTGATAGTTTATAGTATTAATAGCTTAAGGCAAACACTTTTCCTTTTTAAATCTTAAGATTCTATTTTGATCAAAGATAATCATTACAATAATAATTATGTAAAATTCTATAATTTTAATCTATAAAAAAAATTCTAGTACCTAGATAGATTTTTGTTTATTAGGTATAAGATCTTAACATACACAATACTAAAAATAAAATAAAAAAAAAAAAAAAAAATAAAAATAAAAAAAAAACAAGCAACAACATAAATTTTGTATTCTTTAAATATTTACTTAGTATCAAAAATTATGTTAATACAATTCATATATGTTTTAATAACAATAACTATATACGTAACGTATATATTTATATAACTATATATAAACATATATGCTTTTTCTATATACATATACCTTTAAATAGTTTTGTCAATCAGACAAAATATTCCAATAAAAACGCTTTAATTCTTTAAGATTTTTATATTACATATGTGTACATAATCATATACAGTATAGATATATCTATTATTCTATTTAAATATACATTTATGTTTTCTAATAACATTAATTTCATAAGTAGATATATACTCAATTAAACACATAGGTACTATTATATGGATTGTGTATATTGTATAAATACACAATTCTATGCTTTTATTATAATAAAGTAAGAAAATTTTTGGTGGGAAAAAAGAAAAAAAAAAAAAGAATTTTCTTGTCAGTTGTCACTGGAGTAATCGAAATTCTTAAGAGATATCCTTCCTTGTGAAACTGTTATCATTAGATTATCATTAAATTACAGAAACATAACATATGCATATATGTAATATATAGATCCAAGGAAGTATGCATATATACATATATTACATATAACATTCATTTGATTAGTATAAAGTATTTACTTTCTCACTTATAACAATTACATAAAACAAAAAAAAAAACAATTTTTTTTTTTTTTAAATTTGTCCCGCTTGCTTTTTCTATTTAACACGAATATTCTTTTTAAAAGAAAAGAAGGATTTTTTTTTTTGAACTAATTGAGATTGTTTCCAGAAAATTTATTTGTCAAATTTATGATTTCTTTCTTTAATTATGAGTTGTATTATTATTTTTCGTCGAAGAAAATATTTAAGTCATATATTAAAGCACAAAAGTTCCCAGATCGTTAAAGCAGTCAAGTTTCCTGGTCTTTATTATGATTTATGGTAGTTATATTAGACTTTAATGACGGCCACGCCACACCAAAAAACTTAATTTTAAAACAAAATAATATATAGACTAAAATCTTGTGACTAAGTGCTTGTTATTCATAGAGTGTTTCGTTAATAATTAAAAAGGATTAGATTAGATTTTTTAATCATTAATAAAAAGTAAATTCTATAAATAAATCATTTTGCTTTTGTGTAGATGTGAGTTTAAGAAAATTAATTAAGAAGGTTTAAGAAAACAATTTCGGAAAATTCTAGTTCTTGTATCTCTTGTTTTCTTCCTCATTCATCCAAGGGATGTTCATTTTATTCCTCCTTTTCTATTATTTAATAGAATAAAAAATTTTTTGTTATTTTTAAAAAGTAATAAAGTTCATGTATATCATTGAAAGATTAATTGTAAAAGTAGCAAGTATTTTTTTTTTTTTTGCGAGGGTAGGTGAGAATCATCGAAAGACAGTATAGTGAAATGAAACGAGGATGAGTTTTTTATGATTGTTTGGGACTTTAACCCACTAAACACAACACCTTCCTTTTTTGACAAAACAATAAATTATTAGATCTTCAGTACTCATGTAATGTCTTATCAAAGGAAGTTGAGTTAGAAAATGAAAATTGATTTCAAATTCAAGTATAGTATATCATTAACTTTGTTAAACTTTGAAGAAGAAGCGTTACTATGGAAGTAATAATCAAGAAATTTAAATATTTCACCACACAAAACATTGATTTTAAGGAACTAGTTCATTGAGCATTTGATCTTTTTGCTATATTCACATCCATACAATTTTAATTTCTATAATTAACAGAAGCTTATAATTAGTCTATCATGTCTATCTATTAGAACAGAAATAAGAAACATCGTCCTAATTCATATTAAATTACAAGATTTTGAAAGGGGGAACTAAAATATTTCAAAGGAAAGAACATAGTATAAATATAATGCATACTTTATAATAATATTATCGTTCTATATTTATGTTTCATATTAAAATAATTTTGTCTAAAACAAAAAAAAAAAAAAAAATTAACATTTTAAATTAAGTAATTTCTAATTATCATTTTAATGATATGTAATTTTATTACAAGGCAATTTTATACCAACATTTTATTTTAATGTAAAATTTTATTGGTATAATTCTGTTATATGAGAATTTTGATTATAATTAACTTATTCAAAAAAAAAAAAAAAAAAAACAAAACAGGATAATGAAAAAGTGATAATATTGGTAACATTTTTAATGTTAGGTGAAGTGAAAAAAAAACACCCCTAAAGACATTATAAAATTGATCTATGAAAATTAGTGGATAGAATTTAATAATCAACAAAGTTATTAATTTTAATTAAAAAAAAAAAATGCTTTAATTTTATTAAAAGTCAACAAAATTAAATGAAAGAAATATAATTTAAGGATTTTGAAGGATTATTAAAATTTGTTTAACTTTAAAGTTTAAAATAAATAATTAATATTATGGATTTAGATATATAGATACTCATAGATTTGATAGTATATCTGATCGACATACTAAATTGTACCTACTTTTAATGACGATTTGAGCTTTAAATAATTTAATTTTTGTACAGACTAATTAGCAATAAATGTCCTACAAATTTATATTTATAGCAAATTATACAACAACATTTCTTTTGGCAGATCAACCAGATCATGTAAAATTAGTGTGCTAAAGTATTCTCGTAGAATCAGATATATTTGTCAGTTTTTGTAAAGGTTCTTTCTCTTTGGAATTCTCTTCCGATTAATATCAGACCAGCTTAAAAGTATGGAGAATTTATGGAATTTTGCTTTGAATACTTATGTAAGAGATATCATATTTGATTTACTTTTTGTAAACTACTTCTGCTTTTATTGTTTTAAATTGATTTCTTTCTTTAGTTAAATTTTAGATTATATCTATATGTTAATATAATATATAATCTAAGTTGAAAAACACATTAGAAAAATTTTATTTTAATTATTGTACCAATTTATCTACCATATACATATTAAAAAAATCTGGGTTTTCCATACATAAAATGATGGTGATATGATGGTCAAACGATGATGATTAATTAGTAAATAAACAAATAAAACTGTGAAAAAAAAATTTCAATGAATTTAAAAAATTATAAACCTCTTATCACAATTAAAGTCCACAAACATTCTCTTTCTGAAAAAACATTTAATTGCAATACCAAAGCACGTTTATATCCAGTGATGCAGTAAATATTTAAAAGTAAGCATTTTCCGCGATATTAATTTTAAGTATTTGGTTCCAGAATATATAAGTACACGGTTATTAAATAAAATATAATATAATACTGTCTTTTCCTTTATTTTTTCTTCGTGAAGATATTTGGGAATCATAGAAAAACACTGTAGAGGAATACAACGAACACGAGTCCTCTATGAGTGTGGAGTATTTTAATCCACTAAACACCAGCTCCCTTGTATGAGTTTATGACAAAATAATATTTTATATGCCCTTTCAAGGTAAGAGAGAGGTATTAGAAAATAAATAATAGGGAATAAAAACTGGTTTCAAATTGATATAAGAAGAAGTACAAATTAATAAGCAGAATGTTGTGAACAAATTTGTTAAAGTTCAATTTCAATTTTTGATAGTCGTATATGTAATCTACATCAATTCTAGCGAACATATGAGATGGAAAATGTCTCCATATTCAGGATTTAAAATATAAATTATGCCATTTGTTTAAATTGCCTAAACAGAGATGGGCAGCAGAACTTTCCTTGTTTCTCTTTGAATTATTTTGAATGATATCATCAGACTTTTAATCTCGTCAGAAGGAGTACCCTATAAGGTATCCTATAAGATATCTGTAAAATAGAGTAAGTTTTCTTGTTAGGCGGTGAAAACCAAATGGAAAGAGCGTTAAGGCAACATTGGGATTTTTTATTAGATGAATTGCTCAGTTTTGCATTTTATCAAGAAATTCTACTGCAATTTTTGGGGCTACGATCCCACTATAGTTCTTAAATAATAAAACATGAAACTTGTTTAAAAACATTACTAAATAAATTTCTATTTATAAATTTTTAAAGAAAATTTCTATTTATAATTTAATCATTTTTATAATGTAATTTTTTATGACTAAATTATACATCATAATGTTAGTTTTTCATTCCAGTCACATAAATATAATAAAACAATTGTGATTATAACATTAAATATAGTTTAATTTTGTTATAATAACAGCTATATAATTATAAATCAGAATGGAAAATATTATTATTAAGTTTCTTAAAGCCAGCTTATTATAAGGTTACAATATAAAAATAGAAAACTCTTATTAGAATAAATAATTGGAATAATAATAAAACCATTATTTAATATCTTATATACTGTGATTAATGTAATGATTTTACAATACATATAAATATTATTTTCCTTTCCATTGGTAATAAATTGTTTTCTGTGACAATAAAAAATTCAAAATTTTTAGCAGAATTAAAATTTTTTCTTGAAATTATTTGATTCAATAAAATCCCAAACCAGAGGATTTTCTTTAAAAATAAAAAAGTTGTTTTTTTTTTATTTGTTTTCCCGTCGTCATTTAATGTATAAAAAAGAGAAAATAATCAATTCAAGAATAAAGAAAAGAAATGAGCCTTCATTAATTTTTTATAAATACATACAGTATATTTTGCTATACGTATATAATATGTACATAAGCTTTTCATACAGTTAAAACTAAATATAGTAAACATAAAATCAAACAAAAACAAAAAAAAATAAAAATTTATAAACTCATAAATACATACTTAACGGTACAAAGAAAAGAAAATCTTAATACATATGTATGTAATATGCCCTTGGATTTTCTTTTTTAACAACTTTGTAGTTTTTCTGAACACACTCATTATATACCAAAAACAAAAACAAAGAAAAAAAAAGTAAATATAACATGTAGATGGCAAAAACTAAGCTTTGACAAAAAAAGAAAAACAATTTAAAAAAAGGATTTTCCTTTTTAAGTTCTCTCTTTTACTTTTTATTTTTTTTTTTTATTTTTCACATATTTTTAGTTTACTTACAAAATAAAAATTTTTATTTTAGTCGGTAGTCTTTTTTATTTACATATAGGTCAATTAATTATATCTGAGAGTTCGTCTGTTTGTTTGTTATTTTAGGTTTTCCTGTTTCTCTGTATTTTTTGCTAAAATACATCCTATTATTTTATATAATTTTTCTTTCATACAATTTTAGCAGTCAAATTTTATGCGTATCGCTAGAACAAAACTAAAATTTAGTTCTATAATTTAGTACTAAGACAGTGATAATTATTAAATTATTAAAGCAGTGTTAATTAAATAACAACAACAACAACAACTAAAAATTAAATAAAATTTATTAACACAAAACTTACTTTAAATCATCTTCTATGAATTGTCATATACTTGTAATTAGAAAAGTGTTATTTTAACAGAACAATATCCTGATGAAAGTTCATATGGATGTTTTTGATTCGTTGTTTTGTTTTTTTTTTTTATTTTGAATGTAAACTTATTCAAGATTTGAGATATCCTTTTTTAATGTATGTATTTAAAAATCTATTACAATATTATTTTTTTATATTATTAATAAAATGTTGTATTTTTTATATTATTTCAGGTAAGAAAACAGTAATTGCAGCTAAGCATAAGATACTAGCGGTGGTAACAAGAAATTTGTATGACTATTATTACATTTCAAGCATCTACTTAAAAAATTAATTTATTTATTTATTTATATTAATATTACATACATAAATGTAATGCAATATTATTGAACCATCAGCTACTTTAGGCCATTATAAGTTTTTATACTATTATTAAATTATATACTAATATTATTTATTTTGTTTATATTATATACTATATATTTACATTATATTTGGCCGTAAGGGGGGTAGAAAAAAACACTCACGACCTGTGCAGGGATCGAACCCACACTCCTTCGGTTAATACGCCACACGCCTACCCACTAGGCTACCGAAGCCCCAAAATGAAAATTAAAAATTATTAGTATGTAGACTGAAAAATTGCATACTTTTAGGATAAAATAAATATTTTGAGGAAGTGCGCGTTCAAAATCCTGCCCAGATAGTAAAGTTTAAATAAATAAATAAATAAATAATGTTCAAGAGAAAAAAAAACTTCCAAAAAAAGCCTTGAAGTAAATTTAACTATATTTAATTTATACTGCAATTTTATTTTTCAAATTAATTAATATTTTGATTTTAGCTAAGTAATATGGTTATTATAGGGACGACTATTTTATTTCATTTATTTTCGAAATTCGATTTTTTTTAGTTTTTAATTTTTTTTTTTATTTTATTTAATTTTATTTTAATTTAGTTTTATTAAATTTATTGAAAATCCAGTAGATTTTTTTATGAATAATTTTAAGTAATGTAAATTCTTTTGTTTTTCCAAAAAGTTTTGTTATTTTTTTTCAATTTACAAATTTATATTACTTTAAATAATACGAACATTTTCTACAAAAAAAATCAATAGTAATAAGTTTAAAACACAATGCAAAAAAATATATATAATAAATACAAATAGACTGTATTAAAAATTTATTTTAGAAAATTAAAATTTATTATGATTTTGGAAATCTTATTTAAATTTTATCTTAGTCTTAATCTTTTTGTATTTTTAAATTTTATTTTTTTTTTTTTTTGGTAAAAAATAATAAACAATCTATAGATTAAGGGTTAAATTTAGATCCAAAGAAATATTTGAATAGTAAATTGAATAATATGTTTAATCAAAATTAAAAAAAAAAAAAAAAAACTGCTTCTGATATTAAATAAATTGTGTAATAATATGAAATCCAATTTTTCAGTTTTATTATTAGTTTTTATTTAAAAACAATTTGTACATTTTAATAGTTGTAAAAGAGTGGTAAGCATCAGTTTTTATTATTCATTTAGTGACGCAATTAATAATCTGAAAAAGTCATCATTTACAAGGGTTCGTATGTTAGTAAATGATGTTAGAAAAACTTAATTATTTCTACTGTTAGTAACTATACTTATTAATGTTAGTGATGTTATTATTAAAAATATTTAAAACACCAAAAAGAATCTAGCACTGCAAATATACAAGTTAAATTGCAATGAAAGATTATTCATACATGCTTGCTCCCCAAGTAGAAATTTTTGTCTATTATAGTTACAAAATTAGAGGCTGAGCCACAAAGTGGTTAAATTTCCTAATTTTCAAGTAAATAAAGTTATTGTGACTTTGGTATAACACTACGACTTTTATTTTACTACATAGTTATTATAAGTAACAAATTTGCAATTTGACTTTACGGTGTCAGTTTCGTAACTTTTGCGACTTAATTTTTACCAAAAGGGAACATTTTTAGTTACGATAACTGAATGGTTACTACTAAATCTGACCGCGATCCACCTCAGCGTCAATTTGTTAACATTAATATCAAAGAGTTCAAATCTTGAGTCTATAATAGAGAGAGGCCACAAGATACACGAAATAGGCTAAAATTTGTCGTAGAGTGCGGTGTGATACATTACAAATCTAGATCGATCTCAAATTATTCGGATTTTCTCCACAGCTCATTTGTTGGCGAATAACTGATGAACGAAATCATATCCGCCACTAGAGGAGCTGCCTGGAGAAAGTTCAAATTAATTAAAGAAAGTCTAGCTTCACATGAAGGAAGGAGTATCGGATCAGCCCAAGCAAGGTTGCGTAAAGTGAAGCAAAGATTTTTTTATTTTTGGACTTTTTAACTAGTGTTAACTAGTTTGAAATGTTTATATCACGATAGATAACCAAATTATAATATTCAAATAATTCAAAGAATTATAATTCAAAGAATTATAATTCAAAGATATATAATTCAAAGAATTGAAATTTTAAAGATTTTTTTCTATCTAAAAACTTCAAAAACTGGCAGACATTACTAGATATTTTGGTTACTTTATTTGGAATAAATAAACACTATTACCCCCATCGAAAACTTTAAAGAAAAAATATATTTTAATTTTTTTTTTTGGAATTGTGTCAAATTCTTTTCTAATAACTAAAGATCATAATTAGAATTGAAGGTATATTAAATAAATATATTTTTAACGAGTCTTTATGAAAAAACAATAATTTAAGATTATTCGTGTATTTAAATTGTAAAATATTGGTGCCGAAAAATTACAAAATCTGAATATGTGTTATTTTGATGCAATGCTTTAACTTTTAGAGTAGTGAATGTTATTGGTCCTAAATAGCTTTCTTAGAACATACATATACCTTCAATTTCCCTACGTAGAAATGATAATTTTAAGGATATACAATTTTTACCATTAGTCGAATTCACATTTTCAAAGCCCAATTTACATTTTCAAAGGCCAATTAACTTAATGTAACACATTGAGTCATTTGGTATATTTTAAGAAAAAATTAAAAAATAAAATACATAAAAATTATTAAATAAAAATTCCATAATTTCAAACTTCCTTGGAAGTTGGAAAAATAATATTTTTTTGTTTTATATTTTTTAGGATGATTTATTACTTTTTTATTAAAACAAAATTGTTTTTCTTTTTTTTTACAAAGAAAAATAAAATATATAAAATTAAATTTAATTTCTATAGCTGTATTTGTATATGTATATAAATAATATTTTTTCTAAATTATTTTGAATGAATACAAAGTACAAAGTACGTTTTTTTTTTTTTACTTTACCCATCATCCATAATGAAATCATAATTTTGTAAAACCAAATGGTTGAAATTATGTATGTATATTGAAATGGTATGGATTTTTCTTTTATTATAGTTTTGCGTTTGCGTTTTTTTTTTTTGTTACATTGTTGTCCTTTTTTAAAACCTAAGTTAAAGTTAAATTTAAATTTATGTTCATTATATTCTTTGTTTCCTTTCAAAAATAACGAGTATAGTTTAGTATATACTTTTTTTTGTTATTGATATACAAGTTTATCTGAAAGGAAAAGAAAAAAATTTTTTCAAGGATATTCAAAATAAATTTATCCGTTTTTAATACATAAATACTTTAAAAATAAAAAAAAAATATTTTTTTTTAATTGAAATAAAACATTCTATCATATCAAACTCTGAAAAAGGATATTTCCCATCCATATTTTTAAAATTTTAAATAAATAAAATATGATGGGAGTAAATAGAAAAAGGATATGATAATTGAAGTATTTAAAACTTTTCCATTGCAATAAACAAAATAATCTTAAAAATTTCATTTAACGATTCCCAGATCAGCAAAATTATTCTTGATCAACTATTGATTATTGAGATTTATTCGAAAATATTAAAACTTTATAAAAATAATATAGATTTTCCTGTAACATCTGTGAAGGAACAACTGAAACATATATTATTACTTTATTTATATGATTTCTTTAGTTTCCACCATTCGTTTTTAATAGTCATTTCACACAAAACATATAATCAACTTGCCGCATGTATCGTAAAACTGAGTTTGAACTCAATTTGCACTTTTTCAAAAAAAAAACCACGAGTTCTAGTGCAGTTTTGTTTAATAACATTAGATTTAAGTTTAAGTTCAGTTTAATTAATTTGACCCAATAAGTTTCAAATACATATAAATATAAAATATCATAAAATTGTATAAAATATAAAATAATAAATTTAACTATATTTGATTCACCATTATTTTGTGACTATACACATATAATATACAGATAACATTATACATAAAACTTTATATATAATTATATTAAAATTAAAATCAATAAGGATGTTCATTTTATCCTTTATAATTAAAATTGAAAATTTTTATCGTTATTATACAATTAATTAATTTAATTTTGTTTTGTTTATATATGTAAAATAATTTCCTCCAAAGGAAAACCCAAAAATAATCATTTGATTTATTTTGGTGAAACGCAAAGTGAAAAAAAACTGTAGATTTTTTTGTTTTTGGTGAATCCTTGAAGAATACAACTTTATTTTTATTCTAACTAAATACACCCTTTGATTTTCTATTTTAAAAATTATTTCTAGTTTCAGCCTGATCTAAGTTGATGAAGCAGATTTAAAATAATATTATGTATTATAATAACAAAGCATTTTGTATTGTTTTAAGAATTATCTACATGTGTTTGTCTATTGATTAAAAACAAAATATCAGTACCTAATAAAAATTTATAAAAAAGATATTTACATATATGTATAGTGTTAGTGAGGTATGTTCTAACCTTCTAACGATTGGTTAGCTTCAAATGTACTGTAAGTTAGATATTAGTAGAGTGTTCTTAGAAAGCTCTCATTTAATTTAAGTAAGCAAGGATAAGATATCATTTAGGTATACTTTAGGTTTAAATGAAAATAAGGGGCGAAAATGATTTTTTTTGTGATTGTGCAGTTTACGATGACTCCAACCAGGCCGAAACCAGTATGTATTGGCGGCACATCGTAACGTCATCTTTTCATCAAATATATAATCTTAATGGCGCTTCTCGTTCTTTAAGGACGAAAAGGATATTTGAAAACATCCTTGCCTTTTTTTTATAAAAACCGTTACATCTCTTAATCTGTCGAATATTTTAAGATGAAAGGGTAATTATCATAATATTATTTTAACGTTTATTTGGTGGCGATAGGTGTTACCGTTTATGAGATATAAGAGTTCAAAGAAAAAAAATTTTCATATCTTTTCTTAAAAACAAAATATATCAAGATTTTGTCCAAAAAGCTTCCAATTATTGTACCTCGTCGAAAACGTGGTCTCTGTCACATCTTTAACTTACCCATACATACTTGATACCTATCTCTGTATTTTGGAAGATATTAAGCCTTTATGTCCAAAAAAAGCTAAGGTGATTTTACGAAGTACTGTTTATAGATACTGGTTTCGAGCTACGTGGGGTCATCGTAAACTGCACAAGAGCCATTGCTTTTAACTACATTTGGTAAATGAACCATCAATAAACAATAGCATTTTAGTTCATATTTTTCCAAGCCTATACAATATACTCTATGGAAATTATTCGGTGAAAAGCGTTTGTTCACTTACCATTCAAGCTTTACATATTCTTTCTGGAACATATTTTATTTCACATTGATTCAATTTTTAATATTAATTATTTATATGAAAAAAACATACGAAACAAAATAGTCCCAACAAAAATTTTTACAAATAAAAATATTTTATTCCCTAAAATACTTGTAGCACAGTACAAAAACTGAAAACATACTCAAATACAATATACATACACATATGTATATAAAAAACATACAACATACATACAATATAATACGTACATATATAGTTAAAGCATGAAAAATTCTGTTTTTCTTTTTTTCTCATGGGTATATTTGGTTTCAACAGTATCTAAACTTTAACTTTATTTTGAAATGTTGGAATTTATACCTCACAAAGAAAAAACCAAATAACAAAACACAAAACACAAAATACCAAATGAGTTTATTTGTTACCTGAAATTCTTGTTGATTCTTTTGTTCTTTTTCTTGTTCTAGTTGTTATTCAATTTTGTTTAATATTTCTGTATATGTACATGCGTATACATATTTTATAAATTATACACATATTTATGTAAAATAAAAACCTTTCTTTTTTCTCCCTCTTTCTCTTTCAGAAAAGAATTTTTTTGTTGTTTCTGATTTTGCTGGTCCAAAAAATTTAAAATACTCAAAAATAATCAAAAATAACAAAAACAAACAAAAAAAAAATTATAAAATAACATTTTTATTTTAAGAATTTGTATGGATACAAAATGTACATCAAAATATTTTCTTTACAACAATAAATAAACAAATAAACAGTAAAAACAAAACAAAAAATTAAATAAAAAAAAAAATTAAAAAGTTAAAAAGAACCAACACATTCACAATAATATTTATAATAAATTATATATTAAAAGAAATATATGAATAACTCTTACAGTTCAAAAAATGTTTACTATTGTTATATAGTTTTTAACAAATAGCCCCTTCAAGTATGCAATTTTTTTAGGCTGAAATTTTCTATTCATAAATAGACACAATATGGGAGGTCTCGGTAATATATTGGTTAAGTACGTGGCTTATTAACGGTAAAAGTGTACGTTCAATTCCTGTACAAACAGTAATTGTCTTAATAATATGAAAATTGCTAAAAAAATACTTTTCTTTTTAACAAATTTCCTTTGTTACCAAATGTAGTGTATATTATATATGCCAAAGAATATTTTAATAACATTTTTAGAATAATCTTTACTGATTGGTAAGTAAAGATTACTGTTGATGAACATTTATCCCAGCTTAAACCCGTTGCGATAACCCAGGGTCTGAACAGTTATCTCAATTAAACAATATACAAAGCTTTGAGCTTAACATACGCCTAGAGAAGATAAACAATTGACAAACAAACTTGAACTCCTCTTTTTCTTTCTCTCAGCTTTGAATTTCTGCAAAAATAATTTGGGCGAAATCCAACCCTACTAAACTATCTGCCGATTGCCGATAAGGCAGTGTCATTTTAAAATTCCCATTACACTAACGATACGATTTAAGAATAAGGAAAAGATAAACAATAGACAATCGAAAGTATACTCATCCTCTTCCCCTTATCTTAAAATTTCTCCAAAATTTAATTGAGTAAAATCCTATCCTAGCTAGTAGACTGTCTGCCGATTGCAAATAACACAGTGTTCTGTTAAGATCCCCATTACACTAACGATACCATTTAAGTATAAAAGCCGCCTTCATAATGTGGGTTTGAATTGAATACCAATTATATTTTCTTCAATGAATTTGGTTTGTAATAAATAATATTTTTAATAAATTTAAAAAGACACAACAAAAAAGCTTGATTTAAAAATGTCAATTATTAGCTATTGGTTATTTAAAATTAACTTAAAAAAATATTAATATAAATATTGTACTAGACAATTTTATATTCTATTTTCCATGATATTTTATTTTTTGGTAATTCAAGACCTTCAAAAAATGGACACGATATTTGCATCAATAATTAAATTTTTGTAAAAACCAAAAATAAAAGACAATTAGGAACATGCTCGCCCTATTTTTTTTTTTTTTTATTATATAAACCGTTATAAATTGATGTCTAGTGAAAATATATATAAATGGACTTAATATTAAATAAGTAGGACAATGATCTAATAATTATTTTAACCTTTGCTTGGTAAAAATATGTGTTACCGTTGTGCTGATATATGAGTTGAAAGGTCAAAATTTTGACCGAATAAACCTTTTCCTTAAAAATGAGTAATTTCGAGCTTTTGCCAAAAAAAATCTTCCAAGTTCTTTTCGTCTTTAAACGACAAAGATGCGGAGAAAGTGATTTAATTTTTTTTTTGGAAAGTTGACGTTACGAAGAACTGTTGACTTAAATTAATTTTAAATAACGCTGTGTCCCGTTATTATCGGAAAAGTCAAATTTATTTTTACTTTTAAAAACTATAATTTTCAAATGGAAAATTCTTGTTAATTGAAGTCTATTGAATGTATATAAAAATATACTTAATATGTTTAATATTAATTAAATAGAGCAATAATCTAACAATTATTTTAACGTTTGTTTGGTAAAGATATGTATTGTCGTTGTGGTGATATATAAGTTTAAAGTTCAAAATTTTCACCGAAAAAATGTTTCTTTAAAATTGAGATTTTTAAAGATTTTGCCATAAAACTCTCCCATTTCTGTCTCCCTTTTCATCTTTAAAGAACAAAGATACGAGGATAGTGCTTCATGTTTTTGTAAAGATGACGTTACATAGTACCGTTGACATATATTATTTTTGACTAACGATAGGTCCCGTTATTATAAGAAAGCTAAATTTATTTTTACTTTTAAAAATTATAATTTACAAATTGAAAATTCTTGTAAATTCTTTTAAATTATTGGTAAAACAAAAAATAAACTTTTATGAAAATGAAAAAAAAAAAGAAAAAACGACACAACTAAAATCAATTTACTATTTTTAAGTTCTAAAAATATAAATCGATTTATTTCAGCAAATTAAAATAGTTTTTATTACATATTTTTTTGTTAATGGTAAGTCATAAAACGTGACATTTCTAACAAAAATAAAAAAAACATAAATATTAAACAAATAAAAAGTTCAAGTTTAGTGTGAATTTAAAAAAAAAAAAAAAAAAAAAGTTTTTGATAAATAAAAAAATTAATTATTCTTTACGCAAGTAAAAAATAATCGGATTCTATGTTATTGCCTTTGTTACCCAAAAAAAAAAAATATAATAAAATAAAAATTGTAGATTTAAATAAAGGATAATCATATTAATTCCCATTGTTTGAATACAACTGAAAACTTAACCAAATAAAATTTAATTATTAATAAAATGTTTTAATTATAGTTTTCTTCTTTTTTTTTTTTGTTCAGTTGTTCTGTTCTTTTGATTTTGGATTTAATTTTATATAATAGAAAGGTGTTCTGAAATAATTTATTTGTATAATAAAAGTTATTTATAAATATATAAATTAAGGTATATTTATACTCCAAATATTTTATTGATCAATAATTAGTAATTAAGGGATATTAGTATATAAAGTTGGTTTTCTAAAAACTAAAAAGAAAATTAATAAAATAATTATTATTTTAATAGAAAAAAAAAAAAAAACTGAGACAAGGGTTTCTATTTAAAATATTATTTGAAATTTTATAACGTACTTTCTCTGTTAATTCAAAGTTCTTTTAGATTTTTTTTTGTAAACATTTTTTTTATTAATAAAATTAATATAGATTTAAGTACCTATAGAATAAATGTTGTATTTATAATTCAAGACTGTATTATTATATTCTCAGACAAACAATTATTTGGTATTATATATATTATATACAGTAATTTTAATATATATATATATATATATAAATTAGGTATTATGAAAACATTTTTTATTATAAATATACATGACTTTTTCAATTACAGCCAAAATATACTGCTTTTATAGCATACTTTTAGGCAAAAAATTTATTATATTGAAATATATTATGGCTTAAACTATACATTAGCTGGTGTATTGAATTTAAACTCCTATATTTCATTAAAGTACTTTGAATATGAGTACATACCTATATTAAATTTAAAAAAATTTACTAAAAATGTAATATTTAAATTTGATTTTAATTAATACTAAAAATAGACCAAATAAAAAACTATTAAGCAAGATTAATTTGTCATGAAAATCTGCACCTTATTTTAATGGTATTGCTTTAAAATGACATAATAAAACATTTTTAAATTAAACCATAAATAAAAAAAAAAATATCAATATAAACAAAAAATAATCATAAAATAAATTAAAAATAATCGCTACAATGTTTAATAAATGATAAATAACCATTTCTACGAGAACGATTTTAATGAAATCAATGTCATCATTATACCTCCAAATTTTAGGAGATCCGCATGTTTGGAAATCCGCAATGATTGGGTTTTGCATACTTTAAAAAAAAAAATGTTCTACAACTAATTAGACAAATTGGCGTATAGACTGACCTATCATCATATCATATATGCAGTAAAACTATTAAACTATAAACTATCAAAATATGTATTTGGAAAAATATGCTAAAAATCGAAGGATCTTAATGGAACTCTGTAAATATTTTAGCTTTATTTAGTTTTATTATTTTCGAACTGACTGACTAATTTAGTTTTATTATTTTCGATTTATAACAGATTCAATTTAAATTTTTCTTTACCCCAAAAATAATAACAAATTTTTACTATTACTCAAAATATATTTGTTTTTCTCAGTTCTTATTTCTTCCTAAAGACTGCTACTTACCTTCACATATTTAAACTAACTTTTTAATTAACTAACCTTTAATCGGTCACCAAAGCACGAAGTTAAAAAAAAAAACACAAAACAATCCTGTCAGACTGAGGTACCTACTGTATCCTTACCTTATTTTTAAATAATACATTTTTTTTTTTTTTTTTTTCTGTGTTATATTAAATTTTTTTGTAATACAGGTATTAGGGGGTGTTACAGAAAATAATATAAAGAAAACATATATAAATTTCTCATTTACACGATATTAGTGAAAAAGATATCAATCTAAAATTTATATAAAGTAAAAACATCAATTAAAAATTATTGTTAGTAACGTAATCCCAAAAAAAATAAAAAAATTAAAAATAAAACATTACGTTTTTATTAACTTTATCTTTTATTTAAATTTCATATTTCTTTTTCTACACGAAAGAATAATATTATAGTTAAGACTCTTAAATTACAACAATTAAAAAGGATTCAACATTTAACTAATTTTGTTTTCTAAATCTGATGAAAATACGGTGACGTTTAAAAGTAATTTTAATGAGTAAATAAAAAAAAAATTGTTTGTTTAGATTGTAACTTAGATAAATTCAATTTAAATGGTAGGAATTTAAAATTTAAATAAAAAGACGTATTAAAAACTTTCAAGACTTCTAATATATTGTTCTTTATTTTTGCTTTTTGTGTTCACATTAATTTTGAAATTGTGATATTTACGATTATTAGCAAAAAAATATAGTAAACAGAATCCTGAAAATTTACGTGAATATACCAATTTATATGAAAGAGCTTTTTAGAGTTATAATATGAGAATAAGAAAGAGTGTAGAGTTGACTATGCTAACTCTAGGATAGCTGCTCGAAAATAATATAATAGGTTGTTCCTATAAAATTTACTCATATTTCGAATGTCCTATTTTAGAAATTACAGTTATGTTACATAATTAAGTACCGAGATATAATCGTGTAAATTTCACAGTAGTATGACAGACAACTACTCAATTTAGTTGGGCCTAAACAACTAAATTTTTCGGAAATTGTTGCCGTAAATCTTGATCATACTTCAAAAAAATTTAAATCTCTAGCTTTATTAAGCACTAACAGGTAAATCGACTCAGAATTCAATTTTGAGCAAGAACATATTATATATACATCTAGCTCGTTTTCTTTAAGATGGCACAAACGTAATAGCAAATTTATAATAATCATACAACTACATTCATACGGGTATAAAAAAAAGCACAAAACATACAGATTAAATTTTCTTTATTTTAAGATTAAGGCAAAATAAAATTTCTAAATTGACTTCGATATTATGTATAGTAGCTGTTTAGTGTTACTTATCGGCTATTTTATTTTTCGAAATTCCATTTTATTAAGTTAGGCTACGTAACAGCACTTCGGTTATGCAACAGATTATATAACGTTTCTTTTTACTTAAGATTAATATAAGATGATTATTACAAAATTAAATTGAGTAGATACTTATGTAATGTTATAAGATTTATCAATTTTTTAATATTGTTATTAGCCTTCTCATAGCTAATAAAAATTAACAATTATAACTGCCTATACTGAACGGAACTTTTAATTTAAACATTACAATTAAACAGATGCAAAAAATTTAATCCCGTGAAACGAAAAAAGTCTCGAATTCAACTTGTTATTGATCAAATAATAAATTTCTTAATTTAAGATAATTTTAAGATATCAGTGTTAAAATTAACTCATATATTATTGCCTAAAGTTGCATCTTTTGATAGGTTGCAGAAAGATTCCACAGTTCATTATATAGAGAGATATATAATATATCCATTGTATAAAGAGACATCATTTTACATAAAATTCGATTTTGATCAATAACAATTTATTAGAAATTTAATATAAAATCTACTTAAAATACCATAAAATTTTTAATTTAATCCTGTTTTATCCTTTCACTAAATAAATACTTTTCTTTATTTTATAAAAATAAACTATTCTTAGAACAAACTGGTAAATGTGGAAATAAATACTGAAATTGTTAGGTAAAAGTTTTTTTTTCATCTTTTCTTCTCTAATCGATTTTATTTTTTTTTTTGTATCCTTAATATCTTAACAAATAACTTGAACAGTATAAGACAACGTATTAATTTCTATAATTTTTAAAGAAGTGTAAAGTTTCACACCATAATAATTGACTTGTTATTAAAACACAACAGTTGAAGTTAAATGTCAATATTTAACTAGTGTAACATTATTTATACACATTTATATTGTATACATATAAGTTAACATATACATAACTTTTAACATTATTGAAACAAGCTTAAACTTTTTAGCACAACTACTCGTCTATCATATTATATTATTGAACATTTATTTTAGGTTTTATTTTCAGATTTCAAAATTGATATCGATAATATGGTTTTACTTTAACAAAAATTAGTTATATATTTTCCCTCAAATAACAAGATCTTTGAGAATAAAATCTTTTTTTATTTGTTTCGACATTAAGTTGTTTTTGCCTTCCTTAAAAATGTAGAATATAAAAATTTGTTTTTCCGAGTAAAATTCGTCTTTCCTGGTCATCATCTATTTTAGAGGTGTTTTGTCGAATACAAACCATGCTTGTATTCAAATTTTACTTTTTCAAACATTAGCTATAAGCTTGAACTTGGAGTTTCTGTATGAAAAGTGATATTTGAGTTCAAGTACAATTTTAGACATTTGACCCAATGAATCAAATGCATAAAGCTTAAACTCACATCTTGCTATACGACATAATTGGTCGAATGCATAAAACTTAGCTTGACTTTAATTCTCATTTTTTCAAACAAAACCAAAGCTTGAACTTGCAGGTTTGTAGGAAAAAGTTAAATTCGAGTTTAAGCTCAGTTTTATACATTCAGTCCGATATAGAATTCATAAAACTGAAGTTTAAGTTAAATCTCACATTTTGAAGCAAAAATTTCATTCTAACTTCCATTTTGTCATGCAAAATTTAATCAAAAATAAGTTTTTACTTATAAAAGTAAAGATTTGAGTTCAAGCTCAGTTTTATGCATTTATTGAGATTTATAGTTGAGTTAATTGGAGTTTTTCCTCTTATTCTTCATTTACTATAATAGCTATACAACAACTTTTTTTTAAAGTATTTTGGTATTTACTGAAATTTTTATACAAACACAAATTTTTATATTTAATTATGTTTTTTATTTTTTAGTTTTTTTTTTATTAGTTTAAAAAGAATATAAAAAATTTAAAGAAAGAAATAAAAATAAAAAAAATTTTCTCATGTCATTTCATTTTCAATGTAATTTCTTCAATCTTCATTCAAAGTTCTGAAATAAATTAAAATTCTTTCAAATAAAAATCACTTTAAAAATAAAATTTACTATATAGGTTAGGTGTATAGTAAATTATTTTATACATAATATAGTTATAAAATGTTCAACAGAAAAAAAAACTATAGTTATGATCATTTTAATCCAAATTAAAATGAAAGGAGTAATTTTATTAAAAATCCCTTGTGATTTACGACCATTTTAAATTGATTTACTTAAATCAATTTATTGCGTTTTTTTTTTCCTTTATTTTATTTTTCTAGTAATTATGTTTTAAAATTAAAGTTATTTTCTTGGATTTTATTCTTAATTAATCTTAATTAAAAAAAACTGATTTGTTAATCAATCTCTTCCTTAATATTTTTTATAAAAAAAGAAAAGGCAATAAATCATATTTGAGTGATTTAACAATAAAAAAAAATGCATTATATGTATTTTTGATTGACTTACGAGTAAAATAATTTTAAATAATTTTAATTTAATAATTTTTCCCCTTCTGGACGAACATTTTTGGAGAAATAAATTTTTCGCAAAATTTCATAAGTACAACAGGTTACAAAAAATTCTGTTATCAAATTATGATAATTCTTATTATGACAAACCTTTAAATATATTTTTACACGATTGCAGAATTTTCTCTTTTCTAAATAGTACAATAGCACTAAAAGCTTCCCTGACATATTAATTGATAGAAAATGAAGGTCGTGTTCAGTGGATTAGATTAAAATTCCCCACGTTGATAGAGGAATCGTGATCGTACTGTTCGTTTTTAGAGTGTTTCAATGATTCCTATCTCCTCCCATAAAAAAAAAAAAACAAAAAATACCTAAATTATTAACTTTGGTCAAACATTTGTAATAATAATACAAATGTAATACAAGAAGTACACTTGTTACTTCTTTCTATTTGCAAGTATGATAAAAGAATTAAAAGGACACTTACCGCTACTACCGCTATACCTCAACAAAAGTTAGAAAAACTTTATCGAAACAGTTTAAGTAAGTATTTAAGTATTTAACAGTTTAAGCTAATTTTTTTTAATAGGTAAAATTATAGAAAAAGAAAAATTTTTATGTTAATAAAACTGTACAAAAGTCAAAAATTTGTACTCAAATCTACTCAAAAACTCAAAAGAAGTTTTAGGTAATTTAATTATGTTTAGTAATTTTAAACTTTAATATTTAATTTTAAGTTTTTCAGGACGTACAACCCTTTTTCTCCTATTCAGTGAAATTATAATGAATATATTTAAAACTATGTAATTATCATGCATAATATAACATTATATATAATAGTTAACAAGTTGTATTCATTAAGTAGATATTATGTTAAAGTATTACATAAATTTTCTAATATAAATGAAAAATAACATTTGATTTTGACAATGAAACGTAACACTGTTAACTATAAAAAATTCTAAAATGATAAATGACCTATAAAATGAAATATATTTCTACTTTTCTTTCAAATATCATAAACACACATATATATATATTTAATAATACATATACATATATATATATATATATATTTAATAATCTATATAAAAACATGTACTTTGTTTTCATTAATCAAAAACTTTTTTATTTTTTGTGTATATATACATATATAAAATTGTGTACCAAAATGATGTCAGCTTCCGAACATTGATATGTTAGTTCCTTGAATATAAAATTTTTCCTTCACATTTTTCCTTTCCTTAAATGTCAATGGAAGAAAAAAATAAAAGTTGACTAAAAGATAACCAATGTTATAAAGATGGTAAATAAGTTTGAAAAAAATTTGGTGTCTTATAAAAAGCAAATAAATATTTTAATAATCCTTTTTATTTTACGAAATAAAAAAATTTAAATGAAAAAAATAATCATAAGCTGGTAATATGAATTGTCTTCCATTGAGTCATTAATAGAGACTTGTAAATCATTGACTTTAGAATTATTATAGAAATTTCTTTTTTAGCACATTTCCAAAAAAAATTTGAAAAAATGTGCCTATTAGTTGCACTCTATCCCACCGTCCGTCCGTTTGTCCGTTTACAAAACTACACCGTTCAAGATAGGGCAATGAAATTTTAAGATAGATAGATCTCATAAAAAAATTAATGTTGTAGAACAACTTTTTCATGTATCCTCATCAATTAGCTACAGCCCCTCAAACTTTGTATTGTCAAGTGATATACACATTTAAAAAGTGATATACACATTTAACAAGTGATATACACATTTAAAAAGTCATATTTTTAAATGTGTATATCACTTGTTCTGCTTAACATATTTTCAATTTAAAAATTATATTCGACAGGAATATTTTTTACCTTTATAAATTTATTTTACCTTTATAAAAATATTTATAATATTTTTAAATTTAATATTACCAATTTTCTTCCTTCATAATTCAGTCACGCTTCTAGATAGGAACTTGCAATTTTGAAGGAAGAAAAAACTTTTAGAATAAGTTTCCTCAGAAAATTTTTTTGTACCAGCCCCTGTTTAAGAGCTACTAGAGCTCAACAGTTGGAAATATGCAATTTTTAGACACTTGACAACTTAGGCACCAGTACAAATTTTTCTTCGACAAGATATAAAAATTAAATCTTCAGTAATATACGTGTGTTACTGTTAACGGTTTGTCATAGTTACATGGGTTCCGGATCTGAAAATTGCAAAAATTCTTATTTTTCTTATTATATGAAATTTTCAAATTTTAGTGCAAGTTACAATTCTAAACAGTTTATATTATCTTTTGAAAGTATGCTCTTTTAAAATCCATTGGTTTACATTCTGTCTTGTTTTATTATTATTATTTTTAATTAAAACATTATACGACATAAAATTACTACTTATTTTTTTATATAACCTTTCCAGAGTTTGAACCCAAGACGCTCTGATTAAAAAGCTGGCAATTTAACCACTACGACATAAGTCAGATATTCCTGAAATAAAAAAAAAACGCGTTTATGTTTAGTTATGTAATTTGTCTTAAATCTTTTAATAGGTGAATACCAAACTGTTTATATCCTGCTGTCAATAATGCCTATTAATGGTAAAAGTTTCAAAATATTCGTTTCTCCATCATTCACTTAAAAAAAAAAAGTATAGGAAAAAAAATTAAAAGAAGAACTGGATTATTGTACAATGTACTAGAATAACGTCCATTAATAATGTCAAAGTATAATGTGCTAGAGTAAACCTAAGACTTGTTTAAGAGCTTCAAAAACTAATTTATTTTCTATTTGCATTTCAATGTTAAATTTTCAAAAATCTTCAGAAAGACTAAAAACAAAACTTAGAAAACAATTTTAAGAATGATTTTTTTTTTTTTATATACCTATATACAGATACATTTCAAATAAAGAACAATTTTTAATTTTATTTTATTTTTATATTATGTTAATATTTTTATAAATTGATTCTATTCAAAATCCCTATTTTCAAATAAAAATAGTAAAAAAATAATGTCGTCAAAGAGTAAAATTGCATAACCTTTGGCTAATAAAATTTTATTATGAAAATAAAAAAAGAAATCTGAAGTAAAATTTAATTTAAAAAAATTTATTAAGCTGCAAATTGATATGAAATATTTGTTTGTTTTTTTTTTTTTTTTTGCATTTCATCTATTGATAAATTTAAGTTTTGTGATTCGTTCAACATAAAGATAAATTTTAAAAATATCTTCGGGGCATAAAGTATAAAAACTGGAATAAAAATTTAAAAAATAAAAACCTTAAAAGAATTCATTCAAATGGACTAAAATTCTTAGCCAAATTGAGGTTAAAATTTAAAAATCAAAAAGATATTCTTTATGACGTACAACACAAAAAATAAAAAATATATATATATAAAATTTTAAAAGGTCAATTCTTTAGAGACACAATTCTACACTACTTGTAGTTTTAAGATATTTATTAATTAAAAAGATAGACAGACAAAATCGAATATTATGAAAAATATAAAAGTATTATGCAAACAAACAAAAAGAAAAAAAAAACCATTCTTTAAAATACTTAAGTTTAGTAAAAATATAATATAATATATGAAAAATGTCATGATTGTATACGTACTAATCATTTTTTACTGACCACACACTGTCATATTGTATTTACCACATAAAAACATCGACTACCAATACCCAAAATAATAGACGTGAAAATAATAATCATCCATATGATGACTGTATAGTATATTAGTAATGGTGATGATAGGTAAATATTGGTAGTTTGTTTGGTTCATGATTTTGATCTTTTATGTAAAGAAAAACATGAAAATGATAGACAAAAAAAAAAACAAAAAAGAAAATTACAGAGAAAGAATAATATTAAAAAAAAAATTCTATTGAAAGTCAATACAAGTCAAAAACAACAAAAACAATCAAAAAAAAAATCTTAACAATGAAAATGGTGTTTATTCTAATGAAACTGATATATCATTGTTTGGTTTCACATCTACCATATTATCATTTTTTCTTTTTTTTTTTGGTTTTTTGGTTTTTTTTTTTTATCTGGTTATATTTACTTTATATTTTACTTTACCTATACCTATACACGAGTATTATAAAATAGTTAAAAAATAAATAGTTTTCATACATTTACATATTCTTGAAAATATGATGCAGATTTAAAATTATTTTATTTTATTATTTGTTCTATTAGATTTAAATTTAGATTTTACATCTTTCTTAAATTAAAAAATATGTTTAGAATAAATTAAGTTTTTAATTTTTAAATAAATTTTGCCATTTTTTTTTAAAAATTTGTACAATTTTAATAGGAATTTATAAATAAAATTTATTTTTACAGTGTCCTTCATTCTTTGAGTTTGACAACAAAATGACTATACTCTTTTCTTAAGCCTAAATCTTATCTAAAAGAAAACTAGGAAATTTAATTTTTTAAAATATTCCTTTAAATAACAAAGAAATTATTAATACCGCAAAATATTTTTCTATGTTTAAAAGAAAATATTTATTTAAAAATATATTTTTAGCAATCTTCAGTATTCTATCAGAGATGCCATCCAAATTTTTGTAAAATCGTTTTGTTCGAAATAACATAATACTCAAAAGTTTTTGAGAAGATTCATAAAAATAATTAATTAGATGACCTGATTAGATGAGTAATTTTGGTTGGACAACATTTTTACATATTAAAAAAAACCCTATCATAATCGTTTATATAGTTATTATAAAAAAATCGCGAAAACCTTAAAAATTAAAAAAATCTTACAAAATAATTTTTCAAGATTAAAAATACCACTAATACAATGTAGGTGGAAACAGACTACAGGTGCAAATTTAGATCAGATTAGGTCTGCTGTGATATCCTTAATCAGTTTTTTTCCTAATTAAGTCATTGAAAATGGGTGAAAGGTTATTACAAATCACTGTTAATCGATTAAATTCAACTCCGACAGATCGAAAAGGTTATTTAAGAAGAATTTCCTCAGAAAATTTCTTCTTTTTAGAGCAAAATCTGGGCATTTATACAAAAGGTGAAATATTGATTTCTCTTCAGCTTTGCAGCTTGTGCAAAATTTATATAACGACAATTCTTCTAGTTCTTCTAGCATGTCTGACAACCGGATATTGGATATTGTCTCGTTAAAACCCCTACAACGTTACCCATTTTACGGTGATTTAGTGATAAAAGTCTAGTTAAGTATTAATTGATAACCACCAACGGTATGTAAGTGGCTTATGTAATAGGCTTGTGGTTGAAATCAATATTTGCAGACTGTAATAGGAAACTCGAAAATTTACCTTTCCTTGGTGTATTTGAAAGTTTGTGTCACTCTTAGTAAGCTCATCAGCTCTACAATTGCCTAAAAAACCATTACCCAGACAAGGTGGATATCGAAAACTTCATCCTGTTCATTTAAGAATGACAGGCAATTGTTGACAACTACTGTGATCCGTGAAAATGTAAATATTTCTAGTAGTTACCAAGTTTTTTTCAATAACCTCCCTGTCTTGTTTAAAGCTACTTTTTGAGAATGAAAAACGCACAATAATCAGGCAGACGAAAAGCTAGATTAATACTTCGGCAAAAATATCATAAAAACTATCTCTAAACTAACTAACCAACTAACCAACTAAAAAATATATAAAATTATGAAATATTCAATTCATTACTGTAACTCTTACCTTTTGTAATCATCATTTAACCTTGTTTTAGATATTAAATATATATATATATTTTTTTTTAAATTGTCTCTTCATCATTTTAAAATGTCTTTTTATCATTTTAAAATGTAATTTTTTATATAAAATCAAAAATGTTTAATCTTATTTTTTTTTTTTTTTCGTATTTTATTTAAAAAGAAAAGCCCTAACACAAGTAAATTTTAAATATTTGTTTTTATCTTTTTTTTTTTTTTTATTTTTACAATCTTGTAAAAGATTTGAAAACAGAAAGGAATACAGCATTAAAGGCAAAAAAAAAAAAAAATCCAATTATTTCTTTTTGAAAAACAGGATCTATGCTTAATTTCTTTTTTGTATCAGACTGTTTATATTGTATTTTTTTCCCTACCAGTATTTATACAGTGCATATATAAGTATGTAAGTTTATGGCATTTTTGTTGTTGATCTAAGATTTCCTCTATGTTTTCATTTTTTCATTTTTATTTTTTTTTTTGCTTCTCTCTCACACATTTTTTTATTCATTATTCATTTTATTCTCTTTCATTTTTTGTAAATGAACACAATATAATAATAACACACAAGTCAGAGAAAAATTCATTTTTTGCTGATTCTGATATAATATATATGTATGTATATGAATGTATATGGATTTTTTCTTTTTATCTCAATTTAGGATCTTCGACTTTTGCCTTCCTTTTTGTCTTCACGACACCATCGCATTTTATTAATACAAGAACAGTTTTTGTTTTCTTTTTTTTTTTTAAATTTTATTATTCTCTCAAAATTCACTATTTTCTCTTTTCCGTTTATCATTTTTTGTATGTTTTTTCCTTTTTCTTTTTTGTTGGCAATATTCAATGAATAAAATATAAAGAAAGGTAGAATAACAGTTCATTGGGAAAGGTTAAAAATATATTGTTTAAAAAAAAAAAAAAAGAAAGAAAGAAAATAAACACTTTCCTTTATTTTCATTCTGTTTTAGTTTTTTTTTTATAATATTATTTCTTATTTTATTTTTTAATCTTTTTATGTATGTACAACAAAAGGATAACAAAGGATATTTTGTGTAGTTTTTACCATTTTTGTATTAAATATATTAAATTTTTGTTATTATAAATTTTGAAAAAAATATATTTTTTTTTTTACTGGTTAAATGTTTATGAAAACTGGTTTTAGATGATGATTAAACATTTTTTTTTAGTGTTTTGTTTTTATTTTTTTATGTTGAAAAAAATAAAAATTAAATATTCTATACAATAAAATGAATTTTTGTCTTACGGTCTTTATGGAAAAAAAGGAAAACCATAAGCAGTTTATTTTGACAAAAAACAAATTTTATTTTGAAAATTCAAATTTTTAAAAAGTTTGATGGAAGGTTTTGAAGCATCATAAATACTCTTAATACTTCCCCCTCCCCCCCCCCCTTCCACTCCTATAAGGAGCATTGGGAACTAAGTTATTTAACATTCATATTTAACAATAAGTTTCAGTTTTGGAAATCATTAATTTCACTAAACCATTTAATACTCTGCTGTAGCTATTGTACAAGAACAAGACTATGAGACATAAATATTTCTTTATTTATACGGCATCTATTATCTTATACAAGAATTATTTTATTATTATTTTATTACAATATATTATAAGATGATATTAATTATAATGTATATGAGATATATATACATAATTTTATTTAGTTATGGGACCTCATCAGTGGCTTAGTGGGTAAAAGCGTATAAAATACGTTGTAAACAGCGAATAAATTCCCTCTTACGACATTTACAGCCACGCCTGAAAAGGAAAGACAATGTAATTTCCTTGTCACATTTATTTGGCAGCGGAAATTTAATTATATTATACTAATTATATATTATAAGAAAAATCTATATTATTTTTTATTAATGACTCAGCCAGGGTTTGAACCCAAGACTTGTCAAACAAAAGGCCGGTGTCGTAACCACTAAACTATTGACTGGATACTTTGAATAATTGTATTACTTATAAGTTAATTGTTTTCTTGGTTAATAAAGATGTGTTGTGTATCACAGTAATTATTATTGTTGCATATTTACAGTGAAAGACAGTTGTCTTAGGCTACTTTCAAAATAAAAATTAGAAGTTAGTGCAAATTTTACATTTATATTTAGAATTAGAACTATAGAATCGTGATTGCTCATACAGGTTTTACTAAATTAAGAGTTTGATTCACTTCTTGAACTATGTACTACAGGTTTTTTTTTCTATTGTATTTTGTATATTTATATGGATAAGAAACTTTTCAATACCTCTTATACACTACTACTACTATATTATATAGTATACACTACACACTACATATAATATTGTTATCATATATAAATATTGTTAAATTATTTGAGACTTGTGTATCAGAAACCACAATGTTTTAATTTATATATTTAACCATTTTAATTTTTAACATAAATATATTAATATTCACAAACACTTGGTAATAAAAGTCATTATACAAAACGAAGTATAATTATAAAATTTAAAATTAAAAAATTAATTAACTAACAGTACCTATTAAAACTTTAAAGTTATGCTATACTTGATTAAAATGTCACAATTTCTTTGGAACGCATACTTCAAAAGATTATATATTTTAGACAGGTATTTTTATCCCAAAATTTTAAAAATTGATAATAAAAAAGTATTGCGTCACCTATATTTCAAAAAAGATAATATGGCAAACTTTTATATTTTATATTTTTGTATCGTTGTTGATTTCGACCATTAAATCTTTAATCAAAATGTATTTGACATTCACAGTTATTTTTGGAAGAATTTTTGTGAAAGGCTTTTTGTTAAAAGAATGTTAAGATATAAGATTATGGAATTGAACAAAAACAGATATAGAATATAAAGGAAATGCGAAGGTTGTATGAAAATTCTTTTTTCAAAAAAACAAAAAAAAAAAAAATTTATCATATAATACAAGATAAAAGGTAAGATTAGTTGCATAGACTCATTATAATTGTTTCTTTGCCATTTTATACTTGCAATCAAAAACAAAAAAAAAAAATATTTATATATATATATATATATATTCCTTTCTTTTTATACTTTCTTTTATTCAGAACTCAACAAAAATTCAACTGAGTATTTTCTAAACGATATAATAAAAAAGATAAATATATGAAAGTGATTTTTATTTTTAAATGGTATGATCTTAATATAAATAATGTTTGAAAATATAAAAATAAAATCTTATTTAAAATAAGCGATTACTTGGGTTTTTTTGTTTTTGAAGGTTTTTTTTCTAATACAATAAGTGAAGTAAATATTTTTTTTTTGTATATGATAATAATTCTAATAACTTGTTGTTATCAAGATTAAAATGATATATATGTACTTCAGTTGCCATCAACATTTTTTTATCAGAGTTTTCATATCTTTATTAAAAAGTTGCTTTGTTAAAAAATTAAACCATACTTTAAAAAATTTTAAGCTTTTAAAATAAAATAAATTTTGTAGTAAATATGTAGTTAGTAAAAATATTTAGACTTCTGCGTAAAAATTTGATATTTCTATAGGTTTATGTAAAAATTGCATATTTATAGGCAAACATATTATTTTTTTCCTATTTCAATACAAAGAAGTAATACAAAATATCAAAATATATTATATGGCATTATTTTGTTAAATCATACAGCCAAAAACTAAAAAAAAAGCAATGATATCAAAGATGTCAAAATGAAATAAAAAATAAAACTTTGTTTGACTACTATTAATTATTACTTCTTTCAATTCGCAGAAAAACTTCAGCCAATTGAAAATGGCCAAACTTCGACGGACTGGTCTAAAACAAGTTTAAACTTTTGTTTTAATCTTTGATTTTTAAAAGTTTTTTATTTTTATATAAAAGTATGATTTATAGATTGTTTTGACCAATAATATCTTAGTTTTTCATATATATAATATTTCAATATCGTACCCAACTCTAAAATTTTCTTTTCTGTATGAATATTTTGCTGAATAGATTGCGGTTTGTGATTATATCAATTTTTTTAAATGACCAGGAGAATAGAAAAATTTTCCATGAAAAATTTTTACCATGAAAGATCTATAAGTACATAAAATGTATTTAATTGACTAAAACTAATTAAAACTTTAGACGATATGTTCAATTAAAATTACATTTAAAGATTTAAAAAAGAAAAAAAAAATGAACTAAAATTTCTGCCCTATTAATATACATAATATCAAAACATATATATATAAACATATCAGATCGAAAAAAAAAAAAAAAAATCCTTTTCCTGTCAAAAATTTCACTACGTTTATTACATTTCAATATGTTTCACATATGACCCAAATTTATTGCTAAAAGTATTTACTAACAAGTAAGCAAATTAAAAAATATTATATATGTATGTGAACGTTAAAATTACAGTTTATATTTATTGTAAATAGTTTGTATATATATTTTTTTTTTTCTATTGATTTTCTTTTTCTATTTTGATTGTTTATTATAATTTGTTTTGTTTTTACTAAAAGAATTGTTTATATTTTCTTTTTTACTTGCAAAAATTATAGCTATAAAACAAAATGTCGGCATAATACATAAAAACAGTATACGACTTTATTATTTGATTACATATGTGCTATAATAGACGTGCTGAGAATCTGTAAGTATTTCTTACTTTTTTTTGTGGTTTTTTTTTTTTGTTCGTTTTTTTTTTTTTTTTTTTGATACCGTATCTTTAAATATATATGTATATATACATTTTTTTACCATGAAAGATCTATAAATGTATAAAATATATCGAATCTATAGAATCCACAGAATCACGTTTGTCTTCTTTTATTAATACAATATTAGGAATTCAATGGATATGAAATTGATGAAAACAGAACAAAAAAAAAAAATTAAAAAAAAATCAAATCATGTTGTAGAAGAAAAACGAAAACATCTTTAGAAAATTGAATCGTGGGGATTTCTTTATTAATATACTGTGTTATTCAAGATTTTTCGTATCTACAATATCTATCAAAATTTACTACTTGAAAAGGTCCTACAATATGAGATCCTAAAATATAATATGAAAATTTTGATTTTCAGTTACATAAAAGTTGTTGAACGACCACCTTTATAAGAAATATAATATAAGTAAATTAGAATTAAAAGTTCCATAATGGCTCGTATTTTATTTAATATTTTCCGATTTTAGATAATATATTGATATCCGACATTCTAAGAATCGAAAACGAAACATTATCGATTTTTCCTGATGGATATAGGTATTTTCTGGTCAAATTTGATTAGAACAGAAGTAGTACACAAAACAGAACATGTAAACCGCTTTGTATAACTTACTAAATTATTATCATTAACGGCCAATAAGTTAATTTTAAAAAAAACGAAGGCAATTTTTTCCCCAAAAAAAGAAACAAGAAAATTTACCTTCAACTAAAATATAAATAAAGTAATAAGATATTAAATGGTATGTGATAGTGTCAAATATCTGGTGTCATGCTTCATACAAAATGAACTTATAAAACACACAATATAACAAATACAATTAACAAAGTTAATAAATACATACAGATATGAATATCCCTTCTTAAATAGAAAATCTTGAATAAACTGAATTTGAGAACAAATTTATTATGGTCAAAGTAATATTTTTGCCTATCCTAATATATGCATCTCCTCTTTGGGAAAATTGTACAAAATATTTGATCAAAATCTTAGAAGTTAAACAGAATAAATTGGTGAAACTATAGTCTTGAACATTCAACCATTCACTATTCATCAAAAAATCAAAATTAAACTAATCAGAAAATATCTTCGAAGTTCAATTCATACCAAATAATAATTTCGAGATAAATGTAAATAATTAGATAATAATATATTAATACAAAATTTAATTATATAAAATTAAACAAATGCTTACAACATTGTAATTATTTTTAGATACTTAAATACCTATAATAGATATCTACAAGTAATATATTCTATAGTTATTAGTTGTAAATAGTTATTTAGAATATTTGTAGTTGTTAGACAACTATCCTTACACCAAAGCGCTGTAATCCTTTCTGCAGCCCAATTATATGAGATCCTTGATTTTCACAACGGATAATCAAGCCACTTAATACCCCTAAAAATCGGACAATGGTCCTCTGTTCTTCTAAGCTTCCCCTTTTTTGATATTCTAGCGGACATTAGCAAAGTACGTGTAGTATCATCTCTACTTCGCCCCCACAACCTCTACGCATTCCTGTGTCAGTTCTGTCAATTCATTTGACGTGTCCTCTTAGCATCAGATGCTGATTCCAATATAGCGTCCGGGGTTGCCTGTTTATTTGCAAAACTTTTTCGTCTTTTTTCCATTAATTTAGATAAGATTTTTTTTAAGAATTTCTTATTTTAAAAAAAAAAACGAAACATCCACATAATACTCTAATCTAATCTGTGGTAATTTCCAAAATTATGAATTTTTTTATATTGTACTATACATTATGAACATCACTGTACCTATATTGAATATAACAATAGCTAAAACTTAAAAATATCAAGAAAAAACTTTAAGAACGCGACTAGGCGCCTGAATGACTGTTGTAGAAATTAAATCAATGTATATGAGTATATAATATATATTGTTAAGTATATTATAAAATTAAACATGCATACGTAGGGTATACATGTATGTATATAATTTAAAAAAAAAAATAAAGATGTTGAAATGTACCTTGTGGCAATTTTTAAGAACATAAACTGAAATTTTTATTGCTAATTAATGATTTTGAAATCAGTTACAGTCAGTGATTGATTGATTTGTGATGGACTTATACACCTTAGTACCAAAATGGTAAGTAGTAGTCGAATACAGTAATTGTAGTCGAATAACAATAGGTAAAAATACGAAGTGTTGATTGACTTTTTTTTTTTTATTTTTGTTCTTTTAAGTAATGAAAATAAATTTTAAATGGAAAACGAATTGAACAATAGCATTGAATAGGGAATTTATGTTAAGTAAATAATAAGATATTTTTATTTTCAATGTATATTACACATATCTATATAATATGTAATAAGATATATGTGGTATATTATGATATAAAATCTTTATAAACAATGAAAAAAAAAAAAGTTATTCTTTTTCTTAAACAGGAAAAAGATTAATGGATTATTTAAAATTATTCAATGTAATTAAATTGTAACGTTTTTTTCTTTTCTTATTATTAAAAATAACGTTTATAAACATTTTCTGCAAAAATTTTGACAGAAATGACACTAAGAAAGTTCTATCTAAAAATAATTTTAACAAGGACTTTCATTTTTTATTTATTTTATATTTAAAATAAAATGAAGATTTAAGAATGACAGATATTGATTGAAGAATTTTCATAAAAAGGATAAAAAATGAAAAAAAGGATAAAATGAATTAATAAATATAAAATAAAATTTTATAATATTCTGCTATAAATTTTATATAAGAATGATCACAATTCTTTGTCAAAAAATCATAAACTCAAATCTCAAATTTAACTTTTAACCTACACGTTGTATTGTTAAAACGACATTGTATAGAATTCGAACTGAAATATAAATCTGAATAATATATTAACTTTAGAAGCTTCGATATTGTTATTAAGTTAATTGTCACTTAATTCACCTGTTATTTGACCGGCCTAAAATTACTGACTGCAAAATCAATATATTCAATTGTTTTAGGTGTTGTTGATCGATACTTACAAAATGTAACACTCTGAAATTAGTACCGTAGAACACTCATACCATTGTAGAAATTACCCACTATATCTAGGTCATACTCTTTCCATTATATATCAGATTCATCACCTAGTCTATATCAATAGGTTCTTTTAAAAATCAGATTTTTTTTTGCTTAATGGTATCAAAAACAATATCAAAAACTGTTTTAGAGCAACGATACATTACACTTTTACTTCTTTTCAAACAAAAATAAAATAAAAACTTTAGTAGAAAATGTTCACAACGTCGTTTTCATTCAATCAGATTGACATTGTTTTATAAGGAATATATTTACAACTTTAGTATTATTATATTTGGGAATTGAAAGCTATAACAGTCCTCTATACTAAGGAAAATAAAGTGTGTGTTTTAATAATGTAAAAACAAAAAGTTAATTTAACACATTTCAGAACTCAGACATAATAAAATAAACTATACAAAAAGAAGTACAATATCTTTAATTTTAAAAAATTATATAAAAAAAGTTTTTTTTTTTTAGTTTTTTTTTCCCTTGAATAATTTTCAGTTTTTTACTACCACTCCTTCTGCTCCTTAAAACTATATATTAAAATGTGCACTTAAATTAATTGCATACTTTATGATTTTTACTGTTTGGTAGAATGCAAATAAAAAATCACATTAAGAAAATGACTCAATTTAATTTTTATAATTTTTTTCATTTTTTCATTTTCATTATAAATTTTTTAAATGCATACAATACTTTTTTTTATTGCAAAGACTAATAAAAATTAAGAATCATTACAAAGCAATTTTTTATTTTGCAACAGAGTAATCAGAACTATTTGATATTAAGAAAAAAAAATTACTTTGATCGGAAAAGTTATAGAAAGAAATTTTTTTATATATATATGTACTTAGGTGTAATTTTGTTTGCTTATTTTGGAAATGTTTTTTTTAATATTATAATATTATATGCTTATATAAAAATATCCTAGAAATTTTATTGGTATAATTTTCTTTGGAAATAGGGTAATTATAGATTTATATTTAACTTTTAATTAAAAAATATTGTTTCGATGTTAAATCGTACACAAAATATTAAACCATAAAAATTGCCATTTAAAATAAAATAAATCCTATTTCTAAACGATTTATTTTAAATGAATATATCTATATAATAAATAATAATTAATAATTATCATCTTAATTATTAGATACTACATAATATTTAAAGGAAAATTTACAATTATTTCTAATACCAGTTCTATTGGGTATACTGCGATTTGAGTTTTGTAGAGTAAAAATACATATAGGAATAACAAAAAAATAAAATTTTTAAAATTAAAAATGAATAAATACTTTAAATTTTGGTTTTAGTTCCACTATTAGTAATTAATAAGAAGCGTAACGAAGACTTAATATAGGTAAGCAATTTCCATTTGAAAAATTACCTTTTTCAAAAAATTTCTTTTTTAAAATCTTACATTTTTAGCTGTAACCGTACGTCGGTTTGTTTACAAAAATTCTACACCGCTTATGCTAGAGCAATTAAATATTAACCTTAAATAGGTCTTTTAAAATAATTAATGTTATAGAACTAAACATTTCTCCAAAATTATACAATTTTTTTTAATTTAGTATTTCAATTTACCGCTACATGAAAGCAAAATTTTGCAAGACTTTCCTTCCCTCATATCTCCGTAATCTAATAGAGCATTGAGAAAATTAGCATATAAGTTCCCTTAGAACAATTTTTTCTATCACCCTCTATTTGAGAGCTATTAGGGGTTAAAAATTAAAACACCTGTAACTTAGGCACCTCTGTATAGATTTTCTCAAAGTAAAATAAAACAATTATGAATAGCTATATAATATAGCTTCAATATTATATTTTAACATGCGTTAACAGCTTTTCTTTGTTATAAAGGGGAGGGACGGTCGCATAATGTCAACGTGCATAATATCAAATCATATTATGCTAGTTGACATATTCGACCCCTACAGTTACGCAGTTGCTGCCACTTAAAATTTGAAAAAGCTCTATTTTTAAATGTGTATATACGAGCTCCTGACTCCTGACATTCTAAACATGCCAAACGCCAGAATTGCTTTTTACCTTTTTAAATCAATATTAAAATTGTGCAAGTTTTGTAAATTTAGTATTTAAATTAACCGTTACGTGGAAGCCAGATTTTGCTTTTCTTATATTTGCAGAACGCTTTAAAAACTAAATAAAACCTTAAAGAAAGAACTTTTGAGAAAAGAAAGAACCTTAAGAATTAGTTTAAGTTTCCTTAGAAATACCTTCTTTCTTTTTTATACTTTCCCCTCTTTAAAAATTTAAAGTTTTTAGTTTTAAACATCAGTAACGTAGGCACCATTGTTTCCATTGTTGTTTCTATTCTGTCATCATTGTTTCCATTCTGGCTTGCTTAATCTTCTTTTGAAAAATTTCCATTTTTAATAATCTCCTTTTTGCTACAAAAACTCTTTAAAAAATAATCTTCCACAAGAAAAAAAAGAACTTAGAGGTTCTTTGAATTGGTATTAAACAGTTTCAATAATTTGTCTATATAAAATGTATTAATTAAAAATTATATTACATTAAAAAACGAAAGAATTAAAAAAACAAGAGATTTTAAGTAAGATTTTTTAAAATGAGATTTCGTAGTAGATACAATTGATATTGTACATCGAAATATCGTAATATTGAATAAATAAATTTCAGATTACAATTAAAAATTTAATTTGTTACATTCTTGTAACCAATTCCAGGTGCTTATAATTTTCCAGAGATTCGAAATATAATTTTTGTTCAAGCCAAGGTAGGTAACTACATAGAAAGTAACTACAGATTCATACTTAGGCTAGTTTAAACCTATTGTAATGCACATTTTTGCTATATTTAAACCATTGTGAATTTATTACAAAGCGCTGTAAATCGTTTATTCCCACCACCGACAAATCATAGAGATTATTTGAGAAAAATTTCTTAAGAAACCTTCTTTTTTTTTGCAGAGCAGAAGGTTCCTGAAAAGTCAAAGTTGTATAAATATACATTAAATGACATTTCAAGGATTTGGGGAAAAAAAATTGGTGCAGATAACATTTTCAATATTTAATAAAAGGAAATTTCTACCAATTATAAAAATATGCAAATATGAAAATTCTTCAATATTTTTTTATACTTTTAAATATTATATAAAAAAAAAATATTTTTAATTTTTTTAAATTTTGATAACTTCCAAAGACTGATACATTTTTTAATAGGACAATGAACACTGATTTATCATTGGTTTATAAAAACAAACTGAAAGAACGTACTACAATAGAACTTCAAATTTTTACTAATAATGCTTAAATTTTATATCGAAAATTTATTGTAATTGACCAACAAAGTGTTACTATTTATTTTAATCATTTTATATAGAAATATTTGTTTTTAAATATTTTGTTTTTGTTTCAACATTTTGTTTTTAGCACCAACAATATTTTGTTTCCCACTTAAATATATTCAATTTCTTCTGCTGTAATTTTTACTTCTTTGAATTTTTTTATATCGCTCTTAAACCGAAAAAAAATTAATAAACTTAATAAAATTATATTTTAATCTTACTTAAATTGAAATGGAATTTTATTTTTTTCGTTTTTTCTGCTTCTTTTTTAAATAAACTTTTAAACTCAATCAAAAATATTAATTTTTTTTTTTTTTCTAAATTACAATAATTTTAACTTACATACATATATGTTTTTGTACTAAAAACCAATTATAATCTTTCAGATTTATTTTCTGTCCAAAATATTAAATCGGAACCTAAAAACAATATTAAAAAAAAAAACGATTTTTTTTTTCAAAGGAAAACAAAAGAAAATATCGTAGAAACTTTTTAAAATCTGTTTTTCACTAGAATAAAGACTTAAAAATGAAATATAAGTTAATTTAATCTGATTTTGTACACAGTGTGACTGAAAAACTTATGTTTAAATATGTTTATTATATCACTGGGTTAACTAGATAATGCGCAAAACAGAGCTATTCGTCTTATCAAAGACGCCAGTGCAACAGAAGCTCATCCCAACCATGTATAATTATCAAGATGACGAAAGACGGCTTATGGAAATTGCGCAGGTCCCGTTTGTGGAACCATACATATGTGTTCTCTAAAGTTGATAATTCATATGTGTACGATTTACTTAAGTTTTTAGAAGAACATTAACATCTTTCTTCAAAATATCCCTCCAAATTTTAATACCTATCCTCCATAATCCCAAATTTCCTAATTCCAATTTCCACAATTATCCTTTCCATATCCCTATCCGAAATACATTTATATTAAAGAATCCATCCTACAGTTTCGTTTTAAAAGGGGGGTGGTTTTGGTTGGTTAAAGTCCATCACTTAGAAACCAGATTTCGTTTTTTCCACCAACCCTCGTAAAAATTAATAAATAATTAATGATTCAAATTTTAAATAATTTTTTCAGTTCATTATTCATAATAACTTGATTTAATCTAATTGGCTTTGACTACTTTGACCTGCTTAAATTTTCTATGCATAACTCTTAATATTACATTATCGGATGAAGATTATGTATATGCAAAAAAGTTAAAAATTAAGAATTTTAGATATTTTTAAGTTAATCAATAAATTTATATTAATTTAATTATTAAAATTATAGAAAATATAAAAAAGATCCAAGATAAAAAAATTATAAAACAACTTTTATCAGAGTGTAAAAATTTAGTTGAAATTAATTTTTTGTTCACTCTGTATATTAGATACATGTATTTATTTATTTCTACACATAAAGAAAAATAATTCTAGTATTTATAAAGATTAAAAAATAACTAAAATATAAAAAAAAAAACCAAAGAAAATTATTCAAACATATTGAATTAATCGGAATCCTTCGTAGATATACAAAAAAAAAAAAAATAAATAAATTCTAATAAAAAAAAATAAAAAACGATAATCCCACTTACCACAAAAACCATGAAAAAAAACTTTGTACTATTTCATTTTCTTGTTCCAAAAAAATTACATTCTTATTCACCATACATTGTATATTATATCTGCTAATAGACCTGTAGATACAATTTGAATTATAATGAATTTCCAAAATAATCTTAAATAGGCTACCAACAAAATTAAAGCCACAATGAAATAACAAAAAATATATATATATACACGAGTATCTTAAAGATACTTAAATATCTATGTATTTTCTTTTCTTCTATTTATACTCTATTCTATTACTGGACCACAATCGACGACACTTCCGGTTATTTTTTCAGTTTAACTTCAAATATTCTTATATATATATATATATATATATATATATATATATTTACATATATATAATATACATATATATTTTCATAAAGCTTTTCGCCTATCTATCTAATATAGACGTAAGATAGAAATTTACTTTTTTTAAAACAAATTCTAGGTTAAATAAGAATGAAATAGACTGAATAAAATAAACTTGAGTAAAAAAAATAAAATAAAAATAAATATCAAATTAGAAAGGAGGAACAACGTTAACTTATTTCTTGCATAATAGTAATACATAATAATAATAGTACTTACTATATTATATTTTTTGCCTTTTGTATTTTCCGTTAATTTACCATAAAATATATAATAAAAATGAACTGGATAAAATACAAGAAAAAAAAAAAGAGGAAACAACTAAATCAGTCTATTTTGTATTAAGTACATAGTAATAGCTTAGTGACAGGTTATCCTGTATAACTATATTTTAGTGTATTATTTCCGTTTTACTTTTTTTCTCATTCCGGTTCAAAAAAAAATAAAAAACGAAATGAATTTTCAGACTTTTATTTTATACATAAAAATATTCACCTTAAATTTAGTTTTTAAGGTAAGTATAGTATAAAATATAAATTTACATTAAAAACATAACAAGAGAGATTAACAAACATCAAATTTTCAATGAAATCTTTTACAATTCAGTTAACATTATAAATGGGAATGTAATTCAAAATGAAAAACAACCAGAGAAACAAACAACAATATAACTGTTTCATTTTGGTTTCAAAAAAATTTTAAGTGGAATTGGAAAATTTTAAAAAAAATTTCTTAATCGGAACTTTTAAGTTCTGAGAAATTATAATTTTCTTATACCAACTATTTAACAATTAATTAAACAGTGAATTTATATAATACCGGACATCATAGTGAATAAAAATGGACCTAGGTCTCGGCCCTGGAATGATGCATTGGTTTCTACTGTATGGATTGATAGTCTTCTGTCATACAAACAAAAAGTAACCAAATTTTCAGAAAATTATTTTAAAACTTTTGACAAAACAATTAAAAGTTGAAATTCAAAAGATCGATAAGAAAGATTTTTTTATGTTAAGTGAATGCTAAAATAAAGATGAACTAGAAATTCTACAAAATAATTCTTGAGTCATTAAAAATTAATTCCATAAAGTAGCAAAAACTTCACTTGTAAAACAATCGTTCATTCACTGTCTGCATAAACAATGGTCTTAAGAACTGTTTATGCAACACCATATATCAATTTATCTAACACTTCAACTTATTTTCATCTAAGGTTCAATTAAATGCATATTTAGTCTTAGATTCTAATTTAATACAGAAAATGACGTACAGCATCAATCATATTTTTCTAGTCTCAATCACAAGAAAATTGAGATAAATTTTTAGCCTTCAATTTAAATTAAGAGCCTATATATTTTAACATAAAATGAAATATGTTAGCAATCATTATGATAGAAATTTTTCTTAAGATTTTGGTGACAAAACTTGTATAAGATTAAATTCAAAAAAGAAAAGTCAATATTTCCTGAATTTCATTTTTTATCTTCTTAATTTTTTCTTATTTTGTCCAATTTATTTCCTGTATTTTTTTTAACAGAATAAGAAATAGGTTTTTTATTTCAGATGATTTGGTATTTCGTTCATCCTTCTGTTCACATTATTATTTTTAGATAATATTGCCACAGTGTGGATATAGGGGAGGGCTTAACTTTACAAATAGATATTGCTTTATGTGAATGGTATGTCCTAGACGAATTCTACATATTTTTATTTCTAGTGCTCTTTTCCCAATCTCATATTTTGGAGGGATTGCGGTGTGCCAGTGACATTTAAGAAAACTACTTAAAAATGTGGAACGCTTTACGATTTTGCGTGTCATCCTTGCGCAGGAGCCATGCTAATCTTCTCTGTATCGTTCCAATTTTAGTATATGTTCTGCCGAAGCAAAAACAGCCCCATAGATATTAGTATTTATTTATTTATTTATTTATATTAATATTACATACATAAATGTAATGCAATATTATTGAACCATGGGCTACTAATGCCCATTATAGGTTTTTATACTATAATTAAATTATATACTAATATTATGTATTTTGTTTATATTATATACTATATATTCACATTACATTTGGTCGTAAGGGGGTTATGTAAAGAAAACACACTTACGACCTGTGCAGGGATCGAACCCACACTCCTTCGGTTAATACGCCATACGCCTACCCACTAGGCTACCGAAGCCCCATTTGTATTTTAATTGTAAAACAAAAATTTGGAAAATTGCATACTTTTAGGTAAATAGTTTTTTCCTTCATATTTTTATATTGAATCACAATTTTACATTAAAAAACTATTAAATTACCAACAAGTAAACTATCATTATCCTAATAACGATAAAAAATCGATATAAATTTATTTTCAGTAAAAATCAATATGTATATAGATATTGAATTCCAAATGTGTTAAGGTATATTTGAACACATATTTTTTATATTTAGATTTATTTTCGTTTTTTTTGTTTCGTTTTTTTTTTTTTTAACAAATAAATCCTATCTGTTCCTAAGATCAAATAGTTTCACCTTTTTTTTTATTGTTTAAGCTTATGTTGATATAAGACAATACAACAGGAAAATACATTACACAACATTCACTCCATATATGTTTGTTTAAATAGGTGTATATTTATATAAATTACCTATGGATGTATAGTGACATAAAAACAAACAAAATAAAAAAAAATGACCTGAACAAATTTGTTACAGGATTTTTCTTGCCAATTGGGTGGATTATTTTTAACGATAATGATGGTCTATTTATAAATAAAAGAACATTAAATGAAGGACATAAGGAATATAAAGCAACAGGATAATGCCAATCAAGTTTTCCTTTTTATGTTATATTTTTTTTATTTAGTTTTTTTTTTGTTTTATGTATTGTTAAAACAAATAATAAATAACCTATACATACACAAAAAAAAAAAAAATTAAATATTTATTTATACGTTAATAGCTATAAAAATAGTAGATACTACAAATATATTGTAGATTGCAAATAAGAAATATAAACAATAAATATTTAGTAACTCACATCATATTAAATAATTCAACAATAAATTTAATATTAAAAAGTCACATTTTATTTCAAAATGTTAAAAAAAAAAATTTTTTTTTTTATCGCGATATATTTTTCAAAAATATAACAAGCAATTTTTATTTAACAGATTTTCTTTAAACTTTAGGAAAAATATTATCTTTTTATTATATCCTAAATTGTTTATCACTAGAGTCATTCAACTTTAACTATCAATTTTTCTTACTACACTTTTTAATGTCACAAGAGTCAATTGACCTAAAAAAAAATTAAATTAAAAATGATCAGAATTTTCCTATTTGAAAGTATGACAAGTCAACTAATAGATTTGATGACATAATAAAATTAATACATAAAGGAAAAATATTTTTGATGCAATATTATACAAAAATATTTACAAATTTATGCTCAATCATAAAAAACATTTATATTTAAAAGCTGAAATAGGTTTTACTTTTAAAGACTCTGAAAAGAAACTATGACTGATTGCTTTGTCACTTTTAAGTCATTTTACGATATCACTTAATACAGTCACTTTTATTCAGTCAGATCCAGTTGTGATAGAAAAAGCAAAATTCTCAACCCAATAAGCAAATAAGAAAGCTTTTAACAAAACAAGTACGCAGACATTCTGATATTTACAATGATATTAGTTTTATATTAGAAAAGAAAATCTTAAATTATAAAAATGTTCAATATTAATTTTAACAAGTTTAAAAAAAATCCCTGCATAACATATTATTTACGTCCTACATACACTTAAAACTTTTTACATTTTTCCAATTGAAAATTTATATGAAATAAATTTAAAAGAAAATTTTTAATTCGTTTAATTAAATACGTCAAATATACATAAATTAGATAAAATATATTTGATGTATATTTTAGACAAAGTTTTAATTGAACACTTTTGGTTTTGTTTTTCTAAATTAACAAATTTAATACATTTGACATTTAATTACGATATTTACGGGTGAACCTCTGAACAAAACAAAAACGAAAAATAACAAACAAAAACTAAAATCCTAAAAATTTTTCCTTCTCCATTATATGTAAAACAAAATTTAATCATATTAACAAAAAAAAAAGGATAAAATAAGATAAAGTAAAAATTACGAATACAATAAGTTTAGATACAAATTTTATAATTTCTTGGTTGATTAATCTTACTATTTAAAAACTTTGGCTATAATCATTATAAAAATATTTTCTATTAACCTTATTTTCATACTTAATTGAAAATTAGCATTAAAATGGCCACAAAATATTCAGTATTAAAATTCAAATTACTGTATAAAACAATATTTTTTTTGGGATTATATATATATATATATATATATATATATATATACAGGGTGTTTCCGACTCGATGGTTTTCCTTGAAATGGGTGATCGGGCATACCGAGTCGAACAAAAAATTGAATTGGAGGGGAGGGGGGTCTATTTTGGACCCTTTTCGAGATATGAGGGGTTAAAGATTTTTTAAGAGTTATGAGATACTAATTATAGGGTTATGAGATACTAATAAAAAGTTATGAAATACTAATTATAGGGCTTGCAAAGCTGTCTCGAAATATGCTATAAAAAGTACCCCAAATACAGGGTGTTTCAAAAGAAAATTGAGTTTGAAACATAATTTTTTTCATATTAAATCATTTTAAACATACATAACTTTGTAACTGTTGGGATTATGGAATTATTAGGCCATACAAATTAAAGCTAAAGCGTCAACTTACTCTATAAAATACATTTTTATTTATCTCTCTATAGTAAGCCGTTCAAAAATTGTAGATTTTTTTATGAAAAAAACTCTAAAAAATCTTTAACCCCTCATATCTCGAAAAGAGTCCAGAATAGACCCCCCTCTCCAATACAATTTTTTGTTCGCCTCGATATGCCCGATCACCCATTTCAAGGAAGTTTATCAAGTCGGAAACACCCTGTATATATGTAACAATACACTGTAATTTAAAATTTCACAAAATAAACAAATCTAAAGCTATCAGTTTAATTAAATTTACCACGTATATATACTACAAAACTCATACAAATCCTATACTTAACAAAATGATTATAATAAAAACTAAAATAAAAAAACATTGTAAACAAAACAATTTCCTTTTGTTAAAAAAAAAAGAAAAACAAAATACTATTTTCAGTCTTATAGATAACAACAAACAACAACAAAAACAACAAAAAAACAACAAAAAAATAAATAAAACAATCTATAGAAAAATATAATAATAATATTATGTGGTCAATTTTGAATGGCTCATTGATTTTCTATTCAAGGAAGACAAATAATAATACTCAAAATAAGCATAGATGAATTCACAATCTGTTTTTCCTTTTGATTTGCTTCAATAACACAATAATAAAAAATAAAAAAATAAAATAAAAAAAAAATAAGAGAAAAGCTAAAATAAACTTTTCCAAAAAAAATTGTGATTGTGGTTAAATGGGAAAAAAAAATTAAAGAAATTTACAAATAAAAGTTGTCATATTAATAGCAGTTTAAGAAAACTACTAAAATTTTTGAAATGCTAAATAAGTTACACATTATTAACGTAACTAGTGAAAAGACCCATCACATGATGGGCGCTCGGCGAATGTTTTTTTTAAATACTGAATGGGTATTGTTAATCCGGAACCAATCATTTTTAAATAATAAAATTTAAATTTTCTTTTTTCGAGTAGCAAAAAAAAAAAATCCGGTCACATGCTGAGAATGGCTCATCTTCTTATAATAGATAATCTTTAATTGAAATATTAAAATGTGCGTATTGAATATTTTTTGTCTGGTTTTCTCTTATACATTCAATATGAATTTCTCATTTTACTATTAAACAATTCATTTTACATAAAAATGTCAAACTTCTATGTTTTTATTAATTCTATAATATATACTATATTACTATGGAATTATATAACATTAATAATTACAACCACATTATTAAACTACATTTGTAGTTTGATATATACTTAATATATATTTGATTTGCATTCTTTTTTACTAAAGCGAATGCATTTTTCTACAACAAAAAAATCTATCTGCAAAAATAACTAGGTACATAATCAATTTTCACATTCACTGTGTTTTTTCAAATTTTATGTGACTACCCAAATGAATGCGTTTGTGTGCGAGTATAATTTATTAGGTATACAGTCAACTGCAATTGTGTGTATGTTTGGATACCCAAATGAATATTCAATTTACTTGCATTTTAGTATGTTTCCATTTCAAATAGTTTTTTTTTTAATTTTTTGTCTTTTTCGTGCATGATAAATTCTACTTACTATCCACTTTTTACAATTTGATTAAATTTTGTACGGGTAGGCTAGCAAAAAAATTTTGTAATCACGTGATTATTGCAACTACTTATTGACATTGTAGACAGTAATATACATATGTACTTTGATTTTAACATTCTAAGAGATTAACAAACAAATATAAATAGAATTAGAACTTAAAGATTATGGTATAGAAATGGCTATATTATGATTGTTTTTAGTTTTTTTTTTTAAAAACAAAATAATGATGTTAATTTATTTTATTTAGACATGTAGTAGTAATAGTATATCAATTTATGTATATACGAAACTTTTTTCATTCAAACAATATTTCTATTAATAATCTTTTAAGAGATTATATGTATTGTCGTTTTATTGCAGGAATTCTCTTTACTCATAAAAATAAATGTCAGTCTTAAGTCAACCAATACTCAAAACAATATTATAAAATTTATGATTGTTCTCTTTTTTTTTTTTTTAAAAAAAACAAAATAACCAGAATTTTTTTCTCTTTACTCATAATAACAATAAAATAGAAATAAAATGAAATTAGAATTAAGAGAAAGGAAGGTTTACTTTTTATATATTTTTATTTTTTTGTTAGGATTTACTGTTTAGTAATTAATATTGTGCTGCTATAATAATTAAATATCGTATGTAAATGTACATTGTATTGTAATTTGTACATTATAATATTGTAATTGGTTGGTATTTAATATGTAGATAGAATTAACATCTGAAGAGTAAAGAAAAGAGACCTCTTCTCTTGTTAGTATTAGTATTTAGTAAGAAATATTGTGATTGCGTGTGCTCCAAAATTTTTAAAAAAGGGCACACGAATAGCAGCAGTAGCAGGAAATTGTCTTTTATTATATTAAGATTATCAATCAGATATAATTATCTGAACATTTTAATCATTATAATCTGACCAATGACTTATTTTTTAAATTGCCATCTTTTCTTAGAGTCTCACATTTAAGCCCCAGTTATCACATATCCAAAAAAATAATACAGTATATAATACTATATAATATATAGAATTAATAATAGAATTAATTGACCAAAATAACTAACAGGCAAAAATTTTATAAAATTATTAACTATAGTACTGATATTAGATTTTTTTTGCAAATAAATAATTAAACTGTCAAAGTTAAAACTGTTAAAACTGTCAGTAAACTTTAAAATTATATCCGTCAGTCATATTATTCTGAAAACTAAACTTTTCCAATTTTCATTTTTTTATAGTATAATAGAATTAAAAGTCCTTTTAGAACATTCTTTTACTGCAAAATTTAAATTAAATTCAATTAATATAAAAAAAATTGCATCTAAATTCCTCATCAAAAATTTCACCGTTATCTAAATACTTTTAGTGTCTCTTAATTATAAAAAAGAACCCACAAATGCGATTTTTCTGAAAATAATTCAATCCTATACTGTAGAATTCATAACACTGTCGCAAAATGTGTTCAAAGACTATTTATTTTCTATTTTAAATCAATTTAAATGACCAGCAGACAGATAATAAATGTGAACAAATAAATGAAAAGAAAATAATCAAATGGAAAAAAAATATGTAGATATATGTATATATATGTGTACATATATTTCCCATTAGAGAATAAATATTTCTCTAATAATTCCCTTTCATTTGATATGCTTTTTATTTTTATTTTTTTTTTTTTAGAATTTTCAAACTATTTGAGGTAAAGTTTTTGGTCACATAAAATTAAAGATTTCAAAGTTCTTTGTATGCATATAATGGTATATAAGTAAAGCATATTATATACATTGAAATGCGTACAATGTTAAAAAAAAATAAAATGGTGAAAATATTATAAATATTATATTTATATTGATAAGAATGTTCATCTCTTTTTTTTGTTTTTTGCTTTTTTGTTTTTTTTTTTTCTTTTTTGTATTACATCCGTAAACACTGAATCTAGGTCAATTGGTACGTAAATGATAAATTTTCTTTAATAAATTTATAAATAATGAAAGATTTATGTTAACACTGACCTTAGATAAAGGTTTAAGTAAAATTTTGTTAAAAATTATTATAAAATTTGGTTTTTTACTGCAAGATTTTAACACGAAGATATTTATGTCATATACAATAACTTTGTAAAATTTTTTCCAAAAATAAACATTAAAGATTTATACAATAATAATAAGGAAAAATGGTGGCATGAAAAAAAAAAACAAATAGGTATGTATATATTGTAATATCTTTATTTAATATCATTTGTAGGTTATTATAAGTATCAATAAAATATTTTTATGTGGTATATTTCAATAAAAAAAATTCATCCGATTAACTGCAATAAAACTATTTATTATACAGAATGTTTCCAAATCGAGTGGGCATTAAAACAAGCAAAAAATTATATTGCAGGGGGAAGGCGGTGTATTCAACCGTTTCCGAGATATGATGTTTTTAAAATTTTTTAATAGTTTTTCATAAACAAATCTATAGCTTTGAACTACTTTCTACAGAGAGATAAAAAAATGCGTTTTGTAGAGTAAATTGTCAACTTTAAGGTTGAGAATGTTTCTTTCTAATCAAGGTATAAAAAGTAAGACAAATAAACAGTCCGAAACATAATTTTTTGGTTTTAAAAATCAAATTTTAAAAAATTGGTTTCTAAATCTTCATAACTTAAATCTTCGTAACTTTTAGGTAGGTATATGATGATCATTAGTACACAAAGCTGACAATTTACTCTACCAAATGCATTTTTTTTAATCTTTTATAGAAAGCCGTTATAGATTTATTTATGAAAAACCACTAAAAAATTTTAAAACCCCCTTTTTCCCGGAAATCCAATTTTCAGAAACAGAAACAGAAAACCTCTCCTCCAATACAATTTTTTGTTTGTTTTAATACTCCCAATCTCTGAACGCAGTGCGGGTATTTAAGTCGGAAACACACTGTATGTTTCGTTTCGAGTAGGTACGAATTTAATTTTATTTATTAAAAGGTTTAATTTTTTTTAAAGTTTTTTTTTGCAACATTTTTTTATTTTTATTTTATTACAATTTTGCAAAATTGCGATTCTAAACACAAATAATTACTTATCTTCTGTACAGTGACTTTCAGTTTTTAGTTAAACATTTTCTTTTCATTTAAATATTTTTTGAAAATGCTTTTTAATTAATTTTACAATTATTTAATTCAGATATTTGTAAAAAAAAGTGTTAAAACTAATACAAAATATGTTACAATACCCGTGAAGCAGATAAAATCCAAGATTTTTTTTTATAATAATAATTTTAAGTATTTTTGATTAAAATTACTCATGTACTTACATCAAATAAAAAACATTAAAAAATAAAATGTTTTTAAAGCAATTTTATATTAATTAAAGTACATTTAGGCATAAACTACCTAGGTACCTACAATTTGAGTAACTACTCTACAATTTAAACTTTTTAAACATAACTGCTAAAGTTTTTTATAAATTTTTTTTCAATTTTTTTAATTTTGATATATCTATTCTATATTTTTTATTGGGCCCGGGGCATAATTCTAAATTTCAAAATAAGAATTACATAAACAAAATACGCCTCAAGCCTAAAAGTCTAGTCAGTCGCTTTTGTTCGACCACCGAGAACGCAAGAACACTACACACCACTTCACTCTGGTAAAAGTTTGTAAAGTAAAAGTTCAAAATTTTGCTGGATTAGAATTTAATAAAAAAAAAGATCTAAATTTTGGAATTTCATAATTTCAGAAATACAGAATTTTAATACAATCCTTATAATTTTTTATTCAAATGCGATTTTTCTTATCGTGATAACGACAAAAACTTTTGACATTTTAGATTATTTATGACATTTTCTTATCATTATAAACCCATAATTTAAAAAAAAAAAAATTACAAATATGATTGAATATTTTTAAAAACATATTAAAAAAAACATTTACACCTTTTATTCATCTTTCCACAAATTATTTCTTATAAAGATATTCTTTATCATTTAACAACATAACAAATGTACATATATTCATATTTTATAATATTATATTATGTAAAGTTGATGTATTCAAAATGTCAAATTATTTATAAACAAAAAAAAAACAACAATAAATAACAAAGGAAATTATCCTAAAAAAAAACAAAAATATATTCTCTTACTTTTTATAAAAATCTCAATAACCCAACAAATCACTTTACAAAAGAAAACAACTGAACTAAACTTTTGATCTTTTGATAGGTTAGAAATCACCGTAAAAATTGTAAGGCAAAAAAAAAACAAAAACAAGCAAAATAAGAACCATAAAAAAGTTTTATATTTTCTATTTTATTTTTTTTTTTTTTGTACAACCATCATACATACATTTATTTTTTTTGTATTTTATTTTTTTTTTTGTTCTACCTCTTGATACCGTTTAAAACACATCAAATCTAAAAATCAAAAAACAAAAATACAATACCTATACGTATATATGCCTCTATAGTCTATACCTAAACTGCTTTAAATAATTATTACTTTAAATAACAGTTCATTTCTTTAACTGACTGAGTGCCTGCCTATTGGGTTGTATAATTCAAATTGTACTGATGAAGGTTCAATTTGTAGAATATTACATTATTCTATACGTACCTACCAAAAAAAAGAAAAAAAAACAAATAAACATTAAGAATGTACATTTTTCTTTCTATTTTCTTATTTTCTAATTTTCCTTCTCTTTCTATCTTTGTTTGTTTTCTTTTTTTTTTCTAAATTAGATCATAAGATAATATCGGAAGTTCGGTTGCTTGAAAGTACTAAAATTTAATGATAGGCAATTTCATTTTGTTGTTATTGTTTTTTTTTTTGCTTTTTTCTTCTGTTGTTTAATAATCTATCAAGTCACTGGCATCATTATAGTAGTAATCATTTTAGATAATGATGATGATAATAAGGAAAAATTTAAAAACCTGAACCTTAAAATAAACAACAACTTAAAAGACAAAAAAAAAACATGAAAAATATAAAAATAAAATAAAAATTAAATGATTTGTTTTTCAATTTTGGATATTGAAATAAAACCGAAAATACTTCATTTAATAATTTTGATTTTTTTTTTTTGTTAATTATTTAGGTACTGTTATGTTAATTTTTATTTTAAAATATTCTCCTTTGTTTAAAGTTGGCCTGTCAGGAAGAAGTTTAATTTATTAGGATACCGACTAGACAAAGACACTTAAAAATTTGTTTTTTTTTTTTTTGTTTTGAATTTTTGCTTTATATCCTTAATTCCTTATTTACATTTATTTTTTTTCAAACACTGATCGGATGACAGTGGATAAATAGATTATATTTCATAACAATAATAAATAATCAATTCATTCGTCATTATATTTATTAATGGTTGAGTCTCAAAATCTATAACGCCGATTTACCCCAAAAAAAAAAAAAATACCCACAAAAAAAAATCTACAATTATTTTAAATGCCTAATTGTTAAAATGATAATTAGAAAGAATTTTTGAGTTGATTAGAAAATCAGAGTCCAATAATTTGTTTAAGGAGGGCTTAGGGACGGCAATCCTACTGCTTTATATGTTTTTATGTTGAAATGTGTATGCAATAAAAATAATTCGAAAGAACTTTAAAATTTGTTACAAAATCAGAGTTTTTCCAGAATATTTTATTGCACATTTTTGAATTTATAGATTTTTTTTGTAAATTTCTTTTGTAGATGTTTTTTTGTGGCTTTTGGATTTTTATTTATGGATGTTGGTTTGATGATTTGGTCACCAACCCTTTCTAATTGACTAAAACGGTTAATATTGCTACATCATCATTATTAAAAAGATTAAAAGCGATTGTGGTGGTTTCAATTGCCGTGATTCTCCAAAGTTAACCTACCAGACTGTAACAATACAGCAAACTTAAGCAGGACTGAAATAAAGTTAAAAAAGAACAAAATGTCATAGTTTTCTTTTTCTTTTTACATTTTATCCTAATATTTTTAATATGAATACCAATCAGTTAACGATTTGATTATAGAAGAGGCATTAAGCTTTATGTGAGTTTATTATTATGGTTTATTATTATGTATGACATAAAGAGTTTTTATGAAATAACAGAATAACGAAAATGTTTGCACTCAAACAAATTCGATTTAATTAATATAAAATAACCTGGTAATACGATGATAAAATAAAAAATATTTCAACATTCCTTAAGACAAACTTTGAATTTTTCACTTTGTAAAATACTAAAAAACCTTAATACACACTTGCTTTAATTTTCCATATTAATGAGCCAAATAATAGAAATTATTAAATTTAGAAAAATTTCAATGTCTATCTGAAATTCTGTCCACTTAAGGATTATTCCGTGGCAAATTCATTTGAAATTTGTGAATTATACCGGACGCTTTCAATCCCAAAAATTAAACTTATAATAATCAATGATTGGTTCGTCAATAGTTCTTTTGGCAATTTTATCAACTTTTTCATTTCTCAATACATATATTTACTTGTGAGGGTACCCACAAAAAAGCGAATCTATTATTTGACTTATATATATTTTCCTTTATTCTTAACACAATTGAATTGGAAGGAATTAATTTACTTATTGTTTTCAATACGCTAATAGATTCAGAACAAATAAGTATATTCCTATTCTCAATATTTTTATTTGCATAATTCCCTCCAAATTGCTGAAAATTGAACTCTGCTGAAAATATATGAGCACCGTCAGACAAGTGACATGATTTTTCAATATCATTATGTAAAAACCTTACATCATGTTCCATTATTTAAAGAACCATCTACTTTTATTTTTCCTAGAAACAATTTTCGAAAAATATCAGGATCTGTCCCTGATTTGTGAAAATTGATAATCGTCAAATCTACATCCAAAATTTTTTGTCCCTAATAAGGTTGTCCAAAAAACCTTTGAGTATCAAAACTAAAAATATTACCTAATTTTACACATATATTAGAATATTGAACGTGTAAGTAACAAAATTTAAAAAAAAAAAACAAAACTCTAGGAAAATAGATATTACAAAAAAAAATTCTAAATTTATTAGATTCCATTAAAATTATAAAAGAAAAATTATTTATTTTTAATTTTAAATAACAATTTTTTAATTTTAATAATTTTTGTTTTTTCATTTAATGTTTAAAAGAAAAATTTCAAGATGGCATTTAATAGTTAGTTAAGGTTAAAATTTTCTTTTCTTCTTAGATTGAAAAAGTGCTCTTCAACAAATTAGGAAAACAAAATTAAAAGATACAGAAAATAAGTTCGCGGTCAACCTGACGAATGATCAATATATTTAATCTCGGATTTTCAAAATTAAAAATTAAATTTTTAAATTTCCTTTTTACAAAAAATCTAACTAAATCTTTTTATTTTAATCTGATTTTTCCGAAAGATTTTCCACAGTGAAACGGCCTCAGTGAATTATGATAAAAAAAAATGAGATAAAAATATTAAAAAACCATGATTTATGAAAAAAAAGAGATTTTTGAAAATCGAGACTTTGAAAAATGTGATTAAATAATTCAAGCATATGGCAACAATGTCTAAATTTAGATGATTACGGCTAATATAAATGTTCAATGATTCCTTAAATGTTAAAAAATATTCCTAAGTGAATAATGTTATAAAATTTTAAAAATTTAATACTAAAAAAAAAGTTGAATATGTACAAATCAAAAAGAAAATGTCTAATTTATGCACTATTTTATTTAAAATTTAATATGTCAAAAGAAAACTAAAACTAAATGTGCATAAAAATAACATAAGATAGTTGTATTTTAAAAATTAAAAATATCACAGTTTATTTTACTTATTTTTCACAATTCCCAAAAAATAACACTAAAAATGTACATTTTAATCTGTAATTGGCTTTCCAATTGGCTTTTCCAGTTTTTTCTTTTTAAGTAAAAGAAATTATAATTTCTTTTATTTACTTTACAATAAAACAGTTTGCACTATTTCTAGTCATTTTCCTTTTCCTTGCACTATGTACGGTAGTTAAAATTACAAATACTATAAAATTTTATCAAAAGATAAATAAGTGAAAAACATTTTCTGTTCAAACTGATATTATAATCTCAAAAAGGCTCAAAAACTTTTAGAATGCTGCACCATCTTTAAAATGTTTAGTAAATAAATCCAATTTCTGAAAACCTTTAAAGATTCTTAAAACTTCTAAATAAAATGTATATTTTTTGATTACAATAACCTAAACAAAGATTAAGAAAAACTACTTATACACAATTTTACATTTTTACACTTAGTTTTTTTGTTTTTTTAAAAAAAAATATATATATTTTAAAATTGTTTTTACATCGTAAAATTTAACTTGCAAATCCTTCAATTTGCAAACTTAAAAAAATATGCGTGTATAAAAACAAAAAATGTATAAAATATAATATTATGTACATAAATTACATACTAGGTACTAGTATAACTCTGCCAACTATATATTTTACTAACTTTCTTTTATATATGTATTTATTTTACATATTTTATCTTAAATGAACATTTTGTTATTTTGGAATACCAATAAACCAAAATAGAATAAAGTAACTTTATTATAATTTTGAGAAAAATATTTAAAAAAGCAAAATAAAAAATAATAAATAAATAAAATGCGTAAATTCAGGAGCTTCAAAAATCTTTTTAAAAGGTAAGCTTTCATTTTGATTTTCATATAAATCGTAATATATTTTGTATAACATTGTTGAACAGTGTTGTTCAAAACTAGGACAACAAAAAATAGGTCAAGTTTAGATACATTTAAAATTCGTACAAAGTTTTTTTTTTGAGTAGGTAGGTAGGTGGGTAGGTAGGTGGAATAATCGAAAGACACTATAGAAGAGTGAAACGTGAGTATGAGTCCTAAATGAGTGTATGGGACTTTAACCCTCTAAACACTACCTCCCTTTTTTGACCAAACAATAGGTAATAAGACCTTTAGTACTTATGTTCTGCCTAGTCAAAGCAAGTTGAATTAGGGAATGAAGGTGGTTTCAAATTGACAGCAATATTGTGAACAAAGTTGTTAATATTCACCTTGAATCTTTGCGTGTTGTAAATGTAATCATTACCAATTCTGGGGAACACATTAGGTGCAAAATTGTTTCTGTTCGTACCACAAACGAATTTCCATAAGCCGAATTATGCCATCTGGGAATTTGTACTATATAGGGCAGCAGAAGCTCTTCTTGTTTCTCTTTGGAATTCTTTAAGAGGAGGCATCAAACTTTTAATATCTTTAGAACAATAATCTACTCCTATAAGGTATCTATTAAACAGAGTAAGTGTCCCTGTTAGGCGACGGTCTAATCTTCCTTACTCAATCTTCAAAAAGGACCTCATAAGTTTTTGTCTCATATGTAGTAACTACTGAGTATTAGACAGTTCGATGCGGTAGAACAAAATTAACATAATTGTAACAATCAATGTAATAGATAGAAAATGATAAAATATATGTACAGTGATTGAAGAATCAAAAATGAATTATGACTTCTTAGAGAATAAAATCTGAAAATTTAAATTATTAGAGAATAAAATCTGAATTTATATGCTCTCATAAATATTAAATCTACTACTAAAAACATTAACCTCAATGTTATCAGAATCCTAACTAAAATTTAAAATAATCAGAAGTTAAAACGCTCAAAAAATGTACCAAAAATGTATGTTAAATTGAAATTATCTTTTGAATAAAAATGTAGATCTAATACAAAACAAAAGTAGGAATCCATCAGTTTTTCAACTCAAAGAAAATGGACCCAAGCTGCGACTATTTTTATCACTTAACTATTAATATTTTATTAAAAGGTTACAAAGGACTGATATGATCACGCCGCTGGCAGCACCTAATCACATAAAAGTCGTGTATCTTTATTTTATTAATAAAATTTGGTAAACACTGTACTTTATATAGTATAAATTATGTTTCAATTGTTTAACATCAAGTTTTTCATAATTTTCTTGAAGTTTAGTTTTCTTCTTTATTTTTTGTGTAAATCCAAAAAAAAAAGTGGCAGGAAAATGTTAAGGTATTTTATAAAAAAAAAAAAAAAAAAACCAGAATACATTATGATAATGACATGTCCTCGACAAAATACAAAAGAAACAAAAATTTATTCCTGTTATATTTTTTTATATTTTGTTTTTCTCACGAAAAATATAAAATAATAGAAAAAAATCCATTATTTATGCGATTAGGTTATATTTTCTTTTTTTTTTTCTTGATTTTCTTGGTTTTTTTTTTTTTTTTATTTCCTTTCGTTTTCGGTTTTATGTCATAAGAATATTTTACTTTAGTTTACCTTATAGTGTAAGGAATATAAGTAAAAAACAACAACAAAAAAACAACTCAAAAAGATTGATTTAAAGATGGCAGGCAAAATATTAATATATTAGAATTTCTGTCTTTGTTCAAACAATTACGTTCCTATATAACTTAAACACGTTTTGATTTTGGTAAAAACCAAAACAAAAAAAAAAACATAACCAGCACTAATAAAAAAAAGGGCAATGAAAAACATTTTTGAATATTTTTCATATAAAGGAAAAGGTTAAAAAAAAAAAAGGTAAAAATATTAATTATTAAACAGAATTAAATAAGCGAAATAATATTTACTATAACTTGTATTTTTATATAGCATTTTTTAGAACCTCAAAGCTTTTCATAAATTCCTGAAAACAAATTCATGCATAAATTCTGGTTTTTAGCACATTTACAAAAAGAATTTGAAAAAATTTGTCCTATTAGTTTCATTCTGCCCATCTGTCTGTTTGTCTGTCCGGCTATTTACAAAAGTTCTACATCGTTTGAAATAGAGCAATAAAATTTTAACTACGGATAGACATCGCAAAAAAATTAATTTTATGGAACAACTTTTTTCTGCAACACTAACCGTTACGGAGCTAAAGCTCCCAAAGGTGTTAATTTTAAAAGTCAAATTGAAAAAGTCCTAATTTTAAATTGTTATAATAGAAGTTGCATAAGGTATATCTTCAATGTGCCAATTATCTTTATTATCAATATATCTTCAATTTATGCCTTTAAAAGCTTTCTAAATATATATAAAATAAATATAGTTTTGCCATACGGTACTTTAATTTACCGTTATACGAAACTCAGTTTTTGCAAAGTTTTTGACCCCTTCTATCTTCTAAACGGTTTAAGTTGAAATGTTGAGAGGAGTTAGATCTTTAAAATTTTTTTTTTTTATTTTTTTTTTTAAGTAATATACAAAAAATAAAGCTCCAACATTAAGTATATTTTTATTTTTGTTAACAACTTTTCTTAATAATATAGAGTTATCTTAAAATTGACGAAAATGTAACTTGATTTTTCCCAATCAAGAAACAACAAATTTCGAGTTTCTTCAATTTTTATATTACATATTATAAATTAATTTTATTCAATTTACCTATGTACTCTTTACCCAAACCTTATTATGGAAAATTTTTTAATTTCGGAAATGTCTTTTTTTGAAAACACTTGCTTTTTTCATTTCTTTTTTAATTTTTTTTTTTTTGATTTTGTGTTGAATAAAAATATGTGGAACAGAGATTTGGGAAAAAGGAACATAAGTCTACAAAGTTTTCAAATTCTTTTTATTGCAATTTCATAGTTCCTTTCTAGTTTTAAAGGTTCTAGTTCTAGTTCAAGATTTAACATAAATATTAAAAATACTGTAATACTAACAAGAGAATATGCAAACTATTGGTCCTGTTGCATAAGTTGATGGCTCAAAAATGACGCAAAAAATTACTACAAAGAAAAAGCGGCTCTAAATGACCATCAAATATACGAAGCATTATAATCACAATGAGTGATTATAAGGCTTAGTAAATATCAAGAGCAAATAGAATATAGCGGACAGAGTAACCAAATCTGAAAAAGCACCGTACAAAGATTATCAAAAAGAATCTTCAACAAATTTAATTTTTTTTTTCAATTGTTAAGCAATCAATAACTATTCTGATAGTATTCTTAAAACGAATTCAATTGAAGGATTTAAAAAAAAAAGATCAACAAAAAATTAAATTATTTTGAATTATTTTAGAATACGGAGGACACTTTTCATTCTGCGCAATTCTATAGAAATTTTAAAAATAAAAAATGGTTTAAAAAATTTTAGAATTTACTTTAAAATAAAATGTTATAAATAGAAAATAATTTTTTGATTACATATGTAAATGATCGTTATAAATAAAAAATAGTGTTTATAAATTTATACATAAATATACATATATATATATATACATATTTTAAAGTATATATATAATATATTTTATATTTTATATTAAATTATCACACATTCATACAAACATTGAATATATTTTCAATTTAATTTACAATTTTTTTTTTTTTTGTTTATTAAATTGAATTATTTTATATGAAACACTTTTCTTTTTTATGATTTTAGTTTTAATGTCTTTTCTTTTCTTATTTTTTTTTTTATTTTAACTTACATACATATATTTATTTTATATTGTTTCCTTTCCTAAAAAAAAAACAATCTTTATCTTTAAGATATTTTTAAAAAATTTTTAAAGAAATTTGAACAAAAAAAAAAATACATATGATTCAAAAATTGACAGTCCAATTGTTGATTATTGATATTGATTATATTGATAAAAATTAAATTCTTGTTTTTCTTAAAATAATTAAAATAAAATATTGATAAATTTATATACTAAATATGTCCGGGTATGTCCGAGTATATAATATATACAATATATAATTGACAGGATTAATAAATTAAGTGGTTTTAGTGGTTTATTTGGTGGTTATTCACGATTTTTTGTCTTTGTGGTAATTCTTTACTTGACAGGACTAATCAATTTCGAAAAAAAATAAAAACTATTTTGAAAATTTTAATTTTATTACAAATTTTACATATTATAGAAGTTTAATCCATAAAAGCAAATATATATACATATATATATATATAATAGCTACCATTCATTTTTAAAGATGTTTTTTTTTTAGAACTTTTCTTTCTTGTTTTTTTTAGATTTTTTTCTTTTAAGTTTAAAAGTTCATTCGAAAATTCATCGGAAAAGGACAATTAGGCTGATTTTAATTTTTAATTTATGAACCTGAAATTTTTCTATTTTGAAGCAAATTTATGCGTTTCTGCGCAGACGATATTCAAATACAGATTTATCCATAGTTTAAATATTGTTTCAAGTAATAGTTAACAAATTCATTTTTTTTTTCAATTGAAAAAGGATTTCAGTTTATTTGCAGTTTCTGTAAAATTAAAAATAAATTTTTTTATTTTTATTTATTTTTCAGTTTATTTTTATAAAATTAGAAATAAATTTTTCAAATTAACTTTATAATATAACATAACAATTTTTGAAATTCTGATTGCGAAATTTTGTTACATATTTTCCTTACATTATTATTTTTATATATGGTCTATTTAGTTCTTCAATAAGACTAATATGGACAGTAACAAAAAAAAATACAAAAAATATCTTTATTTCTCTCATCACATCCTATTTATCCTCTAATACTTAGTAAAAATAAAAAATAAAAACACCAAAAAAAACATAAAAAAAAAAAATAAAATACTTTTAAAATAAAACTTTAAACTTATATGTAAAAAATAATAAAGTCTATTATAGGATATAAAAAGTTTTTTGTTAAGTTAACGTTCAACGAAGGAAATTCAACTCATAATTTTGGTCTAAAATTTGAAAAAAAAAATAAACATTTTTTTAGAAAATAATATTCAGATCAAAAAAATTATTTTTATTGATAACACCTTCAGGCTTATTACACCGGCTGAACCCATTAAATTATTTCAATACTGATGAATATAGATGCTTTCCTCATAAATAAAAATATATGCGAATTGTGGAAAACAAAATATTTCGGTTGGTTCACAAATGATACACGAACCTTAATCTGCTAGGATACTTGTTTTTGCATACTGTAGTTAACTACAGTAGATATAATACTATACGGAAATATCACACTATTAAACAATAAGAAAACACCACAAATACTTAGAATACACTTAAATTTATTTTAAAATCAATTTCTACAACATTGTTCCCTTAGGGAACATAGGATTTCCACGGATGCTCTCAAGTTTTCTCTGTTTTACTCTATTATTTTAATTTTAGCCGAAGATTTTCTACACTTCGTTCTATCTTACTATGGACGCTTCCTTTCAAAGTCGCTTTAGGTTTCTCCCACGTTTCTTTTAGTTTGGAAGTTCCAGTGCAACCATTTTCAATTTCTTCTTCGAATTTGTATTCCAATCAGTTCTTGACTGGTTAATACCCATAATTCGTAGTTTATTACTCTTTTTCTCCAGAATATTCGACTTATTATAATTAAGGATTTGTTGGTGAAGATAAATGTAACTTTTATATGTAAACAGTAGTGTAAATTTTTTTCATATATAATCATACTCACTCTTTAGAAAAATACTACTGATAGACGAACAAAAAAGAAAACAAAAAAAAACCAAACAACTTCATAATACTTTCAAAAAAAATGACTAGTTACTTTAATTAATGCTACCCCTATTCGTACTACCATAAGAATAACAGCAAAAATAAAAAAAAAAAACTAGGTATAAAATTTACAGAAAAGTAAATAATAAAAAAAAAAAAATTTTCTTCAAAAATGAAACTCTCTGGAGTTTCAAGGATAATCAATTTCAAAAATATAAAAATAAAAAACACATATTACATGTGAACTGTATGCTACAAAATAACAAAAAACAGAACAAAGAATTCAAAAGTCTACAGCAAAAACAACAATTTTCCAAAAAAAAAAAAGGATATTCCATTGAGACTATTTGGATACCAGTGAAAAAGGAAACAACAACAATATTAAACATACAAATGAAAGGGCAAAATTTTATCAGTTGTATTTGTTGAAAACTTACAAAAGAAAGAAAAACAAAGAAAAATAATTTGTTTTTATATTTCTCTTTTTTTTTTTTTTGTTTTTTACTATTATTTTATTTCATTGTTTAGTAACTGTTTTTTTTTTTCTAAGAGAACTCTAAGTTTTTACAACAACTTTTCTATAATATAGTAAATGTTACTTTTTCTCCTCTTTGTATTTTTATTTTCCCTACACACATGATTTAACATGTAGTCTCGAAGATCTTTAAAATCTCAATTTGTTTTAAGTTTTTTTTTTTTTTTTGGTTGATTTCAGTTTTTCTTCTTAACACTTTTTTGAAGAAAATTGAAAATAACCTTTTTCTTTTTTCTCATTTCAAGGAACGTGTCCTGGTTAATAACCATTTTAAAAATCTATCAAAATACAACTAGAAAAGTTTTTGTTTTATCAATGGTTTGTTGATAGAAAGATTGATGAAGGAAAGAGAAAACCCCAAAAGGGAAACAAAAATAAAAAAAAAAAAAATCTGAAGATATTATTTTTTTATTATATTATATTGAAGTAAAATTTGTTTTTAAATGAATTCAGAATTGTATTAAGGTGCAAAACAAAACTAAAAAAAAATTAAATTTTATATTTAATATTATAACATTCTTTAAAAATTGAAATGATAATAATAAATATTTGTGATGCTATCAATTTATAAAACTAATTTTAGTTTCGTTATTGGTATGCAATTAAATATTTTAAACACCTTTAATATAACCTATAGAGAAAACTTTATTGATGACAACTTAAAAAAATTGAAGTCACGTGATTTTCAACTCTTATGTTACAATAGGTACATAAAAAATTCTAAGCAAATAATCATAATTCAAAATTTAAATCATCAAATATCTAAGGAGATTTTTTTTTAATGTTCGTTCACTCAGTACATTTGGAAGCAATTATAATTTCTGAAGACTACACTGTTAATTTATTTACTATTAAATAGCTCTTCAAACACTTCCTATACATATATTGTAGAGAGGAAAGAAATAAAAACGAAACAACCTTCCTTCTCATTGGATTCTTTTCAACAAATTGACAACAAAAACTGAAATGAATACTTTTTTTTTCTAAAACAAAAAGCAAAATAAAAAAAAATTATTTTAGAAAGTTAGTAAAGAGGAAAGCCCTTAAGAGACATATTAAAAATGTAAAGAAAAACACAAGTTAGAAATTAAATAATAATTTTCTTAAAAGGACAATTAATTAAAATTAAAAAAATTTTATAAAAATTATTATTGTTGAGTTATTTATTTATTTATTTATATTAATATTACAAATCAACTTGGATATTGTAATATTAGAAAACCATCGGCTACTAAGGCCATTACAGGTCGAATACTATTATTAAATTACATATTTACACTATATTTGGTAGCAAGGGGGATTTGTTGTCAAATAAAATTTGCTACTTGTGCAGGACTTGAACCCGCACTCCCTCATTTAATAAGCCACGTGATAATTTATTTATTTATTTATATTAATATTACATACATAAATGTAATGCAATATTATTGAACCATCGGCTACCAAGACCATTATAGGTTTTTATACTATTATTAAATTATATACTAATATGTATTATTTATTTTGTTTATATTATATACTATATATTTACATTACATTTGGTCGTAAGGGGGGTATGTAAAGAAAAAAACACTTACGACCTGTGCAGGGATTGAACCCACACTCCTTCGGTTAATACGCCACACGCCTACCCACTAGGCTACCAAAGCCCCCACGTGATAACAAAATGTCTGTATATTTCATATGAAAAAATTGCATATTTTTAGGGAATTTCAATTTGACGAATTATTAAAAACATACTGCTGAATATAATTCAAAGCTTAGTACTAGAATCCAAAATTTAATTTTTAACATCTGCTGTTAACATGTTATATTTCAGAAAATCTAATAAATAGTAAAGTCATGGTACAAAAAATACCTTCAGATACCCAGATGCATTAAATTAAAATAATATTTATTACCTATTTATTTTAATTTTGGACTTTTAGTTTTTAAGAATAAATGTATACAAAATGTTAGATTGAAAAACTTTTAATCTGAAAATATATATGAAAAACAAAACATAATAATAATACATAGAAGATATATAAATACAAAGTATTAATAAAAGAATTTAACAACTCACCTCAAGAGTTATTTTTAATTTTATGATATTCATTATGATAACATTATGAAACATTTTTCTAAATTTTTGTCGCGTTTTACTTAATATAAAGACTAAAAGTATATGCAATAAGTGAATAAGATTTTATCTTTCAGTACGCCTTCAAAAATTTCAAAAAAAAAAAAAAAACAAATATATAAAAAATTACAATTAAAGAAAAAAGAGATTCACTTTTCATAATTTTGTTATTAATATTAATAGCCAGTAAAATGTTCTATTCATTGGTGATAGATTAGTAATAGGTTTATCTTTTCTAAAAGTTTTACAGAAATTTAAAATATTTTTTTATGTAGTTTTTTTTTATCATTTTTTTCAAAGTTAATTAAATGAAAATTGCAATTTTTCAAACCTATAAATTCAGGGAAATGTTTGACATTCACATAATTAATTAACTTTCACATAAAAGAACTAAAAGATAAAAGAAAATAGTATTTGAATTTCATTATTATTAAATATTTTTCATTTATTTTATATATGAAATTATATATTTAATCTGTTAAGAGATATAAAAATTTATTCAATTTGCATTATATAATAAACATTTACATATTAGGATCGAGGTTTTAACATCAATTGACTTTATGTCCGGTTGCCAAGTGACATAAAGTCATTTTACGTTACGTCAATTTTCAAATGAGATATAAAATTTGGACTCAAAAATTTTACAAAAATTTCTTGAATTTTTGTTTCAATATTTTTTTTTTTTTAACAAACTCTGAAAAAACCGTTTTGCAGCAATTTTATAAAGCGAGAGAATGTTCTTAGAAAATTAACAAATAAAGAATTCGAAATAATTACAAGAAATTTTTATAAAATGTGTTTTTCTTTCTTTAAAACTCGAAACAATTTCTAGATATTTTAGGAAAACTTTTTGCAAACACTCGGCGATTACCCCTAGTCATCCACCTCTCGTCCTTTTTGTTTATTTGAAGAAATTAGATACCTTAAAAATAAATGTTACCTTTTGATCCATTGATTTTTACAATATAATAATAACTGTTTGAAAGGTTTCTTCCTCTCTCTCTGAAAATGTTTAAAATGTCTATTGGTTTTAACAATGATAAAACCATGAATTTATGATAATACCAATTTAAATCAGAATTTCTCAGAATTCTCAGCATATTGAACAACTTACTTATTTTTCCTGCATTTTGCTGGAGTACTTGGTAATAATGAAATCAACATCCACCAACATCAACTGTAATATCGCTAAAATTATATTCTGTTAAGAAATTACTACTTAAAATTGTAATTAAAGATAAATTTAGCTTTATGCTTGAATTGAATTTACGTAATTTTAAATTTTTATTTTATATCGCATTTATAAACTGACTTAACCTAAAGTAACTTTATATCGTTTCCGAAGTGACAAAAAGTCAATTGATGTTAAGATTTTTTATGTTAATTTACCCGTCCCAAAAATTAACCTGATAATCCTTGTACACATTCAAAATAAGTAAATACTGATAGCATTAAATTAAAAATAAAAATATTTATAAAAAAAAACAACCTTTAGAAGATTTTGTATGCTTTATTAATTCGTAGTAATTTTATTAAGTGTACAAATAAATTTTATAAATTAAATTTTATACTGAATTTATTTTTAATAAATAATTAAATTAATTAAAATTGTTTTTTAGAAAATTAAATACTCTTTTAAATTCATTATTAAATACAAATCTAATAAATAAATAATAAAAGGAAAAGGAAAAACTAAATGTTAATATTTACTTTCCATTATTTAGTTTTTATTTTTCAACTCCTTCACAAAATATGTATATACATTGTATATAGACTTTGATAAATTTTAAAAGTCCTAAACAAAATGAACAAAATTTTCATAAAAAATTTTGTTAGCATAGCCTTGAAGATACAAAAATAAAATATATAACTACGATTAAAATAAAGTCTATTTATAGTAAACATATAATAGTAAATATATACAGGGTGTTTCCTACTCGATGGCCTTTCTTGAAATGGGTGATCGGGCATATCGTGACGAACAAAAAATTATATTGGAGGGGGGGATCTATTCTGGGATCTTTTCGAGATATGAGAGGGTAAAGATGATTTAGCAACACCCTGTATTTGGGTTAATTTTTATAGAATATTTCGAAACAGCTTTTCAAGCGCTATAATTAGTATCTAATAAGATTTTCTTTATCTTTAACCGTTTTTGAGAAGAGTCACTAAAACATGTTTAACCCTTCATATCTCGAAAAGGGTCCAGAATATAACCTACCATCACTCCCTCCCCCAACAATAAAATTTTTTGTTCGGCTCGATATGCCCGATTATCGATTTCAAGGAAGACCATCGAGCGGGAAACACCCTGTATAAAATATAATTATGTAAAATTGTTACTTTAAATTAAATGGTTTTTTTTTTATTTCATTTCCTTTAAGGTAAATTAAATGCGATCTTTATTTCAATTATTTTAAATTTGGATATGAAATTTAATACAAAAAAAAAAATGGATTCAAATTCGAAAATAGTTTGAGTAAAAAAAGAAAAAAAATGTCAAATAGTATACAATGATATTTATTTTTAAAAATTCTTCTATTTTCTAAGTGAAAATGAAATCGATTCTTTATTACACCTGAGCATATTAACACCATAAAAAATAACATTTTATATCTAAAAGGATATAATAATGTCGTTAACACACTAGAAGTGTATATTTACAGTGTCGGACAAAAATTTATATTTTTGCATGAAATTATAAATACTATAAATTAAATGACATTTTGAACCAAAACTTTTCTTAAAATATGATTACGTAGCTCTTGTTTTTTAGAATAGACATTAGTGGTAACTCACCTTCTAGAAATAGAAGCTATATATAAAAGTGTGAATAAATATTAAAATTGCTTTCCAAACTTCCTCTTAACCATTATAATGGTTCCATTTTTTTCCCATAACCCATATTAATATAATAAAGGTATGTACTATGTACTTTAAACTTCAAGCCAACTGCATTTCATTTTTCGTTTAAATTTTGGATTAAATAGTTACGTTCTATATAATTTTTTACTTTAGGAAAAAGTATATTCACTTTAACTGCAAATTTTTTTTTTTTTTTTGAAATACAATTATTTTCATTTTAAGTGGAAATTTCCATTTTTAGGCAAAAGTATTTCCTTTTCAAAAACAATTTTTGTTATATATAGGTACGTAATTTGATATAAGGAATTACGTATATAAAATTATATGTACATTTTTCTTTACAAAATTTTCAGACAGATTGCAAAAGATATATGCATAGGTTTTAAATACTTGTTCTTATTGGAAATACTTTTTTTTTTAAGTAAATACGTTTTTTATGTTTCTACTATACCCTATCTTTAACTTCGAAACATTTATTTTTACTTCTTCCCTTCATTCAATATACATAATATGTATATACTCATTATATAGGATAATTTTAATCAGATATTACTTGGTATTAAATTCTTTAATATTATAATAATTAACAGGGAAAATAACGTAATATCGAACTTTTTTATCTCGTTTGGAAAATTTCGAAAAAAAAATCTCGAAAAAAAAAAATCTCGAAAACAAAATCTCGTTTTTTCTTTTCAAAAAATCTCGTTTTTTTTAATATGTAATGTAATGATTTTTTGTAAAAATAATTGAAAAAATTTAAGTTTTAGATTTATAATTTATATTATGTATTTATTTAAAAAAAAAAAAATTTCGTAAAAAAGCGTATTTTAGTTATATATTCCAAAACAGAAATAATCTCAACAATACAAAAAATTAAAGAACAAAAATATGTCTCCAAAAACTTATTTTTAAATTAAATTATATAATTAACAAAATAAAATAAACAAAAAAATAAATGCGAAACTTAAACAAAAAAACAAAAAAAATCTAAACTACAACTATATTTTGGGCTATTTTTTTTTTAAAATATAGCTTGTTCATTTTTTTTCTCCTTTTAACAATTTTTTTAATTTGGTCATGTCTTTTATCAATTTTGGTTTTTTTGGAACTCTTAATTCACCACTTTCCATTCTTTCAACACTTTAAAGTTAGTTACAAAATCAGTATTGGATGGATTTTGGAATCGGTTGCAAAATCAAGATTATACGCTTTTTCCAGAATACATGCACAAGAGTTGGGATGGACTTTAGAGTTGAATGCAAAATCAAGATTATACGCTTTTTTCAGAATACATGCACAAGAGTTGGGATGAACTTTGGAGTCGAATGCTAAATCAAGATTATACGCTTTTTTCAGAATATATGTGCATGAGTTAGGACGGATTTTAGACTTGGATTCAAAATCGGGGTGGCCCCTTTTTCCAGAATATATGTAAATATGTAAGTTATTTAGATATATCAAATAATTAAAAATAATAAAACAAATAAATAAAATGAAATAAATCAAAAATAAAAAATAAAAATTGTTGTTTGTTATTATTTTTATGACCTCTTTACTACTGTAATTTGTTTTTATGACTTTTTTTTTTACTTTCTCTTTTAATAATTTTTGAATTTGAAAAGTATATAACAACAAATTTATAACACTTCTAATTAAAGGTCCAGGGTTGGTGACGTAATCCCGATAAAAATAATTAAGTGCGCGCGCACTTAAAATTTACAAAAACAAAAATTTATTAAAAAACGAGATTTTTTTTTCGAAATTATTTTTATCGAGATTACGTCAGCAACCCTAATTAACAATAAAATTTAAATGCAATAATATTTGGGGCAATAATAATAAAATATATAAAGCATTAAAGTAATTAAAAGTTTAATTTGCCATAAAGAAGAAAAAACCTAATGTGACTTTTTAAAGTATACTAGAAGAAAGTGATTAAAAGTTTATTTTCATCTTATCATTTTATAACAAATAAATATTGTCAATTTAATCTGATAAGAAATAATAATATACCAAACAAAACAAAAATCTTATTAATAAAAAATAATCTTATCAATTTTAATAGAAAGCTATAGATTGATTAATTTCGAACAATTTTATTTAAAATTTGATATTAGTGCATTTTACTATTAGTTAGTGCTGAGTTGTTTTTTTTATTTAACGATAATTTTTACAAAAAAAAAACAAAAAATTAACTTTATTTTATAAAAGTTTTTTTTTTAAGTTTATTTTTATGCCATTTGAATTTTGATTATTTTTATTTTACACAGTTTTAATTTAATGCAATAAGTAAGTTTTTAAAGGTCTAGTATAAATAAAATACTTTTTCTTACCAAATTCTTCTATTTTATAATATGTAATTGTGTTTTGTATATTATTTTTTTTTTTTATATTAGGTGTAATTTAAGAGATTTTCTTCAATTTTTATTTGAGGTACACTTTAGCATTTTCTTTTCCTTATCTCTAAAAGAACAATAATTTGAATTACAAACTTATTTGTCGTGTTTAATTTGTATCATTAAGAAAATAACCAAACTTTTAAAAAATTACTTTTACGATAAAATAAAAATTTGTATCTCTCAAATAGTATAAGTTACTGACATAAAAAAGTACTGCAAATTAAAACTGAAAATTCAAACATTAGAAATATTGTCAAATCTTGAAACTTTTTCATTTTACGTTATCACGTAAATGTGTTTTTTTTTTTTTTTTTTTTAAATTTGTTAAAATTTTTTACATTTTATAAATTTAGAAGCTCACAATTTTGAAACTGTAAAAGATAGAATATTAGATACGAGTTTAAAACAATATTTTTGAAGCGTTCGAATACATGTTAAAAAATTATCATAAGTAGTGGAAAGAAGTTATTCATTAATTTTTTTAAGAGACCTATCAATTGTTAAATTTATTCACGCTTATTCACGCTTAAAATTTCATTGTTCTATGTTAAAAGGTCTAGAAATAAATTTTATAAACAGACGGATGGCTGTACAGAATGATAATTAATAAGCAAATTTTTCAATTTTTTTTTTGAGCAAACATCCATTAGAAGTTCAAATCGCTTCAAATTTAACATTCAACACAGTGGTAGTTAGAATTTAAATACTAAAATTAAATAAATGAAGTAGCTTTTTTAGTTTCCGTCATTATCGATTAAAAGAAGTATTTATTTCAAGCTTAATCAACTAACTTTCTTCAATAATAGGTTATCAGTTTCGATATTTTGTTTTATAATCAATTAATTGTTTTTTTAATTTTTAAAATTTACTTCTAATGGATGTTTGCTCAAAAAAAAAATTTAAAAATTTGCTTATTAAATCTCATTCTGTATGGCCATCCGCGTCTGTTGTACAATTTATTTCTAGATCTTTTAATATAGAAGAATGCAATATTAAGCGTGGATTGAAATAAATTTAACCATTGATAGGTATCTTAAAAAAATGAATGAATAACTTTTTTGTATAGTACACCCATCACAGAGCTAAAGCGTTATTTTCGATCTACTACGAAAGCTGGTTTACCGAAATCCAGTTTTAACAAAACCCGATTGTTTTAAATCCAGCTTTTTTAAAATCCGGTTTGTGTGTTTATTTTAATTTATTGTTTTGTTTACATATTTTTAATGGGTTGGGTACGAATGCTCGTATCTTGAAATCATTACTTTCTTGAGTAAAACTCATTTTTTTGTTTTGTATTTCAATTTTTGGAAAAAGGCGTATAGCCCTGATTTTGTACACAAATATTCGATTCCACACCAATTCAACCAACAAATATTCGATTCCAACAGAAAAACAATTGACAGCAAAAATAATAACATTTCCTAATTTATTAATTTATTACTTTAATAAATAACATCCCAAAATTGAAAATACCAAAATTCAAAAATTTCAAATTCTAAAATGTCAAAGCCGTTTTCAAATATGCTGTAAAAAACTGATAGCTCTGAATTTGTAACCAAACCTAAAATCCATCCTAATGTAAAATCTTGCATATACATATATATACAAATATTCTGGAAATAAGAAATTCCCTGATTTTAATTTCAACTCTGAAATTCCTCCTAATCAGAATCCCACATATATAAATATTCAAATATTTTGGAAAAAGCGTATATATCCTACAACTTTAAAATCCTTCCTTATTTAAAATCTTGCATATAAATACATATATTTAAATATTGTGGAAAAAGTAGCAACCCAGACTTTGTGATCAAAAGTAAAATTCCTTCTAATTCAAAATCCTGCATATTAATTTTTTTGTGAATTGTTTTTCTGTGAATTGTTCTTTCTGAGAATTGACGGGATACTCAAATTTTCAATAAAAAACAAATAAATCTTCCATAGTTGATTGTAAACAAATAGAAAAAACGGATTTTTTAAAGAAAAACTGGGTTTTTAATAAGGACTGGAGTTTTGAAAACAGGATTTTAAAAAGCTGGATTTTAAAAAACTGGATTTTAAAAAACTGGATTTTAAAAAGCTGGATTTTAAAATTTTAATAACCTTTGGCTTTATATTCTGTCTTCTAAAAATCTAAAAAATTAATTTTCAATTTATATTAATTTAAATCATTTCAAAATTTAAGTTGTTCTATAGAAGAAATATAAACTAAGAACAAAATTTTGAATTCGAATAATGGATAGTGACTGTTATAAAGTATAACTTTTGTTTAGATTAAATCGATATTATAAATTAACTATTGTAAAATCTATTAAAAAAAAAAAAAACCAAAATACATAACTGTTATCATCATAAGAGGTTAGAATTATTTTTAGTATTTTTTTTTAAATTTCTTTTATAATATCTATATACATATATCTATATATTATAGAATAATATAACACAATTTATTTAAATAAATTTTTGACAGAAAAAGTTTTAATTACTCAAAACTTCTAAATATTTTTCTTTAAATAAAAAATACACAAAAATAACATCTGGATTATATCATACAATTAATTATCTTATATCAATATTTATTTTGAATTAATTAATTTTTATTTTACAACTAATATATTTTATTTATATATATATATAGATATAGATATATTTAAGTATGTAATAAAATACATTTAAAAAGAGTTGAAAATTAGCAGTATCTAACTGAAAAATTAAATTAAAAATGTTTATAAAAAAAAAAAAGCAACCAATCTTTCCTTCCTTTAATTATGTCGGTTTTCCTTAAAAAAAAGGAGCAAAAAACAAAAAAGAAAATTTTTCGTCTAAATATTTTCTCATTAAAATTAATTGTTTTAAAAATTTCTTTCGCGGCAAAAATAGCTAAGAAATTTTAATCATTAAGATTTTATTTTTTTTTATTTTTTTTTTTTTTTTTTTTTGTACCACCTGTACTTTAAACTTTTGTTACCATTTAGTTATGTATAAATTTTATTCAAAATCTTACATTGAACTAATGTTCTGCGCTCAGTACAAAAGAAAAAACCTTTTTTTTTTTTTTTGTTGAAGGCAATAAGGAATAAAATAGAAGATATAATTTAGGGTTGAAATTAATTTGAACAATTTTCTTAAACGTATTTAAGGTATATTTTCGGTATATGTATTTTGAAAAAAGAAAATTCAAGAGAATCAAAACATTTATTGGCTTTTCCTTTAATGATATTTAAATTTTCTTTCTTCAGAATAAATATTAAATTTATACATACATTATTTTGTGAAAATATTCAATTAATTTTTTTTTTTTTTTGTTTTTCAATTTATTTTTAATTAAAATTACAAAGAAAGGATTTAATATGAAAATTAACATTTAATTGTTAAAAAAAAAATTAACAAATAATTTTGAAAGATTTAGAAATTAATTATTATCATATATGTATTTATTTAACTAAATAAATTAATTACTAATATATGACTTCAAAAGTAATTTTTGTTTTTTATTTTACAGACTTTTAAATTATTATTTTATAATAGAACTGGTCTTAAAATTCAGCGAATATAAGTCAACATTATTTTATTATGAGTTCAATTTAATTGACACATTCTTTTCAATCATTGTAAGTCATTTTTAAACTTTAGGTTCATTCACAACTCACTTGCTGTTTCCTCAATCTAAGCTTAATTTTCTTAATCTAAGCTTCAAATGTCTACGTAAGTCAGCTTATTTTTTTATTGTTTTATGAGGTACGGTGGAAAACATCGAATGTCACTGAAAGGAACTGCCAAAGGAACGAGGTTCTTGTGGGTCCGTTCTTTAATACATAGTGATATAATGTACAGTTTTCAGAAAATGATGAGGGAAAGATTACTTGGGAAATTGAGTTTGGGATAATTATGGTATTGATAATTAACAATTGGGATTACGGAGGATGAAGGGAAAAATTTGAATAGTTATTTTGAAGAAGGATGTTAATGTTCTTCTCGAATTTCGTTAAACTGTACACAAATTAATTACCAACTTTTGGGAACACATGTGCTGAAATAAGGTTCCATAATCGCGACATGCGTATTACAAACGAATTCCCGAACGCTGTGTTACACCATCTTGACATAGTTGAACAGTGTATGAGTGGATATCTTTTATTTTACTGGTTGCACGACACGTTCACGAAAACTTTGGGTGGAGACATTATGCTACATATTTTAATTTTCCAAATAAATTAATGTCTCAATATAAATTAACAACTTTGTTATTAATAATTTTCATTATTCATTCTCTTTAAATTAAAATCGTAAATTTTTCAAAGAGAAAACAATTTAATTAGGAATAATTTAAATTAATTTTATTCGAATTTTACTTCTTTAATCCTTTTCGGTTCTCTCTTAATTGTAGGATTTTTTTTCTATTTTATTTTTATTTCCTGTTTTTTAGCTGGTATCTATGTGCAAACAATCAAATTCAATATTTAAAAGAACTTGTTGGAGTTCAACACAGACTTCCTACATTGGCTTACAAATTTGACTTCCTTATATACAAATTTGAAGCTATACTTATGTAGTTGAATTTAAGTTTAAAAAAAAATCAAATGTTTATTCTCTCTCTGTCTCTCTTTAGATCTAAAATAGAACAAGTTTTTTTATACGTACCAGACTAAAGAATTACTAACAAAGTTTTATTTGGAGAGAATGAAAATGACTAATTTTAATAAATAACTTTAAAAAACGAGAATTCCAAATGACTCAAAACTATATTCTTTAAATTAAAGAAAAACATAACAAGGACCATAAGTTTCCACTGATAATGATTCCACTATAAAAACAAATTATTTATGCCAAAAAAAAAAATTAATTTTAATATAATTTTAATTAAAATTAGTAATTTCTTACAGCTGCCAAAAACTTACGATAACATAAGAATAATGAGAAAGGTAGCAACAAAGAAAATTTTTAAATTTTAGTAATGGTAATAGTATTGAGTACTATTTAGCATTTTCATTAACTATAAACTAAATTTTTTGTTTTGAATTTCAGAACTAATTATTTCTCTTTTGGTTTTTTTGTTTTTAGCATACTAAAAAATTGGTAAAAATATACCAAATAATAAAAATATTAAAATACCAACCCGATAAATTCCAACGAAAATAACGATAAAATTTTTCAACAAAAAATTTTTTTCTTTCATCATCATTTAATATAAATGTAACAAAAAGTTAGTAATATAGTGTTCTATATCTGATAAAGCTTTAGCAGAATAAAAAATAAAGATAAAGATAAGATATAGATAAAGATAGATAAAGATAAGATAAAAAATTAGCAGGACTGACGGAAACATGTATACAATCTTAAAACAGAAAAGTTATCACACTTTCTTAAAAAAAAAAAATTCCTACAGAAAAAGACCCTACCGATATCAGAATATATTTACAATTATCTTTACCTACACTTGCAAAACTTTTCGACTTCTTATATCTTTAAACTCTTTTTATTATTATAACTATCGTTTCTTAATCGATCGAATGCAATACTTTAATCTAAAATAAAATACGAATAAAGGGGTTTTAAGAAAATTAAAAGAACTGCTTTTTTTTGTAGAAAATGAATATCACTTTGAAAATTTTTATTTTATTGTTTGGACGAATTAAAAGGTAGAATATTATGGAAATCTAATGGAAAATTTCAAAACTCTAACTACATCAAAAGGTTTGCAAACTCAAGTTTTCAAGTTTTTATCACCTAAAATACCATTTCAAGAACTTACTTCTCCTATTAGAAATAATGGTAAACTAAAGATAGTAGAAATTTAAACTTTAGACTCTATTAGAACAAAAATGAAAATTGAGAAGAACTGATAGTGTAATTTTGTTACTCAGAACAATTTTGCAAATCAGAATTATGTTAAAAAAAAACTAGCTAGAAAAAATGTAATAACTTTAAAATAATTAAGGAAAATTTTATAAAAAAAGTTATACAGGGTGTTTCCAACTTCCTTGAAATGGGTGATTCGGTGTAGTTTTCCTTGAAATGGGTGATTGGGCATGTCGAGACGAACAAAGAATTGTATTGGAGGATGAGGTCTATTCTGGACCTTTTTCGAGATATGAGGGGTTAAAGATATTTTAGCGACGTTTCATAAAAAAATGTATAACTTTTGAACAGTTTGCTATAGACATCTTTAACCCCTCATATCTCAAAATGATTCCACAATAGACCCCACCCTCTCCCCCTCTCATACAATTTTTTGTTCGTCTCGATATGCCCGATCACCTACCATCGAGTTGAAAACACCCTGGTACTACGTATTAATTAGGAAAATTGTCATTTTTAATTATATTTTATCTTCTTTTTTTTCATTATTTTTTTGTTTTACAAGCTTATTACATTTATCGTTAATATTACAATGCTAAAAGTCTCATTAAAAATGTTAACTATAAAATATTTTCTATTTAAGTTTTATTCTATTTTTGAAATATTAATAGATTTCTTTTTTAGTTTTGAATAAAACTTTTTAATGGAAAACTTTTAAATAAATCATATTTTTCATAACTACCTTTATAAAAAACAAAAATTTAAACAGAATATAAAAAATATAAATTCAACTTAAATACTAATTTTTATTTTTTAATTTTTCTTTTATTCCATAGATTTAAAATTTGAATGAGAAAATAATTTGCTTAAAAAACTTTAAAAAAATATAATAAAAATAAACAACAGTGATGGAACTTATAATATATATGTAATTGTACTAAAATTCAATATCAATAAATTATGATATATAGTTATGTACACAAAGGTAAGTTAAATTTTATTTTAATACATCTTTTAACATTAAATATTTATATTTTATACTGTGTTGTTAAAGTATTTTTTGTTGAATATTTAAATACTTTTTATTTCAATTTTTCTTTTTTTTTTTGGTTACCTATAGCTTCAAAATTTCACATTAATAATTGCGTATTGCGTACTCATTCTACGACATATTTTTCTAAGATTAAAGTTTGCACTTTTTTAATCCACGTTTTATTTTCCAAATTTTTTGTTATTTACTGATTCTAATTGCAATTTATGATAAAAAAACAACTTTATTAAAATGTTCATATGAAATTAAAAATAACTTAAAAACAATTTAAAATCATTTTAAAAGATATTTTGTACTATGTAGGATTAGTGAAACAAACAACTATATCATCAAATAATATGAATTATACTTTTTTTACTTTAAGAAACAGGATTTTCACTTCAAGTGCAAAGAATTTTTTTTTTTAATGCAAGTACTTTCATTTTGATTTGATTCAGCCAATGGTGTAAAGATTAAGACCTTTCAATCAAAAAAACCCCATTAAAAAAACGGTTCAAACCTCAATAAAGAGTTTTTAAGAAAATTAAAGGAAGGAAGGATCATAATACAGATTAATAAAAAAAATAATACAGATTTTTCTTATAATATACTATTTGTATAATATAAAAAATACAAAACAATAAAAAAAAAATAAATACATAATTATATAATATCATATAATTAATATCATTTTGTAATATTACAATAAAATAATTCTTGTATAAGATAATAGATGGCGTAGATAAAAAAAAAATATTTACGTCTTGTAGTCTTGTACAATATTGCTACAGCCTTCTAGAAACTGAAGCTTAGTCAAATACAATTAATAAATGGCTTAGGATGCCCTATAAAGGATGGGAAGGAAAAAAATAATTTTATTTTAAGCGCAAGTTTTTATTTTCAAGTGCAAGTATTTCCTTTTCAAATGTAAGTTTTCGTATTTACGTAATTTTTTATAAGTAATTATATAGGTAGGTATATATAGTTATATGTATATGTATTCTTTAAAAAATTTTGAGACTTTATATAGACTTGAATATACTTTCAATCAAGCAAAAAATTTTATTAAAAAAAGTACCAATCAAAAATCATTTTTGCACTTTAAAATCTAAAATCTGATCTAAATAAAAAAAATACTTGCATTTAAAAAAGGAACATTGCATTTAAAAGGAAAATGCACTTAAATTGAAAATACTTTGTCCTAAAGTAAAAAAAAAATTATATAATTCAATTTTTATGTGTATAAAATACAATTTTTAAAACAAAAATAATGTGGGGTAATAAAAAAAACAAATTGATTATCCATAATTAGAAAATATAAAGAAAATCTAAAGTTAATATTAGAATACATATTTTACAACTTAAATATAAATATCATAAATGCAATATTGTACATAATCATCATTTAAGCTTCATAACGTTTTTTATAGCACCTATAAATATTGCGTTAAACTGGGTTATCAATTCTTTTATAAAAGTACAATTTTTTTTTTTTTGTTTCATTAAGTTTCATCTCTACTGCTAATTAATTATAAGATCATAAAAATCGAAATAATATGATGATTGAAGGACGAAAAGGAAAAAGAATGAGAAAAATTAATTCATAAGAAAATCCTTGTTAATTAATTTTCCTTTTTTTTTTTTTCCTTTGTTTTTTGAAAAAAAAAAAATATTATAATAGAGGAAAAAATAAGTTTTTTTTTTTGTTTTAATATTTTCCTGTTCTTCATTATTTTATGAATGGAATCCTGTTTTTCATTATTATCTCTGAAAACTTTAATTCAGTTTTTTTCCTTCATATTTTTTTTTTTTAAATAGAATCATATTTATTAATATTGTAAAAAAAAATGTACCTACTTCTAAGATTTATTTAAAATTTTAACAAAGAGATGATTTAAAGTTATGTATTTCACAGATTAGTACAATTAATTGTTATATTCACACTATAGATTTTTTGTTGAATATACAACCGAAATTTAATAATAAGATAATTTTACTTGTTGTTTTAAATTCTACTTTAATCAAGATAAAAGATAAAGTCTGTTTAAAAACTATTAATTCTAATATATCTACATTTTTTTTAATTAATACCTTTATATTAAAAACCTTTTTCTATTTTGGCATTTTAGTATGAGAAAGTTTCATTAGTTAATTAATAGTTCTCACTAGACACTTTAAAACTTCAAAAGATTTTAAAAATTTCTAAGACAAATAATATGACCAAATTATAATTTCTTGATAAAATACTTTTTATAAAATCCAACAATAATTTAAATTCTTAATTAATTTTGATTGACTTATTATTGAATTAATTAAAAGTTTAATTAATTAATATTAATTCACTTCACTTATTCCTGACTCTCATTAATTCTAAATAATCGGAAAAGATATGAAAAAATTGTAGGATTCAGTAAAAATAAACTAAGAATTCAAACAGGCTTTCTGAAAATTGAAATATAAAATGATGGTATATAGAGATTCGGTCAAGAAGAAAAAGAAAAAACTACAAGAAACATACTGAAAAGCTGCGGAGCTTTATTCCGAGCAAGATAATGTGCACCAAAGAATATATTGATTTACTAAAGCTGAACTGCCAGCAATAAACCTTCTATAGGTCTTTAGTTTCTTAAAGGCAGTAGAGCTGACAGAAGTGAAGTAGAGAAAAAATCTAAAATAAGCAGTTTAATAGACCTATACAACAAAAGTTCCCATATAATTGCTTACACTCTTTAATTAATCTAATCTATAATCTAACTCTCAATAACTCAAAAGCTAGTTAGTTTTCCTTTAAAACATAAATACAACTTATATAATTTGTAATTATTCTGAATTATACTCGTATATGTAGGTTTTTATAGGTTATGTACATATAGCCTTTTGCATTAAGAAAATATGCACAGGCTTTGTTTATATCATATTAGTGACCCTTACTTTATCTGTAAAATTGTGAACATATTTATATCCGTATGAACTACGTTCAAGGATATAATAAATTTGCCATTACGTTTGTGACATCTTAAAGCAGTCGAGCTAGATATAGTGTCAAAGGTATGGGTTGACTCAGAGTCGAATTCAGAGTCGATTAAGTCATGTACATCTGTTCGTCCCTCCATTCAAAAAATAAAGGAGCTAATAGGCTGAAATTTTTTTTACGTGACTTTTTCAAAATTATTAATTTCGCTATTTAAATCCAGCATTTTCGGACGTGTAGTTCAAGTAGCTGCCATACAACTTCTTTCTTTATATGGAAATAACTCAGTATATTTTAAAGCTGGGTATTTGAAATTTTGCAAAATGGTGTCGAGTTATAGGCCAAAAACTTCTGTAAAATTTGATTATGCTGGTACGGCAGGTTTGCGTAGCTGCCATGCAACTCATATTTTTAAATGAAAGTAACTGTGTCTATTGAAGCTAGTAATATGAAATTTAGTGAAGAGGTGTTGAGTTACATACCAACAATTTTTGTAAATTTAGCTTGGTCTAGAGAAGCCGGTTCAGGCTTCTTGCAATTCTTGGAAGTTTATGAAGTTAAGTGTCTGAAATTTTATAAAAGATGATCAAGTTTTAGGGCAATAACTTCTCTAAAATTTGATTTTCCTGGTGCAATAAATTTGGGTAGCTGTCATACAACTCCCCAATTTACATAAATATATCTCGGTAGTTAACGTCGGTATAATTACGTTCATACGGGTATCCCAGCCTGTTCAGTCTACTCTACTGCACTCTTCCTCGTTCTTCTAATGAAATAATTTTAATTTTATAAAATTTAATTTTTAACCTATACAGCAGTATTGAATTTTATTTAAAAATATTCATAAGAAACAAATATTTTATATTTATTTAAATACTGAAAAATGATTTATTTTCTAAGACTTTATTTAGAATTTTCTAACAACTAATACACTACTTTATACCAAGTTTTCAAACTCAAAAAAAAAACAAAAGTAGTATCTATAAGTTATAACTTAATAAAAGAAATACAACTGTTACAAAGTCATTGTTATGACAACAAGGTAAATAAATTTGAATAAAAATTCATCAATAGAAAACTAAAAAGAAAAAACCTAAAGAGTGAAGAAAATAAAAACTCTCGTTGATGATTAATTGTCAATATATTCAATATAAATCAAATATTTTGACGTTTTAACAAAAACAAAACAAAAGTAAAGACAACAAAACAAAGAGAAAATTTTATTTTCTAATAAAAAAACAAATCTTAAAATGTCATTCATCGTTGATTGACAGTTGAAAATATAACCTGACATAAAAAAAAAAAATCATTGTAGGTATATTAAAAGTCAAAAACAAAATTTCAAAAGATTTAATACAAAATAAAGTAATTTAAATTTTTTTTTAGGATGAGAAAAAATTATAGCTTGTATATGTATCTGTCTCTACAAAATATTGTAAATTTAAGAGATAAGTTCGACATCTCTTTGTGGACGAGTCCAATTACTCTTTAATCCTTATCCCTTTTTATCTCCATTTTTTTCTTCTTTATTTATAACCCCTAGATGCATTTGTTTTGTACTATACTCAATTTAAACAAATAGCAACAAAAGATGTTGACCAAATTTTAAAAGGACTCCAACACCTTGTTAGCACCCTGGAATCTGTTTTTTTTTTTTGTTTTATTAAAGTTGTAAGTGAAGTGAGTAAAGTGATCAATGACTGTGTTAATTAAGTCGTTATATCTAACCAATGGCATAATGATTAAAAAAAAGCTTCATTTCGATATTGCGCTTAAATCCCGATCAATTCATATATATTTTTTTAATATATATTGTAATAGTTTATTATATCGTAATAATAAAAATAAGTAAATAAATAATTATTGTATAAAATAATAGATGGCACACAAATAAATATTGTATTTGTATTTCATATAATATTCGATAATACCTGCTGTCAAGTAATCAACAGTTTAGTGAAAAGAATGATTCACGAAACTGAGGCTTAGAATCATATGATAAAAAGATTTTGTCGATGCTTTTTGTGTAATAATTTAACTTTGTTTTTCATAACTGTCGTGACTTTCTGGGAGAGTTATGATGAACAGAAACTAAAAATAAAATAAGAAGTGATAACTCTACGGAGCGGTAAACATGAACATATGAACAGTATGATGCCAACGCCTTATATATATTACATTGAAAATATTTTACAATTCAATACAATTCAGATTAAATAATATAAATTAACGATGAAAACTCAAAATATAAAAAAATATCATCAATATAATAAATATCATCGATTTAACTACATCTTTGGACATTTTCTTCATCTTCAAATTGTTTCATATCATTTCAAAGTAATTTCCTTCATATATAAATAAAAAAAAGTCAACATTTTCTTATTTAAATTGCATTTAAAAATATGCTCCTTTAGTTATAAATTTATAAAGTATTATTTAAAATTAAAAATGTATTCACTAGCTATTATATCCCAGGTGAGAAATAGTCTAGATAATTTATGAACTTCCGTTATTTTAATAACGATCATAAAATTTAAATTCTTTCTTAGTTACTTCATTTTTCCAATATTTATTCCAAAATTTATGAGGTTTTTTTATACATAATTTATATAATTCTGCTTTTTTTTTCCTCATATCAACCCTCATAAAAACTTCAAAAATAAGTTGAAAATAACAAAAGAAATAATTTTTAACTTTTTTTAACGATTGTTATTTCATCAATTATTCAATATTGACTAGATAAATATTATAATCCAACACTTTACTTTTTAATTCTATTCATAAATTTAAAGCAAAAAAAGTTTCCTTTGTTTTATTTTTGCCTTATTCTGGGGGGTACTTGTTAAAACCAAAAAATTCAAATATTTCTTTTCCAAAAAAAAATCCGATTTCAACATGAATATTTATAAAATACACAATAGGTGGTTGTTATAACACCAATATTAAAGGAAACATAAATAATTAACATCATCCATCTTTTTTCTATTGCTGAAATAAAAGATCAATTTATATATAAGTTGGTAAGGTTTAGAAAAAGAACATGATAATTCTATGACATTTTGGCCTTTGGTAATTTAAAAACTTAAAATGATATTTTTTAACAACCAAAAGAGCCGAAATTCTGAATACAAAATTTGTTTAAAATTATTTTTTATAATTTTCGTAGCATTTTTAAACAATTCTAGTTTATATATATCTTTATAATATATATGTATAAAATATTATATAGGTATATTAAACGTATAAATATTTAATTGATCTGTTCATTTTTCCTTGCAGCTGAACATACAAAAAATCACCAAATTTTTATCAAAAAATTGAATGAAGTTTTAACATAACAAACACACAAACTTCATAAATTTAAATATATTTATCCGTGCGCTGAGTTTTATGCTTATGTAATTAAATTTTGTACAAATTAGACTAAAATTAAACCTACAACTATGAGATCTCGTTAAGTATATCGCCGAATTGCTAAGTATATCGTGTATTAGGAGGGGAAGGGCCGATTAAAATACTGTAAATGTCGTATTTTTTGTATAAAAATGAATATTGCTGAAAATGTAGTTTTTCTTAGCAAATCCCCTTTGTGGTAAAAATCAATATCAATTAATAATAGCAGTTAACCTATAATGACTTTACCATCAGCTACAGATTTTAATGTTTTAATAATCATATAAACATAATACTGGTTTTAATGAATTTTAATGCATAATCTTATATGATATATAATACATATATATATATATAAATACAGATTTATTTACAAAACAAGTTCGTAGAAGATATTAAATATCTTAAAAATAAAATAATCCTGTAAAAATAATTGGAAAATATTTAATATCCTATTACATTTACAATAGATAAAAGTAAAGACACATTTCTAAATGAAAGCACTAAAAACAGAAGTAGGAGATAGAAGTAGTCAAATAAAATGTGACCATTATTGATTATTAACCCAAACAAAATCTCGTATGAAATCATTATATATAAAGATTTTCCTAAAATATACTCCGCAGAAATTTTAGAAGCGGTAAATTATTAAGGCTATTATTCTTCTCTTCTACTCTAGATAAAAGAAGAAATAAGTAGTTTTATCTTAAGGATATTAGCAATATCGCAAATTATTATTTAATCAATCTACCATCATCCTTAGAAAGATCAAAATGCTATAATGATTCCGATTAAAATAGATCTAATCTAAAATTGTCAATAGTAAATAATATTATCTACTCAATAGCAATAAATACCACATAGCTCTTTGTCTTTTCATCAAACCTCAAAATTTTAATGTTAAACATTTTATTGACGCATGCATTTATTATGATCCAATACTAGGACATAATACGATAACTGATAATTAATAACCATTTTATATACAATTAATTAATGAAAAAGAATCATCTTTTATTGCTTAAGAATATTCTTTTAATGCGCAAACATTATTATTAAAATTAGATCTTTTTTCCTTCTTCTACTCCCGTTGGGAGCATAGGGCTTCCACAAAGCCACAGCTTCTGATTATATTTTGAACTATTGATTTTACTTCTGCCCATCATTTTCCTTCTGTTTTAATTTCTTTTTCTATTGTTCTCCTCAATGTGTTTTCGGGCCTGCCAACTTATCTTTTTCCCCGTGGATTCCAATAAAGTGCGATAGAGTCTCCCTTTCCTACATGGCCTATCCATCTATATTTCCTCTTTCTTATTTGTATGCGAAGTGGTTCTTGCTGTGTATTTAGCGATAATTCTTCGTTAAAGGTCAGAACACCTTCCATATAATGCGAAGACATTTGTTGACGAATACTTGTAACTTATTTATATGGCGTTCGTTTATTAGCGACGTTTTACTGCCATATAGGAGAATTGATTTTACGCAGGAGTTATTTTTGTTGTTCTGGCTATTTGGGTTAATCTCCATATTCTTAGTCTGCCGAAAGCTGCTCTTGTTAGATTCAGTCTTTTTGTCATGTCTTCGTTTATATATATATATCCCCATTTTTGGTTATAATGCTCCCCAGATAGTTGAATTTTTCCACATTCTCTATAGGTGTGTCTCCAATTGTGATGCTTGCGTTGTTGTTTATATTTATTCTCATCAATTTTGTTTTACTCATATTTATTTCAAGCCTTACTTCTGCTGCACAGCCTTTCATTCTTATGATTTTTTCTTGCAGGTTTTGATGAGTGTGTGCAAGTAGGCATATATCATCTGCTTAGTCTAGATCTTCCAACTTGTTTGTAAGTTGCCAGTTGATATCTCTAGGGATGTTGTTGGTTTTCCACATGACTTCTTCTTAGAACTATGTTGAACAGTATTGGAGATAGTGGGCATCCTTGTTTTACACCATTTTTGAGGCTTATTGGTTGGCTCAAGTTGTTTTTATGAATTATTTGTGTGGTAGAATTATCGTATAAGTTCTTTATGATGTTTATTATTTTTCCCGGAACTCCATTTATTTTAAGTGCTTTCTAAATTACGACTCTGTTTAGGGTATCGAAAGCTCTAGTGAAATCTACAAATGTGATGTATAGTGGAGAGTTGAATTCTATTGATTGTTCCACTATTACTCTTAGTGTATTAGATTGATCAATGCTTTTCTGAAACCAGCTTGTTCCTTCAAATCAATACAAACTACAAAGAAAAAATTTGATTAAAATCCAAAAACTTTCTATAGGAGCTTCCCACATAATAAAATTAATATGAAATTCTTAATATCATTTTAAAATTATGTATATCTTAACATAAAAAATGCCTAATCAAAATAAATTTAAAATAAAGTAAAATTTAAAATAAAATAGAGTAAAATTTCAACACAATAGAAACCAAAAATAACAACAATATAAAAAATATTGTTAAAATAGTAAAGTTTGAAAAGTGAACGTAAAAAAAACACCTACATGCACCTAAAATAAAATTACCTGCCGAACACAATTTAAATCTGTTAAGTTTTATGACTAGGTATATGTTAAAATTAGTCAATGTAAATGTATAATATACTATGCTTGGTGTTGCTTTTCTAAAACAATAAAATTTTTAACAAGCAACAGATATTTGATTGATGTTAAAAAGGATCAGATAAATAAAAACCTAACAAAAAAAAAAAATAAATAATTTAAAAAATACTATAATAAATTTCAAAATTAAAACAAAAAATATTTGTATTTTATATAATTCTTTCTACACTTATATGATGAAAATTTTTTTGTTAAAAATAATTTATAGTTAGTATATATAATATAAAAGTACATAAAAAGGAATCCTTATATAAAAATCCTTTTACATTATTTTCAAAATGATTAAAAATAAATGATGAAAATATTTTATTCTAGTGGTAAATAAATAGAAAAATATTTTTATGTAAACATTCAATAGAAAGGATAATATATTTTTTTTTCTTTTTGATTTAAGTTATGCAAATGTTTATTAGAAAATTATATTTTATTTTAATTTTTTCCAGTCTAATTTGCAGTACAACTAGGAACGTATATTACAGAACGTATAGTAAACGTATAAACAGAAAATAAAATTTTGCAAATTTATTAGGTAGACCAGTTTGTCTGTACCGCCGGCTCATGTGGAACAAAAGAGACAGTATAGTATAGCAAAATAGAAGTATATTCTTATTAATAGAATGTACGTCACTAAAATTTGTAAAGAATAATATTAACTATAAATTTTTATTTTATTTATTTTCATTCAATTCGATCCTGGAAAAGTCCTTACAACAATTAACCTATAACTAAAGTAAAATTACTGTATATATTTTAGAACTTTTTATTGATTTATCAAAGAGTACACAAAATATGGCTGTTCTTTGGAATAGATGAAGACCACCAAATTTTCGGGAGTTAAACTAGAATGAAATTCATGAAGTTTTGTGGTGGTCGCAATTGGCGAGTACGGCATTAACTGTTTCACCCCATTATCATTTGAAAAAAAGAGGTACATGCTCATATAACTGTAAATATTTCTAAAACAAGAACAAATACCTAACTACTCTTATAGTCTCAAACGATAGGTCTGATAAAGACCTTCAAATACTATATAATATCAGGTTATCCCATAAATGGTTGTTTTTTCTTTTTTAAATTAACCCCTTAATGCCGTATGTACTAATTTTGACCCCCACACAACTTCATGAATTTCCTGATAGTATAATTTTTGAAAATTTCAAATAAAACTGTGGTGGTTACTTATTCTAAAAAACAGCCCAAAATATTTTGCCTCCGAAGGATGGATGACTTATGAAAAACTCCTCGAAAAAAATTACGTTAACCGAAAACCGAGTTAAAACAGTTAAAGAAGAAATAATCGTAAAAATTCAAATTGTATTTTAATTTTATTTATTAGTACACTTTTCTTAGTTGACATTACATTTAAGGATTTTACATTTTCAAAAACAAATTTTAAAAAATTTGCTTTTTACTTTCACTCTGTCCGTTCGTTTGGTTGTTTTTAAAACTTAACAATAAAATTTTAATCATGGATAGGTTTGTAAAAATATTAACGTTGTCTAATAACTTTTTTTTTATGTAGACTAGCCTATTACTGAGCTATAACCTCTCAAAATTTGAAAAAGTCCTACTTTAAAATGTCTTTATCTCAGATTTTGCTTAACATTTTTTCAATATAAAAACGTCAAAGTACTGAAGATTTGTTTAAGCTTTGTAAATCAATATCAAAACTATACTTTTTGCAATTTAGCACATATGTTTTAAATTTACCGTTATGTAAAAACAAAATTTTGCAAAATTCATTCATATCTTTGAAACGCTTTTAAATAGAACCTTGAGATTTTGAGAGAATATCTTTAAGAACTAGTATAAGTTACCTTAGAAATAGAATTATCCTATTTTGGTCTTCTCCCTATTTCAGAGCATATAGTGATCAGAAATTGAAAATTTACTATTAAAGCTTCAATATTATGTTTACATGGCTTTTCTTGGCTTGGCTTGACATGGCTCTTCTTAATTATATAGAGGTTCCTTAAAATTGAAAAAAGTGTATCTTGACTTTTCACAATTTTTTTTTTAAATATAAATTTCAAAGAGCACTTACAGGAATGTTGATGGAACTCACAATTCTAAACAGTTTTTATTGTCTTTTGGAAAATCTGCACCTTTAAAAACCTTTGGTATTCTAATCTCCCTTGTTTTTTTTTTCATTAGCAGAAAATACATATAATTTAAAAAATTTAACTAAGAAATCGCCTAGTTTTTATTAATATTATAGAAGAAGTGTTATGACAGCAGAAATGGTAAAGAAAATGCCATGTTATAATCATAGAGAATTATCCAGAAACTTCAACAATTAATTAAATATTATAATAATCTCATAAGGATTAAGTTGACACTTAGAATAAATTATTATGTTCAAAATATTTAAATTCCATTCTACAAATAGATATATATATATATAATTTTTTTGTTATACAGTTTATTTAATAAAAAATAAATAGAAATATGGAAAAATTCAAATAAGATGAATTGGATATTTGGAATAGGATAATTAAACAAGAAAGGATATAATTTAATTTGGGAATTTGTTAAAATGATATTTCAGAAAAAATTTATACAATGCTAGGTAATAGATATGTATATATTTTTTGTTTAATATTCAAATCTTAGTTAAGTGTGAAAATTAAGGAAATTAATTTCAACTTAGTAATTTGATATTAGTCTTCAACTAATCCTTGTTAATATTTTAATATATTGATATTGTGGTTTATAGTCAAACCTCATAAACCAAGCTCTTCGGCCATTGCTTACTTTTCAAACTTAAATATAACATCTTAAATTGGAAGCTATCCATAAAGAATCAATCAATTTTCTTATTACTTTATTTTTAGTAATTAAAAGGAAAGAATTTGTTAAAGCGTACAGTATTAAATCTTTCAATTACTTCCTTTATTTTTTTTTACTAACATAATTTTTCGAAATGAAAATCGAAGGATTTTTTTTGCAAAAAAATAAAAAAAAAAAAAAACAAAGAATTCAAGGAAAAATATGACGATAAAACGATAAAAAAAAGGAACCAAGCTAAGAACAAAAATAATGAAAAATAATTATGAAAAAAAATGTAAGTCTTTATTAACACATTATAAATATTTTCTTTAATTTCTATGAAGTTATACTAAGATATTAATTTTTATTTTTAAAATGTTTATAATATTTTATTATACGTGAACATTTTACTAATAGTGGTTTTCATTTAAGTTTGGTTTTATTCAGTATTTTTATAATATAACCATAAATTTATGGTTTATAATCGATTTGTTGTCCGTCATTTTTGTTTAATTTCTTGAGATGATTTTGAAAATAGTTTGAGAATATTTAAAAGAAGCGTAAAAGGTTTTATAAACTTTTAATACCAATCTATTGTGCTCCACCTATTTCTCCAAGTTAGGAAATTTCCCTCCACTTATAATACTTCTATCAGCCTTATTGCCTCGAAGAAACGAAAGATCTTTACAGAATTTATTGCTAGCAGATCATCATTGGTAATCGGTTATCGGTCATCATCAATAATTCAGTAAACTTCTAGGTGCACATATTCCTGCTTCTAGTAATTTAAGAAATTAAAATTTTATTTTTTAACTTATTAAATTTTTTTTTTTATATACAGGTTTAGAAAACGTGCTTAGCACTTGTGACGAACCCCAATATTCATTTACAATATTCACTTGCAACTAGGCAACAAAATGATTTTAATGTTTTTAGTTAAAAAGTTCTAATGAAAGTTTTTTTTTTTTTAAATGTTTTAAAATTTATATAAAGATATATTAAATTATGCAAAATGTCTAGTTATGAAATTAACGTATAATATAAAGGATATAAAACAATTATTTCTGTAAAATAAAATAAGTAAATTATAAGTAAAACGTTCATTACATTTGTAAATTAAATCTATTTCTCTGATATTACTTATTTTAATAGAGATACGGGTTTCCTAAATATTGTCGTATTTTTACTTCCATTCTAATGATTTTTTTGTAGAAGAAAATGCTCCATATCCTAAACTAAAGTTAATTAATGTTTATTTTTTTTTATTGCGTTCCAATTTTTCAGCAAATTATTATTATTATTATTTAAATATCAATTGATTTACCTTCAAGTACCATATCAGACAGTACAAATCATTTTCCACATGTTGAATTGTTTAAATTTTAATCGATCGTATATAATAATCGATTTCAATATCATAAGAATCAATTTTTATTTGTTTATATTTTAATATAATTTTTATATTTAAGTTATAAAGTTATAAAGATATAATGAAAATTCTTTATATTTTCATATTTGAATATGTTATTTGTTTACATTAGAGAATTTGGTTATCAGTGAATTATAAGGTAAAAATTAAAAATTTTAATTTGGAAGTTTTCATTTAATATTGATTTTGTTAAATAGATATACATATTGTTTTTTTTTTTTGGTTTTATTCTTACATTGAGCAGGATAGAGCTCCAGTTTCAGGAATCGTTAACTAATCTGTTAATTACTCGGCCATTGTACAAGAATATGAGACGCAAATATTTCTTTATTTTTACGTCATCTTTTATCTTATACAATAATTATTTTATTTTTATATTATATCGTTCAAATTATATATTACCGTTATATTATGTCTTAAAGCATGTGATGTGAGCCATCTCGGTACTAGTATTAAATTATAATTATATTTAATATTTTGTTTACATTATTTAATTATATTTTATATATTATTTTTGACATGAGCGTAGTTTGAACCAGAGATCTTTCGTCTGAAAGACCGGTGACGTAAGCACTGCACCATTGGTCAGATAACAATTATTTTATTTTTACTTATTTTTTTTTTTTATATAATTATCATATACTAATTATTATGTTATAAGAAAGATCTATATTATTTTTTTATTGATGAGGTACAACCAAGGCGGGGTTTGAAAGTGATAACTTTCGAATGAAAGATTTAAACCACTAAACTAAAACCAAAAATGAATCGTAACTTAATCAGAGCAAAAACTAATTAAAAAAAAGTTTTTACTTTTACGGAGAACCGAACCTGAGATCGTGAACAATATCTTCTAGAATACCATTTTTATTTATAGCAAAATAAAGCTCCAAAACAAAATTAGATTAAATATTATTACAAGAACCAAAATAAATCTGTAAATTTACTTTATTTTATATTTTCTAAACAAAATCAACCTTAAATAAAATTTTATTTTTTATTATTAATACTGAATGTTGTAACATACATATAATATATTAGAAATAATTAGTTCATGGTTTATAATAGGTTTCCTTTGTAAACCTTAGTACTTAACTTCTTTTTGTTTTTTTTTTTATCCATTATTTACCATCACAATATTCATGAATGAAAATTATAATAAAAGAAAGAAAAAAAAAAATTTTTCGGAAGTATTTAATTCTGATATAATAATTTTTGGTATATTTTGGGGGAAATATTAATATATTTGAATGTATATATATGTATATATATATAACAGTTCAGGATATTATTTATTATGGACACAATTATGTACAATTAATTTTTTATTATGTTTTTCTTGTTTTTTTTCTTTTTGTTTTTTTTTTTCATCTGATTTTACTTTGGTTTGTATGTTATTTTATATGAAAAACATTCAACATATTTTAGTATATTATCTTTCTTTCTTTTTTATTTATGAGAATTTTTTATTAAAACAACACACGGAATTCTGATGATCAGATCATTTATTATATGTATATATAACGTAAAAGAAGATAAATGTATCTAAATTTAAGTTGGCCGATATTATCTAAAATAAATGGTATTTGGTAACTACGAAGCCAAAAAAAGATATAAACAAGGTAGAATGTAAACCAATGGGTTTTAAAAGACAATTTCCAAAAGACAATACAAACTGTTTAGAATTGTGACTTGTACAAAAATTTGAAAATTTCATGTAAAAAGAAAAAATTTGAAAATAGGTCATTTTTGAAATTTTGAGGGGCCGTAAGTCCGGAATCCTATATAACTAAGAAAAACCTTTAACTCACGTAAAAATATATTACTGGAGCTTTAATTTTCATGTCTTGCCGAAGAAAAATTTGTACAGGTGCTTAAGTTACAGGTGTCTAAAAATAGCAAACTTTGAATTTTTGAGACGTAATAACTCTTAACTCAGGGGGTGCTACCAAAAAATTTTCTGAGGAAACTTATACTGATTCTAAAAGTGATCTCTTATCTCAAAATATCAGGTTCCTATCTCAAAGTGGGCCGGAATTATGAAAAAAGATAACATAACGGTAAATTTAAAAAGTAAATTCCAAAATATTGCTATTGTTTTTGATATTGTTTTATAAAAGAGGTAAGAAAATGTCCGGTCTTTTGGTGTTTTTAGTTTGTAAAACTACTACGCAGAGTCTGCGATATATACATCTTTTAATACAATTAAAAGAAACCATTAGCACACATAAAAATATATGAATGGTGCTTTAATTTTTTTGGTTAAAATTGTTTTTCTCTATCTTTAACGGTATAGAAGTTTTGTAAACAGAGGAACGGACGGACAGAGTGAAACTAATAGGCACATTTTTTCAAAATTTTTTTGGAAATGTGCTAAGAACTAAAGTAAATAATAATATCACTAAAATAGTTAAGTGGGAAGATGATGATTCAGTGTTTAATAACATGATTAGTCGTGATGTCATAACAAAAATATTTGTGTTGGATTTTTTAATTAAATTTAACTAATAACTCATTTAATATTTCCTTGACTCTTTCAATACTCTTAAAGAATTATAGCAAATTCTATTAATATGGCAACTCCTTTTCAAACAAAATATAATATTAAAAAATAATTTAAGAATAGGTATAGTTAAAAGTTGTACATTTTAAAGTAAAACAAAATTTTACTACGGTAAAAGTTCCGAAAGGTCAACCGCTTAATTGCTTTGTAACTTTGAGGACTAAAAATATACTATACATGCAAAAATATATAAAATATATATCAAGATACATAAAATATATATCAGCTGAAAGGTAATTTTATGGGGTATGTAACGGTTATTTAACAGAATTAATATTTTGAACAGTTTAGCAGATATATTGAGTTAAATAAATTATAACAAAAAATGTTCGAAGGACTAAATAGGGCCTTTACTGATTTTGAAAAAACTTATATTTAAAATTAAAAATATCCCATTTTTTTTATTAAATTATTGTATTTTAAAACTTTTTATTCTGAGTATTTTGTTTTTTTCGGAGTACGTTGTAATTTATTAACAATTTGTTAACATCTCAGTAATTGGAACTGAGAGTGTTCTTTAAACAACGCGCAACGCATTTTTAAGTATTATCTTAGGTATTCAAATTGTCAACTACATGAAAACACAAAGGTAGCATAGGATGATAGAAAGCATAATATTTTTAAATTTGTAGAATAATCTGCTATTTAGTGGTAAACTATTGTGAAAATATCGTTTATATTAGACGTTTTAAATATCGCTTATATTAGACGCTTATTACTAGACGTTTCAACATGAATAATAAATGATATTAAGACCAAGTTGAAAAGGTAAAAACTGTTTCTATATGAGTGTTTTATATTTTCAACATTACTAAAACTCATCATAAGACTCTTTAGAATATTGAAACTGCCTAGACAAATCCTGTTCAAATGTAAAACTTTAAATTTGTTTCTTTTCAAAAAAAAAATTTGTTTCTTTTCATCCGTTTATCTATTTCTTTACAAAACTTTTGCACCATATTAAAGCTAGAGCAGTGAAATTTTAACCATGCGTAGTCCAAAATGTAGAAAACCCGGATTTTCAAATGTGTATATCTCAAGTTCTGCTTAACATTTTTTTTAATCTAAAAGCGTCAAACGACATGATATTTTTTATAGACCAATATTAGTTTTATAGACTTGCTTGTTTTGTTTTGAAATTTATTATTTAAATTTACCATTATGTGAAGACAAAACATTACAAGATTCAGCACCCTTCATAGCTTCTTTCTCTTAGAACTTTAAAATTTTTAAAAATTCTTTTGTCCCGATCCGTACCCCGATTTCTTTAAAAGCTATTAGAGCTAAGAAAAGTAAAATTTCTATTTTTAGAAACTTATATCAAACTAATCAAGGTATAAAAGTACAACGCAAAAATTAAAGCTTCAATATTACATGTGTTAAGAGATTTTCTTAATTATGTTTCATTAAAATTGAAGAAAGTGTCTCTTGATTCAGAATTTTTTCTTATATTTTGATGCAAGTCACAATATTCTAAACTATTTTGATTATCTTTTAGAAAATGTTTTTTTTTGCGAGTTATTCCCCCTGACGACATTTACTGCCACTCCTGAACAGGAAAGGCAGTAAATGTCGTAATGTCCTGTGTAATTTCCTGTCCACATTTATGTGACAGAGAAATGCAATAAAATAAAAAAAATGTTTTTTTTTTTAAATCATTAATTTTGACATTCTGGCTTTTTTTTTTCAATTGATAAAATTTAATGAACGCGATATAATTTTTAAGCATCAAATTCCCTAAATTTTAAATTCATATATTTTGGCTAATCTGTCAAAAATTTCTTTTAAACAAGTCTCAGTCTTTAATAGTTCTTTAAATAAGTTAAAAATTACTTGAGTTATTCACAAATCATTTCAAAAAAAAATAATTTAAATTCTTTCAGTATACACTATACATTATAAATTTAGAATTTTAAAAGATACACTACATAGACCATCACCTGAATTTGGAATCAATTCAATTGACTGTTGAAAACATAATACGATCCTTGAATCGTTTTATATTTGCTTTCCGATTTTTTTTTTTTTTCTTTTTCTAATTTCAATGTGAATAAGATACACAATACATACTTAATATGAATATTAAATCACATGAATTTAAAATCATTTTTGAATTAATTTTCTATTTAGAATTTCTCCTTTATTTTGAATCAGTGAACACTTAGTCCATTTTTTTTTTATTTTTTTAAATGAGTTAAAATGAATGCCATTTAATAAATTGAAACAAGTGACAATATTGACTTTAAAAAAAAAAGCATTAGTATCCTTTTAATTACAAATCTTCAGGTTATTTCCAAAAAATTAAATTTGAATCTATTTACAAAAATAAAAGAGTAAAACTAAAATTTGAATTCATTATAATTATAAAGTACAAATAAAAGTAAGATAATTCTGAAAATACACAAAAAATATTTACACGGAAAACACTTTTAAAATTTTTCTGTTTTTATTTGGTTTCCTTTAATTACAAGAAGATAATTATATCGAAGGATTATAAAGTAATAAATTAAATTCTTTAAAAAATCATCAGAATCATGAGAATAGTCAATAGAAAATGTGAAAAATTTTGTAAATTTCATTTAAATCTATTTAAACCTTTTTAAGATATACTTATGGTTAACCCAAAAAATCATGGAAGAAACTTTGAGAGGTGATGATTGGGAAAAAAGTATTAATTCTCTTATGAACTTTTCAGATTGTATTATACAAACCGACCTCTTTTAACTAGCAATTATATATTAAATATTAAAATTCTGCATAAAGGATATTCTTTTTATAAACGAATTTTCAAAACTAGTTGTTTTTTTTACTAAGGAATTTCAATAGTCCAAGGATAAGGGTTTGGTACTACTACTTGTTCTTTAAAAAAAAAACTTTTTAAGGAAGGACTGATTTTATTTTAGTAGAATCACTCACAAAATATATATAAAAAATTAAAGTGATCCAATATTTTGTGAAACACCAAAAGAAGCTAAGTTCCGAAACAAGAATTAAATTTGGGTAACCTATCAAGTGCCATGTGTATTTTTGAACCTTATTAAACTAAATTAGATTAGATTTATTTAAGAAATATAAATGACATTGTGACCTTTTGATGTAGATCTAATAGTGCTCTCCCTGTTGCTATACGTACTGTGGATTTTGCCTCCACTTATAATACTTCTGTCAGCCCTACTGCCTCTAAAAAAGTAAAGATTTTTATAGGATTTATTACTGACAGTTCATCTTCGACAAAGCAATATACTCCAAAGTGCACATATCTTGCTCGGAGTAAAATTCTGCAGTTTTTGATTATGTGACCTATAGTTTTCTCTTCTTCTTGATAGAAACTGCATGTTTCATCATTTTCTATTCCAATTATCTTTAAGTGTCCCTTTAGAGTTTACATATCTTTTCCGGTTACAGTTTCCCAGAAACTTCTTAGCTACTTTTATAATGTAATTTAATGTAATTTCAGATGTCTCCAAAAATAATCGGTTTGACCATCTCGGGATCAGCATAACAAATCAGGAATTTTTAAAACATCCAAAATTTAAAAGAGTATTCAAAATATAAAAAAATATATATATAAATAAATTAAATAACCATAATAATTATATAAAATCTTTGTATATTAGCTGTATATTCCCACATAAATTTTAGATTAGTTATTCGGGTTGAAAAGGAGATTTTAAAAACAAGATTTTGATGAAATATAATTTTAAGGTACAACCGTCTCTCGGTCTCCCTAGTTATTCTTTAAATAAATAAAGTAAAATATCACAATTACAGGCTACTATAACAGCCTTTAAATATATAATTGGTTATTTAACTGATAAAATTCTATAAAATGTGTAATTGTAAGCAAATCACCGTATTATTTTATATACAAAGCCATATCCTGCAAGAGTCTAGACAATAACATAGAAGACGATTACATAGATAATTTTAAACATATAAAATCTTAAATATAAGATGTATTGGTTCTCTTAAATTGTGTAATGTAATAACGATTGAAGCTTCCTCAAATGAAGAATTTCCCAAGGTAGTTATTTTTATAATAAAATTAACTATTTTAAAAGATATTTACATTTCAATTTAAAAAATTCATTAAAAATCTTCCAAAATGAAAACCCTGAAAAAAATGTTTCCTTTAATTTTAAAAAGTAAAGCGATTTGACGGAGATTTTTTAAATATTACGAACGGCGCCTCATATTTTTTAAATCTTTTTTCCTACTGATACAATGTTTTCGAAATAGTAATTTAAACTTGTTATAGTCATACTTCGATCCATTAATCGTTAAGATGATGCATTAATATAAAATAATCATAATAGAAAACTTTTCAATTAATTCAAAAAAAAATAATAATTATTATTATAATTTCTTTAAAAAATTATCTTAAATTCAACATTTTTAAATTTTATGAGATTTAATCTTTATTCAATTTTTTTATTATAAATATGCTTAAAAATTTCTTTTTACGAACATATCTACATAAATTATATTAGCAAAAGTTCATTTAAAGTTATTCAATTGAAAGTAATAAATCTTAAAAGAGTAAAAGAAATAAATCTTTATCGTTTTGTTTTTATTTTTTTTTTTATTTTTTTTTTTTAATTTACACAGTTTATGTATACAGGTAAGAATCAGTTCAGCTTATTTGATTTTCTTAACAACAAAATCTGGTTAATCATCCATTCCATCGGGAAATAAATAAAATAAAGTTTAGAAGAAAATATAATAATAAAACAAAAAAAAAATATAGAGTTATTGATGATCGATCCTTTCTTTTTCATTAACCCTTATTTAATATTCCTTGTAGTATTGGTGGGATATCATTAAAATAAAAGGATTACCCCTAATAAATCTTCAGTCAGTTTTGTACATATGATATACTATAAAAAAAATATATGTATATAAATTAAAAGAAAAAGAAAAACAAGATAATTTAATGTTAATTGAAAAAAAAATAAATAAGAAAATTTATTTTTTAAACGTTACTACAATAACAGTAGTTCACAATTTTCACTTAGCATTCATATTTCGCTGTTTTATCAAAGTCTGTTCTTTTTTTGTTAAATAAGTTTGCAATCTACATAATTCATAATCTTATAAATGAAACATTAAAAAGCATCTGTATAATAAATATATTTTTAATACTTGAATTAAGAATGTCGATGGAAATTATTCTATATGATCTTTCCCAAATGAATAAATGAAAGAAAATCTGTAATGTAATTTCGAATTAGAACAAAATGACATTTTACAAATAATAAAGAAAGAAAATACTGGGGCCCCGGTGGCCTTGCCGGTAAGTAACCGAGAGAGTGAGGGTTCGAATCCCACACATGTCGTAAAAGTAATTTCCCCTTACGACATGTACAGCCACGTCTGAACAGGAAAGGCTGTGTAATTTCCTTGTTACATTTATGTGGCAGGGAAATGCACCAAAAATACTTTGCGCCTTTCTCTACGTGTTGCACCACTCAAGATAGAAATAAAGATCTGAAATGACATGTAGCCAATTATATTGCCAGCCATATGTCAAAAGTTCCGCAGTAATAAATCAAATAGGAACAAATAACAAACCAAAACTCCCAAAGTGATTATAACTTCTGTAAAACGGCAAAAATTCACTTGTGGACTTATGACTTCATAAACAGAAAGGTTTATAATTCAGTATTAAAACAATCAATTATTTCCAAAATTTATAAAAGTATAATTATAGATTTGAATATTTTTTTTTGATAAGATTTTACAGTTGGATACGAAATCAGGATATTCCCTTCTTTCAGAATCATACAATTTTAGAGTTGTTGAATACAAAATCAGGGCATTTATCTTGAACAAATAAATAAATACATACTCTAGAAAAAAGGGCAACCTTGATTTTGAACCAGTTTTAAAATCCATCCTAACATAGAATATCGCATAGGCGAAATTAGGATGGATTTTAGAGCTAGATGTGAAACCAATGTATTTCTTTTTTCCAGATCAAATATAAATACTCTGGAAAATGTGCAACTTTGATTTTGTAACCAACTTTTAAATTCCTCCTAAGTTTTAATGCAAATCATCGCATGCCGAATATATAAATACATTTTATGGGGTTGCCTTATTTTTTAACGGAATTTTGACTCACCTGTTAGAGTCACAATCTTCCGTGAAGTTTTGTCTCGCTTTTCGAGCCATAAGTCCCTAGGAAATCTTTGACTGTCCGGTACTTTGAATATATACTTGGACAAAAATTGACATAGGCCGACAGTTTTTTACACATAAGTTGGTTGATTAAAATTAGCAATATTGATTAAAATTAATATAATTAATAATATAATTGACCACATGTCACTTAATTTAGATAAAATATAAAGAAAAGTTAAAACATATAGGTTAAAAATGACCCAAATAATAGTCAAAACCAATATGAAAAACTTTAAGAGTAAATATAGCTACAGACCCTTGTCTTTATTTTTATTTCGTAAATAAGAACATTTATACACAATATTATTGCAAAGGTAATAAATTCACAAGAAATTTGTGAAGAAATTTTAACGAAAAAACAGAAACTGCAATTTCTTTCTTAATTTAATAATTTACATAATATAGTTCAATCAAAAGAATAAGTCTAATTAGTAAAAGGATAATACATCCTTATTTTTTTGTTTAATAGAATTCAATTTTTAGCTCCATTCACCATTCATATCATTAATAATATAACATTAATTAACATTATTCAAAAATGATAATGATTTTCTTTAATCTTAATGATCAAACCTCAAAGTAATTTCATTTTTAATTGACTTAAATTGATCTTTCCTATATATATGATAATAAAATGTAAATGGATACAATAAAATATTTAAAAAAAAAATAAAAAATTCACTCTATATTACCTTTATTGTAATAAGGAAATAACAATATATTAGAAATGGATTAAAATATTATATTATTTAACATTATTAAGTTCTTTAATTTTAGCCTTTAATTTTGTAAATTAATTTTGTTCTTTTCGAGCTGCATATTCATCATCACATGTTAACTTATTTTTTAGTCATTCTATCTTTCGTACGATCAGTTTTAAAGACAAAAAAAGAAAATTTTTCTTCTTAAACTTCGTCATCACAAAAGAAAAAAACTTCTTATATTTATTAAATTTATTTTACCGTATAGTAGCTACAATAATTAAGCTACAGTACAATAGTTTGTCCTACTTAAGTTTTTTGATCGTTTAAAGCATCAAATGCTTTAAAATCGTACGGAGCACTTTAACAAATTCACACGATGCAAAAACAAAGTTAAAATTTTTCAGTGAAAGTAAATGAAATACTCCTATTTCAATTCTAATTAAATTTAATTTTCAATTCTGAATTATATTTTATAAGTATGTATTCTATAAATTTCATAGATTTATTTCAAGGATCCTTTTTTATTTTAAATATAATATTTAAATCGTAAAAATAACGGTTTAATATAAAATTATACCATGCTGTTGTTGTTGTTTTTTATTTTCTTTAAATTTACCCCTATTAAATTTTATTGTTTTTTATAGACCCTATCAAAAACAATAATATACTTTAAAATTTTTTTTTTTAAATATTTTTCATAGTCGGCCATCAAACCTATCTAACGTTTTGTTTTTTTAATCATAAGATTCACAAAAAAAAATTTGAAAAAATGTGCCTATTAGTTTCACTCTGTCCGGCCGTCTGTTTACAAAACTTCTACACCGTTAAAGATAGAGAAAAAATTTTAACCATGGGTAGGTCTCATCAAAAAATTAATGTTGTAGAACAACTTTTTCATGTGGCCCCCTCCAATACAGTGCTACAGCCCCTCAAACTTTGAAAAAGTCCTATTTTTAAATGCGTATATCTCATGTTCTATTGAATATTTTTTCAAATTGAAAACTCCATTCGACAGGAATTTATATCAAAATTGTAGAATTCTTTTAAATTTAGTATTTAAATTTACTGTTATGTAAAGCCAAATTTTGCCTAATTTTTTTTACCGTCATAACTTCGGCACGCGTTTAGATAGAGACTTGAAATTTTGAGGAAAGAAAAAATGTTTAGAATTAGTATAAGTTTTTACATAATTTTTTTTTGTACCAGTCTCTGTTTACGACCTATTAGGGCTCAAAAATTGAAAATTTGTTATTTTTAAATATCTGTAACTTAGGCACCTGTACAAATTTTTCTTTGGCAAGACATAAAAATTAATGCTTCAATAATATATTTTTACGCGTGCTAACGATTTTTCTTAGTTATATATAGGGTTCCGGACTTACAGCCTTTCAAAATGCAAAAAAATTCTATTTTCACATATTTTGTTCTTATATGAAATTTTAAAATTTTGGTGCCTGTCACAATTCTAAACAGTTTGTATAATCTTTTGGCAATGTGCGGTTTAGATTTTGCCTTGTTTCTTTTTATTATGTCGAATAAATTATATAATAAGTGTTTTTTGTTTTTAGAAATTTTATTCTAATTATTCGTCCGTTTATTTTTACAAAAACTTTTTGAAAATGTTTTAATGAATTAAATAAATTTAATACACATAGGAGAGAATTATGTAACAGCACTTATGACCAACAGCATGATTAACTAAAAAACAATTGTCGACTATAAGTAAATAGTATATTTTCTATAAGAGTTGTTTATTAATGGATCCTTTACTGAAGTTAAAGTTAAATTTGTTTCTTATAACTAAAAACGTATTTAATGTAAAAGAAAAATGACAATTCGTAATGAAAAATACTTTAAATACTTTCTGGGCTTACTTTTTAGTTATAAGTTTTTTTTGTAAAACTGATTTTTTGTTTTACACAAAATAAAAATTTTAAAGTTTAAAATTAAATCAAAGTTAAAGTTTAAATTTAAACCAAATATTTGATTTGATTTGATTAATTAAATAAACTTTTAATATTAAAATCATACATTAATGACATAGAAATTTTAAAATTGAGCAATAAATATATTTAAATTGATTAGCAATCAATTAAAGACTGATTTTACAACCACTCTCTAAGCCACATCCTGAAAAAAAATTATTTTAAGATCGACAGAATTTTTTTAAATATAAAAAAAAGAGATAAAAAGCAGGGAAAAAGAAAATAAAAATTACAATTAGTTCAGACAATATAAAGGAAAGTTTTAAAAAATTTTTACTTTTCCCTAAATATTTTAGAAATTCAATTCTCAATCTTTTTAGTATTTTTCTTCAAAGTATTGTCCTAAAAATAAATAAATAAAATAATTGCAAATAGAAAGCTAAATATAAGTACCCACAATTAATTTATCTGAATATGAATTCATAAATTTACAAAATTAAGTTGAAACTTTTCCGTAATAATCGAAAATTTTCTTTATATTTATTTTTATAAATTTTTTACCAATTTAACATTTGATAACAAAATAACAGCATGGATTTTTTTAATAATATTAACATTTTAATTTTTTTTTCTTTACAGGTAATACAAAATATTAAATTGATTATCTTATCACAGTTCTGTTATATTTTTGTTTTATATATAAGGTATGTTTTTCATTAAAATATTATTAATAAATATGCAGAATCCTTATCCATAATAAAATATTTTACAAAATATTTCAAAAAATGGGATTTATATTTTTAAGGTCTTTTTTGGTTAACAAAAAAAGTAGTTTCTTTTTTTCAAAATTCTACTTAAGTTTTTTTTTACAGGTTCAGGTTCAGGTTCAGTATCTATAATATTTATTATATTTGTGCGTCATCTATTATCTTACACAAAAGTTATTTAATTCGTTATTCATCTTATATTGCGATAGCAAACTATAAATCAAACTGGAATAATGAAAGGAAGCCTACACAAATAGGGATCCACTGTAGAATGCTGAAAAACCTCGAATGAGTTGATGAAAATCAATACAGTCCCTTCAAACTTCTCAGAAAACGAGAACACAGACAAATTTTCCAAATCCACACTGGTCAAACCTAGTGTCGATATAAAATCAATAGGATTAACACACCCTATAGTGTAGCAAACGACTAAGCATTAGGCCAAATCTAAGACAAAAGAGAACTGGCTACAAAAGAAGGTTATCGAAAGGCTACAAAAGAAGGTTATCGCCGAACTGAAGAAAGAGAAAGAAAGTTCTAAAACTAAGCAAGACAGACCTCAAACTCTCTACCACTAAGGACTGCATCTCATGCTAAGGGTACACGTTGAAAGAATAGACAAAGCCGAAACAAGAATGTGTAGATGTTATGGGGAGGAGGAAAGGATAATATTACACCTGCCTTGCCAATTCCTGATGCTGAAATTCCAAAAGAAAGAACCTTGGGAAAGGGTTACTGAGAATATCTTTCCGAAGTGAGGGGGTTTGGCCAGATGACCATCATCCGATTTGTCATGAGAATTGACTGACCCGATGATACACTATTATAAACGACTATCTAAGGAGTTCGAGTAAAGAGCAGCTCGCTAGATCTAGGTGTAAATATAGTTGTGTATCGCTCCTACCAAACAAAAAGAATAATTATTACGATATAAAATACTAATATTGCAGATGAATTAACCGGGATTTAAATCCAAGACCTTTCGATTGGAAAGCCAACTAATTAATCAACACTGTAATAGTCAAATAATATATACATTTAAATGAAGTGGTAGATCGCACCAAAGGATCCAGGTGAAACCCAACATTATTACTATCTTCCTAAAGAATAATATGATAGTAAATAAATTAATATTTACTTTATAATTCGAATTTTGGATAATATTATAACAATATAATATTTAATTTAAAAATTAATATAACGAAGAATATACCTAAAAAAATTACTTGTTAATTTAAATTTCAAATCAAATATTAAAAAATTGCTATTTTAAATACCCTTATTTGAAAGTTTATTTGTTTATGATGTATACATATGTGCAAAAAAATATTTATTCGTATCTAGAAGATATATTAGTTATGATATTCAAATATATTATCAGATAATAAATTTTTTGGGACAAAAAACTGTAACTTCTGCAAAAAATTAAACCATGCGTTCACATATCTGAAATCATAATATATGCATACATATACATTGATAATAAAAATACAAAAAAAAAAAAAAAATGCATTGTTAAAGTGTTGTTATACCGACAAATTTTTTGATAATAATTTATTACCGTAACCAATTTCAAAAGGACTAAATTTTGAATTTATATACAATACAATGACCTGCAATTTTATTCAAACTTTTAATTTAAAATTATGTAATTTATGCTAATCTATAGAGTTATCCAATATATTTTTTATCTTTTTAGAGTTATCATGCATGAACTATAAATTGTACATAATGTGAATGATACATTTTACTTAATTCTATAATATTATCACTACAGTCACTCCACAAAAATTAAGTAACGCCAATGTACAAATCTAACAAACTTTAGATTTAATACAGTTTATATATTTTGATGGTAGGAATATACACAAAATCAGGAAATTAAAAACACAAACATAATTCGACTATTGCCAGAATTATTCTCTACTAATGAAAGCCAAAAAATTTTAGCTGTGGGTCCATTTTTAAGTGTGCAACCTAAAAAAAATAGAATTATTTTCTTTATTAAAGTATGTGGCTGACTAAAAGTAAAGTAAATAATTTGCAAAATAAATAAAAATATTTAAATTGTTCAAAAACTTTTTTAAATTACTGTATAAATTTAGTTTCATTTTTCAACATTGATATTTATTCAAATTAGCAACTATCTTTTGTTAAAATCCCATAATAAAATCCATTATATCCCACATGTCATTTACATTGCAAACTTTTTTTTTTTTTTGTTTATTATTATTTTTAATCGTCCTTCCAAAAAAAATTTTAATGAAAAATAAAAAAAAAAATACAGTGTACATTGTATTTGGAGAAAAGTTAGTTATAGATAAAAAGTAAGTTGATTAAAGGAAGCACTTTAAATTTTTTCATGAATTTAAAAAAATTTTATATGTTCAAAATAAATATGAATTTCATAAATATTGTGCATTCATCGGTAAATTAAAATTTTCCTACTTCTTAAAAAAAATTATCTAATAATTACTTTAAAAATTTTAGTATTTGGCTTCGCAAATTTGGCTCTCTAGTATCAATATTTAATACAAAGAACATGTTTGCACAAGAAACCAAAAGTGTTCTAGCTCACATAAAAAATATGCGGGGTGCTATAAAACTGTTAGGGCTAATAAAAGGTTAATAAGGTTAATAAAATGTTTAGGGCTTTATTTCACATTCAGATGCAAAATAAGACCTTATTTCTAAAAAGATCTTATTTCTCAAATGTTGCAAATGTTCTGTAAGACTTTAAGGGGTTATTTCTTAATTAAAAGATTCACCTAATATGATTATATGATTATATGATTTTATATAATATGTATATCCGAGATTTTTAATTAGAAACAATTTTATATTTGATAACAAACCGAGGGTATTACCTATATCCAGAGTATGTAGATATTTGTATATACGAAATTTTGAATTAAGAGCAATATTAGAGTTGAACTCTGTAAAAGGGGTATAATTCTGATCTTGCAATCAACTGTAAAATCTTTCCTATTATTTCCTGATACGAAACACCTGCTGAACAAATTTGAACACCTAATTGAAAATAAGATTTTGTAACCACCTCTAAAATTCTTCCTAATTACTTTTTACATACATTAATATTTACATATTAAAATTTAGAATTTAAAATCTAATAATAAAAAGGATTTGTATCCTGCGACCAAAGCCTTATTTCTCATTGTAGCCTTAAAAGTTTTTATTTACAAAAGATTTTATAACATCCCATCTCAAAATCCAGCCATTCGGACTCAAAAAAAATCAAATAAAATTTTGATATTTTTATAAAAATTACATTTAATTGAACCGCCTCTACAGTGAAAAAAAAAAATAAATCTTCGTTTCAAAACATTAATTGTGATATCTTTTCAAATATAAGGTCGAATGATGAAAAGAAAAATACTTTATAAAATAATTAAAATGAATTATTAAAAGGACAGATATACAAAATGAAAATAACACATTAATGATCCAAAAAAAAAAACAAAAACAAATAATAAAACCTTTTTAAAAAAGATACAATTTAAAGTTTATAGCCAAAATATGAATTTTAATATCTATAGACCTACAGTCACACTCAAAAAATTATATTAATTTTTTTTGTAATTCTCAACAGAGATTTCTGTCAAATTAAATATTCTAAATATGAGTGATTAGTCATTATATATTTTACAATATATAAGTAATGAAGAAAAAAAAAGTAAAATTTTACCTTTAGGTGGTATATTTTTTCATTGAATTATTTCGCGCAATTAAGGATTCTAATTAAAAATATTCCCCATAGAGAGCTTTTAAATAGGGATTAATTTTTTTTTTTATTTTTTTTTTTTTTGTTTATTTATTCTTTTTTACTTTTTCCTTTAACTTTATGGAAATTTTTATAAATTTTTGTCAAATTTAATTAACCTGGGTGTATGAATACATATTAATATATGTAAATTCAAATCTCTATATATAAATATTTTAATTTTAAGTTTATCTAGGCATTATAAAGATTTAATTACAGAAAAATTTTTTGAATATTTTATTACATACTTTTTATGTAAAAGTAGAATAAAATTATTATTATTATTATTATTAATATTAGTGTTAAAAAAAGAAACACAAACCAGTAAACTATGAAATTATTTAATTTATTTTATAATTATTCAACATACGTTTAAGTTAAGTTAAAAGATCAAAAATTGTCACTTAAATTAAATGGAAAATATACAGGATAACGTAATATGATTTTATTTTGTAAAATTTATTTGGAAATATTACAACTATACTTTGAAACTAAATCAACTTTGGTTTTAATTTTGAAGATAAAATAAACGGAGTTGTTGTTTTTTTTTCCAGACTGAAAAGTCAGAAAAAGATTGAGAAGGTGACCAAATGCATGTGGGAGATAAATGATTTTAGCAGTCTACAACAAAATTTAATTTTAATAAATATTCTTCTTTCAAAATTTACTTTTTCAAAATGTTTTTATTCAAAACCTTCGTTTTTGTAAAATTTCTTTTTTTTTTTGTTGTAACTTTCCTTTTTCAAAATCTCTTTTATTCTTTTGCATATATATTAAAATAGCAAAGAATTAAAAACAAAGCAAAATCACAAAATTAAAACTCAAAAACAAAAATCCGTGAAAAAATATTTTCTTCCTAAAATTTTTTTCCCCTCCTAAGGGAGGTAGGAATCTTCCTTAGTCAATATAATGGGATGAAACCCCTACCTGCTAACGCAAGTATATTGGGTAGGGGATAGGAAAGGATCGCATTCGCAAACACTGGATTGGGAGTGGGAATATAAGGAAACAATGAATCCGCCTATTATTATTACTATTTTGCTAAGAGTGGCAATAGCCAACAGTTACACCATGCAGTAGTATATAACACCTTCCTGCATGAAGTTGCTATGATTATTTTTGTATTAGTATTACTTATTAATATTATAATTATTTACAGAGAAGTCAGGGCCATCAGGGGATTACAACGTGCAGTAGTGTATAACACCTTCCTGCATTATTAATATTTTTCCCATTATTATTATTTGTTATATTGAGAGTGTATTGCTACATAGAGAGTGTATATACATACTCTGAAAAAATCGTATAACCCGAATTTTATAACATACTCTAAAATTCCTACTAATTTTTTTTCATACATACATTTTCCAACAAGCAAGCAATTAAAACAGTAGGAGCATATATTTAGATTTGGAATTTTGAAATTTGAGATTTTCATTACTTGGGGTTCTTTTTTTTGGATTTTTGTTGAGCTCCCGATTCGAAAATTGAAGCAACACTTGCTAAACAAATTATTGGAGTCTTCATTTTATACCAACTTCTAAGATCCTTCAAGTTTTTTTTATTATGAAAAAAATGAGATTTTTTCTTAAAGAAGGATGTTTTATAGCAAAACGAGGAAATTTTTCAAAAAAAATTTTAAAAATGAATTTTTTGGAAAAAAAAGAAATGTAAATTGTACAAATGGAGATGAATAAAAGTGATATTTCATTTGGCTCCCAAGTTCCGAAACTATTATAACTCCGTATTTGTACTGTATTTACTATTTCTTGAAAAACAACTAAAATTTCAAGTTTGGGCTTTTATGTATAAAAATATATCAGAAGAATGATATACATATATATATCTATATAGTATATAATATATATGTATAAAACAAAAAATTTACTACAATTTGGAGATGTTTATGAAACAAGTTTTAGCTTATGTCAATATATAATAAAATATTGAGTTGAAACACATATATATATATATATCAATTTGTTGTAATTTTGAAAAATTATCTGCATTTTCAAACTAGATACTATATAATCACATTTTAATATTAAAAAATTTTGATTAAAATTAATTTATTCCCATTCCATATCTATATATCAGAGTCAAAAGACATACATAATTTTTGAAAGAATTTAGTACATCAATCATTATTAGCATTGCTTAAACAAGAGAAATTTTTACAAGAAGGGATAGGGTAAATCTGAAAATAAAAAAAATGGACAAATAAAAAATCTATTATTTTCTTATTGAATATTAGATACTATAAATTCAAAATATTCCTATGTTTTTAACTTAATATTCACTTTTTAAATCTTTAACTTTTTTAATCTATCATTTAATTCATATAATAGGTACTTATAAAAATATACAATTATACCTTCTATATTACCTATTAAAACCAGGAAAAAAAATTTAATTAAAAATTAATTAAAACTAAAAACTCAAAACAGAATTTTCTTTTTTAACTATATCTACATAATATTATATATATTTACCCTTCTCGATCAAAATGTTTCAAAAATTTTTTGGAAAACAAAAATTTGAGAAGGACGAGATGAACTAACAGTTTTTTTTTTTTTTTTTTGTAGCAATCAATTAAATGCAATCAATATTAATATGAAAAGAGAAAGATATCAAATATTGGTCCTTTCTTAACAAGGCTATATATTATGTAAATCCATATATATATTAAAGTACTATATATATGCATATAATACAGATAAATTGATTTTATTTCCCATAACCATTAAAAAAAAAAAAAAAATTTTCCTTTTCAATTTTTCAAAGTATACCTTTTCCAATAAATAATTGAAAAATAACTCTAGATAAACCTTGAAAGGCAACCTTTTATCAATATAATACTAACGTAACGTAACGTATATAACGTATATTTTATAATATAGGTATTGCATGGTATCACCTATCTTATAAAACTGTGTAAAAATTTGTACACCCCAAAAAATTACCACTTAAATATTTTATTGTATTTCTTTACCTAGAAATCAATTTGTTTTGTTTTTTTTGGTTTTTTTTTTTTTTTGCTTCTTTGAGCATGTTCTATCACTTTTTATTATTTTGTTTTGTTATTATAAAAAAAAAAAAAAAAAATTGGTTTAAAAAGGGTACTTCCAACAACAAAATAACATTTAAAATATATAAAAATAATAATAACAATAATAATATTCAAAATATTATCGTTACAGTAATAATGGTTATATAAACAGCACCTTAACTTTTACTTTATAATCGTTATTAATAGATAAAAAGTATTCAAATATTATTATCCTGAAAGTATGCAATTAAATTCGTAATTTTCAATTATGTTTACTGAAGGAATTTTTGTGTTTTGCTTCTTTTTTTTTTAACCCAATTTTACCTTTAGTGTTATATTCTAGGTACTATTAGTTTTTGATTTTTTAAAAAATAAATGAAAATAAAGTACATATAACATTTATGTACTTTATATATATTTAACAAAAACATAATGATTTCAGCATTGTATACTTTTCTCCTGAAGGATTTTTATACGTATTCATTTTTACATCGTTTTATTTTAAATTTATTAAATTCATTGAATCTCTTATTATTTTGATAATGAATTAAAAGTATTAAGTTTTAGTATTTTTGATATATGTTAAGACGATGATTTTTTGCCAGTAACTATTTCTTAATATTATTAAAATCTAAATTAGAAAAAATCAACTTGCCCTGCATTAGTAGTTTTAAAGCTTAACTCTTAAAGATAATCCACTTGAACATTTTAAATTTACATTTGCCATTTACTGAGACGATTAAAAAGTAAAAGAAGTGAAATGTTGTCCTTGCGTAACTTGTTCAATAGTAACAAAGTTCTACTCTTTTAGTGGGATGTCAAGCGAAGAAATTAATTATCCATTATATGGAAATGAAGAAAATGTCAATACTTAATTATCTGAAGACTTTCATCAACTTAAACATCAAATAAAGAATAATTTCCGTTAATGCTAAACATGCTTTCTAGTTATCACTGGAAAAGCTACACAAATTAAAAGAAAATTTAATATTTCTATGGTATACTTTCTTTATCAATGTCCTGTATTATTTAAACCCATATCTCATGTATCTCTAAAATGAGTTCTTTGACAGACTTCATGATTTAATAGAGTTATCATTATTAGCCTTAAACAAATACACTATGAAAACCGAATAATTTAAAAATAGAAGATTGTTTATTTAAGGTTTAAAAAAAACCAGATTAAGTTGTTGATATTTCGTCACCAAACTGCTTATTCTATTTACCTACCTTACAAAATTCAACTACTTTAAAAGGAATTAAAATAAAGAAAAACAAAAATATTATAAAAATGTATAACAGTCAGACAAATAAAAAAGAATAATTTATCAAACATTGTCATGGCAACATAAAAATTTACCGATTAAAAGATTGAAAAAAAAAATATATTATATCACAATATTTTTTCTCAATGGTTTTTTCTTTTTTTTTATAGACAGAATGTAAAATAACTTTGTAAGAATACAATATACTGTTGTCAAAATTTCAGGCTTGTCATATAAACGACAGAAAGATAAAATTAATTTTGACAGCGCCTTGAACATTTAAACGTTTTTTTTTTTGTTTTTTTTTGTTTTTGTTGTTCTGGTTTTTTATTGTTATTGCTATTGCTATTTAGTCTTATTCAATGTTCTTTAGTGTTCCTTAGTGTTCCTTGGTGTTACCATTTTAACAACCGTTTATGTTTTTTATTAATATAAATACATTACATATATACTATTATTTATATGAATACAGAATACAATAGATTATTGAATGGATTTAATATTTTTTTCTTAGTTTTTTGTTTTTTTTGTTTTTTTTATGTGACAGGATATAGTAAGAATAATGTTTATATAAATTTAGAGACAGTTATGGTATATTACAATATGCGGTTGATTTTTGAGTAGACAAAAGATTTGCTTCATCGTTTAATACATTGAAATATGGCTAAGTTGTTTTAAAAGTACGTTAATTGTTTACTGGTTTTCAGAGTTGAAAAAAATATGTATTAACTGTATTTAAATAGAGAAGAACTGCAACAATAGAGGAAGAAATCTACAAAAGCTCATTATAGAACAATAAGAAGAAAAGTATATAAGAAAGGTTAAAAGATAGGTATAATTTTGAATTTAAGATAAATTTTGAAAAACTTTAAACTTTTAAAAGAAAGCCATTAAGCACAAAAAAAAATTATTAAAATGAAAATTTAGAAAACAATAATAAGATTTAACATGCAAAGCTAACATTGTAAACAATATAAGCTTTAACATGAATAAAAATTGCGTGGAAAGGTTTGCGTCTTATATTATACAATTACTGTAAATAAAAAGTAATTTTAGAATTGCGATGACATTTATACAAACGATAAATAACGTATTGTTTAAACCAGATTTTGTCAAAAGAATTGTTGAAAACTCATATTGTTTTTATTTGAATTAAAAGTTTTTTACCAAAAATTTATTTACCAACTTTTAAGCTGATCTATCCTTATGATATTTATCCTTAAGACTGCTTAATGGTGTTATATATAATTAATTTTGCAATTTTGCATAATCTTTTATTTGAAGTCTATCGTAAATATTATTTCCAAAAGTGTTTTGACATTTAACCACAAATATTACCTGTTACATAGGTATAATAATATTTCATTCATTTTTTTTGGTTCTTATTTCATTTCTGATATTTTATCATTTTATATCGACCACAAAACCCAAAAAACCAATACGTTAATTTCATGTTAAAAATTTTACTTCATGTATTCAATGTATACAATATATGTATATGTATATATATTTATTTTGGAATACTGAGAATTATTTAGTTTATGAGTTTTTTTTTATCCCAAAATCAACGGAAAATATTCTTTCATTTTTTTGTAATCAATAATACAAGGAAAATTGATTATATTATAAGTTAAAAGAGTATATTTAAGAGTTAATATTAATAAATAAGAATGCTAAGTTATTGTTATAAAACAAGTAATATTTTGACTTCTGCTACCACACGACTTTAATTTACCTTAATTTTTGTAACATCCTGTATCATTTTGTAAAGCTTAAGTCATTGGGTAGTTAACGTTTACAAAACCCCACCACAGAGTCACAGTTCCATAAATACATTTCTAAAAGTGATGTTTTTGAGAATTAAACAATTTTAAAATATCTAAAGAACGGATTTTTAAAAATTTCAATACTTTCCTAATATTTAATTATAACATAAAGTAAAAATACTGATCTTATAAACAATATGAACGTATTTGATTATTAACTTCCCAATGTCCACCCATTCGTTTGCCTGTGTACAAAATGTCTGCCCAAATTAAAATAGAACAATGAAATTTTAACCATGAACAGGTCTCATAATAAATAATTGATATTGTAAAAAAAAACCTTTTTTAAGTAGTTCCACTAATTTCCTATTTACTGTCCATCAAATGTTTATATCTCAAATTCTGCCCTACATTTTTTCAATTTAAAAATTTCAAACGACAGCAAATTTCTTTTCATTGTGTTACATCATATTTGGCAAGATTTTGGTTCTTCTGTATCTCCGGAACGCTTTTAGTCACAATCTTTAAATGTTGTGAGGAGGAAGGTTTTTGTACGTAACTTCAGATAAAATGTTTGTTCTTTGCTCTGTTTAAAAACTATTAAGAGGCAAAAAATGAAAATTTTCTATTTTGTAGACACTTGTAACTTGGACACCGGTGCAAATTTATTATAAGTATAAGATTTAAAAATTAAAGCAAGAATATTATATTTTTACATATATTATAAAGGTAAGAACATTATAAAGGTTTAAATTAAAACGGAAAGCAATGACTCTTGTCAATGTCAATTTACAATTTTTTCTTACATACAAAATTCTGAAAAATTACAAATTTTATTGCAAAAGTAGTAACAATTTTAGAATCCATTTTATTGACACTGTGCCCCTTTGAAAACGTTGATTTTCACATATGCGCTTGTTTATATTACAATGTTCTTGGGTAAAAGTTTTAAACTTATTTACACATTTTACTTTTTAAATTGCTGTTTTATTTATAATTCTTATTATACACAATTTATATGAAACAGAATTACAACTCTAAATTGTTGTTTAAATTATTCAAAGCTCGCAATTACGAAATTTAATTGAGAAACCCCTTTAAAATAATTTGATACAGTAAATAAACATAAGCTCACCAATAAAAGTAATAACTATATAGGCTCATTATAAAATATTCTACTCTTCAAACTTTCAAAAAGTTCTAAAAACTGATTTCTTTAAAAAATCTTTCATTAAAAGTGTTCTTAACACAAAATAAAAAACATTGCAGAAAGCAGCATACTGCAAAATTACCTAAAATATTCTCACTTCGTTATATTTAGTGACCGTCCAAAATTTCAACTGAAATAAAACTTAAAAAAAAAATTTTTATATTTGCTACAAAGTATATTTTAACTACTTATACAAGACAATAGTCTAGCAGTTAGAACAATTTGGATCAAAAAATAATTAAATTTTCAAGAAAATTTCAAAGTGAGTTTCTTCATCTCTCAATTGAGCAAAACTGAAATTTTCATCTAATAGGAAAGTATGCTTTAATTATTTAAAAGATACAAATAGTAAACAACAAAACAACCAACAAATAAATTATTTAATATAATTCATAATAAAAAAAATTTCATTACAAAAATCTTTTTTATAAAAATAAATGTTTTCATGACATTTCCTTTACCAACAATTCCATCCGATTACAATTTTCCTTTTCAAAGAATCAGTTAAGACTAAAAAGTTGCTAAGATTAAATAAAAAAATTGCTAGGCGGTTAGAAAAAAAAAAAAACTTCAATTTTTCTTAGCACTTCTGATCTTTTTAAAAAGATTTGAAGTTTTTTTTTTTTCTTTTTAGATGAATCAACTTCTTATATGTGTTTAAGAACATTAGAAAGAATGATTTAAGAATCGACTTTTACTGGTTATTTTTCATTTCATTGATTTTTCCTTTTTTCCTTTTTTTTGTTGTTTTTTGTTTTTTTTTTTTTGTTTTTCTGTTTTTTACTTTCTGACTTTCTTTATAGTAATTTTTCAATTTCTATTTTAAAATTTCAAAGCTCTTTTCGTGTGGTTGTTTTCACCACAAAAAAAAAAAAATTTTTTTTCTTAGAAAGAAGAATTTAGATAAATGACAGTCTTACATTTATTCAAGCATACATGTATGTAAGTATATATGAAATAAACTTAAATAATTTCAAAAATACAACAAGAATGATGAATTCAATTATCGAATGGTTTAGGAATATTAATATCTTCATATATCAGTCACATCATACTATATTTTAATATATTATATAAATAGATATAAAATAAATAATATATAAAATTATAGACAGTAACCACATAAACACATAAGAAAATATATATATTTTTTTTTATTTTAAAAATATGTATATGTATTAAAAATTTCAGAAGGATTACATTGCTACATTTAAGGGTTTTTATTTTTTTTTTTATTTTTTAGGTTCACCTAAAAAGCGGGATGTTAAATGTCATTAAAAAAAATTTATTGAAGGATAAAAAAAAATCTTTAAAATAAATAAATTGGGGTACAAAAAAAAAATAAAAATAAACTCAAATTATTTAGTTTTTTTTTTATTACGAATATGAAAAGGATAATGTTTGGTTCTAACCATTTAAAATTATTTATAATGCAGTAAAATTTAAAAGCCCCTTTTATAATTCCTTCAATTTTAAAAATAATTTTTTTAAAAAAATATTCAAAATAGTAGTTGGATCTTTAAGGTTATTTTTGACAAAATATTTTGTATAACAAAAAAAAAAACGGAAAATTTCTATTCGATATTATATATAATGATTAACGAATTATCTCAACCGAATAAATGTTTAAAAATTGTTTAAAAATACAAAAAAAATGCTAAATAAAATCATGGAAGTGAAAGAATATGCAATTTTTTATGCAAATTAAAAGAATTTAATGTTAATAATGGAAAAACTATAAACCATTGTAAAAATAAAATTGTAAATACATTTCTTAAAATGACTAAAAAAATATATATATACATCTTTCTATTCTTATGGATTAGTGAGAATCTTCAACAAATACAAAACCTCATCCGATCTCTAATAAAAGTATTTGAGCTGACTAACTCATAATTTTTTGTTAACGTTTTTCTTTTAATGTATTTTATATGCTTTTCCTAATGAAATCTGTACTATTACGCTATATCTAAAGATATCATTCATTTTCTTTTAAGCACTTCTCTACTAATCTGATTTTCTATAAGTTAAGCGACTTTTATATATATATACCATTCTAGACAAGCTTTATATTTTATGACAGATCTGTTTATTTCATCTATAACTTTGGAAATTTCTAAATCTCTATGAATATCACTATTACGAACATACGTGGACCTTATTTTGAAAATTTTGTACAACCTTAGAGATAAAGCCCATTAACACTTTATTAAATATCGTTAATTTAAAATTAAGATCTAGGAGCCAATAATTTTCTCTGCATTTATTATCTAAATTTATTTATATCTTTTTAATGTGTTCGTTACACCTTAGCTTCACATATAGTGCGATTTATATGTATTTTTAATATATATTACTATACAAAATATATTTAATAAACATTTCAAAAGAACATTCAAAACACGTGCAATTAACCTAAAATAAAATTTATTTAAAAAAAAATGATCGTTTATTTTAAAATTAAAATTCAATTGACCGGAAAAATATATTTAAAATTGCAAATTTCTTAATAAAATTAAGAATAATTTCAAATTAATCATTTCAAAACCAGACAACTAAAATTAAATTTATATATTGATAGTTTTTGGATATATGCCAAGATTGCAACAAGTAGTGTATAATCACGAATAAATTTCATGCTATATCAATACAAATAGTAAAATAAAATAAAATAAAACAAAATTAAAGATATAATCATTTATTATTTGGATGTAAAAAAGTAGGCAAAAAAAAATTAATTTTCCTTTAAAGAAAACTTATTCTTCCTTTGTGGTTTACAACAACAAAAATATCAATAATTAGTGCTAGTTATTGCTAAAATTTTTTGAACACAAAATGATATTATAATTTAAGAAAAATACCGGATTTTCTTTTATTTCTATGACCATCTTTAACAATTAAATTATTTTCTTTGGCATAAATAACATCCCAAATACATAAATAAATTCCAAAAATCTTAAATAATAGAATAAGATATTTCTTGCAAATTATTTTCTAATTTGGCATTACTAAAACCCTTAAAATAAAATCAATTAAATTACTTCATGACCCCAAAAAAAAAAAAAACAAATATTTAAAGTAGAAAATAAAAATCTGTTATCGAAATTCATAAAAATTTGGAATTTAATGGTTTTTCTTTTTTGAAGAGAATAAATCATAAAAGATTTTTAAAGCTTATATGATTTATTAATTCTTGGTAAAAATTATTAAAAGGAAAAACAAAAAAAAAATCTAATACACTTTCATTGAAAATATGATTTGTACGATAAAGTAACTATAGGGTTTGATGAGTAATCTATACAACTTAAATAAAGTTACACTTCAATAAAAGTTGTAAAAATTAATGTTTAATTAAAAAATTAAATATAAAATATTGGTATAAAACTTTGAGACAAATTATCATTAATATTAGTGGAAAGTTTGCAAAGGAAATTCATAATACCAAAACTACCTAAAAATTGTTAAAAAAAAATGTTCAGTTAAGTATTTGAAAAATTGGATATACTTTCGCAAAGGGGTTACGAGCTCTTAAGATGACGTCATCATATAACGGTACTTTATATCTGAATGTTTGCGAATATAAGATCGATGCCACCATATAGTGTCCGAAACATGCATTATAAAATCTTCTTAGCATTTTGCGGTATTTTACTTAAACCGTTATATTTTATCATTACGACGGTACACAGACATCAGTATACAATATCTCAGAATACGGTAGCACCAATTAAAATGAAACAAAATGTATATTAAATATAGTATTATGCTCTACAATATTGTCGAAAATTGGTTCCTGTATACTGACAAAGTATTTTTCGGCCTCTGGATGATGGCGCATCGGTCCTAATGGCATATGTATTCAGAAACTTGGATATATAAAGTACCATTTTGTGATGACATCATCTTAATAACTCGAAACTCCTTTGTGAAAATTTATCCGAAAAATAAATAATGTAAATTAATAACTTCCAAATAAAAAATAAAATTTATAATATTAAAAATATATCAACAAAACCTCTAATTAAAAGGTTATTAAAAAATATCAGAAAGATAATTTTACTTAAATGAAAATAAGATTATAAAGTACCTATATTGTACATAAGTCCTTTGCAGAATTTTTTTTTTAAACTATTTAAAATAAGGAACATATTATACTGGTTTCGAAAATGTTTAAATTAACAAATCTTGGACTTTGTGTCCTAGTCAGAAAAAAATCATCTATTCTTACGAATCGAATTAATTTATATCATACTGTATTTAATATGTTTTAATGTTTAAAAACGATTTTTTTTTTTTTTTAATTAAATCTTTTAAAATTTTGCAGAAAACCCTAAAAAAAACTGAAATTTAAAAGTCTTAAAAAGCAAAGAAAAAGGACTCAAAAATACTTTATTCCTAAGATAATATTACAATTTAACTAAACATAAGTATTTTAAGTTTTCCATTTTTTTATATAATTTAAAACTTGAAAATAATTTTATACCATTGGTTAAATTAATAAATAAATAACTGCATAATATTTAAAAAAAAATAATATTATTTAACGTATTCTTTTTATTCTTATTATTTTGGTAGAATCCCTACGGTTTCATTAATTATTAATGATCAATAATATAACGTTTGACATTTTTCTTTATCTTACTCTTTCTTATAAAATATATTTATTTTTAAAAATTATTACTAGTATTTATCTTCTCAGGTTGTCACTGAATAAACAATGATTTCTTAGAAAAGAAAATCCATTTTAAAAATTTAAAACATAAATTTAATCAAAAATATTCCTACAATAAATTCTAAAAATAACCACCAAATTTAAATAAATTAAAATAAAGAAAACTTTAAATTTAAAACTACACATTTACTTCGTCTATAGTTTTATTGAAATTCTTTAACTCTGCTATTGCCAATAAATAAAGAAAGTAAGAAAAAAACGAGGAAGAGTGCGAGTAGAATAGACTGTGTCAACTCTGCTCTGGGATACTCGTATGAACGTAATATATACTTGATGTTTCCATAAAAGTTATGATCATCTTTTGTAAGATTTCAGATGCCTCGTTTCATTAACTTGCGAGATGTGCAAACTGCCTGAACCTGCTACTCTAGCACAACCAAATTTTACAGAAGTTGTTAGTATGCAACTCTACATATTTTCATGAAATTTCGGATACCTAGCTGAATTATAGACACTGAGTTATTTTCTTTTAAAAGGGAGTTGTATGGCAACTACTCGAACCTGTCGCACCAGCACAACCACATTTTACAGAAGTTATTGCCATAAAACTTGATCATCATTTGTAAGATTTCAAACGCCTAGCTTTATTAAATTCCGAAAGATGCAAGAAGCTTGAACCGATTTCTTTAGAACAACCACACTTTACAGATATTATTGGCCTGTAACTCGACACCATTTTGCAAAATTTCAGATACCTAGCTTTAATAGATACTGAGTTCTTTCCACATAAAGAAAGAAGTTGTATGGCAGCTACTCAAACTCGGCGGGCATAAAAATAATACTACACTTAAATAGCGAAACTAACAGTTTTGTAAAAGTGACGTAAAAAAAATTTCAGCCTCCTAGCTCCTTTATTTTTTAAGTTATCGTGCGGACGGTCGGACGTACATGGCTTCATCGACTCAGAATTCAATTCTGAGCCGATTCATACCTTTGCCACTATATCCAAATCGACTCTTTTAAAGTGTCACAAACGTAATGGCAAATTTATTATACCCTTGAACATATTGTATACGGGTATAATAAAATAAAATTTTTTAAATGTAAGTCACTTAAATACATAGGACATATGGCAAAAAAATAATAATTTTGGTACATATAAAAGGCAAATAAAATCTATACAATATGATCAATTAAAGTTTAAAATAACCTGAAACCATTAAAAATGAATTATCAGATAAAATTAAACAGATTGTAAGTCAAAAATAATCAGACTACATATTATAAAATAAAATACATTGTATTCAAAATTACTCACCTTAGTAACTGATTCAATCTTGCCCGATATATGCATCATATCATATTTTATCTAAAAGTAGAATAGGAAGAAGAAAATTTAAATAAAAATTTTCAAAAAACATTAATGAAACATTGTGTTATATATATATAAGCTTTTTAAAGGAGTACAATTTCAAAAAGACAATAAAAAAACATTTTACATCGCTTCTACTAGACAACTTAAATTATGTTTACTTATATGATGACCACTTTTACAATAAAATATATAATTTTTCTTTTTATGTAAGAAAAAAATGTGAAAAATTCAGAGGCATTTTCTTCAGTTTATTAAGTATTACGTGTAAAAAAATATTATTGAAAATATTATTTTAATTTTTATTTGAGTTTTACTTACTTATTTCTATAAATTTATAATTTTCGATTTCTTTAACCCCGAGTAGCTCTTGAACGGGAAGAAGTACATTTTTTTTTTTTTTTCAAAAAAAACAAAAATCTTTCTTTTCTCAAAATTTTCATGTTCTGTCTAAAAAAGCTTCTGGGATACCAAAGAATAAACATTGTTTTCACATAACGGTAAATTTACATAATTTTGATTATTAATTAACGGTAATTTTACATAAATTTAAAAAATTATATAATTTTGTTTTATTGATTTATTATTCAAAATATTTCATATCGTTTGACGGTTTTAGATTCAAAAAAATATTATACAGAACTTTAGATATAAATATTTGAAAATAGTGGTGAGTTAAATTATAATGGTGATCATTACGGGCTGTAGCTCCGTAATGAAATACATATAAGAAATAAATATATGAAAAAATTATAAAACTAAATCCGGATTATGCAAAAACAAAAGTTATTCAACTACATTAATTTTTTATTGAGACCTAGCCATAGCTGACAGAAAGACGGATGAGCAACGTTAAACTTATAAGCAAAGTTTTAAAATTTTTTTATTTTTCAAAAGGCAAAATCATTAAAAACCATTAAATAAAATAAAAAACAATGTAATTTACTAAAAAACAATTATACAGTTTTGAACTTATAACTCAACTCCTATAAAAAAAAACATTTTGTAAAATTAGAGCATTTTTCGGTTATATATATTAGACAATGTCGACATAAAAATTTTTAAAATATATAATTGAAAAAAAAAATGAAAATTTTATTATTATTTTATTTTTTTTATTTTTATTACATTTTTTTTCTTTGAAATTTGAAGAAAAAGAAAACAAAAACCAAGCATTCACTTTTGTATTAAACTGAAGAATAACATAATTTTTTAAGCTGAAATATAAGTTGTTGAACGATGCTTTAATAAAAAATATATATATATATATATATTAATGTGCCTACATGTATTAAAACTAGTACTTACTTTTATAAACTTATGAATTAATACCTTCAATCTACATTAAAATGCTTTTACTTATGTATGTTTTCTGCATTGCATAATTTCAATAGCTCTTCAGAATGTTTTGATTACACTAAAGGATTAAAAAAAATTGTTATGTAGTTTTCGAAATTTTCTTTTATTTTTCTTCCCTTAACATAATTACAAAATAATTAAAAATTAAAAATTTTTAAGCGTAAAGAATGTATGTTTAAATATACTTCGTATTTTTTAACACTCATAATAAGTATAATAATATAATCTTAAAATAGCAAATAAAAATTTTTAAGTGCATTTTATATTCAAAAACACTCTTACAAATAAATTATTCATTACTTTTTAATTATTAAATTAAAATTACAAAATATTTAATATTTAATTTAAAACTTAAAAATTATTTTGTTTAAAATTTATAATTTATAATAAATTTTTAACACTAATTTGTTTTTTTTTTTTTTAATATCTAACACGCACTTAAACTATAAACTCATTCTTACTGGAATTGAATTTTAACTGACAAAAACTGACAAATGGCAATTGATTAATAATTACTGTTATGTTTTCAATAACATATAATTTAATAATTGTTCATTTAAAGTTTGATTCACTTTTTTTTTTCTTTTTCTAGAGTGAAATTAAAGTTTGATAACAGGCTCAAAGATTAAAATTATGTTTGATTGCTTGTTTGATTGATGCAAAATTGTTTAACCTAATTCTAATGGTTTAATGTTGTTTATAACTTAATTGAAATATTTTAGTACTGATTTAAGAGAAATTTAATTTGTTTTTTTAAAGGCGCTATGAAAAGAGAGAGTTTTTTTTGAAATTATAATAACAGAGAAATGTTTTTATTACATTTTAAAGCGGATTGTCAATTTGTTAACACTAGACTTTTTATTAAAGATTTAATAAGAGAGAATTTAAGTAACATTTAAAAAATTTTATGGTGTCAGTTTAGAAATTAAGTTAATACAAAATTCTTTAAATAAAATACATACATAGTATATTATGTATGAATGAATTTTGATAAGTACAAATGTACTTCAAATAGAATATTTAATTTTATTTGTGACAATCTTTTTATTTCAGAAGAATAAATTATTTAACAGCTTTATCTAGTTAGAAATGGTAATCTGTTTTCATTGTGGGTCAATGAGAGATTGATTTTTTATTTGAATATAACCTAAACGCAGTTGAAACACGAAATCTTTCTATTGAAATTCGCTTGTACTGTGCTATTTCTCAGATACAAATTTTGAAATTTCAATATATTTTGATTAAGGAATGAAAAATATTATTAACAATTATAATAGTAAACATAAAAAAGATAAATAGGGAAAAAATAAATACTAAAACTGATGAATTTTCTTTTTTGTTCTGCTAGTTTAGTTTTATATGTTAGTTATACATATTACACGTATAACTAAATTTAGATGTTCCTCATTTGACACTTGTACGTTTAAATATTTATTTTTACGAGTTTTCAACGCATTGTTTTCCTAAAATATATTGTGATCAGAATAAAGTTCAATCTAAAAGTTTTTTAAAAAAATACCATTACATATAAAATAAAATATCAATGAAAAAGAAGATAAGGTTTTTAATAAGCTAAGTGGAGTTATACAGTACACCTAATATATCAAATATCAACGTTGGAAATACATATTGAAATTTTAAATAAGTTGAAGATATTTCTAATAAAACAGAATTTTGTTAAAAAAAGAAATACTTATATAAAGAACAAAAATCTTGAATGTACAGAAAAACAAAAGAGACTAAATCTCTATAATATGCATAATTTAATTTGTATCAAGCACAGTTTAATTATTATTATAATTTAGTTTAATAATAAGGAGTTACTAATATCGTCGACATTCTTGACTAAAAAATGGAAAAAGATTCACATAAAACAAATATTTCAATCAGACAAAAAAAAAAACACATAGACCATTTGATACTTTGAAAAAGAAAAAGAAGATTTAAAAATCTCCGAGAAACATTTTAAAAATACGTATTGCTATCGAAACTGCTGAATTAATGCAAAATTTAAAGCCTAAAATCAAAACATGTCAAAAAGAATCGAAAACTATAAAAATAACTGAAAATTATAAAAAACTGTCTTCGTTTTGTTGTTTTTTTTTTTAAGTTTTTAATAATTAAATAAACTAAAATTGAAACACCAAGTAGCATTGTTAGAATTATAAAGCCCAGGCAAAATTAAAACTTTAAGATTAGAAAAATATTGACATACTTCATTATACTTAATATTATTTATTGTTATTATATTAAATTTATATCTTTTTTTAATAATCTAATAAAAAAGAATATTATCATAAAATGTCTAAAAATTAATTAGAATTATTTTAAACGAAGAAGAGAGTAAAGTTGACTGTCACAACTCTAGGATACTAGCACGAACATAATATTATATAATGGTTTCATAGAATTTAATCATCATTTAGAAAATTTAAGATATTTTAATTAATTTAGTTGCGAGATATATTTAGGTGTGTAAATTTCGGCGTTGTATGATACAAAATTTCATATTTTTAACTTTTTTTTAAGTAAAATTTAAATAAATTTCGTAACTACTAGAATCTGTTGCGTTAAACTAATCACACTTTGCCGAAAGTTATTAGCATAAAATTTAACATCTATTGACAAAATTTTAAATACCAGCTTAAATAGACACTGAATTATTTTCATAAAAGAAATTGTATGAAAACTACTAGAACTTGCCGGTCAAATTTTGTCTCAATCAAAAGAGAAATTTACATAAAAGTAAAATGGCAAAAATTTCAAAATCTTAGTTTCAACTAAATCGTCTTAGACTTCAATCCAGTGCAATAATATATATATTATATTATATAGTTTTTCATATCAATCTCGATCCTACTTTGAGGTGTCATAAACCTAATGAGAAATTTATAATATCGTTGAACTATGAATATAAAAAAAAAAACAAAGCTTAAGAATATTGTATATACTTTTTCATTTAAGTTTTCAAAACAATATGATCTTGTTTTAGAAAAATTAAACCAAAAATAGAATACAACACAAAGAAATTGTAACGAAATATTTAATGGTAAATTCATGTATTTTTATTTCTATAATAAATTTTTTTTTTTAAATTGCCGCTGTCTAAACAAAAGTTTTGCTCTTTCAAAAATTAGAAATAATTACTTTGAAAAGTAATTTATAAAAAAAAAAAAAACAATGAAAAGATCCATTGAGTTCTTTAAAATTGAATGGTGTTTTAGAATTTTCTTAAAAAAGTTTAAAATGTTTTTGTCTTATATTTTCTCTTTGAAATACTTTTGATAGCTGATAGAATGGTGTTAAATATTTTTTATACTTATTGTATTAATAAAATTTACATTTTATTCCTTTGGCATTATTCTAAAATCTTTTAAAAATTAACAATGTATACATATACATCAGTTTATTATATTATTATTTAAATTAATTTTAAAATATAACAACTTAATTAAATTACTGGAATGATAGAGAATTAAAATAAAACTTATAGATTTACAATACACGAGCTAAATAAATCTAACATAAATGACATTTTATAATAAATTTAAAGAAATTTTTTATTTTTAATTTTTGATTTTGTAAAAAAAGCGTGACCAAAATTTAATGTACGAAACTGTAAATACACGCGCGACAAAAACAAAATTTATAATCACCTAAAGTAATAAATCAAAGGCGTTTATAAACACTTATAAAAAATCTAAGAGCATCATTTATGCTAAAATTCAGGACAGTGTTTAAAATGCGCGAAACGTGTGTTAAAACTAAACTAAAAATATTGCGTCCTGGTATTTGATCTTTATATATAGAAAACATTGACGAACATAAGTTATTCTTATGCAAAACTGAATCATCTTTTACAAAATTTCAGATATTTGGCTAAAATAAGTACTGGGACATATTTAGGTAAATTTTTGAGTTGTATGAAAATTAACCAAAACTTAACCAAACAACCAAATTTTTAAGAAAATATTGGCATAAAACTTGGTCATCTTTTACATAATGTTAAATGTCTCACTTAATTAAGTGCCAAGATACTCTAACCTTTACATCAAACCAATCAAATTTAATAGAAGTTATTGTCATAAAACTTAATCATCTTTGGAAACTTTTATATGTAGTCTAGTTTTATTAAATGCCGAGATATATGAGAATATAATTTCGCATCTATTCGAACCTGTTCCATTTTACAGAGGTCCATGACTTAAAACTTAACTTTTATCACAAAAATACCCAGCTTTATTTATTTAATAGACACTGAGTTATTTCGGTATAAATAAATAAGTTGTATGTTAGCTACTTTAAATCACTAGTCCAACTTGCTCCATTTCAATAAGGAAACGAATATTTTTATAAAGATGAAATAAATAAATAATCAAAATCATAGCTTTATTATTCTTTGCGTTATCATGCGAGTGAGCATACATAGCTAAATCCACTCAGAAGTCGATTCCTGGGCAAAAATATATTATATACTTCTCCAAATCTATTTCGTATCTTTACAATGAACCAAAAGTAATGGCAAAATTATTAGACGCTTAAACAATGTTCATACGGGTATAAATATTTAAGCCTTAAGACTAGATAATTAGAGACTAAATAATTAAAACTTGATTAATTACCATAATAAATTTAATATACTGTAAAGGTAATTTTGAACATTTAAATATAATCATTTACATTCTAAATATTTTATTATTTATTTTATTGTACGTATAATTTGTGTACAAAACAGTTTTTTTAATTTTAAAGTTGAAATTGCCTTATCTCAGAATTTATGTCTCATATAGCAATGTTAGACCTGTCTTTTTGTTTTATTCAGTTTTTTATTCAGAACGAAATGACATTATGATATGATTCCATTTACTCCCTTTTTACCTAACATAGTTTCTCCATTTTACCTGATAATTTTATATCTGAGATAGAATGAACTTATTTCCTTCAGAAGTTTAGATTTTACGCTAAATTCTTATAGGATGGAAATATTTGTGCGGTACTATGTCCATGCTATATCCTCAAATCCCTTCAATACACCTATACTTTTCAATTTTTTAACCGGTTTGTCTACCTACTTCACCGTCCAGGTTTCAATGGCAAATTTATTTATTAGATATATAAGAGCATTGAAGAAAAGATATATAAGCCTCAATTTTATTTTTTTACTAATGGCTCTATCTTTTTATTGGTCCAACTTCCTTGGCTTGATATTATCGAATCGAGATCATTTTAGCGAGATCCTTTATTAAAATATAGCTAACCAACGCTAACCAATGTGAAAAAACCGATATAAATCAAAATAAAAGTAAAATTTATTTCTATAATTTATAATTTATTTTTATATATTTCTTTACAATAAGATATTTAAATTTACGGATATTTGAAAATTTTGAACAGCTTAGTATATTTTATAAAGGCTGCAAATTAGAAGCTTGTAATTTTAGACAGATAAGCATAAGAAACTAATTTAAAATGAGCATATATCTACTGATAAGTGGTTTTAAATATATAAGAAAGCGTGGTATTCATTAATCTGCCGATTTTCTTTTAAACATATGGTATAAATAAAGGTTTTTCTTTTAAATTGAGTTTTCTTAAAATTAAAGATATGTATCTTATAGTTTTTAACAATATTCTTTGAATATTCATAATTATTCATATATTATATATACATATATTAAACAAACTATTCTGCAAATGATTTAAATAGGTATTTTTTTTTTTTATATATTTAAATAAAAATATTTTATATAAATAATTAAATACTTAAAAAACTTTAGTCTCTTGACAGATCTTAAAAAATTAAAAAAAAAAAAAAACTTTTCCTAAAAATAAAATTGATTTTCTTTTCTTTTTTTTTTTTGCTAATGAATGCCGACCTCTAAACTGCTTTTTAACTTAAAAAAAAATATATAAAAAGGTTGAAAAATTTGGAAGTTAAAAAATTGGTTTACTTTAACGTTCTTAAAATTAATTTAAAGTACCCTTGAGAATTAGTGTAAAAATATAATATATTTTTGAAAAAATAAAGGTATTGTAAAGAAAATTCTGAATAATAATGGGAACATTCAAAAATTTTTAAAATAATGTCAAAGTGATAAAACAAATACATAAAAGATTTTTTTCTTTTTTCGAAATGTTATTAACAATAAACCAGTATCGTTAAAAAAAATTAAAACATTTCAATAAAGTTGTAGAATTCTGTTTAAAAAGTATTATAAAATCTATAGAATTCGAATTATTGAAATATTTAAGTTCTCCTTCAAATAAAGATGATTTGAACCAAAAGAAATACGAGACAATTTTATGAAAAATAAAAATTAATCGAAATCTCCCTCGATAAAAATTAATTTTAATTCTAAATGGAATGTTTCCTTATTCGTTTTAAAAATAATAATAAAAAGTTTTTTTTTTTAAACTATATAAAATTCCAAACTTAAAACGAAATTTGAAAATAAGATTCTTTTTTTAGAATGTTTTCGTTAATTGGGTTCCAGAGTTTCAAAAAATAAAAATAAACATTTTATAAAAGTTAAGTATAATCCAAAGCTTATAAACAAAGTGAAATTCCCATTAAGCTTTTGGGTTATACTTGGGATGTACAGACTTCTGCTGTGGAAAAAATGAAAGTGAACATTATTTTTTAATATGAATAAGTGGCTCATTGTAGAAACCAAATTCTTGTATCAGACTTTTCGCAAGCTTTAACATTATAGTCCTTAAACTTTACCAAGCCTTTGAATGTATATAAAAAATCTAACTCATTTTAGTGACAGGCAGTCGAGTAGACAAACAATAGTCTTAAAGAATAAGTATCGAATATTTGAAGAAAAAAAAAATTATTTAGAAACTTCAATAACATATAATGTGCAATATGCAGTACCTACATAAGTTACAATTTACTGCACATAAATTTTTCATGAAATAACCTCATTAAAACAGTAAGTAAAATTAAATAATCAAAGGAAAAAATGCATTAACTTTAAAGATTTCTTTTAAAAAATTAAGTCCAACTTTCTTATACAATATTGATTTGTATATAGGTCTAATACTTTTCATGATTTTATAATTTTAATTTTTTCTAAAACATTATAAATTTTTTTTTTTTTTAAATACAGTATTTTTTTTTTTTTCTATAAGTTTATTCTTTAAATAGATTTTAATGTCTCTTAAGTATTTATTTTAAATGTCACTGTGATGCTGTATAGAGAAAAGCAGCTACTCTCCAAATTATTTATAAATTTTACACAATGTTTTTGAAAAAAACGAAAATATTTGTTCTTTAAATATAAAATAATATATACATATATTGTAGAAGAAAATTACGCACAGAGGAATTTCCACCTACAATAACTATTACTAGTAACTACGCAACCTAACTTACGAACACCACATTAATGAATAAAAAAACAAAATACCTTGGTAGGTATTAAAGTTTAATGCGGTTTTTATATTTAAAAACAGTATTCTTTTTGTGTTATTTTATTTTTATTTTTTTCTTTTTATTTTAAAAGAAAAAAAAGGACATTGAAAAAATTTCAAGGTTTTAAAGATTCGTTTCATGCTATAAATGTGTACATTATATTTTTAGTTAGTTTATGGGGCAAAACAAAAACAAAACAAAAAAAAACAATAATTTCTAGAGAACTTTCGTAAAAGAATAGGTAAACAAGAATTTTTTTTTTCTGTTACATAAATGAAGAAGATTTCGGAAGTTTTAGTTATTTTCTTTGTTTTTGTTTTCATTTCTTGAACCATTAATAGAAAAAAAAAACAAGAAAATTTTAAAAATTAAAAAAAAAAAAACAATTAAATAAAATTACAACAAATACGTGTTTTAACTGTAAACATTGTCTTTTTCTCTTTAAGCTAAAACCTATTTCATCCTATAAATATGCAATTAAATTTGACAAGCTTCATTTTAATGTAGGTCAACAAAAGTTAATGGACAGCTTCGTTGGTGGAATGATTAATCTCATAATCTCATGACGTATTAACAGAGATAGTGCGAGCTTAATTTCCGCACAGGTGCAAAATTTCTTCCCAATTTTTAATTTATAATTTATTTTAATAATTGCAAATAATTATCGATTGAGCTTAGATCAAAATATATTATTTATGTTCAATTTGAAAATTAATGCCATGACAAATATTTTAAATGACACACTAAAAAGTTAGAAAACAAAAACCAAACCCAAAAAAAAATGGAAAAATACAATTATGTTATGCGAACAGTGTTATGCGAAAAATTAAAAATATGAAAATTTAAGGACAGTATAGTAGAAAACCCAAAATCTGTTTCTATTTCTTATTAATCAGTAAAAATGACAGAATAATGGTCATTTTAAAGTAAACCACAATAATATCTTCAATAATGAAAAGAAATAAACTAAAAATAAACTATACATACAAATAATTTTATACTTTTAATTAATACTTTTCAAGGCTTCAGAATATTTATAAAGCTATCATTATATACCTACATGCATATAATGATTGTTACTTTTATTTTGTTTTTACTGGAAAATTATTTTCCAATTAAGGTAAAAATAATTTTTTTTTTTTTTTCGGTTTTTTTGTTGTTTTTACATTTAAAGTTATATTATACAAAAGAATTTAGAAGGCTATCTAAACATCTGTTCTATAATATTAATTTAACTTCTTTCAATACATGGAAAAATTCTTTAATATTTATTTTAATTAAAAGTTACTAATAATAATTTATGAAAATAATATATATATTATATATAAGTATATATGCATGTATATATGAAATATATTTATGTTGAATCTTATTATTGTACTTTTAACATTATAAAGAATATAAATTTATATAACTATACATAAATAAGAAATAATAAATTAAATACACACAAGCATTGCAAACTATGCAAAAAATATTATACATTACAAAGCTTTATCAAACAATTTATTTTGAAAAAAAAAAAACCATTATATACAGGACAATAAAATTTATTGATATAATAATTTCAAATAACTATACTAAATTTAAACCGAAAAACGATGATTTCTTTTTCTTTTTTGCTTTTTTGATAGTGTTTTAGTGGTAAAAGACTAATAAAGAATGGATGTTTCATAAGTCTAAGCTAAATCTCAATTTAGCCAAAACTCAACATGTAGATAGTAAAATTGTTGAAAAAGATTTCAATTTTGCGAAAACCAAGTGTTGTTTAATCTCTCGAAAAATAAACACTTCGATTCCCACCTTAACTTTTAAAGGGGAGGTTTTGCAATATTCCGACAAACTTTACATCATAAGAGATAAATCAAAGATGCAGTTAGATGTATGGATTTCTTGTACTATTGGAATGTTTTCTTTTCGTTTGTTTATCTTCTCAAAATTTATAAAATATGTTTAATATCGAGAACAATACACATATTTAGCCGGAAGCTTCCATTTTGTTAATCTTAATAAACAATCCCAATGACACCTCAGCCATCTGTCCACTTCGTATAACAGAAGCCCTTATCCTGTTTTATAAATACCTTATAGCAAGGCGTACTCATTCTGACGAAATTAGAAGTTTAATGCTTAAAGTTAAAACATTCCAAAGAGAAATAAGAAGAACTTCTGTTGTTCATTCCTATGAAGTTCAAATTCCAAAATGGTATAATTCATTTATGACGGAAAATTCGTTTATGACACGAACATAGCGAATTTGGAACCATCTAGAAAATCATGTGTTCCCTATCAGAATATACAAATATATCAAAATATATCAAAAATTCAAGATGAACATTAACAACTTTGATCACAATATTTTTATTAATTTGAAACCAATTTTCATTCCCTAATATTTACTTCTTTTCACCAAACAGTATATTAAAGGACAGTGGTGTTTAGTAAATGAAAGTTCTACACACTTATAAAGGTCTAGTACTCGTTCCATTCCTTTATATTGTCTTTCTATGAGTCCCACCTACCGACCTGGGTATTTCAAAATTTAACATTCACAAACAAAAAGTTGTAAAAAATTACAAATAGCAATTTGTCAATTTCTTTTTCATGCGAAAATGTAAAAGTGTAGTAAAAACGTCTCAAATTTGCTGACATTTTTTGTACAAAAATTAGTAAATATTTTTTTGGATTTTTGCGACGATGTCAATAATACATATAAAATTAAATGTTAAAGTTTTTTTTACTGCAAGGAAGCCCGTAACAAATTCTAGATGTCAGATGAAAATAGATTTCTAAGCAAAAGTTAGTATATGGAGAAGCTTCAACATGAATATTTAACTTAATAAAAAAAAAAAATATTTGAAATTTTATTTTGATCAGTAATTGAACGCCTTTCATTTTTTAGTATTTTAAAAAATTAAAATTGAAGGAATTCGAAAGTTAGTAAGATTTAAGGACAATGCCAGAATATCTAAAAAAAAAATATTTTTAATTTACTATACATTAAATAATTTTTCAATTTATGTTCGAAAATAATTTAATAAAATTGTTATTTGTTTGAAAATACTTTTTTTTGTTGTTTTATACCAAAAAGTTGTTTTGAAAGCGTTAAACCCAATTAAAAGTTTTTTTTTTGTGTTTTGTTTTAAACAATACTCTTTTCATTTCAAAATTTTCTCTTTAGTTTAGTTAGTTTAATTTTTAGTATTAATGTGTTGGCATTTTTCCATCTAAAATAAATTTTCATTTTACCATTTTTTTTTTATTTTTGTTCTTCAAAAAGTTTTTCTTTTATTTTTCACTTTAAATATATCTAAAACAAGAAAAACTATATAAAAAATTAGAAAATAAAAATTACAAATAATTTGGATTTTTTGTTTTTTTTTTTTTTTTGGAAAATATATCTGAAAAGTTAACACGATTTTTTTTTTTTTCCTGATTCTTTTTTTTTGTGATGGTATTTCTGTTTTGTTTTTTTTTTCGCAGTTTATGAGACTACTTTAAAAGTAAATTTTTGTTAAAAATTTTAAAGATAAACTTCAGTTACCAGTTAAAATTGAACTTTTCTTTAACTTTAACTTAAGGTTTAATTTTTTTTTTCGTTTGTTTTTCTTTTTGTTCTTTATATGCCATTTAATTGGAAATGAAAGATTTGCCCGTCAAAACTCTTGGGAGCATTACACAAAAAATTCAGTTAAAAATAAACTTTTATTATTGTTGTTGTTGGAGTTTTTTTTTTTACGAAAATTTCTCAAACAAAAAAAAAAAACAATAAAGAATGGAAAATACAAATAATTTAAAAACAAATGTTAAGAAAACAACACTAAAAAGATAAACGACTTCCCATGAGCTTACAAACATTGATAAGAAACTCCTACACCTGATGTTAATGAATAAATATAGAAATACATTATTTATATAAAAAAAAAAAAAAAAAAAACAAAAAGTAAATATGTATATGGGTATTAAAAAACAAAATAAAATAATAAAAATGAAAAACTGCTTTTCTGAATTTTCTCGGCTTTTGTTTTTAATCATGTTTTTTTTTTTCTCTTTTTTTTCACTTTTTCAAACTTATAAATTAAACTTTAATATTAATTATAAATATTGTTAATTTGTCTGTTGTTGGAGTCCTTTGTAAATTATGATAACTTTAATCATACGTTATACGATTACACTATCTATCATAACACTATCATACAATCAGTTCAATGTATTGAAATTAGTTAAGACTTTGGTTTACTATGTTTTGTATTCATGAGATATTATATAAAATAAAAATAGTTTAATTTAAAAACAAAAAAAAACAAGGAAATGGTAATTAAAGGATCATTTTCGATATTCTGGAGAATTTTGCGATTATATTAAATTAGAGTAATTTTATGTTGAATAAAGTAAATATGATCAAAAAAATACGTGTGTAAGGTAGTAAGGTCCAATTACAAACATAAAATTTAATTTATTAAAAGGAATTTTTCAGAGAAAGGACAAAATTTGATTAAAAATAAAAAATTAAATATAAATATAAAAAGTTCAAAATTAAAAATTAATTATTAAAATACTATTATTCTAATAACGCTTAAAATATAAATTTTATTTATAAAGTTTGTTTTATGCTTTTACAGTTGATTTAATCTCTAAGGAACACTTTATTTTTGATAAGTAATGGCAAATATTAAATAAAGCGAAACCTAACATTGTTTTTAATCATTTTATAAGAAAGTATTTTTGTATTAAAATTTTCTTTTATAAAAAAATTTAAAAAAAAAATGTTATATTGATTGATAATATTGATAGAAAAAAATAGAAAAAAAAACACGAGAAAGAGCGTAGAGTTAACTGTGTCAACTCTAGGATAACCGTTTTTTATTTTCATTTTGTTGATGAAAGCTGAGTTAACACTTCTGTAAGTACTAGACAGTAGCGTACCTTCAAAACATAAGAGAAATGGGATAATCTTTTCTAAATTTTGGAAAAAGAAACTACCGACATATTTCCCACTTTTTCTTGACAGAATGTAACAGGAGAAGAAAAAATGTTTCCAAGCGTCAACGCCTCTGAAAAACCTACAAGTAAGATCCATGTGCAAACTTTCTAGCATTTCTATGGATAAGAAAACTGCTCGTTATAACATCAATGAATTGTTTTATTTCAAGTTTAGAGAAGGAAGTATACATTTGAAACTTTTTAAACTTAAATCCATGGCTATAGTTCTGATTGTACTGCAAGTTTCTCCTACAAATCACGAAACATAATGAAGTATTAATGCACCTACTAGTCACGAAACATAACATATGATGTTTCTAAAAGATTTAATAACATTTTTTAAAAATATATATACTGAAATATGACTGAAATAACATTGACATTGACTATAACAAACATAACTGACAAATAAATAACAAACATTGACTGAAATAACTACTGAGCTAAATTTATGTAAATTTAAGAACTATTCGAACCTGCTACACCTGCTAAGTGAACTAGTAAACATTTCTGCATCCAAGCTTCATTATTTTTTTAGTTATACACTGTTCAGTGAACAGATGGACAGACACACATACCTAAATCAACTCAAAATTCAATCGTGCGCCAAAATATATATATATCTTTTTCCATATCCTTGTTATCTTTTTTAAAATTGTCATAAATGTAAGGGAAAATTTATTATACCCTTATAACATACACCTACGGATATAATTATTTTCTCAATAAGTATTTATTTTGATGAATATTTATATATCTATTTAAAATTTGAGATTTTAAGATGTTATCTATACATAAATATTTATATGAGAAAATTCATTTTTTTGCTAAAAAATGCTTAAAAAGTTAAACTTTGCTCAACTTTTTATATAAAAAAATATTAAATATTTCCATTTTTTTAAAACTAATGAAAAGTCTTAAATTCATTCATTTCTTTTAAAGATGGAGTTTTCTTATGTTTAAAAAATTAAATTTTCTTTTCCAATTATATATATAATACATTTACTATTTTATGCATAATACAGCAAATACAATTCACCGTTTATTTAAACAGAAAATTTTCAAAACAATAATCTTTGATATTTGAAAAATATTTTGCATAAAGAAAATTAAAATTCATCACCTTTGATTTAATTTAATTAAAACATAACATATTGAACAACCTGGTTTAGAACAGGTTGTAAAATCTTATATATTTTCTGATTAAATGTGTTTTTTTTTTTTTTGTTAGTTCATTTCTCAATAAATGTGAACAGGAAATTACGACATTTACAGCCACGCCTTTCAGTGTGTGGGATTCGAACCCACAGTCCCTCGGTGTTTTCAGCGTCGGTTTTATACGCTCTTATCCACTAGCCCACCGAGGTTCCGTGATTAAATTAATAATAAAAATTAAACTTGCTAAAAATATTTATTTCATCTTAAGATAGTTTTTCTGTGTGAATCTAACAAAAATTATTTTAAATTAATTTATGAGATTTTTAAGCTTAAAACAAAAAATATTGTTTTTCATTTCCATTCCTTTATTCATTTTTCTGTTTAGAATTGTGACTTGCACTAAAATTCAATAACACGAAAAAATGTAAAAACAGGACTTTTTTGCAAATTTTGAGGATCTGTAAGTTCGGTACCCTTTATAACTAAGAAAAACCATTAACATATATAAAAATATATTACTGAAGCTTTAATTTTTATGTCTAGCCGAAGAAAAATTTGTACAGGTGCCTAAGTACAGGTGTCTAAAAATAGCAAGTTTTCAGGGCTATTAGGGCAAGCATTTTTGAGCCCTAATAGCTCTTAAACAGGGCGTGGTACAAAAAAAATTTTCTGAGAAAACTTATACTAATTCTAGAAGTTCTTTCTTACCTGAAAGAATTTCAGGTTCCTATCTAAAAGCCTGCCGGAGTTATGAAAAAAGAATGGTTTTCACATAACGGTAAATTTAAATAGTAAAATACAAAATATTATATAATTTTGATATTGTTTTATAGAGGTAAGAAAATTTCCGGTCTTCTAGTGTTTTTAGATTGTAAAACTACTACGCAGAGCCTGAGATATATACATCTGAAAATAGGGCGTTTTTGCAACATGAGGTGGTCCAAAAAAAAATTCTGAGGAAACTTATACTAATTCTATATAAGTTTCTAATAAGTGCCTCCATCTTTCTTCCCTCAAAATTTCAAGTCTTTATTTAAACGCGTGCCGGAGTTATGAAGGTAAAAATATCAAGCAAAATTTCGTTTTCACATAACGGTAAATTTAAATACAAAATTTAAAAGAATTCTACAATTTTAATATTGACTTACAAAGGTGAAATAAATTCCTGTTGAATGAAGTTTCCAGACCTGAAGACCTACCCATAATTAAAATTTTTTTTCTGTATCTTTAACGGTGTAGAAGTTTTGTAAACAGACGGACGGACGAACGGACAGAGTGAAACTAATAGGCACATTTTTTTTGAAATGTGTTACAAAGATTTTAAATAGTAATAATTAATTTTAATGTTTGGTATATAAATTGGAAATGGAAAACCAAAAATTATTTATGGCAAAAAAAAAACACTTTTGAACCAAATTTTTCCGTCACTTAGGTTTAAATAAATATACTTTGAAAACAAACACTAAAACATCAATATTTGTTTTATTTAACAATTTTTGCAGAACTAATTACTGAAATTAATAACATTAAGATAAAATCATTTTATGACATTGAAAACATTTCGCTTTATCATTTATGTATATGATAAAAGAAAACGGTATTAAAAATTTTCCTGATAAAATTTCTCAATCATTCTCACTTACCACAAATATAAAATAATTTTTTTTTTTTTTTAAATTTGTTTGCCTATTTAGAATTAGAAACATAAACTCAAGTTTTTTTTTTATATTTTAACTGAGTAATTTAAAAAGTAATTTGGAAACGCATTTTCTTTTTTTTTTTTATTTTTATAATATGAAGCAATCAAGTCTGTTCATTTGATAATGATGATGTTCTCTTATATAAAAGGAAAAAAAAATAAAAAAGGAACATACAAAATGTCATAAAAAATATGCTGGAAAAAATATTATTTACCACGTTAAAAAAACAAACAAGCATACAAAATGTAAACTTCTGTTTGAAAAGAAATAAAAAGAAAATGATTTTAATAGAAAAAAAACGAAAATAAACATAAATAAGTAAGTATCTTAAGATATTTTTTTGTTAATGTTTCGTTATTGGTTTTATAACCGAGTCTATTTTTTTTTTTTCATAAAAATAAAAAAAAAAAAGTTTTTTTATTTTCATTATGAATTATTATTTCATACATTTGAATGATTTTTCCTTAAAAAAAAAAAAACAAGAGTAAATTAAAAAAAAAGTAAAAAAAAAAAGAACATTAAGAAAAAAAAACATTCCCCTTAACATAAATTTATTCCTTAAGGATCTTATTTACTCAATATCTTATTTTATACTATTTTTGTTTTTCTGTTTTTGTTTTTTTTTTTTTATTACAATTCTCTATACTTTAACCGCTGAATAATTTTAATTTCGCGTGTTTTCAAAGATTTTGAGAGTATAAAAAGAAAATATTAAAATAAAAATTGTTTCCTTTTATTTAAATGGGACAATCCAATATACTGTGAAAATATTCTTTTGGGTTGTGCAATACAAGTTAAGCTTAGAAAATAGATTTGTGACTAATTCACTTGTTGATAACGTTACTGTAGTGCTACTTATCTTTATTATATTTTGTTGGTGAAATTGTTTTTAGTAGATTGGAGAAGTTCAAGAAGAGGAATTGAGTTAACTAGCGATAGTGAGAGAATGCAATCACCATTATATGTTTTTCTCTAATAATGGTAATGTCAAATTTTTCCAAATAATTCAAGTATTTTTTTATATGGAAAATTTATACCAAAGCATTCCCAACTTTAAAATATCATAACTTTTTACTATTTTTCCTACTTCGGTTTATGTTTAATCTCAGATAGGTTTCAAACATTTAAAAACATTTTTTTTTCCTAAAGGAGGTAGGAAACTTCAAAAGTCACCAAGAATACCCCCTTGGTTCTGTCAGAATCTTACTTTATCGTCAGATTTAATCCCTTAATATTAGTTTTCCCAAATGATCTTTTAAAACTTCTAAACCTTTGAAACGTTTTACAAACGTTTTTACATTGGAACGCTTTGGAATTAATAATATAAACTTAAAAATTTGAGTTAAAATTATATAAACTTTTTATTAAGTCACAGTTTGTATTATAATATTTCTAAATATATTAAAAAAAATTTTAATTACTTAAAGTTTTTAGAAACATCTCTAAATTAAATTAAAATATAAAAATTAGATAAAAAAAAACTTAAACAAATCCAACGAATTTTTCAAAAATAACTCCAAATTGTAACTGAGTTTCTTAAGAATTTTAATATGTACATACATTGAAAATTTCTTAAAGTACATCTAAATTAAAATTTTCTTTTACAATAAAAAGATTTTCCGAATAAATCAAACAAATAAACAAACAAGTTTTCATCTTAAAAAGTTGAAAAATTCTTATAGATTAGAAAAACACGACCACAAATAGTATCTTGTATTGTAATTGTGCCGTTGTGCCGTGTTGCAACAAGTTTTCTAAATTTAACCAGAGCAAAAAAAAAAAACACTGAAAAATCAATAAACTTTTAAGGATCTTTACTATGTGTATGATAAGTAATATGTATGTATGTACGATAAGTAAAATGAATAAATTGAAAACGAAATCATATTTCGGTTTTCAATCATTTTAAAAATTAATTATAAACGAGAATAAAAAAAATTGTAATATTATATTGTAATTGCGTACCCAAAATATATTGATAATAACCCTGAATTAAATTTCTCAATAATTCTTTATACATATATATAAATACATATACTTACAAAATATTATATTATAGTATATAAATTATGTATAAATGAATTGAAAATTCTTTCAATTTCAATTGTTTATTGAATAAATGGAATTTTTCAATATTTAAATTCGCCTCAGAGGATTTTCAATTCAGTTGAAATTTTTTTGTATTAATATTTTTTTTTTGTTAATTGTCTTGAAAAACTTTTTCACTGTCAATCTGTCAATTTTTAATTTTTATTCTTTAAAACAAAATTCTAAAACAAAACTCTAAAATTTATTTATTTATTTTAATATTATATTAATAAAAAGGACTTAGGCTATTAATAGATGGAGTACTACTTTTATTTTTATTTATTTATATTTATATTAGAGATCACATAAGATAACGTGTTAAAAAATCTTCGGCTACTAAGCCCGAATTCTACTATAGGTCGAATTCTATTATAAATTTATACACTAATATTATGTAATTTGTTTACATAATATATTGTATATTTACACTATATCTAGTATTAAGGAGGATTTGTTTTCAATTAATAAAACTTGTTATACCTGTGTAGGATTTGAAGTCACACTTTCTCAGTTAATAAACCACATGCTTAACCACTAGCCCATCGAGGCCCTAAAGAGGCCCTAAATGATACATTTCATTCATTGACACTACCACCAAGTCATTTATTTACATTACCCCCAAAACCACTGGACCACCAAAGAGCTTCCTAGAAATCAAAAAAAAATAATAAATTGATATTTACAATTATGATTGCATACTTAAAGGGGTCAAAAAAATCAAATTTTCTTCTTAAAGAAAAAGTGAATTAAAGAAAAATAGAAAGCAATTTTATTTATATTAATAGTGAAGAATCGATGCTATGCAGTTTATTAATTTAAAGTTTTTTTATACAAATTTTCCATTTCTCAAAAATTTAATATAAATCATTTGCATTGAAACAATTTCCTTTCGTTTGTGTTCTTCTTAATAGTTTAAAAGCAATAAAATTTTATTTAGAAAAAATTTACTTTTCCTAACTAGCTATATATAATTCTTTATTATTAGTTTATCAATTCGAAAGAGGAGAGAGAAAAAGAAAAACTAAAAAATCAAATTTCAAATTGTTTGCATTCAATTTATTTGGAATTGTTCCAAGAAAAAATATATATATTAAAAAGTGACTCAATAGAATACAATTTGTATATAAATGATTTTTTTTTTTTTTTTGTCGTTTTTGTGGAAAATATTCAAAAACAAAAAGTGTGGATTTAAAATATTTGTTATTTTTCTTCTTGTTTTTTTTTTTTTTTTTTGGCACAAGTTTAAATTCCATAATTTACCTGTATATAAATGGTGATATATGTTGTAGTCGAATGATTGCTAAACTGTTTGTCTTTAATTGATTTATATGAAAAAGGAGTGTGTCTCAAAATCTCGCGTTTTCGCGACATAGTTATTCAAAAAAATATCGCGAAAAAGTAGAAATGAATACAATATACTACAATACTATTAGGAACCAGTTTTTTTGTTGAAAAAAAAATGACGTGGCGCACATGCCTTTAAGGCAACCGGCCAAAAAATTATTGTTTTTTTATTTATAATATGCAATAATATTGAATAAATAAATAAATAAATAAAAAAAATGTCGTATAAAAAAAGTCGAATAACCCTAAAAAATTTAAAAATAAAATGTCGAAAAATATTGAAAAAAAAAATTAGAATTTTTATATTTAAAAAAGATCTGGTTGTAAAATCAACTTTTGTCAATCACGAAATATGTATATGTAAAAAAGATAACTGAAAGGGTTATACGCCTTTTCAGAATATCTATATATGTATATGTGATTTGAATTAAGAGGGATTTTATAGTTATATTTTATATATTAAATTTGAAAATTTTTTTGTTTAAATTCTATTTTTTTTGGATTTTCATTCGTACTCATACGTACCCAATCTAGTTAATTAATGAACAAAATTATTTAGTTTTAAAACGTGAGATTTCGTAGTAAATGCATATGAAAACTATTTAATTCATATTAGAAATATTTTTAAGGTTTAATACGATTGGCAAGTGATAATTTTTAATTCAATCAAAATTATTGTTAAAACATTGAAAAAAAAAAACATTTGAAAACTGCACATTTCAATGTTTTCGTCAAAGTATATAATATTTAGTTTGCTACTGTAATCATAAAAACGATAATAATTTTATATTTGATAATGGAATTTTTTTTTTCGTTTTTATTTTCTTTAATTTTGTAAAACTTTACCATTTTTACTTTTGAAAAATATCTTGAGAATAAAATAAAAAATCCATTGTGAAGATCGTGATGAAATGTTTATTCTTAAACTAAATATATAAGTTTATATATTTATATTTTATGCATATTTTTATATATACATATATATATAAAATAAATACATATATATTTATTTATATGTATCACACCTATCGTTTAATATATGGTTTTTTGTATATTTTTTGCTTTTTTTTTATGTAAGTTGATTATATGGGTGGGAAATTGTTTTTTATATGTTTATATAAAACATATATACTTAAATATATATACATATTTATGTTAAAATATACAAAAAACAGAAAATCCGTAACAAATCCTCCTCCATTTACAACAAAGTTTTGAACATATGATTCAAAATTTATTTTTTTTTTTTGTTTTTTTTTTTTTGTTTTTTTTTATGTGTAAGTAAGCAACAAGTAAAAATTTAATGTTTTTTATTCTATTTTCTTTTCTATTGTATTTTATTGTAAAATGTTGAACAAAATGTTAAACTAATTGTGGTATGGTTGATTGTACTTATTCAAATGTTTTTACATACATATAGATATTTATATACATAACGTTATTTACAAGTATATTTGGTATATAATATATATACAAATCTGATATAAAGTAGAAAACAATTTAAAAAGAATATACATACTTTGAAAGAAAAGTGTAAGTTATCCAATTTGTTCTTTTAACAGACTTTTTTCTTTCTTTTTTTTTTTGGTTTTGGTTCATATATTTATATTGCGTGTATATTCTTTCTTAATGTGCAATACAATATTGTAAAATAATGTTACAGTTATTTGAAAAAATTTTTAATACTCATTTTGGATTTTTTCAAATTTAGAGCCTTTACGTTTTCTAAAGCTAATTATGTATATTTGTATTAGGGTTATAATTAACTATGTCTACAAATTATGTTTTAAGTACATTTTGGGCTTAAGGTGGTAATAAGCTCAATTATTTTAATAATTTTATTATTTTATTGTTGTATATTCTAAAACTCGATCTTATAATTTCCTTCATACTGGAAAGATCCTTAACTACTGTTTGGCTTAATGCTTCTGGTAAACGCAGCGCCGTAAAAAATTGCACGGCGTTTAAAATTATTTTAGGTATAGGGAAACTGGACGTCATCAAATGAAAATTTGTAAATGTCAAAATCATATTTTTATTGTCAATCGAAATTTTTTTTATATTTTTAAATATTTTCTGGGTCGTAACTAGGTTGTAAACTTTAAAAATTCGAGTTTCTATTTTTTTTTTACTTATTGGTTTTTATTTTACAAAACAATTATATTTTATAAATATTTTCAAAAGAATTATTTCAACGTTTTTTAAAATAAATAATATTTAGCGTTACCTGCCCATTCGACTAAAACAATTCAACTAACAACAATTTGACTTAAACTCAATTCCACTGAAACAATTCAACTAAGACAATTATAGGTATAGGTATATGTAAAAAAAATAATTAGAGTGGATTTAAGGGTTGGTTGCAAAATCAGGGTATTCCTTTTTTCCAGAGTATTTATGTATAATTTTATGTTTTAATATTTTTAAAACATTAAAATTATGTATATTAATATTTAAAATTTAAAAGTTTATCTAGTCGAATTGAATTTTAATCGAATGAGTCTGTAATCAATATTTAGACATAAATTTTACATTTACTTTTCTTTCAAACTGATTTTTTTGTTTTCAAACGTTTACTAAACAAACAAACAAATGTTATTTAATGCCTAAAAGGTTAAACTTATTTTTTTCGCCGAACGAACGGTGTAGAATGGCGTCAAGTTTTCCAATTATTTTCATATCTTTTTACTTGTTTTTGGCAGTTCACAGAACAAAAGCCGTACATACACCGCCGAGCTTACCTATACGGAATAAAAGAATATTTCTTTATTTCATTAAAGTTAAAAAAAAAATACCGATTGGATGTTGCTTGTTTTTTTTTTTTTTTGTTTGTCCTTTTTTAATTTTATAAGGATCTTAACGTATCTTAAGAGTTGAATTCATATAAAAAACTAAACTTTTGTTTTGTAAAAACGTTCATTATTGGGTTGTGAATGTTGTAAAAAATTAGGAACACAAATGTTTTATTTTTTTTTTAACTATTTGTATCGCCATCTATTATCTTTTTCAAAAGATAATGTTATTTAGTTTTTATTTTTAATATTTTTTATATATATTTCTGTGTAAATCGATTAGATAACCTACTTTTAAATGATACATCTTACATAATATATATGTATGTATGTTGCTTGTTAAATCTTAGCAAAAAAAAAACATCATCAAAGAAAATGTGATCCATACAGATCTAAATGTAATAAATTTTTCCACTCTTCAGATTTCAAATAAAATGTAACAAAATAAAAAAAAAATAAAAGATATTTTGTTTACTATGTTGAAAAGAAAAAAACTTATTTTTTATTTATAAAATTATAAAATATATTTTTCAAAATAACTGTACTTTTCTCAATATGAAGATAGAGAAAATCCTAAATGTAAAGAAATTGATCCTTTCTCTTTTTCACTTTATTTTATTAATAAATTTTTTCGTTTGTTTTTTTTTTTGTTTTTCTTTTTTCTATTATTGCCTACGTGAAACTGTAAAAAAAAAACGAAAATCTAATTTTTATTTGAAGAGGAGAATGATGTTGAGCGGAATTGTCTTAGGGAAAGATCCTGAAGGCTTATGATGTGAGACTCAGGTCATGATAAAGTACTTAATACTGTTTTTATTATTGTTATTTTTCTTACTTCTGATGATAAATGAAAAAACAAAAAAAAAAAAAAACAAAAAAAACAAAAAAAACTTTAGAAGAAAGGAAAAGATTTTACTTTTATTTTCTTTTTATTCTTTCACCTTTTCTTAAAAAAAAATTATTTTGGCGCTAATAGAACTAGTAAAAGAAATGTAAGAGTAATTGAAAAAAACCAAAAAAAATATACGAATATAAAAAGAAATGAAATCAGTGAAGAAAATTAGGTAATTGTAATTTAATTAAATAATTTTTATATTTTTCTTTTTCTTTTTTTTTGTTTTATTTTGTATTTTGTGTTGTTTTTGACAAGATAATAAAATTCAAGCAAAAACAAACAATATGTTGTGGTTTTGTTTGTTTATTTATTTATTTTTTTTTTTTTGTAATATTTTATCTATTTTAATTTATTCAGTGTATGTTACGTTAAATTAAAAGTATTTCCTAAAACAATTTTTTAGGAATATTTTTTTGCAAGTTTATTTTTAAAAGTTGAAAAGAATTGAAAATATTTGACAGAAAGCAATTTAATTGTATTCCTAAAAATTAAAATAGAATCAAATCGCTACAGAAACTAGAAGATTTAAAATAAACATAAATAAAGAATAATAAATATAAGATGTTGTAGTGAAATATATATTTTACAAGTTAGTGTTTAATAATTGAATTCTTATCATCTTATTCTCATCTATCGTTTTAAACACTTTTAATAAATATGAATAATTACTAGACTCCCTGACATCGGAGATGTATTTATTATATGTTGTGAATACAATGGGCCTAATGCATAAAACTGTCGTTGAATTCAAGTCTCACTTTTTCAAATAAATGTATGAGTTCAGGTGTACTTTTTAAAAAAAAAAAATAGATTTCAGCTCAAGCTCAGCTTAATGCATTCCACCCATGATTTAAAATGTCAAAAAGATTACTTTACATTGTCTCATGATCAGAATTTATTTGCCAATCTATTTGAGATATATTTTCGCACCACAAGTTTTCAATTTGTACATACAAAAATTTTCCATAATTATATCTAAATTACATTTTGTAATTAGTTTGAAGACGTTTGTAAATGAAGAATAAAATGTAAGGAAGTTTTACTTCATCCTAAATCTTTATTTTTTTTCTCTTCTAGCAATAAAATAAAATAACATATGATTTGTCTTTCTTGTTTTTTAACATATGATTTGACTTATAATTGTGACTATTATATTGGGTTCGGAATTTGGTTCGCGTAATAATATAATACGTATTATTTCTACTTTAGAACAAAATTGTCTTTTTAGAACATAAAAAAATGTGCATATTTAGTTTCACTCTGTCCCGCTATCTGTCAGTCCATCTATCCGTCTGGGTGTTTACAAAACTTTTATACTCAATTCCAAACGATAACTACTTTTATCAGTTTACTAATATATAAAATAAATAAACACAAAATATTTTAATTTATCGTTATGCGAAACTCAATTTTAGCAAAATGTTTGGTCCCTTCTATGTTCCAAACGGTTTAATTTAGAAATTTGAAACTTTGTGAGGAATTATAATATATTTAAAATATTTTTGTGTCGACTCCCATTTAAGAGCTTTAAGGGATCATAAATTGAAATTTTCCTATTTTTAAATACCTGTAACTTTTTTATATATTTTTATCATCTCCTGAATTTCAATTTGCCATAAAATCTGCAAATTTTCTTAAATTTGGTAGTGATTTCAATTTTATTTATAACTGCTTGGGTATTCCAAGAGTCGGAAAATAAGTGCGGAAGAAAACAATTCAAATTCTGCACAAGTCACCACCGTTTTTAATTAGAAGGAAAATTATTGAAAAAATAATTTTACATAACAAATGTCACTTGCGATGAAAATATGTATATATAAAATCAAAAACTTTTGCATATTTAAATACATGTAAAATATAACAATAAATATATGTAAATTTAAAAAGTAATAACTGATAAAATCAAATAACGCCTTAAGTATATTATTAATTTTTAGAAAAATTTATTTTAGTAATTATGTTTACCTTAACTTATAGACGAAAATAAAAGGAACAATTCAATTGTATAAAACTCAAATAAATGATGAAATTTATTAAAACAAATATATTGCTTTGGGTAATTTATTTTCATCTTAAACTTTTTAACTATCTTTTAATTTAAATGAAATATGTATAATTTTATTTGTTTTAAATGACCATCTTTTCATTCATATTTCATACAAATATATATACCTACCATATAGTATATATATCGTATCATATATAGTATATATAAAAAATATAAAAAAGAAAATAATTCTTGTATAAGATAACAGATGCCGCACAAATAAGAAAACATCAGTTTCAGTCTTTTACAATATAGCTACAGCCGAGTAATCAACGGCTTAATAAAACTAATGATTTCAAAAACGAGGTTTAGTCAACTATGAGTAATAAAAGGCTATGTGCTCCATCTAAAAGTGCAAAGGAGAAAATTATAATTGGTAAATAATCATTGAGCTATCGTTATTAATATAACGGCAACAATTTACTTATAAAATTCTAGCATTTAAAGATACAAAAATATTCTTACTAGTTTATATAGAAAAATTAATTAATTTTAACCAATTCTTTTGAAGATTTCTTTGATAAACTTCGTTTCATTTGGAATAAAATTCTTATTTATATAATTATATATACTTTATATTTGTAGAATTTTTGATTAAATTTCTATAAATTAAATTAAGTTTAACAAATATTAGATATAGTAAATAAAAATTCAATTAAATAAAATCAATAGATTAAGAAAATTCTTTGATGTTCTTTTTATAATATTATTGATTATGTGCCATAAAATGTAAGAAATTCTAAATAATATAATTAAAAGATTAGTTTTCTTTCTTATAAAAGAAGAAAAAGTTTTTTTCTAAAATTGATTTTTTATTTCAATTATTTTCTAGAAACTTTATAATAAGTTTTTTGTAAATATTTGATGTAGAACAAAATAAGAAACTTAAGTACAAAATGAAAAACAAAAAACTTGTATTGTACATTGAAGGTAATTATAATAAAAATTAAATTCTTAGAAGTTAGAAGGTTATTTATTCTGTATCTTAAACTTTTTAATTTCTATGACATCTTATCTTTAGGCGAAATTATCTTGAGTATGATAGAAAACAAATTAGCGAATTATTTTAATGAAATTTAAAGATAAAGATTATACACATGGAGATATTTTTTGTTTCTTAAGCGAAATGACATCTTCCATCTTCACCAAGACACGAGGAATACTTCTTCTGGGAGTGTCAGATTCATACTGACTAAACTTAGTTCTTCTTTTAGCCAATATAATGGAATAAATCTTCTGACTACCGATACAGTTTATTGGCTAAGAAGTAAGAAAAAGAAAGAACATGACAGAAATACGGAAACTTTGAATTGGGTAGTGGGACTGCAAGGTAACCATGAATTCAACTATTATTATTCTTATTTTGCAGTAACAGTAACGAAGCTGTGAACTGTTATAAAATGCAGTATAATACAAACCCTTTCTGCATGAGGTATTAAATAAAAGCATCTCCATTTTAGCAGTTATTATTATTAGTATTAGAATAGTACCAAATTGTTTTGATTACCCTGTAAGTTCCACTTGCAAACCAGAGTTCTTTTTTATAGATCTCAGCTTCAAAAAAATATTTTCATTGAAATAATTACCCTCAGTTTATTTGAATCAACAAAATATACGAGTCATTGGATTAATTGACTAGCGACAACATAAAATCATTATATTTAGCCTTAATCTTTTATTTAATAACGTAAAATGGAATATGTTTGATTAATTTACTAAAATTATTATACTATAATGAATCCCGGTTAAAGTAATTTTTTTTCTTTAGTAAATTGATTATTATAGTATTGAAGAAATTCTACGCTTTTTTTTATAACACTTGTTGAGAATATAAATGATTAAATGAAATTGAGCAATTTTTAGAATTTATTTTCTTTTTGTAAGAAAAGCCCATTTGTAAAACGACCTACCACTTAAATTTTATTTATCTATTTAATAATTTTTTTGTTTGTTTTCTACATTTTTTTTTAATAGAGGGTTAATAGAACAATTCAATTTTGTTTCTGAACATATAATAATACAAAAAACAAAAAAGAAAACCTTTCCTAATAATTTTTCAATTATTATAGCATAAGTTTTTCCATTTATTTTTTTATATTTTTGAACCCGATATGACCTCAATTTAGATTTAATAACCAATTATTATAATAAGAAGTAAAAAAAATCAGTGTTAAAAAAATTAATGACTTAAAAGAAAAAAACAAATTGTGTTTTTTTTTTTTTTGCTTCTTAATTCTAATAACGAAAAAGAAATCAATTTTTTGTCAGATTTTGTTCCTTTTTTTGTTTTTACCCATTTAATACATGGAAATTATAATTTTTTCAATCTAAATTTGAAGGTCTGAAATATTATTTTGAAGACATATAAAATTTATAACCTTTTTTTTATATTTTGAATGTGATAACAATTTAATCTAGTGATATGATCACGTATCAATTATTCTTATAAATTAAAATAAATTCAAAAGTAATAAAAAAAGTCTGCTACAATCATATTATTTTAACATATTTCATCGCAATATCCATAGTGATCTTAAAATCCCAACTGTATCAGATGAAATTAATAACAAAAAAGTCAAAAATTAAATTTGTCTGTTGGAAAAAAAATAAGAACATTCAACAGTTGAAATAGAATATAAATGTCTTTTAAAGATTTTCATCGTAGATAAATAAAAAAAAAAAAATATTTGGTCCTTCACTCACGTTAAGACATTAGTGATCCACTAATGATCATTCACGTTAAGAACATAGTAATCCTTTACTCACGTTAAAAGATTTAAGTTCAACCTTATTAAGCGCGTTCTCTGTAGCTTCATATAAAACTTATGTAAATGTTACTCAAGTTTTAAAGATGATAAGAGGTAACAGGTAATTTTAATTTTGAAAAATTCTTCAATTTTAAAATTATGTAACGCATAAAATTGGTGTCCTTATATGATATCTTCTTGAAATGTTGTTGAAATATTTAAAACTGATGATTAGAAAAAAGATTAAAAGGACAGAGGAATTTTCTTCAATTGGAATACATACAAAAGCAATGACAGTATTTCTATATTACATTCCTATTCTTCGTATAAAATCGTATAAAACAGGATAGTCCATTTTTCTGGACATATTCCACTAGTATTAGTTTTTGAATCTGTTTGAAACAAAATTTTTAAGAAATAATTTAACTACCAACTTAACTGGGTTTTCTTTAAACCCTTGTAACTGGAAATCTTGACTGTGGAAATCTTGATCTTCTATTGGACGAGGTTCAATATTTTGCTTTGTTTTTTTTTCTTTATGTTAGGATCATTGACAATTTTTTTCTTTGATTTTAATCTTAAATTTTTTTTTTAATATCCTAAAATTTGGGAGAATAACCCAATATTTTCTCGAATAATAAAACAATTGTTAATTTTCTTGTAATATTTATAAAAAAAAAAAAAAAATATGATCAACAAGAGTAATATTCTCTTTTTTAAAAAGTTTCCCTTCTTTTATTTTTGCTTTTATTTTGGACATTTTTTTCTTCCATCTACAAAATAAAAAACAAAAAGGCAGCATTGCAAATTGTTTCCCTTTTTTTTCATCATTACTTTTATTTTTATTTTGAAACAATTTCAAAAATAAAATATTTCCATTTTTTTTTTATTTTTATTTTTTGTTTTATGCTATTTATTATATTTCTGTTGCTTAGTAGGTACCAATATAGATGTTACCTTTTTTTTTTTGCTGCCTAATACAGTATCCCTATCATTTACCATTACTACATCCTAATTTTTCTTTATCCTCTTTTTATTTCTTGATTCTAAACATTTTTCATTCAAAACAAAAAAAAACAAAAAACAGAAAACAAACTAAAATAAAAAAAATGCAAAAAAAAAAAAATTTAAGAAAAAGAAGTAGAAGTAGTACGTGTAGTAATAAAACGTGTTAAGAATGTTAAATGACATCATTAGAGCTTTACGGCTATTTTTCATGTTTATTCCAACGAAAACAACAAATTTTTTAAGTCCTAACAATAAAGAAAAAAAAAACACAAAAAACCAAAAATGAAAATAAACAATAATTTGTTTTTAAAACAAATTTGTAGATACTTTCATTTTAATTTAACATCAAGTTACAAGCATTGGCTGATGTTTGAGCAAAAGATATTATCAAAATGCCTATTTAATTTCTTTTTTTCTTTCTTTTTTGTTTTATCGCAATACCTTTAACACTAAAAATTTATCTAGTGTTACTTTTCAAATTTTTTGTTTGTCAGTTTTATCAACAAAAGGTGCAAAATTATTAAAAATAATCGAATCAAATGAAATTTTAGTACAATTCGTTATATATATGGAACCGTTTTATTGTTACTTGTCATTAATATTTCTCATTTTCAATTTGACTTGATCACCAAATAATCATTTAATATTTTAACATATTGTCAACACATAACAACACATTTCCACATATTCGATAACTGCTCATGCCAGAAGAAAAAATTTTAGCCTAAATATAACAACGACTAACATGTCCAGGTTCCTACAGTCTGAATTATGCAGTATCGATATTTGACTTCTGTAATTTACTGCATCCACAAATTTCGGTTCTGAGCTCTTAAATTTTAATCTTATGCGCCATATAAATGACTCATAAAAAAAAAATATTTCGAAAACAAATTCCTCTTCTATTCAACTAAGGTTAGATAACCGTTCATGTTTTACAGCTATAGCAGAAGACAGCTTTAGGAGAGATGTACATTTTACCAATTTATTTGAAATAATAATTGAATATTTTTATAAGAAACTTCAGTCAATCAAATAGGTTTTCAGATGAATTTCGAGAATGTATAACAATAATGAACATTAAAATATCAGCGCGAAATCGCCTAAGACGGAGATGTCATTTGGAAGTCGCATACTCCCAAGAGGAGTAAGGAAAAAAAAGATAATGAACTGTAAATTTGTTGACATAGCTACTATAAAAACTCTGTTGATATTACAACCATTTTTAATTGTTAGATGACATCCTAAAATATTATTTAATGTCTAATACATTATTTTAAAGACTATTATCTAAGAGTGCCTTTATATAGAACTTGTTATAAGAGATAAGAGCATTAATACTAGTACTATACTAGAGTAGAAAATTAAACATATGTTTTCAATTGAACTGTTCATAATTGAAGTAAAGCGTTAATAATCGTTAAAATATAAAAGAATCAAGTAAGCTTTATTCTATTTTCTACACTTTTATCGACTCTAGAAAATAAAAAATGTTTGTAATAAAAATTTAAAAAACACTTTTTTTTTTAATTAAAAACGAACCATGACTTTTCCCTATCCCAAACTTCAATATAAACACAACATAAAAGCATGGGAAAAACTATGTTCTTACCAATGCTCAATTGCTGTTATCATTTATGACAGCTCCAATATAAACACACCTTAACAAATCTATAACTTAAATTTTTTTTAATTTAATAAGAGTTGAGGTGTAACAACATAATTAAATTCTCAACTTTAAAATGAAACTCCAATCCTTTAAGTCTTCTAACAAAAGAACATTTTCATACAAAAATAAAATACTTACTTTTTAGAGAATTTTACAAAACAAAATGTCCGTCTAACGTCTGGCGTCTAATGTCCGTCTATCGTCTGGATTTTAACCATAAATAGGTCTCTTAAAAAAATAATGCTGTGGAACAATTTTTTTTTTGAAATGCACCACCCATTAGAAGCTATAACCTATGTTTTAATAGCTCAGGTTTTCAGGTGTATTAATACCTCAATTCTAAAACGTTTTTATTGTCTTTTAGGAAATGTGCGTTTTTAAAAATCTTTGGTTTTACAGTCACTCTTCTCTTTTTTTTTATTTATTAGATTAACTCAGACCCTTGAACTTTATTTAAAATTCAAAAACTGATGTTAATCATTAAATATTTATTTAACATTGCTGTTACTTGAATTTCTATGTAATTTTTCTTTCCGTTTCAGCTTTTCTTTTTTTGTTATTTCCTCTGTTATAAATAATAAAAAATTGTTATCATTTGTAACATTATTAAAATGGCAGACAACAAATTATTATATACTTTTTAATATTAATTTTTAGATATTTGTATCTTTAGATGATTATTATCTTAAATTGAATAAAATAAATTTAATAAATTTTAATTATTACTGTTAAAAATGTTGTCTGAAAAATAAAAATATAATATCTTAAAAAAACTAAAAGAGGTCTAGTCCGAAATAATTATCTTTTTATTTTCTTGGAAAATTCTTTTCTACCATTTTAAAGTGGAAATAATACATAAATACACATTAAATAAAAAAGAACAGTTCATAATTTCAAAATTATTTGCGTTGAATTTTAAAGTTTTTAATTTTGTAAAATTAGCTGTATCCTTATCCAATTATCCAAAGTGATCCTTTGACAAAGTGTGTATAACTTTAACCGAATTAATACCAACGTTTTTAAAATCCTTTTCAAAATAAGTTTAAAATACTTTTTAAAAAAAATGAATTGAAAGTACAGGTAAGGAAAATTATCATCAGATTAAAAATTCTCCCAATACCTAACAGCCCACTCTTTTAAAGTTTTCTTTTCAAAATGAAAATTCCTTTTTTTTTTTAAATAAATACTTGTTCCTAAGCTTATACGTACTAAACCAGAATTCAAATGATGCTATTTACTTTCTAAGATCATAATCTATTTATTAGATTAATCATTTTAAAAATCTGTATTTACCTTTTTTGCACTTTATGCATATGCAGAACTTTTTCTTTAAACCATTTTTAAATAAAACAATAAAATAAGTGATTTTCCGAAATATTCAATCATACAGAAGAAAATTTTAATGGTATCCTTCAACTTTCAGAAACAAACAAAAAATGTGTTAGGAAATTTCAATTGAGAATGAAACAAACAAACAATTTAAGAAATATTGAAAGGTTATTTTTTGGTTTCTGAGATTTATTTTCATATTTTTTTTTGGAAAATTGAAAATTTTCAGTAATATTATCTGCCTACATTTGTTTTTATGATTGAATAAATACAGTTAAAAAGTTAAACAGTTAAAAATTATATTATAATTTGCATAATTCTCAAATTTAATAGATTTAATCATATTCCGGTAATAAATGTCGGTTGGAATAAAACAGCAAACTATTTTACTTTATATCCAATTATCCATATCTTTATGTTTGTGCTGTTAAAACATGAATTAATCGCCCCTTTTAAAAAAAAAACGTAAAATGAACATCATCTGATACTCATATATTTGCCTCTTAGAGATATTTAAAAATTTTTGATAATGTTGTTAGTAAAACTTATAAACCTGTATATAACTTAAACATTAATCTTAACACTTACATTAATCTTAAATAGTAAATAAATTTAAAAAAATAAATTTATTGACTAAACTGACATTTTGAACTGAGAATTGTACTAAAAAAGTCTATAAATATTTTAATTTAAGCTACCAACATCAAATTTATACTTATTTATTGATTTTACAATTAAATAAGCAGACCGTCAGATTAACGAGTTTCTTTAAAAAAAATTTTTTATTTTCTATGCAGAATACATAAAAAATCATTATTCAAAAAACTTTCGTCGTACCGGGTTAAGGGTTTACGAATTTCAAGTCAGTTATTACAGACAACTCCATAATCAAAAAAAAACACATATACAAAATTTGAAGGCAACTAGTCAAACCGTGTTTAATTGAGATCAAAAAAAATGTTTGAAAAGATTTAGTGTCTTTGTTTATTTTGCAGAGATCTAAACATATACAAAGTTTGAAGTCAATCGGTTAAACCGTTTAGCAGGAAAAATTTTAAATTTATTGAGGTCAAATAGTTAACAAATTGGAAAGAAAATAATGCTTCAAAAAATGTCTTTTCCAGTCTCAGTATATCAATTCCTGCATGAAAAGAAACATTAACTCTGTTTAATACTAATAGATTATGCTAAAAAAAAGATATATGAAATATTTTTCTCTTTTTTTAACTAAATAAAATGTATTAAAGGAAAAAAATGAAACTTCTAATTTTATATGCATTTTTGTTTTCAATATTCAAAACAAACTGAACGAAAACAAAATTAATTAGGACAGTCAAAAAAAAATAATCTACTTGGTGTACGGAATAGCCTAAGTTTGTGTAGACTATACAAGAAATGTTAAGCACATAAAATGTTTACATTTAAAATTCGAAAAAAAATTTGTCTTTTAAACCAAAATTTCAAAAATAAATTTGTACAATTTGTAATAATATATCCTTTTTATAACTTTTACGATTAAATTTTTATTTGTAGAATTTATTAATGCCCTATCCATTTAATGAACATGCCTATTTCAAAGCAAAGCAAATGTGTCATCCCAAATCATGCCAGAATCAATTAACCTTAGTATGAACTAAAGTTAAAATCAAATCAATCAAATCTACGTTATGATTTGCGTCAACTTTCTTTAAGGTAAAACCACAATTCCGACTATTGACGAAAAATTCGCGATGGATAATTAAAAATATATATAGGTTCTTATGTATTTGCCACATTATTGTGACGATCGTCGCCCAATCAAATTTTCGTCGTATTCGAAATATTTCTATTTTTTTTGCTGTAGTCGAGTTTAGCTGCATTTTGTACTTTAAACGTCAAAAAACAATTTTTTGAATTTGAGACAGAATTTTTAAACCTTTTTAGCACATTTCCAAAAAAATTTTGAAAAAATGTGCTTATTAGTTTCACTCTGTCCGTCCGTCCGTCCGTCCGTCCGTCCGTCCGTCTGTTTACAAAACTTCTACACCGTTAAAGATAGAGAAAAAAAATTTTAACCATAGGTAGGTCTTATAAAAAAAATAATTTTGTGGAACAACTTTTTCATGTAGCCCCCCCCATTACGGAGCTACACCCCCTCAAACTTTGAAAAAGCCCTATTTTTAAATGCATATATCTTATGTTCTGCTTAAGATTTTTTCAATCTGAAAACGTCATTCGACAGGTATTTCTTTTATCTTTGTAAATTAATATCAAAATTATACAATTTTTTTAAATTTAGTATTTAAATTTACCGTTATGTGAAAACCAAATTTTGCATGATTTTTCTACTTTCATAACTCCGGCACGCTTCTAGATACAAGCTTGAAATTTTGAGGCAAGAAAGAACTTTTAGAATTAGTATAAGTTTCCTCAGAAAATTTTTTCGGACCACCCCCTGTTTATGAGCTATTAGGGCTTAAAAATTGAAAATTTGCTATTTTTAAACACCTGTAACTTAGGAACCTGCACACATTTTACTTCTGCAAGATGTAAAAATTAAAGCTACAATAATATATTTTTACGTGTGTGAAAGGTTTATTTTAATTGTAAAGGGTTCCAAAGTTGCAGCTCTTCAAAATTGTAAAAAAGCCCCATTTTCAGATGTATATATCTTGGGCTCTGCGTAATAGTTTTGCAATCTAAAACCGGCAGAAGATCGAAAATTTTATTATCTATATGAAACAATATCAAAATTATGTAATATTATGTAATTTACGATTTAAATTTACCGTTATGTGAAAACCACATTTTGCATGAAATTTCTTTTTTCATAACTCCGGCACCCCTTTAGATAGGAACCTGAAATTTTGAGACAAGAAAGAACTTTTAGAATTAGTATAAGTTTCCTCAGAAAATTTTTTGGTAACGCCCCCTCTTTAAGAGTTATTACGCCTCAAAAATTGAAAATTTGCTATTTTTAGACACCTGTAACTTAGGCACCTGTAAAAATTTTTCTTCGGCAAGACATGAAAATGAAAGCTACAATAATATATTTTTACGTGTGTGAAAGGTTTATTTTAGTTGTAAAGGGTTCCAAAGCTGCAGCTCTTCAAAATTGTAAAAAAGCTCCATTTTCAGATGTATATATCTCGGGCTCTGCGTAATAGTTTTGCAATCTAAAACCGGCAGAAGATCGAAAATTTTATTATCTATATGAAACAATATCAAAATTATGTAATATTATGTAATTTACGATTTAAATTTACCGTTATGTGAAAACCACATTTTGCATGAAATTTCTTTTTTCATAACTCCGGCACCCCTTTAGATAGGAACCTGAAATTTTGAGACAAGAAAGAACTTTTAGAATTAGTATAAGTTTCCTCAGAAAATTTGTTGGTAACGCCCCCTCTTTAAGAGTTATTACGCCTCAAAAATTGAAAATTTGCTATTTTTAGACACCTGTAACTTAGGCACCTGTAAAAACTTTTCTTCGGCAAGACATAAAAATTAAAGCTTCAATAATATATTTTTACGTGAGTTAACAGCTTTTCTTAGTTATATAGGATTCCGGACTTACGGCCCCTCAAAATCTCAAAAATGTCCTATTTTCAAGTTTTTTCTTATTACATGAAATTTTCAAATTTTTGTGTAAGTCACACTTCTAAACAATTTGTATTGAGTTTTGGAAATGTGCGCTTTTAAAAACCGTTGGTTTACATTCTACCTTGTTTATTTATAAATTTTTGTAGTCAAACAAAGAAACGAATAAATATTACACTTATGTAAATACTTGATTAATTTTTTGTTTATATTTTTTTATTTTTCGCTTCGCTACAATAATATTTCTTCTGACAAAAAATAGTTGAGAGGAGCGAATTTAGCTAGTGATCATTTGTCAATTGTCAAAATTGTGGTTTGTACTTTAATCTGAAATAACCAAACAAATCCTTTTTTTGTATTGTGTTCCTTTGGTATCGAATAAAGATTTGCGTTTATAATTTAAACTTTAAATATTTTTTATATTAATTCCCATATTTAAACTACCAATAACTAATAATATTTTTGTTTTTTTTGTTTCTTTACAGAAATTTATTTTAAAATTAATGAATAACTCAACATAAAAATATAAAAGAATCAAAAACAAAATAAAAACAAAAATCGGTGTTTTTGTTATAAATAAAATGCTGAACTCCTATTCGGAGTCACAGCAAAATCTAAAAGGAATAAATTATTCAAATAATAAATTACAATATTGTAATAATAATAATAATGATATTGAATCAATTAATAATTGTATCAATACTGAATTATTATCAGTATTTAATGAAAAAATACCATATACATCACCATTATATTCTATTCAAATTCCACAACAACAACAACAACAGCAACAACAACAACGACTCCAACAACAATTGTATCAAATTAGAAAAACAAATTCATCATCATCAAAGTTACCGTCCCAATTACGAGTACATTCCTTAACAAAGCAATTAACAAATAACATGACAACAACTACTATTCCAGATTCAACTGGTGATAATAAATGTTGTAACACCAATGGTATTAATACCAATTGTAATGTTACTTGTGATAATAATCGGACAAATCAAGAATGTAATCAACAGTCACAACAACAACAACAACAGCAGCAACAACAACAAATTATAAATAATAATATAAAAAATAAAGAAAATCGTTATTATCAAAGAATTTCAAATAATTCTAGTGCCCATATAAATAATAATAATAATTTTGGCACAACAATTAATCAATCACAATTTATAACAGCAACAAATACAAATAATATAAATAATATTAAATATAATAATATAAATAGTAATAATAATATCAATTTAATAATGAATAGTAATAATAGTATTGGTGTTGGTGGTGATAGTGGTGGTGGTGTGAATAATGAAAATAATGTGATCGATGAAAATTATTATAAAAGAAATCCTATTAATATTAGAACAAATAGTGTAACAAATAGTACAAATGTTAATGGTAGTGGTGGTGGTAATGGTGTTGTTGCTGTTGTTAGTTCTAACAATCCAGAACGATCATCAAATCGTAGAAAACAACAACAACAACAATATACCAATGATAATCAAATAATAAATGGTAAACGTGTTACAAGACAAAATTCAAATGCTAGTGATAATAAAATAAAATCAACACATCATCATCGTCGTCATCATCATCATCAACAACAAAAACAAAATGATAATACTATTACAACTGATCGTATGCATAAACAACAAAAAAATTGTGAAAAATATTATAGTAGTCAATCAACAATGCATTCTGGTAAACCTAGTACTAATACTGGTGGTGATACTGGTAGTAGAATAGGTACTAATAGTGGTGGTGGTGGTGATGGTTCTTCGCAACGTACAGGTGCCAATACTGGTGGTAGTGGTGGTTCTTCAAATATCAATAGTAATTTAAATGTAAAAAATGCAAGTAGTGGCGGTGGTAGCGGTAGCGGTAGTAATACAATCAATCCAAATAATATTATTAATGGACGTAGTACAAGACGTTTACCATCATTAAGTAGTAGTGATTCAACATCAACATCATCAACATGTAGCGGTTCATGTAGTGAAGATGGTGATACAAGTTCAACATCATCTGGTGAACCAAATTTACCATATCCTGGTTTTCCAGCAGTTGCATTAAAATATTTAACACAAGATACAAGACCTAGAAATTGGTGTTTAACATTAATTACAAATCCATATCCTTTTAAAAATGATTTTCATATAAATTTTTACTAAATATTATTTATTATTTCAGTTATTAATAACAACAAAAAAAAAAAACTAACGACAGGTAATCCTATACAAGAGGATTTTTGCTAGAAATTTTATATTTTATTTTAATTATTTTGAAATATTTAATACTTAATTTATACCTAAATTTTTTTTTGAAATTATTACCTTTCAATTGCAATGTCCTTGCAATCACTGCAACATTATTTCGCATACTTATTTATATTTAATACTATATAAAATATATATATATACCATATCAAAAATTAAAAAGTCCATCAAAAAAGGAAAAAAAAATCCATCCCCTAAAATTAAAAATAAAAAACCAAATCAAAAAAAAAATAAAACCAAAGAAAATATACACAGAAAACTACAAATGTTCATTCAAAATTATCCAACCAAAAAAAAAAAAGAATAACCCATTTCATTTTTTATAAATTATTCTTTTTTTTTTCTCTCTTTGCCTTTTCTCTCTTATTTTCACTTGATATTTTCAGGTCACTAACAATTTCAGGTTTATTTTCACTAGAAATTAAAAAAGGAAAATCAAAATCAACAAAACAAAAAAAAAAAAAAAAATAAGAAAATGAACAAGCTTACGACGTTGACAAGGCATTCTGAAAAAAAAATCTCCACTTATTTCACGTCATTTTTTTTCAGTTTTGTTTTTTAATTAAATGAACACACATATACCAATATACAATTATATAAAAAAAAGTTATATAGATATAAGTATATATTTATCTATATATAACATATGTACTTGTTTTTAAATAAACTCATAAAAAACATTCACATTTAAACTACAAAGTCACAAAATTTTTTGTGTTATTATAAAGCCACGACAATACTTTAAGAAATCCTCTTAAAAAATAATAATAATAATAAAAAACAAATATACACATATGCACTTATTTCAATGCATATAAACATATTCTGATATCATAAAATTAATGTGCCCCATATAACGAAAAAAATCTAAAAAAAAAAAAAAAATAAACAACTAAAAATTTTCCATTCCCCAATATGATATTTTCCAAAAAAAAAAAATGAAACAAAGTAACAATAAGAAATTTCAAAACATAGATTATATTGTTTTATTGACATAAAAAAATACAGTATCGAACAAAAATATATTATTTAATTATTGGATTGTTGTCTCCTCAATTTCAATTCGCTTGGTCAATTGTAATTGTATCTTTTTGTGATCTATTTTTCTATTATTTATGTATATAAAAGCAGTCTTGATTAGCTTCGACGAAATAAATACACATGTGAGACAACTGCCGGACAATACTTATCTTGCAGGCTATAGATAATGTAGCTTACTAAACATATTAATTCTATTGAACTCCACATCTACATCTACATCCACATCATAATATGTTTTTCTGAAGTTATGTGTTTTGATAACAGGTTATTTCAATTTCAAAAAATGGACGCAATTTGAATATTTTTGAACATTATCATGAAAATTTTGATATAATTAACTCAAATAAAAACGAAAGCCATTTTCAAGTGGCAAAACGGGATGTTATCTCAAGACCCAAACCATCAAAGAGATTTTTTGATTAAAAATTTGAGGTTATACGCAAAATAGCTACATACAAAAAAAAAATTAATTATTTCAATATTACACATACACATATATATATAAATATATTTATACCACAAATACAAATATCCAATCGTTGCCAAAAAATGTCAGTATTTCCTTCCTTTTAATAAATCCCGTTTTTCACTCTAACAATTTAATACCACTTTTCGTGATGGTTTTTTGTTTTATTTCAACAACTGAAATTGCACATATGCATATAAAAAAAAAATATCTTCATATGTGCATATATCTTCATACATTCCCATATATAAATATAAATGTATATATTTTTATGATTATTTGTATACGTATAAACATTTATGTTGAGTTCAATATTTTTTATTTTGTTTTTCAATTTTCCATTTTCAGTTTTTTAAATCGCCTTTTATTATTTCTTTTTTTTTTTTGGTTTTTTTTATTTTCAACATTATTAAATTTGTTCATTCGTTCAACGATTCGTTCATTCGTTTATTATTACTGTTATTATTTATTTTTATTTTTGTTATTTTATATTATGTAGTACATAGTTTCATTTTCAACTATACTCTGGTACCTCGATTTTGACCTTGAATATTGTTAGTAAGTAGTAAGTACTGTACAGTACTAATTCTTTAAATTATCCACATTTATATTTTTTATTTTTGTATTTTTTTTTTTACATATTAAAGTATAAAGGACGAAGGACTTAATATATTTTTGTTTTATTTTCTTATTCTTAAAATTGTTGCAAAAAAAAAAAAGATGTACAATATGTGCACAAATGAGTTCAAAAGTCAGTTTAATAAAAACAAATATACTCGTATAAACAGTGATGTTATTTTACTTTATTCAAAGAGGGCATTTGCTAACGGTTTAAATGGATTAACAGTTGCAAGTCAGCATATACGTTTATTTTTAACTAAAATATTTATTTGTATCAGAAGCTAATGTTTTAATATAAACCGAAAAAACCAAAAACATAATTCGGCAAAGCTTATATTAACAAAAATACGGATATTGGCACAAAATAAAACCTATTAACAATCGAGATAAATTAAAAATAAAAATGAGAATGATATATTTTTTGAAAACTAATAGACACAATAATAGACACAAGACAATAATCCGCAAGGGAGGCCTCGGTGGCCTAGTAGATAAGAGTGTATAATATACGCTTTAAACACCGAGGGAATGTGAGTTCGAATCCCACACACGTCGTAAGTGTAATTCACCTTTACGACATGTACAGCCACGCCTGAAAAGGAAAGGCTGTGTAATTTCCTTGTTACATTTATGTGGCAGAGAAACGCACTAAAAAAAAAAAAAATTCGCAAGGTCAAAAAAAGTAGTGAAAGATATCAGAAAATTGAAAAGATATTGCCCAAAAAAGATGATAAGTACGTCTTGCAGAACGATTAAAAAAACATTGCTTCAAGCATATTGAGATTCAAGGTCTTTATTTATATTATAGAAATGAATTTAGTTTCTTTAAATTTTTAATTATAACCACATTTTAAATTTAAATGTTACGTTTCTAATGATCACTAATTTTTTTGTTATTTATTCTCCAGATATTTTAAAGTGGTGGTGGCATAGAGTAAAAAAAATAAAATAAAATAGGGTAAACTTTAATTATTATTTTTTTTTTTATTGTTTCACAATTTCTATTATTTTATATATGTATATATATATATATATATATATTTTTTTAACTCATCACCTCATTTTAACCATAATTTCAAACCGTATAGTCTATTGAAATAATGCCACCACTTTATTGTCATTATCATATTTCAGTATATCTGTTAAGAAATCACTTTAATTTTTTTTTTTTATATAAATATTTTTTTTTTTTTTTGTTTATTTTTGTGTTAAGAACAATACTTTAAGAAATATATTTTATTGTCTTTTAAATAGACAACCCTTGGTTTTTTATTTTAAAGATGAACTGAAGGTTCAGAAAATAAATTTTCTTCAATGTTTATGCTATTGTCTTTTTGATACTAATTTATTTTCGAAGAAAAGATTTTAAATAAACGTTTTTTTGTTTTGTATTTTATAATTTTTTATTTATTTTGCATAAAATATGCAGTATTTAAAATTAAATAGCTTAAAATAGAAAACTTAAACTATAAAATGAATAAAGAAAATTATAAAGTTTTTTGTAAAGTTCTTATAAAAGTTTTAAGAATAATAATAGGTGTGCAAATTATAAGCCGAAGTGTTGAAAATTTTTGTTCTTATTAATATTTTGATTTTTTTTTTTTATTATGCTTTTATTCACGTAATAAAAATGTGCAAATATTTTTTAAGCAAAAAAAATTTCCATTATACTTAAAGAAGAATAATTATTGGAACAATTTGCAATAATAATTTACTTACTTTGTTTAAAGTAAGGATAAAATTATTTCGATAAATTTAAATCCGAGCTATTTATGCTGTAGAAAATTTATAAACAATTTCTTTTTTAAAATCTTAGACTTAAAATATATGCTATAATTAAATTCCTTATCCCTTATTCCAAATTCAACTTATATTTTAACGTAGTAATTAAAATCCCCAAATGTCCTATTGATAAATCAAATACAGTGTCTTATTCTTCTTCTTTGTAGTCGTATGAAGTATTTAGATTCCAAAGAACGAAAAATATTTTACCATAACCTATTAGTCTTCTTAAATTTTTTTTTCTTTTTTCATAAGGGAGGTGCTAATCTTCGAAAGACACCAACAACTTCCCCTTGGTAGTGTCAGATTCTTACTGATTAAGCCCACCTCCCCCTTTAACCAATATAATGTGATGAAACTCTTACCTGTTAACGCAGTATATTGGCTAGGGAGTAGGGATAGGAAAGGATGAGAAATGGATGCGAAAACATTGAATTGGGAGGGGGACTATAAGGAAACAATGAATCCATTTATTATTATTACTTTTTTGCTGTGATTATAGCCGTTACAACATACAGACTAACATAACACCTTGCTGCATGAAGTCAGCAGGCAACCCTCACTGCCACTGTAGCAGCTATTATTAATATTATTATTATTTTACTACAGAATTAGTGCCATCTGTGGATTACAATGTGCAGTACTACATAACATCTTCCTGCATGATATAACACAAGATCGCTTCACTGTAGCAGCTATTAGTATTATTAGTATTATTGTTATTATTATTATTACTATTATTATTCATTATACGATATACATATTATTACGATATGAAATTACTACATATTTTTTATTTATATGAGCTGACTGGAGTTTGAACCAAGACCCTCCGATTGAAAGGCTGGCGACTTAACCACTAGTCAAATGCTAATTAAGTCATGAGTCAAATGCTAATTAACTTGCTAATTAAAGCTTTTTATACCCATACGGAAATAGTTCTCGGTCTAAGAGTATAATAAATTAGTCGTTATGTTTCCGACACTGTAAGGAGACAAGATAGATGTGAAAAAGTGTATAATATATTCTTACCCAGAATCCAGTTCTGAATCGATTCAACCATTTACGGCCGTTCGTCTGTCCGCATAAGAATAACTCAAAAAATAAAGCAGCTAGGATTCTGAAATTTTTATACAATTTTTAGTTTTGCTATTTAAATTCAGCAAATTCGATCGGGAACTTCGATTAACTGTTATATACAACTCATTTTTAAATGAAAACAACTCAGTGTCTATTAAAACTAGGTATCTGAAATTTTGTGAACAGAAGTCGAGTTTCATGCTAATGACTTCTGCAATATATTTGGGTAATGAATTAAAATTTTTGAAATTTTGTAAAAAATTATTGAATTTTATGGTAACAGCATAATTTCTGTTCGTATCAACTTGTTTATTCCTTGTTTTTTTTTTTTGTTTATTGAAGCTTTTTCATTCACATTCAAAAAATATATTATATATATATATTTTTTAAGCTAATAAATTTTGAAAAAAAAATGGATAATAACGTGAACAATATAGTTTTCACTTTCTCTTTGGAATTATATGGGTCATTATGCAACTTATTTTTCATAAATCATATTTCAAAAATAAAAAAAATAAAACTTTCTACATAAGCAAATCATCAGTTATTATTAAATTATTTGAAATATGGATATCGAATGAATCACATGAAGTCTTTATCGAATGAATCACTAAATCAGATCAGTACTAATTAAAATTTTATAAAATATATTATATGTATGTATATAGAATTAGTTATTATTATTACTATGTTTCATAATGCTCTTCATAATATTTATTGATTAATTAAAATGAAAATATAACCGCTGATTTACCAGAAATTTATCATTACAAAATTTTAATTAAAGTAACCAGATAAAAATATATTTTCCGGAGAAAATTATTTTTTAATGAATGGAAAACTTTTAAAACCGCACAGTAATACATTTAAAAATATCATAAATTTTAATTTATAAAAATAATTAAATTTTTGATTATTTTTTTTTAAATCAATATATTATTTTTCCTTTATGTAGTAAATATAAAAAGTAAATAAATTTTTAGATTTCAAGTTAATGTTCATCTTTGAAAATTAAAGAAAATAATTAATTTTATTTATTAAATAGTTTGTAGGTAATTTTTATTTATTACTCACCTTTAAATAAATAAACTATAAAGTGATGTATAATTTCCGAATTATTTTAAAATAAAAAAAAAAAATATGTATATTAATGATTGATGATTATTATGTTGAAGTGAAGAGAAAAATAGAAGAAAAAAGAAAAAGATGAACATATTATACAGACAATTTAAAGAACTAGAGGATGCTCTGAAATAATGCCTCAAGTAATATGACTAGAATCGGTTTAATTTCCTTTGTAAAGCGGTAAAAAAGCCGCTTAAAGTACATTTGGTTTTATTAACACTTCAAAGGAGAACTTTCCATTTTCTAAACATTATATTTTTTCCTTTTTTTATTGCAAAACAAAATTTTTAGAACATATTGTTTATTTCGCTTATTTCACAAAGTTTCTTTGTTGTTTTCGGAAATTTTTAAAAACAAGTATCTGGCTGTGGGTTGGCTATTAATTTTTGTATAACAAATATATTTTTTTTTTTTCAGAACGGTTAAGTATAATGAATTGTAGTTCATTATAATATCGTAAATTATTTGAAAAAAGGATATTACTCTTTTTGAGGAAGCCTTAAAATAATTATGAAGAATAATTATAAATACTTTGTTGTTAAAATATGTATGTAAAAAAAATAATTAGGAGGGATTTTATGATTGGCTACAAAATAAGGATTATACTCTTTTGTCACAATATTTAAATCCTTATGAGAGATTCTGAATTAGAATAGATTTTATTATGAGAGATACTGAATTAGAATGATTGCAAAATAAGATTCTCAATAATATGTTTACCGTAAGTTTGTAGTCATTCATCTCCCACTATTTTGAGAATATTTTTTTATAAAAATAACCATATCATATCTTATGGGACATATATATCCTTACATATCCTATGCGAATATAAGCAAAATATACTGTTACATGAGAGCACTCCATTTGGTCTAAACGCATTTCTCAAAAAGGCATAAACCAAGTTAGCATATAAAGACTTTTAGCATCAACCTAGTTAACATTTAAGATATTTAGAAAAATTCCATTTATACTAATGTGTCCCATGTCACATAAAATTTTGTTGACAAAAAAAAGACAGTAAAAAGAATTGGGACTGTTGCCTTCAAACACCCCGCTAAAGAAATAATTGAAACCTCATATAAACCAAAAAGTTTTGTTATTTATTATTAATTTTCGCCTAAAAATTTTAAACTTAGACTTTCTAAATGTTTTATTTTTCAACAAGATTTTATGGTAAGTGTGTTATTAATATAAATGGAATTTTCCTAATTGTCTTTTTACATTAACTGGTTGTATGCTAAAAGTATTTTTAAGCTACCTTTCTTTATATCAAGTGGCTTCTTGAAAAATGAATTTATACTGACTGTCATAGACCTCTGTTACATATTATATTTGTCCGAAAATGCTTCATATAACACTTCAGATTTATAATAAGTATCGAACTTTTACGGAAATTAGATATATCTAAAAGATCTGAACTTGAACTTATATTCTATTAAAGAATTAAAGCGTAATAATTCTTTAAGTCAAATTTTAATCTGTAGTCACAAATTGTCTAAATTATTAAGAAAAATTATAAACCAAAAATAAATTTCGATTTCAGTTTGACCAAATTCTGTAATAATTATGAATTTTCTCAAAACTATTTTCAAATTTTATATGCCAAACAAAACATATTTGTATTTTTGTATAATTTTTATATCTGCAAATATAATTTTTAGTTTATTTACAGTTATTCAATAAATTGTAATAAAATGTCTGTATAATATGACCTTGAAATTACTCCACATGATAGTAAAAATTTTTAAATTTAATTTACGTAATTTTAAATAAATTGTAAGAAAAAAACAAAATTTGCAAATTGAACATTTCTATAAATATTATTGTTTTAGAAATTAAAAAAAAAAAAAAATTAAAATATACAATTTTAAGATCTTTTTAAGATATATTATAATGGAAAAATCAAGAACAACAGTTTAAATGAGTGGGTAAAATAAAGATAGACAATAAATATTCTATATAGTGAATGAAAAATAAATTTTAAAACATTTTTTTTTTTTTTTTTTTTAAATACAAACTAATATTATTTCAATTTATTGTGAATAGTGAATATTTTTTTATATAATTATTATTTTGTTATACTTATTGTATGCCTATAATTTCATAGTACATATGTACCTACATCAAGTAAATATTTAAATATTTATTGAAGAAAAATTTTTATTTTTAACAATACAATTAAATTTGATTTATTGGTATATATGTTAAGACTTATGTTTAAATCTTTTATAATTTATCAATAAATAGCCATAATGTTTTCCATTGTATAAAGTTACTTTTGTTTAAAATAAATCATATAACTATTTATTTTGCCTTTAAAAAATTCACTCTCACATAAATTAGGGTTGGCCACAAAATCCCAAATGCAAAATATCAAAATCTCAAAATTCCAAAATCTCAAATACCAAAATCCCAAATCACTTTCGTTATCATAATTCATTTTGAATTTTTTTATTCCAGATGTGGGTTGATTTAATGAAAAAAAAATATTGATTGCAAAAATTGAAAATAAAAATTCCAACAAAAAAGATTCAACATTTTATTTAAGATTTCAACGTTTTTATTCTTCAACATTATTTTTTCCTACATTTTTTGGTATTAGCGAGGGGTTGGATACGAAATTCCTTCCATTTCCAAAATACCATTTACATAATTCCAAAAAAAAAAAATTCCAAAATTTAAAATTTAATGGGAACATATTTCTTTTTTTTTACATACATATTTCAACAACAATATATTGAATAATGAGACCCCCGCTAAGCAAATTATTGAAACTCTGATTTTGAATTGAACTTTAAAATTCCTACTAATGCAAAACCTCGCGTTTATATATTTATATAAATATTCTGGAAAAAGGGAATACTCTGATTTTGAACCCAACTCTAAAATCTGTCCTAATTCAAAATCTGGCATATACATATATATACATATTCTGGAAAAAGCGGCAATCCTGGTTTTGAATCCAACTCTAAATTAACGAATATTAGCGAACTATAATATCAAAATTACTTTGGGATCTTGGTGTTTTGAGATTTTAGAATTTGGAATTTTGGTATTTTGGGATTTTTGAATTTGGGATTTTTTCTTTTTGGAATTTTGGCATTTGGGATTTTTTTTTGGGGATTTCTTGGCGCTCCCCATAAATTGATATATTTTGTTTAAAAATTTTTAGAATTTCATTGAACTAAATTCATTAAACGTGTCCGGAGAACATCAAAAAAAAATAATCGTAAATAAAAAACATCTAAACAATATATAAATATATTATATTTTATACTCGAAATATCGAATTGAATGACAATTACTTCATTTATACTTCATTTTGTTTACATGTTTTTTACCTCCTTCTTCTACTATAAGGAGCATAGGGCATCCACAAATTTATTTATTATTCAAATTTGATTAACCTTCAGTTTCTGGAATCATTAGGCTCGCTAAATCATTTATTATTCGTGATTATTTTGTTTTCAGAATACAATTACATCGAAAATTTTCAATTGTGGGATTTTAAAATTTGAAATTATGATTTAGAAATTTTTAAAATTTTCGAAATTTTTTAACTCCGACATTTTGGGAAATGAGATATGGGGACGCTCCCAAAGTCCAACAAAAAAGAATCTATAAAGAATTTATAAAAAAATTTTACTTAAAATCTTAAAATATTTTCTGTTTTCAGAATTTAAACAGAAGCCTAGCCAACTAAAGCTCTTAGCTCCTATTTGACAACTAAATTTAGCCAAATATTGTTTTGCTAAAACATATCTATATCTAAGTGAATTGTACAATTTATGGAGCATAATAAACAAATAAAATAAAAAAGAAAAGAAAAAAGAAATAGCATGGGATACAGTTCATATTAGCTTAGAACAATACTGGAAAAAGCTATACCAAAGATATATACTGAATATATATAACCCGAGTTAAACTTTATACCAGATATTTCTAGAGCTTAAATATAAATTTTTACTTTTCAAATCTTAAATTTTCCATGATTTTTCACCTAGTCCGAAAATTTCTTATAAGGATATAGTCATCTCACGCGGTTTTTATGCTAATTTTTAAATCTTAACATATATAAAATTGCATTTCTATTCGTGTACAAAAAATACTTAAACATTGGGCTGAATGTATAAAATTGAGCTTAAATTTAAATCTATCTCAGTGAATGAAAATGAAAATTGAGTTCAAGCTCAGTTTTATGCATTCGATCCATTATGTTTTAGAAGCAGACCTCAAACCCAGACTTTTTTCTTAGACAAGATTCAGTTTCTTATCTTCAATTATGTTAACTTCAAATAAATTGGTGATTTTTTTTTGTTAGTGCATTCCCACATAAATATGACAAGGAAATTATACAGCTTTTCCTTTTCAGACGTGGCTGTAAATGTCGTAATGGGGAATTATTCTTACAACATGTATGGGATTCGAACCCAGACTCCCTTTGTGTTTACAGCATATTTTATATGCTCTTACCCACTATGCCATAGGAGCCCCTAATTGATGATTAATTCAGTTTATTATTTTTATACTTATAATTTTTTACAATTTGAACTTTACATAATTATTCGTAATTAAAATTTAAAAAAAACTTGAAATTAAGTTAAAATCAATTAAATCCAAAACACAAATAAAAAAACTTTTTAGTATAACTTATTTTTTCATCCAATTAAATAAAAAACTCAATAAAATTGAAAACAATAATTTTCCATTCCAACTATTTGTAACTGTCCGAAATTTCTAAAGATTTTTTTTTTTTTAGAATTTAAAAAACACTTGAATTAAATGAAAGAATCAAAATAATTGAAAAATATTTCATTTAAATTTATAATCATTTAGTGTCCTCAATTTAACTGAATTTTATAATCAATATTTCACTAAAATTTAATCGTGATTATAATAACCGTAGACAATAATTTTTTTTTTTTTATTTTTAAAAGTAATTTGATCAGAGAGTTTTATTTGTTATTTAGCGAAATTATATAACTTTTAGAACCCAATTTATACGTGAAACCATATTGTAGTAAGAACAATCCAACAAAGAATCGGATTTGTCATAGAATATAATGGAGATAGTATTCAAAAAGTTTCAAATTAAAGATGTCACCAATTTTTGAAATTATTAAATTTAATAACGGAAAAATATATATATATCTAATAAATACCACAGAATTTACAATGACTTTTTTATTATCTATCTCAAGTTAACATAAATTATTTACTTCACACTCTTTTGATAAGAGTTATAAATTCACTGACTATGGCTTCAATTATATTGTGAAATGATTATTATTTTAATCATTATATCAATACAAAGTTCTTATTTCGATTCCATCGCATAGAAATTTAGCACAGAAATAAAAGCACAGACTTTCCTTTTCAGATTCACATCTTTTTTTCCTAACTGTAAATGTCTGAAGGGGGAATTATCTTTACGATGTATTTGAGATTCAAACCAATACTCCCTCAGTGTTTACAGCATATTTTACACTCTTATCCGTAGGCTACCGAGGCCCCAGTTAAAAGTTTTCTTCTGGCAACCAGTCACAAAACAATCAACACTATAGGTTGGCGTTTTACACTTTCAAGTAAATAACCATAATAGTAAAAAGATATTTTAGAGATATTCTTATCGATAATAGTTTAAATTAAAAAAATGTCTTACTAATGTTCCAAAATACTAAAACAAAATGGATTAAATATTACTCAAATAATAATAAAATAAAAGAAAATAAAAATTATAATTTTTTTTAACATCTTGTGTATAATTTGTACTAAGTAATTAAATTATAATATTTATTTATTTATTTATTTATTCTATAGTTCATTTGTATTCAAGTTTTTTACTACTGTATAATTAAATAACATATGTATGGCAAAATTGTTTGGAAAATGTGGGTTTAAACCTTATTTTACTGTTTTTTTTTTCTTGTTGTTTTTTCTTTTTTCTTTATTTAAAGTTTCACGATTTGAATACTAAATTGTCTATTATGAATTTTTCGCACCTGATCTAAGGATTCTTTTTTTTGTATATTTGTTTCTCAGAACGTAATATGTATAAGTTCTGATGAAAAAAAAAAAAAACTAAAATTAAAATTTTAGAAAATCTTCATTTAAAACAAATAGTTGTACATATGAGATTTTCGTCCCTTTAAGTTATTCTTTTTTTTTTTCCTTACTAGTTTTTCACTTTTATCTGTTATTGTTGATGATAACTGCAAACGGTAAAAGAAACTACTATACAGCCTTGGAAAAGGCTTCTACTATTTATTAGAGTAGAAAAAGGAAAAACCAATAAAAAAAAATACTAAGGGTAAAAAAAAAAAATCCTCTTTTTTCTTCTATTACAATAAACATACGATTTCCACTGTTAAACATTTGAATAGATCAACTTTTTATTTTGTAGCTGCATAATTTGCCCACTATTTTATTTTGTTTATATGAATTTTTGGTAAAAAAAATGGAGGATTCAATTTACTTATACCAAAAAGAAAAAACACTTAATTACATTTTCTACTAAACAACTGAGATTTTAAAAATGACGTTCTTTCTTCAATTGACATGTCCTTGTAAAAATAATCCTTGTAGTTTCAATGTTTTTTCTCGCATATTAGTATGTAAAATTTTTGAAATTTTTTTTGGAAATGTGCTAAAAAATTATAAAATTCTTTTGTTTTCTTCAGCAATATTTCATTTCATATAAATTTTTTTTTTTCTAATAATTTTTTTATTATATTAATTCAAAAATTATTATTGATATTTAATGATTCCCCGATTAGAAATCATTACTATTAGCATAATCAGATGCGTTAGAGTCTTGTCAAATATGTATAGGGTTTACTATCTAAGCTACCGCATCATTTTGATGATGAAATCATAGAACGAAAAGTGCCATTAAAAATGTTGTTAAACGAATTTATTAGATTGGTTCACGTATATAGCAAATTAACAAATTAACTGGTCACAATTAAAACTTCTTCAATGTAAAGCCTTTCTTTGAAAAAGCAAACAGGAGTTATTTATATATAGGAAAAGCAGTATTATCTTTGATCATCAAGACCAAGGATGTAAACATCTAAAAAATAAGATGGCAGATACTACAGGCTTTATGAATGCTTTCTATATAGAGAAAGTACCAACTTAGTACCCAATGAAAAATATTCGTAGCCCGAAAAAAATTAAAGCGACTCTTAGAAGAGAAAATTTTAAAATTTACTAAATAAAGATACAATTTCTTCCAGTTGAAGTTTTTTTATAATATAGTTTCCATAATAATCTTCTTTAATATTTTCTTTTCTTAGAAATAAAAAAAAAAATCATTTCCTTTTTTTTCTTTAAAATTTTTCCATAAATAATAATACATATATTATATATTTTTTTGTACTAGATTTCATTCTCAAAAGTTAGAACAAGAAAATTACATTAAATTGGATACCTAAAATAAAATTTTTTCATCAAATTACTGCTATATATACATACAATCATAAGTATTTATAATCCACTTATATAACTATCTATAGTATATATATTTTAACTAGAAATTTTATTGACCTTTTTCATTTTATTCTTACACCTTGTTATGTTTTTGAATTACCTTGAGATAATGTTTTTTTTTTTTTTTTGTTATTTTACTTTTTATATACTAAATGGATGTGTATATACATTATATATATAGCCAAAATAATCAAAAAAACACAGTGCTTAACTTGTTTTTGTAATGCAAATGACTTAACAAAAATGGAGATTCTAAAGAAAAGAAAATTTGCATAGATGTCACTTTCTTTAATTTATATTTTGTCAAGTTTGTCAACTTTAAAAAAAAATTAATGTTAAAGACTTCCTAAAAAAAAAAAAACTCTTGTACATAAAATTAAATTTAAATTTTAAAATAACTTTTAACTTTAGTAATGGATACTGTACGTAGTATTAAAATACATAATCATTAATCATACATCACAAGTATTTAAAAGGGGCCTTTCCAATGAAACAATTATTTAGAAAAATTTATATTAAAATCTGGCTAAGGAGTTACGATTATTATCTTAATTAAAGTTTTAAATAGAATTGTTTTTTTATTAAAGGAAATTATGGGAAATCGAGAAATATATGGTTCAATTTTAAAGAAAACTTTATTTAATTAAAATGATTAAATTAACAGAAATTTCGAATAACAAACTTTCAACTATTAACCACTAATAAAACTTAATAGAAGAAGAGCTTAAAAACGCGTATTACATATTTCAAAGATCTTACTTCTCTCAAAATTACAAGCTTTTGAAAGTATCTTTCAAAATTAAGAAAAAAATTATTTCACTTATCGGTAAAAATAAAAAATGTTCTTTAACCAGCCTTTAAAGTTCAGAAATAAAATTAATTGTACAATTTTAATTTCGAATAACTGATATTCTATGAAAGAAAAGAATCCCAACATTTCACTCTGAGCTTAGCAAAAGTCGAATATTCGCAGATAAAGTTATAAAACGTCTATTCCATTCCTTCTCCTTTACAATTTCTATACTGTTTTTTGTAAAGAATAACCATCCTAGTTGTATGAGATTTTTACCGATGAGTGGCCTATAATTATCGCGATGGCGATTATATTTTCTTCTTTTTTCTTTAAAAGTGAGCCACATCGCTTTACTAATCTTTTATAGTTGCTCAGACTACACCACCTAGATTTTGTAATAGATAAAAAGTGTGATGTAAAATGTATCCATTCGATCTGAGCATACTGTAATTCAATAAAAAAAAAACACGAATTATAAAATCTGAACCCTAAGATCTACAACAAGAATACGAATTTGCTTTCACAGACTAACAGATTTACTTTAAATAAATCAACAAAAAAAGGTTATTAATTACCAATTAGGAAACCAAAAAGTTTATTTTTAATTTTATTAATATTTTTTTAGAAATTCAACCAAATGAAATTTCTATACCAAGAATACCAACCAGTTAAATATTGCCCTTTTTCTGACTACGATTTGCGATATCTAACAGACAGTTTTGTCAAAAGGTGCAAAAGTTTTGTAAACTGGTGAACTGTTGAATGTTTAAACGGACAAGGCAAAATCTAATTATGAATTTAAAAATTTTTCTTAAAAAAATGTTAAATAAACAAAAAAATAATTTAAATTTGATATAAATTTAAAAATAAAATAAAGAATTCAATGTTCAGAGCCATGATTTTAGAGTTAGTTCTCAGAGTTACAAGTTTTCTGATAAATTCAGCTTCTGCATTTTTGACTAGGAAAATAGTAAGTTGTTCCTTTTCTCTGTTACCATTAAATTTATTTTTCTTTATGCATTTCACAATTTTAAAACAATTTTTAACGTTAAATAGTTACATAATTTAATCCATAATCTTTCTTTTTAAGCATCTTACATCTTAAGCTTAATTTTTGATAAATAATATTAAAGCATAATATTTTCAAAACTGATTCATAATATATAAGTCAACTCTTCCTTGAAATGAAATGAAACAGTTTTATAGTTTTTTATTTGAATTTAATTTGTGCTCAAATATATATATGTATATTTTTTTTTTCATAAAACAAAAATTCCTTTCATTTATAAAATTATTTAAATTTAAAGTTATTCTTTTGGTCAAATCTACAACGCGCTAAAAACAAAATACTAGTATTCTTAAAATAATATCTTTAGTACTTTTGAATATGAATTTTTCTTTTAATAAGATCTTCCTTTATATTTTCACGTTTCACATAATTAACTAAGAAAATTTTATTTTTCTGAGAAGTGGTCTTATATTAACCACTTCATTACCCAGAGCTAATTAATTTAAATTTAATTAATAGTTTTTTTTCCATTGAATTAACACACTAAACTTATAAACTTAAATAAAATGAAAGCAAAAAAAAAAAACCAATTATAAAATATTTAAAAAAAAAAAAATTCATTTGTTTTATAATAGTTAGTAGTGGATGCTATTTAGCAAGAACTTGATGTGAAATAATTAAAATCTTTTCTTGTGAAAAATTTATTAAAATGAAAATCCTATCCCATTTCGATATTTCTAGAATGTAAACCTCAGTTGCTGTACTTTTAAAGTTTGACTTTTGCATTAAACTGGTAAAGGACTTGTGAATAATTTTCAATTTAATTGAATTTTCCAGTTTATAATTCTTTGAAAATAAATATTTTAATATTCAAATTGAATAGTAAATTGAATTACTAAATGAAAATGAAATTGATCTAATCTTTCGTTTAATTTTCCAAGAATTAGTTTTTCTCCTGTAAAAGAAAAATGCATTAAATAACAAAATAAAAACAAAATTAACACTTAATGAATGATTCACAAGTTATAATATATTTCACAAGTTATGACATATATATTTCAGAAACCTACTTTCAAACCGTTTTACAGAATCCCACTTTCAAAATCTTTTAAATTTTGTTTTGTTTCACAATTTAGAACTTTAGAGATTTAAGTTAATATATTTCCAAATTATTCTGGTCAAAAAATATATTTGAGTTTGGCAAAATCAAAAGAAGACACTTAAATCCAAAAATTAACAATGAAAGAATATTTTAAAAAATACCAAAAGATGGAAAGATAAATTTAGTATCAATGTCAAGTATATATGTCAACTATTCCAAAATTTATATGTCTAACCGTTATAAACTTTAAAATACAATTATAATAAAATTAAAATTAATAAGTAGATGTCCTATATAAACACAAATAACCAAGAGGACACGAAAACTTTTCAAAACTTTTAAACTTACATAATTAAATGAACAATTCTATACATATAGGTACTTAAAGTTTGATACTTTAACAAAATAATTATAAAATTTCAGTTCCTTTTGTATTATTTTTTTTTTTATTAAAAATAACTTTTAAACCTTATGTAATGTTAATTTGTGAAAATTTCTTGATAATCCTTAATTTCAGGAAACGTGCCTTTTTTATAGAAAGATTAACAAAAAAAAAATTAAATGTTTGTTATTATATGAGATATCATTCAACGAAAATAGTACCAACAGATTCTTATCATATTCATTTCTTACCAAAACAAAAAAAAATAAAAAACAAAAAGGAATTATTGTAACCCTCAGCTTTTTCACACAAAAACCAACAGTAAAAAATCTAAAAAATTAAAAATGTTTAAAAAATTTAAACTTTCATTTTCATTTTTGATAATTAATTGTCTTACTACATTAATACTGGTTATAATAAAACCAAACATTTTCATTATGTCCTTATGCCTTTAATTCTATGCACACGGTGTTTTAAAAATATCATATATTAGGTACTGGGTTATCTAAAAATATAAAAAAAAAAAACTTTTAATGATAACGCCAACTAAATGAAAACTAAGACTGAACAAATATTTTGAAACCTAAGTGTCCTCTTACATTATGAAAATATGTTTTTTACTTGCACTTACTTCATTTTCTTTTTCTTGTATCTGTCATATCTGCACCCTAAATTGACAGCAAATTGACAGATTTGACAGCAAACCGGAACAAATATTGATGAAAAAAAATGTTCTTGTAATACTGAAATTTTCTTTCTTTTTAATCTTTTTCTATAATAAACTAAAATGGATCCTGTTCCTGGATCCAACTATTTCGACTATTTCTGTTGTTCTTATAATTTAACTCTATATCAACAATACCATTATTATGTTCGACAATTCAAATACTTTTTATTTATTTTACAATTTTTAAAAAAACAGGTAGCTATTTTTTTTTAATCAACTTATTTCTTGAAATTGACACTATTTCACACAACCAAACAAAAAGAAAAGCTATACACTTTAACCAAACTATGGTAAATTCATCCTGTAGATTTTCAGTAAAATTTTATTGGTTTTTCACTCATATAATATTCAACATGAGTATTCAGTATTTTCATTAATTTTTATCCCTTTGAATTTCTATTCTATATATATATATATAATAATTGCATATATATAAAGACACATAACTACTTATTCTACGTATTATGTATATAATAAATGTAAATATATAAAAAAAAAAATGGCAAATTATAATTAATTCAAAGTTACGAAATATTCTTTATGTCCTTTAGTAATGGTTACACTGCAATAATAATCATAAAAACACAAAAAAAAATAAAAACAAAAAAATTCACCGCAGTTTTTTTCTTTCTCACTCTTTCATATGTATCTATAATAATACAAATATGTATGTTTGTAAAGTAGGATTATGTATTATCATCAGTCAAGCACATTCTTTTTTTTCGTTATTTTTTTTTGGTGAATTTTTTTCAATAAAGGAAACTGGTATCACTTTCATTTATATTTAACATATATATTATGTATAGTATGTACGAATATATTTAAATAATGAAAACTTTTTATGTATACACTGTATTTGTGCAGAAATTGGGTATATAGATATTCCACAATCGAGTATATATATAAATAGGCATAAATAGAAAAATTGAAAATGATTATAAAAGCAAAAGTGATGAAGTATACAGGAAAAATCTACCTATATATAGTATCTAGTATCTACTAAATAAATAATAACAATTATTTTCATGTTCCATAAAATATGAATTCGCAGTATTAATTTTAAATTCTTAAAATAAAATACTAAAGGTAAATCGATTATATCTTATTTTTATAAGTCCCCCCCCCCCGATTATATCTTACTGTCCCACTTCCAATTCAATGTTTCCGTATCCTTGTCCTATCCTTTCCACCATCCAATATACTGCGTTAGTAGGTAGGCGTTTCTTTCCATTATATTGGGGGAAGGGGGGAGGTGAATTTAGTCAGTAAGAATCTGACACTATCAAGGGAGAATTCTTAGTGTCTATGATCTTAGTGCCTTACGAAAAAAAAAGAAAATGACAATGAAACTTGAAATTGAAATCATTATTAAAGTTTTTATAATTACTTTATAAATTCGGATATTCGACTTAAATAGAATGTTATGGCATTTCTATAAGAAAAGATGTTTTCTAGTATTGAAGTGCTATGAGTATTTAATCATATAATTTTGCTAGTCTATACCAATTACCGATTTTATTAAAATATTTTCTAAATTTCCTATTTCATCAGTTATTTTATTTTTAATTTTTTTCCCTGTTATATGAAAAATTGCAACAAAGTAAAAAATCACAAGGGACCGAAATTGTATTTAAATTTTTATTCATGTAAATTGCATATTTAATATAATAATATAATATAATCAACTATACATAATAATAATGTAAATGAAAATTAAGGACACATATTATTTTTATTGCAAACATTTTTTTATTTTGTTGGTTTAGTTTAGTCGGGACATATTACAATTTAAATTTAACTATTAATATGCAATTTTGTTTCATTGTATTTGTCTTAAACATTTCGACTTAAATAAATAAAATTGACGTATTTATAATCTATTTTTAGTAATCCTATCCAATTTAATTTAATTGTATACAATTTTTTTCAATATCTGATAGATGTTTTAGCCTTTTAATTTCTTTTATTTTTCTTCTTTTTTAAAAAACCCCTCTGAACATTGAAATTATTTTCTCTAACAACTTTTAAAAATAACTAAGACAGTTTTTTTTTTCTTAAAACAACTTTTTTTTACAGTGATCCTTTGATCAGAATATTATCATAATTAATCCTTTATATCCCACGGTATTTTACTATTTCTCTTTTTTAACAGAAATTTCTAAGAAATTCAGTTGCTATGGTAGTTTAATTCTAATATATAACATAAAGTTTAACATCATTGTAATTGAAATATACACGCTGAATTTTTATTAAAAAGTACTAAAACTATGTTACAACTTTATTTAAAACTAAAGCTAAAAAACTTGTAATGAAACTTGAAATTAGTATAAAAAGTAAAAAAAAATATATACAAAAACAAAATATAGGCAACGCTTTGAGGCGTATATGGAATCCGTATTATTATTATTGTTGACTATGAAATTTTCTACTTATTATATTTGTTTAATTTTATAATTGGAAACCTTTTTTTTATTGATGCATAAAATTTATTTAAAACTCAAAGATTAATAAATACACAGTCAATTGTATTCTACAAACCAAATATAAAAGTCATATATACATATAATATATCTTTTTATTTATCAACAAAAAAAAAAAAAAAAAAATCGTAAAATAAAGTAAAAATTTTCCTATATAAAATTTTCAGATTGAATATAAAAAGTATCTTTACTTTTCTTTACTTATCTTTTTTTTTTTTTTGTTTTTATTCTATTTTATAATAAAAAATAACCAACAACAATAATAACTTTTATAAATCCATTCAATTTAATTCGGTTTTTCTCGCACGCATAAAATTTAAAATAAAATAAAAAAAAAGATTTCATATACATATCAACAATACATTAGTTTTTCATCGAAAATCTCATCCATCCTTAGAAATAAAAATTTAAAAAAAATAATTTTTTTTCCTTTCACTCTCTCTGTCTCTCTGTTTATTTAAATTTGTATCTCTCATTCTTATATTATCTCTTTTGGACTTTAAATTAACAACTAATAAAAATGTAGCCCAAATAACAAAAATACAAAATAAAAACAAAATAGGGATGCCTCTCAAGAGAATTCTTCATATTTATACCGATCTATAAATAAAAGCTAAAAAAAAAAAAAAAATCATGAAAAGAAAATCCATTCATGATTTTTTGTTTTCAAATCAGATAACTTTTATATTTTCTTCCTTTAGTTTACCTTTTTATATGTTATCTATAAATTTTATTTTTATAAATTGACTTTCCATTCATTCATTCACTCGGTATTACGTTTTATATATATTGTTATTTAAAATATTTTAATATTTAATACTACTTTTTAAAAATATTTTTGATTTTTAACATAAAATATCATACTTAATCAATGATGACAAATTGGAGCGCCTAAATTTTACCAATCAGTTTCCCCCATTTGAATTATTCCTTTTAAGATTTTTCTTACATTAAGTTCCTTTTAAGATACATATTACGTTAGCTCTCAATTATTATTAGTTAGTCTGAAAGATATTGCTGCGTAAGTCAATATCTCCCGATTATATATTTGTCCAAATGGATTTGACATTATTCTCCGTAATTAAATTGCATCGTTTGCATGTATTTAAAAATATTCACGAAAAAATTAAATTCCCCCAAATACATTCTAAAATAATGCAAAATAAAAAAAATATATTTAAGTATCAATCAAATTGAAATAATAAATTGGAATGCACTTAACAGTCTCATATATAGTTAAAAATAATCTACTGTTATTCTGGTTACAGTAAAAATTCAAAAATATTTCACTTTTTCTCTTCTCATTTTACCCATATTTTTTGTTTTCCTTTATCGTTGATGCATATTTGATAGAGTTTATAATGGGATTATTAAAGGGTACGGTTATTATTTTATCATTGAAGTGACCTTTTATAATTATTTACCTACATATATGTACTATATACGAGTATATTTATGTGTTTACATTTTTCTTTTTTAAAAATTTTGATTTTCTTTTTATATTTGATCAAAATGTGTTTATGATATACGAAATTCTCATGAAAAACTCATAACGGGTATTTTTTTAAAGAGAAAAAAAAAAAAAAAAATTTTTAACACAGTATACGTAGATCTCTTTGTTATTTTAACTTTTTAATATGGTACGTTAAGTATATATACATATATACATATGTATATATATTTTTAAAATATTAAATATATATTTTTTTTAACTACAAAATAAAATAAATTTTTTGGGTTTTTATGAAATGTATATAATATGTATATTAAAAGTAATATTAAATTAAATTTAATTTAAGTTTGATTTTGAATTACCTAATTAGGCTTATTTTCAATATTTAAGAATTACAAGGTTTTTTAAGGGGTTTTATTGTGTGTGGCCCAAAAATGTTAGGTTGTATTTCTTAATTTTATATAAATTTTTAAGGTTTTCAGTCGTTAAATTTTTTGCTTGGAATCATAGAATAAATTTAGCTGAAATAATTAATTCCGGAAAACGTAGAGTTCGTAGAGTCTAGCTTTTCGTAGATTCCGCCTTTTTAAACATTATTGAACCAAATTTTATTAACATAGAATTTAATAAAATTTAACAGTTACTTAAAATTATTAAAAATCATATCTGGTTTCATTATTGTTGTAGTTTAATGGATCATAATAATTCATCGGTTTAAAGGTAAAACTTGTTAAGTATCTATAGTTAATTTATATTAAAAAGAGGAAGAGTGCAGTAGAGTAGACTGTGTCAACTCTGAGATACCTGTATGAAGATAATATATATGATGATATTTCCATTACACTTGATCATCTTTTACAAAAGATGTTTTACTTAAAGTACCGTGATATATTTATGTAAATTTTGGAGTTGTTTGACAGTTACTCGAACCTGTTTAATTATGTTTTGATATAAACAAGCTACCTAAATCTGCCACTCTAGCACAACCAAATTTTACAGAATATGCTAGCATGCAACTCGTCATCTTTTCACGAAATTTCAGATACTTATAGCTTCAATAGACACTTAATTATTTTTACCCGCCGGCCGAACTCGCTGTATTAAAATAACGAAACTAACAATTTTCCAAAAGTAACGTAATAAAAATTTCAGAATCCTAGGTCCTTTATTTTTTGAGTTTTCGCGCGGAAGAACAGATGAAGAAAGAAATAGGGAAATTGGCTACATGCTCAAAAGGATGATGTAAACGAAAACATTAATTCTTTCTTATATTAATAAAACACTTGAAGCTTTTCTACTGATCTAAAAAAAAAATATGTACGAATACTTAAGTAAATTTAACTCAATTTTCAGCATATAAGTTTTACCTGTTGTATCTGTAATATATTATTACTTCGTTATTTTATCTATTTAATTATTTTGATACAGAACAGATTGAAAAAAGCTTACGATGGATTTAATTAATTACTTTTATATTTTATTTGAAAAATTTTGTTAAAAGAAAGAAAATTTGGAAAATGCTAATTCTTTAATTTAAATTTTTTTTTATTCAAAACTTATTCCAAAAATTATATAAATTTAAACAAATTAACTTAATTTATAGAAAAATAATAATATAATTTTGAAAATATGATGAAATTGGAAGTAAAATTTTATAATTAATTGATTTTACAATTGAAAGCATCTAATTTATAAATTTTAATTACATAAACCTAATGATAATTAATATACTGAAATATATAAATGGGGAACAATTAATTAAGGCGCCAGTTATAGCTATCATTGAAATGCTTCCGGAAAAAACGTTTCATTGAAAACTTATACTTTTTCCGTATAGGCGATTATAGCAATCAGAGAAAACCATCAGTTAATTTATTTGTAAAATGGCAAATGACAATAATGAAGGCAAAATAAAAATAAATGTAATTTAAATTTAAATTGTTATTAGCGTTATTTCGATGTTTGCAAAATAAAGTTTTATTATTTATTTATTTGGTTGAAACTTCGGGTAGTTCTCGAACATTTAACTTTCAGATAAACACATTTTTTTTAAATAGAGCCATGAAATTTTAACTGCTGATAGATAGAATTTTATTAATTTTTATTAATTTTTATTTAATTCGAAGAATTTATATTTATATGATATTTGTATACATACTTACATAACGCATGTTTATTCACATACTGTACTGTGGTGTTAACTGTGGTGTACTGTGGTATTAACTATACTGAGTGTGTGTAGTATGATAAAAATAAACATACTCTGATACTGATTTAAAATTTGATGTATGTATATATAGATTTCTAATTTTTCTAAAAAAAACAGTACCGACAAATTAATATAAAAGCATTTAAAATAATGTTGCGATTTGTGTATGTATTGAAAATAACATTATTCAATATCAATCAAAAAATACCAGGTTGTCATTTTTATTTTAAAAATGCTAGCTGGTATTTTTGTATTGAAAATAGCTATATTCATATTTTGTTTTGACAAATACAAATGGGATTTTTGTTTTTAAAAAATAGAACCGTTATTTTTACCATACCAGTATTAATTTAGCTTCAAAGCTTAAAGAAATGCCCAACGATTGGAATTTAACAAATAAAATAGGTTTTGCAGTTTCGAATAATGCACGAAATATTAAATCAGCAATAATTTACCACTTAGAATGGAAGCACTTTGGCTGTCTGGCTCACACTATTAATTTAATTACAAAAGTTGGTCCTTTAAAAAAATTTAAAAAAAATAATATTATAAGCAGAGTGACAGACTATGAACATACTAATGGTTCGTACGGGTATCTAAGAGTTGACAAATTCAACTATATTCTTCCTCATTTTTTTACTTGTAACAGTTTATGATTTAAAATTTCTTAGTTTACTTTTTGACTTTTAGCTTGTCTTTAAAATAAAGAAAATAATTTTAAATTTTTTTTTATAAAAAATATCCACTAGATTTAAATAACTTGTCATACTGTTTTTTTTATTCTTGATCATTTCTTTTTTTTTTTTTGTTAAAGATTACATGAAAAATAAACCAAATTTTGAATAAAGTTAATATTTCTCTATTTCTGTGTTTACTTTAAAAAAAATACTGTTTTCTTTCATAGCTACTTAAAGTACATATTTATATTTATAAATAAATACAACTATATATATAAAAACTCTTAAACACTACATAAAAAAAGACATGAGAAGCTTGACATTTCTTTTTTTTTTGTTTGTTTGTGTTTAGCAAATTTTTGTAGAAAAATTTTAATAGTCATATCCAAGGTATATATATACATATATATTAAAGAAAAGATTAAAATAAAATAAATAATTTAAAATTTTCCTTGCTTTTCTTTAAACTTTAAAAATTTATATAAGAAAATAACTTGACAAAATTTAAAAATTGTTGACTTCTGATTTCTGTATATGTGACATCTACTGTCTAGCTAAAAAACAAGAATAAATTATTGATTAATTTATTCATACTGAACATTTGCTTCAAGTTAAATTTCATGTATAATTTAAAAAATATTGATCAAAAATTGGTTTAAAACAAAATATCGAAAATAAATCAAATCAAATTTATTAATGTATGGCATTTCAAAAATTAATATTTCTTTTACTGTGTTTTAATTGATTTATTTAAAATTTTTTTTTAATTTTAATATTTAATTTAAGAAAAAACAAATATTAAAACATTGAAATTTTTTTTCCTTAACCAAATTATATTATGTATATTTTATTTTTTTAATCGAACACATGGTTTGAAAGAATATCAATATTAGTCATATTATTAAATTGCATAACTTTAGGGATGTATCAACCATGTGTTGATGATAAATGTGTATCAAATAGATGTAAAATATTACAAGTAAGTATTATATTATTTTAAAATATTTTATTTTCGTTTCTTTTTTTTTTTTAATAATTAAATAATAGCGTTTTCCAATTTGAGTGATATAATTTCTTTCCAAAAAAAACACACTAATTGTTAAGGAAATTCAAATGTTCTTTATTTAATGTGAAGTACAATCGATACAATTAAGTTCTGAATAAAACGTCATTCAAATGGCCTCCACAACTTCTTTTGCAGGAACGAATTCGATGAACCCAATTTTCGTGCACTTTTTCCACTAAATTAAGTCGTATGCCATGAATAGCACGTTCAATATTGATTTCTAAAGCTTGAAGAGAGTCGGGTTTATTTCTAAGGACCAATGACTTCAAATAACCCCACAAGAAATAGTCTATTGATCCATTGACAGTAACAGTGTTATCAGCTTCATTTCGAAAGAAGTACGGACCGATTATTCCACTAGACGAAAAACCACACCAAACTGTCAATTTAGGTGAATGTAATGGTTGTTCATGAATAATTTGTGGATTTTCTTCGCACTAAAATCGACAGTTTTGTTTATTTATCGCACCACTCAGATGAAAGTGAGCCGCAAAAGAGAGAACGATTATTTTGATAATAAAATTGAATAACTTGTAAACGTTGTTCTTGCGTATATCTCTTTATGATGAAATTGTAAACATTACTGAATACAATGAAAAAAAATGACAGATCATGACATACTACAAATGGCCGAAACGTCACTTAGAAATCATATCACTCAAATGGGAAAACTCTTTATATAACAATGTAAATAAATATTAATTTATTATTTTTATTCCTTTTTCTTTAAAATAGATGTTCGATGATATTATTTTTGCATTTTTTGCATTAGAAATGTCAATTAAAATGGTTGCAATGGGAATCTATGGAAAAAATACATATTTAGCAGATTCATGGAATCGTTTAGATTGTTTTATTGTTTTAGCTGGTTTATTAGAATATGTTATGCATGTAGAAAATTTAAATTTAACTGCGATACGAACAATACGTGTATTAAGACCTTTAAGAGCAATAAATAGAATACCAAGTAAGTTAATAAAATAATATTATACAATTTATATATTGCATATGAATAATATTGAAAATAATTCATATTTAAAGAAATAAATAATTAAAAATAAAAATTATTCATATCTTCAGAATTAAATTTTGTTCTTTAGGAACATCATTTCATTTACAGTCATATTTTTTATGATTTAAGGATCCTTTCAATTCATTTCAATTTTTACCTTCCGTTATATATTAGTTTATATATATATATATCAACATATTTATGTTACATAATTTTTTTATAAAAAAATAAATTGTTTTTAAAGTTTTAAAAGAAGCACTAATTAAAAGCAAACTCTTAACAATATGGGGTTATTATAAAGTTTTTCAAAGTATAAACTTTTAAATGTAATATGTAGTCAAATAGTAACCGTAATTTAATATCTTATAGACTCATTTTTATTAAAATTTAATTTTGGCAAATAAATATTTTAATCTCAAGTTGAAAACCTTTTTTACAAGTTTTCTTTTAAAAGTGCGAGTATTTCCTTGTGCGTTTGGCACTAAAAATGAAATTACTTTCATTTAAAAAAAACTTCTACTTAAAATGGAAATTCTTTTTCTTAAAATAAAACTGGAATATTTAAAGAAATTTTTTTTTAATGTGGGCTTTCGAATCTAAATATGTTTTCAAAAAATAAACCAAAATCTTTTCTTAATCACTTTTCTCATAACCTTAAAATATATGTTAAAGTAAACATTTTCAATAAAAAATGTGATCATACATTTAAGTATTAAATTTTGGAATTATAGTTTTTTCTTTAATACCACTTCTGAAAAGAATTTTCAATCATATCACAAAATGTTTATATTTAAAGAACAACCCAGATTATGCATTTTTCGTAACATGCTCAAAAAATAACAATACAATTTATAACAATTTTATCCTAAAGCTCGTTATAAGTATAACGATTACTTATTTATAAACTCTTTTTTATATAATTTAATGAAAAAAAAATGATTAAAAACTTTTAACTATATTAAAAACTATTTATTATATTTTTAAACAAAAAAAAAAAAATAAAAAAACATAAAAAAATTTCTTAATTAAATAATTTTATTAATTAAAAATTTTATTTTATCCTTTACAAAAAAAAAAAAAAAAAAACATTACAGGCATGCGAATATTAGTTATGCTATTACTTGATACATTACCAATGTTAGGTAATGTACTTCTATTATGTTTTTTCGTATTTTTTATTTTTGGTATTGTTGGTGTACAATTATGGGAAGGAATATTACGACAACGTTGTGTTTTAGATCTTCCATCAAATGTTATTGCCCCCAAGTAAGTAAACCGAAAATTAATAAAATAAAAACAATAAAATTAAAAGGTTTTTTCTTTTTAGTTTTCTTTTTTTTCTATTAAATTAAATTTTTTATTTTTTTATTTTGAAACATATTTTGTTAATTAATAAATTTACTAAAAAAAAATAAAAAAAAAAAGTTAAAGTACGTGCCTAACAGAATTCCACCATTTTTCTAAATTAATTATGAATTTGATTTACGTTCGGTAAATGATTAAAAATTGTAAAACAATAAACGTTATGAATATTGCTTATAATGCATTTTTATTCAATATATTTATACTATATATATAATATATATATATATATATTTCTATTTATATATAATTATTTTTCCTTTCATTATTTATTTATCTGGTAATCTAAAATAATTTTTTTTTCCACCTTATCTATAGATTTGCTGCGTTTTTATACAATACAGTTTTTTTCTGTCCATGTAATTTTTACTTTTAACGTTGTGCGAGTATCAAATTACATTTATATTATTAATATTCAATTTTTTAAACAATTTAATGTTATCTTTTGTTTTTCTAATTAAATTAAATTGATTAAAAATTAACATAATGATATTGTAATCAACATATTTAATTAATATGTCTAAATTTATAAATATGAATTTTAATTAATTCGCGAAAAACAATTAAATTTTAAGGTTAATTTTATTAAATATCAATCAAATCTATCAAAATCGAATAATTAAAATATCAATCTATTTAAAAATCGATTCAATCTATTAAAATCGAATATTTTTAATTAAAATTTGAATTTTGTTTGGCACTATATTCATTATAATTTTTTTATTACTAAATTTTATTTTTCTTAATTATTTTTTTATATTTTTAATAAATTATTTTTCAAACTATTAATTCATCTCTCATTATGATTTATTTGATTTAATTTTTATTGAAATCATCAAATGCTTCTTTAAAAGTATTTAAAATAAAATTTTTAAAATAAAATATAAAGAATAAAATTAATATTAATCTAAAAAATAAAAAGAAAAAAAAAATCCAATAACTTAAAGTTAATTTTTTTTATATTAAAAAAATTAATATAAATTAAAAAAAAAAAAATTAGATTAGGGATTTAGATCAATATTTATTTATTTGTTATTTTTAATTCGATTATTTAATTAAAAAAAAAAAAAATTAATTTGCAGGATACTTCTCTCAAAAACGTAATGTCTTGCGTAAATATTTAGATAAATTAAAATATTATATTAATTATTATTTTTAGTGAATTTTTCCAAATATATTTTATAATTTTTGTATTTAATTTTTTCAATTTTGTTTCGTATTAAAAATTTTTTTATTTTTTTTGAACAATTTTTTTTTTTTTATTAATCTACATAGTATAAAGCTGCTTATTTTTTTTTTTTTTATTTCTTTACAGTTTTTCAATTTATTTATAGTTTCATTTTACTAGTTTTTTTTATTTTTTTTTATTACAAAATTACAAAGGTTTTTGCTTTTATACATTATATACGTACAATTAGATTAAAAATAAAAATATTATTTATACAGATTGTACTAAACACTTACACTATAAAATCATTAATATTCAAGTGAAAAGATAATCACACATCAAATTTTGATTTATACACATTTTACTCTTTAAATGCTTCATTTTTTTTGAATATTATAACAAATAACTTTCTATTAAATAAATATTTTAATTAATTTTTTCTCCATATATTAATTAAATTCTGATAAATATTTTTTTTTTTTTTTGTTATCTAGTTTATTTAATTTAATATTATTTTAAACCATTTTAACTTTAACTGAGGAATTTTTTACTTTAAGTAAATATTTTTTACTTTAACTAAAGTGAAAACATTTTTATTTTAAATGAAGAATTTTTACTTAAGTAATTTACCTATGTTATATAAATATTTAATGTATCTACATATATTTATAAATACATATACATATAATTTAATATATTATATATGTATATTTTGATCTGATTTGATTATTAGATATATAAAATCTAATATCATATGTATGTACTTTAACTTTTATTACAAATAACAAATGTCTTCACTTAAAGTAAAAATGTGTTCACTTAAACTAAAAATGTCTTTAGTTAAAGTAAAAAAGGTATATATTTTAAAATGCAGAATATTGAAGGTTATTTTTTTCTCAAAATAGATTATTATTTCATTTAAATTGTCATTTTATTATTGTAAAAATCTCAAAACAGTAAAACTTTTCATATATTTATAATTTAATATAATTATAAAATAATACTTTTTATTAATTAATAAAATTAGTAAAAAGTTTTGTTTGGCCAATTATATTGGTCAAACAAAAACATCATAGGTTAACCATTTTTTCTATATTTTCTATTTAAATTATACATAATTAAAATTTTTATAGTAGTAAAATTAAAATAAAATAATTTTATATTATTACCACATTACCACATAGTAATTTACCAATTTATCAATATAAAATAAAACACAAAAATAAAAACCTTCTTTTTCTTATCCTCCTCATAGTTAAAAAATATTAATTTAGAATACAAATTTAGAAAAAGATTTTTATTTAAAAACATAATATTATATTTCTTCTCCAAAATTATTATTTTATCAATTATAATATATTTCACTAAGGCTTCAATTTGGCAAAAAAATTTTATTTTTGAAAAACTCTCAAATAGCTGTTAGAATTTAATATATTCTTTGTTCACACTTAAAGAAAAACTAAAGAAAAATTATTTATTCATATATTTATAAAATAATAAAAATAATGTGAAACAAAAATTTATTAAATTGATAATTTAATTGCTTTTCTTTTATTTTATTTATTAACTGATTTCTTTTAATTAATCTTTTTTTTTTGTTTCTGCTTTAATAAATTTAACGTACACCATACACTTGTTAAATTAAAAACGCAAACTTTGTCACAATTTTTTTATATAGGATTTGCCTACAATATCGTTATTTTTTTTTTAATGACATTTTTAATTTTCTTATTTACAATCAAATATATATTTTTATTAATAATAAATATTTATATTATTAATATATATTAATAAAAATATAAAAAACATCAAAAAAATGGTATTACTACAATAATTGTATAATATGAATCATAAAACTTGTAAAATACAAAATTTAGAAAATAATATTAATTTTTTCTTCAATAATTTTAAAATATTTTTCATAAATAAAAATAATATTAATTACAATATATAATCATCTATTTCATATTATTTAATATAAGTTTTAATATTCACAATTTCTTCAAAAACATATATATATCGTGGAAATTAAAGTGTAGGTGTACAATAAAAACTTTAAAATTAAATTTTTTTTTTATTTTAATTTATTTTAATTTATTTTGTTTATTTATATTTATATATATACATATATTATACATTTATTAAAATTTAAAACAAAAAATATTTTTATATTTTAAATTAATTTTTAAAAAACATTAAAAAACTAACCATTTTTTTTTTTTTTTTTTGTTACACAAAAAATTAAAAGGCATGTTAAAATCATTGCGTTTAAAATTATTTAATTTAATAAAAGTAGTAAAAATATAATTGAATTTTTTATTGAATATATTAGAAATTCAATTATTTATTTAGGCGGTTGAATTATATATTTTTAGTATAAATTAATAGTTTTTATTTTTTTTTTTTTTTGTATTTCTTTTTTATAAATTTTTTTTTATGTTAAAATTGAGAAGTGATTTATATTGTAAAATTTTTGTATTTAAACAAAAAAAAATAATATACCATCAACTCAGTTTAGCATTTACATAAAACGGACAATTTTTTATATTTATTTTTATAAACTATTACGCTTGCTAAAACTTAAGTATAACGCTATACCATTTTTTACTTAAATTTCTGTACATAATTTATACATAAATTTGCCTTTATTGACTTTTCTTTTGAATAAATAAATCTGTTAATATAATTTTTCAATTATTTTTTCATTTATTTTATTATGATGTATTTTATAGAAATATCTACCTTATAAATCAGGGAAAAAATTATCATAAAAAAGAAATACAGACGTTCTATCGAAAATACATAGTGTAAATTGAAAATATGTAAAATAAAACTGAACATATACATACAAAATAAAACATATTATATAGGCTATAACTAAATTAATAATAATTTAATAATTATTATGGTGAAAAAATCGTTAAATCTATTCATTTAAAGGATATTAGATAATACATGTCGATAATCTAATAAAAACATTGTTTTTAATTGTATTATTATGTTAATAAATCCCCAACTGTACGTATTATTAAAGGCCAAATCTAAATAATTGTTTATTTATTTAATAAATCAGGTGACAGAACGCCTGCAGAATTGAAGTCCGCGAGCTTTAATTCCTTTATTTATAAAATTAACGCCCGAAGATTTTCATTACTTTTCAAAAGACAATAAAAGCCCACAGAGTAACACAAAGCTTACTATCATGAGTATGTATGTATATGTGTTTACTGTATGTATTACTGTATATATATAAATATTCTGGAAAAGGGAATACCCTCATTTTCAATCCAACTCTTAAACACTTCCTAATTATTATTTTATATATACATATTACAATATCAAAGAATTTAAATTAGTGGGAACTGCCACTATCAAATCCCTGCTAAATAATTTATTGAAACCCGAATTTTATAACTAAATCTAAATTCTTCCTAATTATTTTGTTATTTAACCGCATTATACATATTTACATATTAAAATTAAGAATTTAGAATTCAATAAGAATAACAAAACGGTTTTATTACACAAATTTGAAAAAAAAAAAAGATTTTATTTCACATTCGAATCAGAAATAAAAAATTTTCGCGAAAAAAGCCTTATTTCTCTTTTAAATGTGAAATAAAGCCTTAAAGGCGTTGTTATAACATCTAACTATTTTTTTTAAACTAATGCCATTTAGAGAAAAAGTTCTTATTAATATTAAATTAAAATTGTTTTATTTTTTTATTTTACACAAATTATTTTAGAAAAGACAAAAAATATTATAAATTATACCAATTACTAGGAGCCCCTCTTAATGTGTAGTCAAATTCTATGTTGAATCCTTGAATTTATGGAAAAAGTACAATGCGTAAAAAATCAGAAAGCAAAATCAAATTCGTCAAAATACTAACTGAAATTATTTTTAAAATAACACCAAAAACAGAATTAAATTGTATAAAGAGCCTGTAGTTGGTGTAAGTATATTTAGATTATTTGGTATTGTGAATGAGGACTATTATGTCTATTTATTTATCGAGTTCGAAATAACTATTTTAAAGGTACGTGGTGAAAACAGAATAGGTATCCGTAAAATATTCGGAAAATGCACAAAAAAAGTTTGGAGCAAAATTCAGTTAAATTTTTTTATAGACCACGTTGTCTGTAACAATATTGCCGTTGTTCGTTTTACTTTGCCCTAATGTAAAAACTTTTAAATCTGAAAAAGACCGTATATTTGGCGTACAATCCTTGATAACAGAAAAATACAAAACCAAAACAATTACATATATATATATTTGAATTTTAAAGCGACTCTGCCCGCTGTTCGTACATAAGTACATACTTAGATACATATTGATTATTAATATCAGATCAATATCATTCATCATTATTTAAAATTTCAATACATATTGTGATAAATGATGATTTTTATCAATTTTTAAATTTTTTTCTACATGCATAAGTCAAAGTACATACTACAGTACATACAAAGTACATACTACATACATATAGCCAAAGAATAGTTGAGCCGTTGAGGTCGAGTCGACTCGAGAGGGAAAAAAAAATACACAATTTTAAAGAAAGTAAGTGAGAATGTCGCTTATAATTTTGTATTTTTTTTTGTTATTCTGTTATGTACGTTTTGTTGCTACTACCGACTATCGTAGGTACCATACTACCGTAATTTAAATATGAAATGTGTTGTTTATGTTTTATTATTAATATTACGTATAGGTTTTATAGTAGAAAAATCGTAAAAAATTTGTAGTTACTGATGTTCAAAGCTTGAAACGGAATTCATAATACGAAGTGTGTGGCTGAAAACTACTAAATTATAATTATAGATACTAAAATAGAGATGGAGTTCGTTTGTTCCACATATTCTATTACTCTCTTTTCCAATTCAAAAGGAATTAAAGGCACCGGGCTTTATTTCCACAGGAGTTCTGTCATCCTCAAAAAAATCAATAAATAAATCACTTCTTTTGCTTTTTTTAATTTTGTTTTCGTTTTTTTCTTAAGAATTTCAAAATAATATTACTATAATATTATTTATTTACACGTTTTATTATTAAAATTATTATTTAACAATTATTATACAAACATAAAATGCACAAAAAAAAACTTATACTTAAACATATATATTTTTTATTATATATTAAACATAATTAACTAAACATAAAAAAACTATAAAAGAAATTAATCAAAAAAACTAAAATAACCATAAAAAAATTACTAAAAAAAACTTTATATTATATACATAAAACAAAATTTCAAAACAGAAAGTTAAGATAACCTAAACAAAAAAAAAAAAAGTTTATTTACATATAAAACAAAATTCGGGTTTTCTTGTTTTCAGGAATGTTCCAGATGAATTCAGAGTTCGAGTCCGTGTAAATTCGTAAGATCCACACAGATTTTGTTTATTTCTTATTTTTAATTATTTTTATTATAATTTTTAATTTAAAAAAAACATATAATTTTTATTTATTTTATTTTTTTTTTTCTTTTTCTTTATTATGTGAAAGTTCATATAGAACTTTTTAATTTTAAACAAAAATATTTGCATCGAATTTAATTATTTTTATTAGTAACATAACAATATAATATTTCTTTTTGTTTTCCTTTAATACGAACTTATATACTAATTAAACTGTTATATTGTTGTCATACCAAATTTTAATTTTTTACATTAATATATATATATAATTATACAAGGTGTTTCGCTAATTAAAATTCATAGAACTAAAAACTAATTTAAATAATTTATTAAATTTTAAATTAATTTTTTTTTTTTTGTTCTAATCCCTTAATAACTGTTTCTTAATAGATTGTCCGTTAAGTTTTGAATAATACTAAAATAATACTTGGCTGCTGTATAACAAAAAATGAAAAATCTTTATTAATTTTAGAAAATAATTTCGTTTTAATTTACCGTTTTTTTTAATTTATATTTTAAATTAATAGTAAATATAGTAATAAAAGACAATAGATAATAAGCAATATTGTTATACTATACTTTAGAACTCAGATGAAAACAAATACAAAAGGAGTTTGTCAAATTAATTTTACATTTCTTTTTTTGCAGCACAAAATTAATTTTGACAGATAACATTGTTATTATTTTGTTTAAAAAACAAAAAAATACAGTAATAAAGATTTTAGTTATCTTCCTGTCAGATTGTCAAAATTGCCTGAAGAAATATAACATCGACGGTACAAGCTATACTGCTATCTATCGGAAAATTACAATATTATTCAATTTTCCTAAAAAACTGAGTGCTACCACGTATACTTTCAGAATAGAAAATATTTTTGTTTTCTTGAGCATTGCTTGACCTTTACTTGAAGTTTTTTTTTTATATGGAAACAAAAATTACTTTTTCGTTGAGTGCTAACTATTAAGTTTATTCATTAAAACAAATTACAAAAATTAAATTACAAATTTTAAATCAGAAAATTATAAAAAGAAAATTTTAAAAATTCGTGATCTTAATTTTAATATGTACATGAATTAAATTAAAGTTACAGATTTACTATTTATCTTATAGAACTGGAAAAGTTTCAAAAAAATTACGAATTTTTTAATGAAAACAATTAAAAAAAATTTTTTTTTTAAATCCCAATTAATTTTTAATCTATGAACGACAACTTGCGATACACGCTGTATATTTTTAATTTATTTTTTTGTTTTTTTTTTTTTTTGTATTAAGTTAAACAAAATAGTAAGTGTCACAAAAAAAAGCATTTCGTATTTTTATTAAAAAAAAAAATTATTTTATTCTAAAATTTTTTTTAGATTTTTTTTTTTAAACTAAATAATTGTTATTTGTTTGGAAAAAAAAAAATTACTGATTATGGTCTTATATATACTGCTCTGTCTCTGTATCCCAATTAAATTCTTCTAAAGAAAATATACAATATAAAATCTAGATCTAGATCTGTTATTAGGTGTATGAAAAACATTATAATATATATATATATATATACCTATACACATTAATATATTAAAATAATAAACTATTAGTTAACTTATAACACTTCATTTCACCTCACCTCACTTCACTTCACTTCACTTCACTTCACTTCATTTAATTTTCACTTTCACTTTCTATCAACCTAAAATTAATTAATTGATTGATGTTCAAATTTAAAAAAAAAAAATTTAAAGATTCAGTTTTAAGCACATGTTTTTTTATTATTTCTTTTGTATATATATAAATATATATAAATTTATGAATGTTATTTAAAAAAAAATATGTGTTTTTCTTGTATTGAAAATATACAATAATGTAAAAAAAAAAAAATATGTTATTATTATATAAAAAAATGATTAGAAACTTAATCTTTATCACTATTTATATAATATAGTAGTTCTATATTTAATTTTTGATCAATTCCTACCTTTTTTATTACTATTTAAAACATCCAAACAATCAAAATATTCCCCCCTTCTTCTTAAAACTATCTTATATAGTTTTCTTTTAGTTTTAATTTTTTTTTTATATATTTTTTAACAATTTATTTTTAAATTTGTTTAGTATTTGCTATTTGCTTTTATTAATAGCACTAGAAAGTTAATTGGTTTTTTTTTTTAATTCAATGAAAAATATTTATTTAAAAAGATTTATCTCAATAGTAGAAAAAGTAATAAAAGCAATTAAAATAAGCTAAGCTTTAATAAATATAATTTAGCTAATACATATATACATATATAAAAAAAAATTAAATATTTCGTATTTTTTTACAATTATTTAATGAGTCTAGTTTTAAAAAGTACGCAATTTATTAAAAACAAACGAATATTTTCAATCTACCAATAAATAAAATTAGAAATTATTTAATTCAAATTCTGGATTTAATTCTATAAAATTGCTTTTATTAATATAACAGCAAATAAATTGTATTACAGACATTTTTCGATTATTTTCATTATATATTTCATGTGAAGTACCGTACAAAATAATAGTAACATCCTTTCTCAGAAATCCTTTCTAAAATAGCTGAATCCCGAAAAAAGTAAAAATAAGTTTGAATATTTACTTTTGAAGAATATAAAACAATAAAAAACAATAATTATATTGATTATATTAATCTAAAGAAGTAATGGAAAAACCAAAGATTTTTAAAAAAGCATATTTCCAAAATTAAAAAATATTTCATAATAAGTTTTTGGTTAAAAGTACATAAGTATGTATAGGTGTATTGTATAATAATTTAAATTAAAAAAAAAAAATCCTTAAAAAATTTCTTAGAAAAAATAGTGAAAAGTCATGTCACACTTTCGTCAATTTTAAGATAACCCTATATTATTATATTAAGAAAAGTTGTTAACAGATATTAAAATATATTGTTGGAGCTTTAATTTTTATATATTACTTTAAAGTTACATTTGTTTAAAAATAGGGAATTTTCAGTTTTTGGCCCCTTACGGCTTCTAAACGGCGGGCGACAAAAAAATATTTTCTGAATAACTCATACTCGTATTTATCATTTTCAAATATCTAACTCCTCTCAAATTTTAAGCTATCTAACAACCATTTCGCGACGGCTTTCGAATGGACATGTTACAGTTAAATTTTGAACTAGTTTCGTTAGATATTGTGAATTTAATCTTAAATATGGCTAAAGATCAAAGGCCTTACCAAAGGTGGAGATGGTGGTACAATATTGTACTATTCGTCTTTTTTACCATTTTTACTTTTATGAAATAAAAATAAATTTTAAACTCAAAGTAATTCATTCAGAAAAATCATCATCACTTGCTTCAATATCTTATATAACCAAATGCACATAAATGTACCAAACAAATTATGCTAAATGCGAAATTCCCTTTTATTATAAATTAAAAGATGTTTATAAACATTGTTTTCCAAACATTAAAATTACTGTAAAAAGACGAACTGGCGCATATTTGAACCAATTTTAGTATAATTTCAATCTTCTAGTCTATTTTGATTTTTCGTTCCGAAAGGGGTAACCATTTGGAGTACAAGTGATCAAAAATTTTACAAACGATAAACTAAAATACCGTATGACAAAAGTATATATTAATTTTATATATATAAAAGCAACTATTGCGTGACGTTTCCATTATTTTTCCATTATTATTACATTTATAATAATTTAAATATAGAACTGTTTTGCTAGTTCCGTAGCACGAATGGTGCTATAGAAAAAAGTCATTCCACAAAATTTATTTTTTTACGATATCTACAAGTTAATTGCTCTATTTCAAACGGTATAAAAGTTTTGTCGAAACCCGGACAGACAGACGAACAGATTGAAACTAATAAGCACATTTTTTCAAATTTTTTTTTTTAAATGTACTAAACACAACATAAAAAAATTAGTTTTAAAAATTTTTTTTTTTTCTCCTAGAAGTATGCAAATAGTTGTGAACTTTTTATAATGTCCCGACTCCCGATATCCATCATAAATAAAATTATTTTGAAACATAATCCTTTATTTTTCTACTTTAACAAAAATTTTAAATCGGCAAAATAAACATACTTATGGCCACTTATGGTTTAAAAAACCGAGAGAAAGCGGTTGCAATCAATTTTACAGATATTACTAAAATTAATAATATAATCAAAATAAATAACATTATTAAATATATTAATATGTGTTTTAAATCTATATTGGTCTAAATAGCTACTGAGGGTTTTTGTAATAATGCAATATAAAAACAAAAACAAAATAACTAAATGGATCTACTATTATTTTGTACGCAATTTTAAATTTTCTAATATATTTTACTTTACAGTACTGTTTGAAATCTGTAATAAAAATATCTAATTTATTTTTTATTTTTAGAATATTCGAATACTCTTTCAAATAAAATTATACATTTTATTTAAAAATATGATAATTTTTCTTATAAAACTTTCATAATAATAAAAACTAGATTTATTATTCTAAAAATTAATAAATTATTATTTATTCTATAATTATTGTTATTCATTTTTCTTATTGTATTAATTTAAAATAAATTTAAAAAAATTAATATATTATATATTTAAAAAATGTGAATGTGTTATTAAAAAACATATATTTTTTAAATATTTTCCCATTAACAACACAAAAATTAATAAATACTTAAAAATCACTAATTGTTGAAATGTTTTTATACTAATCAATTATTTCAAAAATAATAAATTATTATATCATTTTATTTGAAATCAAAAGCAAATAAAAAAACTGTGATGAAAAAATCATTTTTGACAGATTTTGAAAAAAAAAAAAAAAAAACATTGTTTTTGCATGTAAATTTGCATTTAAACATTTTTACAAACAAATTACTACCAAAAAATACATCCAAATTAATTGTACCTACCTACATTTTAATTAATAATTTAATGAATATAAAAAAAAAAAAAAGTTTTTTAATTTTATTTTTATATAAATTTATTATTTTTACTATTTAAGGAAATATCTCTTTAATTTTGCAAAAAAAAAAAAAAAAGGATATAATATTTAAAATTTCAATCTTCAATGATTCGATGCCTTTAATTTTTATATAATACACGATTGCCAGCGCTTAAATCAATTTACTATAAATTAATACCGTTAAAACAAATATATATAAATAAATAAATCAATCAATCAATCAATCACTCAATGCAATCACAAATCATGTTCAAAACAAAAAAAACAACTACAAATGTCAAATGTCACAAAATAATGAAATATTTCAAATCAAATCAAAAAAAAAAAAATTTATATATTATTTTATTTTTAATATAATACAAAATATACACAGAAATGTTTCTGTTTCAAACTCTTAGTTAAAAATTATTTTTTTTTTTATTTTATATAATTTTATTTTTGTTGTTTTATTTTTTTATTTTAAATATAATTTTAAATTATTATTTTTATTCTTTATTAATAATTTATTCTATTTTACTTTATTCTTAAAAAAATAAATATAATTATTTATATGTGTATACTTTCTTTTTAAAAATTATTTTGCCATAGATTTTTTTTTTTGTACTATGCACTTATGTTTTAGTTTTCGAAACTTTATAGAATCATTTAAAAAAAATATTTAAATTTCTATTTTTTTTTGTTTTTAAGTTTATAATTGACTAAATTTAAAAAAAAAAAAAATTAAATTAAAGATTAACTTTTATAACGGCAAAAAACTTTAATATTTATATACATATTTCAAAAATAATAATGTTAATAAACAATTAATAATTATAGAATGATTTAAATTTTTTAATTGGAATATTATTAGTTCTTTTTTTATTAACCAATTATGAATTTTAACGTCATGGACGGAGAAAGTCAGTGTATGTTAACGACACTTTGTAATGTGACCTTTTCTAAAACATATATCACCATACCTGCATCTCGTCCTTTAAGAATAAAAAGAACATATAATGCTCGCCATTTCAGTTTTTTTTTATATAAACTGTTATATCTTTAATTCTATTGAATATATAATAATTATTTAATCGGTCATCTTAATTAAATAGGATAATCACCAAACAATTATTTTAACGTATTTATTTGGTATGATTTTAATATTACAGCAACAAGGTATTGAAAATTGTGAGCGCTATCCGACTCCAAACATCAGCTAAACAAATTACCGCAACAATGATTTTTAATGATTTTTTTTTTTAAATCCAATGAACTCTAAAAAAAACTGAAATGGACAAGCAATCATTTTAAATGTTCTTTTCTTCCTTAAAATAGTAGATGTGGGGATAGTAACATATGTTTCACAAAAGATGATGTTACGAAGTACCGTTGATATACATTGATTTTGAGTTACGAGGACTCCCATTATATTCAGAAACGTCAATTACTTTTCTTTTTAATTTTTATCTGTTTTAACGATAATATGCAAAAAATTTCGGATTCAACACATAGGCAAATTTCAAAACAGTAATAATTCAATTAATAAAGAAAAAATTAATTATAAAATCAATTAATTTTCTCAAAAAGAAAATTGAGAAAGTCAACCCAAAACTATAAATAATGTATATTTAATTCTTAATCTTCTAAATATCTTCCTATTCCGAATAAAATCTATTTTACGGTAAAGCATTGTTGTAACCACACTATGTCCATCCATCTATAGATTTAATAGACATTTAGTATCTATTATAGTGAATTTATGATGCAAAATTTCAAATTAAATCATATTATATCAAGAAATGATATAAAAATTTTCCAAAAGATTTTAAATCTAAAATTGGATTAATTTTCAATTAAAAAAAACCCCCTATTTTATTATTAATTTTTTAAACAAATTTAATTACCCCAATTTAAGTTGAATTTTTGCAAAAATTATGTAGGAGACGCTTTTATAAGATATAAAGAAAATAAAAAAAATATTGTTTTATAAATTTTATTAATTTTGTTTAAAAACTTTTATTAAAAAAAAATTATTCAAAAATTTTACAAAAAAAGAATACAAGTATTAAAAAATTTATATTAAAAACTTGAAATTGAAATCAATTCAGAATTATAACAAGAATAAAAACAACGACATTTAAATAAGTGTATTTTAATAACATTCACTTAAAAAAACTTCCAGTGACAATAAAAATAATAATGACAATCATATACTTATACGTTAATTAACTTAGCAAAAGACTCGGATTCTGGACACTATTACACTCAAATAAAAAACTGAAGTTTATAATTTTAGGAAGTTTCAACAAGACTATACTTTATTATTTAATATTAATGCATAAAAACGTTAGTTTCAGAAAGATAGCTAAACAAGCCATTTTGTTTTAACCTATCATATCCCTTATGTTCCCTTATGTTCCCTGAGAGCTGAAAATTTCTAATGCTTTATGTTATTAAGAGGTATTCAGTCGTTTTTATTATTTAAAGACATTTTCAAAGTGTATCTATTAACAAGTATTTATTTACCTAAAAATAAAGTTAATAAAATGGGTTAATTGTGAGGGTAATTCTGCTTGCTTAAGATGCTTCAGACTATTTGTATTTTACGGCGGTACGTCATAAGTCCGAAAACTAAAAATGACAAATTCATCATTTTATCATTTTGTCATATATGCCATAGTTACGAAAAAAATTAAATGCCAAATAAGAAAAAATTTAAATTTCATACTTATGTCTTGAGATACATCATACGAACCATCATATATACGAAAACTAAATCATATATAAACAAAAATATATAAATAATATAAATAAACACATACATATATACAAATTTTAGATAAGAAAATAACCCTTATTTTCTCATTCACAATAAAACCCCTTCTAAATGAAAATCGTACATATATATACCGTACAGACAATTAAAATAACCTCACGTAACAAAGAACAGTGAGGCATTCTTTTCTATGGTGTTAAAAAAGACATTCTTAAATTTGTTTCCAAAAATTTATAATAAATACTCACCAGAAAACTTTAAATTTAACTAAACATTTTATTATTCTATCACTATTCGCTTAAAACTGTACTGAGTTCTAATTTCCATAAAAATTTTATTATTTTTACCTACCAAAAGAAGGTGACATGTCATAACTCCTTTTGTCATAAGTCCCTTAGGGAGTTATGACACTCTACTTTGTGTCATAACTTCCTAAGGGACTTATGACATTTACTATAATTTTAAAGTGTGACATAAGTCCCTTGAAAAAAATGTCATAAATGTCATAAATCCCTTAAGGGAGTTTTGACACTTTACTTTCTATCATAACTCCCTAAGGGACTTATGACACAAAATAAAATATTAAAATATGTCACAACTCCCTTTTCCATTTAAAATAAGAATTGAAGTCCATGGGCCATGGGCCATAATTCCTTTTTATAATATTTCAAACTTAAAAAAATGAGCAATAATTTCAATTAAAATCTGAGCATCCGATGCCCGACGCCGCGCCGCATCCGTTTATACGTTTTCGGCGCAGCGGCACATCGACGCGTCGCGCGGCGATATGACCTATTTTCCAGAAGGTTTAAGTGAAACAAATTCTAGTAACGCCAAAATATTTTCGTGTTAACTTTCTGGAAAAGGAGATATGACCTCTTTTCCAAAGATTTAAGTCAAACAAATTGTAGTAAAATCAAAACATTTTCAGTGACTTTAAAAATTAACAAAACTTTTCGTTGAATTATCCTTCAGTATTCACATTAGCTTTAGCCAGGTTAATGTTATTATTGTTCAGGCCTTTATAATGAAGCAATACCAATGTAGTACCAGTTTCTATTAAATAATTAAGTCTCACTTCTCTGAACTGAACTTATAACAGTAATTTCACCAATCTTGGTGACATGCCATAAGTCCCAAAGTCATAAACCCCCATGGACTTATTTTGGTTCCCCAGTCCCAAGTTTGTTCCAAAGTCAATTTTTCATATAAAAATGTGAATTAATATCTTATTTGATCACAATCTTATTTTTTTAGAGTTATTACGCTTCTTCGAGAATATTTATATATTTGAATAGGTATGTGAGATTCACGAAATTTCAATTTTTTTGTACTTGACATATAATGTTATTCGTACTTATACTTATGAAATTCGAACTTATGATGTAACGCCGTATTTTCGAAAATAAATTTAACAAATGACAATTGGAAAAATCTTCATGTTTTCAACTATTTTTCTTCTGTTTTTTACTCAGCCATCTCAGATGTAAAATACATATAGTCTCAACCGAATATTATTTTATATTTTAATTTTGACCACAAATTCTAAACAAAAAAAAATACTCTCTAGAAATAAAAATTTATAGATTATAACAATATAGTTAGTCTTTGATAAAATAAAAAAATAAAATAAAAAAGAAAACTAAAATAAAGATTTCAATTTCAAAGATTGTATTAAAAAAAAAAAACAAAAAAAATATTTTAAAATTAAATAACAATTCATTAGAGATAATAAATCATTTATTTATATTATTAAAAACTAAATTTTAATAAATTTATTATAATTTTTTGTTTTTTTTACTGCATTCTAAATTTTATATCTATTAATTTTGTTTTATTTATTTGATTAATTTCATTTTATATTATTTATCTATTATAATTTTTCTTTATTTTTTGTTTTTTTTTTTTATTATTACTTTTATTTTTATTTAAAATAGTTTTGCTATTTTTCTGAAATAAAAAAAAAAAAAAAACAAAAAATAAAATCCTTTATAGAAAATACAATAAAGAAATTATATATGAAAAAAAAAAAATTAAAATGTAAATGGAATATAAAGTGTGGTGTGCCTTTTTGCATTATGTTGTGTGTGTAGTTACTTTTTTATATATATATATACATATATATGAATACATTAAATAAATGTATTTGTATGTTTTTCATAGTTTTCAAAATATCTATATATAATATATAAATTCATATATGCATATAATAAAATAAATAATTAAAAATTTGTATTTAATGCAATAATGTTCTGTTTCTTTTTTATTCTCTTCTGTCATCAATTATTGAATGGTTTTCGAAACAAAAATAAATCCTGTTTTGCGTAAAAACCAATAATAAAAATAAAAAAATCGAAAAAAAAAAAACAAACAACGTGAAATATCAAAATAAAAAATAAAATGACTTTAAATATAAATTAAATATTATTAGCGTGTCATTTTATTATGAGTTTTCCAAAGAACAGGATTACATTTGTTCAAAACCAGAGGATTCAGGAATGCATTTATGTACAGATCTTCCACCATATCGTGAAGGTGCAATGTTATGTAATGGTGAGTATTAAATTATAGTTTTTATTAATTAATTTAAAAATTTATCAAATATTTAAAAAAAAACAAATATGTACCTACATATATAGAACAAATGGTAGGATTAAATAGTAATTTTATTGTATATACGAAATTTAGAAAAATCGATATTCAAAATATTTATATTTGTAAAATTTTTTGGCGTTCAACTGATGGTGTCTACTTCTAATTCTTATTCCTTATTTGAAGCAGATATGGAAGCTTTTGCCTCGTTATTACCCAAAGGTTTTCGTTCATAATTCGTCTTGGCCAAAATATACGACATAATATTTTCAGGCATTTATTTACAAAGTTGTAGTTTTTGTATATTATTTCTAGATACAAGCCATGTGTCGCTTCCATATACCAATACTGATTTCACACACGTCTCATAGATTCTAATTTTCGTTCCGCGAAATTTTGCCGTTTATAAAATTTCCTAATTTTTCCGTTTGTAAAATTTGATCAGGAATAATGTGCAAATTTTCTAACCTCTTCTAACATTATAAGTTTTTATACTATTATTAAATTATATACTAATATTATTTATTTTGTTTATATTATATACTATATATTTACATTATATTTGGTTGTAAGGGGGGTATGTAAAGAAAAAAACGCTTACGACCTGTGCAGAGATCGAACCCACACTCCTTCGGTTAATACGCCACAAGCCTACCCAGTAGGCTACCGAAGCCCCTGGTTTCAATAAAATTTTAGCTTGTATATAGTTTACTTTCAAAAACCATTGCATACTTACAGGGATCATAATTGAATCCAGTTTATTTATTAACTTATTGATACAATTTTAAACTCTTTCGTTTTTAAAATGAGTTAAAGAAAAAATAAAAAAAGAATATACTCAAGTTTAATTTCATAAATTCATGGAAATGTGCATAATTTATGGGCCACTAATTGAACAACAGACACTGTAATAAAAATTTTAGATTTTTTATTCAACTTAGCGTTTTTCATGGGATCAAATTGCAACAAATTTATTTTACGAGTTTTAAACTTTTAATAAATCTTAGGTTTTAACAAACATATAAAATTTTAATAATTAAATGTAAATTTTATTTTGATTTTATATATAGGGTAAAAATTTGAAAAACTTTTTTCTTTAATCATCGTTATAAAATTAAAATTAAATTGTAATTTACTGTTTATCAAGAGTCTCTCTTCTATTCTAACATTAATTAAATAAATATGGTATTCTTTTCTATTTACTTGTATTCTAATTTATTTAACGAAATTTTCATTATATTTTGTTTAACACATTCAACAAAAAACGTTGATGTCAATAAAATCCATTAAAAATTAATTATTCACTTTGCTATTTATCCTTTTCATTTTCTTTTTGCTGATTTTTGTTTTTTTTTATTGTTACTTTTTCTATATTTTTTCTTATACTACTTACTGTTATTCAAATTTTTAATTTTGAAAAAACTCTATAAAAAAGAAAAACAACAGTATCGTGACTTCGTTTACAGAATGCCAATGATCCTAATTATATTCAAGATACCAGAATTTTAAATTTTGTTTACATTCATTCTAACTCTATAACTTTTCTTGCTTTAATTTTCTTATTTCATTTTTTTTAAGGATTTTTTTTTGTTTTCTTGTTTACAAAATAAATTTATGTTGTTTTGTTATTTTGATCCTATTTAATTGGTATACGAAAAAGAATGAGTTTCATAAATGCCATGTTTTTCTTTGTCAAAAAAGAAAGGCATAAATATTTGGTTTTTTTTTCGTTTTTTATCTAGACTTTTAAAATTCCTAAAAATCAGTAGACGTGATAATTTCCATATTTATTATTTTTATTAAAGAATGAGATAAAAATATAGAAAAAAAGAAAAAGCAAGACGTTAAAAAATTCTTATATTGAATTTTACTAAAAAATAAAAAAAAGAAACAATGGAATGTTATGGTGATAATATTATCTTTTTTGTTTAGACCGGACACAGTCAATTTTTAAGTAATCTATTCCCGGACTTCTTGGAGATCTTAATTTATTAGATGTATTATAAAAAAAAAAAAAAAAGAGTGTTTAGAAGTTATGACAAGAAAATTTCAAAAGACTACTGTACAGTAAAGTATGTAAATTTTGATCTAGTCCTTTTAATAAGGATTTACATAAGGACTTATTTTTATATTTATGCACTTCGTATATATAGTATATATGTGTTTATGTATAATAATATCGTATTATTTTACTAAATCTTATTATATATAATGTTGAAGTATCATAATGTAGACATAAGGATTAACTTAAGAACGATGAACATAGAAATGATATAAAAAAAATAATAATAATAAATGAAATTATATATGTACATACATATAGATATTATATATATATAATATTGAATAGTCAAATTAACTTGTTTACAGGAGGAAATTGCTTTAAAACAAAATTTATTAACTCAAATTTATTTTATTAGATTTTTTTTTTTTATTCTATCTTTTATTTTACTAAAATTTACTTAACTTAATTTGTATTGCTGGTTATTTGAATATTTTTTTTTATAAATTTTGTCAGCTTTTTAAATAAAATACAAAATAACAAATCAATATTTTAAATTTTTTTTTAAAAAATGTTTGGTACAAAAGTTTGTAATATTAGTGGACACGAATTTTAAAAATAGAATGCAAAAGTTCTAAAACTAGCTATTAGTTATTTTATGATTACTACTGATTGAAGTTACGATATATAAAAGATACATGTACTACACAAAAATTGTTTTAAATTTTAAAAAGGGGGTGAATTTTAAAATATCTTATTTAAATAATATACTCATTAAATTCTGTAGGTTTTGATTTAGTTGTGTTTTCCTGTATCAAACTGATATTTAAGAGGGTTAACAAATGATTATGAAAATAAGATATTTCATATCTGTAAATATTTAAAAATTCAACCATATGAATAAATTCAACCTTTCAATTTAACGATGAAAAAAATGTGAAACATTGAAGTGTTAAATTAATTCTATACCTACTATTATTTAATTTATGGTTCATTTATTTATTTTTTTTTTATAATAATTCTAGCTACTGCATTACCATTACCAAATTTCAATTATAAAACAAATCATTCATGTGTAAATTGGAATCAATATTATACAAATTGTACCCAACTTGGTGGTAATCCATTTCAAGGTACGATATCATTTGATAATATCGGTTTAGCTTGGGTTGCTATATTTTTGGTAAGTTTAATTTTAAAAAATTACAATTTTAATTTAAATACAAATCCAAAGGAAAAAAAAAATGTATGTTTTATTTTTCGTACTATAAAGGTTATATCTCTTGAAGGATGGACGGACATCATGTACTATGTTCAAGATGCTCATAGCTTTTGGGATTGGATATATTTTGTCCTCCTTATTGTGGTAAGTTTTTCAATTAACACTTTAAAAAATGAGTATATTGATATCTCAAATACATATACATAAAAGTTCAACACTAAGTAAAGTAACAACAGGACTTCATATAATTTCACTTAACATATCTGAATAGTTTTTAAAATTTAAAGAATTAAGACAATAATATTATGAGTGCACAAAATAAATTTAAATAATTTATTATTTTCTTTCAAAATAAAATTTTAACCTTTTAATCTAAGAAGTTTTTTAAATTTTTTTAAAAAATTTTTAATATATTTAAAATGAAAAAAAAATTCTGCCCACATAACTATTAATTATTGTGTTGCCTATAATCCTTTAAACATAAAAGGATTAATACGATTTTTTTCTATTATTAATAAAATTATAATCAAAAAAGTAATAAAATAGCTTTCAAATACTTGTCACATTTCAAGATCTATAAGTTTATTACTTCAAATTCAATCATTTAAATATTATGTCAAGAGAAAATTTACTTATGTGTAAATAATTTAAATATAGAAAAATTTATAACCGATCAATTTTCAAAATATTTTTATTATATTGCTAATAAAAAAAAATTACAAATCTCCAAAAAATATCAGAAATCTTAAATCTGGTAAAAAAAAAAATAATATTTTTAACAGAATAAACAAATAATATAAAAAACATACAAAAAATACCATAATAAAATAATGAAAAAAATGGTAATAAAATAAAAACCCAACTTTTCGTTTGTTTTCTATAATATTTCCAATTATTTAGAGAAATGCAAAATAAACCAAAAAACAAACAAATAAACAAAAGACCCAAAGAAAAATTGAGAAAAACAAACAATCTAAAAGGATTCAGAATTGATTATAATATATATATATATATACATCATATATTTATTTTATTCAACACTAAATCAACAGAAAATAAAACGAGCGCACACATTTTTAAGCATATTATAATGTTCAATTTTCGATACGATTTACATTAGGCTTTCATATACACATTATGTATGCATATATTTAATATAGATATATGAACAGTAGGCATCAATTGAGAATAAAAATTTTTTCAATTGAAAAGATTCATGAACAAATTATCGGGACCTAGTTATTAGGATATCCTTATAAGAAAAAGTTAAAACGGGAGCGTGTCATATGCCTGTAGTGTCATTTGCCTGTAGTGTCGTGTGACTGTTTGTACATATAATTATGGGGGAATTTAGAATTGGTTACAAGATCAGAGTTGTATAAAATATATAAATAGCGAGAATTTTTGAGTTGGTTAAATTATAGTACAGGCAAATGAAAATAAAGGCAAGTAACATACAGTCAAATAAAACACAGTCTTGTGATGGTCAAAACACATTTTACTAAAGATAATTTTATGCAGTATTAGAGTATCCACGATTTTCCAAAACAGAAATAAAATTCCTATTTTATATAGTACAAAAAACCTAATTTGATTATTATTCGTTTTTGTCCTTTTCGTTAAAATTGTCCTAAAATTTTGATACAAAATTTTATATTTTTTAAAATAAATCTAAAAACTGACATTTTTAAGAATATTTGATTCAAAACAAAGTGAATTTCAAAGTAAAATTCAAAGAGAAAGAAAAATAAAATACTTAATACTTTCAATTGATGCTTAGTGTACTAAAAAAAAAATTAATTGATTTGTAACAGAGGTTTAAAATGTTATTTAAAGTTCATTTTATTCTAAAAATAAAATAAAATGAAAACCAAATTTTTATGGTTTTAAACACAAAACTTTTTTTTTTTGTATTTAATTAAGTGAGACAAGAATAGAATTATTCAAGCAAATTTTTAATATTATTTTAATCTTTTAGAATATAATAAAATTATTATAACCTAAGTTTTATTAGATTTTAGAAGATTTATCTATTACAAAATAGGCAATAAATAATGTCTTTCTTCAATGTGTGTAAAGTTTTAGGGAAAATTAATATGATAAATTTCATATGATTCATGTATACATATACAATTGGATTTTAGAAAAAAATCTCCAAAATAATTTACATATTTTCATTTTTCTTTTCTTCTTTCACTTAAATTTTAAAATTTTCTAATAAATATATTAAATATATATGTTTTTTTTTTTGTAATTTTCTTTTTATAATAGATTGGTTCATTTTTTATGATTAATTTATGTCTTGTCGTCATTGCAACACAATTCTCTGAAACAAAAAAACGTGAAATGGAACGTATGAGACAAGAACGTGCTAGATATACATCATCATCAACATTAGCATCAAGTACAAATAATTCAGAACCGGCAACATGTTATGCTGAAATAGTCAAATATATTGCACATTTATGGCGACGTTTAAAAAGGCGACTGATTAAGAAGTACAGATTATATAAGTATGCCGTGTTGTTTTATTTTCAGTTCAGTTAATTTTCAGTTGTTTTTTTTGTTCCTTTTCTCAAATTGAAGAAAACAAATAACAACAAAACAAAAAAACAATATAAAAGTATACAGATCCTTACAACGTTTCTTAAAAAAAAATCAATCAAATCTATCACACTTTTTAGTTAGAAACAAAAAAATTTATAAAAATAAAATAAATAAATTAAATAGGATTTAAAGGAGAAAATTAAACAAAAAAAAAAAAAAAAAACGCAGATTATCGACCTGACCCTATTAAAAAAGTAGTTTTTCATTAAAAATGTATTCAAATTTCATGGAAAATATTTATTTGATATAAAATAAAATATTCAAAATTATCAAATCATATCTTCACTATTTCAAAGTATCCAATTCTAGTATAGCAAACAAAAATTAAATAATATATTTTAAATATAGTTATTATTTATTAGTACAAGCACTTAAATAAATAGGTAACAATTTTTTATTCATAAACTATTACCAAAATGGTGTTCACCAAAAGTGTTTTTTTTTTTTTTGTGTTTCATTCAAAATTATAAGAATACTTTTCTTCTAAAAGACTATTGTTAATTAATTGATAATTAACCAAAATAATAATGAATTTATTTCAATATATATATATAAATTAGAAATTGGTTTTTGCCATGAAGATATAAAATTTTACTGCTTGGTTTCTTCATATTTTACACTCAAAAAATTTAAATTTTAATTGAACAAATTTTAGATTTAAATATTCATTTAATTTGAAAATTTCTTTATTTCAAATTTGAAAAGTATTTTCAAGGGGCCTCCGTGGCCTAATGGGTAAGAGCTTATAAAATAGGCTGTAAACATGAGGGGGTGTGGCTTCAAACCCCATACATGTCGTAAGACTTAGTCCCCCTTACGATATTTACAGCCACGCCTGAAAAGGAAAGACTGTGTAATTTCTTGTTCATATTTATGTGGTAGAGAAATGCATTAAAAAAAAATAAAAAAAAAAATAGTATTTTCACGGAAAGAAAATTACATAATTTTCATTTATAGTAGAATATATTAGTACATACTTATTTATATAATATAATAATAATATCCAAAATTATAAATTCCAGAAATATAATAGTTGCAACATAAAAATGGCAAAAATTCTTCTAATATTAGTTAATTTAATATTAAATTCCTTTCCGTATTCTGTATTTAAATTTCAAAAATTAAAAAAAAGAAAAACTTTTAAAATCAATAAAATAATAATAAATTTTTCGAATGTCATAAATATTAATTAGAAATATTACAACCAATTTAATTAAAAACAAACATTTTTTTTATTCAAAAATATCATAGTTCTAAGGTTTGTGCACATAAAATAGCCTTTTATACTATTATACAAATATTTTGAATTTATAATCACAGATCTCTAGCAGTAGACTTTCTACTTTGACAAGATTTTGTTTTCGAGGTTAGAGTTTCGGTAAAGGTTTTGTATAGCAGCCAAGTCCTTAAGTTTTGTAATTTTACACAATGAAAATTCAATAAAAATAATGAGTTTCTGTTGGTCCTGATTGGCGATGGAGGTTTTAAAGGGCTTTAACGGTACTTTGAAAATTGTACGTACATGTTTAAATAACGGTAAATATTTCAAACATTTTTAGAGTTATTTAAACCGTACTAGTTTCAAAAGATATTTCTATTAAAATACCTTAAAATGATATACATATGATTAATACAGTTTGTCTCATTTGAGTACTCAACAAAAAAAAAAAACAAGTTTTTTAATTTGCAGTTTTTTTTTGTGACAAATCCATGTAACGGCGCCTTTTTTCTAAAGAAATTTTTTTTTCTCCCTTTTCCCCTCTTTCCATATACATTAAAAGGTCTAAATTGTTTCAAAGAATGGAATTTATAGGAGCTAGGATTTCGAAATTTTTTACTTTTCATTGTTATATATGCTAGAGTTGACCCAGTTAATCTTCACTCGTACTCGTTTTATTGTATAATGAGATTATATCGTTTCTTTTGTATTTTCAGATTTCGAAAGTGCAAAATTATTAAAATTCTGATTTTCGAGACGAAAACTACTATTTATATTTTCAATTTAACATTACTATTATCAAAAATTTAATACTAAAAATATTGGCTATTTTGTATACCTAACCTTACTATATTATTTAACAAAAATCTATTAAAATTTTCAAAACGTCATTTAAATTAAGTGATAGAAGTAAAAACTTATAAAACTATACATAACATTTTTTTGTGAAAATAAAAAGACCAATATAAAATTTTCAACACAATAATGATATTACTTAGAAAAATATAATATTTAAAAGGACACTTAAACACTTATTTTAAACTTCAAAACTGTAAATATATTTATATATTATATATATATTATTAATTCTTTAATAACTCTCAAAACTTAAATTGAATCTTTCAAAAAAAAAAAACAAAAAAAACTCTAAATCAAATCAAACCCAAATAAAAAAAAAAGAAAATTCCATAGTCATATTATTTTAACACCGTATACCAAAATGATAAATCTTTAATAACATTTGACATAATTTTAATTATTTTATATGTATTTGAATTATATAAAAATTAATTAAAAAATTAATTAATTAATTAAAGCACTTAATTAAAAAAAAAAAAAAAAAAACAAAAAAAAAAAAATACAAAATTTTATTAATTTATTTGAATTGAAAAAAAAAAACAAACAAACAAAAATTTTTTTCTTCAATAATATTATTCCTTACAGAGTTATGCGGCAATATTCTAGTCAACCAAATAAATTTCGAAATTATAAATATAGGGCACTTAGGTACTTAGTTAAAAATTAATAAATATGTCAAAAAATAAAAAATAAAAAAATTTTAGTGCAAATAATTCCTATAAAATCTGTTTTTTTTTTTTTTTTAAACGTAAAAACCCCTCAAAATATAATAAAACATAAGCAAAATATTAAATTATATATATAAAAAAAAAAACTGAATGAATGAATGTAGAAATTTTTCCCTTATTTTTTTTTTTTCTAAATAAATTTACATATATATATATTTTTTTTTATATATACAAAATAGTAAAATTGACAAAATTTCATAACTTTTCTTCGTTTATTTATTTTTTAAGTGTACAAACCAAAAAAAATGTATAAAAATGTATAATTTTTTTTTTGTAATTTATATTTTTTGTAACAATATATTCGTTTAAAATGTATTTTTCTTCTGTATTTAAAACGATTAAAATCACTTTAACTAAACTTCTAAATCTATTCAATTTCTTATTCTTATACTATAAATTTTAAAATTTAAAATTATTTTCTACTTTGTTTTCTATTAGATTTTCTTATTTTAAAAAATAATGTACAATAGAATAAACTATAGCCTGTATCTCTATAATAAAAATGAATTTTTTTTTGAAAATTTTTATACAGATCTAATAAACTCTAATTTTTTTTTTTTTTTTTTTACCTAATAAATATAAATATTAAAATCAATTAACAAAATTTATCAAAATAAAATATATAAAAATAATTTACAAAAAATAAAGATAATAAAAGAAATTGATTGCATAAATATAAAAAGTCAGAAAATTTTTTTAAAATTCAGTAAAACACTTTATCAATATTTATTGAAATAAACAATATAATTTTTATTTTAAACAAAATAATATTAACATACCGGAATAATTTTTAAAGATTAATAAATTTTGTTTTATTGTTATTTGCTATATAATTTATAATAAATGCGTTACTAATTAAATTGTGATAATGCAAAATAATAGTTTTTATTTATGTTGCATATTTTACGGCGCATACATATTTAATCATATTCTGTTTTTTTTTCCTTCTGCAAGATTAACAATATAAATACGTAAAATTTTTTGTTTCAGTTTCTATATAATTGGTTCACTAATATCTTATCTATAATCTATATCAATATAAATTATTTGAATTATATTTTCTGTTCGCAAAGAAGGATAGTAATAAAATATTAATTTTTAACAGATATATTCTTTTCGTTTTATAAAAATATTTACCAGAAAATTCACTTAACCAACCTCATGTTGAACAAAATTTTCTAAGATCTATTAAAAAATTACTAAAATTTATATTAAATTTTTAAGCGATATACTTTAAATAAATTTTTGAACGAGAAAATACTCAGAAAAGTGCTCAAGACGAACTCTGTTTAATTTTTAATAAAATATTTACTTTTTCTTGTAAATCACAAGATCTTCACAAAATAAGAAACCGGTAGTCGTTTAAACGGATATATAAAATAAATAAAAAATAAAGAAACCAATTTATAATATGATAATTATTTTAATTTTAATTAAACTTTAAAAAATATTCCATTAATTTTTACAAATATATTGTTACAATTACCAATTATAAATATTTAACAGAATTTAACAGAAAGAGACAAATAAACTACACTTAATTTTCCTGTTATACTTTTAAATAAACGAAAAAAGTTATATTCTAAATAAAAAAAAAAAAAAAACTTCTAATTTTTTTTTTTTGTAATTAAAAACTTTCACTTAAAATTTTTTGATTTTTTAAAAACAAAATAAACAGCTACAAGAAAATATATAAAAAAAAAAAAAAAAAAAACTTTTAATTAAAAATCAAAATTTATGTCATAAATGTTATTAGAAATTTCAAAGTATACATGTGTATGTGTAGAGAAAAAAAAATGCTCAATTTCAAATATTTTTTAAAAGAAAAAATTTTCTTTTGTTTTTTTTTTTTTTTTTTTTTTGTGCTCAACTAAACACTCTATTTGTATAATTAAAAGAACACGTAAAACACTTAAATATCACTTTAAAAAAAAATTCATATAATATATAATAAAATACCCCTTATAATATTCAATTTCACTTTTCTGTACTACCTACTCAACACCTATCTATATATATATATACATACATATAATAAAAATAATATCATATGTATATGTATTTATGTATGTATATTTTCAATAAATAAAAAAAAAATGTTTAGAAAGAAATGCAAATGCTATATATTAATAAATGTGTTTTGTCCTATCAATTATATATGCATAATATACATTTATATATATATATATACCTAATAATATATACAAAAACACATAATCAAATGTTTGCAAAAGACACATATAACAGCATATTTAAATATATATATATATATTTCTAATTATTTTCCTACCTAATATAGAAAATGCAGCATAATAATACTGGCAAAAATCAAATTTAATTTTTATTTTTATTTTCTGTTTTAATTATTTTTACTTTACATTTTTATTTAAAAAAAAAATTTTTTTTATTATTAATTTTTAAATATTGTTTTATTCTTTTTTTGTTTTTTTTTTTGATTATATTTCCGTTTTAATAAAAAAAAAAACATACATTTTATATTTGTTTTTAGAACTCACAGACAAAAATAAAACACAAAATATTATCTTTCGCTACTTATTTACATACAAAAAGAAAACCATATGTCTTTCAACCCTAATACGGTTAAATAAAAAGGAATAAAATAACACACCCCTTATCATTTTGTATTCTAATCTATTACTTTTATTTATTTTTTTTTATATTATTTTTAATTTTTATATTATTTTATTAAAAATATTTTTCTTTTAATTCTCTTTTATTACAAAATAAATGTTAAACGCTTTTTAGTGCTTATTAGAAAAATCCCACAATAAAAAATACCAAAAAAAAAAAAAATAAATTAAATTATATAAAAGAAAAAAAAATAAATAAATTAAATTTTAAAGAAAAAAACATAAAAAAAAAAAAGATTTCCTTTCCTTTAATCAAAATTAAAACCCACCTATCTTTTAGTGCTTTTAGAAATACCACTAAGCTTTAAACCTATATCTAATGCAATGTTATAGCAGTAGAACATTTTTTTTTTGTTTTTTTTTTCTTTTTGTTAGCTTAAAATATTTAACAAAAAATAAATTATTACGATTTTATTTTTCTTCTTTTTTTTTTTCTTCTCTTTGTTTTTGACATCAACTATGTATTTGAATGTTAAACTTGTCAACCACAACTAAATCAATTTAAAAAATTGGAAATTAATTAAAATTTAAATCGAAACCAAAATAACTGTATATGTACCACATAATTAGATATCAACGACAACAAACACGTGAAGGTTTATTACCAAATTCTGATAATTTAACATTTTCACCAAGTCGTATTAAATGTCATCATCCAAAATGTCCAAAATATAATCGTAAACCATCAAATATACAAGATCAAATGATAACAGTAATGGTACCATTAAATTCAAATAATAATTTACAAGCAACCTCACAACAAAATTTAAATTTAATATCAAATAATAACAGTATTATACAGCATATCAATAATAATAATCATTCAATGAATGGTAATAATGGTGGCAGTAATATTATTGGTGGAAATGGCGGAAGTGGTACTGGTAATATTATTGGAAGTGCAAGTCATATTAGTAGTATTGGTGGTGTCGGTAGTGGTGGTGTTATATCTGGTATACCTAGTAATATTTGTATAAATAATAGTCATAATTCATCACCAGATAATTCAGAATATTCAATTGAAGTAACAGCTGGTCGAACATCTAATTTAAAAAAGAATACAAATCAAACAAAAGATGATATTAGTAATAGTCAAAAAACAATATTATTAAAAATACCAACGGGGAGTGATACAGAAAAATTCATTGTAAGATAATTTTGATGTTTTTTTTTTCGTTTTTTTGTTTGTTTTTGTGTAACAGATACTTTTTTTAACAATATTTTTTTGTTACCATTGGGAATTTAGGACATCGGTATAAAAATATTATTCTCCTTCAGGTCGATTGAAACTTCTTAATATTTATTCTGTTTTTGCCCCAAAATGACTTAGATGTTCTTTAAAATATATGTTTTATATACACTTTTATTGTTTTATCTTGCAAAGTTCTTGCAAAGTTCTTGGTTTCTGCTTTACAAAGGAACATTGCCTTATGTTTAGCATTTATCTGAGTCACAAAATTTTATAAATAGTTCATTTACAATCACTTATATTATTTATCAAACCCATGTTGTGATGATACTATCTATATATTAAAACTGGTTTCATTTATGAGTTAAATATTTTAATATTCACAAGTTTAGCTAATTAATCTGTTTTTTATAACCTTTTCTTCATCTACCTCTTTTATTTATAATAATAAAATTAGGCAAATCTCAAAATATACGAACATATATATAGTGTTTTCATTCTATTTGTAAGAAAATAGGGTTTTTAGCTTCTCTTAAAGATTACTTTTAAAAATATATCAACTTAACAACTAAACGATTAAGGCTAATATTTTCATGAAGAAAAATATCGGCGATATTTGTTAGAGCATAGGCAGAAGATACAAAAACACTACTTGTGTGACAGAGAAAAGAGACAAAAAATCTAATGAATTAACAATAAAATTGTACAAACGTTCAGAAAATATCGGAGATATGCCATAATATCGGATGAAAATTAGCTCGCTAAAGTTAAATTTTCTATAATTATCTCCGATATTTTTAACACATATGTAAAAAATGTGTATCTACACAAAAAAAATGGGCACACTACCAACATTCTTATGGATACATGACATTTGAATTCATTATTTTTCTCCCTCTTTCCTATTGGTAGTATTAAGTATAGTTTACTCTTTCTAAATATCCGATATCGGATGAAATTTTTTCCATGAAAATTAGCCTTTACACTTTTAATACTATTCTAAAGTCCCGAATATGTCCAACAAATTTTTAGTTTTATAAACATAATTATAATTTTTAAAACCTTAATAAAAGTTTACGAAACATTTTTTCCGTTATTAAAGTCATTTTTAAGGACTTTACTTATTGTATTACTCTAAAAAGGGACAAAACTTGTCATTTTTCATTATTGACTGAAGATAGAGTATAATACAAATACAATTTTAGATGAAAATTTTCAACTTTCTTTTTTAATTAAAAAATAAATTGAAAAACCTTTGGTAATTATGCAATTTTTATTTTATATGTCCAATGTGTTTTTAATTATTTTTTGTGTTATAACTCAAATTTATTACTTTTTAATGTTTAAATCATTTAAAATATACATCTGACTTATCTATGTATTTATGTATATATATCTTACAATATAACGTAAATTCTAAAAAAAAGAAAAAAAAAACAATTTTATATTGTAGAATCCTTGTACATCTGGATTTTTAAGTCCACCACAATCGGCAAGAAGACGATCGTCTGTTATGTTTAATGAATATGTAATTTTACATACCCCACCAACAATACCAGAACCAACACAAGATAAAAATGTTTGTTCATCAGAAAAAATGACACAAGCAGGAGATGGTAGTATTTGGCAGGTAAAACACCTATTATGTGCACAATATCCACATAAACTATAAGTTTTTTTTTTTTTTAATATGTCAACAGATGTTTTATTAAAATAAAAAACTTTTTTAAGAATTTTTTTTATTTTTTATATAAAATTATTATTTTTCTTTATAAAAAATACTTTTTTTTCTTTTTTTTTAAAATAAAAATTTATTTAAAAATAAATCTACCAACTTATTATGCACAATTATTTAATAAAATTTAAAAAAAAACTTTAGTTAATTTATACTTCCTACACCCAATAAACTTCTAAAATATATATCTAAACCTCAATTTATGACGTGTTGCTTAGGAACGTATTAAGGCACCACAAAGCTATATAAACGATGCATTAAAATTTAAGATTACTATATTGAATTTTAATGCCACAATTTTGGAACAACGAGAATTAGGTAAATTGAGGTTTTGATATACATATTTTAAGGTTCTGTGTTAATTGACATTAAGAATATCTTATCATTATTTTTAATTTCAAAGCCTGCCTAAAGAGTACCAACGTATAGCAAAATCTTTAAAATAATATCGAATAAATACTTTATAATATTCACTGTATATAACACTGTTTAATAACAAATGAACATTAATTTTAAATATATAAACTTTTGATAATAAAAATTCTTATTTTAGGTCAATTTACCACAAACATTGGGTACTAATTTATCAAATTCATTTGCTGATTGTTCTGAATTATCATTACATGATGCAATGACTTGTCAAGAATTATTAGCATTTTCAGTTGCATTCTCTGCTGCTTTACCAACTGGTCAAGGTACATTAGAATCATTTTATACATCATTAACACAACATGCAACTGGCCAACAACATCATAATATTAATAATTTAGAAAATCAAACAAATCCAAATAATTTTATTGAAGATTATTCATGTTGTTATGACTTATATCAAAATGCATTAAGTCCACCAGAAGAACATCGTAAAAAGAAACGTGCAAGACTGACATCATGTTGTATAGCAATTTATCGTTTTATATCAAATTTTTTTGGTTTTATTCGAAAATATATAAAACGATTAGTTGAACATAAATATTTTCAACAAGGTATACTTTTAGCAATTTTAATAAATACATTATCAATGGGTATTGAATATCATGATCAGCCAGAAGAATTAACAGCTATTGTTGAAACAAGTAATATTGTATTTTCAGCAATATTTGCTGTTGAAATGTTATTAAAAGTTTTATCTGAAGGACCATTTCGTTATATTGCAAATGGTTTTAATGTCTTTGATGGTGTAATTGTTATTTTAAGGTAAGGTGTTTTTATTAATTAATAATATACATATATATATATATATATACAGTATTGAACCTATTAGTTTAGTTGAAAGTTATATATTCGAATATTCAGTGCATTTAATTTAAAAAAAAGAAACATAAAAATGTAGAAGAAATTTATCTATTCATTGCTTTTTGAACGTATCTTAAAAAATTAAAATGACTATTAATAGAATTGTCACTTAGATTATAAAATTTCTAAAATTTTTACAATATATTGATAATGTCATGCTTATAGATGCCCTGAAAATAAGTCGAATCAGCTATGTTTCTTTTTTAAGGCAATAATTGAAGCCAAAATCGCTATTTTGTCAAATCCGACCTTATATTTATCACTTTGAAGGCAAAATAACGTCAAATTGAAAAATATAGAGTATGATTTATTTAATATTAATATGACCGTTTGAATTCTACTATTGATCAAAATAATTATCTTATACTTTAAGTTTAAAATGATTTCAGATATCAATAACTATTAATATTAAAGACTTAAGATAAGGACTTAAGTTAACAATTTAGTATTCAAATACTCTTTTTAATTATTTATCTCTAGTCAATTTTTTAAACATCCACTTATTGTGTTTATTACCATACTCTTAAATAAATATTTTATCTGTTTTTTTTTTGTTTATAGTGTAATTGAAATTGGGCAAACATTTAATAGTGTGGGTGGTGTTAAAGGTAGCAGTGGTTTAAGTGTATTAAGAACATTCCGTTTATTAAGAATTTTAAAACTTGTACGTTTTATGCCAAATTTACGAAGACAATTATTTGTTATGTTAAGAACAATGGACAATGTTGCCGTGTTCTTTTCTCTTTTAGTACTTTTCATATTTATATTCAGGTAAGATATAAATTATTCAAAATTTTTACATTTTAATAAAAATATTTCTTGAAAAAGAAGTGAGAAAAAAAAAAAAATTAAAACTATTTTAAAATTTGAAGCAAAAAATCAATTTATTATTTTAGATAGATTTATATTAATGTTTTTTTTATTTTAAACTTAATATTTGGTTTTAATTTTTTTTTTTTTTAAATAAATAATTAAAACAAAAAAAAAATTATTACCAATTTAAATAAAATTGTAAATCAGAAAATGAATTAATCAACTATAATTAAAATATTAAAAAAACAAAAAAAAAAATTATTAAATTAAAAAATTATTAAATAAATCTAAAATTAAAATTTCTATTAAGAGATTTCTAAAGTATGGTAAATATTCTTAATTGAATTGGTCTACCATCAGTTTAATGAGATTTACCAAATTCAAAGTTTAAAATGTTTAATTGTTAAATGAAGTGGTGTAAACCAATTTTATTTAATAAAATAATACGAATTACTCAAGTACGGTTAAAGGATTAATTTAGTACATATATAAATTTTTCAATTTCAAGTATTATTCAAAATTGTATAATATACATTTTGACCGTCATTTACGTCTAATATAAATTTTTGAAGAATACAATTTAATTTCCACCAATGAAATCTCTTTAAGAATTTTATTCTTTTTCATACAAATTTATTTTCTAATTTACAATTACAAAAAAATTTTAAAAAATTAATTATATTAAATATAATTAAAAAAAAAATTAGTTTTTAACTAATAAAAATGAAAAAAAAAAAAAAACAAATATTAATTGGTTATTAATAAAGGAAGGAATTTTGTAAAAAACAAAAAAAAATTAAAAATAACTTTTTTTTTTAAACATAAAAAATATTACTAAAACTTTTTAATTAAATTAACATAATATAACTTAAAAAAAATGTCCATTATTAATATATAGTCATACAAAAATAAAACATATTATATATATATTTTTTAATTATGAAAACTAAAACAAAAGTATAAAAATCAGATTTTTTTTTTTTTTTTTTATAATTTTATTTATATATACAAACATAATCAAAAAATAAAAGGATCAAAACTTTAACAAAAAAAAGAAAAAAAACAAACACTTTAAATTAGATGTTTAGCGTATACTTTATTATACTATACCTAAATTAAAACAATTTTTTGCTAATGAAATATTTTAATGTAATTCAATAAACTAATATAACATAAACTAACATAAATTTTCTAATTATAAAAAATTAAAACAATAAAAATTAAGGAATTTTCTTTTAATATTCATTTCAAAAATAAGAAAAAGATCATTTTAAAAAGATATCAGATTAATAAGTTAATTAGATTCATAAAATTTTTAAAGCTTTTATATGCATTTATTAATCAGAAAATGTTATTAATTATTAATATGTACTTATTTTCAAGTTATAGGTACAGATTTATTTTGAACTTTTTTTTATTATGAGCTAAAAAAAAAAGTTAATTTAAAAAATGTTTTCAATGCTTCATTGCTAACCTCGTGTGGATTTTATAGATATTAAGAAAAAAAATTTCTTTTCTGATATAATTCCAAACCGAATTAAATAGCAAGAACTTAGTCACAAACGCTTTAAAACAATTTATAACAATAGTATATTTAGAATTAAAATATATAATGGATTTTTTTGCTTGAAATGGCAAAACCAATATTTACCAATGCATTTTTACTTCAAAGTCAAGATAAGACTAAATTATTAAATAAAAAGCAAACTTAAATAATAACAATAGTAAAAATTAGAACTTTATTAGAAAATTTTTAAGGATAATAAAAAAAATGTACATATACTAAAGAAAGTTTATTTAAATATATTTTTTGGTTGTTTTATGTCCAGTCAATGATATAGTGATTAAAATAACCGCCTTTTTATTCAAAAAAATGTAGTACAATGTAATTAAATAAAAACTAACTACATATATTTTCTAGAATTAATATCATATCGTATAATATATTATAAAATAAAAATAAAATATTTCTTGTATAAGATAAATAAATGGTGTACAAATAAAAATATTTATGTTTTATAGTCTTGTAAAGCTTAATCAAATATGAATAATAATTGATTTAGTGGTCGATACCCTATACTTCCTTTAGGAGTAGAAAGAAAATAAAAAAAAAAAATAAATTAAAACATTACATTGAAATATTTCAATAGCAAATAAAAGTACAAAATAGAAAAAATCATTTAATATAAAAAAAAAATCATAAATATTTTACATATATTATATAATCTTAAACAAATTAACATTACAAATCATTTAAAAAAAAAAAATTTATAAAACAAATTTATAAAATTACAAATTTGTAGAAACAAAATAGAAACAAAATTACAATTCAATAAAATTTAAAAACATTTATAAACAATTTTGACAAATATAATAACAAAAATAATGCAAATTATTATTTCATTAAATATTAAATCATATCCACAATTTAAAAATAAATTTTTTTATTTTTTGTTTATTAAAATAAATTTTTCAATTTTAAAAATTATATAATTTATATTTTTTTTTTTGTTTCTTAATTTTTATTTTTTTTTTTTTATTAATAATATTAATATTAAAAAATTTAACCCTTGTATTATTATCGTCAAAATATTAACTTTCTTTTACAAAAAAAAACCATATCGCGAATAAATTTCGAATATAATAAGTATATATATATATACACTAAAAATTTTTAAATATTGAATTAATTTTAAAAATACAAATTTTATATTTTTAAAAATTTATTTTTGATGGTACACAGTAAAATTTTAAAATTTAATATGAATTCTCAAAAAATTCTTTTTCTTATGAATTCTCAGAAAAGAAAGAATTAAGTTAAATTTTATTTAAAATTTGTGCAAAATAGAAAAGTTTAAAAATTCTCTTGTAAAAATGAAATTATAAGTAGGCTTTTAGCAACGGTACATAGTGGGACAATGCGGCTATAAATTTATCTGAAAAATCTCAGCAATAATTATTATATCGAAATAAATCATCACATCACATAGGATTGCTAAAATTAATAACAGTTGAGAATTAAAACGTATATGAATCAAAATTGTTTGTTTTGTATTAGGTTATATTGTACTTTTATAATAACTTATAATAACTGTATAATAATAACTTATTTATTAAAAAATATATTTTGAATAAACATAAAAATTCTAACAAACAAAAAATAATCACTTTTAAATGAGAATCGTATCGAATTTTGAATAGTAACTCATATTTAAAATCATCCTAAAAGTAGGCAATTATTTTTAATAGTGTTTTTTTGTTTAATACGGACAACGATCAAATTCTCAGACCGTAATGCCCGTAAAAGCCCGTCTAATTAGCAGAGAAATAATAATACTATCAAAATACAATTTTGATTTTATAATTTTAGTTTTAAATAAATAAATAATAAAACGGTTCAATTTTGGGACCACGATGAACGAGTGATTAAACAAATTGCGGTTTAATCGAGGGAGTAAAGCTTAAGTTTTTCCACTTTTAAAAGTAAATTTTATTTGTAATTATTTTTAGTTTATAAACAAATACATTTTACTGTGTACCCTTTTACACGGATGTACCTATACGTATTAAAATAAAAATCAATTTAATAAAATTTAAAAAAAAAAAAAAAAACTTAAAAAAAAAGGAGAGTTAATTCAAATTTATTATAGTTTTCAATCTCCTTTTTTATTTTTTTACTACTGCATTTAGTAATTTTTTTAGATATCAATTTAATTTCTCTATAAATTTTTTATTTTTCTGTTAGTACTTATTAAATAAAATGAAAAAGTATTAAATAAAAATGCATCTATTAGAATCAAAATAAATATCAGGTTTTTTGTATATATATACGAAATAATTTAAATTGTACATTATTTATATATGTTCAATTAAAATTAAACTACAATATTACATTATATATTTATTTTTACTAATACATATAATAATTTAGTTATTTATATTTTTTTCTTTTATTTAATTGTATATTTTTTTTTTTTTTTTTTTGTTTGTTATAAATACACGCTTTTTTCACACATTATGATTTTAAATATTCAATTATATACCTATTATATATATAGGTATATAATTTTGGGTAGTTAAAAATATTATGTATTTTTAAATGTATATTTTAAACATTTTGTTTGATATTATACATGTAAGTTTTATTTTTTTTTTTTTACTTTTATTGTAATTCTTCTTATAACATTTGAATTTTTAAAAAAAAACTGAATTTTGTCGGATTGTCATTTTTTTTTTATAACTTCTTAAGTATAATAATAACTTCATCTATAATTTTTCCCACTATCATTATAATTTTTTTCATAACCCTAATATTACTGAATTCAAAACTTGTATTGTAGAAAAACTTGTAAAAAAAATATATTTTTGAATATTAAAAAATGAAAAATTTGTAAACTTTTCAATATGGAAATTTTGTGTGATCCTAATTTCAAGTTGTAATCAATTTTTTCCTTTACAGTCGAGCTATAAGGATGAATCAACTAGTTTCCCCTTTAGGGAGAATTTTCGTTCAGGTATCAATAGTTAGCGTGATAAAAATATCTCCACTCAAAGCTCATTTGTATCACCGATGATACATGACTGTATGTCTTTATCACTTTTTCCAAAATTGTACAAAATTTCTACAAAACATAAAAATCTACCGGTAAATTCCAAGCCTATTTGTCCCAATGAGATGATACACATTAGTAATAAATTGAATTTTACACTTATTTCAAATTTTAATCGATAATATTTGAAACTAAACGACTTATATTAAAAATAAGTTATAAATCAGTAACTTTTCCTTTAAATCTAACAAACAAAAAATATATAGAATAGAAAATTTCCTAACAAAATTCAGTAATTTATTTAATTTAAATTAAAATTAATATTATTTTAATTTTTTTTTTAAATACATTATATTGCCTATGGTTTTATGTTTTATAAATATATATATAAATACATATATATATATATATATTTATATATATATTAATTTATTTATATAGATTAAAAATGTGTAAAAATTAGATAGATATATTTTAATTTATAATTTATTATTTTAAAAGTATATATTTGGTATTATAACATTATCGTACATATTTTAATTTTGTATTCTATTTTGGTTTAATATCAATGTTTAGTTATAGATATAATAAATATAAAAAACATATCATAACACTTTAAATATTTAATTTATACAATGTACAATATTGATTGCAACTAAAAAAAAAAAAAAAGGTCCTTTGTAATCTCAATTTTCTTGTTTTTTTTTTGTCTATTCTTTTCATCGTTTTTGTTTTTTTTTTGTTTTTAATATTAAATAAGTCAAAAGCATTTCACTACAATGTAATACTTTTGTAATATAGTCCTCACTTCTACTTATAAACTTTTTTTTACACATAATTAATATAATTTTTGTTTGAAAAAAAAATACTTTCTACTTTTATATTTTTATTTACATCTTAAGATTTTTTAAAACTGTTTAACTTTATAAATTTTTTCTTTTATTATTTTATTATTATATTATTTTATTTATTATTTATTGGCAACTATACTACATTTGAACAATAAAATGTAACGTTATAATTTTCATTAATAGAGCGCCATCCATTAAAATCTATTAATAAAACATTTTTAATGTAATTTTTCAATTGATTAATTTAATTGATTTAAAAACAAAATTAGTATAATATTAATTAAATAGAAAAAGCAAAACTAACAGTACAACTTCATATCAAAAATTAACTTTATAAAATTAATAAACTTCTAGTAAAATCCATTTAATATTTTTAATAAACATATTTTTCATATTGCTATTTTAATTTTATTAATTTATTAATACATATAAAAAAAAAATTCATTACACATCGATTACTCGTTGTAATATTCTAAAATTTCGAAGAAAAGTGAAAGATCCAATACTCTTAAGATCTATAGATTTTTAAGATATATTAAGAGCTTTTAAGATCTATAGAATTTGTTTTCTCTTTTGCTAACGGTAAATAATTATCTTTTAATACTATATTTGATTATGACGTAATATCTATGCGATTCTTTTATACTATATTAAAATTTAAATTGAAAATTTTCTTTTATCTCACAAACTAAACTATATAACTATAAAATTTTTAAAAAAATCCGCATTATCGAAAGATATAAGACATGTATCTAAATTAATTTCAAAAATCAGATGGAAATTCACTTTTAAAAAAAAAAAAGACTGCAATCAAAGCTTTTATAGTTACATATTATTTTTTTTTAAATATTAAATTAAAAAAATTCATTTTAAACGTTCATTATAATTAATATTTTAATTATAAATACTAAGAATTAATATACTAAAACAAATATAGCAACTAAACAAAAAAAAACAAAAAAAAAATGTAAATATCACTATATTTATTTTTGTTATATTCTTATTTACTTATATTTATTTTTATATACTATTAATATATATTTTAATTAATACAATTTTATATAACGAATTATATATTCTCATTATCAATTTCTTAATAATTATTTTTTTTTTTAATTTTTTTCTTCTTTTTTTTTTCTTTCAAATTTTACAATAAAACAATACAAATTTATTTAATTTCTTTTTTTTTTTTATTTTTAATTCTTTCTATCTATATATAAATTACCTTCCTTCATTTAATAATGTAATAAAAAATTAACTATAAAAATTAATTGTAAATACAAAATTATTTAAAAAAAAATTTAATAAAATATAATAATAATAAAAAAAAAAAAACAAATGTAAATGAAAATTATTTTAAATTATTAAAAAATTAAAAAAATAATCCTAAAAAAAAAATTTTTTATTTTCAAATGATTATATTAATTAAAATTATCATTATATTAATTAAAAAAAAAAAACAAAAATAAAATACATTTATTTTTAAAAATCATTTGAAAATTAAAAATTAACAAAACAAAAAATTAAAAAACATTTAAAAAAAAAATTTATTTAAAAATAAACATAAATTAAACAAAAAAAAAAACATTAAAAAATATCAAAACCTACAAAATTTAGTATACTCGGCATGAACCTTTTTGGATGCAAATTCTGCGAGAATCCAAACGATAAATCAACTTGTGATCGAAAAAATTTTGACAGTTTACTATGGGCTCTTGTCACTGTATTTCAGGTAGATAAAAAAAAATTATATTTATCTTTATTTTGTTTGTTTTTTATTTTTTTTATTTAAAACTTTGTTTTTTTTTTTTTAAACTTTTAAATACTAATATTTATTATATACTATATATTAATTATATTTATTTTTAGTTTTTTCTTAAATTAAAACCTATTAACGCTCTTCTAAATTTCATTAAAAAAACAAAATAACCGTAGTTTATTTTTTTTTTTTTTCATTAGAATTTATACAAAAAATATCTACATTTATATAATAGATAATAATATTAAAAGCATTATATATTTTAATTAAAAATAATAAAAAATGAATAAAATTATTATATATCCTATAAATAAAGATTAAAAATATTATGAAACAACATGTATAACACATTTAATTAAATAATTAATTAACAAAAAAAATAAAAATTAAACTATGGTTTGTTATTAGATTTCAAAATACCAAAAAAAAATACATTAATTGAAAATTAATAGACATAAAAAAAAAAAACAGTTAAATAAAATAGTCAGCCTTAATTATTTCAATTCGACAATTTATTGTGATTTTAGATTTTAATATAACATTTATATAATACATAATTCAATTAATTTGACAAATGTAATTTCTGAGCATAATTCTGACAAAATATACAAGATCTTCATAAAAAATTTTTTAAAAAGTTTCCAACTATTGATAGAAATTGTAGTATGAAGTCAAAACATTATTAATACAATTTTATTTTAAAGAAGGTTCTAACTGTAACGTTTCTAGAAGTATCTGCGACACTGAATCTGAATTAAAATAAAATTAAAACTCTTAATTTTATTGCGCCAAGTCATCCAAGAATTTATGACGAGCGTTACTCTTCATTTCATACCGTCTTTTATATAAACTAATTTTTGATTTAGGAAGGAGACGAAGAATATGAAACCGAGAGTAAAATGTTCTTCATAAATATGCCTGTAACTATATTCTTATTTTCAAAAATTTTAATACTTTAAAAAAAAAAATTTAGAACTTCAAATGTTTGAAAAAGACGGAGGTTTCAAATTTAGAAAATATTAATTTGATATAACAGTTAATTTAAATACCAAAATGCATAAAAATAAATTATATTTTTAAAATGTTCTAATATTCGACGTTGTTGTATGACGTCATATATAACCAGTGAAACTTAAATAGAGTTTTATATTTTTGATCTTCTCTACTATACCCTGTAGTAATTTTCCACCTATCAATAAGAAACACCACCAAAAATTTTCTATAGTTATAAATAAATATACTTTTAAAAAATGATTTAATAAACTAAACAACTAAAATGTATTCAATGAAATCGCAACGAATTGAAAATAATTAAGGCATATATTACATCGTATTAAAATATTTAGAAAAATTAAATATAAATTTAAAGAAAACAATTTTTTTTTTGTTTTATATAATTTAGTTAAAAAATTTAAATTTAGATATTATCATTTTTTTTTTTTTTTGTTTACTTAGTTCTCGTAATTTCGAATAATATACAAAATTTACTTAATTATATATTAATTTTATAAATAATATTTAGAATTATAGTTTTTATCTTTTTAAAATGGTTTATAATTATACTATTTAACTATATAATTATACATATATATTTATTTTACAAAATTACATAATATATATTAATATTTATTAGCAAAATAAAAATTTTTTTATTAGTTAAAATAAACACAGAACAAACAAAAAAAAAAAAAATCTTAAGTAATGAGTAAAATACAAACACTAGATACACAGCTACACAAATTTCTTTCAAAAAAAAAAAAACTTTTCTGCTTTTTATGTTCAATCAATTCATTTTTTATTCTTTTAAATGAAAAAAATAAATATTATTTTTAGTATATTTTTTTTTTAAAGTCAAAAAAAAAAATCAAAACAAAAATCTTATTTTCATCTGTACCTCCTATTCCTCCTGTTAAACTTTAATTGTTTTTTTTTCGTTTTTGATTTTTTTATCTTAATTATCATTTTAATATTGTTTTCCTTGTTGTTTCAAAAAAAAAAAAATTGGCATGAATTATTACAAAACAAAAAAAATAAATAAACCACGTTATTTCTACTTATTTCTAACTTTAAAACCTATAAAACTATTAATTTAATTAGAAATATGTTATATATATATTTTTTTTTTTCTTTTTCTTTTTTTTTTTAACAAAATTTATAAAATTTGAACTTTAAAAGCCTCAAATTTTCTATTATAATCAATATTCAAACATTTAAATTTGATTTTAAGAATTAATTATACATTTAAAAAAAATAAACGCTTTTTTTATAAAAAAAAAAAAAAAAAAAAAACATCATATCAATTAAAAAGTAAGAAATTTAAACAATCTAATTTATTCAAATTTAACTATACCATAACTATTATATTTGAAATTAAACCTAAATTTACAAAAACAAAAAATACAATAATTGTGGAATATTAAAAAGGTTTTTAATACATATAATATTTATATTATATAATTTATATAACATTAAAATAAGGAATTTTAAAAAATTAGTTATTTATTAACAAAAAAAAAAAAAAAACTGCATGCTGTTTTTTTAAATCTTTAAAAAAAAAAAATTTTAATTCTTCTAAAAAAAAAAAAACATTAACGCTAATAAATATTTAATGGTATATATTTTAAGAAAATAAGGTAAGTATAAAATTTATATTTTGTTTTTTTTTTTCAATTTTATTTTTTTTATTAATTAATTTTTGCATTTTTTTTCTTAAAATTTATATTTTTATTAATTTTTTTTTTTCCTTAAAAAAATTTCTTTAAAGAAAAAAAAAAAAGAAATCTTTAAAGAAAATTTTTTTTTGTTATTTTAAACCGCATAAAATATTAAAATTTGTTTATATTTTAACACTTTTTTATATACATGTAAAATTATTATGTAAAAAATATTTCTATATGTTTTATCATTTTATTTACTTGAATATTTTGTTTTTTAAAAGATGGAAACTTATAGCATTTTAAATATGTACATAATTATTATAAATAAAATTTTTATTACTTATAATTTATTTTAATAAACAAATACATAAATAATATCTATGTATTTTATTAAATATAGTCAAACTTTTTAAGTCTTAAAAAAAGTTCTTTTCTAAAAACTTTTACGGTTACATTTTACTATACCATTATATTCCATTTTTTTACCTTGCTTCTGGTATTAATTTTTCATTATTATAATAAATTGTATTGTATAATATATTTCTGATAACAAAAATTTAAAATTAAAAATAAAAAAAAATTAAATTTTAGTAATTTATATTAAAATTTTTATTAAATATAAAATGGATACAATTTTATAATAATATATTTAAGAGAAAAGAACTGATGAATGCGATTATATTGTATTTTTTTATATATTATGCATCTAGCTGATTACTTGTACATACATTATATATAATATACTTCTAGTATGAACTTTTTATATTTATAGGCTACAAATTATTTCGAATCACTTTATTTAAATAAATGATAAAACATCACTTTAATTAATAGTTTTTTTGTATAATTAATTTAAAAAAAAAAAATTGGTAGCAAATTTCACAATAATAAATATTATTTATTTAGAATATAAATAAAATATTTTAATACATATTTTTGATTATATAATTTCGTATTTGGTTTTATTATATATGTTTAGCATATATGTATATGCCATTATTTTAATTAAATTTGCTTAAAATTATTTTATTTTTTTAAATCTTTCTATGTTTTTTCTATGTTTTTCCTATATTTAATTATATATGTTTTCAATGTTTTTCCAATGTGTTTTATGTTTTTCTATGTTTTTCTGTGTTATTTTCTATGTTTTTATTTATTTCTATGTTATTCAATATAAATTTTGTATCACTGTTAAATATAAATTTAATGTACAATATATGTATACAATTTGTGTTAAACGCACCTGTGCTTTAATTTTTGAATATACATATATATACATATATATCTAATATATGATTAGTTTTCTTTTATTTTTATTGGTTTTTAATAAAATTATAAAAAAAATAAAATACATATATTTTTTTTTATTAATTAAACATATACTTTTTATACGTACTTATATTAAATAAATTTTTTTTTGTACACAGTGATTTAAATTTCATATAATTTTTCATTTTTTTTTGATAATTTTTTTAAAATATATTTTTTAAATTTTTTTTAAATTAATTTTATTCTTAAATTAATTTATTTTTACAATTTTTTTGCATATAAAAAATATTTTGTCATATTAAAAAAAATATGGAAAATTTATAAAACTATACGTATAGACACAAATTATAAATCTTATGAAGATGTCTTGTATTACTATACAATTAAAAAGTAATGATCATTATTCGAAATAGAAAGAAAATGTGGTAATATGCATTTTAAATAAAATTCTAAAAAATTATTAATTTTGCAATTTATTGAAATGTTGCAATTGCGTTTTCTGTAGTTTTAAAACGTTCATTGCAACAATAATTAATTGGCACTCACTTTTTTTTTATACCAGATATATATATAGAAATTTAGATATCTGTTATAGATTTATTTTCTGTGTTGCAAAATTAAAATAAATTTTTTTTTTTATATTTTTATTATTTCTATTTTTTGCATATGATTTAATATAGTATCTACATTGCAACTAATAAGATTGAAATTAAAAAATAACAAAAAAAAAAAAATTAAAAAGTTCATTTTATCTCACATATTTCCTTTTTTATGATTGTATTAGTATTATTATTATTAATTATTATTATAAGAAAGTAATATGCATTGTATTTAATAAGAATTACGAATGAAAATTTTTAAAAACCAAAAATTTTATTATATATTTTTTTTTAACATTATTTTTATTATTATTATACCAGTTAGTAAAACACATTAAAAAAAAAAAGAACATAGAAAACTTCAATATGAAAAACAAAAACTATATAATATGAAAACAAAATATATAGAAAATTACATTCAAAAAATCATATTATACATAATATCATATTTTATAAAAAAAAAAAAAATCATATATATGTACATTATAATATATATCTATATATATATATATATAAATTTTATACCTTCCAATTAATACACCAATTAAAAAAAAAAAAAATAAATAAATATTTTTATAAGTGTGAGAGATTAATATTTAACATATTTAAAATCTTACATTTTATTAATATTATTAACATTTAAGCAAAAAAAATTGAAACATAGTTTTCAGGTTACAAAATATAGAAATTTTTTATCAAACGAAAAGAATTAAACATGTAAATTATTTTCTTGTATCAGCTATAAATGAAAATTTTCATTAATAAATTTAATTATTTTTTTTTTTTAATGCTTTATTTAATTTTTGTTAATAATTTAATTATTATTTAATTCATTAATAATCTATAAAAAAATTATATGGTCTAAAAATTTTACATGTATGTATGTCTAATTTAAGAACAGATTTTGATTAAAGTTTTCTTAAAAATCTTTAACGATCACTTACAAATTTACATGAAGTTTTTAAAATTAATAAAATTTGTAGGATTAATTTTCATCTGCTAATAACAGATCATATGTTTAGAAACTTTTTTTAGGTCGAGAATCTTCTTCGCCTTCCAATACCCTATTCAGGGCGTAATTACATTATACTCATTTTCATTTTCGCAACGTACTCTCCGGAAATTTAATCAGATGGTTCCTCCTTGCCTTTCTGAACCTATAGCATAGATCACATCTGTGTAGTTCATCCCTCATTGGCGGCGATTTTTGGTTTGATTTTGATTTGATTTTGCCCGTCCTCTAGCAAAATTTGCTAAAAATTTTTTGTAAGAATTATTTTAATAATTTTCTTTATTTCATTTTTCGATCTAATTTTTATCCTGATACATCGAAAGGACGAAAAAATTCTTTTGTATATTTCTAATCCGGTTATCAAAGTGTTTATTCTAATTAAATATTTCAAATATGGATTAAAATATTGATTTATTGCAATATATAATTTTTTGATTCCACATTTATTAAGAATATTTTAAAAATCATAACTAGTAAATCACATCGCTAAACCAATTACTTTTAAATTATATCAAAATACTCTTTGTGCGCAAAATATTTGTTGAGATAAATTCTTAGTTAATAATTAGATTTAAGTTGAAGCATAATTAATATAAATAAAATAAAAATAATAAATATATTAATTCTTAAATTTAATAAAATTCTTTAGAAAATTTGTCTAATTTAATTTATTTTTTATTTAATTTATTTATTGAATTTAATTGAATATTTTTTTTTTTCAAGTTTTTTCTTCATTTTTTTTGAAATTAATTCAATATTAAAAAAAAATTAGATTTTATTATAGAATTAATTGTTTTTTTTTTTCCAATTAATATAAAAGTTAATTAATAAAACATACTAACTAATAAATGCTGATATAACAAAAATAAACTAAAATAATAACATTTAACACATACTATATTACATAGTTTTTTTTTTTTTTTTTGTTATATAACAAATTTTAAACTAAGAAGAATTTTGCATTAGAAAAAATAGTAAAAAAAAAAAAAACACTCATTATAAAAAAAAAATATATATATATACATATATTATATATATTCAAGAAATAACATAACAAAATTCATAAAAAAATATAATGTACATGTTATACATATATAATATATAGCATACTTGGCATGTATCTATTTGGCGGTAAGTTTTGTAAGTTTATGGACGATACTGGACAAGAGAGGGAATGTACTTGTCCGGAAATAATCAGCAAACATCCACTTTGTGAATGTGATCGTAAACATTTCAACAACTTTTTATGGGCTACAGTTACAGTTTTTCAAGTAAGCATTTTTATATCATTTTAGTTAAAAAAAAAAAAAAGAATCCCCCTTCCCAATACAAAAACAAAAACAAAAAAGAAAAACAATACAAAAATTATTTTTTTCTACAAATATTTTAGATACCTATTTAAAAAAAAAAAACATAAAACAATATTAAAATTTAATTATGATTTTATTTAAATAAAAAATTTTTAAATTCAATAGAATTTATTGAACATAAAACATGTTATTATCTTATAAATAAATAAATATAAGAAGAATCTGTTGCATAAATCATGTTAAAAAACAGCTTTTTTCTTTTGGAATTTTTTTCTTTTTAAACTGTTTATAAAAGAATGTATTTTAGTTTATGTTTTTAGCTGATGCAACAAATAGTTATTAAGTCTAAGTTAACACTTGAGATCCTTAATTGTGATATAATTATAAGATAAACATTACAATATTATATTTTCAAAAAATTTTTTAAAAATTTTCTTTACAAAAAATATTTTTCTTAATATCATATTCACTCAAATAATCACTCAATACTATAAACATCATATTATAATATATTATATAACTATATGTACACTCAATACATTTCCATATTAAAATCTGACTTAAATATATGTATTAGACAATTAATTTTGTTTTTTTTTTTTTTGTATGATTTTTAAATTAAAATTAAAAGTGCAATATTGTTATGATGTGCATATTGTTATGGATCAATATCATTTTTAAATTTCTTTAAAGAAAATCATTTTTAAACCGTAAAATTTTTTTAACAAATTATTACCATAAAAATAACTGATGTTTAAAAAATTTATTCAAAATAATACATATTATATAATATTATATACCTATATACAAAAAAGATAATATAAAATACAAATCGTTATTTTTTCCTAAATAACAAAAACAATTCTTAATTAGTACCATAAAGACACTTTAAATTTTTTTTTTTTAATCTATCATCATAAAAGCACTTAAAACATGTTTTTTTAATACAGTTTAGGGAAATTGTTTTTTTAATCTTATTATAAAAAAAAAAAAAAAAAACATACCTATCTTACCTACACAAGTTATATTTTGGATGAATTTTCAATTTTAAATTTTCTTAATTTAATTTATTATTAATTTTTAATTTTTTTTTTTATATTATTAAATTTTTTTTATTTTTTAAAAAGAAAAATAAAATTTGCTTATTTGCTTGTCTATTTAAATAATTATAAATAATGTTAATTATATAAATATATTAATATTAAATCACTATAAAACAAAACAAAAAAAAAAAAACTTTTTTAATATTATAAAATTAAAAATTTTTAATAAAATAAAAAATCTTTCTAAAATAATTCGCCGCTAAGCTCGCTCGCTTCATCTGTTTTTTTTTTTTTTTTTTTTTCAAATTAACTTTTAGAAGTAATAATCAATTTTTGAGGCTGTTTCTGCAATATTAATTATAATTTATTTAATTAGCCTTAGTTTATATAATTTTTTTTTTTTTGTTCCATTACCTATTAAAAACATTGAAAGTTAAAATTTTAAATATTATATTTTTTTTTAAATTTACAAAAAAAAAAAATATTATTATCCGCCATTTTGAACTGGCTTTGATTGTGAAAATGCACGCTTTTAAATTTTTTCCCCAAAAAAAAAAATGTTTAAAAAAAAAAAACAGCAAGAATATTTTGTTTGTTTTTAAATTATTTAATTAATTAATTAATATCCCTTTTTATAAAAAAAAAAAAATATTAATTAATTAAATTTTATATACCATATTTAATTTTTAATTATTATTATAATATTTAATAATCTTCTTAAAAAAAAAATTAATTTTCATTCATAAATATTTAAGTACAAGAGTTTTATGTTCTGTTATTCTTTAATATATAATTTATTTATATATATATATTTTGGCATATATTTATATAAAAATATTAAAAATTAGCAAAACGCTTTTTAATATTAACATTAAGCAAGTTTATTACCCCTTTTTCCTCATTTTACTTTTATGTATTTTTGTTTTTTTCTTTTTAATTCAAAAACAATTAAAAAACAAAATTTTTAAGGTTTATAATAAAATAAAAAAAAAAAAATATTATAATTTATATTAAATAATATTTTATTTTAATTAATTAATTTAATTAATCAATGAGCAAACTTAAATTAATTATTTTTTTTTTATGTATACATGAGTTTGGAAGCAACATAATTCCATATATTATGTATATATATTAAAAAAAATTTATTAACAAAATAAATAAAATTGTGATAATTCATTATGTAAATGAAAATACAAAAATATCTTTAAAATATAAAAATCATGAATAGTATCTAATATAAAATATATAGAATCTTAAATTTTTAAAATATAGAATTTAGAATATTATCTTTAAAAAAATTAAAATCTTTATGTCATTTTTTAAATAGATAAAAATTAATTATAAATGATTATATACATATAATAATGATCAAGCATATATTAAATAAAGTGATTGTATTAATAAAATATCATTGATTTTTATTTTATAGAAAGTTTAAGGCTTTAAAACAAATCTTTTAAAAATCATATTCAAATGATTATAAAAAAAATTAAATTGAATTACATATACATATTGTAACAAATTGAACCTTTTTCAAATCAATTGAACTTTTTATATGTCAAATTAAACTTTTTTTACTTTAAATTTAGCTTTTTCAAAAACAAAAGAAGCACTTAATGCAAATTTTAAATTGAACCTTTTAAATAGCAAAACTTTAGTTTTTTAATTAATAAAATTAAAACTTTTACTTTTACTTTTTCCATAATTTAAATAGAATTTAGTTTTCTTCTGTAACTGAATTTCAGAAATTCAGTAAATATTATTACTTTTTTAACTCATTTAAAAATAAGTTTAAAATTTTTTTTATTTCAAATTAAAACTTTATATTTTTTATCTCTATTGAAGTTTTAGATTTCGATTATTTGTAATAGTTTAATTAATTTTAAAAAAATTTTATATTTTAATATTCAAGATTTTCTATATTTTGAAGATATTATAGCAATACAAATTCAATTTAAAACATTTTATACATACCTATACAAAAAGAAAAAAAACAAAAATTTATTCATTTAATAATTAATTCGAATATCCTTTTTGTTTACTTTAATTGCTCTTAAGTAGATTAAAATTCAAAAAATACTTTATAATTATTTTATGCTTTAATTGATAAAATGGATAATTACATAATTGTTATTATATATTTTTTATTCAATTAATTAATAATTAAAATCAATTCATTTGAAAAAAAAAAGAACACACAGTACTTACTTACTTTTAATTGCTTGCTAAAATTTAATTCAATTTTTTTTTTTTTCATATTATTTTTTTTTTTTTATTTTAATTCCCATTTCAATTTCAAATTTCTTTTACAATTAATTTTTTTTTTTAATTTTCTTTTTGTTTTTTTTTTTTTTTAAATTCAATTTTATGTTATTTCAAATTTTGAAAAAATTTTGTTTAGATTCTCACGCAAGAAGACTGGAATGTTGTTTTATTTAATGGAATGGAAAAAACAAGTCATTGGGCAGCTCTTTATTTTGTTGCTTTAATGACATTTGGCAATTATGTTCTTTTCAATTTATTGGTTGCTATTCTCGTCGAAGGATTCAGTTCAGAAGTAAATATTTAAATATGATTAAAAAAAAATGACACAAAAAAAAATAAGGAAAATTTTTAAAATACATATGCATGTTATCAACAATAAATGATAAAACAAATTATTTGATTTAAAGTATAGAAATGATTTGAATAATTTTCTAATTTGCTTATAAACCGAACCGAATCTTTTTAATTTTTCTGATTAAACTCTATAATTTTCGTATTGCAATTAAAAGAATTTTTGAAAGTTTAAACCATATTATAAATTATTATAACCATATTCGCGGTATAAGTTTTTTTTTAAGGGGGGAGGGGGGATGAGTATCTTCCAAAGACATCAAAAATAATAGCTTGATAATGTCAGATTCTTACTGACTAAACCCACCTCTCCAATTTAATGGGATGAAACCTCTAAAAAAAACCCTTTAGCTAATTTAATGGGATTAAACCTCTAACTGCTAATCTAGTATATTGTTTAAGAAGTAGGAATAGGAATGAAAAGAACGGGATACGAGAAGAAGGACCCGGAAAAATTGGATTGAGAAGTTGGACTGTAAGGGTACCATAAATCTGCTTCTCAATATTACTATATTTTGGTTTTCTATTTTAACACTGACAGTGAAGTTATATCTTCAAATATTATCTCATGCATGAAGGTCTTATATACTACTGTATGATGTAACTTTTAATGATTTCGTCACTGATTCAACAATCAAAAACTTTTTAGTTTTATTTATGAATTTTGAATTTCAGAAGGTATTTGCTCCAAAACAATAAATGGTGATTATTTTTATATACTAAATCTATTAAAAACATGAACATCATCGCAAAGATAAAAATGATTCTTTCTCAAGCAAAATGATTCTTCGGTAAGAGTTAAGGTGAATCTGTCAACTAAGTTTAAACTTGCCCTGTGATAATGAACTTTAGTAAACGCGAAATAATGTAATTATAAGCAAAGAGATTTAAATGGATACTTAAAACAAAATTAAAATGTAATTTAGATTTACCTAATATCAGCTCTCCGTATGGTAAATTAAATTTTATTATTGGTTCTCTATTCAAATTTTACATTAATCTTTTTAGTTTTAAAAATATAAGTTACATAATAGTTACATATTATTATATATACAAGATATTGTTTTTGTACTTTATTTCAAAAAAAAAGTAACTATTTAATTTATTTTTAAAAAATATTTTTTCTTAATATTGATACATACATATGTATTTACAAAAATTTAATAGAAAGTTTCAAAAATCTAGGTTAATGTCATATTTAGTCTATTACAAACTCTGCTTTCCTTTTAAATTAAAAAAAAAAAAAAAGAACAACTCTTCTTAAAATAAAAAATTTCACAAAAATAAAAATGTGTATTTAATACGTACAATTATATACAAACTAACCTCAACTTTAGCGTAATGAAAGACGTGAACGAGAACAACGTGAATTGGTAAAAAAATTACGTGAAGAAAATATGGCTGCAGAAAATTTAAGTGATGCCATTTATGATGAATCAGAACGTAGTCCATCAGAATCAACATCAACAAATGGAAGTTATTCAGAAATACGTAATAAATGGCATAGTGCTGAGGATTTAAGAAAAGTATGAAATATCAAAAAAAAAAAAAAATTAATTAATTTAATTTTGATGAAAAATACAAAAAAAAAGAATAAAATTAAAATTAAATTTAATTAAACGATTAATGTATAGTATGTATGTATATATAAAAAAAAAAAAATTTACAATAGGTAAATGAAAATATGGAATATCCACCAGAACCAAAATGTAATATACAAAAGCAAAGATTACTTCAACCTAGTTTAGATTATCAATTAAATGATACAACATCATCAGCTATTAGAAAAGTATCGGATAAGGATATCAGTAAAATTGTTGATGAAGATATTAAAACTTTAAAAAAGGTAAAAATTGAAATGATAAAAGAATCCAATGCTGAATAAATTCACTCACTTTTTATTTAAAAAAAAAAAAAAACTTATTCAATGTATATAAATACACAAAAGTAGCAAAATCCATATATGTATGTATGTATGTTTTTAAATTATAAAAAGCAAAATGGCTATATTCAGATTTTGGAACTGAACTGAATCCATGGAAATAGGATTTTTTTTCTATAATTCTGTAGAATTATAATTCTACAGGAGATTAATACAATAATTCTTGAGTAATATTAGATTAAGTTGTGAGCATTTATTAGATTTGTACATATTATATATATTAAAAGCACATTTTATTGCATGTTTTTTTTTTAATTAAAATAATTTTTAATTAGCTTTTATACCTAATAATGCTTTTAGAATTTTTTTTATATGCTCACACGCGCATATTAAAGAATTATTTTTAATATTAATCTCAGAAATTCTATTTCGATTATGCACCTACATATATGTATATAAAAATTTACAAACAACGAAAATCTTCGCAAAGGATTCCTTAATCTAATTAGCCAAAAAAAAAAACGCTTTTAAACAATCTTTTATTACATACATATAAAAAAAAATTAAGTGTAAAAAACAGGCGTGAGACACAACTTAAACCATAATAGTTGAAAATAGTTTTTATAGATTTTCTTTCATCAAAATAAAGTTTATAGCAAGTTTTTATTCGCATATATTAACATTAAATATACAGACATCATCATTCAAAGACAGACGTCCTGAAGCTAATAAGCTTGCTAATTTAAGAACATCACGTGATCCTCCAATTATTATGACAACAGCTGCAACTCCACAGGATTCACCTAGTACAACATTAGAGTCTGGTACAACATTTAAAAATTGGCAAGAACAAGAATTACATCAGGCTACCGATGATCCTAATGGTGATAATTACGGAAAGGTAATCAAAAAATTATATAAAAGCCGATATATTATGTAAGCCTCTAACAGTTACCGACCCTATAACGTAATTGAAATACATATATTTATCATTTGAATTATTTTAGTTAAACATTTTATTTCAAATAATTCACTCATATTTTCATTTTAAATAAAATTTTTTTCGTTTTTTAAATACAGAATGTCACTTCACCAACACTATTAAAACCACCTGCATTATTAAATGTTCAAAAAGTATTAGAAGTTGAACGTTTACCATCTATTGAATTTATTCCACCATCGCCTCAACTAGAACGTAAGCCATCAAATATTCAATCAGGTAGTAGTCAACAACAATATAATTTAGGAAGCAATATTAGTATTAGCAATTTAGATATTAGTCATAGTAAAACAAATTTAGCAGTACCACATCAATCATCCAATAATGATGCATTAAATCAAGCAAATAGTTTAATTGATAAAAATATAAATTCAAATGGTACTACTGATGGTGATAATTTTTTAAACGATGATAAAAAAAATTTAATTAATCGAAATAATGATACTACTGCTCAAGAACACCAACAACAGCAACAAGGTACTGAATCATCAATACAACATAATTCTAGTTTTAAACGTTTTCGACGTTCAAGTTCAAAGAAAAAGAAAAAAAATACTGGTAGTGAAACTGAAGAAGAAAACATTATTTTAAATAATGGTCGGGATAATTCACAATTAAATAGTATAGCAGCACGTAATGATAGTTTCTTAAGATCAGCTAATCGTATACAAAATGATACAAAAGATACAAATAAATTAAGTCCACAAAATTCTATAAGAAGATTATCAACATCATCAAGTTGTAGCCGATATCGAAATGGTGCTGGAAGAGCTAGCAGTATTGGTGGTGGTGGTACTAGTCGAAGATCATCATCATGTGTATACAATAATTCACAATTTTACCAAAATTTAAATCGACATAATTCTATTAAAAATTATTCAACGCGTAGAATGTCATCAATTGAATTAGCATTAGGAAAATCATCTAATTTAAATATATATAGTATGGAAAATCGTAAATCAATGGCATTCAGTAATTCAAAAATTGATTTAGAAAAATGGGAAAAATCATTATCAAGTTTAAATGAAATTGATTCAAATACAGAACAAAAACAACAACATCAGCATACTCATCGTCATCATCATCATCATCACCATCATCATAAACATCATCATCGTCATCATCATAAAGAAGAAAAATTTGAAAATGAAGATGACGTTACCTTACAGCAAGATAAAATTTCACTTTCTCAACAGATTAGTCAAACAACAGAAAATATAGCTGTAACAAAACTTAAAATATTAATTGAAAGACTTAAACCTAAACAATTTACAGAAGAACGTGAAGCATATTCGTTATATATTTTTTCAGAAAGTAATCGGTAATAGTTTTAATAAATATGTATTTATGGCTGTAGAAGATTATGAAGAAAGAGGTAATAGAGGAGAATAATTTGCGAAAAATATCAATATTTAGAAAACGTTGAATCACGTCATTTAGATAATCATTAGATAAAACCCACCAATTCAGAAAAAAAAAATTTTGTTCAGATATTCCTTATTACCTCAATTCTTTGCAACCTTCAATAGCCGAACACGAAACACATAACATATTTTTATTTTTTTTTGTCAGGTTCCGAAGAGCTTGTAGCTGGTTTGTAAATCAAAAATGGTTTGATAATGTTGTATTATTATTTATCGCCTTAAATTGTATTACACTGGCAATGGAAAGACCTAATATTCCTCCAACAAGTACTGAAAGACTTTTTTTAAGCACAGCCAATTACGTGTTCACAGCAGTTTTTACAACTGAAATGTTTATTAAAGTAAATCTATTTTAGATTTCTATTCAAAACTTTGTATTTTTTTTATGTATATTATTTAATTTATCATGATTATAGGTGGTAGCAGCAGGTATGTTCTACGGTCCAGATGCTTATTTTACATCAGGATGGAATATAATGGATGGTTCTTTAGTAACCATATCAATTATTGATTTGCTGATGTCGTTAATTAGTGAATCTAGTCCAAAAATTTTTGGGATTTTGAGAGTAAGTGAACTTTATAAAAATATAGCTTGTAGGTAGTTAGTTACATTCTTAGAAAAACAAAAAAAAGAAAAAAAACAGGATATTATTTTTAAAATTCGATTATATTTCACTGAATACAGATTATTTTTACATTTTGTATGTTTCAAGCTTAATCTAATTAGTTCAATTGGAATTTAAAAAAAATATGTTTAATGCATTACTCTTTTTTTAAATGCTATTATGTTTTTTTTTTTTGTAACAGGTACCATTGACTTCTTAGTAGAAAGAATCTTTCAAGCTTTGCAATTTAACAGCTCTGTCAACTGAAATTTTGTGAAAATTTTGCGCTTTTATTATTCATTTTTAATTAATTATTTTTTTTATTTAAAAATATTTTAAACAAATCTATTAATATTTTTTTTTCTTTTTATTTTTAATGAAACAGGTGTTTCGACTACTTCGGTCCTTGAGGCCACTACGAGTAATAAATCGGGCCCCAGGTTTGAAATTAGTTGTTCAAACGCTCTTATCGTCCCTCCGACCCATTGGCAATATTGTATTAATATGCTGTACATTTTTTATCATATTTGGTATATTAGGTGTTCAGCTATTTAAAGGCACCTTCTTTTTTTGTGAAGGTGAACATATTAAAGATGTACGAAATAAAACTGATTGTCTGTCGCATCCTGGTAATGTCTGGATAAATCGAAAATATAATTTCGATGATCTAGGCAAAGCATTAATGTCATTATTTGTTCTTTCATCTCGTGACGGCTGGGTGAATATCATGTATACAGGATTGGATGCTGTTGGTGTTGATCAACAGCCGATCGTCAACTATAATGAATGGCGCCTATTATATTTTATCGCATTCATATTATTAGTTGGATTCTTTGTATTAAACATGTTTGTTGGTGTAGTTGTAGAAAATTTTCATCGTTGCCGTGAGGAACAAGAAAAAGAAGAAAAAATACGTAGAGCAGCTAAAAGAGCACTACAAATGGAAAAGAAACGTCGTCGAATGCATGAACCACCATATTACACAAATTATTCACCGACACGTATGTTTGTCCATAATGTAGTGACATCAAAATATTTTGATTTAGCAATAGCTGCTGTAATCGGTTTAAATGTTGTTACCATGGCAATGGAATATTATATGATGCCAGTTGCGCTTGAATATGCATTAAAAATATTCAACTATTTCTTTACAGCTGTTTTTATATTAGAAGCAATTATGAAGTTAGTTGCACTTGGTTGGAAATTATATTTAAAAGACAAGTGGAACCAGCTTGACGTTGGAATAGTTATATTGAGTATAGTTGGTATTGTTTTAGAAGAATTAGAAACGAATATTATACCAATTAATCCAACAATAATACGTGTTATGCGAGTATTAAGAATAGCACGTGTATTAAAATTACTTAAAATGGCGAAGGGTATTCGAGCGCTTCTGGATACTGTTATGCAAGCGCTACCACAAGTTGGTAATTTAGGATTGCTATTCTTTTTATTATTTTTTATATTTGCTGCATTAGGAGTTGAATTATTCGGGCGTTTAGAATGCTCCGACCAAATTCCATGCCAAGGATTAGGTGAGCACGCACATTTTGCTAATTTTGGCATGGCGTTTTTAACACTATTCCGAGTTGCAACCGGTGATAATTGGAACGGAATTATGAAAGACACATTACGTGATGATTGTGATGATTCAGCTGACTGCGTTAAAAATTGTTGTGTTAGCTCAGTTATTGCACCCATATTTTTTGTTATATTCGTTCTAATGGCGCAATTTGTATTAGTTAATGTGGTTGTTGCCGTCCTGATGAAACACTTAGAAGAAAGCCATAAACAGATGGAGGACGAATTAGACATGGAAACTGAATTAGAACGTGAATTAGTCCGGGAGCAAGAATTCGAAGAGGAACAAGCATTATGTTTACAATTACAAAATCAAAAAAATAAAAAACAAAAACGTCCTCTAGAGAAAGTATCATCGCTCCCGGCCAATTTCACTTATAGTACACCATCATTAGATAAAAAGTTTTCCAATACACAGAGACGCCAGACAATCCAATATTTTAATGCTAACCTTAATGACTTATTAACTAACCCAAATGCATATAACAGTTCAACACAGCATGTCAAATCACCAATGTTAATCACTAAACCATCACAATCACAAACCCTCGCCTCACCTGCATCAGAACAATTAGCAGCCATTATAGGTGATCCTAAAATTAAAAAAGTATCTGAAGAAGTAGCAGCAGAAGTAGTTGCTGCTGCTACAGCTTCATGTAGTAATGGTAGTGAATTACTTTTAAATAGAGCTAGAAGATTATCAAAACAATATCAAGAATTAAATATACCATCACTATCATCTGTCACATCTTTAGCATCTGGAGTTCCTAGAATGCAACCATCGTCATTATCATCCTTTCAAAAATCTAGACGTAGTTCAATCATTAGAGGTAAAATGCTCTCAAGAGAGCAATCTTTAGATGAACATGGTATTAGACGACGTAAATTAGAAAAAAAACGTATGAGCTGCGATAACTTGCCTTGGGGTTTTGAGCGGCGCGGCACAATATTTGAAAGTACTGAAATGGAACCTGGTCCTTCAATAGAATCAGATAAACAAAGTGTTAAAAGTGATGTATGCACTGCCAGAAAAATGATGCTATTAAGTCCTCATTACAAAACAAAATCGGTTGATGAAAGATGTCTTTCATTGAATGTTCCTAATTTGGAAACAGAAATAGGTACAACAACTACTACACCAACAACTGGTATGTCAATAGGATCAGGATCAGCATTATCGGTAATAACACCAACTCAAACCCAAATATCATTAGCAACATCACCAGTTAGTGATTCATTACCAATTACAGTAAAACCTGAACGAAAAACATTTGGCAGATCATTATCAATTGATCAAGCTCCATTAGGTTTACAACCACCTAGATTTCTTTCAGTACCAACAAGTTCTAGAAATATGCCACCAAGAAGTCGTTCTGGTAGCACTAAACAGCTTTTTAAACAACAAGCTCTTGACGAAGATCAGGATATTGACGAAAGCTCTTTATTGCTTCCAACATCAAAATTATCAATAATTGATACAAAATTAACAGGTCAATCAACATCATCAGAAAAATATCAAGAAGGTATGAGTAAATCTGATTCAGCTGAAATTTTACGAATTATATCAGAACGTCGTCGTATGGATCAAAGAGACAATAGTGGTAATGAAGATTCAGATTATAAAGAATTATTATTGGTAAAATCTTCATATTCTTCAACAGAAACGTGAAAACTTGTAAATGTCAACAATAAACAACAAAAAAAAGAGTATTCTTAAAAAATACTTTTTATACTTATCTTCCAGACTGGAGTTTCCATTTATATTTTATTTCAAATTAAAAATGTTTTTTTGTTTAGAAATTAATTACAAGAAAAATATTACATTAAACAAATAAAAATTTGTTATAAATTTATATAATGTATACACAAGTATATATACAAAAAAAAAAAATAAAAAAAACCCAAAAAATATTCTAAATTTTTCTTCAATATTAATTCAAAACTATTCTATGGAATCTTATATACTATTATTAATAAATTAATATATATACAAAATATAACTCTTCTTACTAACAACTACCAGATTCAATTAAATTCATAATATTTTATACTAGCCTAATATATACATATATATATATATACATATATATATATATACATATATATATATATATGTGTATATATACATTTAAGTAGATGCCACCAAAAAATTTAAATATATATATATAAAATTTACATATTGTATATAAAAATATAAATATGTAACGAAAAAAACCCCTCAAAATCATATAAATTGTAATATTTTCAATCTATAAATTTTTCTTTTTAAATATACATATACCTACCTATAAAAATAATTACATAATATACATGTTTATGTATATGTATCGAAAATTGTAAAAATAATATATATATATAGATATGTACTTATATTCATACGTTTACACCCAAACCTATGATTCATATGATTGATTAGGACCGAAGAAATACACTTCTATCACCTAAATAAGGATTACGCAAATCAAGGTTTAGGTGTATAATGATATTATACATAATATATATCTAATATAAATGGAGTTATGCAGAATTTAGTTATAATATTTTATTGCGACAAATTATTTAATTTTAAACTTTTAATAAAAATTTTTTACTGTTTCCTATTCAAAATATACAAGACAGTGAAACTAAACGCAATAATCTAAAACTATCGAAAATATCGATTTAGAAAAGATTTTCATAATTAACTATGAATTTCATTAAATTAAATAATATTTAATAATTCATTCAACTATATATATTAAAAAGAAGCATACATAAAAATCTCGATTTGCGTTATTAATTGGACTGCCTAAATAGTTTTAAAACCATTCAAATCGAAATATTTATTTGTATATCAATTTTTTTGTTTAGGTTTGTCTTTTTTTAATTAATTTAGGATTTAAACAGTATATGAACGACAAAACATGTTAAAGTGTAAAAAATTTCATAAAATTTTAATTTGAAAAATCACAATTGAACTGAATTCAGTATAACTCTGTTGAAATGTGAAAATATTGTATCAATTGAACGTTTACAATAAATTTATTGTTATAGAAAAAAAAGTGATTTAAGTATTTTCAAGGTATCAATTTTGTTACCCCATAAAAAAAGAAATCCAAAAGAAAATTTAAAAAATTGATTGCAATAAAAACTTCAGAACACTTTCGATACATAAATAATAATAAAACAAAAAAATACAAAATATCTTTCATTAGGGAATCTTTGATAAATACATATATGTAGTATACATATATATACAAATAGGAAACATTAATATTACTATTATTATTAATTAAATTTAAAATAAAAAATTAATGTAAAAAATATTTTTTTTTTTTTCAAAATTTCGAAAAATAGAAAAACTAATATATATATATATAGACTAGGATACATAATATTAAAAAAAAAAAAACAAAATATATTTATATTGATCTATAAATTCTGTGATTCGATAATTCGGGTTCTTAAATATTTCAAATTTTAGGGAACAATTAATAAAATCAAATTATATAAAATATTAACAATAAAATAAAAATGAAAAATTAAATCGACTTTATACTAAGGCAAACAAAATAAAAAAAAAATTTTCTTATATACTAAAACTAAACTATATCTTCTTTTCTAAACTACACATCATTTTTCACATTTTTTTTGATTTTATCAAATATCACAATAAAGAAAATTCAAATCTTATTAATTTAGAAGTTTTTTTTTTTAAAGAAATTTAATATAAATCTTGAACAATATGTAACTATATACAGAGTAAAAACAAATTAGTGGGCCAACGCTGTCTAAATCTTTTCAAACTATCATCTATCACTTATGCTCTTTTAGATGAATTATTCCAACCAATATCTTATCCTTGTTAGTCGTGCAATACTGACACAAATATAGCTGTATCCGTAAATTTTTCTTTTAAATTAGCTTAGTTCAATATCATTAAACTAATATATACTTTACTATTAATAATAAATCATTATAAATTATTTCAATCCACATGTTAAGTTATTTATATACATTTTTTTCAATAGTCATACAATATTTGCCGCGAAGAAATCTTTAAAATAACGCAGTAGAGTCAGACAAAAATTCTTAAAACTACATTAAATGCTATACAAAAATAAAAAGATGTTATCGAACAACAAAAGTTAATTTATTTTAACAAAAACTGATCGTTTTCTATTAATACTTACGCTGTTGCCAAACAGACCAGATCTGTATTAGATCTGAGATAATCAATTTGCGTTTCTTATTATTAAATCGTTAATGTAATAGAATTGTTATCCGCGCACTGTCTAATCGATAAACTTGCCAGAAGATTAGAACTGCCCTTATATAACTTTTGCAGAAGCTGTATAAAGATTAAGAGAAATCAATATTTCACCTATTTTACTGTTTTTGTTCTAAAAAGAAGAAAATTTCTGGCGACTTTTTGAGGAAATAATCTTTTGATTTGTCGAAGGTGCACCTAATTGATTTACAACGTTTTCCAATTGGCTCTCAATGATTTAATTAGAAGGAAAACTGATCCACAGTATCACAACGGATCTAAATTGGCCTAAGTATACATCTGCAGTCTCTTTCTACTTACCTATCGTTCTAACAAAAGCTCTTTAATATTAAAAGCGAAAATATTCATATTGCATCAGTAGAAGATATACTCAAATTAACGAAATATTTTTATTTTAATATTCAATTGAAACTTCCAATTATGTTTCACTTAAAGACAGTTTAGCATAGGATTGAATAGGATAGATATAGGTTTTTAAATATGATAGTACATAACAATATCTTTAATTTTCTAGTTTTATATATGTACTACATACCAATATTGTTCTCAACTTAATTTTTAATTGACAATCTCTTTTATTTCAATTTATTCACTAACTTCCATTTGGATTGAAAGATATTGTGAACAAATTCATATTATTATACATATATATATACGTATAATAATATGATATAATATATAGAGTATATATTATGTAAAACATTAAACTCTCATCTTAACGACTCAACTTTAATTTATCTCAAAAATTAGAACCAAAAAAAAAAAAAGAATATAAACTACGAGGCAAATGACGGTTTAAATATATACATATATTTTAAACTAATTCAAACTAAAGAAATCTTTCTTACACGGCACAAAATTTTAATTAATATCAATTCAATAGAAATACTATATACTATATAATACATTTTATTTACATAACTATGTATGTATATACATATGAACTATATACATATATAGTTAAATTATTTTTTACATTAATAAATTTATTATTTATAATAAATATTCGTTATCTTTATTGTCATATTTCTTTAAAAACAAAATAATTACTAAAATAAAACTTTCTATAACTCTTAAATCTTTTATACATAAATAAATAAATAATAAATACTATAAAACACAAAAGAAAACAACAAAAAAAAACAAAAAACAAAATAAATTTTATACTAAAAACTTTAGAAATGTAAGTTTTATTTTAAATAAATTTTTCGCAGAATGTGAAGTATATAAGTCCCATAGAATGAAAATTACCAACAACAATCAATCATATAATATATAAAAAGAAAATTTTTTAAAATACTATATTATTATAAAATGAATTTAAATAAATAAATTTAATTTAAAAACAATAACTAAAAACAAAAAAAAAAATTCAAAAATTAATAAAAAGTCGTAAATAAACAAAAATCTAAAAAAAAACAAAAACAAATTTAAAGAAAATACTATTAATACGCGTTTCATTTATCAATTCCAAGTATTTGCAATTAATAGATATTAAAATATCGAAAATATTAATTTACATTTTAAAGTAAATCTAAAGTAAAGCAAAACGGCCATCTAATAGAAAATTCATTTTGAGTATGGGCTTAAGTATGTTTTTGCAAAATACATAAATACATATGATAGTACTAGTCTATATACTTGAAACCACTTGGAAAAGATAAATGAAACTTAACATTAATTAAAATAAAAAATTAAATAAATAATTAAATATATATAAATAATATATACTTATATGTATATACATATTTACATATATTCAAATAAAATATGTACATATATATAAATTTTTAAACAAAAACCAAAAAAAAAAAAAAAATGACAATCTAAACGCCTTCTTTAAACTCATCTGTAATAAATCAACAAATCATTAAAAACAAAACACTTCAAATTAAAACTATAAAAAAAAAAAATAAAAAAAAAAAAATTGAAAAAATGTATTAAACAAATAAATTAAAAAAAAAAAAAAAAAAACCAATTAAATAAAGTACATATATTAAACATAACAATAATTTAAAAATTTAATTTGTAATTAAAAAAAAAAATAAAAAAAAAAATATAATTGCCTAAAATTTTAAATATTTAAAATTTTTCAGAATTATCATTGCTAATATTCTTATTGTTATGTTTTCAAAATTTTTTTATTTATTTTGTAAAGAAATTGTAAATTTAATTCTTTACATAAGACTTATAAAAAATTGTTATGGTTTGGTCTCTTGTTCAATATGTGTTTACAATAAACACAAGTAAATATATATATATACAACAATATAAAATTTATATTAAATAAAAGCTATTAATAGAATAGTTTTTAATAATACAAAATTATTAATTAATTAAAAACTCTCAAAAATAAAACAATATTAATGCCAAATTAACTCTTATACACCTTAGTAAATATATCTGTAACATGGTTTTTTTTATTTAATGTCACTTAATAAGAGTAACGTAAGCCAAAAGTATTAGTTAGCTATGAAACGTAAACCCAACTATAAAATCTACATAAGATTTGTTTTTTCTTTCGAAATTCCCTTTTTATGCCCGAATTATTTTGTATTGTACTGAACTGAAATTTTTTATTTTTTATATTATTATTATTTTATTATGAAACAAAAATTTCAAAACATTTAAATCTTTTTCCTACGAATAAAAACCCTACACCTAATTAATATTCATATTACACTTCAACAATTTTCAAAAAAAAATATCATTAAAGATAATAATATAAAAATTTTTTAAATAGAAATATGATTATAATTTTGAAAAATTATTAAAAATTCAAAAAAACGAAAAAACAATCAGAGGTATTATAAGGGTTAAATAAATTAAACTACACTGACATTATAACTTTTCAATTTATTTTATTACATTTAAATTATACGAGTATATTTATAATTAATACAATCATCTGTATGTATATATACTTTGTAAATTTTGTATTAAATTTAAATTATTTAATATTTAATTTTAATATTTTGTTGATTTTTATTTATATGTTATATTTTTAATATTATTGTTGAAATATATTAAAAAAAGAAAAAAACAAAAAAAAAAATGAGTTAATATAAAAAAAAAATAAAAATTTCAAAAAAAAAAAAAAAGAAAACACCAAGATGCTAATTATAACGGTACTTAATTGTAATATTATTTGTGTCTCATAATTTTATTTTTTCTTTTATAATTAATTAATATACATTTTCTTGCACCAGATAATAGATGGCACTCAAATAGCTTTAAAAAGTATTTATTGTTATATTACTTTGTTCATAACTTTTTGAAATCCAGCTGTCTAGTCATTTTGACGACTGAAAAACATTTAATAATGCAATTATAAATTGCTAAATTACTTGCTTATTCAACCGTATCTTAAAAATATAATCTGGTATAATCTTATACAATCGTAAAAGTCAATAGCATAATTAGATAAATAATAAAGCACACTATAATATCAACAATAAGCGTATTTTTTTTAGGATACCAAGGGTGGATATTAAAAAAAAACTAAATTTAAAATGTAAATTTTCATAGTATTAATAAAAAGTAAAATATTCAAAATTAAAAATGGACCAAATTTTCTTACAAAACAGTAATAAATGCAATTGAAAAAACTCTCATAAAATGTACATTTACTTAAAAAATTATTATTTATTAAAAAAACATTTTCTATTTTTTGAAAACGAGTGCGGGAAATATTAAGAAAAAAACAATACCCATACTTAAGTAACACAGCGAATTTAGCTTCAAAAGAAAAATTTAAAAAGAAACCCCCCAAAATAAAAATTTATAGTCAATTATCGAACCAAAACAACCAAAATTAAAAGGAAAAAAAAACATATTTATATGAAGTACTTACATACATATTATATACATTTTATATAATATTATATAGATTTAGATTTTCTTAACTTTTGATACAAAAATCACAATTCTTTAAATTTAACTGTACTTTAGAAAATAAAAAATACTTAAACTTTATAAAAAAAAGAAAATTACTTAATATGTATAAACTACACTGTCTACTTGTTTTTTTACCAATTAAACAAGTTTTTTAAATTGAAAAGGCTGGGTATTGTTAAAATATCTTTTAAAATACATTTAAAAACTTTGGTTAATCAATCACTCCTGTCTATTTAAATATATTATATTAGGATTCAAGATTTCAAAAATATATTTGCACCTTTATTTCGTTTTACGTTTTTCAGGTTAGAAAACAAATCAAAATAATCTTTTTCTCTTTCTTTTGTTTTATTTTTTTTCTCTATTTTTATGGCAATTAATTAGACAATTTAAAATAATATAAACGATTTAAAATTGAAGAATGACATAGTTAATCGTAACAACATAATTCAAGTGTTTGAATAAATTTGAAAAACATTTTTTTTTTTTTTTTTTATTATTATTTTAAGGAACATAAAAGTCATAGAAAGTCAAAAATGTACTTTTACCTATATGAAAAAAAATAATAAATAAAGCAAGGATATAAGATAAAAACAATCTTTAATTTAAAAACAAAAAAAAAAATTCTTTACATATAATAGATCCTTCGAAAAGTACCGTTATATTAGTTATCCCGACATTAGTCATTTTTAAAGACTGCGATTTAAAAAAAAAAAAAAAAGATTTACGAGTAATATAAAATTTATATATTTATGAGTATGTAGCTATTATGTTTTCTTTTTTTTTTTCTTTTTGTTTTGTTAATATAATAAATCGTAATTGTTTAATGTCGGTGAAAAATAGAAGATTTTTACATATAATATATATATACCTATCATGTATTAAAACAAAATAAAAATGAAAAATAATTTTTATTTTATTCTAACTAAAATATATAATTTACAATAATTCTTTTCTAACAATAAAAAAAATTAATCTGTACAATCAGTCAGTATTAATTATATTAATTAAATTAAAAAAAAAATATATATATATAGAAAATCATCGATTTTAGGAGTAAATATGCATTTAAAAAAAAAAAAAAAAATGTTTTCTGTATAAAATTAATAAAAAAAAAACAAAAAAAATGCTAAAAACATGTAAATTATCTAAAAAAAAAAAAAAAAATTAATTAATACTTAGTTATATATATATAGATACTTTATAATATAGTAATTTAGATACTTTAAGTGTTTATTGTTAGAATTGTATCAGTTTTTCTAAATTAAAATTAAAATATAACAAAAGAAAAAAATAAATAAATAAATTACCTATGTATATTGTACAATAAGTTGTATGTGTTGAAAAATTAAAAATAATTAATTCTCTTAATTAGAAACTTAAAATAGAAAGTCTTACATATAAAATACTATATAATATATATATATACATATATAGCAATATTAAAAAATTTAAATAATATAAAAAAAATTTTTACAAAGAAAATTTCAAAAAAAAAAAAAACTATCAATACATATATAATATTTTTTACTATTATAAGTTTAAAATTAATTACAATATTAAAAACACGTGTAAAGTATGGCCGTTTCCGAAGGTATGTATCGTACTATAACATAATACTCACCCTTGGCTAGTGAATAATAACTCTAATTGATTTGGCGATAACGTCCCGAAATACTAAATAAAATTCAGAGTAAATAAAAGCGTGATTAGCTAGAATTTAAATGCGAAAATACAGTTTAGGAAAGGTCCTTAAAAAAAACTAATTTAATTTGTAAAATTTTTTTAATTCTTCACTTTTTCATTTCAATATTTATTTTTGTTTAATTTTTTTTTTTTTTTTTGTATTTTGATTAAATATTTAAACATCATAACAGATATCTTTAGGATAAATATTAATATTAATGACGAACATAGATTTATCAATCTGGTAAAAATTTGTATTTATATCATATTTCTAAATAATAAATGAAGGCTTCGATAACTGTAATATAAAATAAAAAAATAGGTTTATATAAACAATTATTAATTTATTATTCCAAAATATTATAAAATCAATCATCTTACTTTTAGTAAATAAAAATACGATTTGGAAAACAATTTTTTTTCTTAACAATACTCTTAAAATAGTTTAAGTTTAATATTTATTATATACTTCTACTAAAAGACAGTTGCCAATAACCTTAAGCAAAGAAAACTTCAAAAATTAAAATACAAAATAAGAAGCCATATATTTTAACATCATATTAATTCATTTAAATATTATTTAAAATAAAATTTTTAACACTCACTATTGACATTCTAAAGAAAAGGAAAATTTATATTTTGTATTAAGATATTTGTTAAAACCTGCGAATTTAAAATAATGTAAATTTTTTTTTTTTTTTTTTTTGTTGAAATTTCATATAATAGAAAAAACAAGAAAAAGCTACGCTTAAAAACGGAGCAATTTAATAAAATATAATAAAATAGCATTATTTTGTGCCTTTCTATTTAGGTATTCTAAAATACAAAAAAAAAAAAAAAAAATTTTCACAGACTTGTAAAAGCTTTTCAACTAATGTATCTTGTTTCTTTCTGTAATTAATTTCTTAATATTAAAAAAATGTCAAATTCATAAAATTAATTAAATCACTTACAAAAAACAAAAAAGAAAATTTTAATTATTTTTATACTGTTAAAATTATATATTCTTAATTACTGATATAAGGATATAAATCATTACAGATTTTCTTTAAATCAATTCTTTAAGTAAGTAATAATATATTTTAGATACACCATTTTTTTTGTTCCGAAACATTTTCATAAAATATTGATTGTTTTTTTTTTTTTTTAAGGGAAGCGATAATCTTTAAAAGACACCAGTAAATTCTAGAGCTATTTGATGTTTTAGATTTTTCTTAATCCAGAATGAATAAATGAACACCTTAACTGCTTAAGCAGTATAATTGCCATATACATCTTGTACATATATGTATCTATATATGATATTTTTAAATTAATTTAAATTTCATTGTAAATTTTCATTCTATTAATTCTTCCATCAAAAAGTCTGTTAAAAAATTTTCAAAATTTCTTTTTCTACTTTTCATACAAAGTATGTTTGTATAGTATATCTAGTATACTAATCTAAATTATCTTTTTTATGTAGTTTCAAATAATTTATTTTTCTATAAAATGATTGTTAATTGTTTTGACAAAACTTTAAAAAAAAAAAAAAAAGAAAAGAAAACTAACCATACAAAAATGTTAAATAACTTTTAATTTTTAATTACATATTAATTACCTATATGTTATAAAAAGAAAATACATACATACAAAAAAAAAAGAACTTAGATTTTAAAAATTACTAAACAAATTTAACGAATATTTAGAATATGTAATTGTTAAAATATATAAAATAGAATAAATTTCTATTAAAAAGTATATATGTACATATATTTTTAATATTTTATACTAAAACCCTAAAACTAATATAGTCAATAACTTTAAAAACTATGATTTAAAAGAATATTAATAAAATGCGTGTTAATTGAATTTGTCAAATATAAAGTACATAATATATATAATTAAAAATTTGAACATTAATAAATTAATATATCTTTGTCTGTAATGAACTGAATTTATAAATTATTAATAAATATAAAAGAAATTTTAAAGTAATTTAATTACATACCTGAACTGGAACACAAATTATCTTAAAAGCTCACTTTACTAATTATTTATACATATATTTTTTATTTATTATATAAAGGGGCTAAAACAAAAAAATAAAATTTCTATCAAAATTTTGAAAACAAAAAAAATATAATGCCAAAAATAATATTTTACTTACATTATTTTCCAGCTATATACATACAAACATATGTACATATTTAGAATGATTATTCTATAGTTATTTAAGTCCGGTATTTTTCATATAAACGAAAGACACGAAATTATTTAGGTACATAATATACATATGTACATAGATATGTAAGTATGATTTTCTAAAATAGTTTCATCTTAAATTATTTCGTGCATCAGATTATGTATATGATGTACATTAAAATATAAAACTTTTTTACAAACTGTTTTAATATTATTATAACTACTTGTTGTAGATGGATTGTTCTAAAGACTGTAGATAAACTGTTTTAAAGTTAAACTTAATAATTTATTTGTTACAAAATGGTTTTTTTTTTTTATTATAATAATACTGTTAGATTAAAATGCTCAAATGCATATAAGATCCAAAAAAATACATTCAATTACTACATACACACATACATATATCCATGTATGAATATACATTAAAGAAACAAATATTTTAAACAAAAAGCCAATTTTATCCAATTTACAATGTACATATGTATGTATGTAGATAGAAATAATTACAAAAAAAAAAACACTTTTCTTTTTATATTCTAGTTTCTACCAAATGTACATTTTTCATAAAATATATTTAACAAATAACAATAATATTTAAAAAATATCTAAATCAATCAACCATAACTATTGTATTTTTTTATTTTAAATTTTCATTTTAAACTTTTACAACAAAATTAAATCCACTTTATTTAACTGCAAACGACCGTTACACTAAAATGAACTGTCAAAATAAAAAATGTAGGGTTGCCACTATTTTCTAATTAAAATAGAGTTGTAATTTTTTTGTTTTATGTTATGAATAAAAACTTTTTTTTTTAAGGTGTCAAAATTTTGTATTTAATTAAAAGTTTAATTTAATTTATAAAAACAAAAAAAATTCGAGAAAAAAAAAAACAATATTTTGTATGAAATCATGTTAAAGCTCAAAAAAAAAATTTCAATTGATTTATTTAATATCAAATTTGTAAAGATTTTATATTTGACAAATATGAATTAACTGCAAGTAGGTAAATTATTTTTAATTTTTAACCTAATTTGTTTTTCTGTTTTTTTTTTTTATTTTTCTTTTAATTTCTAAACTATAAATATAGGCTAAGAAAATATTTTATTAAGTCATTAATAACTTTTTTTTTTTTTTAAATATTAAGGAAAAAAGGATTGATACAATTCGCTAGTTACTAATTTGCCCGTAAAAGAATTTTTTTTTTTTTTTTTTTTTTAGGTTTAGTAGGTACTGCTAAACTATTTTATTTGATACTGGATAAAATTTTTATATCTTTTAATTTAAAGCAGTTATGTAGATATATTTAATATTTAAAAAATAATTAATTAAATTTAATATTAATATTAATTAAATATCATTTACTAATTGGAACTGAATTCAAAAAAAAAAAAAAGAAAACAAAAAAAAACATGAGTGAATTGAAAATTTTAACTACCAAAAAAAAAAAATAATTACATTAATAAAATTAAAATTAATTTATAAATATACACATATATATATATATAAATAGAATATAAATAGAAAAATTAATTTTAGCTAACATTTAATAAGTTGTTAATTAACATTCAATAATCATAACATTACTATTAATATATACAATATATATATATATATATATATACTTAAAATATTTAAATAAAAAAATATAAAGAAAATATTGGCTAAAAATAAAATTAAATAGAAATAAATAATAATAATTATTTAAATAGAAAATAATTTCAAAAGAAAAAAAAAATGTTTGAATTGCATATTTATTGTTAGATTTAAAATAAAATTATAAAAATCATTATAAAAATTAAAAAAAAAAAAAAATACAAAATTATAAATTATAAATTTATTAAATTATTTATCAAGATAACGTGTAATTGTTTGATATTTAGAGAAGAAAAAAAAAATAAAAAATAAATTTATTGAAAAATAAAATCAAAAAAAGTTGAAGAAGTTAACAATAAAAAAAATTCACAACATTTTTTTTAATTTTTGCTTCTTTTAGATTTATTTTTTGAGGTCTTCATAAAACAGGAAAAACAATCATTCTCCTCCTTGGTGATACTTTTCCATTGCGAAAGTTAGTTATTATTATCAGCCGTTGCTCAGTCATTATCATTGCTTAAAAATCAAATTTAAGTCAAGAAGTTGATAATAAATTTCTTTTACCATGAGTTTATTTTCTTATATTTTTACAATTTTCTTTCCATGTTTTAAATATTTGGAATCCAACTTTCAATATGAACTCAACAGTTCAAAGTACTTGACATTATTTTATCAATGATTTACCTCTGACGAATATATACCTATGGTTTTGTCGGTTTTCAATAAGAAAATTTTACGTTTTTTCTTGTAGCAAGAATATTCGATAATTATTCTTGGACAAAAATTTAAAACCAACACTTATTCTTGTAGCAAAAATAATTATGGCTCGGAATTTGGAAAAAAAAAAAATCAGTACATTTTTTACAATATTTTTTTATTTTTAAAATTAACTAATAAAATAAATGATCCAAATTAAATATTTTGAAATATTTAAAAACAAAAATTTAGTTTAATTTATTTAAATATTATTTACAAAATTTAAGATCTCGTAGGTTCATTACGACAAATTATGGAAATTCGACGTGTTTTCGTTATTATTTTATCCATAAACTTTGAATCTTGATTAGCCAATATTTCATGTGTAAAATTATAACGAGCACTATGACTAAAATAATAATATTAAAAAATGATCAGACAATAATATGATTTACGAATTATTTATAAAATAAAAAGAAAATAATTTACCTCATAATGTATAAAGAAAATCTTGGTAATAAAATATCAGCAGAAAATTTTTCATTATCTGACAATGATGTTGGATTAAAGCGATAATTTGTATCATTTTCATCTTTTAATTCAGCATTTTGTTGATATTTTTTTTCATCAATTCTAATCAAACGCATTACTGAATTTGATAAAAGACTAACACCAGCAATTGTATTTCCACAGTACTAAAAATAAAATCAACTATTTTGTAAATAATTATTTCTCAATTAAAATTTCTTATTTTTTAATTTACTCTTGTACTATCCACGTGTGGTTTTATTACACCCTTTTCATCAAGATCTAAGATATGTATATAAGGCATAATTTCTCCATTAAACGCTATATTACTTATTCTATTTATAACCACCCTATTATGTGGATACCAATTTTTGCGTTCTGTTTCACGAAATCCATGAATTGCCTTAAAATTGAAAAGTAAATATTTTAAACTTATATATTTATATAATATTATATATTATGGGAGCATATAGCATAATATTTACATCATCCCAATGATCATATTCGTATCTTAATCTTTTTAAATATGGTTCAACTTCTTCTAAAAGTTTATTTTCTTCATCTGATGTTAAAAAATTTTGTAATATTTGCATATCTTTTAAAAAAGTAGTTTTTTCATTATCTGGCCAATTTCCATTAAAAGCAATCAAAGAATTTTCTACAACAAAAAAAAAATCTTGATGAACAATTTTATTCTCAATTGCTTTTTAATTTATTTAATTTTTCTTTTAATTTATCTTCATTTTTAAACGCTTAAAAATTTACCATTTGAACGGATTTCATCTGAAAAATAAAATGAATCGTTAGTATAAATAATAATATAATATTAATTTAAAACAATTTAATAAATCAATTTAATAAAAAAAAATTTCATATTTTAAATTTATTTAATAGGAACATATAAAAAACTTTATAAAAAAATGCAAAGATAAGTACCTACATATGTAAACGTTTTAAAACTAAAATTTCTCTTAATAGGTACTAAAATACCGTTAATATGTCGTAATAAAAAATAAAAAAAATTTGTCAGTAACAAACTTGAACACCTGGAGCGCTTGCTCTTTTAAATATATATAAGCTTTTTATTGACAATAGTTAGTGATTTTCACGCTGAAGCGTTAATTTTTGTAGTTATGAAAAAACTATGAAACATTAACAGCTGATTGAATTATATGGCATATTTGTTCCATAAGGAATTTGTTAATTTTTTCATTTGTTTTATTCAGTTAAAAAAATTAAAAATAAACCAATAGAAAGCAGAGTATTTAAAAAGAAAAAATTGAAAAAATATTTAGGAAACATGAAAGTATTTAAATAAAAGAAAGTAAAGTGATTATTTTGTTTTTATATCTTAAAAACCAATATTGAAAAATTTTGTTTAACAATTTTCATATACTTTGTATAAGTTACTTTTAGATATATGTATGTAAATATCAAAATTGTTTTTTAAATATGTATACATAATTTTAAATAGAAGGTTTTAAAACAAACTTCTGGTAATTTGAACAAAAACTCAATTTTTCCTAATCCTATTAAAATGACCAATCTTAATTAATACTGATAGGAAAAATTACGCTTGCCATATTTTATTTTTGATTAATTTATTTTGCAGATTTAATTTTTAATAAATTTATTTGATATTATAACAGATACTTAGCAAAGAAACTAAATTATTTTGTAACTGTAATACTATATATTTATCAATTTCAAGCTTTTAAACTTTCAAGGAGTATTTTTACTTTCAAATTTTAAATCATAAAAATTCCTTGACTTTTTTCAGTGAAGCCTAGTTAAAACCAATCCATAAACTTGAAGCCATATAAACTAGGCATTTTTTTGCAAAATAAAACAATGGACGTTGTATTTCTAGCCAAGAAAGTTTCTTAAATGGTTTTCAGTTACTTGTAGCAAGAAATAAAAAATTAAAAACAAAATAAAACATTGAAGTTTGAAATTTTACTCACTTGAAGCGCTGTTATTAAAAAATAATTAATATATGTTATGTACATAAATACAATTGTTAAATGTCAGTAAAAGAATGATTGACATTTTCAAAAAAATGTCATGATATAAAAATATGCCATGATTTATTTAAGTTTATATTTTGATTTTTATTTTTTATTATATAGTTTTCGCTTTTGATTTAATTCTTTGATTAAAATTTTTGTTTTTTAAATTTTATATATTCATAAACACATTTTATAAAACATAACATAAGAAAAAAATTAATTTGTTTCTTTGTTTTGTAAATTACTAAATTTTACCTTCAAATAAAAAATAAAATCAAAATAAATTTGAATTAATTTCACTAAAAACTTGCAAACTTAACCCAATCGACTACATTTATAAATTATTGTTAGCTATGTTTAAGCACGATTTAAATTTAAGTAATTTGAATAACAGATAAGTATGTTATAAGATCTTAACAACCAAACCTAACCAGCTACATACATATGTACATACAATATACAATATGTATGAATATTTAATTTATGATAACAAAATAATATGTACATAATTACTTACCACTCTTAGCATGAACATATCTTGTATTAATAGTTATTTTAGCACAATTTTTATTTAAATATTTAATGAAATTTTTACTAAATTTTGCAATATGTAGACAGTTGAATAAATTAGACATTCTTTTAACAGAAATAAATTCAATTATTCTGGACAATTAAAATTGTTGAAAAATGAAAAGTTAAATAACATTAAAATCAAAATAAACATTAGTCAGCTGGGATATGGACAGTTGTGAATGAACGTATCATTTCAGAAGGGTACAAAAATTATTTGTATATTGAAAAAGAAAACCTTTAAAATAAAATTATATTTTAGAGTCATAGTTAGTATTTTGGTTTTTTACAACTGCTATAAATGCTTGGAGTCACTAAATTAAAAATCATTCTTATAAAGAAATTACAGTTAAGAGATTTTTTTTTTTATATTAAAATCAATGAGGTTTATTGACCTTTGAATTACCCCCATCTAAGAAATACGAACCTGAGTTATCCAATAATTTACACATCAATTGTCAAAATAGTTTATTTACTAAAAATAGTACACAAGAATCTTATCTAATCAGTGAAATTCAATTAATTTTTTTTTGTACCAATATTTTTAAGAAAAAGAACAGTTTTGTAAATAAAAATTAGACACAAATGTTGTAATGTTTTCCCGAAAACTTAATTCTCATTTTGGGTTAGTAAACAAAATTTCTAATTATAATACTAAACGGTATATAGTTTCATTAAATGGATATAATTTTCAATCATCAAAAAATGTACTTCAACGTCGTGAATTTGAACCTAAAACTCCAGATTTAGATAATATTCCAATAGTTCCGGATAGAGCTAGAGTTATTGGTAAAATACATTTTATAAAAAAATTACATATATAAAAATACTAAATCTTGACATTTTAGTTTGTGGTGGTGGAATTATGGGTGCTTCCGTTGTTTATCATTTAGCAAAAAATGGCTGGGGAAAAGATACCGTTTTAATAGAACAATCAAAAATAGCTGATGGTAATCCATGGCATGAAAGTGGTTTAGCTGGACGATTTTATCCTACCACTACAGAAATTAAATTAGCTCAATATTCAGTTGATTTAATAAAAGATTTAACAAAAAATAATTTTTCAACTGGTTGGAAAGAAGTTGGTTCATTAAATGTTGCCCGAACAAATGATAGAATGATATGGTATCGTCGTATGAAATCAATTGGTGCTACATTTGGTATTGAATGTGAAATATTAACACCAAATGAATGTAAAGAAAAATGTCCCCAAATTGAAACAAATGATATAGATGGAGGTTTATGGATACCATCAGATGGTGTATGTAATCCACATTTATTAGGACAAACTTTTATTAGTGAAGCAAAACGATTAGGTGCTACTATTATAGAAAATTGTGCATTAAAAAAAGTTCAACAAAAAGATGGAAAAGTTAGTGGTGTTGAAACAACTTCAGGAAATATTGCCTGTGATTTTTTTGTTAATTGTAAGACGTTTATTTAATTTTCTTTATAAATATGAAAATATATTTATCTATCTATATTTTTAGGTACTGGTTTTTGGGCACATTATATTGGGCGTTTATCAGATCCTCCAGTAAAAATTCCTCTTCATCCAGTACAAATTCATTTTTTGCATACAAAAAAGATACCTTGGCTTGATGAAAATATGCCTGTTATTAGAGATATGGATGGTCAAATTTATATAAGAGAAAATCAAGGTGCTATTTTAGCTGGTGGATTTGAGCTTGAAGCTAAACCTGCTTATGAGGATGGAAGAGTTCCAACTGTACAATCTGATAGAATTTTACCGCCAGATTGGGATCACTTTCATAATTTAATAGAAGAAATTTTAAAAAGAATGCCAGCTCTTAATGATGTTGTTGTCGATCGTTTAACTAATGGTCCAGAAGCATTTTCACCAGATTGTAAATGGATTGTTGGAGAATGTACAGAAATTCAAAATTATTTAGTATCAGCTGGTATGAAAACAATTGGAGTTTCTGGTGCTGGTGGAATTGGACGTGCAATTGCAGATATAATTACAAGAGGATATTCTAGAATAGATGTACATTTATTAGATATTTCAAGATTTCTTGGTTTACATAATAATCGTAAATTTTTAAAAGAGCGATGTAAAGAAGTACCTGGACTGAAATATAAAATTCCATATCCGTTTGAAGAATTTCAAACTGGCAGAAATTTACGTATGTCTCCAATTTATCCGTGTTTAAAAGAGGCAGGTGCTGTGTTTGGTCAAACTATGGGCTACGAAAGACCAAATTATTATGATTCTAGAGATAAATTAGATGAATACGGTCTTCCTAGATTTCGTATAGCTGAAACAAATACATTTGGAAAACCACCTTGGTTTGATTTCGTATCAGCTGAATATAATGCTTGCAGGTAAATTATGATTTAAAAACGATTTTTTTTTTACAATACATAAATTTGTTTGTTTCTATAATTTTAGAGAAAGAGTTGGATTAGCTGATTACAGTTCATTTACAAAATACGATATATGGTCAAAAGGACGTGAAGTTGTTGATTTATTACAATATTTATGTTCAAATGATGTTGATGTTCCAATAGATTCAATTATACATACTGGAATGCAAAATGAACATGGTGGTTATGAAAATGATTGTTCTCTAGTTCGAATTTCAGAAAATCAGTAATTTTAATATACTGTAATTTTTAAACTTTGAATTTGAATTGCATTTTGTTTGTTTTTTTTTGTTTTAGATATATGATGATTGCGCCAACAATCCAACAAAAACGATCACTAGCTTATATACGTCGTCATATTCCATCCGGATCTGGAATTAATATAACAGATATAACATCTATGTATACTGCTATTTGTATATTAGGACCGTATACAAGAGCTTTGTTATCAGAATTAACTGATACTGATTTATCTGCGTCTAATTTTCCATTTTTCACTTATAAGGTTAAAAAAAAGAAAATTATATATCGGATTTTAAGCTGTTTTGATAATAATAATAAATTTTTTTTAATTTTACAGGAACTTGATGTAGGATTAGCTAATGGAATACGTGCATTAAATATAACGCATACTGGTGAATTAGGATATGTATTGTATATTCCAAATGAATTTGCCCTTCATGTCTATTCAAGATTATGGGAAGCAGGCCAAGGTTATGGAATTCAACACGCTGGTATTTTTTATTAACATTTTGCTTCATATTTATATATAATTTGTTTGAAACATATTTAAGGTTATTATGCAACTAGAACACTAAGAATAGAAAAATTCTTTGCATTTTGGGGACAAGATTTAGATACTTTTACTACTCCTTTAGAATGTGGACGTACATGGCGTGTTAAACTTAATGTAAATCCTTATAAATAATTAAATAATTAACTAAATTTATCAATTTTGTTTTTTTTTTAGAAAGATATAGATTTTATTGGCCGTAATGCTCTTATTAAACAACGCGATGAAGGTGTTAAAAAAATGTATATTCAATTATTATTAAATGATCACGACCCTGAAGTTGATTTATGGTGTTGGGGAGGTGAACCAGTTTATCGGAATGGTAAATATTGTGGTATGACAACAACAACCGGTTATGGATTTACTTTAAAGAAACAAGTGTGCTTAGGGTTTGTAAAAAATTACAATGAAAATGGTGAATCGCTACCGGTAACAAATGATTATGTTACATCTGGTCATTATGAAGTTGAAGTTGCTGGTTTAAGATTTGAAGCTAAAGTAAATTTGCATTCTCCAAATTTACCAACTAAATTTCCAGATAGAGAACGTGAAGCTTATCAAGCAACACGAGATAAAGATAAAACTAATGATCAAATCTTTTCAGCAAGAACTTAAGTCTTCAAGTTTATAATAGATAGACAATAATATTTGATATACTTATAAAAAGAAAAAAAAATTAAACAATTACAAAATATTAAGTTAACATATTATTATATACATTTTTTTATATAATTAAGTGTCAAGTGTTTTTTAATATTTCCACCAACGTAGTTTTTATATTTATCTTAAAAAGTTATTTTTTTTTTTTAAAAAAAACATTGTTATTATTGAGAAAAAGTGATAAATAAAATCAAATTTTCATTTGTCTTTCCTAAAAATTAATATTTAAAAAAAAAAATAAAAAGAAAAGAAGTTTTTTGTGGCTTTATAAAATTTAACATTGTTAGTAAATGCATACGAAAATTTTTTTTATAATAAATATATCTTTTTAAATATTTACATTTGCATTTTAAAATGGGATATTTGCCATTTATTAGAAAAAAAATATTTACAAATTCTTTAAAAATTCTAAAGCTTTTTATTGTTGTATTTTACAAAACATAGACATTTTTCATTAATTTCTTTATACATTATACAATATTATAGCATATAAATATATGTGCATATGTACATATATATTTTTTTTTTGTCTATTAATGTCAATTAATAATGTCTATATATTATTAAAAACGATTTATATAAATCAATTTAATCCATTTGTTCCATAATAAAATAAAAAATATTTTTTATACAATGATTTATTTTTGTTTTATTTTTTCAAATTTTAAAATGTTAAAGAGTAGAAAATTGTAGCTAGTTTCAAAAGTTTTTAATATAAATACTAAACTTTGAACTTAGTATAACTATAACGATTTTCATTTAATAAAAAAGTAAAAATGAAATGTTATGCATACTTTAATTACTTTTTTGAATATATACAATGAAAAAATCAGTGAAAAATTCAACTATAAAATAGAAAAAACATATATGTATGTATGTATATATACGAAAACTAATGATTACCATACGCAGTCTATTTGCTTTCATTTTAATTTGCATGATTTTAAATCATATTTCAATATTTATTTGAAATGATAATTTAAAAAATAGTAATTAATTATTATTATTTAAACTTTAGAACAATTATGTTTAAACTGACCATAACACTAATTGTGTTATTCTAAATCTCGATTTGACCCTAAGCGTAAATTTATAAACGAAATTTAAGATTCTAAAAGTTTTTGAAATAGAAGAGAGATTGGTATGTGGAATAAAGTAAGCTACGTAATTATTTTTTAATTTTTTTCCGATTATATGAATATGGAGCATAGAATATAGAATAAAAATATTTCTACATACATAAATACATATATGCAATATTTATTTACGTATATAGAATAAAAATATTTCTATACTTCACAAGCCCATTTTAAACAGGAAATTTTTTAATTAAGTTTTTAAAATAGAGGAAACGAATAAATAGTATGAGAATAAAGTAAACTTAGTTAATTATTTTTTAATTTTTTGTTCGAAATTATATGAATGGTACATGTTTTAAAAATATATTTTTATATACATATTGCAAAAGTTCAATTTACTCCCTTCGCTACATTATGTATGTATGTACATATGTACATTTTTATATAATGAAAAAGGTATTTAACAAGTTTTCTGCTAGAATGTTTTAAATTTCAGTATAGTAAGTATTTCTTATTTCGTTAAAATAACTCAAAAAATATCTTTTACAAAGAAAAGCAATAAAATTCCAACATTCCAAAATTTCAAAAATTTTTAATTTTTGGATACATTCATAGTTTTCTATAATTTATAGTCTTCTGAATATTAATTGACGGTTTTTTATTAATTTTATAAGTAGCTGTCTCATGCTGTCTCCTTGTAAAAGCAAATCTCTTGATCTACAACTTTTTTAATTATGTACATATGTACCTATTCAGAATTCAGATAATCTAACTCACTGGCGTATTGATGCCAGCCATTCAATCGAAGGATCTTGGGTTCAAACCCTGTTCAGATCAAAAATAATATATAAAATATAATAAAATAATGTAAACAAAATATTAAATATAACTATAATTGGATACTTGTACCGAGTTGCCCACCATGCTAAAGGTAAAAGGGTTCTAAACTTCTAAAAATATCGACACGATATAATATAAAAAAAATAAGTAATACGTATGTATGTATGTATGTATATGTACCTATTATCATAAAGAAACTAACTATAGTATATATGTATGTATACTATAGTATAGTTTCTTTATGCTATTATACATAAATGTTGTTTAAAAGTAAATTAATCAACTATAAAACAAAAAATGTTGTATTATATGTACAATGTATGTACCTATAAAACTAACTGAGTGTATTTTAGATTTTTTTTATTTAAATTTTAAACTGGGTAATCCCCTATTTTGGGTATGGCTTGATAGAGCAATTTAAAAAATAAAATTGTAATGAATCATGAACTTTTTTTAAATAAGTATGCATACATAGGTACATTATTTATTATGTATGAATGCACTTGCACCCATAATGTGTATGTGTATATTTTATTAATGATATTAAATTATATGTTAACACATAATATCCATTTTATTTTATAAGCTAATTTGAATTTTGTTTTAGTAATACCAGTAATACACGATAGGAACTTTAGTTAGTATGTATATATGTATATATACATATATGTACTACTGCACGATTGTAATCCACTAATAAGACAGTGCGATTGCTTCAACAATTACATCATGCATGAATGTGTTAGGTGAGGTGTATATACATACATACTTAATACTAACTACTGCATGTTGCAACTTACCCTGATATTTTTATGCGCTTTTTCGACGTCGAATCTGCGCAGAGAAACATGCTGATAATATGAAGAGAAATTGTATGAATTTATACAGAGCTCGGGAAAATTCTCTGTACAATTGTCCTTTAAATTTACTAATTCATTCTCACATAATTGTGAGATCACAATTCAACAGTAGGCGCATCTTTAGGCGCATTTTCTCAGCACACAAATTAGCGCGTATTTCACTGCTTTTTAAAAACTAATTTTCTGCGCCAATTTTAGCACTTTTTTAGATAATTTTTTAGCTACAGGTAAAATATAAAAATTTGTTATTTTAAATAACATGCAGGCTATATTTAAATTTGAAGTTCGTACGATAATTCTAAAATAAAATTGTTGCTACAGTTAAAAATAATAATTATTCTAAATAATTGTGCTTACAAATTATCATGTGAATTTCAAATAATTTAATGGTACCTAAAGTATAATATAAAAAAATTTACCCTTAAACATCTTATCTATCACAGAACTCAAACAAATGATACAATGACAAAATGTCAGAAAATTTACAACATTCTTTGTACAGAAAATTTTCAGCGTCTAAAAATTATGCAATAACATACAAAATGCAATGAATAAATTGCATAAAGTTTTCAACTTCAGCGCAGAAAATTTTCAGCATAAACTGCAGCGCTAAAAAAGGTAATGAAAATTTTACGCATCTCATGTAAACGATGCAATGAATTCAACATTTCCGCAACCGTCCTAACTCTAACTCATTAGCCAATATACTATGCGTTAGCAGATAGGGGTTTCATCCCATTATATTGGCTAAAAGGGGAGGTGGGTTTAGTCAGTAAGCATCCGACAACTACCACCTTTAGAAAAAAAAGATAACTTATTTTATTTGAAAATTATTTAAAAATTTCAACACAAACCTTTAATAAATTAATATACATATGTACATATATAAGTACTATTATGGTACATACGAGAATGTCTTATTAAGCATAAAATTTGAAAAATTTGATTTAATCAAGGTAGGTACTTAACTGATTTTTTACCAAAACTACAAGAATGTACAATGAAAAACTAATATAGTAACCCGCATTTAATTACCTTGCGCTTTTACCCGGTTAAGAGCTCAATTGTTAATGCTTATTTTTCTTTATCCACTTTAAATTTACCTCGGATAAAAACCTTTAATTTTTTTTTAAATAAAATTAAAAACTTTTAGCTTTCAGCTTTTGTAAAAATATAAGTTTCACTGATTTGGAAGTTATTGAGAAAAGTATTTGAAAATAATGTTTATGAAAAGAGGATTCAATCAAAAATTACAAAATATTTTAATTATGATTTAATAATATAATAAGTAGGAGTATGTAGTGTATTTATTACAAAAAGTATATGTACATATATATGTACATAAATGCATATTTTGTTATTTACATTTTTGTTATGAATAAAATACATACATACATACATATATACATTAATAATTTTCTTAATTGCATTCATTTTTTTATTAGTATACATACATCCATACATATATGCCATATAGTTCAGATAAAAGCCTAATCGAGATTTTAAAAAGGATTATTTTTAATGCTTTGCCCGCTTTAATAACTTAAATTTGCGAAATTTTTGATTGGGTATTTATCCGTAAATTTCTGTATATGCAATAAATAATAATGTATATATTCACATACATATACATATGTATGTACTTACTTATGTATGCATCTGCGCATACTCCAACAAAATTGGCCCATTATTATCAAATCGCCCATTTACTTTAAAGTTTAAAAAAAATTTTTTAGAATAAAATAATTTTATAATAAATATTTACTAAAAATAATTGATTGTTCATTAAAAATTAAAATATTGGTAGTGCTAGTATAAATAACAATGAAAATTATCCTATAACAATATGTATACATATGCTGTTTTTAAAATAGATCCACTATACATAATAATATTCTCCTTTAATTTTCTCCTTTTTCAAAGCTATTTTAGTTTTTTCGAATTAACTTAGAAAATTTTATTTCACTTACATAATTGAATTTTAGGACCATTAAAGTGTAAAATCAAAAATAATTAATTTAAGTAACATTTTTATTAATGTTAAATTTATTTTTTTTTAAGCTTTAATTCAAATGACTTGATTCATGATTTTCTATTAATAAATAAATAATAAAAAATAAAAAAATTTTTATAAACTCGTTTAAGTACTTTTTTTTATCTTAAGTATTTTTATTGAGCATATCATATTGGCGATTGGCGAACTTGTCATATATCATATTGTTGATATTTTCATACATACATGTTTGTACATAATATGTACATGCCTATACATATACATATTTAGTATTTTATCATTTCTTTCTGTTTTTTCTTTCTGTGATTGTAAAATTATAATTTATAATTATTTATAATGAACTTTCTTAAATATTTTTTTTCTCTTAATATGGGTAGTAAAATGGTAAAATATAATAATATTAATAGACCTACTTAATTTAATTTTCTTGAGATTTTGGAAATCATGTAGTCAAGAAAAGATTACCTCTTATGCCATAAAAAAAATGTGAGACTAGGAAAACCATAAGGAAATTCTTCGAATGGTAGAAAATACTGGCGTAAACATACACAACTTCCGGGTAGGCCCGAAAGCTGCTGATATGATTGCGGGTGATCTCAGATTAGACGGCAACTTCGGGACGGAAACAGACCACCCAAGGTACAACAGCACTGCTAACCAAATTGGAATTAATGTGTACACAGACGCAAACGTGTACAAATTGGAATTAATATGTACACATATGTGATGAATTGAACATGCGAATTGCGAACACAGTGGCATCACACGCGACTGTACGTCAATAAGAAACAATCACAATAGAATTCGCAGTCAAAGAACTTCTTCGTAAAAGAATCCGGAGTAAGATAATAAACATACACACCGATTTCAAATCAATCGTTCGAATAATGGAGGGTGGTTTGCATAAATTGAGAAAAACAATTGAGTGGTGGAAAGCCCTAAATGCGCTGGGGGAAACAAACGCAGTCAAGCTGCAGTGCATACCAGCGCACTCAAGCTACCTTGATAACGAAATTGCAGACGCGACAGCAAAATCTGTATTAAACAGACAGCTGGTGGATATAGAAGATGGAGGTATGCCCAGGATCAATACATACGAAAGAATTCTGAGGAGAACATAATAGCAAAAAGACTCAGAAAATTCTAAAACTAAATAGAACCGATCTGAGAATAGTCATGGGAATTAGCACAGGACACCTGTTGCTAAGGGCTCACGCCGAAAGAATAGGTATAACGTAGTTTAATCTATGTAGGGGATGTGGGCAAGAGGCAGAAACAGTACTCCACGTTCTGTGCCAATGCCCAAACTTGAGGACCCAAAGGCGAAGAACAAAAAGGGAAAGGATCAATGGGGAAACTTCTCCGAGGTGAGAAAGCTCAATCAAGGAGACATAGTGCGATTCATAAAGGGAATTGAGTGGCTCGAGGAGACACTGTAGAAAACGAGCGGATCGTTGAGCAGGGGAGCATAACGGGTCACAGGGCCTAGGTGTAGGGGCAGCTATATGCCCCCTTAGAAACAACAACACAACAGGAAGACCACCAATATATAATATTAAGTGGCAGAATCAGAAATGATTCAGTAAATAATCAATTTTAATTCATAAATATGACTTACATTGAAATGCGATATAATGGATTGAGTCACAGTGCAAATAGCACCGAATCCAAAAAAAAAGAGATAAGGCACGAAAACGTAAAGAGTAAACAAATTTAATGAGTTTTAAAATAGGAACAATTTAATTGTACATCATTGTTTCCATGCAAAATATTTTAGTAAATTTGCAAATTTAAGTACAACTTCATTAATTATTGAAATTATCATAGTTTAAGCAAACTTGTTTAGGGCATGATGAGAATTTGGGCACCACACAGATTCTGTAATGACAAACAGTGTGTCTTTTTTTCTAGTCTAAACAAATTTCATACAAATAAAATAAATTTTACTCAAGTTTTTCAATTGTACACTGGATTTTAGCCTATTTGTAAGTAACCCTAATAGTCTTGCACTCTTGTACCAATTATAATTATTAGACATACATACATATAAATACTTTATTTTAGATTAATTGTTAAAGATAGAATTTCACTTTTATAAACACTGTCTGTTATTTTGTAGAAATTCCCGTATCTTTTGAGCCAGACGTCAGACCGATGTGATTTAAAAAAAACCTACATAGTCCCAGATACTGTAACAGAAATTAAAAAAGAAAAAAAATTTAAAAAAACTCCTGAAAATTAACACCATAGGTTTTGGGGGCCCTTTTTTTGGCGAGGGCTTAAAATTTGAACTTTTTCATTTTTTTTGCTACATAGGTATGTACATAATATGTGTATTTAAATTCTACTACAAAATCAGCGAGTATTTTTTTTTAAATCATGCCGGCCGGACTTCTATTTCGTAAAATACGGGGGCTTCATAGTAAGAGCATAATCATAGGATGGTTATGAAAATGTCTATATTCATATAAATCATAATATAAACACATGCAAATAAATGGAAAATGGGCTAAGTTTTCTTTTAGAAAATATTTTGAGGAGTAGTGTCAAAAATCTTAGTGTCAATAATTTTACTTCGCTAAATTGCAAGTGTTTTTGTAAGAGTGTGTTATTTTTGTTTTCAGTGCTTGGGGCATCTATGGGTCTTAATACGACCCTGACTCCATCCCTTCTTACTCAATCTTCTGAATATTTCTCTTTTTTTTTTTTGTTTTTAGGTTAATAAATTTGCATCGTCTCATCGTATTCTCGATAATAAAAAACAAAACTTTTTCATCTGTTTTTACATTTTTAGATTTGTTTTTATTATAATAAATTTTTTTTTTTTTTTCTATTTTTAAATATACATCCATACATATATACATATTTTAATTTTTGAACCATATAATATATTATTAATAAAAAATGTATATATTCATATGTATACTAGTATGTATTAAAAAATAAATAAAAAGAAAATCAAATGTAGATGAATAATAAATTTTCATTTACTACATTTCACTTTTTATACCCATTATTAGAATTCCATTCAGTTCATTAGACTAGAATTACCATTTTTACCGACCGCATACAATTATGTATGAGGTAGATATTGTTTTCATACCAAAAATTTGTACCCGAGATTTTGGCAAATATGCACTAGATACTCAGGTGTGGAGAAGGCTGTATTAATTTGTTTAGAATGATGTCCGTCTGTGTGTGGGGTTGCGTGTGTGTGTGGGTATGTCTGTGGGCACGTGTACAGCTTAAACGACCGAGCGGAATTTTTTGCAATTTCATATTTAAGGTTTTGGAGTAAATAGCTTGGATTGATAAGCTTTTGGATCAAATCGGACAACCGCAAGTGGTAGTTTACTAGTGTACTTTTTAAGTTTTTTACGAATATTTCGTAACAGAAAAATTTTATGAGAAAAATTATTAAGAAAAAGTTATTACACAAGTAAAGAGCAACAACTTTGCCATAGAACATTTTTTGATCCGACTATCTTTAACTTTTATTTAATTTTTTTTCTAAGTTCAAACTTCATACATAACTCCATATCCGCCAAAATACACATAATACGTGCAGAACGCTTTACACTTCGTTTCACATCCTCTTTCCTGCAAACTAATTTTATTGTGAGAATATTTGGTATTGAGAGAAAGAGAATTGTTCAACCAAAATTTTACTTTCTGCACTGGATTCACTTACTAATACAAACAAAAAATTTTTGTTGTTGTTTTTGTTTTTTTTTCCATTATTTATAAATTTTTGAGCTGCGTGTATCGTGAAAAAAAAAGAATATAATAGCGGAAAAAGCAGAAAAAAATTAAAATATTTGTGGCGTTAAATATTGATAAAAGACAATATTACAAGTTTAGCATTAGTTTTTGTTTATACATATTTGTTTACTTTTTAAATTTGTATTATAAAAAAAGAAAATGTAAAGAATAGATATTTTTGGATTATATTAAATATATAAGTTTTAATTGATAAAATATAAAGTTTATAATGTTTTTTATACATATATCAATAATATTATTTATATAACTGACAATTGGGTCTAATTATTATATAGATATGTACCTACATATATAATAGACAATTGGGTCTATTATATATCTATATTATATATAATATGTATATAACTGACAATTGGGTCTAAGGAACAGGCATTAAAATTAATTAAAGCAATATCGATGATTGCAGTAATATCGATGTTAGTTCAGTCCACTAGAAATTAGATGTTTATTTTACTACTTAAAACTATTTTACTTACTAAAAAATTAAATTTATTTACAGAACAATTACTTTTCATTTTTTTATTTTATACACAAAAATTTTCATATGTTGGTGTACCTATAAAAAACAAAAACTTTCCGCTTTTAACATAGCCGACTAAACATTCTCTAATCTCTAGTCTGTGTTCAATATTCGAATGAAGAGAATTTCACTCATACATTGACAAGTGCAGAATCTGCTAAATACTCGTGTAAAAGCGAGCAGTCGACGTGATGTCATGTACTGCAGACCCGTGTGGTTTGGCGGATTGAATAAAACAAAATATTGTTAAATTAATAGAAGATATTTTGCTTTGATATAAATTATTATGTAAAAAATCTATAAATTTTTGCAATATACTTTTCGTGTATGGCGGTCGGTCCTGTGGTGGAAATAGCTGATTTTTTTTAATTTTAATATCTGGTTCAAAAAAAAATTAAATTCAAGGGTATACTATTATTACAAATTCAATGGGATTCATTGATACAGTGTATATAAACGTAAACAAAACAAAAACTAGCTATGTACTATATAATAATTATTATCTAAAAATTGTATATGATGGCGGCATATACAAAATGTTAGTTAAACGATTTTACACACTACATAATTTACAGGTAAACTCGAAACTAATAAAATAATTAACGCGGAAAGGGTATACTTTACATTTAAATAAACAAAGATAGTAAAAACTATTTAAGATAATTAAATATAGTTTAAAAACGTTTACCCGTTTATTATTGTTTCTTTTCGGCTTAAAATTTTATTTAACCTTTTTAAAAAAAAAATTGAAAAGAATTTCTTGGCTTTTTTTAATTGATCGTCTGTCTACCTTTACTTGTACTATATCTATATGTAAACAAAACATATGTTCTTTTTTCTACTTTTAAATCACTTTAATATAAATAAATACATTCACAAATTGTGATTTTTGTTTATTTCGGATTAAAAAAAAACAAAAAATTGCCGCCTTAAAACGAAGTAAATCGAAATATTTTTTCTAAATTTTTTTTTTGATTTTAAATAGTCAGTAATTTAAAAAAATAATATTGTATATTTTAAGGTCAATGAAACATTTATATCATTTTATCATGACTAATTCTTTTACATCCTTTTCCATTGTTGCCGAAAGCCGTCGTTTTATATTATTTCATTTAAAATTATTTAACTCAGAAGATGCTATTTGTAATTGAAATATTGTTAATTTTTCTAATAGAAATTAACTTATATATGTCAGGAATTCAAAATTCTGGCTTCTGAAAAGATTATTATATTATTATTTATTTTTTTATTTATTTGTATTAATATTACAAAAAGGATAATTGTATAATACATACAGAGGATAATATATTATGTATCACTCAACCATTGGTTACTATGACCATTATCCTGAATAGTTAATGATGTGAAATTTAAGTGCAATTTATTTAGAAGTTTTTTATTTAAATTTTTAATTCCATATGCGGGGGCGGGGTAAAACAAATGACAAAGTTCAAAACATTTTTCACAAAGTATAATTTTCTTTGTGAGTATGACAGAGTTTTTTTCCTTCTCATTCCTTCTTTATATTGTTTCAATTATATTTTGTATACCAAATATATTTTGGTTAAAAGTAAAAGCAAATAAAAGTAGATAAAGTAAAAATTATTGAATATCGTCAAGATGAATTAAAAAATTTTTATAAAAAAAAAAAAATTCTAATATTATAATAACGGTAAAAATTTTATATTCAATATTTTTGTAAGGGGTTTTTGATAAAAAAAAAAATATGTAGGTACATAATGTATATAAAATAATCTAATACATAGATGTATATAAAAAAATCAAAACAAATTTAAGAAATAGACAGAATAACTTTATGAAGAAGAAAACAGGGAACATGTTTGTTGTGGAATGAGTTTTTTAGTTCTGCTGTGACTTTTATATTGGGCGGTTGTAAAATAAAATTCGCAACAGGCGAATATACCTAAACATACATTCATATCGTTTTAATTGTTTTTGTTTTTTTTTGTTTAAAAAAAAAGTATCTTAAGATTTTTTTCAGTACGGTATACATACTTACTTTTTCAATATCCAAGGTCGATTGGTTGAAATCATACATATTTTTTTATTGTTTGTTTTTTTTTTTGTGAATTTTTTATTTTTGTGTATACTTATAAAAAAAGTCTAAATATTTTTATATTTTGTTTTTATTTAAAGAAAAAGTTCAGTAAACTGGAAAAGATAAAAAATTGGACTTTGTGCTTAACCAAACATTTGTTATAATTTACTCAAGTATGTATGTACATAAATATGCAAATTACTTTTCTTTATGTAGCTAATAATATTAATAAATGTATGTATATTGTTTTGTCTTTTTTTTAATTAAATGATAGAAAATAATTTATTAATATCAAATACATACATACATACATAATATATTAATATAAAGTTCACTTTATAATTTTTAAAATATTCAAAATATAAATTTTCTTGCATATTAAACAATATTTTTTAAGTATTTATATAAAAAGGTATATATGCATTTACATATGTATGTATGTTTGTAATTATATTTTATTTAATTAAAAAAATTATAATATGTATAGGTATTTAAAATTTTATATAAATTTAATATATGTACATATTTAAAATTTTATTATAAATATATAGGTACCTATTATTTGTTGTTTAAAAGTAAAATTAATCAACTTGAAAAAAAATAAACAAAAATGTTATAGGTATTATGTACATACATACATATATCATGTACCTATAAAATTACTGAGTAGGTAGGTATAACCATAAAGTAACTACATATGTATATACATACTATATAGTTACTTTATGGTATAACATTTTTTTTTTGTGTTTTCTTTTTTTGGTTTTATTAAATTTTAAACTGGGTATTCCCCTTTATAGTTTGATAGAGTAATTTAAAAAAAAAAAAATTGCAATGAAATCATGCACCTTTTAAATATGTACAATTACCGTATTATTCATGCAAGTACATTAGTACTTACATTATGAGTATTGTATGCATACATACATTTGTATCCACTTATGTATATAGAAATTTTTAATGATATTATAACGTTACACATAATAATACCCATTTTAATTTAGAACCCAATTTTGTTTTAGTAATATAGGAATTATCGTTAGGTAAGAGGAGGCATAAGTTAAACATATTTACATATATGTATGTACTATGTAGATATATGTAATATGGTATGTACAATGTACATGATTTAAAATAATGTAAATAAACCATTTTGCAGTTTTTACAAACTTGGATTTAGGTAATTGCTTTTTATTTAAATATTTTATAACATTTGACCGTTGACGGTCTGTTTTTAAATACATACTAGAACAAAGTACATATGTATCTTAATGAAAATTAAGAAAAATAAATGTAATATTCTTAATGAAAGTTAAATAGAATATTAAATTTAAACTTTAGTTTATACTAAAAATTAAATATTACACATATTAGTACAATAAAAAAAAAAAATTTATATTTTAACTTGAACATGCTAAAGCTTATTTGGAGTTAAGGTTTCAAAAAAAAAAATTGGTATAAATAAAGAAATACATATAAAGAAGGTACATATAAAGAAATCAGATTATTAAAACTGGTATAAAAATTTGGTATAATTTGAATGAATTTATAATAAAGGAAAATATCTTAATGATAACTGCAAAAAATGTTTTTTTAGTTTCAAATTTCAATCACAAATATTTTAATAAAATATTAAAACTGCAATACCTATTTATAAATAGATTACATATTTAAAAGAATGAAGAGATTATACATAAAGATATACGTTATATGTACATATGTATAAAAAGAAAAACTATAATAACTCATTTAAACGTTATTTTTATTAAATAAAAAGATCATAATCATAATTAAACAATTTTAATTTAAATTTTTTTACTTTGGCTTAACCGTATTATTTATTTTTTAATAAAAAAATTATCTATGAAACTGCAAATATTTCCTTTTTTTTCTAACATCTAAACAAAATTAGCATACATACATATGTATATGTATATATGTATAGATTATTTCTATTTATTTTTCAAAATTAAAATGGAATGAAAAAATTTATTTAATTTATTTATTTTTCTGGTGCTGGTGTAAATAAATGTCAGGAAACAAGTTAAAGAGCAGGAAAAACACTCTTGATCTTGACTTTTGTCCTGTGACAAGAAAATTTAAAACAATCGTTCAGCTTAATAAAAAATCTACCTCGGACCCCGATTTATACACCTTTTCCATTTAAAACTTTTCGTTTTACACCTTGAGTCTACTTGACGTTTTTTTTTTTTTATTTTAAGCTCTTTCCATTTACACCTAATTTCAATTTCTTATTATCAATTATTTTTCAATGTAAGCTAATTTTTCATTTTTCGTTAATTTTTTTTCCAATCAAAAATGAAAATTACTAACATGACGTTGAAAACTACTTTGTGAATTTTCATTTCGATTTAAATCTCTTTTTTTACACCCATCATTTCAGGAACCCATACTGGTCGTAAATCGGGGTTGGAGTGTATTGTTATTTTAATTTTTTTTTCTTTCATTAATTCCAAAATATCTTTTCCTGCGCTTTTTTCCTCTTTAACATATCTTTCATTGGAAAAACTAGATAAAAAATTAGATAATTAGTAGTTTCAATTTGTTCGATAATTTCAGCTATAAAATTTTTAGATTTGAAAATAGATATGTAGTTCAATAGATCTTATTTTTTTAACACAGGGTGTTTGAGGAATAGTCAGCATAATTTTAAGGAGTGATTATAGGGAAGGTCAAAACAAGCAAAAAACATTTAGATAACTTTAGTAAATTCTATAGGGGCTGCTGTTATACTCAAAATTTGCAAAAATAGTCCAAAAATATTTTACAATAATGAAACTGTTAAGTTAATAACGGTTAGTAAAAGAGCTTAAATAAAATTTTTTTAATAGAAAATTCAATAGTATTGGAATTTAAAGTTTCATAAATTCAGAATCAGAAAGATAATTTATTTAGCTTAAAAAATGATACTAAATTTTCTTCTATGTATAACACTTCTAAAATCTTTAGACCCCATTATCTCAGTAACCGTTGTAAATATACCCCTCAATTATAAGGTGGTTTTTGCTTGTTTTGACCTCCCCTATACTCCTTGAAGTTATGCTGTCTATTCTTCAAACATCCTACCTAGTAGTTAAAATTTAGTTTTGAGTTTTGACAGTTTTTTCAGAACTCATATACTATGACTTATACTATAACTTATAATATATACTATAACTTATTCAAAATACACAGAGCAGCATTAAAAAGTTCATTATTAATAAATGAAAATTTCCTTTCAAGAATATCAAATTATACATAATATGTCTATGTATGTATGTTAAGTGAATTATTTAACTTATAATGGATCTGAACTCGATTTTTATTATATATGTACTTATGTATGTAGGCATATGTACCCGATTCATACATAGTTATATTATTTTCCATATTGAACTGTACTTATATAATAATAAAGGAAGAAAAAAAATTAAATTTTATAATTTTAATAATAATAACTTAAATTTATTTGAAATATTTTAAGTTTTTATTTTAATGATTCATAATACACATAAATGTATGAACATATTATTTAAACAATTTATAATTTTAAAAAAAAAAAGTATAGGAAGGACGTATAGAAATTTCGCGAATTGTAAAAAAAAAAATGCAATTCATGTTTTTAGATTACATGCTTTGATTTAAGTTGTTTGTATAATCGTTTTGGTAATACATATAATTATATACAATAGAATAATGTATTTAAATGTAAGAACATATGTATCTATTAAAAATCAAATCTATATTGTACTTACATTCATACATACATACATATGTACATGTATTTATATAAAAAAAAAAGCGATTTTTAACTAAATTTGCGCAGATTCGTGATTCTCAGCTTAAGTTTTATATTTATTATTTAAAATAGTACATACTTACATATAGAAATATATTTATAAATAATATACTTATACCATTGTAATATAATATAGGTATATAATATCTAAAAGAAAAGCTTATCAGTTATTAATTTCTTTAACCTTTCATAGAAGGTAATAAAAAAAATTTTGACCGATTTTAAATTTTTATTTTTTATCTGTCTAAAGATTTTTTTTTTTTTTTCAACTTTTTAGGCTTAAATATTTTTAATGTTTAAAAGTAAAAATGTGATATGAAAGGTAGATTAAGCAATTAATAACAAAAAAAAATATATTATACATAACTTAAATTTTGGCCTCTAAAATAAATTTTTTTTATTTCTTTCTTTTTAGTAAAAAAAAAACAAACGGTAAATACTAGTGTGCTAAATTTTTTTGTTCAATTATTTATATGGTCGTATCTTATCAGTTAATTTAAAATTATTCAACTTAAAAAAAAAAAAAGGTTAAAGTACAATTTAAAAGAAAAAAAAAATAATACAGTTTAAAACGAACATATTATTAAAAATTAATAAAACAATAATAATGATTCTATCAAAAAGTACAATTTTATTAAATCTTCAACAAGATATAAATTTTTTAAGAAAATTATCTTCATTACCACCGACTGCAATTCTATCAAAATCAATAATTTTTAATAAATTAAATAATAATCAAATTGATATTAAACAAAGGAAACGAAATCAAGTGACTACTAATAATATACCTGAAATTGATTTTAATTTAAATAAAAATTTAAGATTATGCGAGGAAAATGGTTATATTAATTCATCACCATTTGGAAAGATCAACGATCCTAATGTTACACTAGAGAAATATGTATGGAAAAATTTAAAACGTTGGTCGAATAAAATTGCCGCAGTTAGTATTGATTGATTTTTTTTAAATAAAATTTTATTATTTTTTAAACAATACTTAAATTTTATTTATAAATTAATTTTTAATTCCTTTTTTTATATTTTTTGAAAAAATCTTAAATTTAATATTTGTATTCAGGTATGTGTTGTAACGGGTCGTAAATATACTTTTGCACAATTAAGAGATGCATCAGCAGCTTTTGCAATTCGATTACAAAAAAAATTTAAACTTGAACCAAGAGATGTTATAGCATTATGTTTACCAAATGTACCAGAATATCCGATAGCTATATTTGGTGCACATGAAGCTGGTTTAACAATTACAACTGTTAATCCAATTTATACAGCTGGTATGTATGTAATGTATATTATGTAAATATGTAAATGTTAAATGATTTTATATATATATATATAACAGGCCTATAAGAAAAATTGTTTTTAAGTTTACCGTTTTTTTTTATGATGGCTATTATAACCAAATTGAAAACTACAAGTTTAACACTGTCACCTAATCATTTTTATTCTATTTTAGATGAAATTGCTCGTCAATTAACTGCCAGTAGTGCTAAATTAATTGTATGTATACCACCAAATTATGAAACTGTAAAAAAAGGTTGTGAAATTTCTAAAAAAAATATTCCAATATTATGTATACCATTTTTGGGTCCACAATCACCTTTACCAGATAATACAATAAATTTTTTTGATATGATAAGTACAAATGATATTAATTTTGATGAATTAAAACCAACAAATATAACACCAGATGATATAGCATTTTTACCATTTTCATCTGGTACAACTGGTTTACCAAAAGGTGTTTTATTAACACATCGTAATGTTGTTACTAATTGTGAAATGGTACAAGCTAAAGTACCAATTGATACATATGTTAAAGAAACAACAGATACATTTCAAGATATTATTCCATGTATTTTACCATTTTTTCATATTTATGGTTTAACTGTTTGTATGATATCAAAATTATATTTGGGTTGTCAACTTGTTACTATACCAAAATTTACACCAGAAGATTTAATGAAATCTATAATAGCATTCAAATCAACAATTTTAAATTTAGTACCACCAATTTGTAAGTTATACATAACATATATTTAATTTTATTTTCTTTTAATTAAATACTCAAAAACAAAAAACTTATAAAAATTATTTTCTATTTTAGTGTTAATGTTGACAAATGCTCCTACAGTTAAAACGGAACATTTATCTTCTTTAAGGTTTGTTATGACTGGAGCAGCACCAATAGGAGGAATGGATGCTGAAAGATTTTTAAAAAAGTAAGTTTTTTTTTAATTATTCTTCCTCCTTATTATCATTCCAACAGTAAATAACGTCTAACGTTTTCAAAAGATATTTATTACAAATTTATATAAATTACTATGAAATAATTATTATTAAATATCTTAGATTTCCTCATTTGGAATTAACTCAAGGTTATGGTTTAACTGAAACATCACCAGTTGTATTATTAACACCAATTGGAAATAAAAAATTTTCATCAGCTGGTTTTGCAACATCTTCAACTGAAACAAAAATTATCGAATTAGATCGATCTTCAACAAAAGGTTTAGAACCAAATAAAACTGGTGAATTATGTGTACGTGGATTACAAATAATGAAAGGTTATTTAAATAATGATGAAGCTAATGCAGATATATTTTTACCTGATCAATGGTTAAGAACTGGTGATGTTGCACATTATGATAATGAGGGATATTTTTATATAACAGATCGTATGAAAGAATTAATTAAGGTAAAAGGATTTCAAGTACCACCAGCTGAACTTGAAGAAGTATTAAGATCACATCCAAAAATATTAGATGCTGCTGTTTTTGGTATTGTTGATGAAAAAACTGGTGAAGCACCAAGAGCTGTTGTTGTTTCAAAACCAAATGAAAATGTTACTGAAAAAGATATTATGAATTTTGTTGCAGAAAAAGTTGCTTCTTATAAACAATTAACTGGTGGTGTAGTATTTGTTAAAGAAATACCTAAAAATCAAGCTGGTAAAATATTACGAAGAGAATTAAGAGAAAAATTTGCAAAATAATTTTATAAAAATTAAAATTAGAATTGTTTTCATTTATATTAGATTAGTTTAAAAATATATTTAATATGTATATGTTAAAATGTATATTAAAAATAATTAATTATTATCAACAATATTGTATATTAGACTTTGAAATTTTATTTTCTATATTATTTTGTTTATAAAAGTTAAGTTTTTAAACTGTTTTTAATAATCGATATTAATAATTAATATGTTTCTATGTATTTGATAATTTAAAAACAAAAAAACAGAAAATTTCAATAGAACTAAGATTTATATAAAATTTTAAAACCCAACAAGAAAATTTACTTTTGTTACTTAAATGTTGTTTAAGATAGTAAAAAATTTAATTAATAAATATTTTGAAAAAGTTTATATTTAACAAAAAAAAAAAAAAGTTTTATTTATGATCCAATAACAGTAACATAATAACACTAAATTTTACCTTTATTACCGTTATAAACATGTTGAATTTCTCTCACATTTAATAAAAATAATTGTTTATGCTTTTAAATAACATATTTTTAACTATTTATATCAATATCATTATCTGTTATCTTCCACATTTTTTAAATTAAAATTATTATTTTTATTAATAAATATTATAATTAACATACTAACACTTAACTACCATATAAGTATTAAATTATTTTTAAAACATTCAATTAACTTTAAACATTTAATTTCAATTAAAAACTTAATAAAAAATTTGGATTTTGTATTAATGTATATTGTATGGTGTATTAACGTATTATAATATATATTAACGTAGTCTATATTATATAACGTTATATTAACTAAAAAAATTTTTATTTGATATTGGATATTTGAAAAGAAAACTAAAAGAAATAAAACAAAAATATAAATTTTATTTAATGATATTGCTAATTCGTTATGTATGAGAACTAGTACCTATAACTTAAATTGATATGTATGTAATTATGTACGGATATTATATATTTATATCATTGGTAAATGTTGTTTATAAATATAAGTTAGTCAATATAAGTTAGTTAGTCTGAAAAAGTATTAATTTATTTTTTGTATACGAATGGTGAAAAACAAATTTAAATGTTTTGTTTTTTTAATTGTTATTAATTTTTTTTTTAATTATGTTTCTGCTTAAAATTTTATGTCATGCATATGCGCTTTTATTAAATTTTTTATTATATAATAGATTCTTACTCTAATGAATAATTTTATAAAATATTTTTTTTCACATCTATTGCAACAATTATAAGTAAAATCACATTTTAAAGATTCAAATAATTTATATTCTATTTCTGTATATATATATCACTAAATAAATTAAAAAATTTTTTTTCTAAGTTACGTAAAATATTCATAAAATCATCTGACGGTTTAATAAAAATATCACTATCATCAAATTCTTTGAATCTATGAATAGTAAATTTGCTTGTTTTTCAGGAATAATCTTTACTGTACAGTTGTGATTAACTCTATATTTTATGAACAACCAACTTCCAAAATAATATGTATTTACTTCTTCAAAATTTTACAATTTGTAATCTATTTCTATACTGAATTTATACATACATATAGTTTCAGTTGATTATATTTGGTAACTTTATTTGTTCTATATTTATATCAAATAATTCAAAATTTTCATTATAAAACTCACAATTCATTATATCTTCCATATATTTTTTTGAAAATGATTTTTTAAAGATTAAAGAAAATTTAAACGTTGTTAATAATTTTAAATTTTCATTATATTTTCTTAAAACTCCAGATGTATTTTGTAAAATATTATCTTTATTTAAATTTTTTGTCAAAAGAAAAAAAATATTTTCCGTTTGTATTTCTTTATGTAAATTAATCAAAACTTCTATATTTTGGAGCCAACCTTTTAAAAATTTCATTGTCTAACATTTTTGGTATTTTGAAATAAATTGATCGTTATAATAATTTTCATATCATTTAAAAATTTGATTTGATATTCGTCGCCAAAAACGGTCTTTTAAAATTTTTTACTTCATTAAACGATGAAGAATTAAATATATCAAATAGTTTATCAAAATTTTCTATGATTCCTGCTGAATTAATTGCTGTTGTTGAGTAGGACTTTCATTAGTATATGTACAGAGGCTGTTGGCTAATAACTTGTATAGCATATTGTACCTTCAGTTTTTGGATAGCATTTGGGAAAACATGTTTTTTGCTTAACTTATGTGTCATTTTAAGTTTTTGTTTTTGCTTCAGTTTATATAAATTAATGTCATCATTCCAACGAGCAATTTTATTATTTTCAAAAACTAAGTCATATTTTGTAAAGTTATTCCAAAATAATTTCAATAAATGAGAAGTATCATACATATAGAATATAATTTGATCATTCATAGAAATATGGCGTATAAAAAGAAGTTCCTAACAATTTATTAAGACCGATCAAATTTCCTTCTTGATTAGAAATTACTAACCGTACTTTCATAGTGCCTTTTACCATTACAATAGCATACTTAGCTGGTAGTTGAGTTTTATGTACACTGTCATCTTCTAATCCAATTATCTGTCCTGCTGATCATCATATTATAAATTTGTATTTAATGAAATTTCTTATAAAGATATAAAGCAATTTTTAACTATTTTAGGTAAATGCTGAATTTTTAATTTTAATGCATTAAAAATACATTGGTGAAACCTAGGTCCAACTTTGAACTACTCCACAAAATGTTCTTTTTGATGGTAGCTTGATATTTGTGCTAAAAAATTATATGCTGAAGGTACTATAAACTAAATACTTAAACAGAATTTTTTGAATTCATTAGAATATCTCAATCTGTTAATATTATATTCCGATTTAAAATGATACTCAACTAAACGGGCCAATTCTACAGGTAAAATTGTATGTAATTTTCAATATATAAATTATCATTTTGTTTTCATCTTCTAAAATTTTAAATTCCCTCGTTTAATTTTGCTATTATTATTTTATGATCCATTTCTTTACAAACTTTTTGAGTATAAGTTGCTTGATCTAATATATTTTCTAATATATCATTGGCAATATCTGCCGAACATTCAGAATCTGAATGTAAAAGAATATTAGCATTAATTTTTTTACTTTTTATTTTTAACAAATAAAACCTGTAGCACTTGTTATAATGTCTAATGGGCATTCTTCTTTTATGACTATATAGGGAGTTTCTTCTTTTACAGAATATATAGAAATTTCTGAACCTAAAAGAATAAGAAACTATATATTATACAGGGATTTTTTTTTATAAATTTTTGTTTAATACTTGTTGAATTTTCTGATTATCCCATTGGTATTTTAATTTTGTTCTTCATGATTTTAATTTAACTAGAGAATTCCGTTTTAGGAATTATTTTACATGAGATTGCTCCTTTCTTTACTCATCTTAATCCAATCATTTATCATCACTTGTAAAATGATTTTCACATATCCGATAATCTCTTGTTATAACTTTATTGATCAAATCACACCTGTCACCAGCTTTTAACCACTTTTTTCTCCTAGAAATATTCAAAAACATACAGTCAACAGTATTACAACAATTTTAGAGATATTTCAATTTTTAAAAATTTAATGCAATATAAACATTTAAATACATACTATGCATAAATTAAAACAAAATTTACGCTGTATCTTTCGGCAATTGATGAAATTTCAAATGTTTATTATTATATTCATTTTTAAAATCACATGCTAAACACTTAAAATTTTCTACTAACAAAAATGTAAACAACAAAAGATAACATCGCCTCGCCATATGTTGTAAAAATAATGTGCTTGCTAAGCTAATTATTTTGTACTTTAGTAGTTCTCTCTTATTCAATATTAATCTAATATTTTCATTCAAACATTATCTATTACATTTACATACACATCGTAATGTTGTTACTAATTGTGAAATGGTACAAGCTAAAGTACCAATTGATACATATGTTAAAGAAACAACAGATACATTTCAAGATATTATTCCATGTATTTTACCATTTTTTCATATTTATGGTTTAACTGTTTGTATGATATCAAAATTATATTTGGGTTGTCAACTTGTTACTATACCAAAATTTACACCAGAAGATTTAATGAAATCTATAATAGCATTCAAATACGATAATATTTGATAATATTATTACGATAATGCAGATATATTTTTACCTGATCAATGGTTAAGAACTGGTGATGTTGCACATTATGATAATGAGGGATATTTTTATATAACAGATCGTATGAAAGAATTAATTAAGGTAAAAGGATTTCAAGTACCACCAGCTGAACTTGAAGAAGTATTAAGATCACATCCAAAAATATTAGATGCTGCTGTTTTTGGTATTGTTGATGAAAAAACTGGTGAAGCACCAAGAGCTGTTGTTGTTTCAAAACCAAATGAAAATGTTACTGAAAAAGATATTATGAATTTTGTTGCAGAAAAAGTTGCTTCTTATAAACAATTAACTGGTGGTGTAGTATTTGTTAAAGAAATACCTAAAAATCAAGCTGGTAAAATATTACGAAGAGAATTAAGAGAAAAATTTGCAAAATAATTTTATAAAAATTAAAATTAGAATTGTTTTCATTTATATTAGATTAGTTTAAAAATATATTTAATATGTATATGTTAAAATGTATATTAAAAATAATTAATTATTATCAACAATATTGTATATTAGACTTTGAAATTTTATTTTCTATATTATTTTGTTTATAAAAGTTAAGTTTTTAAACTGTTTTTAATAATCGATATTAATAATTAATATGTTTCTATGTATTTGATAATTTAAAAACAAAAAAACAGAAAATTTCAATAGAACTAAGATTTATATAAAATTTTAAAACCCAACAAGAAAATTTACTTTTGTTACTTAAATGTTGTTTAAGATAGTAAAAAATTTAATTAATAAATATTTTGAAAAAGTTTATATTTAACAAAAAAAAAAAAAAGTTTTATTTATGATCCAATAACAGTAACATAATAACACTAAATTTTACCTTTATTACCGTTATAAACATGTTGAATTTCTCTCACATTTAATAAAAATAATTGTTTATGCTTTTAAATAACATATTTTTAACTATTTATATCAATATCATTATCTGTTATCTTCCACATTTTTTAAATTAAAATTATTATTTTTATTAATAAATATTATAATTAACATACTAACACTTAACTACCATATAAGTATTAAATTATTTTTAAAACATTCAATTAACTTTAAACATTTAATTTCAATTAAAAACTTAATAAAAAATTTGGATTTTGTATTAATGTATATTGTATGGTGTATTAACGTATTATAATATATATTAACGTAGTCTATATTATATAACGTTATATTAACTAAAAAAATTTTTATTTGATATTGGATATTTGAAAAGAAAACTAAAAGAAATAAAACAAAAATATAAATTTTATTTAATGATATTGCTAATTCGTTATGTATGAGAACTAGTACCTATAACTTAAATTGATATGTATGTAATTATGTACGGATATTATATATTTATATCATTGGTAAATGTTGTTTATAAATATAAGTTAGTCAATATAAGTTAGTTAGTCTGAAAAAGTATTAATTTATTTTTTGTATACGAATGGTGAAAAACAAATTTAAATGTTTTGTTTTTTTAATTGTTATTAATTTTTTTTTTAATTATGTTTCTGCTTAAAATTTTATGTCATGCATATGCGCTTTTATTAAATTTTTTATTATATAATAGATTCTTACTCTAATGAATAATTTTATAAAATATTTTTTTTCACATCTATTGCAACAATTATAAGTAAAATCACATTTTAAAGATTCAAATAATTTATATTCTATTTCTGTATATATATATCACTAAATAAATTAAAAAATTTTTTTTCTAAGTTACGTAAAATATTCATAAAATCATCTGACGGTTTAATAAAAATATCACTATCATCAAATTCTTTGAATCTATGAATAGTAAATTTGCTTGTTTTTCAGGAATAATCTTTACTGTACAGTTGTGATTAACTCTATATTTTATGAACAACCAACTTCCAAAATAATATGTATTTACTTCTTCAAAATTTTACAATTTGTAATCTATTTCTATACTGAATTTATACATACATATAGTTTCAGTTGATTATATTTGGTAACTTTATTTGTTCTATATTTATATCAAATAATTCAAAATTTTCATTATAAAACTCACAATTCATTATATCTTCCATATATTTTTTTGAAAATGATTTTTTAAAGATTAAAGAAAATTTAAACGTTGTTAATAATTTTAAATTTTCATTATATTTTCTTAAAACTCCAGATGTATTTTGTAAAATATTATCTTTATTTAAATTTTTTGTCAAAAGAAAAAAAATATTTTCCGTTTGTATTTCTTTATGTAAATTAATCAAAACTTCTATATTTTGGAGCCAACCTTTTAAAAATTTCATTGTCTAACATTTTTGGTATTTTGAAATAAATTGATCGTTATAATAATTTTCATATCATTTAAAAATTTGATTTGATATTCGTCGCCAAAAACGGTCTTTTAAAATTTTTTACTTCATTAAACGATGAAGAATTAAATATATCAAATAGTTTATCAAAATTTTCTATGATTCCTGCTGAATTAATTGCTGTTGTTGAGTAGGACTTTCATTAGTATATGTACAGAGGCTGTTGGCTAATAACTTGTATAGCATATTGTACCTTCAGTTTTTGGATAGCATTTGGGAAAACATGTTTTTTGCTTAACTTATGTGTCATTTTAAGTTTTTGTTTTTGCTTCAGTTTATATAAATTAATGTCATCATTCCAACGAGCAATTTTATTATTTTCAAAAACTAAGTCATATTTTGTAAAGTTATTCCAAAATAATTTCAATAAATGAGAAGTATCATACATATAGAATATAATTTGATCATTCATAGAAATATGGCGTATAAAAAGAAGTTCCTAACAATTTATTAAGACCGATCAAATTTCCTTCTTGATTAGAAATTACTAACCGTACTTTCATAGTGCCTTTTACCATTACAATAGCATACTTAGCTGGTAGTTGAGTTTTATGTACACTGTCATCTTCTAATCCAATTATCTGTCCTGCTGATCATCATATTATAAATTTGTATTTAATGAAATTTCTTATAAAGATATAAAGCAATTTTTAACTATTTTAGGTAAATGCTGAATTTTTAATTTTAATGCATTAAAAATACATTGGTGAAACCTAGGTCCAACTTTGAACTACTCCACAAAATGTTCTTTTTGATGGTAGCTTGATATTTGTGCTAAAAAATTATATGCTGAAGGTACTATAAACTAAATACTTAAACAGAATTTTTTGAATTCATTAGAATATCTCAATCTGTTAATATTATATTCCGATTTAAAATGATACTCAACTAAACGGGCCAATTCTACAGGTAAAATTGTATGTAATTTTCAATATATAAATTATCATTTTGTTTTCATCTTCTAAAATTTTAAATTCCCTCGTTTAATTTTGCTATTATTATTTTATGATCCATTTCTTTACAAACTTTTTGAGTATAAGTTGCTTGATCTAATATATTTTCTAATATATCATTGGCAATATCTGCCGAACATTCAGAATCTGAATGTAAAAGAATATTAGCATTAATTTTTTTACTTTTTATTTTTAACAAATAAAACCTGTAGCACTTGTTATAATGTCTAATGGGCATTCTTCTTTTATGACTATATAGGGAGTTTCTTCTTTTACAGAATATATAGAAATTTCTGAACCTAAAAGAATAAGAAACTATATATTATACAGGGATTTTTTTTTATAAATTTTTGTTTAATACTTGTTGAATTTTCTGATTATCCCATTGGTATTTTAATTTTGTTCTTCATGATTTTAATTTAACTAGAGAATTCCGTTTTAGGAATTATTTTACATGAGATTGCTCCTTTCTTTACTCATCTTAATCCAATCATTTATCATCACTTGTAAAATGATTTTCACATATCCGATAATCTCTTGTTATAACTTTATTGATCAAATCACACCTGTCACCAGCTTTTAACCACTTTTTTCTCCTAGAAATATTCAAAAACATACAGTCAACAGTATTACAACAATTTTAGAGATATTTCAATTTTTAAAAATTTAATGCAATATAAACATTTAAATACATACTATGCATAAATTAAAACAAAATTTACGCTGTATCTTTCGGCAATTGATGAAATTTCAAATGTTTATTATTATATTCATTTTTAAAATCACATGCTAAACACTTAAAATTTTCTACTAACAAAAATGTAAACAACAAAAGATAACATCGCCTCGCCATATGTTGTAAAAATAATGTGCTTGCTAAGCTAATTATTTTGTACTTTAGTAGTTCTCTCTTATTCAATATTAATCTAATATTTTCATTCAAACATTATCTATTACATTTACATACAATTCAATGACGGGCCACTCTCACCACGTGACCTAAAATTTCTATGCTACCCGAAAAAACAACAAAATTGAAAGAAATAGATAGTAATAAGATTTTATCATGTGAAAAGAAGACAAAAAACTGATGAAACGATTTGGCATATGAAATCTCACTATACAGCAAAGTGTGTCGAAAGTGTAAAACGCAAAATAAATTTAAATAAATTGAAGTTTTAAGATTTGAACAAAAAATTTTTTTTTGTTTTAGAATATTTAATCCAAAATTTTAAAAACGATTTACTGAAACAAATAATATGAAGCTGTAAAGAAAAATATAAGGAATCAAAATATGATTTTAAAATATATTACATTATTTTTTACAAATGTTGAACACTTAACATTTTATGTCTTATATCAAATTCTTTAACATTATTATAAACGTGTTTTATTAAATTATGAATTTTGACTCTAATATACTATTTTGACTTTGTCAAATTTGTCCTTTTTAACATTATTTGTTTTTTTTCAAAATCAAATTCGTCCAAATTTTCAAAATCAATTTCGTCAAAATTTAGAATTTTACAGTACTAATTTTACTAAAATATATATAAATTTATTTTCTAAACTATCTAAATAATATCTACATAAAATTTTCAATTAAAATACATTTTTTTCATATTCAAATTTCAATAACAATTTTCAATTATTTTTTTATTTAATTTCAAAAAATTTCAATTAAGAATTTAAAATACTTTTGATTATTATTTTTTGCCACTATGTACTTTATGTATCAAATTAAACAAAGTTACGGCTTTAAAAGTACATTGCAATTCAATTTCAATATTCCTATACTTTGTATTATAACAATACATAGACACAGTAACAAAGTTGCGCCTTTAAAAAAGCATTGTAAAAATATTACCTAAACAATATTTAGTTCATTTTCTCTCTTACAGTAATTTTAATAACAGAATTTAAATGAAGGTTAAACAGGTTAACATGAAGTAACATATATTACAGATTACAGGTTAACATGAAGTAACATCATATATTTTACCTTTGCTAATGGTTTTTTTTTTGTTTAGGTAGTTGTAAAAAGTGCATTAACATATGTAAAAAAGGCATCCGCCCATCTTATTGTAATAGATAATCTTTGATTAAAGAGGTCCTTTAACTAAAATGATGTTACTAGTAACAACAATGTAACACGCAGTATCAGTAACAAGGAAATTACGAAAATTTTTCATTCAGTCAGTTTTAAGAAACAATTGAGTAAACCGTGTTCATGCATTGCTTTAGTTTCTTCAAAAATAGTTTCCTAAAAAATATAGAGTTTCATTTCTAATTTTTTTTTAAATTTTATCACTTACTACTTTTGTTACTTTTCAAGTAGTTAAAAATTTTAATAGCGTTATAATTAAATTTTAATTAAAAAAAAAAAATATGTCAATTATTAAGTAATATAAAAACTTAAAATTTCTAAAATGGTTATGAGAAACTGTTTTTTACTTTGTACATACATACGTATTATTTTCACAAATATAAACATATACATATCCTACAATGCATATGAATTATTTTGACTGAATTCCTTAAGATAGGAAAACACATAAAAAGAAAAGAAACGACTATACCTTCCTTCCCATCTATTATTAATATACATATCTATGAGAGGCGCTATTTGTTTGTTAAATTTATATGAGATCAGAGGTGACTTCTTCCATTTCCATCCAATAGTTCTTCTAATTCGTTAAGAGCATATTGTTGAGAGAGACTTGAGAATGAGAGCAAAGAATATTTAATAAAATAAGTATCTATTTTAGACTATTATTCTATTATAAAAAGATAAGATTAGCTACTCTCACCACGTGACAAAAATTTTCTTTACACGAAAAAATAAAAAAATTGAAAGAAATAGATAGTAATGATTATATTATGTGAAAAGGAGACAAAAAACTGAGTTGGGACAATTTGGCAATGAATATGAAATCTCACTATACTGTAAAATTTGCCGAAAGTGCAGAGCGCCAAACAAATTTGAATAAATTGTAATTTTAATAATTTTAATATTAGTTTTATAAAATAAGATTTGTTACATTTATTATAACAGTCATAATTAAAATAATTTTTTACACGTTCATATAATTCAAATCAAAATTCTAAATTTTGTGGAAAAATTCTTGAAAACAAGAAATATCGAATTTAAATATAATGGGAAAAATTTCGAGAAATTTCAGTATTAAAACAGGGTGAAAAAGGTGTTTTTCTTTTTAGCAAAATTATGACGATGTCTGCATTTCTTTTTCATTTTGCTCCAATGTGTATGAAATTTTATTTTTCGTACGTGATTTTCTTTTACCATCCCGCTTTCCTTCTTTGCCAAAAATTTTGGAGTAACGTATGTACGTTTTCCTCAAATGTAAACAAGTTCTTAGAGTTGATTACAATTACAAAATCAGGGATTCAGTTTGTTTAGTGTGGGTTTAATGGCAAAATCATCCGCTATTACAATCTGAATTACACGAAAAATTAAAATCTGAATTTTTCGGAATATTTGTATGAATTTTGAATTGTCTCAATTTTAAAAAGTCCCAAATTTTTATTTATCTAAATTTTGATTGTCCGACCATAATCATAATCAAGCTTAATTAAAAAATCCTATCTATAATTAAATACTTTTAATAAAAGTGTTGAAGAATTTAAATAATTTCTCTACCAACTACATTGAACTACATTTAATAAAATGAAAATATTTAGAAATGGTAAATTGTGGTTATACGTGTTATCACATCTGACATCACTGTTATACATTTTTAAATCTTTCTTTTCTTTTTTGTCTTCTTTTCACATACATAAATTCTTATTATCTATACTTCTTGGAATTTATATAAAAATTTTTCTTTCCAGTAATAGCAAGGTCAAATTTTTAAAAACATTATTTTTCATTATTACCAAGTTAAAATAACTTACGGCATATTTTTAAAAGATATTTATTGTGCTAAATTAACTGAATATTTTATTTCATTTTAAAGAAAATAAAATAATAAATAGTATTTGAAAGAATAATGAAAAAACTAAAAATAACTTTAATTATTATTTTACATAAAATTTTAATGTTGTTTTCTATTAAATTTTATTTATAATCTTACCGGGATGTAATTTAAAATATTATCAATAAGCTGACAGTGAAATATAGCACATTTTAGCATTTTTTTCATTTCATTATCTATTCTCAAATATCAGATGTTAACGTATACAAAAAATAAACATATGCATTAGCCATTATGTATTTACGGCTACCGGCTACGAAGTACGAACATTCATATGAATAATGATTTCAGATTTATTATAGAAAAATAATAAGGTAGGGCCATTATATTATTGTTATTACTTATTATGATTTGAACTAACTTATTTTTTTTTGCATTTTTAAATTATCTTTGATTATTTTAATTATAAAATTAAAAATTTTGAAATGATAAAATAAATCATAAACTTTAAAAAGTTAAATTTTTTATTAACAAAAATTTACTGAAACCTTGATTTACATTGTTATTGTTTAGAATCCAACTATCTGGATAACTGAATCTTGAAAGCTTCTGAATTTAATCATTTTTTTTTCTGTTAATATTTTAAAGAAGAATATCAAGTAAATAAATACAAATACTATTGGTAAATTCAATTTGTACAAATTAAATGAGATTATGCAATTAAGATATAATTTGGAAGTAAAGCACCTTTACAAACAATGCTTTAGATCGAAAAAAACAACCAATGTACCTATTTACCACACGTACCTAAAAACCAACGTACCATATGTAATTAAATAAAACAGAATAGATAAATTGTGTGAGGGTTTGATGAGTTTCAACACTGATTCTAGTGGTACTACTCTGATCTGAATTCTGATCAAAAAAAAAAAGGAATAATGTAAAATTAATATATGTATGTATGTACCTATGTATCTATTTTTAGCTTTAAAATATCACACCTGTTAAGTTTTGTTATTGCGTGAGATTTGAGACCGGGAAAACGTTAAAGATAGATAGATACATGAAAAATCAAAATTATTTTACATACATATGTATGTATTGTATGTATACATAAAATAACATTTTTCCAAGTGGCATTTTAATCGCAACGATAAAAAAAAACGTTGATTAATCATTATAAAATAATATAAAATAAGCTAGTATGATAAGCAAGTGATTTATACCTGAGACTCGCAAGAGGTATTTACTACATCTTTCACCATAAACAACAAAAAATACCGTATATGTATGTACATATGTATATTATTTTATAATAGATGTACCTATCATCTACATATGGATGTACCTTAATATTGTAAAGATTCCAGTTAGAATTGTTTGGAAATTTGATTAAGTATTTCTTATGATGTGTACATATGTAATGTGTGATGTGTACATATGTAGCGTTATAATTAAATTTTAATTAAAAAAAAAAAATATGTCAATTATTAAGTAATATAAAAACTTAAAATTTCTAAAATGGTTATGAGAAACTGTTTTTTACTTTGTACATACATACGTATTATTTTCACAAATATAAACATATACATATCCTACAATGCATATGAATTATTTTGACTGAATTCCTTAAGATAGGAAAACACATAAAAAGAAAAGAAACGACTATACCTTCCTTCCCATCTATTATTAATATACATATCTATGAGAGGCGCTATTTGTTTGTTAAATTTATATGAGATCAGAGGTGACTTCTTCCATTTCCATCCAATAGTTCTTCTAATTCGTTAAGAGCATATTGTTGAGAGAGACTTGAGAATGAGAGCAAAGAATATTTAATAAAATAAGTATCTATTTTAGACTATTATTCTATTATAAAAAGATAAGATTAGCTACTCTCACCACGTGACAAAAATTTTCTTTACACGAAAAAATAAAAAAATTGAAAGAAATAGATAGTAATGATTATATTATGTGAAAAGGAGACAAAAAACTGAGTTGGGACAATTTGGCAATGAATATGAAATCTCACTATACTGTAAAATTTGCCGAAAGTGCAGAGCGCCAAACAAATTTGAATAAATTGTAATTTTAATAATTTTAATATTAGTTTTATAAAATAAGATTTGTTACATTTATTATAACAGTCATAATTAAAATAATTTTTTACACGTTCATATAATTCAAATCAAAATTCTAAATTTTGTGGAAAAATTCTTGAAAACAAGAAATATCGAATTTAAATATAATGGGAAAAATTTCGAGAAATTTCAGTATTAAAACAGGGTGAAAAAGGTGTTTTTCTTTTTAGCAAAATTATGACGATGTCTGCATTTCTTTTTCATTTTGCTCCAATGTGTATGAAATTTTATTTTTCGTACGTGATTTTCTTTTACCATCCCGCTTTCCTTCTTTGCCAAAAATTTTGGAGTAACGTATGTACGTTTTCCTCAAATGTAAACAAGTTCTTAGAGTTGATTACAATTACAAAATCAGGGATTCAGTTTGTTTAGTGTGGGTTTAATGGCAAAATCATCCGCTATTACAATCTGAATTACACGAAAAATTAAAATCTGAATTTTTCGGAATATTTGTATGAATTTTGAATTGTCTCAATTTTAAAAAGTCCCAAATTTTTATTTATCTAAATTTTGATTGTCCGACCATAATCATAATCAAGCTTAATTAAAAAATCCTATCTATAATTAAATACTTTTAATAAAAGTGTTGAAGAATTTAAATAATTTCTCTACCAACTACATTGAACTACATTTAATAAAATGAAAATATTTAGAAATGGTAAATTGTGGTTATACGTGTTATCACATCTGACATCACTGTTATACATTTTTAAATCTTTCTTTTCTTTTTTGTCTTCTTTTCACATACATAAATTCTTATTATCTATACTTCTTGGAATTTATATAAAAATTTTTCTTTCCAGTAATAGCAAGGTCAAATTTTTAAAAACATTATTTTTCATTATTACCAAGTTAAAATAACTTACGGCATATTTTTAAAAGATATTTATTGTGCTAAATTAACTGAATATTTTATTTCATTTTAAAGAAAATAAAATAATAAATAGTATTTGAAAGAATAATGAAAAAACTAAAAATAACTTTAATTATTATTTTACATAAAATTTTAATGTTGTTTTCTATTAAATTTTATTTATAATCTTACCGGGATGTAATTTAAAATATTATCAATAAGCTGACAGTGAAATATAGCACATTTTAGCATTTTTTTCATTTCATTATCTATTCTCAAATATCAGATGTTAACGTATACAAAAAATAAACATATGCATTAGCCATTATGTATTTACGGCTACCGGCTACGAAGTACGAACATTCATATGAATAATGATTTCAGATTTATTATAGAAAAATAATAAGGTAGGGCCATTATATTATTGTTATTACTTATTATGATTTGAACTAACTTATTTTTTTTTGCATTTTTAAATTATCTTTGATTATTTTAATTATAAAATTAAAAATTTTGAAATGATAAAATAAATCATAAACTTTAAAAAGTTAAATTTTTTATTAACAAAAATTTACTGAAACCTTGATTTACATTGTTATTGTTTAGAATCCAACTATCTGGATAACTGAATCTTGAAAGCTTCTGAATTTAATCATTTTTTTTTCTGTTAATATTTTAAAGAAGAATATCAAGTAAATAAATACAAATACTATTGGTAAATTCAATTTGTACAAATTAAATGAGATTATGCAATTAAGATATAATTTGGAAGTAAAGCACCTTTACAAACAATGCTTTAGATCGAAAAAAACAACCAATGTACCTATTTACCACACGTACCTAAAAACCAACGTACCATATGTAATTAAATAAAACAGAATAGATAAATTGTGTGAGGGTTTGATGAGTTTCAACACTGATTCTAGTGGTACTACTCTGATCTGAATTCTGATCAAAAAAAAAAAGGAATAATGTAAAATTAATATATGTATGTATGTACCTATGTATCTATTTTTAGCTTTAAAATATCACACCTGTTAAGTTTTGTTATTGCGTGAGATTTGAGACCGGGAAAACGTTAAAGATAGATAGATACATGAAAAATCAAAATTATTTTACATACATATGTATGTATTGTATGTATACATAAAATAACATTTTTCCAAGTGGCATTTTAATCGCAACGATAAAAAAAAACGTTGATTAATCATTATAAAATAATATAAAATAAGCTAGTATGATAAGCAAGTGATTTATACCTGAGACTCGCAAGAGGTATTTACTACATCTTTCACCATAAACAACAAAAAATACCGTATATGTATGTACATATGTATATTATTTTATAATAGATGTACCTATCATCTACATATGGATGTACCTTAATATTGTAAAGATTCCAGTTAGAATTGTTTGGAAATTTGATTAAGTATTTCTTATGATGTGTACATATGTAAATATGTATGTATTCAATAAAATTATAATATGTATTTATTTATTATTATTTTTTTTTTGCTGATTGTGATGAAAACATATGTTAATTTGAACTTTAGTTCTTATATTTTTAGTTTTATCATTTTACGCTTCAAAAAAAAATTTGTCAATAAAATAATATAAAATTATTAGAATTTAAATAAATACATACATATTGTACATATTAATATTGAAGTGGAGTTACGAGTATAAGTTTAAGTTAATATAAAAGAAAAATATAATAATAATATTGAATTTGTTTAGAAGCATAATTAAATTAGTTTATTTATTAAATGAAAAAGTTATTTCTTTTACAACTTTATTTATTTTTTAATTAAAAAAAAAACTCGCATTTCTATTTTTTGTGCTTTCTTTTATTATGGTAGGCAAAAAAAAGAAAAAAAAAAGTGAAGTTTAAGTTTATCTAAAATAATATACATATGTACATATGCATATATCTTTTTTCTAATTGATATGTACTTCCCATACTATGAACTTAAATCATTTTTAATTAATTTGATATTAAAAGAAAAAGAATAAATCTTATGTAATTTTATTAGATACTTAATTAGATAATTTTATTAGATATTTTATATACACTAATCAGTAAGTCTAGTAATTAAAAAAAATTGGGTATCAATCAGTTAACAAAATGCTTGAATGAGTTTGGAATCTTAAAAATTTTAATCTACATACTTACAAACATATAATTTGTATTAAAGAAATTACAGAAGGAATTTTTTTTTTAAATATACCTACATACATATAAATGTACCTATGTACTTATGTATGTACATTGAAAAGAAAATTAAATTATTTTACATTTTAATTTATGATATTTATTAGGTTCTGATGGAATTGTGATTTAAACTTTAAACATTATATTATTTACATACTTATATTACATACATATGGTACACAGTACAGTGCACACATTATTTATGAATTTTTTTTATATTGATATTGTGTATATAATTAAAAAAATAAAGTGAATTTAATTTGATATTATTTTATTAAAACATTATTATTTATTTATTACTTAATAATTAATTAATTATTAATCACATACTTACATAAATACATACATACATATATATGTACACTTAGATAAACAAAAATAAAATGTTTCGATTAACTACGACTGTATTATCAAATATAGAAAAAAATTCAAAAATTTTTAAAAAATCAACCGTATTAATTTTCAATAAGAATTTAAATGAATTAAAAAGATATCAATCATCAAAAATAAAATATAATGAATCTGATGGATATATTAATACATCACCATATCCAACAATATCAATACCAGAAATAACATTAGATAAATATATATGGAATAATATAAATCGATGGTCAAATAAAATAGCAATGGTAAGTTAAGTACATAATATGTACATATATTATTTAATTTAAATGTACACAATATGTATTTTTGTTTTTTTATTAGAATGAAAAATTATTGCACTTATTCACGAAGTAGAAAAAAATAAAAGATCAGGGAAAAAAGAAAACGAAAAACTGTATTTTAGTACGCAAATTTTTCATGAAAATTCACTTAGTTTTATTTATGGAAAAAAATAGGAGGCAGAATAAAAATTTTAAAATAAGCTACATACCTACCTATATGGATTTTTATATATGACATATGAAGTTTATCCAAAGGGGATGTTAAAATTTCATTTGTTTTACAACATTTGGTAAAAATTAATTTTTAAAAAAAATTCAAGTTTTTTATTTTGTAAAAATAAATTTTAATTTTACAAAATCTCTTCCCAACTACTTTTTCACTAAAAAAAGGATAATCGTTCGTCTTGACTAACCCAGATAATTTAAAAGTTACCTGTACCTGCTTATACCATATCTGTTTTAAACTGTAAAATACACTTCAATATTTATAAAGATATTAGAATTTAACATCGGATTCTAAAAGTATATACAGTAAAAATGGAAGAAAACTTTTGAATGCGTGAGTTAAAGCCATAATATGTTATTATTTTATTATTATTTATTTATTAATTAATTAACTTTAATACAGCTAATTTTACAGTACTTATTTCATGGAAATGTTTCAATATTATTTTTAATTTCAATTGCTTAAAAAAATTCAAAAATTACCAAAAAAATTCTATTTAAAAGTAATTTAAAAATAATTTAAATCTAGTTGAAGTAATTTAGATTTTGAAAACATTAAAAATTATCAATATTTTTCTTCAACTTTTCAGTTCTAGAATACAATCTTAATAAAATGTTGCGATAATTTAAAAATAAATATTGATTTTGAATCCAACAAATATTCTTGCAAACCTTAAAACAAATTTTACTCCGTAGCAGAATTTTTCTCTTGTCCAAACCGTACAATAGTACTTACTAAAAGTCCCATAACCTATTGTTTCGTCAAAAAGAGAGGTGGTGTTTAGTGGGTTAAAGTTCCACGTGTTAACAGAGGCATCGAGCTTGTAGCGCTCCTCTTTAGCGTCTTTCGATGATTTCCACCTACTCTCGTAAAAACAAACAACTCTAAAATCCCTCATCGCGACATTTTGTCCATATTATGGAAAAAGCGGCAACCCTGATTTTGCAACTAACTATAAAATCACTCCAAATTCGAAATCTCGCAAATATACATATGTATATAGATATATATTCTGGATAAAATGTATAAGGGTATAAGCCTAATTTTGCAACAAACCATAAACGCTGTTCTAATTATCCTTTCTTATATTCATATTACACCCCACATTCCTACCAGAAAACAGGGGTTATAGCTACCTGGCGTACCACGTACACGTACTTTATGTACCACGCACGTAAAGCACGTACTTTATGTACCACGGTACCTGTGTCGAAATAAATAAATAAATAAAAATATTCATATTTTAGCAGTAAGCCACTTAAAATAGTTAAAGTTGTCGCCCCAAACCCTCGTCAAAGGAATTATTGAAACGCAGATTTTGTAATCAACTCTAAAGTTCCTCATTATTATTTTTTGTACATATATATTTAACAACAACGCATTTAATATTAATATCGCTAAAAAATCGGTGATATGACTTTATTTCGTTATTGAATGCGAATTAAAGCCATTATGGCCTTAATTAGTATGGCTTTAATTTACTTTCCTGCGGAGACAGCGTTTTTGGATGAAAAGAAACAGTATAATATATATATTTTCAATACTTCTGGTTATAAAACAGTTAATTCTCAGACAAAAATTTAGAAAAAATTCATTTCATTTATCGGCGTAAGGACCGATCTGTAAAAGTAAACTCAACGGTTCCTTTAAAAGTAACCTCAACGCATCCTTTTCTATAATTAAAAATTTATTCGATATGAATATATGTATACTTTTTTATCTGCGATAGATGTAATAAATTTTTTGTCTTTGGAGGATACGCATCCATTTTGAAGCGATATTATAAAATGATATTATATAATGTGCTGGACATTTATTGAATTGAATTAAATTTAATTTATTTTTAGGTTTGTATTGTTACCGGTCGCAAATATACCTATGGACAGTTGCGAGATACAAGTGCAACTTTTGCATTTAGCCTTCAACATAAATTCAAACTGCAGCAACGTGATGTAATTGCAGTGTGTTTGCCAAATCTTCCTGAATATCCAATTGCTATTTTAGGTGCTCAAGAAGCTGGATTAACTATTTCTTTAATGAACCCAATTTATCCAGCAGGTTTAATGATTTTTTTAAATACAATTTAAGAATTTTAAAATTTCGTTATTCTAGATGAAATCGCTCGTCAACTAAATATGTGCAATACAAAGTTAATAGTGTGTACACCTTTAAATTATAATGAGATTACAAAGGCTTGTGAAATTGCGAAAAGAAATGTTCCTATTCTTTGTATTCCATTTCTAAAAGAACAAAAAAATCCGAAAAATGCAATTAACTTCTTTGAAATAATTAATGCACGTGTTGATTTTAATAAAATTAAAGAAAATACTTTAAAATCGGAAAATATTGCAATTTTGCCATTTTCATCTGGTACAACCGGCTTAGCAAAAGGAGTAATGCTTACTCATAGGAATTTAATTAGTAACTGTGAAATGGTACAATCTAAATTACCGTTAAAAACATTTGTTGAAGAAACAACAAATTCTTTTCAAGATGTTATTCCTTGCTTTTTACCATTTTTTCATATATTCGGTTTAATGTTTGGTATGATGTCAAAGTTACATTTAGGATGTCAGATAGTAACTCTGCCAACATTTAAAATGGAAAATTTGATATTATCTCTCACAGAATATAAAGGAAGTATTTTAAATTTAGTTACGCCTATATGTAAGTTGTTATAAAAACATTTTTTATAATACGTTAATAAATTAAATTATAAATTTTTTTTATAAATACCTTTAATAAAAAATTTATCATTTCTATTATATTGTTTAGTGCTGGCATTAACAAATATGCCTAATATAACAAGTGAACATTTAAAGCATTTACGTTTTGTAATAGGTGGAGCGTCACCAGTTGGATTAATGGATGTTCAAAGATTTTTAACTAAGTATTTTTTATTATACATATGTCTTTTAATAAAATATAAATAAGAAATATTTTAGATTTCCTCATGTTGAATTTTCACAAGGATTTGGTATGACAGAAACCTCTCCTGCAGTTATAGTAACACCAATTGGTAATAAAAAGCATGATTCCACTGGATTTCCTCTCTCAGATACAGAAATTAAATTTATATCTTACGAAGATAATGAGTTAAAAGGGTTACCAGCTTATACATCTGGTGAGTTATGTGTACGTGGACCTCAAGTAATGAAAGGCTACCTTAATAATGATGAAGCTAATGCAGATATATTTTTACCTGATGGTTGGTTAAGAAGTGGCGATATAGGACATTACGATGATGAAGGTTATGTTTTTATAACAGATCGTATAAAAGAATTAATCAAAGTAAAAGGTTTTCAAGTACCACCAGCGGAACTTGAAGAAATATTAAGATCTCATCCAAATTTATTAGATGCTGCTGTTTTCGCTATTCCGAATGAAAAATCCGGCGAATCACCAAGAGCAGTAGTAGTTCCTAAACCAAATAAAAATGTTACTGAAAAGGATGTTATGGATTTTGTAGCAGAAAGAGTTCCTTCATATAAAAAATTAACTGGTGGTGTTGTATTTGTTAAAGAAATACCAAAAAATGCAGCTGGAAAAATACTACGAAGAGAATTAAAAGAAAAATTTACGCCAAAATAAGTTTTAAATAAATATAAAGATATAGAATGATAGCATACTTCAAATGTAAATTTATATTGTTTTAATAAAAAATTTATAATTTCTTAATAATTTAAAAAAAAAAAAAAACTTTTATACTTAAAAATTAAAAGTACAAAAATTAAACCAAAACATTTGTAAATTATTATTGATTAAACTAAAGTGTTTCTAAAAATTTTTCATTAAAAATTTCTGAACAATCTAAATAAACTTTGTATGGTTCAGCATATATATTAATTTCATTTTTATCAAATATCTCAAAATCATTATTTTCAGATTTTTCATTTATATTATTGTTACCTTCTAAAGTTTTCATGATTTCAATTAGAATTTTTCTAACATATAATTTGTTATAATTACTGAATTGTGTTAATAATTCCACCAATTCTTCAATAAAAATTCTTTGGGCATAAGTTGAAACAACATTATCTACAAAAACAAATTGAAAATAATAAAAATTATTTGTTCTTTTTAGTTGTTATTTGAAAGATTAGCTTGTAAAACTTATAACAAAAAAAAAAAAAGAAACTTACCATACTTTTTAGCATATTCCGAACAAAATTTAGTTACATATTTTGAAATATTTTTTTTCACATCATAATCATCGTCCATTAATAAAATAAGTACTAACGATGAAAATTCAATTATAAATTTTTCATTTTCACACCGTATATTATCAATTAAGGAATCAAACAAATGTTTCAGTAATAGGGTGGATGTTAATCTATAAATTTAAAAACAATGAAAATTATCAAAAATGGCAAAGAAATATTAATTCATAGTTAAATATTTACCTTAAATAAGAATTATTCCAAGGTTGAGATATATTTTTAATATATTCCAGTATTTCGTATTGATTTTCATTAACAATTAGTTTATTTTTTTCCAATAGACTATTAACCATTAAAGTGATCGAAAATTGCAAGTCACTAGTTAAATATTTTTTACTAATAGCTATTAATTCTATAATATTAAAATTACTTAAATAATTTATATAGCTTAGTACACCAAATGTGCATTTTATTAATTCTGGATTTAAATTAATTGTATCAAATTTATTTAATTCCAATATATTTTTTACAATTGATTCTAAGAGTGAACTTGAAGTTAAATATTGTATTGAATTATTTATAAAATCATTTGTTAAAGTATTAACAAATTCTTTTTCATAATAATCAAATTCAAACTCTTCAATTATATCGTTAATATGAGAAGTTTTTTTTAAAAATATTAATAATATAATATTTAAATATGTTTGTACTTCTTCATAATTTTCTAAAATAAAATCTTTTCCATTTTTACTAAAATTTAATTGATTATGCCAATATTGTTCGGAAGTTATTAATTCTCTTAAACTGATTAGATCAATACGTAATTTAAAAATTGAAAATGTTTTTCGAAATATTACATAATATTTACTAAAAACTGAATTATTGTACACCAATGAATTTCTTAAAATTTTTAATTTTTCCAGGATTTCTGTAAGATGATTTGGATTCCTAAAACACATAATATTAAAGAGTAACAATAATAAGTACAACAATAAAAATTAATAGCATACCCTTTTAATATTTCAATAAATATATCAAAAATTGTCTTCACTATTATTGGATTTAATTTTATTACATTTTCATAATGCAATAAATCGGTAACAATATTTTCCAATAGTGTTGAACTTTTTTGCTTTAATGATTTCAGAAGTAAAAATATCTAAAATATTTAAAGTTAATTAATTTTTGGTTAAAAATATAAAAATAATTTTAACTAATTGATAATTTAGAAAAAAAAAATTAATGGAATTAATTAAAATATGAGACATTTTATATCAAGTAGATTTCAATTGAGGAGTTGGAAAATTCTTAATATCAAAATAAAAGATGCATGGCATTCATCTATCACAGTTATTGTTCTTTGAAAAAATTTCTGAAATGGTGTCAAATATAAATATTAATGGTGTAATAATAGTCAAAATCAAATCAGCTAAAATAATTTTAAATTAGATTAATAAAATTATTCTGTTTAGCACATTTTAATTTAAAATTAATTTTTATAAAACTATTAAAATGGTGTGTACGGACGATTTTATTTTTATGGTCCTGAAATTGAAATTTGAAGGGTCATAAATAAAGATTTGAGAATAATGAACGAGTTTGAGATGTGATTTTACCAAAAGAATCTTAAGGTTTAGAAGTTTTGTTCTAAAGTGGGAAAACCAAGAGTAACTAACACCTAAACCAATGCTCTAGAGATTATGAACATATAATGGTGTTAAAATTTCAAAAGAGAATGAAAGACAAGGAAAAAATATCACAAATATTATAGCTACTTATCATACATGTATTATAAATTTTATTATATATTATAATATTATTATAGCTGATATGATATTTTTATTAATTAGAATTTATATAATTTGAATATCTGACTACTCTAAATAAGCACAACCATTAAATATTTTGTTGTTAATCAGCAATTCCGCATTTTTAACCTTTACCAAAGAACCAGTAATAAAATTGCAATTAAGCATAAAATAAAAATAATATACATTTTTTCATATAAATAAAGTAAATATATTTTAGTGACATTCAAAATTAAAAAAATAGTTAACATTACACAATGTTCTTGATAGTACGTTTTAGTGCAGTAAGTGAAAATATATTATTATTCATTTTATTTCCAATCTATTAAAAATAAAATCATTTTAGATATACTTAATTTTATCCTTATACATTAACTTTTCAAATGCCAATGAAGTATATATAGAGGAATATAAAAATAATCAATATCCAGGTTAAATTAGATTTATTCTTTTAAATTTTTTTATATTTTAAATTATTTTTTTTTTTTTGTTTTTTAGAATATACACAGGATTTTGTTATAGAGTTACCAGTTTATGAACCTATTAGAGATCATTCTTTACAAAATAATATCGTGCCTCAAACATATGTTCCGTTATATTTTAATGAAGATGAAACGACAACAATTTCATCAATTTTTCATAATATTCAAAATGAATATGAAGAACCGATAATGGAAGCATCAAATTTAGAACATTATCAAGAATATATTAAAATGGAAACTTCACAACCTGTACAAATTACAACAGAAGCTTCAATGATTACTTCAACAACAAAGGTAAATGATTTAGCAGATTCAATAGTTTCATCACATACAGAAGACCATGAGGCGAATGAACTAATTAATGAATTGAAAATAAAATATAATAAAAAATCTTTTGATAAAAAAAATTTTCAATTAAAATCTCAACAATTAAAACCATTAAATAAAAAACGTGAAATTTCCAAACAAACAGACCAAGAAAATCAAAATTATTTTAATAAACGAAAATTATCACATTCAAAAAATCAATTTCAGTATACAAAGGAAGATAATATTACAAACGGTACAATTGATCAAAAAAATTTTGAACAAATAAAAAAAATGAAAGGTCGTTCTAGGAAACGTAAAAACCAACAAAAACCGAAAGTATTTACGGGCTTTGGTCATACTTTCAAAACATTAAATAGATTTTTAAATGTAGATAAATTCTTTACAGATATTTTAAAACCAATTGGACGAAATCTTGATGAAATAGAAAATAAATCTAACGAGCCAATTAAAACAAATTTATATACTTTAATTGCTAAAGCCACTTCTTTAAAAAATAATGACAATAATAATAATGGTAATAATATAATAAAAAAATCTGATTTTAAAAAACCAATATCAAGAAAATTGAATAAAAGAAGTAATGTAAAAAGGAACAAAATAGAAACAGAAAGTAATATTCCAATTGAAAAACAGCATAAAAATCTGGAAGGAGTACAAGATGATCATTTAATTGAAGAAAAAACTTTAGTAAGAGAAAAACGTCAACAACAATTACGAAAAGGTGTTAAAAATTTTAAATTAACAATGCAAATGTTATCAAATATAGATAAATATGTATCTTCTATGTTAAAAACTTATTTTGAAAAATTATCAAATTATATTGATAATGAAGATGGTGATGATGATGATACTGATGACAATGATAATGATGATAAAGATGAAGATAATTAATAAAATTCCTTATTTTTGTAATTATGAATTTTATTTAAAAAAAAGAAAAAAACCATAATCGTACCTGAAGTAACAGCCCATGTAAATAATTTGAATTTAAACCATTTTTCCCTGTTAGTTGTTTCTATGATAGAAATTTCAAAATTTTAGTAATATTTTATTTTAATTGATAAAAGAATGACAAACCTTTATTATATTTAAAATTACATTAATTCTTTCTTCCATTAAATTTACTGGAGTAAAAGCAACTATTGCTTTTCCAATTAAAATTCTTGTCTGTAATTCTTTACTGGCAGAGCATGGTGAAATGTATGAAATAAACATTGATAGCTAGTGAAATAATTTTCAATAAAATTTAAATAATTTTATTAAAAAAGTATGTTTCAGTAAAATAAGTGATCAAAATGATATTCGATTATTCGAATCACTAAGAGAAGTAATGTAATAGAAAAGAACATATAACAACATATAAGAACATGTTCTTTGATTATAGGCAAATGATGATCAATTAATCACTATTATTATTAGTGACTAATTTGAAAGATCAATTTAATTCTTCAAATTATGGTTATGTTAAGTTTGTAAATACATACTGATCACTTAATTATTCAATAATATAAAATTACCTTTAAATGAGATTCTGACCCTTCTAATGTGGATGGATATAATCGACTTAAAATTATTAATAAAGGATGTAATTTATTTGGTTTTTCATTATTTCCAATTTGTTTATTTGCTATTTCTAATTCTTTTAAAAAGAAATCAAAAAGTTCCGGATAACGTAAAAAGAATATTCTACCAGTCATTTTATTTCGTATATTTAATGATTCAGTATGTTTTGTTTTTTGAACTCCAAATATACGTGTAATTAATGAAGAAAATAAGAGCGTTGAAGAATTTCTTTCAGCCCATGTACTACCATTATAACCCTGAATTGCACTAATAATACCTTCACCAATATATTCATTACAAACTTCATTTAAATCTGTACAACGAAATAAAGCTCTTAATATATTTAAACTATGAGTTTTTGATTCAGTACTGTGTTCTTTACTATTACATATTTCAAAAAGTAATTTCATACATTTTTTTAAAGCTTTTGTTGTTCCTACTTGTAATTCAGAAGTAATTAAAGCTTGCACCATAAATGGAACACCTGCACTACGTCTTGTTGCACATATTTTTTCATTTATTTTTTCATGTTTTGAAATTATATCAATTAATTCCATTAACCATTGCATTGGTAATACATTCAATTCAGGTTGATCGACACGCCAAAGTCTAGAACATAATTTTGTGAAACCGACATAAGCTTGTTCAAAAGCACCACGATGTTTTGTTTCCGATAGTAATAATTTAAAATATTCACCAATTTCTAAAATTTGTTTATTTGTAAGTAAATAATCGTGTCTTTCAATTAAATCATTTTTATTAATTGCAGATTTTTCGGTAAGTTCACCTAAAATTAATGAAACTTCTTTAATAGTACGCCAAGCACAAATTAATACAATTTGAGGTGTTAACTGTTCAAAATTTTCAAATTTAATGTTATTTAATTCATTATTGTTGGACTGAAGCATAATATTATTTATATAATCTTTTGAAAGGATATTTGAATCATTTGGGAAATGACCCTCTGGTGACGAACTATTTACTATAGGTTCAACAATCTGTGAAGCTATTTTTCCTGATATTATTATATCACTTATTAAATTTCTCCAAATTTCTTCTTCAGATAATTTATCGAAATCTAAATTAGATAAAATATGTCTAATAGCAAAAAGACATCCATAAAGTGGATTATTTGCAGCAGCCAGTAATATTGAAATTCTTCCATTAGTTAGACCAGAATTTAAAATATCCATTACATATTTAATTGCGCAATATTTGATTGGATTGTATTTAGGTGTAACAAAATCGGTTTTTATATGAAACATGTTTTTAAATTCTTCGATGTTACACATATAACAATAAAATTCTAAATAATATGCTGCTGTAATCGAATCAGTTGGTTTAATGCTAGTTACTAAATTGATAAATTTACTTTTGTGCACAATAAAATAACCATATTTTGAAAATATAAAAATTTTTAAAATATCCAAAGCTATATTTTTATTTATTTCATATGAATCATTCAAATGGGATAATATTGTATTTAAAGTTTTTTTTGGGATAAAATTATTGAAATTTAACTTATTATTACAAACAATTTCTAAAGTTTTTTTTAACAACTCTAACGAAATATATCTGCGACTATAATTAGCACCTTCAAATAAATTTTCGCAAAGTAATTTAATAAAATCTTTAAGAAATATAAAATAAAAATGTAAATTTCTTGATTCATTTTCATGTCTTCCAATTTTTAAAATTCTTTTTAAATTTATATCAAATCTTGTAAGTGTAGAAATTGATAAACCTAAAATTTTCTGACGAGTCGATGGACTTTGACAATTTGAATTGTATTTTAAAAAGAATATTAAACTTTTACATTCCAATTCTGTTAATTCTTCTGTACTCTTATGAGTTTCCGTCAATAATTTTAATGCAGAAATTTTTGTATCATCAGAAATATTTATGAATGCTTTATTTAAATCCGAAATATTATCTGCCAGTAGGTTATGACTACAATTTTTAAATTTATTTTTTCGCATTGTACATAAAATTGATAGTTTAATATTTAATTCCAAATCATTTGATTTATTTTTAAACAAATATTCTATTGATTCTGGTGCAAGTTTAACACATTTATTTAATAAATTTTCATAAATATACTTGAAATGTGCATCTGTTTGATTAATTTTTTTAATTAAGAAATCTATGTACGTATATTGCCACATTTTTATATCCATTTCATTATAACTTGCTATCATTATACTTTCAAAACAATTTGCAACATTTAAATCATTTATAAAATTTTCATCAGTGAATAATTCTTCATATATATTTTTATATTTATTTTCAATCATATCTTGTGATCCATAAACTTTTGCAACATTAGAGATTAATATACATTTTACTAACAAAGATGAGTCTTCATCTGTACAATATTTGTAAATTTGATTTAAAATTATATTAAATTTATTTTTCTTGCATATTTCAAGTATATTTTTTAATAAATCTTTTGTTAAATGCCTCATACTGTCCTGATGGTGATCAAAATAACAAAATGTAAAACTAAGAAGTGTTTGACAACATGATAAAATTTCATTTGATTCTTTTTGTACATTAAATCTTAAAAATATTTTTGAAAATTGCAATAAAGATCTGGTACCAGCCAATAAAATATTTGATTCAGACGAATGTTGATTAGTTATACAACATATTTTTTCAATAATTTGTAAAAATTCATTTAAATTCATTTCAATATGAACAATTTTTATAGAATTAATAATACCAATGCAAGCACATAATTGATAACAATTATTTAAATATTTTTCAGAATATATTGGTTGGAAATAAATTACATTATTTATCCATTCGTTATATTTTTTATGAATTTGTGCAATGTAAGCTAATAATATTCCAATATTTGTTTTTATATCCATTGGCATAGAAATATCTTTAATTAAATCAATGGCAATTATTTTTAATGAATATGTTATGTTTGTTAATATAGAATCTTGAAAATCTTCAATAAATTCTTGAATGCACGATAAAAGCACTCGAACAGAATTGTGTATATATAGATATAATTCATTTTTAACAGACGGTGAAGTTTCTGAACTAAATTAAGGATTTTTAAAATTGATAGATAAATTATTTTTATCATTAATAATTAATATAAGAGTTTCTTTTACCTTATTTGTTTTAAATACGCCGGAATTGATTTATAAATATACTTTAATACATCTTTAAGGCATTGCTTAAGTGCTTGCTTTGAAATATGAAAGTTTTCAAAGCATCCAGATATAGAATTAATAACAAGATTTAATTTTTCTAAAGGTAAAATATCAAAATTTTCATTTTGACTTAATAGTCCTATTATGGCTGTTTTCAATTTATTAATAACCAATTCTTCATTAAATTTTTCTTGAATTAATCTAAAAAAATTTGATTGATTGTAATAAAATATTAATTATAGATTTACATAAATATACTTACTTACAACATTGATTTCGTACTGGATGTTTTAATGGAGTATTGAAATATAATTCAGATAAAAACTCAATCTTTTCATCTAACGAATACATTTTGGAGGTGCTAACTTCTTTAACGACAGATATTTGTTCTGGTATTGAGTTAGCGCTTAAAAAATTTTCCAAAATACTTTGGGAACCTATAAATATAAATAAGATTATAATATTATTACTTAAATTGTTTACAATAGCATGTATTATGATGTAGTGTATGATGTATGAATGTACTTACTTTTTAGGTTATTCGGTATTGAAACTATAGAATTTCGCATTTCAGCATTCTTTTTACTATTTTCAGTTGTTTTAACTGAAGAAACTCTAACGCTTAATGAATTCATTTGAAATTTTTTATTTTTAAAACTAAATTTTATAATTAAAACATTTAATTTGAATTTTAAATTATAAACAAATAAAATAAACAAAACACTAAATAGTAAATTTTATTCATTCAAAAACAAAAGCTTATGTTTCAAAACTTCAAAAGTTCAAAACGTATTTGACATTTGTTTCTAAATGAATTTAAATTAATCTCAGATGAATATGTCAATATGTCTTATGAATTTGACATTTGATAAATAAAGGTATATAAACACGTCACATATTAAAGAATTTATAAAGAAAACGGTCGGAAACTCGACATAACCAAAACCATGAAAAATGGTTGACCCATTCAGCTATGCGAAGGTTTAAATAAAAAAAATCTTTAGGTTTAAATTAAATTTAAAAAAGTTTTTCGAACTAATTTTAAAAATTTATATCTTATTTATTAGTGTATTTTTTTTTAATATAATAAAAGAATGAAACAATTTCTTATGTAATGTAAAAATTATTAAGTCCTTTGTATTTTAATTACCAAAAGAGATTCATAAAAATTTTTTCTAGAATATTTTTATTTATTTTAGCTTTAGTAATTTTTATATGCGACGCCATAGTATATAATTTTATTATACCTATTTATTATATTATATTTAAACACTTAGCTACAGTGTACACAGTTTTTTTTTACTTTATTTAAGGCGCAATAATTATAGCCTTATATAGAAACAGAACAAAACAATATTTTTTTCTAAAAATAAGTACTTATTTTCTAAAATATCCAAGATATAGGTTCCAAGTATATTCATACTGTGATGATTGAGTGATTGGGTGATTTTTAGAGTGTATAGAAACAAGGTACGATTATATTAAGGAAAATTAAAAAAAAATTTATTTTTGTTCAAAATTTTTAACTTTTAAATCTTATATCTCCAGAATGACCACACATATCTTTACCAAACAAACATTACAATAATTATTAGAACATTTATCCTACTTAAGATGACCTGTTAAATATATGCATATTTAATAGAATTAAAGATTTAACGGTTTATATAGAAAAACTAAAATGAGTAAGCATGTTCTTAAATTTCATTTTCGTTAAAATTCAATTTCGTTAAAAGACGAGATGTGGGGATAGTGATATCTGTTTTCAAAAAGGTGACGTTATAAAGTACCTACACTACACTAACTTTATCCAACGGGCTCCCATTATTTTCAGAATCCCCGTTTTATTTTTTTTTAAATAAATATAATACTTTTTGAAAGATTACAAAAAGTGAAAGTATATTAAATATAGAACGAACATTATATAAATTATATTTATTATAAAATTCAAAAAAGCACATTTCCAAAATTAAAAAAAATACCGAATAAGCCTACAGTAAAGAGTAGATACCTATGTATATTGAAAAATAAATTTACAATAATATTTATAACGTATTTTATTAATACAAATTATGAATAATAATGAAAACAATAAGAAAAAATTGAGAAAAATCAAATCACACTTTCGTGTGTAAGGTAATATATATTATTAAGAAAAATTATTAACACGAATAAAAATATAATGTTGGAGCTTTAATTTTTGTATATTACTTCAAAAAAATTTGGACAGGCGCCCAAGGTACAGGTGTTTAAAAATAGAGAATATTTAGTTTTTAACTCCTAAACGAGGGGCTACACAAAAATATTTCCTGAAATGACTCGTACTTGTTTTTCAAGATCTAACTCCTCTCAAAATTTCAAGTTTCTAACTTAAACCATTTACAACATAGAAGGATTAAAGAATTTTGCATTAATTCAGTTTCGCATAACGGTAAATGAAGACACCGTATGGCACAATTAGTTTTTTGATGATGCCTATCCGTAGTTAAAATTTTATTGCTTTCTTTCGAACGGTGTAGAAGTTTTGTAAACACCCAGACGGACGGACGGACTGAGTTAAACTAATAAGCACATTTTTTCAAAATTTTTTTCTCCTCGGTGTTTACAGCGTATTTTATATGCTCGTACTCACTAGGCTAGCGAGGGCACCGTTAGACAGTTAAAGCGCTACAATTTAAAATTTGAAATAATAAATAATAAACTAAATACAAATTTATTATTTATATTAATTAAAGTCGTGCTTGTGTTTTATATGTATGTATGTTTTATCAGGTTTACAATAAATTTATGTACATTATTTCTGTAATGTTGTATTATTTAATTATCAGAATCAAAAATTTTATTTAACAAAAATAACAATAAGTATTTTTGTTTTCAACTGCTTTAATAATATGTAGATAAGATATGTATTTAAAGAATTATACACTCATTTGGTATTGTTTTATGATTTAAAAGAAAAAAGTGTTATTTTAAATTTTTTAACAACTAATTTTTAATTAATTTGTTTCGCTTTCATTTACTTTTTTTTTTTTAAATCTGTTTAATTTATCTGTTTTAATTGCTTAGAATACTTTTTATCATAATAATCCAACACTTTTTATATAATAAATGTACTTTATAAATAATAAATTTTTATATTTCTTTTTTAAACGCTATCCAAACACTAGGAAGGAATTCCATTATACATTATTGTATAGGTTTGGATAAAGGAAAAAGGATTTGGTGGGAAATGGGAAGTAAGAGGAAAATTGGAAGGTAAATTAGAGACGAATTTGTACAGGTTCTTTTTGAAAAGTTGTAAATTGTAAAATGCTGCATTTCCATCAGAAGGAAACACATTGGATGGAGGCATAATGTTCCACATTTAAGCAGTTTTCACAATAAATGTGATATGTTTCCACCATAACTAATTTTAAACCATCTAGGGATTTCCATATTGTAGAAATGAGCCTCCCTTTAAGCCTCCATAGTGTTGTATTGAAATTGTTTGTAGGGAGGCATTATTGATTTTAATTCAACAGAACAAGTGTTATTACCAACATATATAAAATAGGTATTACATTAAAAATTTAATAATTACCATAAAATTTGACTACAAACTGGAAATAGGGGCCTGGGTGGCCTAGTGGGTAAGAGCGTATAAAATACGATATTAAACACCGAAGTAGTATGTGGATTCGAAACACCCACACGTCATAAGAATAATTCATCCTTACAACATTTACAATTACGCCTGAAAAGGAAGAACTGTATAATTTCCTTGCCACATTTATGTGACAGGGGAATAAACTATAAAAAAAAATCTACAAATAATAATTGATAAACGAAGAATTCAATCAATAGCAATTTTCTAAGACTGATGCTTATGACTTTAAATTTTGTTACATATTTGGTTTTTTGTTATAAAAGAAAATTATTGTCAATAACGGCTATTTACTGTATCTACAACTAGTTCCTTTCTAATCTAAATAACAGATTCAAATTTTTTAACTCTGACTGTTCTATTTAATTTTGAATTAAGGTGATTAAAGGAAGAAATTCGGAGAGAGATAAGGAAACTGTGCATTTATGTCGTTGAAGTAAAATATTTTAAAAATCGATAATAAATTTTAAAATTTTATCGTTTTTTTTATGAGTTATCAAATTCTTATCTTTAATTTAGCTTAGAATATGTTTCTGATATTTTATTGTCTTGATTTTTTACAAATTTTTTCCAATATAATATAATAAATAATGCAGGAAATGCATGTACATAATATGTAGGCACATATATATTTTTATTAATTTGAATAATATTTATATAAAAACATATATTATGTACATGAAGGACAATTACAAATTTTATTAATAAAAATATTATTATAATACATATAATTTTTTTTTCATCTATTTTTAGTTACAAGCCCTGCAGGACCAGAACCAACTTTTATATTAGTCGTTGTACGTAAAGGTTGAAAACCAAGTTCTTCTTGTGGTATACCATATTGTTGTAATTTTTCTTCATAAGTTGCTAATAAATCATCATGAGCTTTACAAACTCGAGCTAATTCATATTTCAAATCTTCTATTGTTTCTTGTTTTGCTTTTAATAATGCATCAATTCTTGTTGATGCTTTAGTTGGTTCCATACCTGATGCAGCAATTGCTTCCGATCTAAAATTAATTAATAATAATTAATATTGTGTTTAATTATTTAATATTATGTATTTTGAAAATGTTTTTATATTATATTATTTACAATAATGCTTCTCTTGCTTCTGATTCTTTTTCTAATAATTCAACTTTACGTTCTAATAGAACATTTTTTAAACCAGTTTTTTGTTGTAATTCCATTAATGCTTCTTCGAATTTACTCTTTAAATTTTCACGTTCTTTAACTAAAACTTCATTACGCATTAAAACAACATCACTTTCCCATTTAAGATTTGTAACAGCTTTTTCAGCAGTAGAATGACGTTTTTTTAAACGTGTTAATTGTTTTTGATCACGTTCATAATTTAATAATTTTCGACGTAAATCAACTAGTTCAGCTTGTGCTTCTGATAATGGTTCAACTAAACGTTTATTTTCTGTTATTGTTTCATTTGCAATACGTTCATTTCTTTCAGATTGTTTTCGTAATTCTTCCATTTGTTCTTTAAGTGTACTAATTAATGCCAAATTATTAACAGTAATATCATTATAATAATTTTTCATTTCATTGAATGATGTTTCATGAGATTCAATTAATTTACTTATTTGTGTATTTTTACGTTCTTCAACTTCAAACATTTCCATACGATTTTTTATACCAAGTTCTTCTGCTTGTTGTTTTAATTTTTGTTCATGTAATGCTGTTAAATCTGCAGATTCTTTTTCATAACGTTCTTGTTCTTCTCTAAAATGCATAAAAAATAATTACATTATGCAGGTGTAAAAAATGTGTTTACTTATAAAATAGATAAAATTTAGGATCTTGTAATATGTAAGTAATATGTATGTATGTATGTATTAATAAGACCTTTTTAACTTTTCTTTAAGCCTTGACAGATATTATGTGAACTAAAGAAGATCTAAAAAAGTACTAAGAGTAACAGATTAATTTAAAAGTTGAGAACCATATTGTCTTTTATAAAGGATATTTAAAGTAAAAAACAAAAAAAAAAAAATTTTAATTGAGTGAATATTTATTGAAAATATATTCTCTGGGTATATAAAAAAGATTCATTAGGTAAATAAGGTAAATACTTTTACCTTAATAATTCACTATGTAACATTTTCAATTCTTGTATTTGTAATTCTGTTGTTTCTTCTTTTTCTCTTAATAAACGTTTCAATTCTCTAATATCTTTTAATAATTCTTGTTCTCTTGTTTCATGATCTTCTTGAGCCATTTTTAATTGTGTCATTCCTTCAGCACGTAATTCACAAATTTTTGTTTGATTTTCATATTGTAAATGTTTCATTTGTTGTGTTACATTTTTAATATCCATATCAGCAAATTCTTGTGCAACTTCAACTTCACGATTTTTATTACGTATTGATGCTTGAGCTTCCTCTATTTAATTTTTATGATTATATTATTACTTTTTATTTTCTATATATATAATGAAATAATGTTTAATACAAACCTAATTGTTCTCTTGTTATTTCCCAAAATGTTCTCAATTTATCACGTTCCAATTGAAAAAAATTACGTTCTTCACGTTCACGATCCATTTCAGCTTTAAGACGATGTGCAAATCCTTCGAGTTGTTCTCGAGTCATAGCTGAAGTGTTCACCCCATCGATAAGAACTACAAGTATGTATTCAAAAAAATAGAATTTAATATAAAATTAAAGTATAATTAAGTATAATAAAATAGTTAAAATAATTTTAAAATTTAAAAATATACCGGGTCCTTTTTTTCCTTTTTTTTTTGGTGGCTAAAATGGTAAAAATATAAAAAGAAAAAAGTTAAGAAATAAATTTTTACTTTCATTTAGTATTATTATTGAAAAGCTATATGAAAAGAATTTAACCTAATTAAAAAATAAGATTTTAAAATTGTATTTTAATTACATTAAGATTAGGATGTACTCGAAAGAAAATCAAATTAATTATATTAAATTTAATTCTAAATTAAAAACATATTTTAAATTAAATATTTCTTACCATTTTGATTTATTTTTTTTTTTTTTCAAATTAAAATTTAATTAAAAAAAAAAATAAACTCTTTCCTTCAAAAATATATAAATTTATATTCTAAAAATTGTAAGAAATGTGTCTTTCTATTTATTTTGTTGTCATAAAAAAAAAACATAAAACCTTTCAGTTTCCACAGAGATTTGAAACAATATTGGAATAATGGGAATAATGTTATATTAAGATTGATTCAATTTGTTTAATTGTAACCTAGGACGTATCTATGCAATAATTTAGGGCAACTTTTTATATATATACATACATACATATATATATATAATAAAATATATAAAATATAACAAAATAAGTGATTTCTATTATAGATCCTTGTTAATGAAGAAAAAACAAAATTAGGTCATGTTTATTTAGAAATGTTTTAAATTTTTGCCTTTGCCTATTCCATATCCTAATTTTTTTTTTTTTGTTTATTCTTTTGCCACATAAATGTGACAAGGAAATTACACAATTTTTCCTTTTCAGGCGTGTCTGTAAATGTCATAAGGTGGCATTATTCTTTCGATGTGTGTGAGATTCAAATCAACTCTCTCTCGGTGTTTACAGCGTATTTTTATAATATAATTATTATTAAAGTGGTAAAAATCAAATCCATATATGAAGTCGTTGCACTTTCTTTTTCTTTTTAATGGTATAATTCAGGATGGATTCTGGTATATTTAGATGTAGTCGAAAACGGATAACTGCAAAATCGATAAGTGGAAAAATTGCCTAAATCTAATTGCAACCTATTTTTAATCCCCGTGCCAATTTTTAATAATCTTCAAACAAATTTGTTTGGGTAACTGTAAAAGTTATAAGTGCAAATTTCTAATAACTGCGCAGAATTTTCAAACCTAAAACTAAAGTTTTCATTGAGTTAGTAACGGATAAATGCAAATCTTAATAAAATTCTTCAAGCATTTTTTTGCTAAGTTGAGAAAATTCCATCACTATTTAGATTTGAATAAATTTTTTAAGTGTCAACACTCAAAGAAAAAAGTTGAAATCAATTAAACATTGAAAACAAAAAAAATAGCTATTTACTTATTTTTGAAGCTCACAAGTCACAGTAGATACATACGCATATGTGTGTATACATTTTTTACATATTACAGATCCATAAATGCAAATATGTGCACTTACGCGTAAGTGGAAATTTTTGCACTTACGTATTATTGCAAATATCTCATAACTGAAAAAGTTTTATTTGCCTAGTTGATGTGCACTTATCCGTTTTCGACTATATGCATAATATTGTTTTAAACAAATTTATAAGAAAACGGTGATAAATCTTTCGATATTATTATTTTTTATAAGTACCTAATAATAGAGTTGAGTTTAGACGTTATGATATAAACATTTTATGAGTAACAAATTTTAAAAGATTTAAAATCTATAAGGAATACTTTTAACAGAGCTTCAGCCCATACTCTTCATTTTGACGTATCGTATCGTAGATTATAAATTTAAACAATGTAATTTATTAAAACATTTTAGTGAGCATATCTAAACATATATACATTCTAATGAGGGTTTTTTTTTTTGATAATCATAAAGCACACCATATAAGCTTGAGCCAAAGTATAGCAAAATAAAATTTATTACGTATCTTAATTTGAAGGCATGCTTAAAATTTTCTTAAAAATAAATAAGTCTTGTCGTAATTAATTTTTTTTTCTTCTTTTACACTATTCCTTTACACAGTTTTACACTTAACTCCCGTTTTCCACTATATTTTACATGACTCTTTTGGATAAAAGAAATGAAAAACTATGATATGATGTGACACATAGTGCAGATGGTTCTTTTGCTTTTAAAATTATGATATGGTGTGAGTGTACTTCATTTTTTATTTTCTTTCATACTTCATACCTTTTTCTAAAGTTTCTTGAGAATCTGATGCATATGATAGCCATTGTATAAAATGAAGCATTGATGGAATTAATGTATATAGATTTTATTTTTAATATTCATGAATATTCCACCGCACCACTAGAGGGGCCTCAAGTGCTCATGCCTACTATATGGAACTTCCGAAATGGTACTTTACTGGTTATATAGCAATTCGTTTGTTGTCAGAACTGCAAAAATGTGGAACCTATTATCATCCTCTGTGTTTTCAAAAGTTGACGATTTTTTGATTTACAATTTGAATAAATTAAAAATGAATTTTAACAGATATATCACTCAATTACCGGATTAATTTTTCACGTCCGTATTCCATCCAATTTAGTTTCAACTACTTTTTAGTATAAAGAAAACTAGAAATATGTACCTTGATTCTGATTATTAAATAAAAAATAAAAAAATAATAAATTTACCTTCTTTTCAAAATTTCTTGACTGAAAATACTAAAACTATGAATTAAAATTAGAACAAATTGGTAGTTTTTTTTTTGGTTCTGATAAAATATTTTTTAACATAATTAAAAGATAAAATAAAACAGATATTTCCTTTTAGTGCGTACAACTTTTCTGAACTTGGACTAAAATCATAACTAAAATTACTATTTTCTTATCTTATGAAAAAAATGTTTGATAAATTTTTTTGTAACTTTATTTATGAAAATTAATTTTTTTTTTTTTTTTATATTATTAATATTTTTATTTCTTGGCAATTGTTTCTTTGTGGTAAATTTAATTTTAGTTTCTTTTTTGTTAAATATTATTAATTATATATATATTTACATTTAATTAAACGATGAGTTTAAGCGAATCTAATACGGATTCAATTGGAATAGATGAGAATAATTCTTCAAAAATAAAAGAAGAACGATTATCAAGTATAATTGTAAAACCAGAACAAATTATCAAAAATGGTTCAATTAAAGATTATTTAAAAAATTATAGGCAATTACTATCTCTATTACCAGGTAAGATTAATTATAGTTTTAAGATTTAACTTTTTAATTTATAAATTGTGTGTTTTTTTTTTGGTGTGGGAAAAATTAAAGAATGAAAGTGATTTGTGTTTAAAGATTTTAAAATAAAAACGTAAATTTACAAAAAAAAAAAAAAAAAAGTTAAAGTTATCATTTTACCAACACAGATATAGAATTATAAAATAATATAAAGAGTAACAAAACAACTACTTAAAAATTTCATATGTTTTATATTCTTATATTATTTTTACTTTAGAGTGCCTTATCTATATATATAGCTATATAAAATCTAGACAATTTTTAATTTGCCGGGATATTTAAATATGGGCAGTAGTTTACCATTCAGTTAAACAGTTATATATTTAACAGGCTAAAAAATAACAACTTTTGGATTGAATCGGCAACTGAATTTCGGTAGTATAGCTTCAAATTGTGAGTTAAGGAAGCTACATAGGAATTCTACTAGACTTTTCGTGCTCTTTTTTCTGTGTATATTTTATGAATGGTATCCATAACATACGATCTGACACTCTGTATACTAATTATAAGAAGGAAAGATTAAATAGCTGAAACGTCCTTAATCTATTACTCTTAATCTATTTATCTATATTACTTAACTTGAAGTTTGGATGAGACCATTCAATTTCAATGATTTTTTCTAGGGACATCCTATGTATGTATATTTATAATACAGATTTTATACCAGAAATTTTTATATACGATCTGGTCTAATCGAATTGTTGTTTTACTATATTAGTTTTATAATTTTCTGGAAAATTTATATAATCTTTCTTTTAATTGTTTTTTAAATCCTTACTATTTAACATACATAGTATGTATATATTAATAATTCTTCAATTTAATGGAACTCTAGTATTGGAAAAAGTGTTGAATTTTGATTGGGAATTAATATATATAGCTATATATACTTAAATTTATGTTTTTTTTTTTAGGATTATGATGGTTTTCTTAAATTAATTTTTTTCTTTTTCTTTTTTTTTAAAGTATGTTTTCAGTTTTTTGCTATTGGTATGATGATATTTAAAGTCCAGTATATTTCAGCAGTTATTGTATATTTAAAATGGGAAGCTTATTTATTTCAAGTTGTTTTTTATATTGGAACTATAATTGGAACAATTCCAACTGCATTTCTATTAAAGAAAATCAAAAAAATTTTTATTTATGTAAGTAAAAATAATATTTATTATAATATAAGTGTGCAAGTATATGTGAATATAATCTAACTAAGAGTTAAATTTTTGGCTCACTGTACTTTAATACGGTATAAGATGTATAGTTTAAAATTTAAGTTAAACGTTTCAATCCCAAGTGCATGTAAAAGATAACTTATAATTAACTTAAATTTTGATTAATTGTCACGTACACTATTTAGGACCATAAGATAGATTCATACATGTATAATGTATATAGCATAAATCTTTTGTTAAAAAAAAAAAGTATCGGAACGTGTAAATAGATCGTAATAAAATATTTTCAGAAAACTTTTTACAAGGATGTTGGAACCGATTAAAAATTCTAGCGAAATGAATTCACTGGCCACTTTATTTTTTTTGAGAACTTTTATAGTAACTAAGCGTACTTGTCTATAGTATAAATGCGTGAAATATTTCAAAGGAAAGTATAGGACATCAATATAAGAAAATAGTTCTATCATAATTTATATAAAATCTTTTCAATTAATCAGTAACTACATTCATCATTAGCAGATAAGGCAGATATTAGCATCTAATTGTTTAAATACTTCTGGGTTATGTCAATCTACATAATTACTGCCCCTGATAGCTTCCATCATACTTGTGAGGCATTCTTATACACATATTTATAATTATGTATTTACGTTAGATATTAATTCAATTTTTTTTTTTTTTTTTAGATCTTAAGTTCGCTGGCTTGCGCATCAAGTTGTATATTATATTTTGATGGAGTAAATTTTACTTATTATCATATAATAAGTAGTTTTTTAACTGGTTTATCATTTGGTATAGTATTTTTAACATTTTTAGCACATTCAGCTGAAATTTCAATAAAACATTTTCGTGGTTTTAATATTGGTATAATTTTAATAACAATTGATATTGGTATATATTTTGGTGCATTAATTCATTTAAAAACAATTGAAAATAATATATTAATTGAATTTCAAATAATTGGTATTATACAATTTTTATGTGGTTTAATATCATTATTAATATTATATTTTATATGTATTGAATCACCATTTTATTTATGGGATCATGATCAAAAATATGCATCAAAACAATCATTATTAAAATTACGTAATGAATTAAAATCAACAATTAAAATAAAAAATGAATTAAATGATATTAGGGCAACAATATTAATACAACCGGCAATATTTAGTATTGTAAAAAAAGAAGATATATTTCCATTAATGAAAATATTATTATTTCGTTTTGGTTATATATTGGCAACAGCATTACCAATTAATATAAAATTAATAAATATAATAAATATTTATTTTAATAATAATAATAATATTAATATTGAATGGCATTTAATATTTTTACCAAAAATTTTAATAAATATATTAATAATATTTAATATAGAAAAAATTGGTAGAAAATTATTTTTAATATTATCATATGGTTTTTGTGGTTTAATATTAATTACAATACAAATAATTTCAATTAATTATAATGATATATATAATTTTAATGAAAAACCATTAACATTAATGTCATCATTTATATTAACAATATTATTAATATTATTAATATTATATCAAATGAGTTTAGGTTTAGGTTATAATACAATAACATGTATTTATATGAGTGAAGGTTTTTTTTATAATCGTAAAAATTATTTAAATTCATTTATAATTATAATTGAAAATTTAATACATATATTAATAATAATATTTATTAATTATAATGATAATTTACAAAATATATATGTATGGATTGTTGGTTTTTTACAATTATGGATTGGTGGTATTGCAATTAAATTTGCTCCAGAAACAAAAAATACAATATTATTGGAAGTAAAAAATTTATTTAATTATAAAAAATAATTAAATATAAAAATTAATTTATAGTATGTACTTATATATTTTTTTAATTAAAAATTACTTCTGTTTAAATATATATATTATTATATTATTATATATTAATAAAAATATATATTATATTAATAAAATTTTTTTTAAGTATATGTATTGTGTATTAATTTAATTTTATATATCGTATAAGTGTAATGATTTCCTAAAATTATGATGATGCATCATTTCGATTCGATAAGGTATTGATAAGTTGGTTCATGGTTGTATCATTAATTAATACAAACAATTTTAAACTATTTAACGGCCATCTTAATATTATTCGGATCGGATTTTAAATAATATTTAACAAAGTTAAAATTAATTAAAGTAATTTCTTTATCTTACATATATTTTTAAGTCTGAAAAATTAAACTTGAATATTTTTTGTGCGCATCTTTTTCATTCAAAATAATAATAGAATCAAAAAGAAAATGTATTTTTTTATTAGAAAATTTACATAATAATGTATTTATAAAAATCAACAATTAATAAGTAAATTTTTGAAAAAGTATAACACTTAAATAAGTGCATATAAGAATCCTTAAATTTTTTACTTTTATTTGAAGTGGGTCTGATCAACATCTCATCTACTATACCCTAGTGCATATAGTTGTTGCTATGTCTTAGGTATTCTATGGCACTCTAAGCTAAGCATTGATCTATTTTTTTTTTAATAGCGACCACATCTAATTTGTGTAATTTTGCAGAATAAAAATTAAACAAAAATAATGAACATTTACAAATGGTCCAGAGCGAGCGTTTGACTTTAAAGAGCTCTAACGGTACTCTTAAAATTTTATGTACATTCTTCAATAACGGTACATATTTCGAAAGTATTGTTAGAACTATTTAAACGTATAAACCTATAAAAAACCCTTAAGGCGGTATATATTATATCTTAAGTACTGCAATTCACATAATAATGTATTTGTAAAAATCAAAATTGTTTTATTTAAATGGAGGATGGTATTACAATTATTTTTCATTTCATATTGCGATAAGTAATTTTTTTTTTTTTTTTCAAATAATATTAAATAGTATTTTAAATAAAAATTTTAATTTTTGAGTTGATTATTTTTTTCCTTTATATTAACAAACAATAATAATAATCAGATAAATTTTTACATTATTTTAAAACTTGAATTAAGTTACGTTATGTTGAAATTTCTGCTTCCAAAAAAAATTTTTTAAATTGAATATTTAATAAACTCCTATTCGCTCTTAATTGTTTTTATATTTATTTTTAAATAATTAATAACTATTTAGTATAATAATTAATTAAACTTTTTTAACTGCCAAAAAAAAATTTTCCATTTTGTACCTAAATGTTTTTCCTAATTATTTAAAGAAAAAATTGTAAAAAAATTGAGAAGAAAATTTTATTTTGAATTTTAACTTTTTTAGTACATATAAGGTTTGTGTATTCGATAAAATTTACCAAAAATTTGCATATTTAAAAAAACTAAAATAATAAGTTCAAACTGTTATACAAAAGTTTCATTTCAACTTTGGAAATATCGCATTGACTTAAAAAGATTTATTTTAAGATTTTAAGTTTTCTTTAAAGTTTTTTTTTTTCAACAGAGGTAGTAGCAGTAGGAACCTTAAAAAAATTAAGTAAATAAGTAAATTAAGAAAATCATTGACCCCATAATGTGATGATTTAAAATAAATAATGTGTGTTTTTTTTTTTTAATATAGAGCGCCGTGGTATGAAAGAGATCAAATACTTTAATTATTTATGAAAATCAAATAATTTAAACCGAGACTCACATCAATTTATTTTATTTATTTATTTTATTTAGTTTATTTAGGTCTTGTTTAAACATATGGTTTGAAAAGAATATTAATGTAATTTTAATAATGTTTTAATTTTCTTATAATTAAATTATAAAAATAAAAATTATTATATTAAAAGAAACAACGATAGGTTCACATTCGAAAAGAAAAGAACGTTCCACTTTATAAAAGTAAATATAAACAAACAAATAAACGTAAACAGAAAAACCGGTTAAAAGTAATGTGTAAATGTATAGAAATTCTTAGCATCAATAATATTATATTGTTTTTAATTAATTATAAATAGTAGTTTTCCATAAAATAGTTTTTACGCCATTTTTTTACCATATAAAAACAAAGTTCACTTGATAAAAGCCAGCCAATAAAAAATTGAAGTTGAAAACCATTGGCTGTACAAAAAATTTGGTCTTTAATATAATTCTGTAAAAGTTATATATCTAGGCAATAAAAACAAATTCAAATTTAATACACGTAGATTGTATAAAAAAAAAAGTAGTTGTTTTGCTACACCTACACGTACACATGAAAAGGAAATTTGGTTGATTTCTTCATCACATTGTATGTGGTGGGGAAAACCAAAATAAATAAATAAATGAATAAATAAATAAAAAATTAAAGAATAAAGTTTAAACCAGTTCAGATTACATACTCGTATTGAAGCTACCCTTATAATGTTTATTTTATAATTAAGTATATCAGTAACAAAGGTTTGTCTTTTAAAAGGTAATTTAACTATAAATTATTTATTCAATTATTTTCCACATATTTTGTTATCACATTTGTTAAAAAAAAAAAATTTGAATAAAAATGTGCTTGTTAGTATCATTTTGTCGTTGCATTAATCAATTTGAAAAATTTTGAAGTTCTTTTAATTGCTTAAGTCTTTAAAATTAATCTGTTTATTCTACTATTCTGACTACTTTGTGAGAAAGAGTTTAATGACTTACCGAACACCATTAGGCAAAAAAAAAATTATAAAGTGTAAATTTAGCACGAGATTCACAAGATTTTTGAAAATAAGTATGAGATAAATATTTTGAGAATTTTCCATTTTAAAACATCCGAAATCTTGGCATATTTATATTTTTATTTAAAAGTTTTCTTTTTTGCTCTGTTTGTTCTTCTTTGCGAGAGTCAGTAGAAAACTTCAAGAGTCACCCAGAGAAATTGCATGTAATTAATTCGAATAGTATTGAACTCAACACTATCTGCCCTTTTCAAACAATAAATCAACAAAAACCTGCCCCTGTCCCTTGAATTAACTTTTGTCAGCCTTTTTTTTAAAATAAAACTTTAGGTTGGGAAGTTTAATAGAAATATACTGTTTGGTTTAAGGGAAGGATTATATGGTAAGGGATAATGTGCGATCATTATGTAGGAATGATTCTTGGAAAAGGGATTTAGGAAAATTTAAAATAATGTAGGATGGGTATGAAAATTTGACGGGATTGATTGAATACAAAATTTAAAACTTAAAAGAAGACTGGAAATTTTAAAACTTAAATATTATACTATTTATATTTTAACCATATAGTATACAAAACGCTTTTTATTAAACTTTTGGAGAAAAAGTGCTCTTTTAAAAACCCTTGATTAAGTAAATAAAGTAATTTTATTAAGATATTTTTTAAGAGAAGAATTTATGTAATTTATATAGACTGTTAAACAATTATTCAGTATCTGGAAAAGGAATTTAAGATAATTACTAAAAAAAAAAAACTGTTCTTTTTTTATTGTCTTTTTTGGTTTTTTTTTTTTTTAATTATGTCATTGCTGACACGCTATACTATTACTATAATCAACTTAGACTTTCTAATTTCGGTAATTTTTCTTATAATATAAATATTTTAGATTTTATCAACTTTAATATTTGCAATATGTACAAAATGTATATATATATTAACATGTATGATATTGTAATCCTTTATTTGTTAAATAAAAAAGGAATTTTTTTTTATGTAGGCAATTTGCTAAAAGAAAGCTTTTACTAAAATTAATTTTTTTTATATATTTAGAGGAAAAAAGAAGGGATAATAAAATTATCTCTCTAAAGACATAAAAACTAATAAAAATATATTTTTTTTAATTTTCAATTGAAGTTTTTTTTTTTTTTTAAATTTAAACAATTTTTTATAGTTTCAATATTATAAGTATATTCCAAACTAAAGGAATCCTTTCCATATTTTTAGAGAAATTAAGCGATTGTATTTGAGATAATATATGTATTTAATATATGTATGTATATATATATATATTTCAGATCAATAAAATGACAAATTAAATTATATTTATATTATATATTTGTTCCAGGGTCTATGTTTGTTTTTTAATAATTCAGAAAGGAATAAAAACTAAAAAATTATTTTTTTATCTATTTTTTATTGTATCTTTGACAGGAATATATTCACATTATAATTTTTTCAGTAATAAACTTTGTTTTTGGACTAAAAAAATGGTAAATTAAGCATAATGAACTTAAATTTGTGAAAGTAAATTTAATCCAAATTCTTGATTGCCAATATATAGCTATCGGGGGTTATGTCAAACAAACACATATTTAAAGCATACAAATGTTCCGAAATAAATCTTTCCATAACATGATAAGCGATAAAGTACGTATGAAATTTTGATTTTTGTAGGGATCTAGAGTTTTTTAGTGTGAAGAAAGAAATAAAAAAATATATGTACTAAAACATAAAATCCATTTAGAAGGGCATATAAATTTAGAAGTATCAAAACACATAGATTCCGAAAATACCAATAAAAGGCTTAAAAGAACTAAATCAACTAAATTTAGTGATAAATGCAGATCACTTTCATGAAGGTCTTCAACTTCAAACTAGATATATAAGCAGGTTCGGATTAAAACCCATAGATGCCCTAAGCACTTAAAATAAAAAAAACAACAACATTTCACATTTAGCCATCGTGAATTCACTCTTGAAATTTAGCGATGTAAAATTATTGACACTAATCGTTTAAATGTCGTCTAAATAAAAAAACATACCAGATTTTGCGAAAATTTCCATGTATGTATTTTTATTTGTATGAATATGTATAGACATTTTAATACAATAGCAATATTTTTCCAATAGCAAACGCGTTTTCCGATATCACAGTCTAAAAAGTCCGCGCATCCTGGTAATCAGAAGTCGGAGTACAAGAGTACAAGAATACTATAGCGTTGTTTACAATAGGCTAAAGTCAGTGTACGATTCAATAATCTGAGTAAAATTTATTTGTATGAAATTGAAACATTTTGTCATTGCAAAATTTCTATGATACACCAATTATCCTGTTTATGATGCGCTAAACAAGTGCTTAGTTAGGTTAATCCAGCCCTGTCTATAAGAGTAAACGTAAAATAAATGATGGTTAGTCTTTAAGATTATAGTTTTAATAATTTAAGACGGGGTTGGTATTTTTAGGGAGGTGAAGTCTTACATAATTGTGTTGCGTATACAGTATCTTTTGATGATTCTTACAATCCTTACACATACAAAACAAACAAATAAGAATTACAATATTCTCATTCAATTTTTATAATCTGGTTGTACTCCTTATAGGCATACCTGGTCTTATCTGCTACAGATAAGCCTAAATAATTTTTTTCAGTTTTGGAACAAAATTTCTCATTCTCAGAACATAATATAAGGCCAGCTACTTAAAGCACTTGATGTACCCATTTATATAAAACCAATATTTATTACCATAGCACTATTTTCCTTTTACAAGGAAGTTTATATTATATGGCAATAAAAATATGACAATTTTTCAAATATAAAATTTTATTGAATAAAAATATTTCATTCGTATAAAAACTTAATTTGCTATTAATATTTTAAGTTTTATTATAAAAAAAAAAAAAAAAATCCGAAAAATCCCTGCAGTATTAAAAAACAAAAATAGAATGAATTATAATAAAAAAAATATTTAATTAGATATTTTTTGATTATTTATTTTGTAGACAACATAATAAAAATATTATTTAATTTAATATATATGTACGTATATAAATACAATATTAATAATAAGCAAAAAAAAAAAAAAGAAAATCAAATCAATTTTTCCTTTATAGTGTATTTGTGTATCCTTATTTAATTTTTTCAGCTTAATCTGCATCATATGGGGGATGTTTATATGTACATTGTAAGATAAATGTCCACAATTGTTATATTTATATACAATTGATTTTGTTTTTTTTTTTTTTACAAATGATTGTAAGCTTATATTTTAATTTTTTTTTTTTTTGATAATAATTATATATAAAAGATATTTATACTCTTAAAGCGTCTTGTCTATGAAATTAATGAAAATAAATTGAATCAAAATTATTAGACAAATTTGTAAAACGAGGGAATAATAAAACATCTGAGGTTTATCAGATGAAGTAAAAAATTTCAATGTCATTTTTTGATAATTGAAAAAATTAGATTTTATAATAATCGGAAAGATTTCTGTATGTAATAAGATACACCTATATCAAGATTGACAATTATTATAATATGCGCAGTATAATAAATATTAATAATATAGAAAAATAGACTTGCTTCTTGGCAAATATATCATATGAGAAATATCGCTGCTCAATGAGGTTTTTCTTTTTATAAAAAAAAAAAATCTGATGAAACTAATTTAGCTTATGCCATACCAGTTTAGAGTTGTGCCATAATAGAAGTAATATTAAAATTGTTCAATAGAGTAAAATAAGGTACTAAAGTAAAATAAAGTACTAATACTAAATTACCTGGTCCTATTAAAATAATGAAGCATTTAAATACCAATATGTATGAAGAATATTATTAAAAAGTATACTATCAAAAATTGCACAACATGAAAATATTGAAATATCTATAGTATAAATTCGGGAAAATGATGATGGAGCATTCAGATGGCAATCAGACTACTAGATTTAGCACAGTGATAATCAAATAAACGATTTTATTGATAGGCACATAATACTGAATGAATATCTTACAAAATATTTATTATTAATAAATTGCTGGGGTCTCGGTGGCCTATTGGTTAAGAGCGTACAACGTTGTAAACACCGAGGGAGTCTGGGTTTGAAATCCCACCATCCCACACACATCGTAAGAATTTTGAGAGGCTGTGTCGTAAGAGAGAGAGAGAGGGGCTGTGTAATTTCCTGTTTACATTTATGTGGCAGAGAAATGCACTAAAAAAAAATAAATAAATAAATAAATTGCTAAATAAGGTTGTATTACCTTTGAATTGTAATAATAATAAAAAAAACATAACAAAAAAAAAATTGATAAAAACAAATCTCAATCTTCATTAAAAAAAAAAAACAATTTCTTCTTTTCCAAATGTTTTTAATAAATTTGTATTGATGTATGGTTCCCAGCTTTAAAGCAATGCATCATATTAAAACAATGCTAAAATTCTTTAAAAGTTTTAGTTCAATTTGTTTACAAAAAATGTAAATTAGCCGAAATAATGTCCCATGTTCGTTCTAAATAACTAGTTTTAATGTTACAGATTAAAAAAAATAGTTCTAAAAATATGTAAGTACTAGACATTTTACTACCTTATAAATATATTTGCTAAAAGCATTATTTATTAGCAATGTTTCAATAAATTTAATTAAAATAAAAATAATAGACCTATATATTTCCTATACCCTACTCAGATTTTGATATTATATTAACCACTTAACTTATCTATACTAGTCTAGTCATTTAATTGACTTCGATTTTAATTTTCGTTTAGAATTTGTATATTAATATTTTTTAAGTGCTTATATTTTAATACATGTTTACAACTATTATTGTTTGTATAAAGCTCAGTCCTGGATTTAAGAATAGGTACACTAGGCACCTGCCTAGAGCGGCAAAAAATTTGCATATACTAAATAAGGAAAATTCAAATTTTCAAAAATAAATTAATTTCTTTATATTCTAGGAAATTTTTTTATTCTCTATATGTAAAAATTAATAATATAGAAAAAAATTGTATTTCATATTCATCGTTTTGTATGCATATACGTCAGTGTTCTCAATTTACTGCAATAGAGGTAGATCTACTCCACTTTTCAATAAATTTTCTTTTTTTTTTTTACTATGCTACTCCTTTTTTAACCAAAATCACTCCAATTCCAATATTACAATGATATCAACAATTTCACTGTTATAAAAATATAAAAATTTTGAAAAGGTGAAAAGGTGACAAGGTGAAAAGGTGTTGTATTTGTTTTTAAAACTTGAAAAATTTTAAATAAACATTCAATACAAAAAACGATATTTTGCCTTTGAATTTGAACAATTTTTTATGTCAAAAAAAATATAATAACGTGTTTCGAAATGTGGAAATCCTATTTAGAATTTATCTGTCATTAGCAGTAACAAATTGTTCCTCTGAAAGATAATTTTCTTGTTTAAAAATACTAAAACTTATATTCGTTCACAAATGACAGAGGTCAAATTGAATGACGTTTCAATTATGCACATTGAACACGACGTGTTAGAAAAAATTAAATTTGAAGGCATAATTAATAGGGCTTAGGGGCGGCACATTGTTAAATCCGCCACTGATAAAACTATTGCTGACTTATAGTCAGAAATAAATCAATTTAAATGTGCTTTAAATAATTTGTTTTGTTGAAAAAAAAAACTGTGTTTTAAAAATCAATTTTAAAATAGCATTCTGCTTCCTTTGCAGAATATTTATATTACTTTTAGCGGTATTTTTCCATACTGAAAAGCCGTAAAGTTTAGAATGCTTCTAAAAATCGATTTAAATAATAATAATTTGTTTTCTTCTATTAACTTTGATTTTTTATTGATTAAGCTGTATATTATCCGGATATATTTATTAGTTTTTTCCACACTTTTGAGAATGTGTGATTAGAAGGATATCTTTTTGTCTAGAAAAATTCCCAGATATTTGATGTGATTATTTTCTCATACTATTTCTTTATTCTTTAAATTTAAATTTCTGTTTAGTAAAAAATTTAATTTTCTTTTTTTTTTGTAAAGAAAATTGCTTTGGTTTTTTCATTATTTACTTTAATGTTCCATTTAAGATAAAAATCTTGAATGAATTTAAAACTGGCCTCAAGATTTTTTATTATATCTTGTGGCATTTTAGAAGATGTTAATATCACAGTGTCGTGTGCAAATAATCCTATCTTGCAATTTTCAGGCTTAAGGATATCTGAAATAAAAATGTTATGTAGAATCGATGATAAGGATGAATCTTGAGAAACGACCAGCGTAACATTTTTTCTTTAAGATATAGTCGAGCTAATTTTAACCAAAAATTTTGTATTTTTGACGAAATTGTAGATAGTTTTAGTTAAATAAAGTGGAAAATGGAATTTAATTAATTAATTAATTTTTGTATAATTGCATCGTGCCACACAGAGTCAAAAGCTTTTTCTATATCTAATGGTATCATACCTATAGATTTTTTATATTTTAATTTATTTAATTAAGTATGAAGATAGTTATTCTACACAGTTGATGAGAGGTAGAATGTCCCGTTCTGAAGCCGAATTGTTTATTAGAAGTAATATTACTTTCATTTAAAAACATAATTATTCTATTTTTAATTACATGTCTACTGTTTCAAATATTTTCTCAACGGTTTTTAGGAGACTTATTGGGTGATAAGAAGCACTATTTTTAGAAATATTTTTTACCGGCTTTGGTATGCCTATAACTGTAGCTATTCTTTTAATGTATCAGGAAAATAGCTCAGTTGTAAACATTAATTATATAATTTGCATAAAATATCTATTAGTACTATATTTGGAATATTATTTTCAATATTTAATTTCAAGATTTAATTTTACTTTATTAATTTTTCGGTCTTTCCATATATTCTTGTATAGGGTCTTTCAAATTGAGTTTTCAAAAGTCGGCGTCTGTGTAACACACTTCAAACATTGAACGCACCCATATTATATATCGTTTTGACAGTTGAAGGTTTGCTATTTATAAAATGGAGTCGTATACATTACAACAACGTGTTGAAATTATTAAATTATTTTATGAAAATGGTCGTTCTGTAAGAAATGTATTTCGCAAATTGCGCGATAAGATGTGTACAAATAAAAAAAAAATTTTTTTTTTCTGTTTTGTAATTTTGTACAATAGCTTCAGTCCTGTAATCAATAGCTAAGTACAATTAATGATTCCAGAAACTGAAGCTTAATGAAATATCAAAAATAATTGACTTACTGGATATCCTATAGTCTTCGTTAAATTATTCAAAACGAAAGAAAAAAATTTGTACTTTTTACTTTTGTCTAATTGAATATTTCAGTTAATTTAAGTCGTTTATTTTCTTTAAAATATCAAAAAAAAAAAAAAAAGTTTAGTAAAAATTTATTTCTTAAATTTCAAATTTTTTTGTATAAAATCAATAATTTTTGCACTTTATTTGTGTCCTGTTACATATTATATTATAATATGTTTTGTTCTTTGCTCTTTTGTTATCCTGTTTAAATTGTTTTGTGTATTTAAGGAATGTGAAAACAAAAAAAAATATATATTTTTATTTTTTTTATAGTCTACGCATTTTTTTTTAACTTAAAACAAGAAATGAAAAATATGAAATGAAATAAAGGAAAAAACAAAAAATGATTTTTGACTTTTTGCTTTAATTTATTCCCGCGTGTCATATTAAATTTTTTACCATTTTTCATTTATTCAAATCGTTTTTTTTTTTTTTTTTGGGAAAATGGTAACTATATAAAAAGGAGTAAAAACAAAGAGAATTTTGGGAATTTTTAAAATTATTAAATAAAAAAAAAAAAATTTACTGTAAATGTTTCTTAGAATTTTTTTTTTTTCCGGAAAATGTTTTAAATTTGATGTCACTAGAAAGAAAAATTATAGTATTAAAATAAAAGTAATTTATTTTATTGTTTTTAATTTTATTTTAAATTTATTGATATGGTCATATTTATTATAGTCATATATAATATAGTGACATTATGATTTTCTCATACAGTACAGAATTTTTCAATATTTTTAAACATATAAAAAAAAATTTACATAACATATAAAAGAAAATTTAACTATTATTTTATGATCACAATTTTCTCTACAATTAAATTTCCATTGAAAATAATTTACTGTCGGGAAACAAAAAACTTTATATTATCAAACTAAATATAACAAAATAACAAAATAAATTGTTAATAACTTTTAGCTCATGTAGGTGTTTAATTTAGAAAATGTCCTTTGACTTTGCCTTTGTGTTTTTTTGTTAAAAGCCGGAAAATAATCGGTTTTATTCTATTTAAAAAAAAAAAAATTTTTACTATTACAAAAATTTATTTAACTTTTAACAAAAATTTATTTATAATACATGTAATTAAAATGTATTAAATCTACTTTTAAACTTTTTTTTAATTAAAGAATATAAATTAATATAAATGTTAATTTACGTTCAACGAGGTTCTTTTGGGTATAGTATATTAAACTTTATATAATTAAAATCTTTAAAACCCTTAAAAGCAAATTTTTTGGATGAATCTTTAAAACAAATGTACATTTTGGTTTTCGGAATAACGATATAAGACGATAATAACGAAGGAATGCTTGAAAAATTTAGGAATTGTATATGGGGGAAGACGAAATTTATAGGGTCATTTTAAACCCTAACTCAATTTCCAAATAATCTTTTCCACAATACTTATTCTCAAACCCAAACTGTACATTATGTTATGTATTAAAGGATCCTACCTTAAGTTTAGATTTTAATGTGGGGGGGGGGGGCGATTTACTTAGTAACTTAGTTCAACACTACCCAGAGCAACATTGTGCACTTCCTATGAGTTACTCTCAATGTTTTCCACAGTCCCTCGTAAAAAATTAATATTTAAAAAAAAATGTCTTCAACTTTATTATGTCGTATATATACATGTAAAATGTGAACTGCCGACTTTAAAAAACACATGTAATTAACTGTCTTTATCATCTTAATAGTTCTATAGTGTAGGAATAATCATCTCATGCATTCCTTATTTCTCATTGATCGAACTTTAAGTGTCGGCTTTAGTTTTTTTAAATCTTATTTCTGAGTGAATTTAATGGAGTAAATTTAATGTTTATACAAAAAGCTTATATTTATGATGATAACTAAATATGATAAATAAATTTAAGAAATAAGAAATCATGTCTGTTTAAACACTCCTATTATCAGGAGTCGATTCTTCTAAATTTGACTTTTAAAGCAAGATTTTCTGTTTTTGTGGTTTTATTTTATTTCTTTAAAGTTTTCTCATGTCCATGTCCAATTTTGTTCATATTATACTATTGTTTTTGTTGGCTGTCTTAATTTTCTCTTAAGAACTTTTATAATTAGGATTTTGCACCCACATGATTTATGTTTTTTTTTTTTATGGTGTTTTCAAAGTCATACAAAATTAATTAATTTTTTGTTCAGTTAATTTTTTTTGTTAATGGTATATTTTAAAATTTCTTTAATATGGTTGATTTGTATTCAGTGATGTTCAAGTTCATCAGTTTCGCATCGCAACATTTTTATTTCTGATACATATTTCTTTAATATTTATGATGGTTTTTCCTGGAAATGTATGATTTAAATCTGAGTGAAATCAATTAAATATAACCAATAGAATGGAAACATATTTTTAAAAGAAATATATTTGAAGTGCAGTACTATAACTGCAAATTTTGAATTCATTTCTTTCAGTATTCCTTTTTAATAACATAAAACTTTTTTAATGTTTGAAGCATTAAGTTTAGGCTTCCTGTACTTAGTTTTTTAAATATGTACATTGAATAGACCAAATGGAAACAGAAGTTCAATATACATCAAGAAATTGTTATTTATATATCACAGTTTTTTTTTTTTTACAAAGTATTAGTATTTTTTTAATAAATAGGTAATAAAAAAATAATATAAACAAGGCAGTATGCAAACCCAAAGTGTTTTAAAGATGCACATTTTTACATTTTTAAAAAGACAATAAAAAGGATTTTACAAAAATGACTTCTTTTGCATTAAAATCATTAAAAATTAAGAGATACTTTCTTCAGGTTTAAGGACATCCTATATATAATTATAAAAAGTTGTTATATATGTAAACATTGGGCATTTAATTTTGATGTATTATTTACAAAAAAATATGCGCAGTTGTCTAGTCTAAAAATAGAGAATTTTGAATTTTTAATCCTATAATAGCTCTTAAACAGCCAGAAGTGTAAAAATTCTGAAGCGACTTATGATAATTTTTAAAGTCTCCCTTTTTTCAAAATTTCAAGGTTCTGACGAAAGGGTTTTAAAGATACTGGGAGTGATTTTGCGTTGTTTTTACATAATAGTAAATTTAGATACTAAATTGTAAAAAATTAAATATATTTTATAAATAATTTATATAGCTTAAAAAATTTTCAGTAGTTTAACGTTTCTAGATTAAAACAGAACTTCAGATATAAATATTTGAAAATAGGTAATTTTCCAACTTTGAGAAACTGTAGCTCCATAATGAAACTATATAAAAAATCTTGTACAAGATTAAATTTTTCCATCGTTAAAATTTTATTGCATTTATTCTATTTATTATATTTTTCATTGTTTACTTTTATTTCATATATTTTAAACGATTTAGAAGTTTTCTAAATAGATGATGGACGGACGGACAAACTGCAATTAATAAACAAATTTTTAAATTTGTTTTTCTGGAAAACATACGAACAACTAAATTTTTGCTAGTTTTATTAAATAAAAAACATTTTATATATTTACGTTAAAACTTAAATATTTATCTATAAGATAACATTTCAAATCCGCTATGCAAACTCCTACACTTATAACCTTTTGTTTTGATGGATATCATTATTACACTCATAACACTAAAATTTGAAAAAATTCTGTGGGAATAACAATTTAAAAGAATATAAAAAAAAATTTTTTTTTTATAAATATATTTTTTAAATTATACTCTTATAGCGACCTTCTATTTATTTATTCATTTATCTAACTATCACCTTCTATCTTTCTTCTATCTTAAATGTTTCCATGTTTTTTTTTTGTTTTGAAAACACTTTTATATTGAAAAAAAAGAACATATTTACCGACCGCATACATGTATGTATAAAGTAGGTATTGTTTTCATACCAAAAATTTTGTACCCTCCATTTTTGCTAATATCCATTACTCCGATAGCGTAGAAAGCTGAAAAAAGTATTTTAAATTGATGGCTGTGTGTGTGGGTATATCTGTGGGTAAGTGTACAACCTAAACGACCGAACGGAATTATTTGCTTTGCTCGGATTGATAAGCTTTCGGAGCAAATTGGACCACCGAACAAAGTGGTAGTTTACTGGTGTAATTTTTAAGTTGTTTTGACAAATATTTCATATAACAGGAGAATATCATGAGGAAAATTATTAAGGAAACGTTGTTACACAAGTAAAACTCTAGAGGACTTATGACTTCGGGACGTTTGTCATATCGCCATAAATTATTATGTAATAAATCTATAAAATATCGCACTATGTTTTTCGTGTAATAGCGGTCGGTTCTGTGGTGTAGATAGCTGATTTGATTTTCATCTACTCTTTAAAAGCCTTAAAGATTTTAATATTATAAAAAAGTATAAGGTGGGTATTTGATATATATCAGTTTTATTTGTTGGTATATTTGAAACTCAACTGTTATATTTAAGGATAATTTAACTTTTACTATGAAAATTATATATGTTACATACATACATACAATTTTTAATACAAACTATAAACATTAAAGGTTTTTAAAAAGATTTTTTTTCGTATGTTTGCCCTAAATACTTTTTATTTACAAACATTTTGGATTATAAAAAAGTCTTTATATTTGTTTTGTAATATAATGTTTAAAAAAATTCGCCATTGGAAATTTATTTTTTAATATATAATAGTGGAACTTATATAATTTGCCACGAGCGTTTAATTTAAAGGTTTTTTTTTGTTTTTTTAGTTGTAAAAGTCTTTAAAATAATAAAAAAATGTAAAAAAAAATTTAAATAGTTTTTTTTTTATAAAAGAAAATAATTTAAATTTTGAAACCATTGATTTGAAAATTTCATGAAAAATTTTCAAAAAAAAAAAATTAAAATTAATTAGGAACAATAGATAATAATTAATAATTCTGTTCTACTTTTAAATTGGTTCTAAAGGACTTTAAAGTATTGTTTAGTTAGGAATAAGATATTAAACAAGTCTAACATTAATTTTTAGCACATTTTTCAAGAAAATTTTTGAAAAATTTGCCTATTAGTTTACTCCTGTTCGTCTGTCCGTTCATCCGTCTGTTTATTAAACTTTCTATTTAAAAATTACCCAACAGACAGAACATTTTTTTTAACCTTTATAAATCAATATCAAAATTATACAATTTTTTGCAATTTAGTTTTTACATTTACCATTATGTAAAGACAAAATATTGAAAAATTTTAGTTACTTGATAACACTGGCATACTTTTAGTGAAAACCTAAAAATTTTGGTATAAGAAAAATCTCTCAGAATTAACATAGGTTACATCAAATATTTTATTTGTAGACTCCTCTGTTTAAGAGCTGTTATAGGGGTAAAAAATTTAAATTTTTAGACACCTGTTTACCACACAGGATCCTATACAAATTTTTTCAAAATAAAATGTTGAGGATTTTGTTTTTACAAGACATTAGAAGTTTTTTTTTTAAATTATGTAATTGAAGTAAATGTCATTTTATTTTTCAGATTTTTTCTTATATACAAAATTCGAAACAAAACTTACAAATTTTGGTGGAAGTCAGACTGTTAGTATTGCATTTTGAAAAATTTTAAATTTTTGTACGCTTTTAAAAACCTTATTGGTTTTTATTCTAACTCGTTTTTAATATTGTTTATTGTTCATGGGACCTACCCATGATTTTATTTTATTGCTCTATTTTTAATGGTGTAGAAGTTTAAAGGATGAACGAACGGACAAACAAAAACGAATAACCAAACAAATTTTTCTAAAATGTTTTTTTATTATTAATTTAATTTAAAGAAAAGCCTAATTATTCGATAATTTTTAAGAAATATTAGATAAATTAATATATCTTAAGAAATATTTGAATTATTTCGGTTTCATAGGTTTTATGATATCTACAGTGTATTGTAGGTTTTCTTAATTATTAACTCATTTTTTATTTAAATGCTATGATACAAAAGAAGAAAATAAAGATTTTTATAGTGTACTATATGCATATTGATATTAAATACAAATTTTCATATATTATTTAATTTTACATTATACATTTTATTTATATTACATAAATCATATAGCTAGTTTTAAGCTTTAAGAATAAAATTTTTTAAATAGATTAGTTTTAGGATAATTAAATAAATAATTAAAAAGTTTACATATCTATATGAATGGTAGGAAATAATTTATCATGTCTTTATAAGGTGGAAATACAAAAAAAAAAACAAAAAAAAACTAAAAAAAACTAAATAAAAAAATATTTAGAAAGTTTTTTTTATAACAAATTTTTCAAATTTTATTTTCGACCAATTTAGCCTAAAGTTATGCAGTTGTATATAATATATTTTATTTTTACTAGTTTTGTTTTTTTCCCTGCAACCGCAGTATTGCGGTGCAGAATAAAAAAAAAAAACAAAATATTGAAACGATAAACTTTTTATAAATATTAATTTTATTTTCTGTCAGTATATAAAAACTAAAATAAGTTTATAATTGAAAATTCATGTAAAAAATTTTGAGACATGAGAAAATCCACAGAAATCGTTTATATTATGGTAAAAAAATTTTTTTTTATTAGGTGGCAATGTATATATTATGTAATATTTTATCAATTTTATTGAGACAATTTTTTTGGTAACATTCCAAAGCCCTTGAACTATTTGAAAACATTTCTTTAAAGCATTTAAGAGAAAAAAAAAAAAGGTTCAGGTTCTATAATGTTTTAGTTTTATTCCTTATATTCTGATTGAAGATATGTAAAAGATTTAGTTTAAAATTTTGTGAAAAGTTTATAATATTTTTTTTTTTGCCATGCTATCCATAACTTTTAGATAAGTTTTCTTAATTAAGAGTGAGTTAAAAACTTTTTTATTTTTAAGGATTTTAAAATTAAAACAAATATTATAAGTTTATAAGATAATTAATATCTTTTCTATTCATATTTATGTCGTTTTGTGATCTTATAAATTAACAATTAAAACATTTGACATACCAAAAATGGTATGAAGCAATTTTGTCATCCTAATTTGTGTTAGAAAGTTTGTATTTAAAAAAAAAAGTTTACATTAAGAGCAAAACCACAGAAATTCCAAAAATATTAAATCAGAGATTGCTATAACTTTAATATACAATTATGATAAAAATGAAAAATTGATTATTTTGGGCAAAAATCCTCTGTGCCAGAACATCTTTCAAATCTTTCACAACTAATTTTTTTTCCTTACTCGTCTTGGGAGTAGAGCACAGGGCCTTCACTAGACATTTCCATCGAACTCTATTAGGTGCTGTTGTTTTTACACTCTTCCAGGTTATAGCTCACTTTTTATTGTTTTGCACTTGGTGTTGCTTGGCCGACCACGTCTTTTGGAGTCTTGCGGATTCCATTTAAGGGCCATTATCGATATGTTTTCTTGGTGTTTTCGTAGCATGTGCCCTATCGACCTTTATTTTATTTTTCTTATTTGTTGCGCTATTGGTTGCTCTTCTGTTAATTTCTATAAATCTTTATCCGTGATTGTTCTAGGCCATAATATCCTGCATATAATTCGAAGGCATTTATTTATGAATGCTTGTAGCCTGCTGTTTATGCTACTCGAAGTTAACCAGGTCTCACTACCATACATTAGGATGCTTTTTATGCATTACAGGAAAATCTGCAGATTGGTGTTTCTGGTGATTTATCAGTTTCTTCATACAGGTTGTAATCTGCTAAACGTTGCACAGCTAGTAGTATATTTAAAAGTTCAACCTTACACTGTCGGATCATCAAGATGGCGTAACAAAACATTCGGAAATTCGTTTGTAATGTGCACGTCGCTTTTATGAAAGCTTATGCCAGCACATGTGCCCCTAAAAGTTAGAAATTCTTACGTTAACGATATAACGAAATTTAAGAAGAACATTAACATTTTTCTTAAAAATAACTCTTTAAATTTTTCCCTTCATGCTTCATAATTATCCCAAACACAATTTTCCAAGTCATCCTTCTCACATCCTTATCATCAATACTTAAAACCAAACTGTACATTATATCACTATGTATTAAAAAACCTATCCTAAAGCCAATCTTTAAAGGTGGTGGTTTTGGTTAGTTAAAGTCCAACACTACCCAGAGGAAATCCGTGCAGTTGCTTTGAGTGACTTTCGATTGTTATACACCTTACTCCGAAAAAAAACCCTTTGCTATTTAAATGTTTCATTTTTGCAATATAATAGGTCAGCCCTTTCAAATTCATATTTTTAACTAGATGCAAATCAAAGTAACTTTCTTACAATGCTGGGGATTGGTTAACTCAAAATATTTTTAAATTGGATAAATTAGGAATCAAATTGAATTTATAACAAAAAATTAATAATGATGTATCATGTATTTGACAATTATTGTAATTGATAATAATAGAAATATAATGGACATTTCTTTAAAATTAACAACAAAAATCAACAACTCACATTTTCTTTTCCTTTAACTAAAAAAAAACTTTATTGTAAATATATAATAACTCTATTAGTTTGAGTGAAATTTACATTTGTTAAAAAAAAGTTTAAAGAAACGAAAATTTATTTCATACATATATATAATATCTTGAAGATAAATTTTAAAAATTATTTATATGTGGATAACATTATTATGCGTATATTTTTTATTGTTCATTCTGTTATTTTTAAAAATGAATGAACAAAGAAAGAAAAAATATTTTTGAACAAAACAAGAAAAAAAAAGTTTTTGAAAAATATTTTCTTATTTTTTTCTAGTACTTTCAAATTTTCTTTGAAAAAATTTTCTTTTTAATTTCATTTTGTCCATCTAATTTGCCGTTAGTTTATAAAATTTCTACCGTTTCTGCCTTTTAAAATTAAGCAATGAAATTTTAACAATAGATAGGTTCTTAAAAAATTAATGTTCTGTTTTTTTGTAATCCCCATGCTACAGCTTCACAAAGTTCGAAAAAGATTTTTTTTCAAATATTTATATCTCAAGTTTTGCTTAATATTTTTTTAATTTAAAAACGTTAAACGAAGCTTTTAACCGTTTTCAAATTAATATAAAAATTATGTAATTTTTTCCCAATTTCAAAATACTTTTAGTTCGATCCTTTAAATTTTGAGAAGAGGCACAACTTTAAGAATTACCATAACTTTTCTCAGAAAATCATTTTTATATTTTCTCTTTTAAAGACCTATTAGTCGTCAAAGATCGAAAAATTCTCTATTTTTAGATACCAGTTCTAAAACTGCAACATTTTATTTTTGAATGTGTTAATGGGTTTATCTGTAGTTTTATTTTTTCTATTTTAAGACTGTTTCGCCTTTCAACATTACAGGACTCTTCACACTGTTTCGCCTTTCAACATTACAGCACTCTTGTAGGGTGCAGCGACAGAACGCCTGAGGAAAGAAAGCCCATAGGATTTTGGAATTAACGCCCGTGGGCTTTAAATCCATTTCAAAAAAGAATTAAAGCCCACGGGTCTTAATTCCACTAGATCGCAGGAGAGTTTTGAAATAGGATTATATACATATTCTGGAAAACGCGTATAATCCTGATTTTGTAACCAACTTTAAAATCTCTCCTAATTCAGAAACTCGCATATGCATATATCTAAATATTCTGTAAAAAGCGTATAATTCTGATTTTGAATTCAATTCTAAAATCCCTTCCAAAATCCCTGACAACAGGAGTATTACTTATATACATAATTTGGAAAAACCATTAACTGTGATTTTGTAACCAACTCTAAAAAAATATTCTGGAAAAAGGAGATACCGCAATTTTTATCCAAAACTGTAAAATCCCTCCTAATGCATTTGCTCTAAATATTCTATTACTCTTTTCTTTTAATAAAAAAAAATAGTGTGGATCAATTCAAAAGGAATTAAAGCCTGCGGGTTTTAATTCGGGTTTTATTTCCTCTTGCGTTCTGTCACCGCACCGACTTGTAGTGCCTGAATTACTTAGACAATTCCTAGATTAAACTTTTGATTAATCTTACACTTTTATGAAATTTTATGAAAATCATCTGTGAAATATAAGACTAATAAAAAATTTTTTATTTAATGAATTTTTGATAAAGAAAAAGAAATTTTAAAAAATGGATGAAATGACTATTATAAGTTGTTAGCTTTCCGTCCTTCATTGCTTTACAAAATTTCATTGTATATGATTACCTTAAAACTAAAGAAAGTCGCTGTCTTGATTCTGTCTTCCCTAGATAAAAAATACTAAAAAAAAAAAATTTTCAATCAAAAGTAGCCATCATTCTAAAATGCTTTATTGTTATCTTTTCAAATATGTACGCCTTTAAAAACGCCTGATTTTAGATTCTGCCTAATTTTTTTATTATAAACTGAATATTTTACTCGAGTTAAATTTCTTTTCTTTTTTATCTGTTAACAAAATAATAATAAATTCCATAATATTTTATTTTATAACATTTTTGTTATTTTTTATTGTTCTCACAATCAATCATTTAACGCCTAAAAAAAGTTAAAATAATTCTTTAACAGACACTTTTCTTTTGAATTCTTTGATTTTGGAATTTCAAATTATTCGATTTGAAATTATTATATATATATTTAAAATTTCAAAAATTTATAGAGAAAATTATTTTTAAACATCAGTTAAATTTATTTTTAAAACATTTTTTTAAAGTAACATGAAGAAGTTTTTTAAATTTTTCACAAGGTCATTTAAAATAAATACATATATTATTTTCAATCATTAATATGCTTTAAAAGTTTTTCCTTCAAAATTTGGTTCACAACACCCATGAATGTGCTTTCTTTTTCCCATGTGACAATTTCAAAGTGCCAGATCAAATTATTTGGAATATAACATACATACAAGATCGCGGATTTTTAATAACATATTTCTGATAGAATTCTTCAACAATTGGGCTGATAAGTCAGTCTGTACCATTAAATAATACATGGAACACACGAAGCAAAATGTGAGTTACAAGGTACAATACAATGAAAACTGTTTGCTTATATTTCGATATTTTATTAATTGTTTGTTAACATTAAAGAATTTTGTTATCTGTGAGTTATTAGGGTAGAACTAAAAATTGTTAGTTTTCAATAGGTATTTATTCTTTTTATAGGTTCATTTTGTTGTGTTATTTTTGTTTTACTGATAAATAAAGTATTAATTATTAATTACTTTTAATACGAATTCAATATAGAATGATGTTCAACTTTGATTGGGATTAGAAGCTTGGGACGCCTAATGAGAGATCAGCAATCTATCCATTGTGCAATAAACCGTTAAAATTATTTTATTTTTTTGCTGAAAAAGATTACAAAATCAAATGTCATCAAATAAATCAGCTGGCATTCGAAGATTACAGAATCATATAATAGATTATAAGAGAAAAAGTCAAAGTAAAATAAGAGATCGTCAATATAATATCGTATTTGATATATTAATGCTTAATATATGACAACTGACTGATACAGTATGGAAAAATTTAAAGATTAAAATTATTTCTAGGTCAGTATTCTGAGTATATGGTGTTATTATTTAATGACGATTTTTTTTTTTGAATGGTATAAAACAAATGATAATGATAAAATCCATTTTCTTTAAATGGAATCAATAAAAATATTTTCTGAAATAAATTTGCATGAAAAATTTTTTAATGTAAATGCATTTGCATTAAATTGAATGACCATTAATAAAATATCAATTTATTATTATAATAACGCCTATAATTAACTTTAAGAATTTTTTTTAATTTATCTGAAAATTTTAAATTTGTTCTTGGAATTTTTATTTATTTTTAATTATAAAAATTTTTTGAATGGATTGCTTTAAATAAAATGAAAAGAATAGTTGAAGTTTCATTTCCATTTCATAACTCAATATTTTAAAATTTTTTAAATGTATGGTTTTATACTGGTTCTATTTTTTTTCTTTGCGAGGGTAGGTGAGAATCATTGAAAGACACTATAGAAGAGTGTAAGGAGCACAAGTGCTATATGAGTGTGTGGGACTTTAACCCACTAAACGCCATCGCCATTTTTTGATCAAACAATAGGTTATAAGACTTTTAGTAGCCATGTACTGCCTTGTCAAGTGCATAATAATTTATTTCTCCACATTTAAACTTCTAGAAAATAATACACCTTTATAAATTTTATATTTTAAGACAGTCGTTTTGTTTTGTTTTAGAAATGTATCCTAAATTAGAAATTTGTTTAACGAAATTTTTAGATAATACTAAAGTTAGATAGTTAAAAGGCTTAAAGTTAAAAAACATAATCCAATGCCTTCCTTCTAAAGTATTCTAATTGAAACATCTCATGGTTTAACATAAACAAAAACAAGTAAGTGTAATAGTAAATCGATTCAACCGACTTATTAATGCCCTATACTTGGAAAATTCAAATTAAATTAAAAATTCTTAAGTTATTTTAGATAGGTATTTAATATAAACTAAAAACAGAAACGCTTTTACTATTTTCTTCATTTTACGCTTTCCTCCCTTATTCTACGCAAATTTCAGGCACATAAAAGAGAGGTTATTCTACAAAATTTCAAATTTCTATCTTTATTAATTTCGAAGATACACTTGTTAAGTTTTGGAAGGCGTGTGTCAGCTATCCTAACCGCCACTCCAGTTCATCTCAAATTTCAGGGACATAGAGGAAATATTACAGAACACCCTTCTACAAATTTTAAAAATTCTATCTTTATTGATTTTGCAGATATGCTTGTTTGCTCTTGGGCTAGTTCGGAAGCTTAAAAAACCGAACCCATGACTCGATTTTCCCAATTGCAATCCACACCTTTCTTTCGTAATTAGTAACCTACTATATAAATTTTATCAAGATAGCTTTGTTCGTTTTTGAGTTATCGTGGGAACGGATAGACAGACAGATGGGCGGATATTGTTAAATTGACTCAGGAAGTTGCACTGGTTAAGAATATATATACATGTTCATATCTAATTTGCTTCCTTTTGGTGGTTACACGCAGCATACCAAAGTTAATATAACCCATACTTTAGATGTAGGATATACAAAACTTATCCTGACAGCCTATCCTCTGACAGTTATTGAAAGCGCGATATTTAACGCGGAAGAACGGTAATGATTCTCGATACCAAACGTGTTAACATTATGATTAACAATTTAAAAAAAAAACAAAATGTTAATATTGCTACTACTATAAGTGTTTGTTATAAACTTAAATCATGGGGTAAACATTATTTTTTTTAACCCTTTTTTTTTATCTTTTTACAAAATAAAATAGGATTCTTTTATTTTTTATTAGATTTTCAAATGTCTGATTTGTAAATATATAATTTTTTTTTTGTCATTGTTTTTTTTTTTTTTTTGCTTAAAGAAAATGACAAACAAAAGAAAAAAGGTTATAAAGTTTAAGTGTGTAAAGTTTATTTCGATTTCTTTTGATTTCATCATCTTGTCAATGTTCGTTACAAAAGAAAATATGTTTATTTAAAAAAGAGAACACTTTGAACCATATTGTAATTTGATAAAATAAAATTTCAAAAAGTTTATCTTTTTTACTTTAATTATGTGCCGATTGCCCACGCAATATCTATAGATTTTTTTTTTTGTTAAATTTGCCGATAAAGGTTTTGAGTTTTCTACAAAAAAAAAATATATTTTAACTTTGAAGAATTAATAAACAAAAAAAAAAAAAACAAAAATAAACATTACCATTAATTTAAAAATTGAAGAGTTTTCTTTTACATTTCATTAGATTTAAGAAGTATTCTGTCGGAATTAAATATTTTAAGAATAAAAATAAGATAAAATTAATTTCTTGCAAGACGGTAAAAAAATAAATACCATAAGAATGGAAATTTTCTTGTAAAAAGGTTAAAAAATTAGAAAAAAAAACAGATTCTCAAAAGGATTTCTTAAGGATTTCTTAAAAGATTGTTTTTTTGTTTTTGCGTGTGTCCAACGAGAATTATAATTGAAAAATTAATTTTTGGTTTCAGTTTTATTAGATTAGTCAATAAAAAAATTTGAATTGATTTTTCGCCTTTACATATGGGTTTTTACATACGGATCATTGACAGAGTTATTAAGCGCATGGTGTATTACCCGAGGAATACGCGGGTGATATAAATAATATAGCTTAAATAATAGTTATATAAATCAAATTATAACGAAAAAGGTTTTGGAATCTTCCCCAGAAAAAAATTTAAATTCAATTCGGCTTCGGTTGGATTTCATTTTCTTTGACTTCAGAAAAATCTTTTGAGAAATCAAATCTCTTCTAGATCAAAAATTGTTGAGAAATTAAGATAGAGTTTTAGAAAAATAAAATAAAGTCATAGGCTTAGTGTCGTAACTTATATAATTTAAATTTAATGTTCGTATAATTTTCAAGATCAGAAAGGTTTCGTGGTCTTCTAGAGATCATATTGGATAATATTTATAATAAAGAATATAATACTCGATTGTATATACTTTTGAGATTATAGCCAAGTATTTGATCATATTTTACATATTTCTTCTAAAAACTTCTAATAATAATTTCTAACTTATAATATTTTCTCGATTTTTGGAACATTTTTGATTTTTTTTTATCACTAATCCTTTCCAAGACATTAAAGAGCTTTCAACTTTTCTACTTTGTCTGGGGGAATAAATCTATTTGATGTAAAGAGACTGATGAAATAAATTTTTTTTTTTCAAAAACAAAAAAACAAAAAAAAAACAAAAAAAACAAATTAAAGAAATAAGTTTATAAGTTATAATCCAAATACAAAACTATGTATGTTTGTATGTACATATATTAAATTTTATAGAATAAAAAATTTCAACCAAATGATGAAAATTCCAAAAATTATTGTTATTTGAAAAACCTGTCATACTAATAAAAGCAATCTTTTATTTTATATAATATTTTTCTTTATACCTAAATCAGTACTAAAAATCTATATACACAACAAATAAAATGTATGATCCATTAGTTAATTTTTAAGAATCACGTCCTAAACATAAGTTCATCAATTCTTTCTAATGCTAATGGCACTAATCTACACATTAAATTTAGATTTTTGAATAAAATATTGAAAAAAAGAAAAAAATTAAAAAAAAATTAAAAGAAATGAAAGGAAAAAACTTTTAAAAATAAGCAAAAGCGAATTTCTTTCCAATAATTTAAACAAATTTAAACAAAAGGAAAAACAAAATCGGGAAAAAATTCCTTAAATTTGTCACGTAGCTTATCATTTTTTATATACATAATATTTTTTTTTTTTTAATTTTTCTTTCAACTAATTTGAAAGAAATGATTGCTTTTAGTTTTACTTTTTACTTATATTGAATACATTTTACATATATATATTTAATATTTATACATATATTTGTTTACATATATATACATATCTACAGTATCATTCAAAATAAAGGCATACCCGTAACTAAAATTTTGATGAAAACTTTCCTTTGAAACTTTAGAGCTAATGATGTATAAATCGCCTCTGTAACATATCATTAATTTTTTGACTATTTTTCAGATCATAAATTTTAGTACAGGATTGAATTCTCAGTCGATTTCTATGTGCTTGATAACTCAAAAAATAATGGACTAGGACTCTGAAATTTTTATCATCTTATTTTTATATTGAGTGTACCACAGGTTGCGTATTAGTATTTTTTTTGCAGGGAAGGAGTCGTTATTTTAAATTATTAAAAAAAAAGAAATTTATTAACTAAATCAGGGCTGCTCTCATTGATTGATGATATTTTTACTTCTGCAAAAGATCGAAAATGACATTTGCAAACAGAAAATTCACCTAAATCACGATTTTTAAATGGAAAGGGTTATTTTTTTTTCAATGTAAATCGGATTCTACGTCAAAAAATAAGAAACTTTGGTCTATTGTGTTTTTGTTTTATAAGTATTTTTCTTTGAAATTAATAAAAATAAAACAAAAATCTTTCATCATCCAGCCATTGGTGCAGTGGTTGACGCATCGCTTCTCATTCATAAGGGAATGAGAGGTCTCCGGTTCAATCCTCGGCTAGGTACAATAATTATAATATATAAAAAAAAAAATATTCATATATCGCAATATATAAAATACTTAATATATCACATAATATTTCGTACACCCCACATTCCTACCAGGAAACAGGGGTTATATAACAGCTACCATTTATGTACCACGGTAACTGTATATAAATGAATAAATAAATAAATAAATAAAAATTTTTTATTTCAACTTATAAATTAAAAAAATCTGATACATATGCTCTGGAATATCCTGTATAAATGACATCTTTCAATAAGTTCAACAAGTTAGTTGCCATATAATTTTTTTTTGAATAACACAATATCTAATTAAGCTGTTGTCAAAAAATAAGGCTGTTGTCAAAAAAGAAATTAAGTTCTAGCTTTTGCAAGATTTGGTCGATCTAACACAGGAGGTTCGTGTAGCTGTCATACAATATTGTGAAATTTATTAATATCTTTGTACTTAATTAAGTTAGATATTTGAAATTTTTTTTTGAACATGTATTATGTTTGTACGGATTTCTTAAAGTTGACACAGTTACCTTACACTGTTTCTCGTTTTGTATCTTACACTCTACCTCGTGCTTTATGAGTGTTGCAGCTAAATAAAATCTATACTTAATTGTGTAGCAACATATTTGACTTTTAGATTTTGTCTGTTGAAATTGTATATAATAATTATTTATTCAATACATTATAAATTTAGTCAAAATTTTTGTTTTAAAATTATATCAATATTTTAAACACCGAGGAAGTGTGGGTTCAAATCTCACACACGTCGTAGGAGTTATTTCTCCTTACGACATGTACAGCCGCGCCTGAACAGGTAAGGCTGGGTAATTTCCTGTGCACATTTATGTGGCAGAGAAATGCAAAAAAAAAAAAGAAATATAAAATATGACACATAACAAATATCATTTTAAATTTTTATGACGAATTTTTGACGAGTTTATTATAAACGTGTTTATTATGAATATTTAATTATGAGGAATTTATTAGGAATAAAAAATATTTTTTTTTTCATAATAAGGAACATTTTCCTTTTGAACTAGACTGTATTTAAATATCTTTATAAAATAAAGGATCAAAATTATATATATAAAAAAAATTTAGTATTAGCTTTTCATTATCCTTTTGAAATTTTAATAATTTTTTTTTTTTTTTTGCTTTTTAAATTGACTATTAAGAATAAAATATGTATATATGTATGTGTGCAAAAAAAGGTTAAGAAAATAAAATTAATTTTGACAATGATAAATAACATTTATGACTTTTATCCTATCATAGAATTTTTTTTTGGTCACTTTATAATAAAGATTGGGTGCATATTTTAATAATCATTTTTTTTCTCTCTCTTTTGTTTTTATTTTAACTTAAATCATTACTTTTTTTTTAATAAATTAAAGTGTAATAGTTTAAATACAATTTGTTTGGAAGTTTATTAAAAATGAATTTTGTTATATTACCTATATATATGTATAATAGGATTTATAGGGTTTAGTATAAGTAATACAGTGGATTAAAATACTTTATGTAAATGGATTATTATAATAATCTAATTAAAAACTTAATATGTCTAGTAAAATTTTTAATGATTTATTTATTTATTTTTTTTTTTGTGAAAATAAGTTCAAACAAGGTGTGGGTAATAAAAAGATTATTTAAAGATTTAAAAAATTTATTAGGAATATGTTATAAGACGTGTGGATATAATTTAAATTTCTAAGAATTATTATGTATGTAGTTTTTATATTTATGTAAGGAAAAACCTGAAAAATAATATTGATTGGCATTTGATATCTATATTTGCATAAGGAAATTCATAAAATTTAAAATATCTTTAAGAATTTCATTAACAATTTTAGATGTTGCTTAAATTTTCCAAGCAAATTCGTTTAATGGAAAAATAAATTTTAGAAGGATAATGAAAATGAAATTTCGTTTTTTACCATAAAACATATATACGTCATTTATTTTTAATATATTCTATTAATCTTTTAAAGAAGCTTCCAGTTTTCATTGTCCAATAGATATTGATTTTGTTTTCAAGGGCCTCGGTGTCTTAGTGGGTAAGAGCGTATAAAGTTCGCTGTAAACACCGTGGAAGTGTGGATTCGAATCCCACACTTGTCGTAAGAGTTATTCCCCCTTATGATATTTACAGCCACGCCTGAACAGAAAAGACTGTGTAATTTCCTGTCCACGTTTATGTTGCAAAGAAATCCAATAAAAAAAAAAAAAATTATATTGTTACAGCAGAATATCTTGATTTAAAGCTATCCTTGACTATTTTCTGAAAAATAAGTATTTGGAAATTAACAACACTGACAATTTATCTAAAAATTAAAATAGTTATATATAAAGCAAAATGAATAGCGCTTCTTCTCTTTCTTTAGTTATCTAGTGGTTATGATGGTACTAGCATATTAATTATGGTTTTGTCATGAAGTTTGGTATGAAGTAAAACAAACCCCAATTCTTTTTAAACTGGTCTAATCAATGATATTCCTTAAACGTTTCAAGCGCAATTTTGTCCAAGGCATTTTTAAAAGAGGTCTGCTGATCAAAATATCAAATTGTAGATTGTAGTAACTTTGAGAATACAGACTTCTACGTCATATAAATGAACTGGTCTAATGAAATATTTTAAAAATCGTAATCTTTATTTAGTGTCAATATTAAGTATTTTTTTTTATTCTTACCACTTAAGTATTTTCAAATTTTACTAACTTATACTTTTTACCACTTTTTATCACATCATTTCTAGTTCAAATTGCCATCTAAAGTTATACTTACCTTATTTTTTTCTATCTGAATATCTTTTAGTTGACAGTAACGATTAAATAATTTCTGTAAATTCTATATGTTTCCAGCAAGTTCTTTTTTATGCATAATAAAATTGAGTGAAAAAAAAAATTAATCCTTCAATCATATGGCGCCATCAATAATTATATTTTATAATTTGTTTTTTTTTTCTCATTTTGGCCCTCAAATTTAAATTTTAATATGTCATTTTTTTTTTTTTTGTGATCATTATTAAAAAATTTATAAATCGTAAAAAATATTAAATGAAAGAAATATATGTGGGAACCTTTGAGTTTATCTATAATTTATATAAATGTAGCCACATATTATATCCTTAAGCATATACTATATATATCCTTAATATACAGTATAAAGGCGTATAGTAAAAATGATTTTTTATGAATTTTAATATGGTCATGGATATTTGGATATTTGACTTCTCATATAATATATGTTATATATGTTAAATATTTATAGTTTAATTTTATGATGATGCCAAATGATATACTGATGTCATAGATAACTTGTCCCTATATTTTGATTTTTTTATTTTGTAGGAATATTCGATGTGTTATATTTACATAATATTCGATGTGAATATAAGTTGTTTGGGATGAAAATATTAAAATTTTATATATTTAGATTTAATTGATTTAGAAAAAAATATTATATTTATGAATTGAAATAAAAAAGCAATCATTTATATGATGTCTATAGTAAAATGCTTTAAATCTAGAAATTTGTTATCAGCAAATTGTTAAAATTGAATTTATTTTAAAGGTACGATTTTTTATGAAAAATTTCTTTTTTTTATAAATATTTTATTAGTTTGTGTATTGAAAATAGTGAGATAAAATTATCTAATTAATTACCTTAGAGAGGAATTATTGTTTTGATAAGTAATTAGAATCAAAAAAAAAAAACAATTAATAGAATTTTTCCAGGAGTGTGTCAAAACCTGTATTTCATTTGTTTGGAGTATCATTTGCAAGTTACCTGGAATTAATTTGATTTCTTTTTTTTTGTTTTCCTAAGGGAGGTGGGAATTTTCCAAAGACACCAAGAATTACCCCTTGGTAGTGTCAGATTCTTACTGACTAAACCCACTTCCCCCTTTAGCCAATATAGTGGGATGAAACCCTTACCTGCGAACGCAGTATATGACTAGGGAGTAGGGATAGGAAAGGATAGGAAAATGGATACGGAAACATTGAATTGGGAGTGGGACTGTAAGGAAACAATGAATCCGCCTATTATTATTATTATTTTGCTAACAGTGACTAAAGCCGTCACAACAGTTACCACATGTAGTAGTAGTATATATATTACTACATGAGGTAATTGTTGAAGGCAACCCCCACTGTCACTGTAGCGGCTGTTATTATTAGTATTAATATTCTTATTCATATTATTATTATTTTACTACAGAGTCAGCGCCATCAGTGGATTACAACGTGCAGCAGTATATAACACCTTACTTGCATGATATAATCAAAGATAGCCCCACTGTAGTAGCTATTATTATTATTACTATTATTATTATTATAATTATTGTTATACTATTATTGTACTATTATTATTATTAATATTATTATTGTTATTATTACTAATATTAATTATACGATATACATTATTACAATATAAAAGTACTACATATTTTTTATTTATGACTTGACCGGGGTTTGAACCCAAGACCCTTCGATTGAAAGGTTGACGACTTAACCACTGCGCCATGAGTCAGATCACGTATTTTAATTAATTGGATCATGTATTTTAATTAATTGGATTTCATTTTACTTCTTTGTGATGCATTTAAAAATTTAAGAGAGATTTTATAATTGGATAGAAAATCAGGGTTATACACTTTTTCCAGAATTTATATATATGCGAGATTGTAAATTAGGAGAGATTTAATAACCCAAGTTATGAAAGGTTTGAATAATTTGTTTCAATAATTTGGTTAGTTATGAAAGGTTTCAATAATTTGGTTAGTAGGGGTCTGAGGTGGCAAATCCTATTGTTTTGTTATTGAAATATGTATCTAAAAAAATAATTGGGAAGGATTATAGATTAGATATAAAATCAGGGTTATACGTGTTTTTTTGTTTTTTTACAGGTGTATATAAATGTATATGCGAGTTTTTGAATTAGTTAAATTTTTTATTAGATGACTATAATTGTCATGCAAATACGATCTATTTAATAATATTACAATATGTTTAGAATTTAATAAAAGTAATTTAAAATCAATTAAAGTTCTTACATGTAATCTGTTTTGAATGATTACAATGCATTATAAATTATAATTATTTTTGTTGTTCGGAAACTCCTTATATGTTATTATTTTAAAGTTCTATAATTAATTATAAAATGTTGCTTTTTAGAGAATAAAAAGTTCCTGTAAAAAAATCTGCTGAAACTCATTTGGTTTTCTAATTTTCATTTGCAATTGTACTTTTTCTATTAGATTAAAATTTAGACTGTTAATCTATTTTGTCATTTAGAATTTAGAATTCTTTCAAATTCTAATTTTTTTTTTAAACTAATTTCTTTCAGAATAATTGCTATAATAAATATATTGAGCTTGAAAAGTTTGCCTTTCAGACGTAGATGGTACTCCAATATCCTACAGTGCAATATTTTATTTTATGAATAAATTCCCTTTTTTCTGTATATTTTTTTTTGAAATTTTGTAAACAGTGAGGTAATAAATTAACACTTTTAACACTTTAGTGTACAAAAAAATTTAAAGCAGTTTTAGCTTTAAGTCAATTATAGCTTTATTTTCTTATGGTCAGTTTTTTAAATTAAAAACTAAAATATATATTGGGTAGGTATATGAAAAAACAATGAATGTGAAATTTCGTAATATTTTAGTTGAATATTTGAAGTAATTTTGAAATTTCTAAAGAACAATGTGAAACAGTGAATGTTCTATCTTTCAAAACTGTAAAATACAGTATAAAATCATGAATGTGTAAAAATCTGTATTTATGTAAATATGTAAATTTAAATTTTTCTATTCTAATTTTCATTGACTGTATTCCAAAATTCTTCAGAAGCATTAAATTTTATTTTTCAATATTTGAAAAATTTCGTTTTCTTGCTTTAATGTTCATAAATTGAATGTTAAATTTGACTTAAAGTGATGGAAAATTTGAATATTGTCAACTGATTATATAAAATTATTATATATTTAATACAGAATATTATGTGTTTGTACTTACTCGATTTTGCCAAAACCATTTCTATTTTTTTTTTGTTTTTCCTTTATTAGATTAGATTTTATAGATTTATAAATTACAAATAAGTCTTAGATTAAACTTATATCAAAAACGTATATATTAAATTAAATTAAAAAGTATTTACTCATATATTATTGTATATTATATACTCATATATTATTGTATATTATATACTAAATATATAACTAGATACTCTTCTATATTTAAAACATATTACCTTATTTCTCTTTTAAAGACACCTAGATTTAAATCAAAAAAAAAAAATTGTTTTATTTCTTATATTTCTCCCATGTATATTTAACATTCTACTTAATACAAAATTATGTTTAATGAAGTTATAATAATTTTAAAGGCAAGTCATATAAAGTTCAATTTTACAAAAATAAGAAAAGGTAATATACTTATAGAGTTGTATAACAAAGTTATAGGATTATCTATTTGAATGAAAAATAATGTATTATTTTAATCGATTTTTTTTTTATGAAATGTATTTAATTTATCTAAAATGTATAAATAATTTTTAATAAGATATACAGTAAAATTTCTATAATTCGAACTTTCTAAATTTTCGGAATTTGGTTCGAGTTAAAAATAATTCGATTAATAGAGACTTAAAAAAAATTGCACAAAGCATAATTAAATTAATTTTATTTTTTAATGATAAATATTTTAATTTTCTACCGGTCATTTTAATTTTCAAATTTACAACGAACACAATATGTTATTTGCCTGAACTGAATATTTATAACTGTCAAATATGTAAACATGTACAAGTATGTACCTACATGCACATCATGTTAACAAATAATGATGAAAACTAAAACAGAAATGAGAGAATGATAAAAATAAAACAAAAAGAATAACAAAAGTTATATTTCGTTTTCAATTTAATTCAAGAAAAAGTTAAGGAAACCTTTTTACTCAAAATGGCATTAAATAGTTCGAGTACGGGAAAACTTCAAGTTAAAGAAATTTCCAAGTAAGAGAAACTGATTTATATAAACGATTGAAACAAAATTTTAAATGCATCAAAATAGTTCGAGTTCAGGAGAAGTTCGAGTTTAGGAAGGTACGAGTTAGGGAAATTCCACTATAATAGACATTATATAATGTTAAATGTATTAGTCTCAAAATATTTACGCATTATTTTTAAAATAAAGATATACAAAGTTATTTTTTTTTTTATTTCATGGTCTACATGCTCACAACATTTCATTTTCGAATGCAACATCAAACCTAAATAATTGAAGTGTTTTATAACATCAAGATTTTCATGATTAAATTCAAAATTTATATTAGAAAATCTTTTATTATTGAATATTAAAATTTTGGTTTTTTTTTTAAATTTAATAATAATCGATGTTCTTTTTAACATTTAATAAAAATCGATGTTTTTTTTTACCATTTAATAATAATCGATGCTTGTTCAAACATTCCTCATCATATCATTCCTCATCAAATCATATTCAATATCTTTCCTTAGATTTTCTTAATTACCTGCTTGGTGTTATAATATACGGCGTCATCAGCATATAGCTGAATGATATACCCTTTAGATTTAGATACGTTATGAGATTTATTTATATTTTGAAGAGATAAGAGGTCCAAAAATTGAGTCTACAAGGCTTTACTAATTCCTAAAAATTTTTCTAAGTATTTGTTAATGAAATTGCCAAAAAAAAAAAACTAAAAAAACTTATTTTATTCATATTAAAATTTTATTTAACTTTAATTTAAAATCTAAAATAAATTTATTTAAAAAATACAAGTGTTTTTTAATTTTTTTTGTCTTATTTTTAAATTGAAAAATTACATTTTTGGTTTTTTTTTTGTGTTATTTTTGGTTTTTTTCTTTTTAAATCAATAAATATTTTATTAATTTCTTTTTGATTTTTTTTTTCTTAAATTCTTAAATTTTTACCTTACATTTTCTTTTATTAATTTACAACTAAATATTATTTTATTATTATTTTATTGTTATTATTAATAGTTTTAATTACTTTTTTATTGTTTATTTCTATTATTTTGTTTAAATATTTAAAATTATTTTGATACCTTTAAATTTTATAAAGAATATTTACAAATATTATATTTAATTTTAAATTTAAATTATTTATTGAGCTGTAATTATTTATATATATATACGAGTATATATATATATATATATATAAAATGTATGTATATGTACATTTATTTAAATATTTTTTTTTTTTATACAAAATCATAAAATTTAATATTTTATATTTTTATAATATTTAATTATAGATATAATCAATTTAGTTATAATTATCGTTTAAAATATTGTTTATTATTTCTTCATATTTTGTTGATTTTTAAAAATAATAAAAAGAAATCGTACAGTGATGGGAAAAAAATTAGACCACAATTTAAATTTGTATAAAAATCTTGTTTTTTATTAATTACTATTAATAGAATTAATAATAATACTTCGAGAGTTTCAAGATGAATTTTGAAAGCGTATTTTTCGATACAAAATGGTTGTATTTTTTTAATTGAAAATTAACTTAAAAGTTACAGCTTTATTGTTCATCGTTGTCATTATATAGTCAGTTAAAATAGCTACATGTTTTTCATTTGTTTTTAGATATATTTGACAATATTGAGTAACTCAACGATGGCCGATGATGTTTTTTTAATAATTTAGCTACTAACCTATTGAAACATATAAGTTTTAAGAGTAAATTCTGTATATTGTGTTGTGTGTATATTTTCGGCCACATGGCTAAGATTAAAGTGTGCATAAAAATATTTCAGATAACTTAAATAAAATAATATTAAAAAAAATAATTCAAATAAATAATATAATTTATGTTATAAATAAAAATAAAACAAGTAATACCGTTATGAATCTATTTAGAATGACTTAAGTCACTTATTTTATTTTTCGGATCAAGTTAAGTATGAACTAATAAAATTAAGTGATGAAGTATATACCCTTCCTAATTGAAATTTTAACATAAATTTTGAATGATTTTGTAAAATTTAATCCTAATTAAATATGTCACTTATCTCAGATGTTCCTACAAGCTAAAGTACTTGCATATAACGTAAATCATAATTATCTTTGTCTGTATTATAGAAAAATTGTTCAAGATTCTATTCAAGTATTTATAAATAAATAATTGTACTGAATGAATTTGACTTAATTTAAATAAAAATTCATTATTAAAAACTGGGTAAAGTTTATATTATTATTTATTTTTAATTTTTTGAATTATTTAATTTTCTGGTTTTCTATAATTAATTTAATTCATTTTTTTTCTAACTTAATTCATAGCGCCTAAAAATATGTATTTTAAAATTGAATGGCTATTGTTTTTAGCTATTGGATCTTTTTATGTTTTATAGCTATATCCTAACAAAAAAACTATTTTGTAGATGTGGATGCATTCTGGATAAGTTAAATGTTTATTACACTGGAGAGTGTGAATTTCCAAATTTTTCCCAATTCTATATTAATTGTCTTCGTTAAAATTTATATTAAGAAAATAAGTTATACTTAAAATTATATACTGGATTGAAATATGGGGATTCTTTAACGACTTTTATCATTTGCTTTAGAAGTGTCGAGGTATTCAAAAAGAAAATTATGTCCATACATAGTTTTGGCGGAGGTATTACAAAAGGTAAATAGCAACTGAGGGATGCGCTTCACAACAATCCTTTTAAAAATCCTTATATTTATTTAATGTAAAATCTGCGATTAATTGCTTTCAAAATATCGTATTTTTCGTAAATTTTTTTTTTCAACAATTTGAGTTAATGGAATTTTTTTACTGTAGAACAGAAGATTTTAAAAAAAAAGGACTTTTATTTGTTCGACTAAATCATAATTATATAAAATCCCACATTAATAATTTAGAACAATTAACCTGATGTAAAATACATAAAAATAATATATAAATAAAAAAAATTTTAAATGAAATGGTAATTTGTATATATGTATAATATATATATATCTATATATGTTTTTATTTAGTAGTGCTTGTTTAATTTTGCAAAAATTTTTAAATTTAAAAATTATTTTATATTGATAGTTTAATATTTTATTGTTATTTAATTTTAATGTTATCACACATGGTTACATTGTATCTTAAAATTCTTTTAGTAATTATTATTTTTAATATTGTATTTTGAGCAATTTTTAATTATATATGTATGTATATGTATTTAATACTAACTGAAAAATTTTATAATTAATATATTTGAAGGTTGTTAAAATACACTCATCTCTCAATTTAAATTGTACTTATATAATACCCAAATAATGTAGGGATTAATTTGAGTACGGTTTTTTTTTTTTTTTTTAAATTATTAAATATTTATTAAAACCTTGCATTGCATTTTGATTTAGGTATACAAATTTTTAATATTTATTTTTCGGGGAAATCTATCTACTGCGTATAAATCGATCGATACTTAACTATGTTTTTGTTTTGTTTTAGTTCAAAATGTCCCTATTTTAAAAATAATTTTCATTATTTTAAATACCAATCTTTTATTTTGAATTTTAATCTTTATTTTGTTTTATTTTTAATATTATCTTTTGGTAGAATGTTTTCGATATATACGGTATTGTATGCATAGATAATTATTTAAATAAAAATTATGGGTATTGGTGAAGTTATAGTTTAATGATAATCGTTACAACAATAATAATATATATTTCAATCATATACACCAGTATGATTTGGGTATTGGGTACCATTGTTTTGTTTCCTTTTATTTGTTTTTTGTATTAAAATTATTTTGATTTGCAGTCAAATTTGTATGAATTTCTATATTTTAGTTCCCGGTTCGTTTTAAACTGATCGTTAAGTTCAATTTGTTTATTAGTCCTGATTTTAACTTCAAAATGTTGTGAATTGCAATTCATTTCAACAATTTAATAATATCTATTTATTAAAAATCGATTGAAAGTTCTTAATTATTAATATAAAAATTAATTTTTTTATTTAAAAAAATAAAATATCTTAAACAAAAAAAAAAATTATTAATGGTTTCAAACAATAAAGGGGGATGTGTAGGGCAGTTATCAAATTCTGTTTTACAAATTTCTCGTTTATCTAAAATTTCTCCCATTTATATCAAACTGTCAATTTTCACAAAATTTTATTTTAAAATAATAGAGTTGGCAAAATAATATAATAATTGTACTCTACTAATATATTACTTCGGTCATTTGAATTCAGTCAACTGTATTTTTCCAAACTTACGATTTCGTTCACTTGGCTTTGTCCAGAATATTATTAAAGAAAATCACTAAGAATTTAGAATTACCTATAATAAAAAGAATTTAAAGTTGTCTATCTGACTAGCTATAGCTATTTAACACAAAATGTGAATACATATACATACTTATATATAAGTATGTTCTATAGGTGCTATATATAGGTATCTTCTAAAGGTGCGCGCGCACAATAAAAATACATTTTATTCGTAAAGGTTAAAATATAGTTTTGCTAAACATGCTACATATTAAATTTAATTTATGTTTCACAAATGTCTCCTTTTTATTTAAAAATCTATTGATGAAACCTCCAATTTTGTTTATTTTATGAAAAGTGTCATTTGCAATTTATATCTTTAAGCTAACCGTCATATTCCCAACAATAATATGGGTATATTATGTAAGTTTTATTTTTAAATATTAGGTAGGTCCTTTTTTTCTGAATTATGACTCGATTTTAGTTATTTTTTTTTAGATTTAAATAAAAAGTACATAATACATTACTTAAACATCTAACAATTGACATTTATAATAATTATTAAAACATTTTAATATAACAATAATAAATATAGATTGAAAAAAGAATATTAATTGCTTGAAAAGTTCATTTAAAATGACAACCCAATTTTAATTTTCGTTATATGAATGATTTACGTTTATATTTGTGTTCACATTTAAAAACTTTTCTTTTGAAATTAATTTTATTAATTTATATTCAGTCTTTTCATCTCTTTAATATATTTTTAAAGTTCTATCAAATGTTTAAAATTTTATGTTTTATTTGGAAAAGTTAATAATTGTTTATATATTTATATATCCATGACGACAAATACGTAAATAATAAAAGGTACTGAATTTAATATAAGAAGGGACTGAAAATAATTCAATTGTATTAACTAATAAAAAAAATTCTACAAGAAATCAATAAATTTAAAACTCATAAAAAACTCATAAAATATCAATTGAAAGCAGAACTTTCAAAATAAAGTACATTAATTAGATGAAATAAGGCTCTTAAATATGAAAATTAAACAACCACGGCTTAATAAATTATTACTATCCAACTATGTAAAATATAATTGATCCTTCTACAGAAGTAAATAATTAAAGAATAAAGAAATAGAATTATACATTTAAAATCAGGATAATTTGGTCGATTTAATAAATAGAGTTTTAGATTTTGCTGATTAAAAAATAATTAATAAAAATAAAATTGATCTATGTGTCAAACAAGACAAACAATGACTTTAAGGCTATAAATTTATTTTCATGTTCATGGAAAATTTATTTTCATTGTCGGGAAATGCGAATTCTTTAATCCGGTTGAAGATTACTGATTAAAAGGTGGATTTTTACTACAATAGCACGTAATGATGGCGTGGCGACGTTAGGACACCGTGCAATGATTTAAAATATCTTTATCAACGTCTTCATCTCGTTTTTATCGGTATAGTATGAATATATTCATAAAAAAAACCATAGTATAAATAAAATTAAAAATTCAAAAATTTAAAGATAAAATCAGATCTTCATTATATATGTAAATAAGACAACATGACGACAACTATAGAATTTAATAATATTTTGTAAACAATTTTATGACAAAAAAATACATCCCGTCGTCATATCCTGCATCGGTATAGTGTGAATAGAAATACGTTGTGTTCACGGTACGTCGTCATCACTGCGTCACCACTTGCAGTTCCATGCTATAATCAACTTTTAAAGATAAAAATAATTATTGTGAATATCCTAATAAAAGAATCCATAACATAATATTTTATATCCGACTCCTTATTGTTATGCTAAACGAAGAAACAAAAACAAAAAAAAAAAACGTTATACCCGTAGAAGATAAGAAGATATATTTTAACTCTAATTACATTTTTATTAATAAAAAGAAAAAAATAAACAAATATTTTTAACATTATTAAACCTTTATATTTAAATTATAAAACTAAAATAAAAAATGTGTATTTAAATTTTAAATTTAATTGGTAAACATTGTTTCCTTTAATTCATATTCCCTCATTATATTTTCAAATTTATTTTCATTATTAGTCCAAAATATAACAAAGGATCATGTTTACAATAATATTTATGTTATTTTTATTTAAAGAACACGTTTTTTAGTAAAAAAAAAAAAAAAACTAATAAATTCTAGTACAAAAAAAAATAATGTTATTATCCTGCATGTAAAATAATGAACAACATGAACAATAATAAAAGCATTGCTCCAAGTATAAAATAATTTAATAATTTAATTTACACGAGTTATATTTTTTTTTTTTTTAGAAAATACATAAAGAATATCTACTACATAACATCCAAACAATAAACAATACCGCAAAGGATATTAAAAGTATATGATAAATATATGTTCTTATTTTTTATCCTTAAATTCTGAACTAGGAATATGTTATTTACAATGAATTAAACAAAATTTAAATATTGTGAACCGGATATGAAATTTACTGGTGTTTTATAATCTAACAATTAACTTATTTAATTGTTAATGTAATAACCCTTAAAGTATTGTTATCTTTTTATGTTTTCCTGCTAATTTACAACAAGTGTCAGTTGATATTTTGTGCAACATGTGAAAATATTTAGTATTTTTATTATGATTTATGATTACTATAAAATTTCCAAAGGATTAAAATTGAAATATAAATATATGTATAAATATGTGTACTATATATGAAATGATTAAAAAAAAATTTTTTAACATTTAAAATTTCTATTGTGGGTAAAACTTTTCATTTACAGTTTCAATACAGTAAAAAAGACAATTTAATCTAACAATTTATTTTTATGTAATAAATTCGGTGAATAATTTATTGAGGACTTTTCCAAATCAAAATTTCTTCATTTCTCTCAAGAATTTTCCTTATCATTATTCCATCTCATGCTTTTTGTTATTTTAAGGATTTTAAAATTTTCCATCACTTAAAAAAAAAAATAAAATAAAAAGAAAAAATGAAAGACACAAATTAAATATTTATTTTTATATAAAATTTACATTAAGAAAAAGGAAAAAATAAAAATAATTTAAATGAGAAAATAATATAAGGGTACAAATATTGAATATTAATTTGAATCCCTTATCAAAAAAAAAAAAAAACATTTTTAAATTAAAATTAAAATTAAAATTATTGACCTTAAATGTCAGTATTCAATTAAACTGACATTTTATTGAACCATAAATATATATATATAAGTAATCCTACAAAATTTAGAGAAATAATGTCACTTTGTCAGAAAAATTAAAATTCATTAAAAAACCAAAGAAAATTTCTAAGAAGGTATTTAATGTACAATTTTTTTTTTTTTTTTGTTTTATGTACAGGATCTTACAAAATCAAATCTAAAAATTTAAAAAGAATATTATAGTTATAAAAGAATAAAATTAGTTAATTATATTTTGACAGGTTTAATAAATTTGTACCCTCTAGCCGGTTTATATTAAACCATTAAAATTTTTTTTTTTTTTTTTTGTATCTTTAAAAAGGATTAAAAAAAAAAATTATTAATATAAAGTTGATGCTTGTGCAGATTTCAGAGTCAAATTCAAAATTTATACGTATTTTTCAGATTTCAAAGAATTTCATTAACTGAATGCTAAAGTGGTAGGATAATTGACATAACAAAACTAAACATTGACCATGTTGATCAAAACCGTTTTGAGATCACAAATAGAAAGTCTAAAATAAATGACTTTTCAGCTCATTTAATTAAAATTTAAAGAAACATTTATAATTAAATTTTTTTTTTTATGAAAGATTACAAAAGCTTTCAGTATGATTAGATTCTAGTAGGTTCTATCAGTAAAGGACTATTTTATTTTGCTTTTTGTTTCAAACTTTTCAGGGCAAAAACAAAATAAAATGGTTTCAAAGAATAAAATTATTTTAAACTATTGTTAACTTAATTTTGTGCTCGCTTTAAATTGAAATTCCAACATTGCGTTGTTGGAAATTTGATCTATACAACTTTTTTAGGTAATTATGCAATTTGGTATCTTTAGTAAAATATCTCAAACTTATATTTTATAATCTGAAGTTATATGCAGATTTACCTTTATTATAAAATTGTGTTAGGTTATTGTTTATTACGAAGTTAGAGTTTTTAATTGTTTTATTTTTCAGTTCTATGCAAGGAAATTGATTTTGTTTTTTTGTTACGATATAGAAAATGCCTGACAAAATGATGTTATAAAGTCAACAAATCCTTTTATAATATTTTGTCAATACTTTAAGTTTAGTTATAATTAAAAAAAGTTACAAAATAACAATTATTCTCTATATATATATACATACACGTTTACAATGTTTTTATAAAATATAATAATAATAATAATATTGTTTTGTAATTTATTATTCCTTCTGTATATCTTATCTGCAGGATATAAGTAATTTTTGACATTTTTGAAAAAAGAACTCATTTTAAATTTCTTTATTTCTGAGATTTTTTTTTTTTTTTGCCTTAATTTCAATAGTAAACTTATCATTCGCTGATTATAGGAAACTTAATCAAAAATGGAACTGCATGAGGCAAAATTTATTTTTATTTTTTCATAAAATTAAAAAAAGAATGCCTGTTGGTGACATTTTACTTTGAAACTTTATTTGCATAAAAAAAAAAATATTACTTCATGAATACTCTATCAGAATTTTTAATTATTATAGTTTTAAGTATAACAAAAAGAGATATTTTAAAAAAGATATTGCTATACATTTTTTTTTTAAAAAAAGAATTTATAATTTGCTTTTTTTTATATTATAATTCTTTGATGCTATGGAAAATTTTTCTAATTTTAAATAAAATTTTTGTAGAATACATTTAATGTAATTATAACTGCAATAGAATTGATTAAGGTTTAAGGAGAAAAAACTGAAATTATTTTTAAAATTTCAAATCTTTTCTTATTATACATATCATGTGTAACAAGGAACTAATAGATGTTTTTTTTTTTTAAAGAAAACTTATAAAATTGAAATTTGTTGAAATTTTCTTTTAAAAGTAGGTTGGAATGATTCTGTAGTTCTTCGATTAATAAGCCATCCAAATAATTTTTTTTATTATTTAGTATATAATTTAGTTTGTATGATATAATATATAATGTGCTCCAAAATATATTTTTTAACTTTTGAAAAACGTTCGCTTCCAATTTACCTCTCAACTCTTCCTTGTTCACATTACCTAAATCTACAATAACTTTGTTTAAAATAATCCTTTCTCTAAAGATTGGGTAGTGTGAAAAAAAACGGATTTGTTAAGAAAAATTACTTTTTCAGCAATTTCCCTTACAATTAAAAAAAAATTTTTTACATATTTGGTAGCAAAGTGGGTGTGTATAAAATTAAAAAAAATTGTCACCTGCGCAGGATTTAAACCTGCACTCCCTCTGTTAATAAGTTATCTGTTTAAGTACTCTATTACCGAGGCACATGCTAAACCACCCGAACCCCCCAAAATTAAGCTTCCAATTCTTCCAAAAAATTAATATGAGCAAAAAATTGCATATCTTTAGGGATACCATACCAATATTAATATTTGAATAAAAACGGTTTTTCTATATTCAGTTTTCTTTTAGATTTATATTTTCTTTTTTAAAAAAACCTAAAGTAATTAGCATATTATAATTTTTCTCTCACATGTAATTTTACAAAACAAATTAAAAACTAGATCTTGGTAATTATAATAACAATTAATGCAATTAAAATGTTTTTTTTTTGTATCTTTTTTTTGATAACAGAACATAACAAAAACCATTTGTATTTTATGACACACTTTGATAATATGTTTTCTTTTTGTTCTTTATAATTATCGTTATATATGCAATGTTTAAACAAAAAAAAAAGAAATATTTTTTTTCTTTTACAAAATAAAACGATAATTTTTTTGTTTAGTTTTTGTTTTCTTTTGAGATTTTTCTTTTTTACTTAGAAAAGGAAATAATGTACGAATTTTAAGACTTAAAAAGAATTGTGTTTTGTGTAAAAGAATAATGGGATGCAAAAAATAAAAAGTTATTTGGGCAATTTTCATTTCTTTTGTTTTTTGCTATATGTGTACATGTATATATATATCTCTAAATATTTTTGTGTTATAATATCATAAGCTTATTAAAAAATTTTAAAAAATGAACAGAAGTAATGAATATGAATATTTTTATCTTTTACAGTAAAGGTAAAAATTTAGAGATATCTTCCACCAGAAAAAGTAGATAAGTAAAAGCATTTGTAGAAATAATTGCAAAAAAAAAGAGGAAATAATTGCAAAAAACATTTTTTTTAAAAATGTTAATAAGTATCGTTATATTTCTATATGAATATATGTGATATTTCCGTATTACTTTTGATTGTTGAAAATCTTTCTTTTTGTCATTAACTATTGTTTGTACCTTCCGTTTGATACTCTTTTTATTATCTTTAGTTTAAAATAAAACAACTTTCTTTATTTAATAAATAACTTTAAATTAATAATAACTTTCTTCGACAAGGTTCGACAAATCTTCGACATATTTAAATGACAAGAACGAAATATGCATGGTGCCTGCAGGTTAGGATCAAGATCCATAGATACCCTAAGCACTAAATAAAAAAAAAATTAACAAAATTTTACAATAGTCATCGTGAACGCATTCTTAAAGTTTAGCGTAAAATTGTTGATACTAAGATTTTTAACATTAATCGTCAAAATGCCGTCTAAAAAAAGCATACCCCATTTTGGGAAACTTTTCATGTATTTGTATTTATATAAATACATGCATTTTTATAAACAACCTATTACTATGCAAATAACCCATATAGCACAGTAAGTAGCGTATCTTGGAAATTAGAAGTCGCCGCACAAAAGTATCAGCATGCTAGGATAACTTACAATAGACAAAGCCATAGTGTACGATTGAACAGCCTGAGAAAAATTTTTTGTATGTTTTTAAATGTTTTTAAACTAGAAAAACAAGTGATACTGTTCGTCATTTCAGAATTATCATGACGCCCTAAACAAGTATAGCGGGTTTTCTAATTTGAGTGATATGATTTCTAAATGACGTTTCGGTAGTATGTCATGATCTGTAATTTTTTTTCATTGTATTCAGTAATGTTTACAATTTCATCATGGAGAGATATACGCAAGAACAACGTTTACAAATTATTCAATTTTATTATCAATAAAATCGTTCTCCGATTGCAACTTTTCGTGCGCTTTTGCCATTTTATGCTCGTAATAATCGTCCAACTGTGCTCGCTATTCGTCGAATTGTTGAAAATTTCGAATGTACATCGTCTTTACATAATGTTCAAGTGCCAATATGACAAAGAACTGCTCGAAGTAATGAAAATATTGCTGCCGTTCAGGGAAGTGTTGCTGCAGACCGCAATTTGTCGATTCCAAGACGTTCTCAAGAATTGAGACTGTCTCAAACAACAACCTGGCGGATTTTGAGAAAGGATTTGGGCTTGCACCCGTATAAAATTGTTATCATTCAAGAACTGAAGCCATTGGACCACCGTAAACGTCGTGAATTTGCTGATTTTGTCTTGGAACAACTTGAAAACTATAACGATTTTTTTAAGAAAATCATATTCTCCAATGAGGCTCACTTTCATCTGAGTGGTGCGGTAAATAAACAAAGCTGTCGATTCTGGTGCGAAGAAAATCCACAAATTATTCATGAACAACTATTCCATACACCTAAATTGACAGTTTGGTGTGGTTTTTCGTCTGGTGGAATTATCGGTCCGTACTTCTTTCGAATGTAAATGAAGCTGGTAACACCGTTACTGTCAATGGAGAGCGGTGTAGATCGATGATAACCAACTTTTTATGGCCGAAATTGGAAGAAGTTGATCTTGACAGCATCTGGTTCCAACAAGACGGTGCTACGTGCCACACAGCACGTGTAATAACCGAATTATTGCGAGAAAAGTTTGGAGATTCGATTATTTCGAGAAATTGTGACATTGAATGGCCTCCAAGAAGTAGTGATTTAACACCATTAGACTATTTCTTGTAGGATTATTTGGAGTCATTGGTCTTTAGCAATAAACCAGACTCTTTGCAAGCTTTATAAGTCAATATTGAAAGTGCTATTCATGACATACTACTTGATTTAGTGGAAAAAGTACTCGAAAATTGGGTTAATCGAATTCTTTCCTGCAAAAGTCGTGAAGGCCATTTGAATGGCCAGAGCTTAATTGTATCGATTGTACTTCACATTAAATAAAAAACATTTGAATTTCCTTAACAATTAGTGTATTTTTTTTTTGAAAAGAAATCATATCATTCAAATTGGAAAACCCTGTATATTAATCCAGCACTTCCAGTACTTGTTTATAAACTAAAGTTTAGATTATTAAATTTATGAATCGTATATGATTTTCATAACTTTCAGTCAGTTAATTATCGGATAGCATAACTATAAAAATTTAGTGAAAAGAATGTAATGAAAACGAAATTTTCAAGAGACTTTTGAAATTAAGATCTATTGAGAAATCCGAAAGGAAATTTCAACCCCTAAAGATCGGGAAAAATTATTATTGTAAAGAAATGCAAATAAAAATCATCATTCTTTATTATTATATAAATAGAAAAACAAAAGGATTTAAAGAAATTTTTTTTTGGAAAAAAAATAAAAGAAAATTCTAATTTTCCGTGTAAAAATTATTAACACCGAAAAATGAAATGAAATTTTTAATTAAAAAATATTTATATAATAAGAAAATATTACCTAAATTCTTTTCAAACGTTATTAAATATTTTTAATTTTCCATAACTAATTTAATATTTTTTTGTATTAACCTTTTTAATTATTAATTATGAAAAATATATTATTTTGAATATAGGCAGAGAAAATCGTTTTTCTCGAAAAATTTTTTTCGTATATTATGGTAATCTTTAGTTACAATAAAAAAAAAAAATACACACACACACACACAATGGAAATTAAAAATTATTAAAACACATTTAAATACAATTTGTGTGTAAATTTTGTTTTTCATTTTATTAAAAATTTCAAAAAAAAAAAAATAATTTTCACCATATTTTGAGCTTAATAATAAATTTAAATTTTTAAATGAGAAAAAAAGTGGTAGTTTAAAACTTCTTAAATTTCAAAATAAAAAGAAATAATAATTCTATTGTGTAAAATTAAAATATTTTTTTTTTTTTATTTAATTTTTGATTTTTTTTATGGCTTTATTTTCCTTTTATATTTTTTACTATTATTCGTTTATTGTTTAACTTTTGACTCTATGAAATTTCACATCTTGTTTTTTAGTGTTTTTATTTTTCAATGTATTTTCTTTGCTTTAAATAAAACGTGAAAAATGACTTTTGATCTTTTTGATAAAATGAAAATGGCGTACAAAAAAAAATAAACTAACAAATAAAAAATATTAGAAAAATCGTTTTCTTTTTTCTTTTTGTATATGGTTTAAAATGGAATAACCAAATTATTGCCTTTTTTTATAAATGAATAGATTTCTGTATTGTACAGTATTGTATAAAATAATGATACAAAAATATATATATTATGTATTCATAATTGTATTCAGTAGTCATTGATCCCAAAATATTTAATCCCAGGCTTCGAATTTTAATTTAAAAAATAGATTTTTCGTCAGTATAAAAAACGAATTTTCAATCTAGATATTGTAACTGTTAACGGCTATGGATAGTACAATTGTAATAATAGGTGGTTACAATATTCCCTTACAGTCCTACCCCTCAATATAAAATTACTGCATTCCTGTCCTATCCTTTCTTACTTCCTAACTCCCTATCGCCTACTCCTTACTCCCTAACTATATACTAACTATAACTACTCTTTTAATATAATATAATAAGTTTCATCCCATTATATTATTTAAAAGGGCAGGTGGATTAAGTCATTAATAATCTTGGAACTACTAAGAGAATATTTTTGGTGTTATTGGAAAATTACTACCTCTCTTAGGGAAATAAAAAAAAACGTGATATCTATCTACACTCTATTTATTTTCATTATTAATTTTTGAATTTTCAGATAGTTGAGGTTTTTACAGTTAAATGCGGTCGACATTTTAGGATTAAATATTTGCTATATTAACAATTAAGACATTGTAGCTGTAAGTTCTAGTAAGTTTTATTGAATTTTGATAAATACTACATAACTATAATAATAATCAACTAAAATAACTTTAAGAATTTACTAAAATATAGTTTTAGGATGCCATTAGATCAGTTCTAAGAATAAAAAATTTGCTTTCAATTGGTTAAAAACAAAAATTTGTAATATATAAATGGAGAATTCCATAAAAAATGAGACAAAAACCGAAAATTTAAAAATATCTTATACATTTTTCTAAAGTTCTAATATTAGGTAACGTGACAATTAGTTCTTTAACAGCTTCCCTCTTCAAATCGATTTAAAACTACTCTTGAGACAGTAAATTTTTTATTGAAATGCACGATTGTTCCCATGATTAACTCATTTTACTTTCTTGTAATTTTGACAAGTTGTAATAAAAAGCCTATAATAAGATTTTACTCCATGTTTTATGAATAGGCATATATTGTAATATAAATGTAATAATTGCTTTTTTTCTTCTGTAAATGCAGGAAATCGTATAATATGGAAATCGTATAAATTCGCAGGAAATCGTATAATATGGAACATTATAAAATTAACAAAAGGGTACGATCCCGATTACTAATAACATTTTGTGAAAATATAAGTTAAATTTCTCGTTTAAGTATTTGTTGTTGGAACATCGAAAAATTTGTGAAAGGTACATATTTGTAGAATAAATTTGAATCATTAAATTTAGGCTTAATTTAGGCTAGGCTTAATTGATAAAATAAAATTTCTTAATTTTTTTAAATATCCCGATGAATAAAAATGGAATTCCCCAAATACAAAAATATTGTAAATTTTTTGTAAAACACTCAAATAAATAATTTGATAATAATGAATGTTCATTAAGAATTTTTCTTATGGTTAAAAAAGAACACAGCAATATTGAGTTGTTTTATTAATAAAATTCTTATGATATATTTTTTATTATATTGTTTTTTTTTCTTTTTTGTGCCCTTTATGTCCTACAAAAAAAGAACAATAAAAAACAATTTAACCATGATTGTTTTTTTCAATTAGAAATGTTATATTCAAACTGTAGGACATTCATTTTAACAAAAACTTGTTTATTATATTGAACTAATGGTTAAAAAGGAAAACAAAAGAAGACAGGGTATGTTAAGGCAGATTGATTTCTATATGTGTCCAGACATTACTTTTTTTTTTTTTTTTTATAAATAATGAACTAACATTTTGAAAGTAATGTATTTTTGTATTTATTTTGATTTAAAATCTGAAAAAAATATAAAAATTTTCTTTAAATGTACTGAAAAAGTAACTTTATTAATTGTCTCAAATGTCAAAAACCTTCTTTATCCTAAAATTGATTTTTTTTATTATTAAAAAGAATAAAAATACTAATTGATTTTAATAAGGATTTCTACAGAGGTCTTTTGCAATTAAAAATTTCCAATAGTTACATAATTTTCTTATGTCTATTATAAAATCGGTTTTTCAAGCAAAAACGTTATAATTGATTTTATATGAAGGAACTAAAAATTTATAGTTATTTTGATTTCGTAAAAGAACTACATATAAAATCAAATATAGGGAAATTAGACTTACAAATTTTAAGTTATAAGGTTTTAAGTTACTTTGTATCAAATGTATTAGGTATACCTAGGAAAAAAATTGAAAAATATCGCAAATTTACTATTAAAAAACAAACTCAGCCTAGAAGTCAGCAATATTTTAAAAATGAAATTTAAGCTACTTTTTATCTTAAAATTTTATAGAGGGGTCTTGGTATCGCAGTATTATTTAAAGATACTTAAGCAAAGTTGAGCACATGGCGAATTATTCAAGAGAGTATGTGTTTAAATTTTGCATAAGTAGCATATTTTTTTTATTTCAAAGGAAAATTATCGAGAAAGTAAATTTTTCTTAACAAAACCCCTTTGTATTTTGTCAGCAAATATACAAGTAATGTAAATATGGAATCCGTGAGTATGTACTATTTAAATAAATAAATAAATAAATGAAATTGAAGAAAATAATTGACATTATTTTTTTCTTTTGTTAATAATCTTTTAAGGAATTTTATAATGTCCTATTTTTAGTCCTTTTATATTATTATTTCATAATATTGAATCATTTTCATTTTTTTTTTTTGTTTTTAATATTCAACTTCTTTTTCTCGTTTTTGTTTTTTATATGATTATCATAAATAACAAATGAAAAATTTTTTTTTGAGCTTTTATTGTTTTTTCTGTAATACAAAAAAAAAAAAAAATGTTTTTTCTAAGTTATTAAATTATATACGATTTTAATATGTTTTTCTTAAGACAATCATAGTTAAAATGGAAAATTAAAGCACAAAAAACAAAAAAAATTTGTATGACTAATAGTTAACAATAAAGAGCGAAAAATTAGAGAGAGCGAGAAAAAAAAAAATAGTATTTCAAATAAATGAAAGGATATTTGCAGACCGGATATAGAAAAGAAAAAGTTTGAAACGTTTCTAATTACGTGTTTCCGCAGTTTTCATCATTATTTTGACTTGATTTATGTTTATTAACTTATAGTTTGATAAAGTTTGGAAAAAACCATTTTTTGTTTTTTTTTGATTTAAATACTCATATTAAACTGATTTTAGGTTTTTTTTTTAAATTTATTTCTCAACATTTTTCGTTATTAGTTATATTGTGTTCGTAAAGTGTTTAATTAATTCTTTTTAATTATTTTAATTATATGATCCATTTAAAATAATTGTTATAATTTTTGATTTGTGTTTTTTTTTTTTTTTGGTTTTTGTTAAAATCAGTCAGGGGTTGAAATATAACTATTTGTTCTATGACAAGTCTATGTATTAACCGATAAAATATTTATAAATCACGTGATATTTTTCTTTTATATTAATTAAGTTATATATATTTTGTTTTTAAGAATAAAAACTGACTGACTAAATAATTTTAATGTTTATATATATGTATAATAATTATATATATATATATATATATATATACATAAATATATAGTTTATTTGAAATTTTTGCAATAACTCAAAGTCAAATCTATACTAATTTTTTGCTTTATTTTCTTTTTTTTCTTATAGTGTTGATTGACATTAAAGGACAGACATCAAAAGGACCACCTAAGTTTTATATTATAATTATATTTTGTTAATGTTATATATAATATATATATATATATTTTTTTATTATAGATATATATATATGTAAATATTATAAATATGTAAAATATATCAAAGTAAAAATCTCTGTAGGAGTTTAAATTAAATTAAATGTTTTTTTTTTTTCGAAAGTTTTGGACTTTTCTTTTTGTTTTATGAATCATTAGACGTAATTTTCTTATAATTGAACTTGATTGGAGAAGGTTTTGATTTGATTTTTTTTTTAATTAAAAGTTTTTAAATTTGAATTTTTGTTTTTAAAGAGGCAAATATTTAAATGTTAGCAACTAAATAAACTTTTAGATTTGAAGTGATTTGAAATATCTGGAATTATATGGTGTTCATAAAGTTAGAACTGGCATTCAATCAATATGATGTTATTTTATTTATATACAAAATATAAATTTACCTAAAAGGAATTGTTGAAGCTTCAAATGTAACTTTATGTGGTTTGATTAAAGGAAATTTTTATTTTACTATTAATAATGAATTAATGTAGCAATTTAAAAAAAAAATCTAGAAATAGTATGTACTTAGCAAAATTTATTATAGTTAAGTAATAAAGTTATTTAATGGAATAATAGATACTTGAATTAATTTTAATTTAGAAAGTTTTATTATGAATAAAGAAGTTTAGAAAAAAAAAAAAAATTTTTTTTTTTTGAAATAACTCATTTTTTTAATTATTATTTAAAATCCTGAAGTCATCATACCACCATTTTTATTATTATATAAATCAAAATGTAATGATGAGCTTGGTGTTATAACAGTTTGTGTTCTTTGAACATCTCTAGCTGGATAATAAACACATGGACCTGGTGATGGTGCCCTATTACGTTTAATACGTTTTGTTGTTATACGAACACTTGTTGGTATACCATTATTATTATTATTATTACTATTATTATTATTATTATTTATATTATTATTACTATTCGTTATATTATTATTACCACGATTTAAACTAATTGCTGTTGTACTACGTTGAGTACCATGTCTTGAAAAACGACCAGATGAACGATTATTACCTTCACCATTTGATATTGAACTTTCATAATGTATTAAATCTGGTTGATCACGACTCATTCTACCTTTGCAAAATAATAACAAAAATATACGTTTAAATTTTTCACCAAATATCACATATATTATAAAATTTGCACTACTATTTATTGTAACCAATAAATTTGATATTTTTATTAAATAATCATCAATTATATCATAAAATGCTTCTAATATATTTGTATATAATGCTAAAAAATTAAATAAAAAAAATACAATAACAACACATAATAACATTGTAGCTAAACCAATTTCACGTCGTTCTGTACGACTTAAACGTTGTCGTTCACGATTTGCTTTTTGAACTTGACGATATATTAAACAATTTAATATTGCTAAACTAAGAAATGGTATAAAATATATAAATATTAAATAACACCAATGTATATATATATTAATATATTGATCATTTCGACGTAAAGATGATGCAACTACACAAAATATCACATTATTACCATTATCATTACCGTTATCATTATTATTATTATTATTATTTGTATTAATGATATTATCATAACTATAATTATTATTTAAATATAATTCACCAATACCACCACTATCATCGAAATTTATATTATTATAATTATTATTATTAATAGGATTATTATTATTATTATTATTAATATAAAGACTATTACTATTACTATTTATTTTATTCGTATGACTATTAATATAACTATTACTATTACCTATATGACCATTAATATTATCATTATTAATACTAATTGTATTAATATCAGTATTAATTAATGTTGGATTTCTAGCACCAATATTATTACCATTATTAATATTACTATTAATACCACCAATATTATTTATTGGAGCATTATTATTATTATTATCATCATTATTAATAATAAAATGATGAATATTACTATTATTTATATTATTTATATTATTAAATATTGGTATATTATTATTATTATAATTTAATGTATCTGTTATAACAATAACTTCCCAAAATCTTGGTATATTATATAAAAATGCAAATAATATACAAATAATAAAATAAATTTTTGCTCTACCATATGTACATAATGCTCTTGCTTTTAATGGATGACAAACAGCAACATAACGTTCTAATGTTACTGTAAATGTCATATATACACTTGATGTTTGTGCTGCCATTGCAATTGGATACATACATGGTGATATATTTGGATATATATAATAATAATAATAAAATAAATAACCAGTATATGGATATATTGATGGTATACCAAATAATAATATTGATGTTATTATTAATACAGTATCACATCTAGCTAAACCAATTAATAAATAATTTATACTTGAACGCATTTGTGGTCTTGATAATATTATCATTGATAATATATTACCTAATATACCTAATAGACCAACAAAATTTAATATAACACCACATATCCAAAATTCAAAACGTGCAAATTCTTGATCAGAAAAATCTGGACATCTACTATATGTTAATATATCATCATCATATAATATACTTGAATTTGTTATATTATTATTATTTAAATTTAATAATATTGTATTATTACTATTATTATATTCATTTAATAAATCTAACTGATTATAATCATATGATGTGGATGTTGTTGTTGTTGTTGCTGTTGTTGCTGCAGCTGCTGCTGTTGCTGCATTAGCAATAACAGTTGTTGCAGCAGCTGAAAATATATTAAATTGTTTTTCAGTATTATCGCTATTAATATCGGTATTAAAAATTGTATTAATACCATAATTATTAATAATATTATCATCGGTATCAAAACCAATTGTTTTAATATTATAATTATTATTAAATGTATTTGTTGGATTTTCATTATTAATAATATGATTAACAATAATGTCATCATTATATAATTTTGTATTTGGCATTGTATTGACATATGACGATGATGATGCTGATGATGATGATGATGATGATGATAATAATGGAGATGATGAAAAAGATGTATCATTTTTAAAATAATCAATTAAATTAAAACTATTCAATAATGTATTATTTAATTTATTTAAATAATTATTATTATTATTGTTATTAAAATTTGTTTCAAATTTATTTTTATCATTTACATTAAATATAAATTCATCATCATTATCATCAATATCATCATCAATACCATCATTTTGAAAAAAATTTGTATCGTAATTAATTTTATTATAGTCAATCATCAGTATTTATATATATTTTTTTTTATATAAGTTATTGTATATAATAATTAACATTATTTTATTTGAATGTTAATATTTATTATTTTTTTTTTTTTGGTTTAAATAAGGTTAAATTTATATTTATAGTTTTTTGTTTTTTCTTTTTTTTTGTATCTTTCTCAATTAGAAACAATTCATTAAATAAGATAAATTAAATCATTTAAATTTTAAAGCTTTGTTTTTTTTTTTCGTTAATTAAATATTAACTTATAATTAATAATTAATTTGGTTGCTTTATTGTTTTTTTTTTTAATTTTATTCTATATATTATAATATATACATTTATTATTAATGTAATTTATACATTTTTGTTTTAACAAAAAAAAAAATCAAAAAAAAAATGTTATTAATTAACAGATTTTGTTTTAAATATATAAAATATTCGTTTCGTTAGATTTTCGTTAAATTGAATATTTATAATTCTATTGAGTTTTTTTTTTTTTTGTACCTTGTTTTTTTTTTATATAAATAATTTTAATTTTTATTTCTTTTCAATTTACTTAATTTATTTGAAAAGTAAAAGAATTTATTGAGAATTTATTGACAAAGATTTAATTTTCGTTAAGTTTTTCGTTTAAAAAAGTTAAATAAAAAATTTTTTATATTTAAAACAAAATTAATTTCGTTGGTTTTTCGTTTTTTTTCTTTAGTTTTTTTGTTTTTGATTTTATATCAAAGTTTTTAATTATAATTTCTTCTTAAATTATCTTTTTAAATATAATTTACAGTTGTTTTATTTTCTATAACTGTAAAATAAATAATTATTTAATTTTGATGAATTTTTATTATATAATTATTTTAACATCCTTTTAAAATTCAAATTCCATCCTTCAAATATTCTTAATATTAATTATAAAGAATTATAATGTATAAATGAATAGTTTTGTCTTTTTTTAACAATTTTAGTAAATAATTACCGTTATTTCGTTAAATTTTCTTGTATGACGTCATAAATTTAAAAATTCAAAAATAATAAAAATAAGATTTTTATTTTATTTATTTATATAATCACAATATTCAGTTGTATTATATTTTGATTTAATTACCTTTTAGAAACAAAAATTTACATATTGTACAGTTAAATTTTCTAACAGTTTAATTTACTTAATTTTTATTATTTTTGTTTTTTTTCGTTTTTTGATTATTAAGAAAATCAATGTTCACTATCTTTTCATTATGGAAAATTACTACAAAACGATACAAAGATGTATGTAGTGATTTGTTTGTTTTTGTTTTTGTTTTTATTTTTAATTCTTTGTATTTAATATTGTGGTATAATTTTATTAGTTTTCTTTTTCTTTAATTTCTTTCTTCCGTTTTTTTCCTTCGTTATTGTCTTTTCGTTTGTTTTCAATTTTTATTTGTTATTGTTGTTTTGTTTTTGATTTTGTTGTTTTATTCTTGCTTATATCAATTTAAAATCTTGTTATCTTCTTTTAATTTGTCTTTTTCATATTGTATTAAAATTTTTTTTTACTTAAACATTATTTACATTTTACTTGTTAATTTGTTGTTGTTTTCTTTTCTTTTCTATCCTTTTAAGTGGTTTTTTATTTTTTTTTGTATAAATTGAAATTAAATTTTTTGATTTTAATGTTTACTTACTTTATGTTGTTTTTGTGTCTGTTGTTGTTGTTTTATGTGAAATAATTTAAGTTTAATTTCATGTTCAAAATCAAAATTATGGAATTTTACAAAAAAAAAATTAACTGAAAATTTTTTTTTTTGTTTTTTAATTGAAAGGCATTTTATACAATTTACAGTTATATATAAAATAACAACAATATTGTTAAATGTTTGATTGAACGTAAAAGAAAGAGAAGAAGTTAAATATTATAACGGTAATTAAATTTAAGTATCGTTAAGTTGTATATATATACGTATATATCTTTTTTTTTTTTAAATTGTTATTGTTATTAAATCTTTTTTGTGACCGTCATAGTTTTTTTCTTAGTTTAATAATTTTTAACTGCTCATTTTTATTTAATTCATAAATTTTTTACATCAAGCTGTTTAGTTTTTTTTGTTGGTAATTTTCTCCTCAATTTATTTGCTGATGTGGTTTTTGTTGTTTAATTCGTTCAAAAATGTTGATGACAATTATAATTTTGGTTGGTGTTTTTTGATAATAAATTCCAACTTATACTAGTGAATGCCTGAAAAAAAAAAAAATTATTGTATTATTGTACATATTAATTAAAAGAAGTTGGTTTTTAAAAAAACTAATTATTTTAAATTAAGGAAATATTGTATTAAAATAACGGCTTAAGTACTAATTGAATTCGGGGGAAGTTTTTTGGATTTATTAACTAAAGAATAGGATATACAAAAAAAAAAAAGTAGAGTAAGTGGAAAGTGAAAAAATAAAATCAAACAGCCAATTCTCAAAAATTACATAACTATTTATTTTTTAAATTATTTCATATTGAAATGTCAGAAGGAAAAATTTAGCAATATCTGTACAAGGTATATTCAGTTTTTGATGTATTAAATTGTATTCTATTTAAGGATACTCTAATCAGTAGTTTTGTTCAGATATAGATATTTTCTGATAATAAATAGAACCTAATAATGGTATCTTACAATTAATAAAATAATGTTAAATATGTATGGTAAACCACATTATGTTTGAGGTTGACATGATTTCTAGTATATAAAATAGTTCTTAGATAGTTATACAAGAAACAATACAAAATGATATGGACAATATAAATTTGTGGATCAAGAAGCACAAATTAGCAATAAATATCATGAAAACGAAATATATCTATTACATATATTTAATTCTAAGTCGTTTGACAATCTTAATGTTAAATATGTAACAACTGTAAAATTTATAAAGCAAATATGTAGTTACAAAATATATTTGATAATTAATTGAATTAGAATAAACAGATAGATGAACAAAAAAGAAGGAAGAAATTTGAATGGAATTTTCCGGATTATCAATAGAACAGTTCTCTAGCAAATGAAGATATCTGTCTTTTGATAAAATTATAGTTCTACTCGATAAAAATATGTGGAAACACATTTAACAAGAACATCAAGCTAATAAAAACAAATTAAAAAACAAAGGTTTTAAAAATCTGTATGGTTATAATCCGAGAATGTCAAATAAAATAATAGATAAGAAACACAATATTGATCTATCTTCAAATTGACATATTTGTCGAAAATAAATTTGTAATTCAAACACCATAAACTGGGAATATCAATAGAAACGTCCAGTACATGTTCGATAGTTACTTTACAAGAGGTGCTGGTAATATGAGACTAGTTTCGTTAGGAGCCAGATATAATAGGTAAAACACAATACAATACTATTTATACAACTTAGTATTTGAAAATTAGAATTGTTCGTTGAATCATTTAAAAAAAAATTAAATAGAATATTTTTATGATATATGAATTTATGAACACTCTGTACTAGATGACAGACGTTCCCTTCAGATTATTAATTATTAAAATAATTAAAATTAAAATTAAAAATAAAATTAAATAAATGTTGATGGTTTAGTGCTATTTGTATTATTTTGTATGTTAATGTAACTTTGTTTTCCCAGAATTCTGCAGGAAAAAAAAATCAAAATAAATCTTTACATACTTTTCTACTAAATGCATACTTTGATTGGCACAGTACACAGTATATTTTAAAAATTCCCATTTAAAAACTAAAATTAGAATTTTTTTTTTTTTATTTTAGACTTACTTTTACTTAAATTAAAATAATATTCAAATTAAAAACAAGAAAAAATTTTTAGAATATAAATCCGAAAACAAATTTAAAAAGTTTTTTTTTTTCAATAAAGAAAAAAACCAAAAAGGACCAATTGTAAAAAAGTAGGCTAAATTTACTTAAATTTTCTATTTGTAAAAGGTTTTAGATTTTTGTTTTACAAAAAGAAAAAATTGGTTAATAAGAAAAATTAATTTTCTTTTTTGGTATTTCTACAAAGAATTCCCAAAGTTAATTACCTTGAAGAAAAAACGAATTATTTTAGGGTTTCACTAAAAATTTATTTCTTTACATTTTCTTAACAATTTTTTTTTTTTGTTTCGATAGAATTTCGGTAGGATTTTATTTCTACTAAAGATTTGTTTATTTTTTTTTCTTCAGTTTTATATAAGAGGTAATAAAGTAACAACGACATTATACATTACATTATATTACAGTGTTATAATATCCGGAAGATAGAAATTCTTTAAGATAATATAGTAGTATTATATAGGATGATCTTTTGATTCTGAACTAAAACTAAAACAAAACAAAAAAAAAAAAAACGTTGAGTTCATCAATCTCTAAATCTAACAATTTATTTTTCTTAAAAAAGAAAAACGAGAGTGAGTAAAATAATGAGAATTGTAATGACTATACAATAATAATTCTGCGTTTTATTCATTTCTTCCTTTTTTTCTCGTTTATATTCCATTTTTTTTTCAACCCTATAACAAATTGTTATTTTTAAGAAAAAAAAAAAATACAAAAAATAGAAAATTGTTTTTTTTTAGTATTTTTGGTTTTTTGTTGAAAGAGCCAATCAATTTAGAGGAAAAGGATAATAAATTTTTTTTTTGTGGATTGTAAAAAAAGGAAAGTTTTTTAAAAAAATATGTCGATCAAATTACAAAATCAAATTTTCTTAGGGAATATATTGTTAAAGTTTCCTTGGAGTAAAGTGTATTTTTTTAACAGTATACATATTTGTTGGTAATGAAATAATAATAAAGATGTACCGCATGATTAAAATGCGTTATTAGTAATTGTTATCGTCCAAAATCATGCCTTCCAATAATTGATTCGTTCGAGCTAGTAACATTAACTCCTTTTAATATTTTTGGAAATATTGAAGTAATTTACTCTTTCATAGATATTTTACACGTAACAGAAATTGCTTTATTGAATTATAATCAATTATAACTTCGCTTAACCATATTCATCCAACCACGAGAGAAGCAACATGCTGTTCATTTTTACCAAGTGGAAATGGCTAAAAGATTTAAATATACTAAGGAAATACATTCGTTGTCAGAATTCTTATAAAATTTGGTGCTTGCTTCCATATTGCATGAGCCCCTCTCTGTCGATAACATTCGTTTCTACAATTTGTAATAATTTATAAAGAACTATTTTAAGTTCTTTTCTAATTTACTCTCAAATTCTCTTTTATTATCCTTTTTCCCTCCCGTTTTATCCCTCTCATTTTGCTAAATTTTATTACTTTATATAAGTGTAAAGTAATCTAGTGTCAAGTTAGAAGACAAAAAAAGGTGCAATGAAGAATAAGAATTGTTATTGCTGTGTCCTTTGCTTGACAATAGATTAAAATAAAAACACCAGCACATTTCAATTTAGAAATTAATTAATGGCCGTAAACAATCAAGTACAAAAACAAAAATATTGATTGCGTCGGATATTAATTTTTAGCGCATTTGAAAAAATGTGCTTATTAGTTTCACTTTGTCCGTCTGTCGGTCCGACCGTCCGTCTGGGTGTTTACAAAACCTCCGTTTGAAATAAAGTAATGCAATTTTAACTACAGGTACGTATCGCCAAAAAACTAATTTTATGGACCAACTTTTTTCTGTAGTCTCACCCGTTACGAAGCTATAACCCTACAAAATTCGAAAAAGCTCTTTTAATTGTTACAACACAGGTTCTATAAAGCGTATTATTTTCAATCTGAAAACGCTAAACGATAGCTGGTTTTATAAACTTTATAAATATATAAACAAATATGTGGCTTTTCCATACGGAATTTTAATACACAATACACGTTATGTGAAATTTTATTTTTGCAAAAAATTTGGACCCCTTCCATCTTTCAAACGGTTTAACTTAGAAACTTGCAATTTTGAAAGGAGTTAGATCTTTGGAAATAAGTGTGAGTCATTTGATTTTTCTCAATTTTTTCTTACCAAAGCATATTTATTTTTCAATATATGTATCTACTCTAGGCTTATTATGAATATTTTTTAATTTTGGAAATGTGCCTTTTGAAAACCCTTGGTTTTTTTACATTACTTGTTTTTCAAAGCATTCTTAGCCTGGAAGCAATTAAAAGGTTTTATAAGAAAAGAATTTTCTTTTTTCCCCAAATATTTTGGAGTCAGTTTTGTAAGCACACTTATATCATTTACGATTTAATTCCAAAATTTTAATGTTATAAACTCAATTTGTTTTTGAGAATACAAAATAATAATCTTAAAAATTTAAAATATATTTGTCATAATGTTCTATTCTCCAAATAATATTTCGAAATAAATTGATTAATATGGGCATCATTGTGGCGAAGAATAATAAATAAAATAAAATTATATATATATTTGAAAATATATATACAGTAGTCGTATTTTTGTATATACATACATTACATTGTTTAATATTTATGAATAAAGATAATAAATATAGAAATTTAAAACTAATATATATATGTATATATATAATATTCCAATTTATTTATTTCTTGTCATTTGAACTTTCAATCAGTTTAAAATTGATGTTCAAAATAAATTGGAAAAAAATTTTTATTGTAAATTTATTCCAGGAAATTAAAATGTTAAATGAAATTCATTTTAAAAGGTAAAAACAAATGTATATTAATTTATTTTATTGTTATTAATAATAATAAAACATAATTAAAATTTAAAAAATTTTTGTCTTTTATAATCAAAATGATTATAATCAAAAATGTTTTAAATTTTAGATTTGAACTTAGAGATTAATTTTATACATTTTTTGTACTATTTATTTAATGTTTTTATATAACAAAAAATATTTCTGATTATTCTTAAAAATATTAAAAATTAATCAGATATATTATGAAAAAATTAAATTAACTTAAGTTTTACATTTATTATAATAAAAATACGATTCATTAAACGTAGAACAAAATAAAGATCCTAGAAATATGCAATTATTATGGATGTGGATTATTATGGATATTTTTTTTTAAATTGATGTGATTTGTAATATTAATATAAAATAAATAAATAAATAAATAAATTGAAACGTCAGTGTCGGAGTAATTAAGCACGTGGGTTATTTACCGAGTCAGTAGTAATTCAAATCTTGTATAGGTAGCGAGTTTTTTTAATTGTAAGAAAAATGATTGAAAAGGTAGTTTTTCTTAATAAATTTGTAGCAAGAGGTGTTATATAGTGTAATCCGTAGCAAGGGGGAATATAGTGTAAGTAAACATATAATATATTATAATATAAACAAAATAATATTACTGTATACATTAATAATAGTATTTGATCCTAGTAACGGATGATGAAATTAATTATAGTATTTCACCTTAAAAGTAACTGGAAGATTTATTAGGGTATTATATTTTTTTTATAACAATATTATTTTCTTATTTTATTAAATTAAATGTCTTGGGTTCAAACAACTCTTTAAGAGTTTTTATCGGTTATCAAAATTACAACATAAACACAATATAAGAGTATATTGAAAAGCTACGCTTTAAATATTGATGCTCTCATCGATGGACTTATCATTTATCGAAGTTCTAATATTAACCCAACTTAAGTCATCTCAGAATTAAAGAAAAATTATCAAAGCGGAAGTTGTTTTATTTTTTTAATAAAAATAATTTGATGTCAAAAAATACCTTTTCGTTTTTAAATATTAAAAGAATTTTATATTTTATATACATATATTTAATTGATTTTAGAATTTTTTTAAATAGATACTATATATACCATTAAATTTAATATTAATACATAGTTTCAAATCGTTTATACTCGATTATTTTTCATAATTTTTCTTATATATAATATTCTAAGGGAAAACTATAAATTTTGGTGCAAGTCACTAAATTCTAAACAATTTTTATTGTTTTTTTGAAAAATATGCGCCTAAATTAAATTTATATTAATAAATTAAATTAATATTGGAAAGTTGTTTTGCTGTTTTGTTCGATAGAGACAACAACCCTTTAGTTATTTTTGTAATTCAGGAAAAGTATATCCAGGGTGTTCTCGTGAACTCAAAGGTCACGAAGAACGGAGCTCAACACTGAACTTGTTCTGGGGGAAGGAGGGGGGGGAGGGAGGAAAAATTGTTCTGGAGGAGGGAAGGAGGTCTATCTCGAGAGGTTTCCGAGATAACGCCCTTCAAAGAAATTTCGTTAACTTTTTAAAGAAATAACAATATCTTTGCTTTGATCTGGTCTTTGACTAATATTACAACTTTTATTTAACTTTCATAGTTAGGTTTTAAATACAAAAAATATCGGGCTATTTTTTATACAGATTTTAAATTTGAAACCGATAGTGGCTGTTTCAGTTCAACAATTTAACAAATTCACATCTTACGTGTCATTACACTTCGATAGAATTGAAATTCAACCCAGATAGTTTGTTTCTTTTTTTACACTTAAAAAAATTCTTTCCTAATTTTACTTTTTCCATAATCTTACAATCAATATTTCAATCAAAGTAAAAATTACAGGTGTAGATATGAGAATATAAATTATAAAAATTGATAGAAATTTTTATATATTATAGATTTTTGTATATGATTGTAATAATGTTTTATACTTATATTCTTGTATATAAATATAAGAAGATATAACGATACTACAAAGAACTTTTTTTTAAATTAAAAATCTCTAGGAAATGGAGTACAAAATTTCATAAAAAATATGAAATTTCAATTTTTAATCTTGAATATATTTTTTTGTTTTTTTTTTTGCGAGGGTAGGTGGGAATCTCGAAAGACGCCAATGGGATCAACGCGCGAAATCTCTTTGGTAGTGTTGGACTTTAACCTTCTAAATGCCACCTCCCTATTAAACCAAACATTAGATTAAAACCTATGGTACAATGTACTGTTTGGTTTTGGGGGATTGGGAAAATAGGAATAAAAGAATAGAAATATAGGAAATTGGGAAATATAGAAAGTTATTGGATCTTGGAAGGATTATTTAGAACAAAGATGTTGATGTTCTTCTTGAATTTGTCAATATCATACACGTTATGATTGCCAATTTTAGTTTTACTTCCGGCGGAAAGCTATTCTATATTCGTGATGTGCCCATTATAAACGAATTTCCATTGTACTTACTCCATTCTAGGTCTGATGAAGCATTTATGTGTCTGGTAGTTAACAAATATAAAGAGAAAAGAAGATCTGACAGCGATACAGAAAGCCTAAACATTTCACTGATTTCTTAGCTATCCCAAAAACAAGGTTAGACTAGTTAAATTTTTTGTTTTGCTCATAATCTGATGCATAAACACTTTAAATCAGTTTTCAAATCAAATAACTTGATTTCAAATCCTTCAAAAACATTAATCTTAATAAATAATAAATCAATATTATATTTTAAGTTTGATTTTTAAATGAGGCAATTTTCTTAAGAAAAATAATTTGGTGAAATAAAATTAGTCTTTATTTTTTAACACCAAATATTCATTTGCATTGTTCATTTACTTTTGCGTCTGAGATTTCTGCTTAAAAATAAGTCGTAATATTTTAAATTATTTTTATTGTCTTTTGGAAAATGTGTGCCTTGCAAAACCTTTAATTTTAAATACTGCCTTGTTTTTTTTTATCACTTAATATGTATTTTGGCTGTTCAGTACACATCAAAGTCTTTTTGACACTTTTTGCTTTTTTCCAATATGTTTCACTTCTTGTTTTTTCATTAGTTATAAGTTTATAACCTACAAAAAAATATGTCATCATATGATAAAAAATTAAACTAAAAAAAAAAAAATTGATGAATATGAGATTTTTTTTTCGTGTTTTCTTTATAAAAAACAAAAAAAAAAAAAATCAATTTATAAAAAAATAAAAAAAAAATTGTTTTTTTCGAAAAATGAGAATTAAGATTAGGTAATTTTCAATTTTTTCAAAAAAACTTAGAATTGATATTTTGTTTTTAGTTAGCAAAAAAATCTATGTGGTATGGATCAAATACGCTCTAAGTGTGCCTTTTTGGCAGTCACCTTAACCTAACCTAATCTAGCAAAGAAAAAAAAAAAAATTAATATATTAGTTTTATTTTTAAATTGTTGTTATAAACTAATAAATAGAACATGTTACATTATAGCTAAATATTTAATCTGAATGCGTCTGGGGGTTAGGCTTTCCTTTCATATGTTAGTAATATAATTTTTCATTTATAATTTTGAAATTTTGTTTAAAGTTATTAAATGTTGTTCGAAAAATTTCGATATCTATTAGAACAATTAAACAAAGGAAATGACTAAAGTTACTTTAAGTTGATAATAGACAACATTACATATAATAAAATATTATAAGTATAATTTAAAATAAAAAGTTCTTTAAATAAATGCATTTATGTAACTATTTTATTGTAAAAATATGTCTAAAACGGAGTTTGGTAAAAATAAATCGAAATTTTCTTTTTAATTTAAATTTTATTTCATATAGTTAAAGAAGAAATAAAACTTTGAGAGCCTCTTTAATACGAAAAAAATTATCATGACTGAAATGATTAAGGAAAAAAAAAAAAGATTAATGGAATAGATAAAAGACAAACTACTATATAAATCTAATGCTAAGAAAAAATATCACTTTTCAGTACTAAAAAATAATAAAATAAAAAAAAAAAAGACATGAGAGATTAGGATTTTTTTTTTTTGCGCTTTTAGAAATGAATGTAATTAAAAAACTTTTAAGAAAATAAAAATAGTACAATTAAATCATTTAAAAAACATATGTTTAAATTTATAAAACCAAACAATTATAGTAAAGATATTTTTAGAGATACGGGACTTATTAATTAACTAAAATTTTTGGAAAAAAAAAAAAATATATTAATATTAAAAAAGAAAATTTGAACTACTGCAATCATGCATGACTCAAGAACAAAATTTAATCTAATTCTTTTTTGCCACATTTTTTAAAAATATTTTGAAAGATTTGTTTAATAGTTTGTTTAATAGTCCGTCCCTCTGTCTCTTTATAAATCTTCTACACGATTTAAGATACAATAAAGAAGTTTTAATCTTAGAAGAAATGGCTTTTAAAAAAGTTAATGTTCTAAAACAACTTTGTAGATTGTTCTCCATTCATTATGAAGTTCCTCATTCATTATTGTGTATAACGTAAGGTTCTGCTTAACGTTTTTTCAATCTAAACAGCGGCAACGGCAACGGTAACGGCAAACAACTAGTTTTATTAATTTAATATCAAAATACAATAATTTTTTGAAATTTAGTATTTAAATTTACTGTTATGTAGAAATTTACCGTTATCAAAATTAACACAGTTACCTCAGAAGAAACTTTTGTATATATATATGTAGCTCTGACAGTTTAACAACTATGCAATAGGCACCTGTATCTTTAGATATCTGTTAACATTTTTTCAAAGTAAAACGCAAAAATGAAACCTTTAACATTATAATTTAACACGTTTTAACGTTTTTGGTTAATTACATACGGGTTTGTTTAAAATTGTAGAAAGTGTCACTTGATTCTTCAAAAATTTTGTATTTTTATTTAAAATTTAAAAAAAAAAAATACAAATTTTATTGCAAGTCATAATATGCTAAACAGTATTTATGGACTACTGAAAAATGTGCGTCCTTTAAACAATTTTAGATTTACATTCATCCTTATTTTTTCTTTTAAATCTTTTTTGTTTGTACTGTTTGTACTACTGACATTTTTTTATGCTTTCCACCAAAAAAAAAAACAATTTATTAAAGCAATATAAACAATATGTTATTCTGGCATTTTTTTTTTTTTTTTTTGGCAATATCAAATTATTATGAAATTTTGAAATAATATTGAAAATTACTGTTCCAGAACAGTTTTTTTTTTTAAATAAAAAATAATAAAAGTTTTTTGTTTATCTTATTTTTAAAAAGTTGTAAATAACTTTTGTTCAAATAATTAAAAAACAAAAAATTATTTTCTATTTAATATTGTTAATGGTTTTTAGGTTTTTTGTAATTTTAATACAAAATTCGTTAAATATAAGAGATTGGTTTCTTTAATTTTTTCAATTTCAATTTTAGGGGAATTTATTAAATTTCATTTATTATTTATTAAAAGTTGTATATAATATAAAAAAATCAAAAATATTATTGTGAAAGTAATTTTTTGTTTTTTAATGGGTAGGTTGGAATTATTGAAAGATGCTAAAGAAGAGCGTTATAAGCATCGCTTTATTAACGTGTGAATCTTTAATCCACTAAACACCACTTCTATATTTGACATAGATTAGTGGATGTCGGAGGCTGACCAAAAGGGTTTTAGGTTTTATTAAACTATCCTATTGAATTTTGAAAAAATATTATAATAAATGCCAAGTCTAATTTGAATTTTTTTACTATTCTAAAGTGAAAATTTTATGCCATTATTTTGATTAAGTACAAAATTTTCTTTAATTATCCTAATCACTGTACCTTTTATTATCAAACAATAACAAAGACCATACTTCACAGGGATATTTCTGTAGTAAGTTTTCATTACTTAAAACATCATTTTAATATTTATTACAATAACATAAAAATTTATTTATTAAATTTTTTTTTTCCTTTACTCATAAATTCAAAATGTTCTAAAAATATAAATTTTCATCATTTTGATTTAAAACTTTATAATACATATACCTAAATTAGTAAAATTTTGCTGTGACAGAAAAATCACTATTGCGCAAATCTTTTCAGTTATAGTAACAAATTTGTTCTCTAGGTGTACGTATATATGTAATTAAAAAAAAATATACACTTATGCAATTAATTTACATGGTCATTCATTTATTAAATTTTATTTTTACATGAATTTTAAAATTTCTGATAAATATATATTCACCTTTTTTATATAGATACATGTATCATTTATCCTGATTTTCATTTTTCACGATTTTGTTTATATTATGTAGGTACCTTTTATCGTGAATATAATACGTATATATTAATAACATTATATATTTTATGTGTAAGATGACCAATTCTAAATGATCTTACTTTAAATGGATGATCGGTGATGTTGAGACAAGTAAACATTTATATGAAACCGAGGGGGGTAAGTAATTTATTTTCACTCATTTAGAAATTATGAGATTTTAAATTTAAAATTGGAAAGAAATAAGATAGACATAAAAATTGTATATAATTTTCAGGCTTATTTTAAACCATTTTTCTATGACACACAGTAATAACAGACATTAGCCTAGTATTACCACTTTAGGCCGAAGTTATAATGGTTTAAAATCAATAATTAATATCAAAATATCCATTTAGAGGCATTTTATGAAAAAAAATAACGGTATTAGCATAACAGTTTCTTTTTTTTTTTTTTAGCAAAAATGATATCCGTTTTCTTTCGCTTTATATTTTATGTATAATGTATACAAAAAGTTTTAAACATTATATAGAGCAAAAAGTTAAAAGGTTTTAAAAAAAAAAATGTTTGTGTGTTTAACAAAATTTTAATAAAATCTTATTGTATAAAGTTAAAACTAAACTGAAGTGAAAAACCAGTTAAAGTCTAATAAAGAGTTATTAGAGAAATTAGTTATTTAGAGAAATAAAATTGAAAATAGAGCCTTCCCTTCATTACAATTTTTTGCTTGCCTCAATATCTGCTAATCATCCATTTTAAGGAATACAATACCTTGTATATACAATCCGATACCTTGTATACAATCATCCATTTTAAGGAATATAATTAAGAGCCCGACACCCTGTATACAATATGTACATTACCGCAAGAGATTATTTTAAATTTTTATAAAAAAATGTTCAATGGTTTATGAAAAATTTTTTGAAAATATAATTTTATTGCGAGAAATTAAAATGTCAATTCAGTAATTCAATAACTATCTAATAGATATTTGTATCTGTATATTTGTATCTATATTAGAGACGTTAATTTTATGAAAATCATATACTATTTATTTATCTACTAAGTATAAATAATAATCAAAATTTCTAAAATTTATAAATTTGATTGTAAAATAAAAAAAAAAATTAAATGAAAAACTTAATTAAAAAATTTATTTCGTTAATTTTCATATTTTAACATTATTATGTGATTGTATAAAATTGAAATTTACAAGGATTAAATTATAATTCTCAGAATAAACTCATATCATAACCTAAGCACTATTCAATTTTATTTTTTAACTGAAAATATATATTACAAAATTTTTCGATATTTTGTAAAATATTAAAGATGCTTAGGCAATAGAAAAATTAGTATTTACCATTTTGTTTTTGGCAAAAATATGTTACAATATCCTAGAAAAAAAAAATTTAATTATCCTTAAAAATTTACGGAACGTATATTTCATTGCAGATACATTTTTTTTTTTTTGGTTTTCAAAATATTGTTCTGGAACAGATATTTTAATTTTAAAATGTTATTTTGTATATCTCAATGGGTGGTATTGGCATCATGTGTATTATTTCAAATGTCGGTATTCTATAAGTATTATTTTGTTTATACAAATAAATACAATTAAAAAAAAAAAGCAAATAAATAAATTTTGTAGGGTCAGAGATTAAAAGGTATTAATTTGTGCAGTATAATATTACTTCATAAATTTTCTTTTCTATTTAAAATGGATATTGAATTTGGTATAAAATAGATACTGAATATTGCATATTGCGAAATTTATAAAACAAAAAAGTATACAGCATATAAATATACTCACTATTATATTGGATAATTGAAGGTTTATTAGTAATTTATTGAAAGTTTGGTATTTTTGATAATAATATAATTTTATTTATTGTTCCAAAATAATATTTACAAAAAACTTATATACAAGGGTGTCCGAAACTCAAAGATTACAAAGAATGGAGATGATAGAGAAGTTCATAACAAATGAAAAATTGTTCTTGAGTGGTTGTTGTTGAAATTGTTGTTCTTGACGGCTGCGATACCATTTCAATATGAAGAGCTAAGATACCGGTAGATTATGAATCGGCAAAACCATTCATTTATTTGTGTACGAGTGATTTGTTTACTGTACGAGTGATTTGGTGAAAAAATTTAATATAATTTTGAAATAACTTCGGTTCTATTGGAAATTTTCGCCATTAATATTCTTATCTCATAAAAGGACATTTCAACAAAAGTCCTTTCTCATAAAAATTATAGATACAAAGAATGTAGTTTTGTTTGAAACGCTTTTAAACATCGCAATCCTTTTTTTTTTTCTTAAATGTATTTTTTGTCAAATATCCAGTTTTTTAAATGATTATTTGTCAAATGGAAAATTTATTAAGTCGTTTTTTTGTGAAACTTTGTGAATTTTTTATATTGAATTTTGATAAAATGTATTTTTGCAATATTTGTTTTTAATAATACATATCTATATGTATTTGCCCACTTCTCAGGTGATATTGCGTCAGCGATGCTATTCAATGAAATAGAACAACCTTTCTAATTTTGTTTTAAGTTTTAGGTGTATATTTGAATTTCAAAGAATTTTTTAGACTCTTAAATTGACAAAAAACAAAAATTCAGTTCTATGGATTCAATTTCAATACTTAATTTTAAAATAACAATATATTGTAATTTAAGGCTCATCCAAATTTTTATTTTATTATATACAATTTTTTCCTTTTAGTGTCATATATTCTTTTAGTTATTCGTTTTTTTTTATAATTTACAAAATTTTTCAAGTATGTTTTTTTATCTGATACAATATATTCTATTTTCTTTCTATTTTAAGCAGCTAATTTCAATTTTGAACGATTAAATAATACTCTTAAGTCTTAAGTACCATTAAAAGATACATATATTACGTATGTAAATAATTTTAATATCTCGATTTACATTTTTGTCATTGAAAAAAAAAAAAAAATAATAAAAGGAATAAAAAGGAAAAGAAAAAAACAAAAAAAAAATGGAAATGTATATTTACATTTTTATTACCAAATTACCTAGTAGACTTGTGCAAGAGATTATTTATTTTTATTGCAATCACCATTTAAAGTTAAAGTTGTAAAAATTAGTTAATAATTACAACAATTTTAAGTATAACCACTTGAATTTAAAGTACTTTTTTTTAGTTTATTTAATAAGTGAAAGTAGGTACTGTAAGATACTTTAATCCATTACCTGGTCTCAAGGGTGCTACGAACTAACTCCCGCAGTCATTGATACCCAGATCAAAAATTAACTAATCCCCAATATTTTTGGATCTTAATTCATTATGAACTAAGTAACCCCAACCTAATTAATAACCCCAATAATTATTATGAACTAACACAAAAAAAAAACGAAATAATTTTTAAAATTATTTAACGAAGTTTTAGAGTTTAGTTCATAAGAATTAATCATAAAATCCCAAAACTGAACTAATTTCCAAAAAATAACGAACTAACTTCTAAAAAATTAACTAATCTCTAAAAAGCATCTATTCATTCCAAAACACAAATGTTTTGGAAATCAATTATTAAAAACAAAAATTTTAGTACAAAACATTATTTATTTTTTAATTGTGCTTGTAACAGGAGTGGGACAATGGGGCAAAAATTGTTAATTTGAGATTCAGCCTCACATTGCGCTTCAAGTTTTAAAATACATTCATTACATAGTTCATTTTGGTATTATAGGGAGTTATGACTTGGGTTTTAGTTCATAGCGCCACTCTCAATTCTCAGTATGCCAGTAAAAAATAAATTTTTTTTTTTATTTTATTTTTTCGAGTAGCATAAAGCAAATCCTTTATATATTCGGTTCTTTGAATATATTTATAAAATTTATTTAGTGGTATGGATTCAAAACTGGATTTACACGTAGACCATATTTTATTAGATAATTTCCTAAGTATTTTTAGGTGTGAAATCAAAATTTTTTTTTCATTCAATGATATTCAATTTTGTTTTAGAATGGTTTATTTTAAATTTTAATCTGTATGAAATAAATTACTATTTTTAGAACATTTTCGAAAAAAAACTGGAAAAAAAATGTTTATTAGTTCCACAGTGGAACTTCCACTTTGTCCAACTATCTCTCAAAAAAAATTCTACACGGTTTTAGATGCAGCAATTAACCATGACAAGGCCTTATTGACAAATAAATTTTATATGGTATTATAATATTTTTTATGTAGCCACATTTTATTGCTGTTTGTTTAGTGTTATGCTTAATGAATCGAAAAACAACTAGTACACGCACTTTATCTGCTCAGACACTTGTAAAATAGACTCTTAATAATTAATAAAAATTAAAGTTTCAACATTTCAACAACAAATGAAGAAAATGTCTCTTGTGTAAAAAGCTGTAATCAATTAGGGTTATATTATCTTTTTGAAAATGTGCGCTATTAAAAATTTTTGATTTTAAATATTGACTTGTTTTTTTTTGTTTGTTTAAGTTCCTCTCTTTTTACAATATTGTGTTTAGTATGAAAAGAATGTAATACAATACAATTCCGTTCTAATCCTTTTATGTTAAATATCCTTTTCAATGATATATATATATATTTATTGCTAAGTAATACGCTTAAACATTTTTGATAAATATTTTTTTTGAAAGTAAACTCTATTTTATGCGTTCATATGAACATAAAATAGATGAATATAAAATCATCTGAAAATCGATAAAAATACCGTTAGATTTTATTTGCAGTTGGATACATTATTTTAAATAATAAATGGACATGATTCTTTAACATCATTATAATTCAAAAGAGCCTGTTACATTCAAGAGACACATTAACATCATTATAATCATGTTAATTTATATCTTTTGGATATAACTATAGACTCTGTTGAATTTTTTATATTTTTTATACCCTTATGAACTATGTTCAAGGGTATAATAAATTTTCCATTACGTTTGTGACACCTTAAAGGAGTCGAGCTAGATATAGTGTCAAAGGTATGAATCAGCTCAGAATCGAATTCTGAGTCGATAGAGCCATGTACGTCCGTCTGTCCGCACGATAACTCAAAAAATAAAGGAGCTAGGAGGCTGAAATATTTTTTACGATACTTTTGTAAAATTATTAGTTTTTCTATTTAAATCCAGCATTTACGGCCGCCGAGTTCGTGTAACTGCCATACAATTTCTTTCTTTATATGGAAATAACTCAGTATCTATTCAAACTAGGTATCTGAAATTTTGCAAATGATGATCAAGTTTTATGACAACAACTTCTGTAAAATTTCGTTGTTATGGTACGACAGGTGAATGAAAATAACTCAGTGTCTACTGAAGTTAGAATCTGAAATTTAGTAAAGAGGTGTTGAGTTACATGCCAACAACTTTTGTAAAATTTGGTTGGTCTAGAGCAGTCGGTACAGGCTTCTTGCACCTTTTGGAACTTGATGAAGCTAGGCGCCTCAAATCTTACAAATAATGATTAAGTTTTATGACAACAACTTCTGTAAAATTTGGTTGTGCTTGTGCAATGGATTCGAGTAGCTGTCATACAACTCCACAATTTACATAAATATATAGCTGTAGTTAACGTCGGTACTAAAATATCTAAAAGTTTTTAAAAGATGGTTAAGTTTTATAGAAACACGGTATATTACGTTCATACGGGTATCCCAGATTTTACACAGTCTACTCTACTGTACTCTTCCTCGTTTTTATTTTTTATATCATCGTTTATTAAAGTTTTATAAGGTATAATGTACAACAAAAGTGCTATTTCATTGTCTTGATACATTTTTGGAAATGAGTAATGATTACGAAATTGGTTTTTATATTTTTAATATATACAGGAGTATAAAATACCTAAATATATTGTGCAAGGAATATAATACAGCTTTAAAAAAAAAAATGGAATAATATTTAAACTTTTTAATTTAAGAATTTAATTTAATGGGGGTTCTAATTTTTTTTTTTTCAATTACATAAAAGGTTTTCTTATTAAAGTTGTATCATTTATAATAACCAACAGTGGGACTGAGAACTCTATCCAAAAAGTCTCTTATGAAAATAAGATTTATTTTCATGGACCGATTTTTTTTGTTTAAAAAGTTCTCTTTTGAAAATAAAATTTATTTTCATGGTCAAATATTTTTTTTATTTTTTTAAATTTAAGCGTATTAATAATTGAAGTTAACACTTCAAAAAACTTAAATCTAACAAAAAACCATCAAAACCATCAGTTTTATTAGAATATCAAACAAATATTGTAATATGGCAGAACACAAAATACTATATGTAAATTTTTTTTAAGGTTAGTTAATGTTAACTCAAAAGTTGCTCGAATAGGGACTAAAGCGGTATCAGTCCAAAAACGAGCAAAACTGCAACATTATAAAAAAAAGTACACTAAAAGGATAATTATAACTTTACAAATAATTCTAAAAATACTCCATTAGATACAATGCTATTGAAACATGGATCTTATTGCACAAAGTACTAAGAAAGTATATTATAGTCAAAATGGATTTTAGTTATTTAAAAAAAAAATATATAAATTAATAACTACTATTTAAACAACAATTTAAGGCTCATTTATTTTCTTTTTTATTTTAAATCTATTTAAAGATTTTATTGAAAAAAAAAAAATATCTTCAGATTGAATAAAAAAAATTATTTTATTTTATTGGTTCAGTTGCTTATAGAGTCAAAGGAAATGAAAATGTTACGTGATATCTCTCATTTATTTAACTGCATACAAACAATGTACGTGGTTCATGAAAATCAAAAGTTCACAAATTATCCTGTTCCTACATGGATTATTATACTTATATTTTTTATTTTTAAAACAGTAATGTAATGTAATGTATAAAATATAGAGTATATAAGGATGTAAAAAAGTTATCTGATCTGTTAAAATTTTCAAAGAATTTTAATGGACTATGATTTTTTACAGCGATATTATATTATTGTTTATGCATTTTGGTACATCAAAAATGCATGCAATTATATTAATTAGGATTTCTAATATACTTTCCTTTTGTATATTTTTAAGAAAAAGATTAAAATAAAAGTATCAATGATACCTTTTGATGTGATCCTATGATGTTCTCCTATTTCTACTTGTTTCGAATTTTTTCTCTACTTATAATTCTTTCGTCAGCCAAAAAATTAAAGATATGTGGAGAGTTTATTGTTGGCAGTTCATTTGTGGTAAAGTAATATGCTCCTAGATGCATATATCTTATATCATATTATCTATATTATCTTATAGCAAAATATAATTTTTCAATTAATATCAATTTAAAAAGGCTTTAAAATAGTTTATTTTGATTGGATTTATTGAATACGTTCGAGTTTTACTTTAGGTATTTAAGAGAAATTCAGCAAAATATTTTTAAATTATTTAAGTTCATTCAGTACTAGTTTCATTATAGCTGCGATAGAACTTAAATAAATAGATTAGAATATTTTTTTTTAAATCACTCATTTTACAATTTTTATAAATTCCAAAAAAAAAACCTAAAATTTTTCTTATTTTTAATTCGAACAATCAGAAATAATAATATGTTATATTATATTTTATATTTTTGTATAAATAATAGATATTTCGTTTTAGAGCTATTTTTGGTTATTTATACTTTAGTGTCCTTTGTTCTAGTTTTATCACTAATTTCTCAAAGGAAACATGTAGTGAATAGTTTTTTGAACTACACTTAAAAATTAAATTTTAACAATTAAATATTTTAGTTGTAATATTCATTTTGTTATTATTAATGCTGTACTAAAGCAATTTTTTTTTTTTTTTTTGTGATACATAATTTAAAATGCGAAAACGTAAACGTAATCAATTAAATCCTTCCTTTTTGGTTTAAAGTTATCAAAATGCTGTTCATAGAAAAATAATAAACTTTAATGTTCCTGTAACTTGAATTTATATTCTATGTTATTATCAAATTAATGAAAAATAAAACTAAAAAATCTAATAAGATACTAAAATATTTTGCGATGTTTGAGTTCGTATTAGAAGGGTGAGTTCGTATTCATTTCTACTTCCTAAATAACTACAGCAGCCTTTGAATTTGCGTTCCTTTTACACGAAAAAAGTAATTGAGAATACTTTTTTTCTATTTATTTTCCAGTTTTCCTATTATTTTCCTAAAAAGTTAAAAAGATTTCCAAAAAAAAAAATATACTCATACATATAATTTAATAATGATACAAAAGTGATTTCTAATTTGCGTAAAGTTTTTACAATTATTCTACAAATAAATAACAAATATTAAATTAAAAGGGAAATTCAAATTTGTTATTACTTTATTTAGGTTTATTTTTTTTTTTTAAATTTACTCAAAAAAAAAAAAAAGAAATACACATTTATGAAAAACAATTATTTTTTAATTAGAATTTTAATTGAATTTAATTGATATTGATTTTACAAAGTAATTAAAATTATATTTACTTATATTAATAACTTTTTTTTTTTTTTTGTATTTTATTTGTAAAGGACTTATGAAATAAAATTAGTTTTAAAATGAATACAATGTATTTTTTTTTTTTTATTGTACTTTTGTATATTTTATTTTTAATTGTTAATTTTATCAAGTGATTTTAGTATATTTTAAAGTATATTTTAAAAATAATATTTATTTTTTCTCTAAAAATTGTGTTATTTAAGATAATTTAAAACGATTGGTTGGCTATATTACGAGATATTTTTATATTTAAAAAAAAATCTTGTAAAAAAATATATTCAAGAACAAAAAAAAATAGAAAAAAAAAACGTACGCCTTAAAGTATGCAATTTTTCTTTAAAATTTTTAATCCCAATCTGAATTTTTGAGAGTCTATATGAGAGTCTCGTAGAAGCCTAGCAAATGATAATACACTAATTGAAGATGTTGAAAGTTTTGAATATCTAGATAGCATCATACGTACAGATGAAGGAACAACGAAGGACTTAGAAAACAGATTAAGCAAAGCAAGAATAGCATTCGGTAGATTGAGAAATATCTAGAAATCCTCACTTCTAATATGGTTTCAGCAGCCGAGGGTAATACTAACATTACTTAAGCTTTTTATGTAATATTAAAAAACTAAGTACCTAACTAACCATTAATAAATTTACAAAGAGATTACAAATCTTCATAAACAAATACTTTTGAATAATTTGTAAGATATTGTGGCCAAACAGAATATTTAATAGCCAACACTTCATGGAGTATGTGCGTCGGAAATCCTTGTAAAATACAAATATGAAACAAAAAATAAAATATATAGATGGATCGGACACATAATTCGAAAACCTGAAAATACAATTGCCAACGAAGTTTCAGATTGGCAACATCAAATAAAAAGAAATAAATGTATTCCTATGCTCTCGAGTAGGAAACAAAAAAATAAATAAATATGATGGACTCAGTGACTTAGTGGTTAATCACGTGGCTTATAAACCGAGGAAGTGCGGCTTGAAATCCTGCGCATTTAGCAAATGTTTTTAATTGTAAGGAAAATGACTCAAAAAACAGTTTTTCTTTACAAATCTCTCTTACTACAAAATATAAAATATATAGATGGATCGGACACATAATTCGAAAACCTGAAAATACAATTGCCAACGAAGTTTCAGATTGGCAACATCAAATAAAAAGAAATAAATGTATTCCTATGCTCTCGAGTAGGAAACAAAAAAATAAATAAATATGATGGACTCAGTGACTTAGTGGTTAATCACGTGGCTTATAAACCGAGGAAGTGCGGCTTGAAATCCTGCGCATTTAGCAAATGTTTTTAATTGTAAGGAAAATGACTCAAAAAACAGTTTTTCTTTACAAATCTCTCTTACTACAAAATATAAAATATATAATATAAACAAAATAAATAATACTGACCTATAATGACCTTACGAGTCGATGATTTAGTAATATCCTATGTGAGTAGTAATTTTTATATATATAAATATATAAATTCAGGATCTATAAACAACATTTAAATTCCAGTTTATGTAGTATTTATGACAGAAAGTGTAAATCAAATTTTAATAGTTTTAAATAGTTCTAAATTTCATTAACCATCAACTTGAACATCAATAAATATCCTAATATAATTTAAAAGGAAAAATTTATAAATAGTTGAACTATCAATAGTTAAACAATATAATATAGTAATATTTAATTTAATAACAAATAATTAAAAATATTTTTACCTCCTTTTCATTTAAAATAATTATTTAAAATATATTAAAAAAAAAAAAAACTTTAAATTCTTATCTAAATGTTAAACAATTAACAACTTTTATAAATAAAAAGTAAAATAATACATATTAATTTGTAAGGGGTTTTTTGACAGCTCATTTTTCAAAACTTTCGAAAAATAAAAGTAAAAAAATTAAATTTTTTTTTTTTTTTGTAGGATATTTACATTTTAGAATAATGTGCTGAAATAAAACGATTAGTTAAAATTCTAATTAACTTTCAAATATTTTTTTTTTTTTTTTTTTTTTTTTTGCCTGAAACAAAACCACCATAATTAGTGTAATGGTAATAAAAATATACCAACAGAGATTATAAAATTTCGTAGAAGACTTTTAAAGCAATTTAGCCTTCAGCTACAAAAAAAAAAAATAAAAAAAAAAATTAAAAAAAACGAAAACAAAAAAACAAATTACTCTATAAAAATATTTAGAACGCGATTTTCATACCTTGTTATAACTGAGGTAAATTAAACCTGTATAAAGTAAAGTATAGTATTCTTTTTGCCTAATTAAATGATTTTTTTTTTTGTTTTTTTTGATTTTGAACTATGTACACACCTTTAAGTAATGGTGGTTTTTTAGAAGATACTAATATTAATATATTGAATATTGTATGGAAAACATTTTCATAAATTTATAATGAATACAGCATTGATATGCGGTAGAAATAAAAAAAAAAATCTGAAAGCAGAATAAATGTAATGTGATTCGATTCTTTAGAAAAATTTCAGTTTATATTAATTAGTTGTTTTTGAAAAGTGGAGTTTTTGTAACCATCATATAACTATTAGTACAGCCTGTTATTTAACAGGCAACGAAATATGGGAACTCATTCTCAGCTTTTACATTTAAATAATGGAATACATTACCACCACAAATATTCCTGGGTTCATATTATATATAGAAGCTTAATGAATCAGTCAATTTATTTTATCCCACTGCTATAATTTAAGTGTAAAATTCCTCCTGTTTATTTCCTTTCTTTATATCCTATTCTTCAGTCATTATAATGTTTTACGGTTAGCAGGATTAGCAGGCTCATTATACTGGCTTCGAGGGGAGTTCATTATAGTGGATTTATTGAGTAAAACGTCCATACTGCCAAGAAGGCTTTGGTGTCTTTTGAAGATCTACACCTTCCGTAGGAAAAAAGAACAAAAAAAGCACTAGGCATTTTGCTGTTCTTTTGTCTTCTTTGGCGTTTTTTTTTTTTTTTGTAGTCTCAATATTTCTTCATTAACCTGATTTTTATGAACTACTTCGTTAGTTTAACTTTTAATTTAGTTTAGGTTCTGCTGAAGGGCATTCTTCCTTTTAAACTTGTCTTTGCTTTTTAATGTTTATTTCATTTTAGTGTTATATATAGTGAATAACATTTTGTTATATTAATATAGTTTATAAAAATAATTTCCTCAGCCTAATTCAGCATATCTACGTATATATACAAAATCAATATTTTTCTATTTTTTTTTTTATGAAAGCTCAAATCCATTTTATCCTATTAATTTTATAATATTAAAATAAAAAAATAAATTCAAAGTTTTTGGATATTCTTTTAAAAAGTTCATTTTTTATCTTAATAAATTTTTTTTTTTGCAAGTAATTTTGAAGAGTGGTATTTTTTATTAATGATCATCTAAAAAACTTGCAGAATAATAATTAAGTGTTAAAATTTATTAAATGTACAAAAAGTTAATATTCTTTTTTTGTTTTAGAAAAAAAAAAAAAATAGAAAAAAGATTATTTTTCAAAATCAAATTGTGAAAAGAGGAGTTTTAAAGATTGTTTAAAGTAATTTATGATTTAATTTTAAATTTTAGAAATTTATTGAATATTTAGAATTTATTGATGGTTTTAATCTTGACAAAAAAAAAAAAAAAAAAATAAAAGATTTATTAAATTATTTAAATTAAATATTTGAAGTTTAAAAGAAATTACAAAGTTTTAAAGGAAGTTATATACATAAATATTAGCCAACAGAAATTTTCTCCGTCTAATAACTTTAAAAACTATGGACAAGTTTTAATAATGGTTTTAAATTTATTCAAACAGCATCAGCATGATATTCTAATAAGAAACTTGTACTAACTTCTGTCTTATCATATCCCTCTGTCGAATAAGGTCTTAAGTCTTAACCCTATATCTAATTAAAAAAAAAAAATAAATGAAAGTAAATCGTACTCTATGGTACTTTAAAGAATCTTTACTGCCTTATATATAAGGATCGTTCTACATACAATTTCCAAGAAACTAAAAGATTTGGTCACTCAAATAAATAGTACAAGTCGTCTTAAAACATAACATCTTGAATTTTAACAGCAGTTAACAGATGATTGTTAATAGTTTTGAATATTTATTGATTATTCCAGATTTTCAATGATTTATAATTAATTTGAAATTGACTAGACATTATTTTTACAATATTATAATTCAATTAAATACACATAAGCTATTATACATTTTATTTAAGTGGCATATTCTTGTAATCTTATAACCTTTTGATTTCATATTAACTGTTTGTATAACAGAAATATTATAGACTATATATGGAATTTATTTCAGGTCTGAAGTGAGTACATGTTTTGAATAATAGTACCTATAGAAAATATATGAAATCTCTAAATTTTAATATTTTTAAAAGTTCTTAAAATTTCAAATACATTTACAAAATACTCTGTTCTTTTTGTAAATTCCTATATATAGGGTGGCCCACGATAAATTTAACATAGAGCAAGAGTTGCTAGCGAATGTCGAAACAAACCTAAACAATCTTTGGTATATTTTTAATGTTATTCGAGATAATGGTGTTCATAGTTTTTTCTATGTGTTTTTAAAAAGACAAAACATAACTTTTTCCACGTAAAATATAGGAAGTTAAGTATTTAAGATTATTAGCTTTCACTGAAATGTCGAAAAATTTTACTTGTAATCTTAATTGAAAAATTATAAATTTTTTAAATTGAAAAATAATAATACGAACTTTCATTTGGCTCTACGAAATAAGGCCCAACAAAATAACGCTCCGGTATATTACCTTTTTTCAGAACTTTTAACAAAAATTTTGAATGCTTATGGAAAATTTCAGGAATAATTTATTACAGAAAATATAATTTCCTTAGAAATTTCAGAAATAATTTATAATTCAAATTATAAACAGTTTTGGGCGTTATTTTATTTTTATTTTGGGATGTTATTTCAGAATGAAATAAAATCCGAAATTAACGAAAAAAATTGAAATTCATTTTTTTTTGAGGTTTTATTTCACTTCTTTGGGGCTTTATTTCATTTTTGTTTTTGGGTGTTAAATCATTATAAAATAAGATCCGAATTTTGTTGAGCATTATTTCGCTGAGCCCTTTTATTTTAATTTGTACATAATTAACGGTAATACATTATTTATGCAAGTTCCTTTTATTTTTCAAGTTTTAAACTTTAATTTTCGTTTCTGCAATTTGTATCATACTTCTTACCATATTGGAGATAAGTCAAAGTCAACTTGCTGTGTACTTAAATGTGAAATCAAATAATCTTAAGTACTCGTATATACAAAATCACGTATACGAAAAACTTGGAGCACTGCTATTTCGAAAATCTTTAAAAATACAATTTCACTAAAATTTCTGAACCACAATATAATTTTTTGTTTGTTTAGACATTTCCTATCATCTTCTGCTCTAAGCAAAACGTATATCGGAATACCCTGTGTATATTGAAATATAAATGAATCTATTAAATTTAAAAATCAATGAACCTTAAGGATTAAAAAATATTACCAAAAAAAAAAAGTAGAGACAAAAAAAAAATATAATAACAGTAATTTTTTATGTGCAATTTTATATGATTAATAAGATAAAATAGAAAAAATTGGTACAGATTAAGAAAATTCCAGGTATATATATTAAAGGTAACAGAAATTTTTTATCTTGATTAAATTAAAGAATCGTGATTATGATGATTATTATTATTATGATAATCTTTATTGTTATTACTATTATAAACATTATGTTTGTATGTTTGTTTTCATGTTTTTATCTACTTAATATATACATATAACTTGTATATAGTGAAGTTTCAGTTTTATTATTTATGTGTATTTTGAAAATTTTAATAAAAGAAATTGCAGTGAAATATGGGAAACTAAAAATTGAATGAAATTATACCAAAATATTTTAGGGTCTGTTTGTTTATCATTTTTATATCAGTTTATATTAGTTTATCAAAAAAAATCCTTAGGAAAAATTGAAAAATTTGAATGCAAAACATAAACATATTTTGTAAAATAATAACTACTTAGAAAATAAACCAAGCAGCACTTATTAAATTGAAATTTAGCACCTTTACTATTATCTTGAAGAAGCTATTGGATTCTTAATATATACTTTTACTATACAAAGTATAAAATAAAACATCATATATAATAACCTTTATTGGTTACCTGTTGTTTTATATGCATATAAGATGTCTTTTTATTAATTTGTTACAAAACCGTGAAGGACACAAATGGTAGATGAAGATTAAGAATAAAATGATAGAAGAAGCATCGTGGAAAACGTTAAAGTAGGCGAAAATGAATAATGGTGTTTGCTATCTGCTTTTTTATTAAAATTTTTAAATATTTCTATAAAAAGGAAAAAACATAACTTTTAGTTTTAAAATGTTTATCTTCATTAAAGTATCAGAAGTCAGAACAAATCAAGACATTTTTCTTTTTATACAGAAATATAATATGTATTAATAAACATTAAAAATTTTGAAAAATTCTATTACATTTCATTAGATTTTATTTAAAAAAACTCGAAAACTAAAGATTATAATGACATAAACTAAAGTAATGATTACTATAAAAAAAAAACTATACCTTAAACTAAAGGGCTTTTAAAAAAAATTCCATAGTAATTTGGAAATACACAATGAAAAATGTAAGTATTTTTTAACTATATAAAAACATTTATAACTTCACATTTCATTAAATTAATTTTTAATACATATTTTCATACATTCATATATCAATATCAAATAGATAGCAATTTTTTATAAAAGATATACATATTAAATATTTGAATCTATCTGAAGAATCCTTAGGGATATATTATTTTTCTTCAACAATTTGTTTCTTACTTTAATCTTTCTTCCTTCGTCCATAAATTTTATTATTTAGATTCTTTATTTCTTAAATTTTGAATGTATTTTCTTTAATATTTTTTATACCGGTACGAATGATAAATCCTTATTAATATTGTTGTGGGATCGGATCGGATCATTATAGATATTATAAGTCGAATTAATTATGTGTTTCTATCTATGTGTTTTTCAGCATGATAACTTAAAAACTAAAAAAGTTAGAGTCATGTAATACATCCAAAATATTTTTAAAATGATGTGTGAATTTCCTATTATTTTTGGTGAGAGTCAAACAATAGCTTCCAGTAGCTGTCATAAAAATTTCCTAGTTTTAGATATTCTCAAAACTTAATAACAGAAAAACTAATCACCATATTTTACTGTACCTATCACACGAATTTCTGAAACAGATTTGTGTATTTCGAAAACTATTAAGTCTATTAAAACTTAGAACCATATATTGTGATAGCTGAAATATAAATTTTAATTTATTTTAATAATAAGTTATTTAAATATAAAATCCGATTTGTATATGCCTTCGGAATTAATTTGACGAAAAAATTGAATTTGATACAAACCATGACTTGGGGTAACTGCCAAATTAACTTTTGTACCCAGTTTGCATATCTTCAACACTAATAATTATTTATCTGGATGCTTCTTTATAATATTATAAGCAGAGTTCATATATAAATACATATAAATACATATATTTTGAACTCTATAAAATATTCATACTCAATAAAACATTCGTTTTATTAAATAAATTATTAAAAACATTTTATTTCATTTGGTTATTAATTATTTTTTTTCCATTTAAAACAAATAATTAGCTAATAACAATATTTAAAAAAAAAAATATTATTAAAAATGTATTAAATAAATATATTAAAAGTCAATTTACATTCAGAAAAGAAAATGTTTTAAGTTTTAACTAAATTTGAAATATTTTATTTCATCCATGTATTTTATATTTGGTTTACTAATTGATATGTGTTTGTTATGATGAAAATTGAGAGAAAATAATCTCTCTCAGATTTTTATTTTTTATTCTCATTAAAATCAATTAAACATTTTATTTATCAATCACAGACAAAATTATTAATGTTGAATTGAATCAAAATAATTTGTATTATTATGCGCATTATGAATAATGACATTACCATTTAAATTGTAATTAATTGTAATCTAATACACAAACCAATCAAACAACTTATTTTCTTGTATAGAATAGTGTCATATTATTTATATTGATAAAAAAATTCTAATGCAATTCTTATGCAAAACCTTATGTATGAGTTATAAAAGTCGAATGCAACTTGCAACTTGCAAAAGAGATCAGCACCATAATTATGTATGACTATCATGTATGAATGAAGTATGAAATGACTAAATGAGTTAAAGTCGTGTTTGATTAAATGAAAGAGAAGAGAAGGTGTTCAGTTTTTGTTTGAATTTCAACCGGTACGGATTCTTTTTGGTGTTAAGTATTTTTATATATTTTTTTTAAATATTAAAAAGTGCATTTAATATAGATTTTTTTTTATAATTATATTATTTAATAAGTTTTCTTTATTATATTAATTAAATTTAAATTAAATAATAATTTTTTTGTGTATAATTTTCGTGTTTAAAATGTTAAATTTTTATTAATATGAAAAATATGAAATAAAATTACGGTAAATATTGTTCGAAGCGTCGTTTTGATAGAATTTTTTAATGTATGATATCAAACACAAAATAGGGAGAAAGTTTGAATGAAATAGAAAAAATAACATTATTTTTTTGTTTATTTGTAACATGATCGAACAAATAAATTTTCAAATGGATCCATTCCAGGTTAGTTATATTTTTCTGCTATAAATAATAATTATATTTTTATTTATTAGTATGTGTGAAGTAGTTTTTGAAGTAGAGTATTGTGAAATTAAATTTGCATGTTAAATTTTCCAAATATGAACATACATATTATGTTAATGTACATAGGTTATATACAAATATGTATTGTTTGAAAAATTTATTTTATAAATAAAAACTTTTACAAACATTAAAGTTTTTTATATGGACAATATTTTTTATAAAGGAATATTAAAAATATTGGGTTTGAATTAGGTTTGAGTTAAAAAAGCAAAAACATTATAAAATATTTTTAAACATTTTAAAGAAGTATGCAGAATTATAAAAACAGTATTTGATGAAATGTAGGATGAAATTGTAGATTGGATATAAAAATTCGCATACTTCTTTTCTTAAAATTATACAAAATAGTGTTCTGGGTAAAGTTTGAATTAACATAAGGGTTTTTATTTTTTAAATGATAAATGAGAATGGTACTAATTTGAATAAGTTGATGAACTTTATTTTACCAAATATGAATAAGAATAAAGGAAGGAAGATTCGAAATTTAAGATTGAAAAGGAGAAAGATTATAATTCAATCATGGTTTTTATACATTTATATATAGTTATATGAATAATAATAAGATATATTTCAGCTAAATAAGGTACATATCTAGCGGTTTCAAAAGTACTGCAGTTAAAATAATTTGTTGTAAATAATACAAAGAGACCAGAATTCAATTAAAGTTAAGATATAATTTTACATTATATATGTATGTATAGGTATTTTAAGCAATGTTGTATATTTTAGTTAAATAATAATTAAAATAAATTGCCAATTATGCTGGGATTTTGATAATTCAGTCGATTTCGTTAGAAAAAAAGCTAAAATATTATAATTTAAAAGAGGTAAGGTAAATTTTTCTATTATCATAATAACATGTTTATTTATTTTAATAATTTGATATATTTCAGCTTAAAACAAATACCCATAGTGATTGTCAATTGTACAATAAGTTTTAACTAATCAAAAAATTCAAAACAAAAATTAAACAAAAAATTTAAACCAAAGAAAGCAAACTTAAAACGAAAATGAAATAAAAAAATTTGGCCTGCTGAATTAGAAAATTCTTTTTTTCAGAAGAAGGTTTTAAAGGAATCAAATAAGGTCAGTTATATTTTTCTTTAAATAAAATTAACTAGTTTGGTTTTTTTTTTAACATGCAAATTTAATTTTTTTTATCAATATTTTTATAAATAAAAAAACAAATTTTTCATCTATATTTTAATATATAAAATGATTTATTAAATAAATTTAATACTAATTTGTTTATTATAAACATTTTTTATATGATATTTAGTTTGGTGCTTAAATTTAGAATATCCCATATTAACTTAAAAAAAACCTTAGACTAATGTTAATAGATACGATACAATTAAATTACACTTTCAATAATAAATATTAAACATTTTTATGTAATTTGTTCTATTCAATATTATAATTTTGGACGTTTAGATAATTTTATTGTGTATCGAATTCTTTGTGTCAATAAAATAAATTTTGTGTGAATTTATTACTAAGCTTGAGTCAATATTTATGAAGATTTTAGAACTTTTATCTTTTAGATAATTTTGTGATTTATTAATTAAATATTTTATTTATCTAAGCGGTTCTGAAATGACTCTTATGGTTTTTTGACATAAAATCTTATTTTCTATGCATATCACTCATAACTATAATTGTAATATTGTTATTTTTATATAGTTACCTAATACCTATAGTTCTTCTTTGTCTAATAATTCTTAAATTAATGTTTTTGTCGTGTTTGCAACTCCACACCATCTTTTAATTCTTCGAATTTTTTTCTTTTACTAAGGATTTCTAAAATGTTTTTGTTTCAAATTTTTATTGTCCTTTTTTCTAAGATTAAAAAATTGATAATGTTATTATAATGTTATTTTCTTTGTATTTTATTAATATTCTAATTTACTTGTTATTATGTTTTTTCTGTATTATGTAAATAGATATTTTTTAAAAACATTTCTAAACATGTCCTATTATAATAAAAAAAACATCCTTTTAATTTTAAAAGTATAGCAATATATTACGTAGTAATATAACATTTTCTTTTTAAAAATTTGCTCATTATATCATAAATCTTTTTAAATGTCGAAAATTATACAATAATAGGTGTTCATTCTCATAATATATAACAAAAACCTACCTATAAATAGATAATATGTTTTTCTAAGTATTGGTTCTTTTTTTTTTCTATATATTTAATGAGTTCCATTATAAGTTTAGGCTTCTCTGAACATGACAAATTTTTCTCTGAATATGACTGAGTAAACAAATTTATATTTTTAAATATCCCACAGTATATATGGTACTATACATTGTACTTATATGGTATTTAAAATTCATTGATTAAAAGTCTGTAAATTTGTTATCGCACCACTTACGTTTAAATGTACGTTTTTATATTAATTCCTATATTATGTATAGTAGAATTTATATGACTTTGTGTGACAATTAAAAGCAATAAATTTATTTGATTGTTATTTTACTTTTTTTTAATTAATATTTAATGTAAAAAAGTTAAATATAACATTGCTAAAAGTAAATTAATTTGTTAAAATTCTATATAAAACGAGGAAGAGCATTTACGATACCCGCACAAACATAATATATGCTGGTTCCATAAAATGTTATCAACTTTTAGAAAATTTAAGATATTTAACTTAATTATGTATTGAGATATATTTATGTAAATTTCGGAGTTGTATCACAGTTACTCGATTCCATTGTGCCAAACAAAATTTTTCAGATGTTGTTAACAGAAAACTTAACTTCTTTTGACATACAGATACCTTGCTTAAATAGGAACTGAGTTGGAGTGGAGTTGCATTTCCGCTTCTCGTGGAAATGGTGAAAATTTCATAATTGTAGTTACATTAGTTTCTGAATTATCGTGCGGACTCATCAACCATTCAAATTAACTAAGAATTTAATCCTGTAAGCAACAATATTTATACACTTTTCTTAATTTATCTCGTCTCCTTTAAAGTGTTGTATAAATGTAATAACAAATTTATTACACCCTTGAGCTAATAGTCGTACGCATATAAAAATTAATGACATGAGTAAAATTACAATTCAAATAGCAATCGGCTTTGTTAGAATCAGCTATTAAAATCTTAATAAATTTTATTTAATTATTTTACACGAAATATTAACAAATTTTTCAATGTCACAGTTAATATACTTAAAAGATTTAAATATTCTTTCCTTTCAATAATTTTAATTATCCGTAACATTATTTTAAAAGGATACATTTTTTAATAAGTTACAAATTGTCCTAAATGTAAATTATCCTTAAATTATCTGATTTTTTAATTAAAATCGTTCTTTTTATTTCAATAAAAAAAAAATAAGTATATAAAATTGAATTGTTTTAGTATTTTACTATATGATTTTTAGGTGATAAATAAAAACTAAGCATAAGTTTTTATATTACAACTTTGAAAATTGTAATATAAAAAAATTAACGAAAATATTGTGAAAAAATGTATAAAAATATCTTTTAATAGCTCTGGCGAATTTTTAAAAACTAAAATTAAAAACATTTTTTATCGTTATGGTGACATAATGAATTTTATTCAAATTACGATGATTAAGTTTTATAATACCATTGAGTTAAAAAATTAATTTGTATATTTACTGATGCATTTGAAAACAAAAGATTTAAGAGAAAAGACATTTTTATGAATAATAAAAAATGGAAAAGGTTAAAATTTTCAATTTTCAAAATTATAAGGATCAATTGTTTATGATCCAAAAAATGGTCAGTGTAGTCTAAAAATTAAATATTGTTTTTTATATAAATATTAAAAATTTTTTTTTTCTTTTTTTCTTTAACATCTATTTAAACTTAACAATGTTACAAAAACAAAACAATGAAATTTAGTAGTTAATGACATTTCGGATGCGGTAATCTATTTACAGCGCGCCCTTAACGTTTTTACAAAATCTTAACATGCACGTGAAAAATTTAATAACTGCTGTGAAGGTTCAGAATGTTGTAGCTTTTAAGACGATTTGTTGATGTTACGTTTAGTAAATTATTTGCGAATAAGGTTGGATGGTTTGCTAGTTTTATTTGACATTTCGCACTAAAATTTCTAATTCCCTCCTTGATTGATGGTATTTGAAGGTCTCTTTGAAATATTTCATTCTTTACGAACCATGGCGCTCTCACTATCATCCTTAAAATTTTTGATTGAAATCGTTGAAAAATTTCGATGTTGGAATTACTGGTAACCCCTCAAAATTGAATCCCATAAATGCAAACGGGTTTATAACTTTATAGATAAGCACTATTATTGACTAAATTTAGTTGCGACTTTTTGCCTATTAACCAGTATAGTTTACGTAATTTAATGCCAAGCTGTTTTCTTTTGGTTTAAATATACTTTTTCCATGTGAGTTTATTATTTAGGTGCATGCCTAAGTATTTCACATCGTGAGATTGAAGTATTTCCTCGTTGTTAAATGGTAAATGTGAATGTGAGAAAAGGATACTGATTTAGACCCATTCGCTCGAATACTCAATTTTTTTAGCCAATTTTGTATATTATTTACAGCCGTTTGAAGCATTTCAGAAGCTCTAGTTGGATTTGAAGATTCAATATTAAAAGAATAAATATCGTTTTTTCTCTCCTTTTCACCCCTTTAAGGAGCATAAAGCTCTAAATAATTTACTATTTATATTAGACAAATCTACAGTTTCTTTAGTCTTTATTTTCACTCTGCCTTCTCGACTGTAGCTATTGTACAAGGTTATGACAGCATTATTACTATGTATTTGTGCGCCATCTATTATTCCTATACAAGAATTATTTATTTTATATTATGATATTAATTATTACGATATAAAGTATTATGCTATAAATTTCTAATATCAAAATACAATCTAACCGTTAAGTTTGAACTTAAGGCTGCTCGATTCACAGTGAAATAGTCAGACAAAAATACTATGAGGCATAAAATACTAACTATATAAACTATTTGATTACAATCTCTTTATTATATATATAGTTTAAAAAGTTTTTTTTTTATTTTATTTATTTTCTTTATATTGAATATTTTTTTAATGTTTATTAAGTTGATGAAAATGAGCAAAACAAAAATGCGAAAAAAAAGTACATTTCAGTCTCACAATTCTTCTTAAAAATAAAACATAAATTGTTTTAATAGGACTGTTCTGGAATAGATTTAAGATAGCTGTTTTTTTTTTATTTATGTACGTTAACTATTTATTTCCCAGTTCAAATTTATTTGTCTGTCTATTTATTTATGACTTTTTTACATGTAGAAATATAGTAAAATAATAATAGATAGAAAATTTAAAATAAGCAGAAGTTAATGTTGAGATAATTTTTCTGTTTAATGATATCTTGTACAACTTATGGTATCTTGTACAACTTTTGTTTATCAATTTTGTATCTAAATGTTTCTTAGGTACTTAGTACAAATATTTTTATTATATGCAAGAATTTTAGTTGAAAAAGAAAATTATTTGTTTTGAAAAACTTCAATAAAGTTATATAAATCTGATTTCTTTAAATTTTTTTTAAGAGACAAGAAAATAAAATTAACGCAAATTATAAAAAAAATAAACAAAAATAAAAACATGATAGAAAAGCCATTATTTTAAAAGTTTTTTTTTTTTTAAATAATATTTTGTGTCTATCTTATCTAAATTATTAGAGTGGGTATAAAATAAAAAAAAACTTCAAAAAAAAAAACGAGAAAACAATTTTTAACAGATTTTTGAACTATATACAACCTACTATTATTTAATTAACGGTAAAATATAATAATATATCAGTCATTTAATCCCTTTTTATCTTAAAGATAAAATATAAAAGGGTTGTTTATGATTAATTTGTTTTTGTAGATTTTTTTATTTTATTTTGTTGGTCCTTTAAATTTTTGTTGCTTTTCTTTGCAAAGAACCTGTGGTTTTTCATAATAATAAAATAAAAAAACACCCGAACTTTTTTTTTTTTTTAAACGAAGAAAAAAATATGTATTCTATAAGCCCCTTGTCAGTAGATTTTCTTTGTGTTAAAAATTTTTTTTTTCTTCAAATATTTTTGATGTTGAAATTTTTGAGGTTAACAAATAATCATGATTAATCATTTTGATGGAATTTTTGGTTACTCTTTGGTTTATTTTCATTGGTTTTTGTTTTTTTTTTGTTGCTACAAATAGGTTCTAATCTTTGATGTAATCTAATTTAAAATAAAAAAATAAAAAAAATTTGTTGATATCTAAAAAAATATATATTTTTTTTTTGTTTTTTGAGATAATATGTTTTTCCAAGATGTAAATTGGATTTGCCGGGAAAATTATTATTAGATTATTATTGTTATTTATTTTCCTTTTCATTTTAAAAATAATATTTTAATCGTATTTACTTTTTAAAATCCCCAAAAAAAATATATGCTGTTTTGTTCTTGAAATATATTTTAAATTAAATCAACAAAGTTAGTTTTGAATGACAAAAACCTTAAAAATAAATTTGAAATATAATAGAACGGGAAACAGTTCTTAACATTCGATTTTTCGACCATTTGTCATTTATGTAAAAGTGAATAAATAATTCTCGTGAATAAAATCGTATAAAAATTACAAATAGCAATTTTAACGTTTCTAAAGTTAAAAATTTTTAATTTAATTTCATAAAATATCTTGTAGTTTAAGATTCTATGGTAGATAAAGCAATTTAATTTAATTAATGAGCTGCTGCAACAAATATATGTTTTTACATAATTACATTGTAATTTTAATAATAATTATTAATAAAAAGTATGGATGAAAAGTATTTCAATGTAAATTTTTTGTTCAAACTTTTTAGTATTATCAATTCAAACTTTTCTTCAAACTCAGAGAAAGCTTATTTTCTTTTATTCTTTATTTTTCCTTTTTTTTCTATTTAGTGTTGGAACTCATTACTCTAGGTGTCAAGTATTTTTAATTTGCTTTGTCGTTTTTTTATATTTTTCTATTAGGCTATATAATCTTAAAGAATATTCCAAAATTTCTAATTTATTTTTATAAAACAACATTTAACTAAGTTGCTTAAGTATAAAATGATTATGGTTATTGTAAAATAATTCAATCATTAGTTGTTTACAAGATAATAGGTATTTAAAAAATGAACACGAATATAATTTGTTTATTTAATTTATGTATTTATTTTATTTATTCCCATGCACATACAATGTATATGGGATTAGATGCAGCCTTTCCTTTTGGGTTTGACTGGTGTATTTATGTAATTCTAACAGATATTTTTTTTTTTTATTTAAAATTGAATGAAAAATAAAATAATATAATCTAATTATTTATCATGTAATCTAGTTTATTGTAAATAATAACGAATATGTTAAAATTTTACTATTTTAAATTCTTTGATGTTGAAATATGTATGTAAAAAAGATAATTAGGAAGCACTTTAGAGTTGGCGACAAAATCATGGCTCTATAGTTCGGCAGTCTCCACTGTTTTATATTTTATGATATAAAATTATGAATGCAATAAAAATAACTAATAAGAACTTCAGAGTTTGTTATAAAATCAGAGTATTTTGCTTTTTCAAAAATATTCTTTGCACATTTGATTTTATTGATTTTTGGTTTTTGGATTTTTATTTATGGATTTCGATTTGTGAATTTGAACAACAACCCGAAAGTGTCACTTAATTTTTCAATATTTCCTTCAAAGATAAAAGTCTATACGGTTATAATGTAATTACTAATTTTGATGCAAAGGTATAGTCACAATTCTTATAGAATATACTTTTTACTGCGGTATTGAATATAGCATAAAAAAATTTTTCAACTTTACAACATTGCAATTGAAAAAAAAAACTGTTAATAGAGTTTAGATTACCTTAACACATTCATACATTAGGTTACCTTAACAATTAAAAAAACACTTCGATTTCTAATTAATTCACTCATTAAATTTTTCTTTTTACAAAAATTATAATAATATTTTTATAGTATGAGAAAATATTAAAAGAAAATAAAAATAAGTGGATATTCTATTGAAATTGTTCTATATTTTAATCTTTTTTCTAATAGTCAAATAATAACCATTAAATTATTAACATTAAACCATTAAAAGGTAATGAAGATAATCATTTAATTATATAAGGAAGAAAGAAATTATTTAATATTAAAAGAGAATTAAAATATTTTTTCCTCTTTTTCTTTTTTTTAATTTTTTTTTTGCTGAAATGACTAAAAATGTTATTATAATTACAATTTATACAAATTATAGGGTGTTTTTTTTTATTATAACATTTTATCTGTTTATAATTTACACTATAATAAATGCTAAAAGCATTTTGTAATTAGTTTTCTATAAAAAAAAAAAATATATAAATATAAATAATCGTATAATAAAAATATAATAAATAATCCTATTATTTCAAAAGAAAATTTCTCTTGTAAGCTGATAATAGGTTTTTATAAATTTTCAAAGATTCTTATAAAAATAAATAAAATTATTTAAGTAATTTTATTTGGACGCACAAATATTTTGTTGACAAGGTTAAATCCACCTGAAATAATGAAAATTACAGGAACAGAAGATAAATATAATTAGACAACCAAAAAATCAGCTATGTCCACCACAGAACCGACTGTTATTAAACGAAAAAGCATATGTAATATGAAATTTCATAGATTTTTTACATAATAAATTATATTAAAGCAAAATAACATATAATAATGAATTAATCTTAAAAATATGTATATTCACACATACATTCATAAATACCTATTTACTTCATATTTTTGCACTCAAAAATATTTGAAGAAAAAATAATAAAAAGTGTAAGCAAATTTATTTATTATATGTAAATATGTATGTAGTTACAAAATAAGCAAATTTTTATGTGTATATACATACATTTGTATTGAACCTGATGCTAACAAAAATTTTACAGTTTGAATTTTGTGTCATCAACAAGAGAATCAGCTATTTGCCATGTAGCCGCTCTTAACCACTTTCAATTGTCGCATCACAACTAAATACGTTTTTACTTGGACTCATTACCAATGTTGCCACTTTGATACTTTTTTGAAACTTGACTGAAGAATGACATTTGCTCCAAAAGCTATGATATTTTTTTACATAAAAAAGTATAACTTTGATACTAAGTTTTATTCAAATTATAACAATAAAAAACTTTACAAATTAATATATTTTATTTTTCAAAAATTTTTGGTTTTTTACAAATTTTATTTAATAAATAGTTCAATGGCTAAGTTTACACTTTTCATGCTGAATCCACGAAGACCACTCACTTTTACACTTGTCTTCAAAAAGTAGATTCTTCTTTATTATTTTTTATGTGTGTGTATTCAAAAAAAAATTTTGAAGAAAGATGTACATATATAAAATTGTCAAAAAATGGATGTCCATCTTAGAAAATTTTTATTCTATTTTGTCTTTGTATTAGTAGATTCTTTTTTTGAACTCTAAAATTTCTGGTGTAAAAAAAGAAGACTGAAATTTTAAAACTACAAAACCACAAAATATATAAATTTTTATATAATCTCAAATAATATAAATTTTTAAAGATATAAAAAAGGTACAAAACACAAATTTGTTCATATAGTGCACATGTCGTGTATGTATAAAATTTGGACTGTTATTTAATTAAATCCAGCTTAACGTTAGTTGGATCAAAAAATGTTCTATGGCAAAGTTCTTGCTCTTTACGTGGGTAATCATTTTTTCTTAATAATTTTTCTCATAATATTTTCCTGCTACGAAATATTCTTGAAAAAGTTAAAAATTACTTACATTAGTAAACTCCTATTCACATTTGTCCGATTTACTCCAAAAGCTTATAAATACGAGAATATGAAATTATGAAAATTAAATATGAAATTTTAATTTCCGCTTAGTTGTTTAAGCTGGACAACCACACACAAACAGACATCACGCTAAAATTTTATATCCAGGTTTCTACACATCGGAGTAATGCATTTTGCAAAAACCTCGGATACACATTTTTGGTATGAAAACAATTCATACCTTATACGTATGAATTTATAAATCATGTATAAATTAATCATGTATAAATTAAATTTAAAATTTTGGATTTTAGATTAAGTTTTTTTTTTTTCTCTTTTTTTTTAAGATAACAAAAATGGCATTTTATAAGAGTGATAAGGTGTATCAATAAGGTGTATCAAGAAAAACAAATGTTCTTAAAACAAATATTTTTTTTATCTCATAAATAAAATCTTAAAATTATAAAATACATAAAATATGTGCTTGACAGACAAATGAACAAATATATAAAACAATAAAGATTCAATAATAAATAACTCATTTAAAGGACAAAATTCAGATAAAAAAGTGTCAGATGAATCATATAAATTTCTTTGAAGGCAAATAATTCAAATGGGAACAAAACGAGAACATTTTTTTGTTTTGAATTTATTTTTCGGAATGATTGAAAATTATTAATGATGCATTGATATAAAAGGACAAAAGAAAATTTTAATATGTAGTCTTAAGTATTTCCAGTCTATCTATACCATGTTTTTTGCTTGGTTAGGTTATTGTTGTCTGTCGGTTCTTTGGATAATAAAAATTTCAAGAAATTTTCATACTCTGTATAAAAAAACCACAATTTAATGTAATTGATAAAAAAGTTTCCATATTAATATAGTCTTCAATTTAATTCGATTATTTTGTTTGAATATTACTTTCCTATATAATAATAAATTTATCTACTGCTAAAATTGAATTTTTTTTTTCATGACATGTGAATGAGTGAGTTTTAATTGCATTATAACAACTAAAATATCGAATTTACGTTAATTATATTTTTGAATTACATTTTCTGTTTTTTGCTAAAAATAAATTTGTTCATTTTGTATATAAAAACAAATTTGAAACTAAAATATTTTTTAATTAAAACAATACAATCTAAAACTTTTAAATCAATTAAAAAAGTTTACATGTTTTTAGCATATTTCCAAAAAGAAAATTCAAAAAATGTACATATTAATTTTATTTTCTTCGACTGCTTGACTGCCTGCTCATTTATATTTCTGTTTACAAAACTTCTAATTTTAAAGAGGAGATTTTTAACAGACAATAAGCATATATTGTCGCAGAAAAAAATGTTTGTACTTACGAAGGTTGAATATTCTTTTCACGGAGTTAAGAGATATTGGTAATAGGAGTCAAAAATTTAAAAGTTGTTATTTTTATGTAAGCTGGATACCTATGTAAACTTCTTTAAAGTAAATCACAAAAATTTAAAACCCAAAATTTTTTTTTTTACATAATATGTTAGTGGGTTCTTCTAATACTATATGATTTCTTTAAAGTTCAAGAAAGTGTCATAAATTTTGAAACATATTTTGATGTAAAAGTCATACTTCTAAAATATTTTTATAATCTTTTTGAACTCTACACCTTTAGAAACCTTTAGTTTTATACGCTGCATTGTTTTATTATTGAAATGCAATATTTTACAAAAATTTCATTTGAATAAGTAGTTGTGGTTTACAAAACATAATTATTACATTTAAAAAAAAAATGTAGGTATTGTTAAAAAAATCATTTCAATGCATCACACCCGTAATAAAAAAATCAATACTAGTTATATTTTTGAATTAAAAATTTTTTGTTTTATAAAAAACTTTTATTTTATAAAAAAAATGTTTTCAATTAAAATAATTTTGTTTTAAAGGATATCATTTATATGTATATATATGAATATAAGAGGAGCACCCCAGTTGGCCTAAACCCATTTCTCAAACAGATATTTGGCATAAACCCAGTTAGCATGAAACTACTTTTAGGAAAATTCTTCACTTCGCATAAAATCTACTTAGTTGGCAAATAGAACTTTTGGCATTCATTTTTTGTAGACGATATTTATGTTGTTGATTATGTAATAAGGTTGGTTGTGTTGTCGATGATAACCGTTAACCTTGATGGCTTTAATGATGTTTATAATTTTGTAATTAAATTTGTAATTTAGATATAGACGCCCAAGTAACGATTTCAGCTCTAATTCTGCTCTTGTGAAGATATAGAGCAAGCAAAAAGAACTATTAGCTCTATAATTAGCTCTGAAAGCGCTTTTAAAGCTGGTATAGAACTAATATAAAGCAAAATTTGAGAGCTAAATTGCTCTAGTTTGAGAGCTAAATTTGCTCTATACAAATGTTTTTCTACAGTAAATAGCTTTAAAAAAAGCGTTATTTAAACAGTTAGAGAGCTGACATAAAGCTCTTAGTTTTATAGAAATATATTATCTATGTTTGGCTCTACACAACTACAAATATAATTAATACAAAGAAAATAAATTTGTATCCACTTGTAATTTTTTTTTTTAATTTTTTATATATGCATTTTTTTTTAAAGTGTAAGATTAAAATAATTTATTTTAGTGATAACAAAAATTAAAAATGGAGAATAAAAATATTATAATTAATAAAGAACATTAGATAATCAAATTTTTGCATGATAATGCAGCTAAATTTGAATGCAATTGCAATTTCATCGGATAATTTTATGAGATACTTCAATAAAATACAAAGCGCTTTGCAAAATGTTAAAATATTAAGTAAATTTAATATTAAAAAAAAATTTTACAATAATTTTTTTATAAAATTTGCTGTCTTCACAATGGCCGACGATTATTCAATTAAATTGTTCGCCATTCCTCAGAAAAATCTTTCAAATATCAAAATTTAGGTACATAAAATGTATTTTTAAAGAAGAATAAAATTCTTTATTTACTTAATTCTAATGCAATTTTTTCTAATACCCAAAATATGCCAACATTTTTAAAGTGAATTGAGGTGAAAATTACATTTTATGTACAAAAAAATATTATGCCAGCGAAGTTCAAAGTAAAGTTTATAAAATATTGTATTATGCGTTTTTGTTTTTTATTTATAAATATTTAAAAATAATATAGTAGGTAGATAGATATCTAGACATGTATGTGCATGTATATAAAAAAAAAGAACTTCTTGGTTTTTAATTTTAATGTATCAAATTAATAAAAAACATGCGGTTAAATTTGAAAAGTGGGAATTGTATTAAAAAAATATTTAAATTTTAAAACGATTTTTTTCATTTATAAAAACAATTCTAAATCAAAATTATTTTATGTAAATATTTTATATCTTAAAAACATTAAATTGAAAAAAGTAAGTTAAAAACTAAGATTAAAAAATAAACTGCTTTCTTGTAAAGAAAAAAGTTTTTTTTTTTAATTCAGTATAATAACGTGTTACATACGCATTAGTAATTTCATAATACACATATAATTTCTTTTGTACATATAGTTAATTTTTTAATGACGTTTTAAAAAGCTTCAAGTCACTTCTAGAGCTAGTTACTTTATTTTATAATAAATTACAACGATTGTAGAGCTAATATAGAACTATATATATGTGTCGAATTGTGATTAGGAAAGATTTAAGATTTGAATTCAAAATCAGAGTGATACGGTTTTTCCAGAATATTTATATACTAGCAGAGTACCCGGCGTTGCCCGGAGTATTTTATTGGCTTTATGAAATAAAAATTATTAACTTTTGTTTCTGCGTTAATATAATTTAATTAATATAGTTAACTTATTACTATGCATTTACAGATGCTGGTAGTTTATATTCTATTTTTTATTAGATTTAGTTAAATTGAATAAACAGAGCCAAGAAGACAATTCTAAGAGACAATTCTTCTACAAAAAATTTTTAAAGGAATCAATAATCTATTGAGTACACAATTACGGCGAAGTGAATTTCCACAATATATTCTTTAATGCCGAAACATAAAATCGTATTTAAATTATGAAAGACCATAATGTAATCAATTTTTTTTTTGTAAGTAATGTCACTTCATGTTTTGGTGAATTATCCTTTTAAGCACATTTTGAAAAATTTGTTATTAAGTTCGCTCTGTCCCTCCGTCTGTTAAAACTTATATACTGTTTAATAAAGAGCAATGAAATATTAACTATGCTTAGGTCTCTTAAAAGAGTAATGTTGTAGAACAACTTTTTTATGTACCCTCACCGTTGGAGATCCTACAGCACCGACAGCTCTTCAAATTTTGAAAAAACTTCTTTTTAAATGCGTACATTTCAGGTTCTGTTTAACATATTTTCAATATAAAAAATACATGATTGTTTTTTACCTTTATAAATCAACCAGAATATTTTTACCTTTAGTTTTTCTAATTATGTTTCCAAATTGATTGGCTAAAAATATGTGTAAAAATTGTATATGGATAAGAATGTAAGGTTTTCTGTTCTTTAAATATGTATGTACTCATTTTTGATTAAATATTATACAAAAATGTGAATATGTTTTCTAATTTAATTGATTAAGTTTATAGTATTTTTAAATATACAGATATTATACATACTATATGTACATATTTCAATTATATTTTATTTTATTTGTTATACACATGCATATTATTTAGGTAGACCACATGTAAAGAGCACATGTAAGTAATGCATTTCTGAATGATGACATGATGATTGTCTAATCTAGGAGATAGTTTCTGTTTTTTAACAACGGCCGAAAATGTTATGTTGTTAAGACTTAAACACAGTATTCTTAAGATACTTAATAAGGTTACTTTAATTACTGTTCTATATTAGAAATTTGCATTGAAAGGTGTTTATGGAATATTAGAAACAGTATAGATAAAAGTAAAGAGTGTTGGAAATATCTTTTTAATAATAATAACAATACACAAAATTAGGCAAAATATTATTAATAAGTACTCGTGCGGAAATGGGTTAACAAACGTTAACAAACATTTTTTCACAGGCTTAATTTAGAACCATAAATTCATCCTGCCAAATTAGACAGAAATTAGAAACGAATTTTTTTTTTTGACAATCTATCGTGTCGAAATGTGTTAATGTATCACAACAAAATTTATTGAATGAGTTTGTGTGTCAAAGTTCAATACTTGTGCAAATTTTCAATGGGTCAAATCGTTTAAGCACAACAACAAAAAATGAGAATTTCATGTCCTGAAGCCTGAAGGGTTAATGTATCGTAAACAAATCAACTCAGAAAGCTTTTGTTATAAAGACCTACACTTTTGTAAATTTTCAACTCAATTGGTAAAACCGTTTAAGAGCGACAGCAAAGAAATTAAAAAATGTTATTGAGCCCTGGTGCCGAAACGGGTTAATGGATCGTAACCAAATCACCTCAGTGAGCTCCTGTGGTAAAGAGCTACACTTTTGTAAATTTTCAATTCAATTGGCAAAACCGTTTAAGTGCGACAACAAAGAAATTGAAAAATTTCATTGAGTCCTGGTGCCGAAACGGGTTAATGGATCGTAACCAAATCGACTCAGTAAGCTCCTGTTGTAAAGAGCTACACTTTGATAAATTTTTAACTCAATTGGTCGAACAGTTTAAGTGCGACAATTAAGTTAATTAAAAAACTTCATTGAGACATGGTGCCGAAACGGGTTAATAATGGATCATAACCAAATTAACTTAGTGGACTTTTAAGCTACAGAGCAACAGTTTTGCAAGTTTTCAAATCAATTGATTGAACCGTTTAAGCAGGACAACAAAAACATTTAATGAACTTCGTTCGGCTCTCGTACCCAAACGGGTTACCGGATCTTCATAAAAATTTGTCACAGGCTTTTTTTCAGACCATAAAACCACCATACAAAATTGGACATAAATCGGAAACAAAAAATTTTTTGGAAGCCCGCCGGGCCGAATCCGGGTAACATATTGAATCCACATTTCTTCGGTACCCGTCCAATGATAAGAAGAATATTTGTCCAAATTTTCAACTCAATCGATCAAACCGTTTAGGCAGGACAACGAAAAAACGAAACGGCTTTAAATGACTCTCGGGCCGCAATGGGTTAATGAACTGAAACACGATATAGCCTATAACACTTTCCGGGGTCGTAGGAACGTTCCTGCAAAATTTGGTTGCAATCGGACTGGTGGTTTTTACGTGAAAAGGGCACAAACAAACAAACAAACAAACAAACAGAATTTCTTCCTTATTTATTAGATATGCATATATATATGCGAGATTCGGAATTAGAAGAGATTTTACAGTTAGTTACAAAATCAGTGTTTCAATAATTTGTTCAGCGGGAGATTCTTTCTAATGTCTTTTGATTTACGAACACCAATTTCAAACCAATTAAAGTATTCAAATTGTAGAAACATTTATAGAAAAGATAAAATTAAGAAAAATTTTATAGTTGGTTTAAAAATCAGAGTTTTAATAGTTGGTTTAGCGGCGATATTGGGGGTGGTAGCCCCGTGCTAAAAAGATTTTATGCGAAGTGTTCAATACTATAAATGAAATTTTGCTAAAAATCTTTTTTCGCTATCTGGCTTTATGCTAAAAGTGTTTTTATGCTAACTGGGTTTATGCCAAATGTCTTTTTGAGAATTTATTATTGTTTATGGATTATTTATTATGATATTAGTGAAAATAAAAACAAAAGCTTACATTCAGTGTATACTGTATATATATGTATAAAATTATTTTGTTTGCTTAGCCTAAGGCCCTTAACTGCTATTGCTAGTTGTAAGCAACATATGATAACTAATTTAATTAGTTATCATATAATGTAAATAAAAAATTAAAAAAATATTTTGTTTGTACTAAAGGATTAACAATATTTAATTTTCACATATATATACCATAAGATAAAACAAAAATTACATAATTCATTCATTAATTTTCAATAAAAATTTCACATATAATATTTCAATTCTCATTTTAGTATATGAATTATAATTCAACAAATTAATAAATTCCACTTTTTTTTCGATATTTAATACATGTAGCTATAGATGTTTAAAATAAAATCCATTTTTTTTTGCTTGTGTAATCTTTGCCATTAAACAATGTTAATTTGTATTAATCTACATTTTAATTCATTATTTATAAATACATATATGTATTTATAAAAAATGAATCAAATGTAAAAAAAAATATATTCATTTATAATATATAGAAAAAAGTAAAATAGAAATTACAATGTAATTCTTATGAGTTTAAGATTTTGTGCTATTAAAATAATATCATGTTTTTTTAATGCTTTTAATGCTTTAATGCTTAAAATACGACCAAAAAGTATTTTAAGTTTTTATGTAAGTTTGTATATATAATATGTCTATATTTTATTTCTATAGTATTGAAAAAAAAAAAAAAACGGTTGGAAACCAAAATTTTAACGATGTAATAATAATATAATATGCTTTTCTTTGATTAATTTTTATTGTCGCCTATATATATGCAATTAAAAGTTTTTTTTTTCAATGTTTTATTTATTACCTGTTTTGATACATTTATTACTTATCCTAAATAAAACTAAAGAATATTGAAATATTATAACATTTTAATGTACATGGCTACAATAGTAACTCTCTCATTAAAAGATTTGGTTGCCGAATCGTCTTAGATTAGAGTTAAAAAAAATTTTTTATCGAATAACGTTACATGATTTCATATCATTAAAATTTTTTTTAATGAATACCCCCTTAAAATTTAACAGAATATTATTATAACCAATGATCGTTTCCAATTTAGTATTGAGATTTGGGAAATTCTTTTGGTATAATTTGTGAATACAAATCAATTCATTTCTACTAAGTTTAATTTTTATTAAAACTTAATATTCAGATTAACTTTTAAAATATTTTCATTTTAAGCGAATTATAACTCTGTTACTCATTTTTACTTGTCTATTACTCTAATAATATTGTAATAAGATTTTGTATCTACTGTGAATCAAAAGATATTTATATCTTGTATATTAGAAAACACAGTTGAAACAGATAATATAGAAAATTAAAGATGTTAAAATAAAACAAAAAATAAAAAAAAAATAAAAAAAATAAAATTAAAACAAAAAAAAAAAATCTTACATATATCATAGATTATAGAAAAACGAAAGAGAAAAATATATATTTTATGAGCGTTCTTGACTTGTTATTGAATATTGAATAAATTTATTTCTCAGTAAGCAAAAAAATTATCTAAATAATTGATTACAATAAACTTATATAATTTTAAATTGGTAATTTGTTTTAAATAAAACCATTTGAAAATCTAATGTAGAACTTTAAATTGAAAACTTAGCATTAATTTATTTTCGTCTTAGTAAATTTGCCAAACCAAATGACAATTTTTGAGTATGAAAATAAAAAAATTTTCAGTATTGTTAAAAAAAAAATATTTATAGTAAAATTTTCAGTTTCAAAGTTAATTTTTTTTTTTTTGTTTTTTACACGTTCCCAAACTCTATGAAAGGATTTCTTTATAGAAAGTTATTCTAGATTTTGGTAATGGAAAGATACATTTTAGCGAAATAGTATAATAAGAAAGAGTTGAAAGTTGAAAATTGGAAGCGAATCTGTACAGGTCCTTTTAAAAAGATTGCAAATCATATAATTAACCACATCTATCAGACGATAACCCCTTGGATGAAGTATGTTCCATATTTTGGGGGCTCTCATAATGAATGAGCTTTCATTACCAGTTTCAAAAATATCAAGGACTTTCACATTATAAAAATGTGCAGTCAATCAAAATTAATTGGTATTCAGTCAGTTATGCCACATCAATTTTAACTTTGATAGTCTATTTATAATCTTCTTTTTCAGCAAGAACATTTTATTAATCATTTACTTTTACTTAGTCCTTACATTCCAGTCCTTACAATTTAACTTGGCTAAAAATTTTGGCTTCACTGTAACTGTTTATACCCGTACGATAGGATCGGGTATAATAAAATTACTCCTCCGTTTGTAACACCTCGAAATAAGCGAGCTAGATATACCTTCAAAGGTATGGATCGGATCAGAAAAAAATTCTAAGACTTTTGAGCCATGTCCGTCCGTCCGTCCGTCCGTCAGCACGCTAACTCAAAAACTAAGAAAGCTAGAATCTTGAAATTTACACAAAATATTTTGGGAGTAATTTGTAGGTTCCCTATTTTCTTTGGTTGAGTTTGGACCAAGCCTTAGGGTAGCTCTCGAACACCTAACTTTTAGATCCCCACATTTTTTTTGCAATAGAGCTATGAAATTTTAACTACTGATAGATCTCGCAAAAATATTAATTTTATTTTTAATAACTTTTTTTTGTAGCCCCACCCGTTACGGAGCTACAGCTTCCCAAAGGTTCAAAAAAGCTCTATATTTAAATTGTTATAGCACAAGTTGTATAAAGTATATCTTCATTTTGAAAACGCCAAACGATTACTAATTTCATTAGCTTTAAAAGTATATATACAATAAATATATATTTTTGGCACACGGTGTCTTAATTTACCGTTATGCGAAACTCAAATTTTGCAAAATTCTTTAACCCTTCCATCTTCTAAACAGTTAAAGTTGGAAACTTGAAAGAAGACAGAAGTTAGATCTTTGAAAATTAGTATGAGTCATTTCAGAAATTTTTTTTGTATCACCCCCCGTTTAGGAGCTGTAAGGGGTCAAAAACTGAAAATTCCCTATTTTGAAACACCTGTAACTTGAACACCTGTTAAAATTTTTTTGAAGTAATACACAAAAATTAAAGCTTCAACATTATACTCTTATTTCTGTTAACAACTTTTTTTAATAATATAGGGTTACTTTATAATTGACGAAAGTGTTACTTGATTTTTTCAAATTTTCTAACAAATTTCTTAAAGAATTTTTTGCATTTTGTTTTACTCGATAATTTGAAATTGTTGAGGATATAATGCGTAGTACATAAAAATGTAATTAAATAAACAACATAACGGTTGCTTGAAGAATTTTTATTTATATGATATTGATATATATACATATTTATATAATATCATGTTTATTTACATATCGTATATGTCACTGGTGAATGAATGATAAGAGTATAGATGTATATTATATAGCGCCGTATTTACATACATATATGTATTTTATTGTACTTATAAGAAATTATTCTGTCAGTGGAATATTTAAATATAATATAATATAATATTTAAAATTATATTTACTATTTTGTACTAAGTAAATTTAATATACATTTACCGCTTAGTATTAAATGGTACTATAGAATATTTGAAAAAGTTTTGGATTGATAATCGTTATGTGGAAGGTTAGAATCTGCTTTTGAAGAATGTACATATAAACATATAGTTTGAATATATGTACAACCCATAGTTCTAGAAATTATAAAATTCACCCAAATTATTTTAAAATACTAAAATATTAAAAAAATAATATTGTAAGCAGAGTGACAGGCTGTGAACATACTAACGGTTCGTACGGGTATCTAAGAGTTGACAAAGTCAACTGTATTCTTCCTCGTTTCTTTATAGTGTTATTTAATAATTTAATTTTCGCTGGCAAACAAATTAGATTATTATTGTTCCTCAACTTTGCGTATTGGGAATTTTAATGGTAAAATAAAATTATTGTAAAATAAAAAACAAATTGTCAATCATATATTATTTACTTAATTACAATTTAATATAAATTCTGTAGAATAATATGTACATTAGGCCTAATCCTTTCCTTTCCAGATCAAAAAATTAATTTAAAAGAATATTTTTGAAAAGGAGAGATCACACAGCATTTGAATGGTAAAACGGCTAGATAGATTTTTTTTAGGACATCCTTAAATTTTTTTTAAATTTGTATGTTAAAGTTTAAAAGTACAAAAATTAAATTTCGTCGAATGCATATAAAAATTAATCTAAAATGAAAATATCTATTCTTTTTTATAGTACTTGAATTAAATTCATGATTTTTAGCACATTTCCAAAAAAATATTGAAAAAATGTGCTTATTAGTTTCACTCTGTCCGTTCGACCGTCAGTCCGTCCGTCTGTTTACAAAACTTCTACACCGTTAAAGATAGAGAAAAACATTTTTAACCATGGATAGGTCTCATAAAAAAAATAATTTTGTGGAACAACTTTTTCATGTAGCCCCACCCATTACGGAGCTACAGCCCCTCAAACTTTGAAAAAGCCCTATTTTTAAATGCATATATCTTATGTTCTACTTAACATTTTTTCAATCTGAAAACGCCATTCGACAGGTATTTTTTTTAACTTTGTAAATTAATATCAAAATTATACAATTTTTTTTTAAAATTTGGTATTTAAATTTACCATTATGTGAAAATCAAATTTTGCATGATTTTTCTACTTTCATAATTCCGGTACGCTTTTAGATAGAGGCTTGAAATTTTGAGGCAAGAAAGAACTTTTAGAATTAGTATAAGTTTGCTCAGAAAATTTTTTAGACCACCCCCTGTTTATGAGGTATTAGGGCTTAAAAATTGAAAATTTGCTATTTTTAGACACCTGTAACTTAGGCACCTGTAAAAATTTTTCTTCGGCAAGACATGAAAATTAAAGGTTCAATAATATATTTTTACGTATGTTAACGGCTTTCCTGAGTTATATAGGATTCCGGACTTACGGCCCCTCAAAATTTCAAAAATGTCCTATTTTCAGTTTTTTTCTTTTTACATGAAATTTTCAAATTTTTGTGCAAGTCACACTTCTAAACAGTTTTTATTGAGTTTTGGAAATGTGCGCTTTTAAAAACCGTTGTTTTACATTCTACCTTGTTACATCTTCTTTTCATTATATTAAAAACAATATTGTATTAAAAAACACCATTCACCATTGGATATATCTAAAAACAATAATAAAAAAACAAAAGCAAAAAAATTACAAAATAAAATCCTTAGTAAAAAATATCCAAAAATGGTTTATTATAAATCGAAAGTGTATTCAATTGTCATTTTGAGAAATCAATATTTTCCATATCCATGCATATGTATATGTATGTAAATTTACATGCTTCTACAAATGTGGGTATACGTATTAAGAAATCAATTTGTTATTTTTCATCCTAGAAATGAATTTATTTGGTTTATTTGATTTTTATTTTAATTTTAACAGGATAATAATCTGTTTTCCAATTGTATGAACTTCATTAGATTCTCATTTTCAAACTAGGGGAAATCTATTTGAAAGGATCAGCAGTTTTCAGAATTATATGAGGTTTAAATTAAAAAAAAACCAAAAAGGTTTAATACTTTTCATTATAATAAAGGTAATAAACATGTTCTAAATATTGTTGTAAACAGGGATTGTCGGAGTTATTTATCGCAACATAATTGGTGAAATATCTTCTTTATTATTCACGAGTAATATTGCGTAAATTTTACGCCGTCATGTAGTTAAAACAGAAATGTACATTCTAATTAGAAGGGCCTGGATGCAGAGTAAGAATGAGAGATGAGAGAAAGCTGCTGGAGTCGAACCAATTGTCGAAAAAAAATTTTATACCAAACAAGAAAAAAAATCCATATATAGCATTTATTTCTATTTATTAATTTTCTACGTTATATACATTAAAGTTTTCATTGAAATTGTATATTCCTAAAAAAATAATTTCTTTCTTTTAGGATGCGTTCACATGTTCTCTGGATGCAAAACATATTTCTGTTAAACATCGCGTACGCTTTGGAAATATTAGCGAATTTAACATGCATCCGTTCGTTCATAGGCTGCACGTAAGCGACAAATTTATATTTTAACATATTTCGACTGGCAAATTTTTTTTTTTTATTGTTTTGACATTATTACAAGGCGATTCTCTTGAATGTTAAATTAAAAAATTAAGTTCGTAATATATATTGTCTTCCTTTTTCGTTTTTAAACAAAACAAAAAAAAAAACAGTTTTAAAAACAAATATATTATTTGACGTTTGAATAATATATGCTTCTTGTTACATCTTACAGCGGATGCAAATATATTTGCTTCTTAAATGTGCGAGAGCTTCTTAAACCGATCAAAATCTTGCATCCAGAGGTATGCATCCCATGTGAACGTACCCTAATTTTCGTTTTTTTTTGTGGGAATTGAAAAGAACATTTTTTTTGAAAATTGTTAATTTTATTTAATGAATTCATAGTTAAATATATATACTTATGTCAACTGTAGGATTTTTTTTTTTTAATTTTAAGGGAAAAAAAGGATGTGCGCATAAATTATTTTAAAATGTTAATATAACTTTTAAATTATAAGGCGCCTGTTAAATTACTTCTAAACTTTTATTTTATAAAATTACATATTTTAAATACATATTATATATATTTTCTTTTACTGAACTGATTTAAATTCATTAAACATATTATTAAATAGATAAAATAAATAATTGCGAAATAATAAAATACCGTCTTTTTTATCTAAAATGTATGCATTTGAAATTTTGAAAAAAATTATTTTTTTATTTTTTTTATGTAGGTTTTTGACTTTTTAATGATTTTCTTGAAGTTTTAAATCAAGAAGAGTTCAGGGATTTTTTTTGGCATCACTAAAGAATATTAATTTATTTTTAATTTATTTATATTTTTTTTGCTTTAAAAAATTATATATAATTTTATTGTCTAGTTTTTAATTTTATCTGTTGAAAGATTTAACATTGATGAATCATACTGTGCAGAATTACAATAAAAGATATTTATCTTTTATAAATGTTGATTCTTTCAATTTGTTATCAATGGCAGTTCACTTCATTGGGTATAACATGGTTTAGACTTTAGAGTAAAAAAGAAAAATTTGAATTTTTTTTCCTCTTTTTCAATTTTTTATATGTTTTTTATGCATTGTTTTGTATTATTTTACGTATTTTAAATACTCGTAGTTAAATCTATAATAGGGTTAAATATATTCACATCTATTCTATATTATTATTTATGTACTCGTACATATATACAAATTTTGTCTAGAAAAATATTTCAATTAAGATTAGACTAAACAAAACTTAAAAAGTCTAAATATATGTATACATGTATCTCACAATTTTTCATTTTGGACTTGGAGTTTAATATTCATTTATTAAAGAAAATCATTATTTAAGCCTTCTATTTGAGTGTTATTTTTTTTTATTATTGAAGTGAACCAAGTATAATACAAAATTTTCAAAAAAAAATTAATTGTGGGAACAGTATTTTATTAAAAATGTAGAATTTTAGGGTATACTTTTTTAATTAGTGTATATTTTTTTCTGTAGATAAATTAATATAATAATTAAAAGTTTAAGTTGTAAGACTCGACAATGATACCAAAATAATATTTTGAAGATATTATTTATTTTTATTAACACCAGTATTTAGGTCTTTAAATTTTCAAATCAAATGAAAAGCTCTGTATTAAATTAATATTTTGTTTTAAAAGGCTAAGACTAAATAGTTTAATGGAGCTAATTTTACTAACCAAATAAAAATAAGCGAAAAGGGAAAAAAGTAGTTTAATAATTCAAATATTCACTTTTAATACTCGTGTCTGTAAACTCCAAACGAGTGTGGGTTTAAATCCCAGACGTTTTAATTATTATAATTCCCCCTTACGCATTTACAGCCACGCCTAAAAGGCATAGTGATAGAATTATAACCTTATTATTTAGAAGTTTTGCGCTACAGATTTCATAAAACTTGAGAATTACATACACTCATGTTATAAAAAAAACCACTTATTTAAATTTTAAATTTAAATTAATGTTTAATTTTACGAATTTTTAAACTTAAAACTAAGCAAATATTTATTTTGTCTTAAATTTTTAATTTCTTTATAAATCGATTGTTCATAGTTCATCAATTTTTTTTTTTGGTTCACCAATTTAATTACTGTAAATTTACTATTTTTGTTGTTTTTTTAAATCAGAGTCTATTTTAATTTCATAGTCATAACTTATCATTAATTGATCTAATCATCGTAGACGATTCACAATACAATTAATGATAAGTTATGTTAATACGAGTTATGTATGTATCATTTAAAATATGTATGCATGTGTTGTTTTTCAAATATGTATTTTTAAACGTGGGAAACAACAGTTAGTTGTAGAAAATGTTAATAGTATAGAACAAATAGAATAGCTTAAAAGAATTAGATTCCTTACTAGATTTACTGATAAAGGCAGATTACTTTCACGGGCATCTGTAATTTCAGTAGATCTGTAAAAGTTAGCGCAAAATTAAAAGTAACTCTTTAAGACTAGTTTTAATATTTTAAGACGGGGTTGGTGCATTTAGCGAATTAAAATCTCAAACAACTGTGTTGCGTACAGTATCTCTCGATAATTCTCATTATCCTCATTCAAAGAAAAAAAACAAGTTTAAATTATTTTAATGGAACTTTTGACTCACTTTAATGATTCAAAAGTTTCATTTAAAAAAGGTGTGTAGTTTTATTGGGTCTTCACTCACTAAAACAAAAGTGCTATAAGTCTTTTGACTCATTGAAGTAACTCAAAGATACCAATAAGATTTTTAATCCTGCATCAACTATAATAAGTATGACATAATTCTTAAATTATATAAATTATATTATAATTAGAAAATAGATGAGTTTGAAATTTGAATTTGATCATTTTGGATCATTTTTTTAAAAATATGAAATTCCCCAGATATTTTTAACAATCTGCAATTCAAATAATCATAAAATGAAATGTACAATTTTTACTTGTATCAAATAACATGTGTAATAAAAAAAAGTTATGCTTAAGAGGAAATTGTATCAATTTAATCGATTTTTACCCTAAAGCATTATTGTATCTTGATTTAATTATTTTTACCTTTTAACTGAATGTATCAAATAAATAAATAAAAAAAACTTTATATAACAATTTATTGATTTTTTATTAGTTTTATAATTTTTTTTCTAAGAACTAATTCAACTATATATTAAGTTTACGTTTATAGTTGAAAAAGTTTTATTTCAGAAAGAAAAACTAAGTTTAAATTGAAATTAAAAAAAGTATAAGAGTTTCTTAATTAATAAAGATTATTTTGAAGGTATTCTATCATTATTCTTAAAAACCACCAGTAATTTATTACTTTCAAAAAAAAAAAAAAAATAAATAAATAAATAAAAAATCTTAAGTATTTTATTGATGTATTTTGTTTTTTTTTTTCTTTTTTGATATTTTGTACAAAAATTCATAAGGGCATAATATAAGTTTTTTTTTTTTTTTTATAAAAGTTTTTATTGAATTCATTAAAATATTGAACTTATTTTTATGTCTAGAGAGAATTTCAGTATTAAAAAAAGGTTGTAAAAAAAAAGAAAGTAATTTGCAAAATTAAATTCACAATAGATCCATCCATCCCTTTACGCATATACTTATATTTTTTTTTTTTATTTATTTTTTTAGGAATCGTTATAAGTTAGAAAAATTATTTTTATTTGTTAGGTATTAAAATAAATTTGCATGGTATAATCTGGTATAATCATAAATTGTTTTGTTTTAATTCTTTTTCTTATTGCTTGTTGTTATATTTAACAGCAAACAAAATGATAATAAAAACTTTGAAAAAGGAAAGTTTGTTAATTTTAAAACGGAATGTTGTATTATTTAGATGTTAAGGGGATAGAGGTTGTTAGTTTTCTTTAAAATGTAGTCATTTACTTGTACATATAATTTAGTCAGGATTTAGTCATATAATTTAGTCAACCGCAAACAATTTTTTTTTAATGCATTTCACTGCCACATAAATGTGGAGCGGAAATTACACAGCCTTTTCTGTTCAGGCGTGGCTGTAAATGTCGTAAGGAAAAATAACTCTTACGACGTGTGTGGGATTCGAACCCACATTCCCTCGGTGTATACAGCGTATTTTATACGCTCTTAAACACTAGGCCACCGAGATCCTTCGAAGAATCCTGTTTTCAAAATAATATGTAATTAAATGAATGTCTGAATTTTTATTATAATTCTGTAAGTATAGTAGAAAATTTTTGGTGTATCAATTTAGTTGGGTTTGTTGGTAATTTGTATATGACTTTATAAAAAAATAAATATACAAAATGAACTTTTAATTCTTTATATTGCTTGAGCAAAGGTGTTTACAGATTATTCCTTTGAGCTCAAATTTATATCATAAATTTTTTACTAAAGATACATTTATAGCTATATCATTGAAATGCTTGATTGGTAGTTTTATTTTAAATATTTTTTGTAGCGTAGACATTTAAAATTAAAGAAAAGGTTGATTTAATGCTTAAACATTTTCTAAATCATAAACTATTAATTAAACTATTAACATTAAAGCTATTAATTTTAAAATGTTAATTTTAATATTTCTTTAAAAATCAATCATCTTTAATCAATCTCTTTAAAAATCAATTCCGGACTGTCAATAATTTTTCTAAACAACAACATCAGCAATTTTTTATATAAAATAAAATTTATCCAATGATATATGTTTCATTCCTTCCCATTCCCATTGAAAATTTATTATAATTTTACACCTAATTTTAGTTGAATATTTTTCTGATTACTATAACCCGCTCTTATGTGAAAAAATGTCAGTTTTCAATGAAACAAATTATGAACATAAATTTCAATAATAGCTATATCTGCTAAAGACGGGTCCTAATAATTGGACTACTTAAAAATTCGACTGTAGTTATTATAAGAACGATATTATATGGAACTTTAATTTATGATCTGATTTTATTTTTCTGAAAATGTCGGAGTTTCAAAAATTTTAAAAAATATTTATATTTTTTTAATTAACTTAATATATTTTTCAATTTTAGTCTTGTTAAAAATGTGTAAAGTTAATTATTTCTATGGTTTTTTAAATAAAACTTAAAAATTTTCCATTCCATTTAAATGGTAATATATATAATGAATAAAATTGATGTAACTAATTAAATTAATAAATTTTGTGTAAGCAGAAATCGTAATAAAATCATCAGAGTTTAAAAGTGATATATTATATAGTTAAAAAAAAAGAAAGATTAAAATTGATTTTAATTCAATAAGTCAAATATATATATATATATATATTCATATCACATGAGTATTTTCTAAAGTGTAATAAAAAATTTTTTCTTTTTTTTTGTCTCATTTGGTTTTTTTAATGACAAATTCATCTATCATTTAAATCTCTTGATACAATTTTAATATTTTTCTTTCACTTTTGCGGTTGTATATAGACAAAAACAAGGAAAATTTTCAAATTTTTTAGTCACTGTGCATATCATCGCAATAAGTTAGTAATAAAAGGGTAAATTTTTATAAAATTTATACATCAACGGATTTTTAAAAGTTTTCGAAATAAATTTTATTCTATAGTGTTATATATAAATACATAAAAGAATGCATATGGTAATAAAAAAATACAATCTATATAATATATTATTTGTTTACTTTAGAGTTTAAGTGTTTGTTCATCAAGGTTAGAATTTTTTTTTCAAAATAAGAGATCAACATTTTTTTAAAAAAAATATTTTTTACAGAATGAATAAAATAGTTTTTAACTTTTCAGAAATATTCACTGAAATTTTCTTTTAGTTTTTTTTTTTTTTATTTGATTTTTTTTTTTGTTGTATTTCCGTACTTGTTTATTAAAGGGAAATATAATAATCAGTTCATAAATCTATATTTTAGTTGCCGGATATATGTGATTTATCAAAGATTTCTCTTGAATATATAAACATATATAAATACATAATCAATTTTTTTCAAGAGCTATGATTCAATTTTTATACCCGTATGAACTATGTTCAAGGGTATAATCTATTTGCCATTACGTCTGTAAGCCCTTAAAGGATTTTCGGCTGGCGGGTTCGATTAGCTGCCATACAACTTCATCCTTAGGTAGGTACCTGAAATTTTGCAAAATGGTGTCGAGTTACAGGCCAACAATACCTCACAATTTGGTTGTGCTGGTACAATAGGTTCTGATAGTTGCCATACAACTTTCCATTTTAAATGAAAATAACTCATTGTCTATTGAAGCTAAGTATTTTGTAAAATTCAATACTAACAACTTCTGTAAAATTTGGTTGGGTTAGAGCAGCAGGTTCGCGTAACTTTTGGAACTTAATCGAGTTTTATGGCAATAGCTTCTTTAAAATTTGGTTGTGCTGGTGCAAAAGGTGCGGATAGCTGTCATACAACTCCACAATTTACATAAATATATCTCGGTAGTTAACGTTGGTACTAAAACATCTCCTATTTTTTAAAAGATGATCAAGTTTTATAGAAACGGGTATCCCAGAGTTGACACAGTCTACTCTACTGCAATCTTCCCCGTTTTTTCTAAAATAAAAATTTTCCATTACATAAAATTGTGTTTTATTTTTGAAAGTTTTTATCATTGATAGATTGATATCATGTTTCAGCATTTGGCATTCCTATACATCTTCAGCATTTGACGATAACCCTCCTCTTCTACGAAGTGTACGCTCATGTTAGTAAATTTTGTTTCGGGTGCTTTTAAATATATATAATATTAAAGTTATTGGACCGATACAGATAAATTTTCTTAAGAGTGAAATGATATAAAATTTTTCTATAGAATATAAATAAAAGCATTTTTATTTTTAAGTTTTTTCTTAAAATCTTAAAATCAAAAAACTAAAAAAACAGTTGATATTCTTTTACTAAAATATTTACAGAAGCGTACACATTGTAATTTTCTTTTATTCAGTTCGTTACAAGGACGACTTTATATTTTCAATACTAGATTTTTGTAAGTAAAGATAAAATTTTCAGTAATTTAAAAATTAAAGTTTAGAGAATTTCTATGTTATATACTTTATACTTTAATTTCGCTAAAAACACATTTCATTAAAAAAAAATTGTATGATTTTGTTTTGGAAACCAATTTTACCACATTCAAGTAAGACTAATAAAGTTTCTATAATATTTCCTTTAACAAAACAATTTTTTTTTTTTGTAAAATTTTCTATCGATTTTTTAAACTGAAGGTAAACTTTAATAGCAGTTTCTGGAACATTACCAGATATAAAATTTGTCCTAAAGGAGAAAAATTATATACATATTTTAGAAAATTCTAAAAACTTAAAAGCTATAATTTATAATTTATATATGAAACTTATAAAACTATTATTTTTTCATCGTTAAAGAAATTAAATAAAATTTATAAACTAGTTAGACGTGGTTTTTATTTACAGCAATTAAAAAACATTACCATATAATGATAATGGTTGTAATTAAAAACCCAAAGGGGTTTATTTTTTGTTCCAAAGGAAGAACAGGAAACGGAAAATTTATTCTTTAATTTCTTATAAAAACTTTTTAGTTACAAAAAAAAAAAAATTTTAATACTAAATAGAGAAAATTTAATTGAATAATTTTCTATTCAAGCTTAAAATAGAAAGAAAAAATAGACAAAAAACAAAATAAATTTTTTTTTTAATATAATAAAAATGTTTGCTTTTAAATTTTAGGTATAAAATTAGGAAAATTAGGTATAAAATTAAGACTGTTAATTTTTCTTTGGCAGTTAAATATTTTAAATGGATTTTTGAGGCATAAATTAATGATTTTGGGTTTTTTAAGATATTTTTGCTTTAAATAAAACATTTGTATTAAAGATCCCTTTTAAATTTTTAGTTTAAAAGAGATGATCTTTCCATACGACTTCCATATATAGTTTTCATATAGCATTTTCCTCTTAGTTCTTCTTAGGACAGAGGGACTCAGAGAAGAAACGACCGATTTTTTTATACCAGTATGAGTGTATGTTCAAGAGTATAATAAAATTGCCATTACGTTTGTGACACCTTAAAGGAGTCGAACTGAATATAGACTTAAAGGTATGGATTGACTCAGAATCGAACTCTGAGTTAATTAAGCCAAGTACGTCCGTCCGTCAACACAATAACTCAAAAAATAATGGAGCAAGGAATATGAATTTTGTTTACGTTACTTTAGCGAAATTATAAGTTTCGCTATTTGAATCCAGCATTTTCGGCCGGTTGCGAAAGAACTTCTCCCTTTTTAAATTAATATAACTCAGTGTCTATTGAGGCTATATATATGAAATTAGCTGTTATAAAACTTCAAAATTTACATAAATATATCTCGGTACTTAACGTCGGTACTAAAACATCTGAAATTTTGTAAAAGATGATAAAGTTTAATGGAAGCTGAATATATGTATTACGTTTATAAGGATATCCTAGATTTGACACAGTTTACTCTTCACTCTACCGCGTTTTTAATTATTTAAAACATATAGATTTTTAAATAATTGACCATACAAAGGATCGATAAGCAATCGATTTTTAAAATCAAATATTTTTGTCAATTTTAAAGTGATAAAATTGCTATAAGTTTCATTTGCAATAAGTGATGATATTATTTGCAAATCATATGGTAATATAATTATATTTACCCTTAAAAAAAGACTAAATTTTATACTTATGTAACGCAGGTATGTAATATTCTAAAAGTTTTTAATATAGTTTTAATTAAATCCTTTACACATTTCATATTTCTGAAATTCATTCTAATACACCTTAATTATATTTCTCATTCATATAAAAGTAATTTCTTTTTATATTTGGCAGAATTTAAAAAGAATTTTACAATATAATTAAAAAAAAGTAAAAATAAATTTAAATCTATATAGAAATAACCTCATTTTACGTAATTTTGTTTTAATTTATAAACAATGATGAACTAAATCCTCTTAAACAAGAATTTAATTAAATTTTTCAATTTTTAATTAACAAGTTGAAATGGAAAATAACAAAAAAAAAATCAATGAAGAGAATAAGAAAAAAAAAAAATTAAATTTATTTCGGAAGACACTGAAACTTTTTAAATTGGAAATTCAATACAAATTAATTAAATTTGTATATGTAATGCGGGTTGTTACGTGATATTTTCTATATAAGATACCTACTATTTTTCCCCAATTCATTCTATTTTTTTTTGGTTTTTTCTTTATTTTATTAGTTCTATTCATGTCTACCTACTTATTTTTATTACCAAAATCATATTAGTTTCTTTAATCACATTTTCAAAAGTTTTATCGGATGTACGTAGAGATACATTTTTCTTAACAACGATTTTTTTTCCGGGCTTTTTCTTATATAGAAAAAAACTCTAGATTAAAAAATACGATTTACTTACTCTGTAATCATTAATTTACTATATATACCTTATATTTTACTATATATACGTTACAAATACAATGTATTTTACAATGTATCTTGTTGTTTTTTGTTTTTTTTACTCTAATAAAAAATTTTTTGATCAAATTTTTATGACCTCCTTATTTTTATGATCTGTTTCTGGAAATAAACCTAAAACATTTCATAACAGTACATATGGAACAAAAAAAAAAAGAACAAAACAATATGACGGTTTAGATAAAAAAAAGAAATCCAAAATAAAAAAAATAATCATATTAGGGTCTATTTTATTATTTTTCAATCGATCAAAAAAAGGAAAAACCAAAACATAGTGACAGGCGTCAACGGCACCCCGACAAAAATATGTTACGACAGATAATCAAATTCAAAAGTACACCTTTAGCTTTGACAACAAATATATGTATTGAAAAAACAATATAAAAGATAAGGATAAAACAAAAGCAAAAAAAAAAACAAAATACTAAAAAAAAATAATTCAATGAACCACCATATGGTGTTTTTTTTTTCCTTTGAGTAATGTTCTACTACTATCACTCCCCCTAATAATATTACTTACTCTGTTTACTAAATATATTATGTATCTATTGTGTAATAATCGTTGTAACCTAAAAAAAAAAAAAATGAAGATAATAATGATATGGATAAGGATACAGTACTTGTTCTAATTATTATCAGATGGGAAAAACCTTTTTGTGATATTGATTTTTTATTTGAATTGATTTTTGATAAGAAAAGAAGTCTTCAGGAATCCTCATTCTTCAATTCAATCCTCATAGATATTGATTGAACGAATTATTTATTAATAAAATTTTGTAGACTGTTCATCATATTCTTAGAATTATTAATGATTAAAATTCGAATCACATTAATAATTCCTTAAAAAAAAGATGTAGATTTATAATAACAGTTAATAATTAGTAAAAGATAACCAATTTTGTTTTACAAAAAGAAAGGATTAATAAAAGTTAAGGATTTATTATGAAAGTTTTAGTAATATTGAAATATGCAATTGGAAATTATATTTGTACATATTGAGGTTTAATTAAAAAAAAAAGCAACATTATGGAAATTTATGGATAAAAATAATTTTATGTTTGTGTTTAACAAAGGCACATTAAGATTAACAGGTTGCCGCTCCCGGTTAATTCAGTTTCATAAATTATTGTCTATCATATCTCTCATGCTGTTATCATAACTGATAAGCTGATCCTTTATATTACTTTCACGATTCTGCAGCATTCATGGTTTCGTGATACATTTTTGTAGATTTAATATTTATAGTATTGAAATGTTCGAAAATATCACTACATGGGAAAAATTTTTTATTGAACACTCGTCTAAACGAAACTAAAACAATGTTATGAAATTTCAAAGGGCCGAATTCTAAAGCATATATAACTTATTAATCGCAGAAGTACGTTTGTTTAAATTCTGCACAAATTTTAAAGATTTTGTAAAGATTCATCTACTTTTATTTTTTAAAGATTCGTCTACTTTTATGGTGCAATACAGTTCTAGAATTTAGTGATTATTGATATTTTAGCTTAGTTTTCAACAATAAAAACAAATACATAAAAGAAAAATAAAATATTATATAAAATTTTTTTCATAAATAAAGTTGTTAAAATAAATGTAACTTTTTCTTTCTAATGCACCTTTAATATGATCCATTACTACACTAATTTATAAATTTATAAAGTAACATTCTCATTTTAACAGAACATTTATTAATTCATATTTCCCTTTCTTTTCCTCATCATATTCCTCAGTCATTATTCTGCTTTGCAGTTAGGGGTGATTTGCAATTAGGGTGGTTAGAAGGTAGTTTAAGTGAGTAAAACCCACACTACCAAAGGGGCCTTGGTTTTACTTGGTGCCTTTTGATAATTTACACCTCCCGCAGGAAAACAAAAATTTTTACCAGAACATTAGAATACGGAACAAAATGGAAAAAATGAGATGTATATGATTTTTTTTTTTATTAAAATTGTCAATAAGAGTGGGGTATAACAAGCGTGCCGTTCTTTCAAAATTACTGCTTTATAATGTTATCTCATTTTTACGATATCTTTAACTATATATATATATATATATATATATATATATTTATTTTATCAATTTGACTATAAAAATACCATTTAGACCCTCATCAATTTTTTCGGAAGGAATTTAACAAATCGCTCTATTGTATAACAAAACAAAATCATAATGAAAAAAAAAAAACAAAATAAAAAAATAAAAACAGAAACTTATATTTAACAAAAGGTATACATTTTAATTGGAAAAAAATCATATAAAATTAAACAATTCGTTTGGGATTCAAAAGTAAATATAAAAACTCAAAAAACATAAATAACGATTTCTATAAAATAGTGTACGTATACAAAAACCAAAATCAGATGAAAAATAATGAAAATCTTATGAAATTTTTTTTTTAAATAAATTTTTAACGATATTTTTACAGTTCTTCCTAACAGATCTTAGAAATATCCTAGTAATAATATTTATTCGAAGACATTTCCTTTAGTTAAATGTGACTTTAAAATTATGTTTTGGTTGTGAGTAAAAAAAATTATTTTCATCATAAATTTTATTTACTTGAAAATTAAAGCAGGAAATTGCTAAATCTAGATTTGAGTTTAATAAAAAACGAGGAAGAATGCAGTAGAGTAGATTGTGCCAATTCTGGGATACCCGTATGAACATAATATATACTATTTACATAAAACTTGATCTTAGTTATTGCGACGTTATCAGAAGTTATTACGACTAAACTTGATAATTTTTTAGAAAATTTCCGATCTGTAGCTTTATTAAGTACCAAGTTATGAGGATAAAAATTATGTTTATATATTAAAAAAAGAAGTTGTATGGCAGCTCTCTATACCTGGTGCTCTCGAACAACCAATTTTTACAAAATATATTGCAATTTCGTATATTTTGACAAAATTTCAGATACCTAGCTTTAATATACACTGAGTTATTTCCATATAAAGAAAGAAGTTGTATACTAGCTACTCGAACTCATGGTCTGAACTTGCTAGATTTAAATAGTAAAATTAAGAATTTTACAAAACTGTCGTAGTACAAATTTCAGAATCCTTGCTTCTTTAATTTTGGAGTTGTCTTGCGGACGTAAGGATGGACACATGGCTTAATTAAGTCAATACGATTCTGATCCGCTCCCTTGGGTCTATATCCAGCTCAACTCCTTTAAGGTGTCACAAACGTAATGGAAAATTTATTATAACTGTTAACATATGTTCATACGGGTGTAACTAACATGAACCAATAAATAGACAGTTTAAATTAACAGAAAAGTATTAAAAATTTCAAAATCTTTTAATAAAACAACCAAAAAACTGGAGCAAAAAAGACGATTGTTATAAAAAAAATGAACAATTGGTTAGAAAATTCAAAAAAAAAGAAACATAATATCAAACCGAGAAAATATGGGAAAAATGAATTACAATTACTTTAGAATTTTTCAATTTGGACCACCTGTTCTCAGTATTTAAGGACTACGTAAAAAAAATGGAATATAAAGCAAAAAAAAACAGAAAAAAGGATAAAGTGAAAAAAGATGGATTAATCCCTGACATTGAACTTTTTTGTTTTTTTTTTTTTTGGGAGTAGATTGCAACGAACGAAATTTTTCATCATTTATAACTTTTCAGGTGTTGAATTTGAAACGAATATTATCTATGTACGTACAAACATAATTACATATTATATACATATATATATATACATATATTAGTATCTTTATGTATATAATTATATAATACTTTTGTTGTTTTTTTTTTCAAATTAGTATAATTTTTTATAACTTTTATTAAAATGTTTGCAGACTATACAAAATACATATTATAAAAGGCTGGACATGGTCAAATTAGATAATTAATTATGAAAAAAAAAATGTTAAGAATCAATGGTTGAATTGATTTTAACGTTGAGATTATTTTATATTTAATGGCTATTTAATTTAACTATTTTTGTAAAATATTTGTAAATTTTTATATTGATTTATGTAGCTGTTGGTACAAAGAGCCTTAAAAAGCCTTAACAAATTACGATTCAGAAGGCTTTGTGCGATCACTTTTATGTCACTCCATGTCGAAGTTGATTAATATTTTTTCTTAGGGCAACCTGGTTTTTTTATACCTTGAAGGTTTCAATCGAGCACTTGCTTACAGGATTGCAATTTGCAAATTTTTGAAATAATTAATTTTAAAGTCTTAGCCGTAATTGTTTGACTCTGTATTTCATTTGCTACTTCTCTTAATTCTGTTTGACCATCATGTTTTGCAAATTCGATGTATGCAGGTGTTTACAAAGCTTTGCATTTCGCAGTTAGATCCTTCAGAACAAACTCGGTTTTAACAAAAGAACAACATAACAAACTATATGCTAGAATTTAATATTTGAATTTGTTTTTCTCTGGCCGGATTGAAGAGCAACAAAAAGTTTTAGTTGAATTTATTGTAGTCATTTTTGAAAAATCTTTTATAAAATTATTTATTTGTTTTTTTTTTTTTTTGACAGAATACTGAAATGTAAAAAAAATTTGTCATCCCAAATTCAAAAAACTTTAAAAACCTAAAAGAAAAAAATGAAGTTCTTTAAAAAAAAAAAAAGTGAGCGTGTCACAATCGTTCAAGCCAAAATTCACCTACGACAATATCTTGGTTTTTTTTTAGCTTGCATTACAAAATCTATCTTCCTAAAATCTTGCATTAGAAAATATTTCACCGACATAATCTTGCAAAATATTTTTTAAAAGAAAATAGATTGTTGCTTTGTTTTAAAAAAAAAAATGTATATTTGTATATGTATATAAATAAATAGTTAAGGAGGACTTTAGAGTTGGTTTCAAAAAGAGGGTTATACACTTTATCCAGAATATTTATATATATGTACATATGAGATTCAGAATTAGGAGATATTTTAGAGTTGGTTTCGAAATCAAGATTGCCGCTTTTTCCAGAATATTTATACACTGTGGTTAAAAAAAAAAAAATTGATTAATATAAAAATAATAATTTTTTTCTCATACCTCATGGCATCATTTTCTCATTTTTAGAATATTTAAAAAATGGTTAATTTAAAAAAATTTGTTATAGCGTTTTTCCTAAAGTATTTAGAAAATATACTATTTTTATAAATTATTGCTAATCTATATTATTGCTATAAGTTATTAAGTAACATAAAATACGAATGTAAAAAAAAATAGCCTGCAGACCCCACTTTTTTAAGTGCTTTGTGTTGTGACATAATTAATATATAACACGTAAGATTGTGTTCTAGTAGATTTTGGAAAAAGATTTAAAAACAAAGATTTTGTTTTGAGTGATTTTCGAAAGCAAGATTTTGTATATATGCAAGATTTTGTCGCATAAGATTATGACGTATAGGATTATAACACAAACCCAAGAAAAAAACATTAAATCTTCCGTCTAAAGTAATTTCAAAAAATTCAATTGAACAAAACATTTAAAAAAATGAGTTTGACTTTTTTTTTTTTGTCGAAGAAACAAAATAACAATTAGGGGCACCAGATGGTTATTATTACAAATACTTTAAATACATATTAAATATAAAGTAAAGCATATTGAAATAAGTTGTTTTTTGGTTTTTTTTTTATGTTGCGCCGAAGTTATCGAAATTATTCAAAATTTTGTGGTTCATATTATAATTAAAATATTCTTGGGATAATATCTAATTGTATATTTTTATACTATATACTCGTATATGAAAATGGAAATTATCCAGCTTATAGAAAAACCAACCAACGGCATAATTAAAATCCCACTTGTTTAATATAGCAGGATAAAAGGAAAACAAATAAAATTAACAAAGATATACTACAGGTCAGAAATATATAGATCCTTCCTCACCTTGTAAATATTATTAGGTTCATCGCAGTATAATAGATATAAAATGTATTTATTTTGAAAGGATATATTTAAAAAAATAATATTTTATTGGACCCAATAGATTAAGCATGAGTAACATATTAGAAATACACATAAAAGAATTTAAAACGTAAAAAGGATTGTTTCGTTTTTTTTTTTCAAATTGCGATGTTTTGTTTTGAATTCTGAGCTAGAAAATTAAAAAAAAAAAAGGAAAAAAAAATTCTATAATCCATTTAAAAACAAAGTAAATATTTCTAGGTTTCCATGTAGTAATGAACGGGTACAAAGTAAGTGAATCTCGGTACGAAACATATTGCGTAATATACAAAAACAAAATGGGTTAATTTATTTTTATTTATTTTTGTATTTTTTGATTGGGCACGTTTAGTTTTTGTTTTTGGTAAATTTCAAGTTTTTGGTAAATATGGATTTTTTTTTTTGGAAATGGAATGGAAAGTCATAATATAATTGTTAAATTTAAATGTTCATTTCAAATACCGATTCAAATGATAAAATACCCAAAGAAGTCAATTTTTTCTAGACTTTTGTTTGATCGCATGATCGCAGTTTGAAAAATTGAGCTAAAAATGAAATGTATCAAATAAATTTTTGGATAAACTTCTGCAAAGGGACATCTTAAGATGACATCTTGACATAATGGTACTTTATGACATCACAATTCTGAATGTAATGCCATTTCGACCACAAGATAGCGGCATCGGTCCTAATGGCATACATATTCAGAAAGTTAGCATACATATTCGGAAAGAACCAATATGTGATGACGTCATCTAAATCGATGATCACCCCTTTGCCGATGTTTATCCAAATTTTTCTGTTATATGCTTATAACATAATATTGAGTTCAAATTTTAAAAAACATTAATATTAAAATCTTTTATTTGAAAAAAAAAACCTTTTAAATTTATCAGGAATTGAATTAAACTGTTATTTTTTTAAAAAAATGAAGTGTAAAAATTTTTTTCTTTTTTCACTCAATAAAAACATGATTTTATTCAATATTATTGTATTCAATATAAATAAAAATGGATGCTCTTTGTTATAATATATTTTTAAAGAAGAAAATTACATAAATAATTGGTTGGAAGGGAACTAAAGTTTCCTTTATGTGTTTATTGATTTTCTGTCAATTTAATAAATCCGTGTAGATTTATTTTTTTTTTTAAGATTTTTTTCTTTTTTTTTAGATTTTTTTTTGTTAACTTAAGACTTTAAAAATACAGTGAAGTTAAAATTTTGTAAAAGAATACAAAGACAACAATACGTATAGAAGAAGATTTAAATGATTTATTTTTAACACATAAACAGACTTAAAGTTGATTAAATTCGACAAGTAGGGGTAATAAATTATGAATGTTGCGTTTTATTGAGCAGCTTTTTGTTTTTTTTTTTTTGGTTTGATGACAACAACCATTTGTTAAATCGGTTTAACGTAAACTTATGATCGTTGATTTTTGGACCAATGGTTTTAAATATGTTTTTATTAAAAAAATAAAAATTAAAAATAGAATTTAATTTCTTAAAATTTGTTCTTATCTGAATACATACGTAATATATTATTGTCTTGTCAATAAAAAATTCAAAAAAGATTAAAATAACCTGTTCCATTTAAGATATTATGTAGGCTGTATGTGGATAATAGAATTTATTTTTAAACTAATGAATGAAGGTTATGTTATAAAATTTTCTTTTCAAATAGAAAGTTCAACACATGTGACAATCTTTTCTTTATCGTAATAAATATTGATGTGTGAAATTTTCTAGAAAATTTTTCTACCGATAATCCATTTTATTTTTATTTTTTACCTCTTACTTTTTACCTTTATAGGTATATTATTTATATTATATAATATATAATATATAACAAAAGTATTATATGAAATATATAATATATAATTTTAAATATTTTTCAGTATAACGTCAGTATAATCTAATAGATTATTATATAAAATTAAATTTAAAATCTGTAAAGTATTCGACAGAAGCTGAGAAGTCATACTTTTTTTTTTAGTATAAAGAAAAAACAAATATTTGAAGATTTTATTTTATATATTATCATACATTTAAAAATTCAACTTATCTAAAATTACTCGAATTTTCTCTATACCTCATTTGTTCGCCAATACCAGGAAGTATCCTTAAAAAGTAATTCATAATTAGAAATTTATTAACATTTAATTTGAGATTATGGTCCTTGTACCATGAACCAAATTGATTGAAATCATGTTGCAATAATTTATAATCACAAGTGGAATTTATAGTTTTGAACATTTTGGTATCATCAGCAAAACTAAAAAAGATATAAATGGAATAAATATAGGAGACTGCTATATAGGTTGATAAAGATGACTTCCTTGGGAGATTACTGAATTTGTAACATATGTAAGTTGTGTAAGTTATAAATCTTAAAAATAAGTTGATAAGCATATAAGCTCATATAAGCCATGACAAATAAAGTGAGAACCAATTCAGGTTATAACTTGAGAAATCTATAGCCTTATTCATATTTTAAATTTTGTTTTAGATATCCTTTGCTTAATGATATTCAAATAAACTCAAAAAGATTTTAAAAATCATAAAAATTAAATCATAAACGTCACAATTTTTCAAATTATTAAAATAATATAAAAGTAAAATTTATATAACTCAATAAAATTAGGCATAAATTGTTCTAATTTCATGTAAATTCAAGAAAAGGATTCTTAACATTTTTTTTTATTTTTTTGAATATTTTATATATTTTTTGCTCTCTTATAAAATCTAAAAAATTTCAATTAAAAATTGTGGTTACAAGCAAAAAAAAAAAGATACCGGTTCAGAGAGTGTTCTTTTATATTAACTAAATATGAGTAAAACATTTTTGGGTTTTCCAACAAAGATTGTATTAACAAAGAAACAATATTATAAAATAATAGATATCTGTTTATATTTTACACTTTATTTAATATTTTAGTTGATATTACAAAAATAAAATTGAAAACTATAAAATAAATTTAAAAATTTTAATTGAAATTTTCTTTTAAAAAATCTTAAAAGTATAATAATTGTATTTTCTTTTAAAATTTTCAATAATTGTAAAAGAAAAATTTCCCACTTTTAATTGTAAATCAAAAAAAAAGTCTGCCACTCTTTAAAGTGTTGTAAAGTAGGAACAATATTATCTGTTTAAATTTACACCTGTATTTGACGTTGAATAATATTTATTCACTATCCAATAAATTTTATTTTTCAAGTTTTTATGATATAGATTAAAAAAAAAAAAAATGGAAAAAGGAAAAAAAATGAATTTTCCAAATTTTGCTAAAACATTTTGTTCACAAAAGTTTTTATGGTTTTTTTTTCCTTTTACCTTCTCTTTTACTGTTCATTTTATATTGTATTTACAGTGTTCAGTTTGTAAATTTCAAATCATCAGCGAATAAATAACAATAAATAAAAAAAGTTATAAATATTTTTTCAGAATTGTCTGTCATTAGATCTTTCTGTTCTGTTCAGGAAAAGTTTTTATCAAGGTTTTTACAAACAGTTACAATAAAATAAAATTTAACAAAAAAAAAGTGAAAAGTTTTATAGTGAAAAAAAAAAAAAATTTATACGACCATTTGTGACATTTATTATAATGCTGGAAAATTATTATTATATGCTGGAAAAGAAAAACTTAACGCTATCATAGAAAAGTCAATGTCAAAAATAGATGATACTTAAAAATTGTATGAAATCATATACATATTATTTATTTTTCTAATGGATCATAAATGATTATTGATTTAACACAATTTGAATTAAAAGAAAACTCTATTTTTTCTATTGCTATTAAAATAGTGTATATAAGCTTCACGTGTATGCACACCAGAATTAAAATTAATAAATAAAATGTAATCAAAAAAATTTTTAACTATTTAGAGATTTATTTTTCTGGTAGTGTTGGATCTGAATCCCCCGCTAGATATTAAAATTTTAATGATTCAAAAGTAATGATCCAAAAGTAATAAATATTATTGGATTAAAAAAAACATTAATATGGCTTGATTATGTCTCAAGCATTGCAGTAGTACTCTAGTAAACTTTTAAACATTTAAACTGGTTAGTAAACATTTTCAATAAAATTATGAGAAAGATGCAGACCTGTAATTGATTATTTAAATGTACCCATTTAGCAGATGAAAAAAGAAAAATAATCTAAAAATACTCGCGTCTGCCTATTACAAAAGTGTACCACAATTTGGGATCCCAGAAGAAGATAAGAATAAAAATTTAGATTGGAATGATGATTATGGTTACTTTGATGCATTTATGTCTGAACTGTTAAAATAACTTTTATTTTTAAGTAACTTTTATTTATTTACTTATACAAAAGAATAAAAATTTCCGATTATTGAAAGATAAATGATACTATTGTTCCATAAAATATAATTGTTTGGCAATTATTAATCTCTAAAGAATCTTTACAATTCGAAATTTTCTTATTATTGAGGGTTAAATAAAAATTGTTATCATGATAAAAATAACCTAAATAATTTTTTTTTTTTCTAAGAAAAGTTTTTTGAAATTTTCCTACAATATTGGTTATTTTCAAATCAAGGATATATAGATAATATCCTTTAAAATTAAAAATTAAAAAGAATTTTTAATGTATAATTTAATATTTATTCTGAAATGATCTGAACAGAAAAATTTTTATGTTAGTGTTTAAGTATATAAGTATACTTAAAATAGATAAAATCTTTGTTTAATGGATTTTAAAAATTTTCATATCCTTTAAATAAGTTTTTATTTTTCTCTTAAAATTATTTAAGTTTTTTCTAACAAAATAGCAAAATATAATATTTCAACTATATATATACAAGAAAATATTTATTTAACAACAAAAATATTGTTTTTACATATATATTACATATATTACAACTACATCTGAGATTATATACATGAGATTTCTTATTTAGATATTTTTACTGATTCATTATTTTGCAAAAAAAAAAGAAATTTAAAAATTAGTTTTCAAAATTTTCCACAAATATTTTTTAAAACCAACTTGGATGAGTTCTGCTTTTAAAATGCGATACCATTATGGGTTTTCCAATTAAATCTCCCACCTCCGAATGAAATGTAATTATCATACAACTTGTGCAATAATTACTTTTAATAGGGAGGGAGGGGGGAAATTTTGTGTAATTGGGAGCAATGGAACTTTTGTCTTTTTTTGTTGGATTTTTCTTTTACAGCGACTTTTTTTTTAATGAATCCAAAGTCTCATGGGACATTTGGCGTCGGAAGCTTTGACCCTGCACCTAATTAGAGACTGTTATTTTCTTCAATTTTTTTTCAAAATTTGATATAATTTCTGGTATAACAAAGAAATTCTAAATTAATTCAAGTACAGAAACTAAGTATATTATACAAATTTATTTTGCAAACCTTGCATTTATTTCAATCAATAGTATAATACTGCATAATATCAATTGCATACATTAAATTATTTTTAATGTTTTTTTCTTTTTTTTTAATCAACAATTTACCACTTATCCTCATTAAAAATTCTTAGATAAATAACAGTTCAATGAATCTTTTAAATTAATTTGCTAATAGTTTATTTGATTTGGATTTGGTGGCATGTTTATTAAGTGTATAAATTTTCTTTTTTAAGTGATTTAATTAAATTGAGCTAATTAAAGAGATGATTTTGTTGAGACTTATTCAATTGAATTATTTATTAAAAATCTTTTAATTGATTAATTTTAGAAAATTAAATAAACATTTTTAATTACTAACCAGTCAATTATAATTTTTAAATAATTTATTAAATGCCTATTATATTTTAAATACTTTGTATTACCTTTTAAAATTGTTTTTGCCATTCAAATTATATCGGGTGTACTTATAATAAGTTTTTTTAAATATAAAGTGTGTGTGGTTGATATATATGTGTGTGTGTATGATTGATTAATGTATAATTAATCTATTATATCAGAGATCATGTTTATTTGTTCTTTATACATTGTTATATCTGTACATTCGATTGAAACCCGACTTTTGTGTTGTGGACACAAGAGCTTTTCAAAGATTTTCGATTCGTTTTCTCACTCTTAGTTAAAAACGGTTTGAACGATTGTCTTTAAAAACGGATTGAACCTTCAAATTTTTATGTGTTACTTTTTAAAAGTCATGTTTATTGTATTAACAGATTTAGAATTTTGATGTTCTTTCGACCAGAAAATTCATCGAAAAACTTTTTTGTATACGAATATGCCCAATTTTGTACGAATTATGCCCCATTATGTCAAAGACTTTTTGTAGATATTTAACGAAAACCTGATAGATAAAAAATAAACTAAAAGTTTTTGTCGACTTTATTATATTAGATAGAGACGTACATTCATTAATTTTTTGCGTGCGAAAGTGCGACAAGTCTATAAGGAGGTAGAATAGATGATGCAGTGACAGAACGCCCGAAGAATTAAAACCCGCGGGCTTTAATACCAAAACATTTGCAATTAACGCCCGATATTGGGCTTTAGGTCCATTTCGAAAAAGAATTAAAGCCCACTGAGTAACACAAAGGTTATTATCAAGAGTGTGTATTTCATTTGACTGGATTTTATTTGGTGACATGTCAGCAGTCCCATTGGGACTTTTGACTAACTTCAATAAGCCCAAAGTCCCATGGGACTTTTGTCTCATTGTTAGGGCCTCAGGGATTTTGGGAGGCATAATAATCATCCTGATTTTTGTCTCATTGTTAGGGCCTCAGGGATTTTGGGAGGCATAATAATCATCCTGATTCAATACTCGCATATGCATATATCTATAAAAAATTCTGTAAAAGGCGTATAATTCTGATTTTGAATTCAATTCTAAAATCCCTCCCAAAACCTCTGTCAATTGGAGTATTACTTATATACATATATTTTGCAAAAATCATATAAACCTGATTTTGTATCTAACTCTAAAATCACACCCAATTCAAAATTTCGCACATATACACATGTAAATATTCTGGAAAAAGAGGATAACCCAATTTTTATCCAAAACTCTATAATCCATCCTAATGCGTTTGCTCTAAATATTCTTTACTCTTTTCTTTTAATAACATAAAATAGTGGGGATCTTAATTCCAATTCAAAAGGAATTAAAGTCCGCGGACTTCATTTACTCGGGCGTTCTGTCACTACACCGTTTTAAAATAGTGCTCTTTGAAATTTGATAGGCTGGAACTCTGTAGTTGCTGAACTACATAAAAAAGGTTTTTTTTTTACAAAATTTTAACTGATTTTTAAAACGCATCCATTGTTAAAATTTCATTGTTTCATCTTAAATTGTGTAGAAGTTTTGGAAACAGATGAACGAACGGAAATAGTAAGTAAATTTATAAGCAAACTCTTCAAAAAATGTTGTTGGAAAAATATAGAAAAATGTTTGCGTTTATTATATTATATTGTTTTGAATTTTAATTACCATAAAAAATTACACAAATAATTTGATGTATCTGTATATCAAATTATGTACTTAACCTTTTTTTTCTTAATCTTTTAATAGAAATGTCAAAAGATTTTCAAAATTCTAAAAAGATTAAAGAAAATTGAATAAAAAATGTTCATACTATATTGTATCTATATTAAAACTTTAAAAATTAATCTCTTTTTTGAAATCATGATTTCTTTAAATGAAATCATTTTTAAACCGATTATGAGTTGAAATAAGAATCACAAAATAGATTTAAAATAAAAAACGAAAAAGTTTCTAATCTTTATTCTTATTTTTTTTTTTTCATTAAACGATTGAAAAAATTGGAAATCGTTATTCTTAAGAAAAATTTATTTCAAAAATGTACATATATATAGAAATTTATGTAGAGCAAACGAAGAAGAGCGTAGAGTTGACAGTAAAGTAAACTCTAGGATACTCGCACGAACATAATAGATGCTTTTGTCATAAAATTTAAAAATCTTTTTCAGATATTTGAATTAAATTTCAGATATTTAATTTGATTGGGTTACCTACAAAATCTTGTTTTTTAAATCTTTGTAGTCTTTTTTTAATCTTGTTTTTGTTTTAATTTTGTTTAATTTTTTAATTTATTTGTAACCAACCAAATCTAAAATAATTAGAGAAATTTCTTAATTATTTTTTTTACATACATATTTCAACAAGAAATTAATCAAACCCCCTCTAAACAAATTATAGAAAAACAAATTTTGTAACCAATTCTCAATTCTTCCTAATTATTTTTTTTACGTAAAAATATTTCACAAAAATGCGCTGCTCTCATTGAAACTAACCTATAAAAAAAACAAGATTTAGGAAGATTTTTAGAAAAAGAGGGTTTTAAAAATAAAAATTTTTAAAGAATACAGGATTTTTAAAGAACAAGCTTAAAAGAAAAGATTTGGTACCGCTCCCGATTTAATTAAGTATCGAGTTGTATTTATCTAAATTTCGAAGATGTATGACAGTTACGCGAATCCGACGGTCGTCCAAGTCCTTCAAATAGCAAATATGGTATTTATGTAAAACTAAAATTAAAATAGCACCGGAGATACATTATTTTTTTAGTAATAGTCGGTCGCATGTTACGGTCGAACAGACGAAAAGATGAATGAGTAGACGCACATGACTAAATCGACTCAATATTCAATCCTAAATAAAAATACGTTTTATATATTTATGTCACAAACGTAATTGCAAATTTATTATACTCGAATAAAACTATGATGGTACAGATATAAAAAAGAGTGGAGAGCATTATTAAAAATGTGATGATTTGAAAAAATGGTATTCAATTTAATTTTTTACTACGATAAAATTAAAGTTTTGATCGTATTGTTTTTTTTAAAATGAATTCAATAGAAATGCAAAGTCAAATATTCAAGGTCCTGTAAATAGCTGAATATCTAAAAATTTATATAAGAAATTCTAGTAATAGTATTATAATGAAAAAATAAAAAAACATGATCTAAATTGTAAGCATGAATAAATGGATTTGTTTTTTTAGTAGAGTATTTTTGGTTAATCAAAAGTAGTGGAAGCGTTTTCTTTAATAGAAAAGCAATCATTTAGAATCTGTAATTAGTTATAATAGCAATTTATAAATGAGTTTAACAAAACTTTTTTTTACTAAAAAATGCTTATTTTAAACTCTTCAAAATGACATTATTCATTTTTTAATTAATTAAAACAAATATTAAAAAAATTTTTGCCTGTATCACACGATAATCGCAGGAAAATATTTGCAGTAAAATATTTTTAGTTTTTAACTTTAGGTATGTGTTTATTTGTTGTTAGTCATCAAAATATTTGTTTTATTATTTAACAACTGAATATAAACTCTTTAAAGTCATATATCCTTTTGCTTTGAATACATGCATTTTGTTTCCAAGCACAAAAAAAAAAAAATTCAGAATGTTTTTCTTTGTTTTCTTTTTTTTTTGGCTATTATAACATATTGAAGGACTTATTTTTTTTTTTTTTTTGTTAAAATATGTACAAGAAATATTAAAAATGTTATCATTAATATATTATTGTAATGTGATTAATTATTTTCGTAATCCTATCATGTAAAATATAAGGACGATAATTTTTTTAATAAATATTGAACTCATTAATCAATTTTTGAAGTGTAATGAATTTTTACAAAATACTATAAATGTTAATTTTACATAATATTTGAACAAAATAATTAAAGATATAAATTATGGTTTTTAATATAAAATTGTTAACAATTTCTTCTTTAATTATCAAATTATATATTTATTTTATGTAATTGATTACTATGAATTAAAGTTGAATCTCTTGAACCCAACACATAATATTTTATATATCAATAATATGAATTTTCTTTTACATATTATATATTATATATATGTATATATATTTATTTATTTATTTTAGAGGATAATTTTTATTTAATCTTAAGAGATGGCTATATTTATGTTTTTATGTTATGTAACAGCTATAAAACAATCAGAAAAAAAAAATCATAATATTTAATCGGCTTATTTTTCTCCATACAAAAAGTTTTAATCCTTTTTAACAAAAATTACTCAACCGATTTTTATGAAATAATAACCAAAAAGAAAAGGTTTTTTTTTTTTTTTTGGTGGTGGTAGAATTTCTATTTTCACAATATTTTAGGTGAAAAATATCTATGTATCCTTCGTGTATTAGTACATTTTTGGCACATTTTTTTTCTCGCAAAAATAAATTGAATTTGTATATACCTAATGTAATAATTAGGTTTAAATTTAATTTATATAAAAGTAAATGCACAAATACATAAATAAATTTTTTTAAGAAAATGTGAGAATTGGATGGTTATAAGAATTGGATGGGCGTTATAAAAAATATTCATATGTTTTAAATATATCTCATACAAATCTGCAAATAATGAAAAAAACTACGAAGTTTTATAAATTTTGTCCAAAGTCCTTAAACCCCTAGAATTTTACATCATGTAAGAAAAAAACTTTATAAAATTTAATGTTTTCGAGAGTTTTTTTTTAATTTTGAGTTCTCGAGTTTCTTGATTTTTTTTTTATTTTCTATTTTTATAACATGACAGTTTTTATCATTTTAAAGTTTAAACATCTAATTTGATTTTGAAAATAAAATGAAAATAATAAATAAAGATTTATTTGTACTTATTTAGTATTATATAAGAAAATTGTACACCTATATAAGTAAAAATGTGATTTTACAAGATTTTTTCGAATACCGAGATTTTAGAAAACAAAACAAAATTTTGACTAACGCTATTTAAAAAGAAAAATAGATTTTGAAAAAACAAAAATTGTTTTAAATTAGAAGATTATGAAAATCTAGATTTCCTTACACTTGCATTTTACTCATCTTAATAGTTCGAATCCTTGAGTAGATATTTTTTTTTTGATTAATAAAATTAAAGATATGTTCAGTCATTACGTGTTTCCGGATTAAAAAATGTTCAGAAGAACTTACGATGATGGCCCAATGTTTACTTTGCTTCCTTATTCTCAGTTTTCAAGAAAAGCAAAGTAATCAAAGTTAGTACTGGCCCAATGCATACTTTGAAAAGTTGTTTTGAAATTTCTCATGTCTCATTTTCTATGAAAAGTATACAAACATTTTTTACTGGGTTTCGTAAAATGTACAAAAATTAATTACCAACTTTATTTTCTTAAAATATTAAATAATTTTACAGTTCAGAAAATTTAGGGAGTTACAAAAAGCTCAAGCTTTTAAAAACGCTTCACGTAAAACTTCGCTATAAAAAGTCTATTATATTCTAAAGACTTTTTTTTTTTTAAAAATTTCTTCAATTAATTTTTCTTCAAGCATTTTTAAAACTTTAAAATAATAAACTTTTTATTAAATTATTAAATTATTATTGTTAAATTATTAAAATATTCAAAGCAAAGCATCGAAATAAAAATTCGTCAACTCGTCACTTTACTTAATTCGGTTACTTTAATACTTTATTCATTTGGTGAAACATATTTATTCAACTGTCAAAGTTTTCGAAGGGAGTATAAACGAAACAAAGTAAGAATTGATCCATCAACTTAAGTCATTTGAATATTATTTTTTGTTTATGACAGATGAACAGATAAAATGAATATAAAAAGTGCACATTGCTATTGTTTTGAAAATACACTTAGAAAATTTTCTCCAAATATTATTAAAATGTCCTTTTTAATTATAACATAACTTTTTACAAATAAAATAAAATTCCATTTCAAAAAATTCGAAAACAATCATTAATTCAACTTAAAATTTACCAAATTTGAGATTATTGACTATTAATGTTATGAAAATGATAAAATTAAGAGCCAAAAAATATTCGATACATGCAAAATATAAAACAGATATTCAAAATTGTATATGATGTAACCTCAGTTTTTATAATTTTGATGAAATGAATATGTATTGAATTTCCTACTAAAAATAATATCTTTTTAATTGCATCCTTAAAAGCCATATTAAACATTAAATTTCGTTAAAATTTTTGTAATTTTCTAACGTTTAATATCGTTATTCAATCCATTTTAATGGTGAAAAATTGACATCCTTTTACATAGTATGAGTTTAATTTGTTTTGGCCAAAAAACCATAAAGAAAACAAAAAGAAAAAAATTCAAAATATTTTAGTTTTTGTTGGAAAAAAAAAAATATTTATGTACTTATGGGATTTTAATTTTTTTCAGTGAACCATTTTAAAAATTGCATAATAAATAAGTTAAAAAGAAAAAAAAAAAAATTTATGCTGTTGAATTGGATTTTGGTATTTTTCATGTGAAAGAATAAAGATCTTAAAATAATTGTACAGAATATATTTAACGAATATATGTAAATATTTTTTAATTTTTGTTTTCCGTTTGAATATGTTAAAAATGCATTTTTAGTTTTATATAAACAAAGATTTTTATTTATTTTTAGATTTATGATGCGAACAGGTAGTTCAATGTCATGAGTAGCAAAATATAAAATATACATATATAAAATTTCTAATCTTTGTATAATATTTTTACATAAATACTGCAGGCGTTCAGTTATTTTTTTTTTTTTTCGTTTAAAGTCAAAGGTGCTGTTAAATGTAAATTATCTTTCTTATAATTTTTGTAAAAGTTATGTACATAATAAAGATAATGTTTAAGTAAACGTTGTTTCTATTATTAAAGAAATTTTGAATAGACTTTTTTTCGGTATGTAGAAAAACTTTCTATAGTTTTTTTTTTTGTGTAAAAAGTTTTAAATAAAATAGAGGTCAAATTATATATGAACTGGACAGCCTACTTAACATTATAATTCATATAGATTCTTTAATAAAAAAAAATATGAATTTTAAAATCTTGAAGAAATCGTAAGTTAAAAAAAATTTTTTTTTTACTTTTATGTGAAATTTAAAAATTCTTACATTTTTTATCCTAAAAAAGTTTACAAAATAGATATTTTGTCTTTTTTATTAATATAAAAATTAACATGTAAAATATATAGTATTTTGTTTCTAAAATTTCATCTATGTTTTAATTTTTTATAATATTTTTATTTTTATGATGTCATATATACATCATAAATATTTAATTATTAATGAAAAATTTGAAAAAAAACCATTATTACATCTTACTTATTACATCTTACTTACTTAACTTAAAACTTATTCTAATTACCTTAACAAAATTCTAACCTAATTTCTAAAACTAATTTGTATATTGTTAATGCAATATACTATGGTCTATCTAACCACCAAACATTTATTTTATCTATAGTATCCTTGTAGGGGATATGCGTGTTAAATCTCAGGTCTTGGGGATTAATATTAGTAGGATTAAATTCAATTTTTTTTTCATGTAGCCCGTCTATTATAATGAAATAATAGGGGGACATGGTTGTGATCTTGCAAATACCCTTCTTTATCCAAATAAATAAAATGTTCGGGTGCAATGTAACCCGATATTAATGTTTTCTTTATGTACTCTTTGTTATGATAATATATGTGGGATATTAAACTATTCTCAGGAATTTTCAATGCTCTGTCAAAATGATTTCTGATCAATTTTATAATAAAATTGTAAATTCGTGTCATGTTTGACTCTTTATATATGTATTTATTTGAATAAAATTTTTATAATTAGTCTCGGGCTTACGGTATTTATTAATGCATGTTATTGTGCACTTTCTTTCGAATTTGCGGGCACTAATGTTGTACCAGATTGGAGATGCATACGTGATAATTGGTCTTATGAGTGTTTTAAAACATATGATCTTGACTTCATGAGTTATTGTTTGATTATAAAATAAATTTTTGTAGGCCATGAATGCTTAAGTTAAAAAATTGCGACATACATATATGTATTTATTTATTTATTTCCAATACAAAGTAATTATTAATCCCTAAAAGTATGCAATTTTCAATTATTCTATACAAAGTTGATTTCATTTTGTATTTTTTTCGAAAACAAAATTAAAAACATTTAAAAAAATTTTTTTTTTAAATTTTCAGAATAAAACTCAATTGAATAATAAATTTACTACACTTTGGTTTTTTTATTGCTTTACTGAAAAATAGATAATATTATATATCTATGTATAATAATTTTTCTTACCTTTTTATCGGTAATTTCCTAAATAATTTTCAACGTTTTTTTTTTTACTGTAATAATTTATTTATAAAAAATATATAAATATCTAAAGGTATAAATTTGTTTTCGTTTTCTTTTTTTGTTAAAACGAAATTTTATAGATAGAGAAAAAAATAATCAACATCTCATCTATTGAAATTTAAAACCAAATCTTTAATGTGTACATTCGGCTTAAAATTAAATTTTTTTCTTGTCTATACCTTAAATTGTTTCTGAATTTAAGGATAATTTACTTGAAGCAATTTAATATTTACGTCATGCTGTTATATCTTAAACAAACAATCGTTGAAAATCGTTTTTATATACATATTGTATATATATTTATATGTAATATAAGTTTTATTTTATTATAAGAATCTTTGGTTAAAATTTTATCATGAAAAATTTAAGGAAAATTTATATGATATTATTTAAGAACTTTGCAGATACTTAAATTAAGTTTAAAAATAGGTTTTATTTTTTTTTTTCTTTTTATTTTAAAACTTGTAATCTTTTTATTTACCACAATTTTCTTTGGGATACCATACAATAAATAATTTAATATGTACACATGTAGGTACATACTTTAAATTTATTCAACATAATTTTAAATAAAATGTAAGCTTAATGCTACCTGATTAGTTTTAAATATTATATTTTGTTATTTTAACACTTTAAACAGTTACAAAAGTTTAAGGAAAATTTTAATTTTTAAAAAGTGAAAAATTTTTGTGTCTAGGTGCTTAAATATTTCGAATATGTAATTTTAAAATTATACGTCAGTAATTCAGATATCATAATTTTTTATCATCTTACTACCTTGTTAAAATGAGACTTGGTACATATATAATAAAGATGAATATTAGTAATTGATTGATTGTGTAATTGATCATTATTTTTTTTGAAAAATTGGCTTACTCAATTACTTGCTCGTCTACTCGTGTGTTTGTTTATAAATACAAATTTAATCGTTTACAATGCAAGGAATACAATGTTAATCATGAATAGATCTAATAAAAAAACTAATTTTGCAGAACATTTTTATGTTTCTCAGGTCATTACCGAGCCTTTCAAAGTTAAAAAAAACCATATTTTAAAATGTTTGTATGTTACAGTTCTGATAAATATTTTTTAATCTAAAATCTTTAAATGACAGGATTTTCGTTTTATCTTTGCAAGTAGAATACAAAAATTTTTTATAATTTAGTTTTTAAATTTATCGTTCTTTGAAAGCAATGTTTTCAAAAACTTTCTTTCTCTGTGTCTCTAAGATGTTTTTAATCTGGATCTTGAAATAAACAAGGCAGAATGTAAAGCAACGGTTTTTAAAGGCGCACATTTTTTAAAACGTAATATAAACTGTTTAGAATTGTTACTTGCTCGAAAATTTGAAAATATTCTTAGAATTTCATATAATAAGAAAAATGTTAAAAATAAAGAGATACTTTAAACAATTTTATGCAAATTCTACAAAATTAAGAAAAATCATTAACAGAAGTTGGTGCTTTAATGCCTTTTATTTTAAAAAAATTTTTACAAAATTTCATTTTTTGTACCTTAATAGTCCCTAATACAAGAGAATTTTTTGAGGAAATTTATACTAATTCTAAAAGTTTTTTTTTATTTAAAAATTTTAAATTCTTATCTATAAGTGTCCCAAAGTTATGAAGGAAGAAAATCCAAGCAAAATTTGGTATTTAAGTACTAAATTTTAAAAAAATGTATAATTTTGATATTGTTTTATAAAGGTAAAAAAAGTCCTGTTGAATGACGTTTTTAAATTGAAGAGATGTTAAGTAGAACTTGAGATATAGAGATTTTTTTATGAGACCTACTCATGGATAAAATTTGATTGCTCTTACTTTAACGGAGGAGAAGTTTTGTAAACAGACAAACGGGCGGATGTACGGGCAAAGTGAAACTAATAGGAACATTTTTTCAAATTTTGGTAATATGCTAAAAAGGAGGAAAATTTTGGCAATGAGCATAAATTGAACTCTCCTCAAAATTTACAAATTTGGTAATTTTAGACAGCTTTAGCAGATATGGTAATTTTAGATAGCTGTTGGAACTTGTTTAAAGTAACGCAGAAGAAAAAATTAAAGTTCCAATATTATTGTTTTACATGCTTTTACGGATTTATTTTTTATTTACATAGGGTTTTCTTAAAATTGAAAAATATTTTCTTAATTTTTAAAAATTTTTTCTTATATAAAATATTTCAACAAAAATCACAAATTTTGATACAAAAATAGTCCCAACTCTAAAATGATTCTACAGTCTTTTTGAAAATGTTCATCTTTAAATGCGGCAAATGAACGCTAATTAATATTTAAAAGTCAGTCACAAAGTTTAATTTTAGTAAATTTTTTTTGAATAGTTAATTTTTTAAATTTTAATATAATTAAACTTAATTAAATTTTAAAATGTACTTACTTTTAATTTTAGACACAGTTAGAATTCTAATTTAATATAGTACTACTATTAAATGTATGTCTGAAATCTAAAATACAAAAATAAAAGAAAAATTAAAATTAATTATAAACAAGTAAAATTTTATAAAGTGAAAAAGTTAAATTAAATTGACAATTAAATAACTTATAATATGCAATATTTTAATTATCATGTATCTAAACATCAATTAAATTTAACCATTGCGAACAAAAACCGATTAACTTAATGCATATTTTACAAATTACTGATTAAATACAATAAAATAGAGTAATATTTCATTTGAATTTTAATTATGTAATTTAAAATTTAAGTTATGTAATTTATAATTCAACGAATATACATAATATGATTTTATAACCCATATGTGGAATTAGTTAATACCATTTAACAACGCCGACAAATTTAAAATTTTGTTATTGTATATTCCTGTTAATTTTCTTCAAAATTTCAAATTTTTCATCTATTATTATTTTAATATTTTAATGCCCAAACAACCATGCTTTCTTCTTTTCCCGGAAACCTTTTTTGACCCAAGTGATAATTTTTAAATTAACACAGGTATAAAGGAGCTAAAAAATTTATAAAATTTATAAAATTTATACACAGGTTAAAGGAGCTTATGCCTTCATTTGCTTACATAGTTTAAGAAATATATTTCTATCCATTTATCATTTATGCGTGTCATGTAAACGCATAAATGATAAATTTATGCGTTAAACTTTGCTGAATATATAAAAGTTTTAAATGAGTATAGCGTAATTATACCTAAACTCACTTTGCAAATATCCCCTTTGCTTAATATGATTTGAAAAAAAATTCTTTTCGCAAAAAGTCATTTAACAAAAAGTTCATAATTCAAATGTTTACTTTACAAAGTATCCGTTTGGCAAATCGTTCTTTTATTTATACAATTTTGTTTAAGAGACATTTTTTTTAAATTATTTGCCAAATGGATATTTGCGAATTGCAATAAATTGAGCTTTTTGATAAATGGTGTTAGACGGAATAGATATTTGTTATCTGAGTTTTCCCTGTTTTAAATATTATCATTTTTTTATCATACAAATGGTTTTCGAAACGATTATATAACGAGTATAAACGGTTATATAAAAAAAGGACTTTTATTATGTTCAAACTAAATGACTGATTTTGTATTGTGCAATTTATACAGTATATATCTCAAATCATATGGCAATGGAAATAATGCGAAGTGGCGCTTAATTGATTTACAAAGTTAAAACAGAAACAGTCTAAAACCATTTTTAAGATTCATTTTTGAGTTTTTATTGGCAATTATAAGTGTTAGACTTTAAACTCGCTTGCAATGAAGATGTAGAAAAAACATTAAATAAAAAAATTAATTTATTAAAAAATAATGCAAGTAATCAATTTTAAGATTATTTAATTTTTATTTAAGATATTTAAAATAATATCTATATTGAGTAGGATTTCTGTTATCAAATATTTTATTTAGGTATCTAAAAATTATATTCTAAATAATAATTATTATATAATTGCCTTAAAGTACATACTTGTAAGCTTATTAATTATTAATAATACATATATGTACATTTTCAAAATTTTTAATTCATACTAGAGATTAAAAGCATACCTTCTTATGTAAAATTAAGATGCTATACAAAAATAAACTATTTTAAATGTGGTAATAGAGTATTTGACTGAACATATTTGTGGGATATTTTCTTAATGATTACTTTGAAAAGTATTATGAAGTTTTAAGAAAACCGTTTCTTACAATAAATAAAAATACTTTTAATAATAAGGTATAAACAGGATGTTCGGAACTCAAAGGTTACGAAGAATAGAGGTGATAGGAAAGTTCATAATAAGCAAATTCTAATTGGTGATAGGGAAGTTCTATTTTTAACGATTTCCGGAAAAACGGCCTTCAAAGTAATTTCGTTAATTAAAAAACAAAAAAGAAAGTAATATTTTCGTTTCTGTAGAACATAGAAGACTCGTTTAAGTGTGGCTAGCTAGCTGAAGCTATGGGCTTTTATATAAATATAACAACTTTTATCTAGCTTTCATTGTTGGAAAATATTTTTTATAAAATAACTGTAATTTTTGCATAAAAAACCATTATTTCACCAATTTTATTTTATTTTTAAAATCATCAATTCCTCAACTTCAATTCATGTTCTTACAATTTTCTCATATCTTTTATTGTTTTCGAGTTAATTATGTAAATATTATCTGAGCTTAATTGAAACTTTCTTAAAAAAATTATTTTCCATCTTCTATGTTGTACAGGTTCTTATTATGAACTTCCCTATTTCTTCCGTTTTTCTTGATCTGAGTTTCGGACACCCTGTATATATATGCTTGTATTATATATTTTTCATCAAATGAAATTTACCTTATTGTAGAGTTACGTTTCTACTTCGGAAAATCTCCAAAGAATATTCGTTAAAGTAGTAAATATCTGATATTTTCCAAAACAGAAATTTAGGTAAATATTTTGTGATACCTCTTACTCTTCAAGTTTAGATTTTTTAAATTTTAAACAATTTAGTTTTTCAAAACTCATTAATTTAACAAGAAACATATTTTGATGTTGAACTTTGAAGGTTCTAAAATTTACTATCATCCCTTGATTACATTTATTTATACATTTATGTTAAGTACGTTAAATAATATTATCTACCATGTTAATCGGGGAATTAGTGTTTACATAACATATACATGTATTACCAAATGTTATACTTAATTGCTCGTATTATCCTTAATAAATAAATACATAATTTTAAATTAAAAATCAGTATTGTTGTATGTTAAGCACTTTTACATTTAATTATATATTAGTAAGAAATTGTAATTAATTTATTAAAATCTTTTCTATTTAATAATTTTACAAACGATTACCTATAAATAATTTGTTAGAGAATAAAGATTTTGTAATAAAATATTTTCTAAGAATTCCTGTATAATTATACCTTTAATAAGGAGGTGGTGCATATAACAACTATATTATATTGAAATTTACATTGTAAAGGCGTTTATAAAGAAAATTTTCCATTAGTTTTCAGTTTATAGATTCTTAATTAATAGAATTTATGTATATTCTTAAGGTTTTATATTAGAAATTTAATAAATAGTAATATTAACATCATATACGTATATATAAAATAAATTATAAAGAATTTTATGTAAATTATTAAAAAGAAATTATTACAACAAACATACAACCAGCACACTATTAATCAGAAAGTTAAAATTTCTGGATGTTTGAGAAAATGTTTTCTTTCGAAAAAAAAAACAACTAACACAAAACAGTTTCACTCCTATATTTTTCATTACAAACGCGAATAATGAAAAAAGTGTTATTGAATTTAAATTTAAAAATGCAGTTCTCTTTAAGGATAAAAACATTTAAAGATATAAAAAATATACCATAATTATATTCAGAGGTTCTAATTTTATATTTTTGTAGTATACGCCTGAAGAAATGATAATCACCAGGAAAAATACCAAATAATTATATGCTAACGCACTTAGTTAGAAAAAATTAACTATAACCATTAAATTAATATCATTTAGGTTTTTATTATTTAAGTAATTTTTTATAAAATTTTGTTAAATTAAAGATAGTGAAATTATACAAGAACACGTAATAAACTTAATATGAATTTTATAAAAAGAACTTCCTTTTATATTTAATTTCAAAGAAAAGTTCTGGTATATTTGAAGTTTTTTTTTGAACGAGAAATAAAAACAAAAAAATTGAAGGTGTTAAATAATTAATTTCTTTACAAATTAATACTACAAAAATATTTTGATATGTTTTACCCTTTTATAGCAGTATTTAAGCCCTTTTTAATTATATATACAGGGAGTCCGAAACTCAAAGGTCACGAAGAACCGAAGTGATGAAGAAGTTCATAACAAATAAAAAATTGTTCTGGAGTGGGGAAGGGGGAATTTATTAACGGTTTCCGTGATAACCCACTCCAAAATAATTTCGTTCACTTTTTAAAGAAATAACAACATCTTTGTTCCTGTATAATAAAGTCCCTTGCACATTAGAGCAAGTTACAACCTGCGGAACTTGGAGACGTCGGTATTTTGTAGTGGTCTAAAATAATATAACTGTCTACAAAACAACACTAAGAGCTTAAATAATTATCCGCAATTTAAAAAAATTTTAAAAAAACCTATACATCACAATCACATTTAGTATAAGTGTAAAATTCTCATTTATTCTAATTATTGCCATATTAGCAAGTAGTAAACCAGTTTTATCGTTCATTTTTGACGTATTATTGTTGAATACCTGATATACGTTTAAATTATTAAAAATTGCACTTTCAATTAAGTGTTTATATTAAAGTAAACTTATACAAATTCTGTAGCAGAAGACTCTTTTAGAGAAACCAATAACTAAATTCATTTCATATTTTGCATATTTAAAGGCTTAATAGGCATATTTAAAAGTGTAAAAGGCGTTTTAATACTTTATATGTTTGCTTATAAAAAATTATTCCGATGTTAAATTTGAAAGCTATGCTACAAAGATTAGATTAGATTAGATTATTGTTGAAGGTTATACACAACACTGCGATCTTTTGATGTACATCTCTTGTGCTCCTACAATTACTTACGTGTTGTGGATTTTGCGTCCACTTATAATACTTCTGTCAGACCTACTGATGGTGCATATGAGATTGCGAAATGAAAAAGATAAATTTTAAACAGTAATTTTTTTTTGGGAAATTTGTTTTTGTCCTAATTTTTAATTAAAGTACTCAGAATTTATAATTTTTACCACCAACAATAGAGCGTTTTATTTATTTATAGTTGGGTATTAAATTATTTTAATTGATTACAATTTTGTGTTTTTTTTCTCATAGGTTCTGTTATATTTGCCAATAATTCAATATTGATTTAGAATTTTAAATATTTTAAATTTAGAACTCATAGTAAATCGCCCATATCATTGTAGATAAAAATTGTTAATAAATGTGTGTTATTTATACCATATCAAATATAATTTATAGATTATATAGATTTTATAGATTATATTTTTTTAACAAATATTTAAATTTAAAAATTTAATTTTGATAACCTCAGTAATAATTATGAAAATTTGATATTATCACACTATATAACCTAAATAATATGAAAATAAATATTTAATTTTTGCTGTAAGGCATACACGTCATAACACATATTATATATTTGAATTATTCTTGCACTTGGATGTACCATAAATATGACATTTTGTTTAAAATTTTATCACTTACAAATAGATAGTAAAAAATAAACAGGAAATGTCCTGCTTTTGATATTATCTATAGTATATTCGGATAAATATCAAATAAAATGTAAATAAAATGTTATATTTCAATCATTAATAACTAGAAACTTTTTTAAACATTATGAAAAATCTATAAATCTATTTGAGTGTATACCTATATATTTGAAATGGTCATTTCCTTTACCAGATAACATATGGTTAGCAAATTTGAACACACGTATCATTTCCCAAAAATGATATTTTGTTTAAAACTCCGGTGTTGATTTTTATTTTAAATTCAAATGCTTACAGTACGTGTAAATGAAAATAAAAAATTTAATTTTGAATTTTAAAGACTAATTGGCAATTTTGTGTAATTATACATCTGTTCGAACATTATTCTATAAGGGTACAATAAATTTGCGTTTAGGTTTCTGATACTGTAAAGGAGAAGAGATAGATATAGAAAAGTGTTAATATTATTCTTTCAAATTGAATTTTTAGTTGATTTACCTATGTGCATCTGCAAGTTCGGCAAGTTAGAATAGCTGCTATACAACTTCCGTTTTTAAAAGAGCATAACTCAGTATCAAATTAGGCTGATTATTTGAAATGTTGTCAAAAGAAGTTAAGATTTACGCCAACGAGTTCTGAAAAATTTGGGCTAGCACAACAGATTTGGGTTGCTGCCTTACAACATTAAAATTGATATCCTCATATATTAGTACTTAATTAGATGTTTAATCCAAAATTTTGTAAAAAAATATCAAGTTTTATGACAAATATTTCTTTAAAGTTTGGTTGGCTTGCCGCAACATATTCCAATAGTTGTTATACAATTCCAAAATTTACATAAATATATATCGGTACTTAACTAACTGAGATATATGAACTTTTGTAAAAGATGATTAAATTTTATGAAAACAGAAATATATTTTCCTCATTAGGGTCTCCTAGAGTGGACACAGTCAACTGTACACTCCTCCTCGTTCAATTTTGTTTTTAATTTAATGAATCCTTTTCCTAATATCAAATTCAATTTAAATCTACAGCAGCATATTATTAAAGAAATGTGTACCTATTTCACATATCAAAAAAATTTATATGTTGCACGTTGATTAGCTCAAAGTTTTATAATTTTTTTTTAAATATAATTTAGACACATTTGTATATATACATTTAAAATCTGTATTAATTTTTAGGATTATTTTTGTAAAATAAAAAATTGAAATTTTTTAATACTGCAGTAATTCGAATTTAAGTTATCTAAAATTTAAATATGTAATTAATTTTTTTATTTCTCTTTTCAAAATGAAATTTTAAAAATACACAATTAGTTAAAAATTTCAATCAAAATTATATAAATATGACGTACTTATGTACTGAAAATCTATTTTTGTATTTTTAATCAAATTAAATCCTTGCGGCTATGCTACACATATATCTTTTATTAAAAAGAAAAATTTAATAGGATGGGAAACGTTATTTGTGTAAAATTAATTATTATTCCTTTGTTTTTAATTGAATTATGTGTCAGTTATTTCATTTTCTTTATCTATTTCCATTTAATCTTTTCTTTTGTCTTTTTAATATTTGTCTAATGCTTTATCATTCTTAAACGTAATGGAAATTTTTAAGAAAAGGAAAAATAAATAACGGAATGTAGTTTCTCTTTTTAAGTATCCATAACTTTTAAATGATCGGATCATCCGTAACGGCGAAAGGTTCATTCTAAATTTAGAACATTAGTTTACCAAAATTGGTCATTTTCGAACAGCAACAAATTTTACAAAACTTATTCTGTAGCTATATTGTGCAAGACTTTGAGACGTAAACATTTCTTTATTTCTACGCCATCTATTATAAGAATTATTTTATTATTATTTTTATTATATAATAGAATATGATCTTAGTTATAAGTTATATATACTTATTTAATTATATTATACTAAATATATGTTAGAAGAAAAATCAATATTATTTTTTTTAATAATTTCTATGATGCAGCCAAGGTGTAAAAACTAGACTTTTCGAATAAAAGGTCGGTGTCTTAATTACTACACCATTGGCTAGAGTTCATGGAAATATAATGTCATATTATTTCTTAAATTTTCCAAATTTTGTGTCATTTATCGTTTATTTTACTTTAAAAGTTCTATCCTTTAATAGGATAGAATACAATGTTTTGTATTGAAGATTTATTATTTGAACTCTTAAAAAAAAAAATGATCCCATTTACAATTTGGTTGATTTCGTCAACGAAAAAATAACTGATTGGAATTTAGCTTTCTGGTTTTCTTTAGAACTTGTATGATTTAAAAGTTCTGTCGCTCTGAACTCTGAAACTGATCTATAAGATTTGGAGGTTTTGCCATAGGGATCGTTTTCTAGTACATATTTAAAGCAAAATAAGCAATTAACTTTAAGTGAAAGGTCCACTGGTTAACAAAAGCCACAAAAGATATATAAAAGATTAAAAATTATATAATAAAAATTGATTGTTAAGATTGTTTTTAAAAACATTTTCATTAGAAATAAATTAAATAGAAATGAGCAACTTACGAAACGAACTAATTATACTTTATGTTATATCGCGCCGTTAACATATGCAATATTTTACATAGATACTCAAAAATACTGGTACATTATAATAAGTATTAAAATAAAATTAAAGATTTTTATCATTAATTGCGTACAATATGTGATTATCTTGATGACAATACAATGCATAATATAATCACTTTTTTTATATTACTGTCATGATGTAAATTTATTAAAGCGACAAAAACAAAAAAAAAAAAAATAAAAATGCAAAAAAAAAAAATTGTTTAAAAGGATGAAATGAATGTATCCTGAAACAAAATAATAATTTTTTTTTCTTTCCTTTATTTTTATTTTATGAGGTGTATTTTTTTCAATAATATTTTACTCTTATAGAACGATAACAAGAACATATCTACATATTGTATGGAAGAAATGAATGTACATTGTATACCTGACACTACCTGTACTTATTCCGATGTTTTTCTAAAGATTAAAGTACATACTTACATTTTAACATTTTGTTCATTTTAAGGTATAAATTTCATTTTCATTCAAAAATTTTTATATCCTGAAAAAATGAAAAAAAACGTTCCGATTAATGTATGTATAACTTTAGAATAAAAGTACCTATATATATTATCCTTTTTTAGGTTTTTAGGTTATATTAAAATTGAATAAGTTACTATTCAAAATAGAAAGACATGTGTTTTGATGAAATAATAAAAAAAAAACAAATAACTTTATTTTATAATAACGGTCGTTAAAAAGCACCTAAGTAACACCCATTAATAAATAACTGAACAAAAAGATTATTTTAATTAAAAGTGTTTAAAATTTAACCTTAGTAAGAAAGGAATAAAATTTAATATTTTTAATTAGACAAAATATTATAAGTACCTAATTTGAAATATAAAAATTATAATTGTATTTTGGGAAAAACCATTTTTGATTCGATTTTACAACTCACAGAAATAGAGTTTATGTTTTTTTTCAAAAAGTTTTTCAGCAAGTTTTTCCGGAAAGTGAAAATATCAAAAAATATTTGTAGTTTTTTAAATTAGGTATAATTCAACATTATATTTAACTACTGATGTGGTCAGTAGTATTGAATAGACGAAACACTTCAAGTTGACTTTGTTAATGGCATAAAAAATAAAAAACAATGTTAATAATGACAAGTAACCATATCAAAATGTATTAAGCGAGAACATAAATTAGTAAACATTTATTTTATTATAAGATTAAAAAGTAGTTAAAACCAATCTTTTAGATGGAAAATGGCTGAGTCACTAATCTAAACAAAATATTGTTTAAATTTTATAAGATAGAATTAAAATTTTTGATTTAAAGTTAATTTAGGTCAATAAAATGTTAGCCTGGTTTTAATAAGCTCAAGTTGAATTTCACCTTGAAAAAAGATTGAAGCTAGGGAAAATTAATAGAGTTCGTTTACTAATTAATCATTATACATCATTTTTTTAAATTTTATTCAAGGGATTTTTGATTTCAACAAAAAAAATCAGCTATAGTATCAATCTAGAAACACTCTACAGGACACCATTTTTTTTAAGATCTAAGATATTATTAATAAATATTTAAATTTATTCTCCGCTCTTCTTGTGTTCCTTAAAAAAGTTCAAAGAATTTTTATGGTAAAAAAAAAAACTTTAAAGAATTAAAAAAAAAATGATGTTAATAATTTCTTAATAAATATCTTTCATATACCAGCGTGTGCTTTTCATATAAATAATCTTTTATACATGTGTTCATTTCAACATATTATTAAGTACCTATTACATGCATACATATTTAATATATTATTATTATATCATATATGTATACATATTAAGTATATTTTCATAGCTCATTATCATAAATAAAATAATCAACAGACTAACACAAAAGAAAATTAAAAAAAAAAAAGAAACTGTCATGTAAAAATGGAAAAACGGAAAATTGATATTCCGGCCTAGAAAATATAATTTCCTTTTATTTTAAAAAAATCTTCAAATTTAAAAAAAAAAAAAAAAATTTAAATGGGGACAGTAATTCCAAATCCGTAATAAACATATTTTCGTTATATTAATTAATGTTTTGAACTTTTACCATTTCTAAATATTAAATAATATGAATGGTAATACACTGTAACAATTATGATTTAAGCTGCTTTTTCATATTTGAGTTGTTTTAAGCTGTTTTTTTATATTTGAATTGTTGTAAGCTGCTTTTTTTTTACATTTCTTACATTTCGGTTGATATTTTAGACAGACTTTTAAGTTTAACAAAGAAAATAGGAGGAAACTTTTAAATGAATTTAAATGAAAATACGAGAAAAAAAAAGAAAATGATAAATTAAATTTGGAATATCCTAACTTAATGCTTGTTTTCTTTTTGTCCCCTTTATACTCATTTTTTTGTCTAATATTGAGTACCATCATTGGTTTGTATTCATTATTTGATTAAAGAGTTTATGTTTTTAGATTTATTAAAGAGGGTCTTCACTCATTACGAAGCTAAATCTCGTAACAGTTGGACAAAACTCTATTTTCTAATATATATATTTTAAATTGTGCTCAAAACATTTTTTTAAATTTTTCAAACGTCAGGACATTTTTATATATATCAATCTCAAAATAATACAATTTTTTTGCAATTAATATTTAAATTTACCGTTATATGAAAACAAAACTTTGCAAGATTTTTCTTTTTCATGTTTCCGGCACGCTTTAAATTTTCAGAGAAGAAAGATCTTTCAGAAGTTAACGCAGAAAAAATATTTTGTACCTCTTTTTGTACCTCTAAAATTGAAAATTTTCTATTTTTAGACACCTGTACTGTGTGCAGTTTTTCAAAGTAAAACGTTAAAAATTAAAACTTCAACATTGTATTTTTTACATGTGTTAACAGTTTTTCCTAATAAATTGTATAGGGTTTTCGGTTTACTTAAAAATTGAAGAAAGTGTCTCTGGATTTTCACAAATTTTTCTTATATATATATATATATATAAAATGCAAGAAAAAATTACAATTTTTGGAGCATTTTACTACATAAAACTTTGTTTTTATTGCCTTTTGAAAAATGTTTCCATTACTTTATATTTGAAAATCTTTGGTTTTACATACTGCCTTCTTTTTTAGTATTTTAAACTGTCATATATTTATAAGAGACTTACATTCGTTCTGAAAACTTCTTGGTATGAAAAGATTATCTCTTAATAATTTGAATATTATGCTATGGATTAAAAGTTAATTCAATTCAAATCTGATTTATAAACACTACGAATTCTTCGATTAAAATAATGTGATAGAATCCGATAGAAAGTTTTTTTCCCTTTCAATTAAATGTTTATTCTAACAGAAACCAATGTGTTTTGTTTTTAATATAAACTTTTATTTTATTTTTTTCCATTTTAATATTAAATATTTTAGTATATTTATTATTTAATTTTAATTTTCTCAATTTTTATAAAATTATTTGTATATATGTGTGTATCTATAAAAACTTATAATAATAAACAACTTAGATTATTTTCTACTGAGATGAATAAATAAAGAATAAAAACTTATTATATTCAAATTAGTTAAAGGTAAATTTATTTTTTACTTATTTATTTTTAATGTTTATTTTAACTTTAACTTCAACGTTCGTTGGTTTTTAGCACATTTTCAAAAAATTTTGAAAAAATGTGTTTATTCTGTTTCACTTTGTTCGGGTGTTTATAAAAGTTCTACACAGTTTGAAATAGAGCAATCAAATTTTAACTATGGATGCATTGCAAAAAAAATTAATTTTATGGAACAACTTTTTTTTATAGCTAACGAGCTACGGAGCTACAGCCCCCCCAAAGTTCAAAAAAGCTCTATATTTAAATTGTTATAATATAACACAAATTCTATAAGGTATCTCAATCCGAAAACGCCAAACGATAGCTGCTTTTATTAAGTTTACAAATATGTTTATAATCACTATATACTTTTGCCATACGGTGTTTTAATTCACCGTTATGCGAAACTAATTTTTGCAAAATTGTTTACTCCTTCTATTTACCAAATGGTTTAAATTAGAAACTTAAAATTGAAAAAAATAAAAACTGAGAATAGTTAGATCTTTAGGTAGAATAGTTAGAAAATAAGTATTAGTCATTTCAGAAAATATTTTTGTGTCGCCCACCTTTAAGGAGCGTAAAAGGTTAAAAACGGAAAACTGCTTATTTTTAAACACTTGTAGCTTGAATTTTTTTGAAGTAATATAGAAAAATTCAAGCTCCAGCATGATATTTTTATTTCTGTTAACAACTTTTCTGAAAAATATAGGGTTACTTTAAAATTGATGAAAGTGAGACTTGATTTTTGCCAATGTTTTCTAACAAATTTTTCTAACGATATTACGATATTTTTGAATTTTAATTTTGCTATAAATTTATTTTTCAATATACCGGCTTATGTACTCTTTACCCTAAAACGTATTATAAAATATTTTTTAATTTTTGAAAAGTGCTCTTTTGAAAACCCTTGGTTTATTCATTAGTTGTTTTTAAATAAGTTATTATTACATGTTATATTATAAAAATATTTCTAGAAGGAAAGAAAATTTTTGTTTTGTTTTTTCAGTTTCCCTGCAACTTTTTTATGTATTTAGTTTTTACTTGCATCCTTGTAATTCTGATCTTTAAACTTTTTTAAGTAAAGAGGAAGAAAGAAAATTTAAAAGTTTCAGTTTGTAATAACAAGAAAAAATTTTAAAGTAAGAATATTTATTTTTTTTAATTTTACCTTAACTATAGAAGCCAATTTAAAATGTTAACAAAAATGTTAACAAATATAATTTAAATTAATAACCATACCGCAGATTAGCGTTTTCTGCAAGGACCAATATTTATATTTTTTTATATTATTATGTATTTTTTATTATCCCTTACAACAAAAATAAAATTAAATGTAGAGAAACGTTAAAAAATGTGCCAACATCTGGGAAATATCATGTCCTGGGATATTGATATTAATTGTAAAAAAAAAAATTTATATGTGCAGGAGTTGAAAAATTGGTAATTTGAAATATTTTTTTAATATAAATAATACATACATAAAATAATTTTTTTTTATTTAATAATTATAATAGAATAAAAATGAAATTTTTCACTTTTAAATCAATTGATATAAAATATTTACACTTAGAAAAATAATTTTGTGAAAATTTTTACGGATTTATTTGATTATTTACATTGTATTCCGTTTTCGTTAAATATTGCCATTTTGAAGAAGGATGTTAATCTTCTTAAATTTCGTTATATCGTACACATATAAATCACCAACTTTTGGGAACACATGTGCAGATACAAGGTTCCATAAACGCAATGTGCACATAACCAAGGAATTTCCGAATGGCGTGTTACGCCATCTTGACAATTCGACAGTGTAAGTGTGGGAATCTGTCGCACTTCTTGTTTCACGTTAGAAAACTTTGAATGGAGGCATTAATTGTTTTATTTCTATGATTAAGTTTATAATGTAAAAACTTGATGGATAAACTTCTTCTTCTTCTTTCTATACCCTATTCAGGGCGTACTGACATTAAGTAATTAGCTATATAATAACAAACAAAATTTTTACTTTAAAAAATCTTTCTAACTACCGGTTCGTTTGGTTTGCTTAAGTTTTCGTCGTAACTTAGTTTTTTAAAAATACATTTATATTAGATAAAGGAAATAAATAATAAAAAACAATTTTATTCAGTAAGTTAAAATAAAATGTTTAAATTTATAATTATTCAAATATATTTAATAACAAGAACATCAGTTAATGGAAGAGTGAAGTAGGTAGTGATTTGAGATTATGATTTTAAATTTTTGGGATTTTGTAACTTTAGAAACGTGAATTTTGGGACGATTCCCAATATTATCAAATTATTAAAGAAACTGATCTAACATTTTCCTAATTTTTCATCGTTTTTCAGGTAAATTTTGTTTAGACATGTTGATTTAAAAAAAAATTGTAAGACTTTTCTCTATAAGAGAAAAAAACCAGGCATTTTGTATACCAGTTATCTAAATATTAAATAACGGCAAGACAGAAAAAGCACGTAAAACTTATTAAAACCGATTTTCTCACACACCATAAAGAGAATTTCTTTATATTACTGAATAAGAGACTGTTTAAAGTACAAAGTAATTTGTTCAGATAGAAAAAAGGTCTAAAAATATCAATTTTTTCGACAAATTTATTTTTACGAACTATTAACGGGAAAGAAACCCTTAATGACAATTAAACTACATTACAAAATTGTTTATAAAATTTAAACGAATATAATTAACATTTTACAGAAAATTTTAATGGAAAATTTCCTTGAGATCTAAAAAAAAATTTACTAATTTTCATCTTAAATTAATGAAGTGTTTTAGTAGAATTATGTTTTTAACGAATAAATGGATACTGTCTTGCGGAAACTTTTAATGGAAAATTACTTTAGATAAAACTTCGAATTTTTACTTTAAATAATTAATTATATAGTTTTAGAATAAGTTAGGTAGGATAGCATAGGTTAGAATAAGTTTTATATATATACAAATGTTTAGAAAGGTTTTTCCTATTTTCTTTGAATTAAAATAATTTATAACAAAAATAAAATATACTCAAATTATAATTATATTAATAATTATCACAGCTGTAAAGATTAATCTAAAATCTCATTTCTGTAAAAATGAAATGAAATGTAAATAACTTGTAAAAATGTTTTTGGTGTAAATAAATAAATAAAAAAAAATTAATAAATAAATAATTAACGTACTTTTTATTTTAGTTATTTTATGGGAGTATTTTTTTAAGTGTTATTTCGTTTTTAAAGTTTAAAGACTTATAAAACTGTTGGGATGATTTGTTTTTAATATATTGAAGATAAAATTGTATTTGCACTAAAATAATAAAAAAAAACAGAAAATTAAAATTAAATTTGGTTTTTCTTAAATTACCATATTAAAATCATAATAATCATATTATTAAAGATAATTGAATATTTTTAATATTATTATCTTAAAAAACGTACACGTCCCTTTCAAACGTCCCTTTTTACATAGTAAGAAAAAAAAATCCAAACAGTTTTAATAAAGTGGAAAATGGTTACATATTATGTTATCTACAATCTACATATTATGTTCTATATGTTATATAAATCTATAACATATTATCATTATAAAGTATATATTTTTTACATGTTAAAATGTTAGTAAAGTTAAAACTCAATAAAATTATCTTTAACGATAATATTTATTATTATCATTAAAAAGTTCTTAGATGCTTTAATACTTCTTTAAAAAAAAAATCTCAAAACTTTTAGTATTAAGATATAATATATTAAAAATTCTTCTTTTTCTGATTATGTTTTTTTTTTTTTTTGTTTTTAAAGAACCTTTCCTTTGGTAATTGGTAATTTGATAAAATAAAACAGATATCCATTTTAAATGATTAAGGAAAAAAAAAAAAGTATAAATTTTGATTATCGTTAATAGGTTTTTATTTTGTAACAAGAATGATTTAATTTTTCAATTTAAAAAATACAAAAAGAAAATAAAAATTAATCTGTCTATAATGTTATTTATTAAACCATTTAAACTTTTTATTTTTTAATTAAATGTCAACTGATCTGATTTCTATAGCATCTGTACTTTAAATAAATCTTTAAAAGTACTTTACTTTTCTAAATATTTTTCATTCATTATTACTAAAGGTAAATTATTTCAAAAATTTTTTTTATTATTTGGGAGCTTAAACCGGTTTTTATGAAAAATAAAAAAAAAATTTTTAAAACTGAGCATCTGGAAAATCTATACAGTAGATACATTTGGGTTCTTTGAATAAATTTTATTATACTTTATAATACTATAATATTATAAAGTACTATACTTTCTGAATCCTTTGTTTTTATAATACATAATGTTAAAATTGGCAGGAGGAAATAAAGCCTAGAGCAATAAGACCTAATAGGCCTTATTTTACAATTGAGTTGAGAAATAAGGCCTAATTCGTAAAATTTCGCGGTAGGTTTTATTTCTCATTTCAAAGAGAATTAAAGCCTATAGACTTTATTTAACTTTAGAAATATATTATTATTATTCTCGTATTATTCCAGTTTCAAATTTGCAGCCGACTGTAAAATCCGAATATTTCAACATGTTTCAAAAAATGTTCTCAGCCCTGTAGTCTTCGCGCCCTCTCCTGCTTTGTAATTAGGAGAGAAATTTTAGTGTTGACTTCAAAATCAGAGAAAATTAGCTTTTAAAATTTTGTAACCAACTATAAAATTCATTTTGTTTTAGAGTCCCCCCCCCATATTTACAGATGTATATTCATATTTCGGAAAAAGAGGCAATCCAGATTTTGTAACCAACTCTAATAACTGAACTAAGTTCGACAAATTTATTAGATTAAAAAATGAAATGAAAAAATGAAAAACGAAATTCTTTCATTTTTAACTAGTCGAACTTACAAATTTGATTATGAAAAAAAAGTAAATGACGGACGTACGGAGTGAAATGTGCCAAAGAAAAAAAGAACACATTTCATTACTTAAATAAGCTGATATAAGAGTATTAAATTATGAAAGAAAAACAAAAAAATTTTGTTATTGCAATAATTAATTATAATTATTCCATTATTTTCAAAAACTAATGAGGCCTTATTTCACTTTGGAATAAGAAATAAAGTCTAATTCGCAAAATTTCACAATTTAGGCTTTATTTCTAAAGTGAAATAATTCCTATTAGGCTTTATTGCTCTAGGTTTTATTTCCCTCTGCCGTTAAAGTTGTATTTTGCGTCATATTTTATTAATATTTTCAAGTGACATGAATTATTCGTTTAATGTAACGAGATCTTGTACTTTTTTGTATTTTATTTTATGTTATAATGTTCTAAATTGTATTTGATTTAATTATTCTTTCCTATGTCATCAATCATTTGTTAAATTTTCTCTTAATTTTAATTATAGGTATTTTCATTTCAGAAACAATTTATTTTGAAATAAAATCTGAACATGGAATCAAGGTTTTAATCAATAAGAAATTTTTTTTTTTTAAATTCTACCTAGTTAAAAAACTTCAGTATATAGAGAATATATAAGAAATAATTTAAAGTACATTTTAAAAATTAAAAAAAAAAAAAAATGAATGCGATCAAATAAAATAAAATGATAAAAAATTAACAACAAAAAAAAAAACAAAAAGAAAGAAAAATTATAACCATAATCTTTCAATTAAAATATTATCCTTCGAAATAATTTTTTTTTTTTATTTATACAACTTTACACCTTACACACAATACAAAACCGACACAATGAGAATCATATAAATAATTCTTTTTTATTATGTCATTTAATCATACCAATACTATCAAAAACAATTTTCCACATTTATATTTACTTATGTCAGAAAGAATAATACAAAAAAAAAAAAATGAAAACAAAAAGAAAAACATTGCTATGTTGTTATTGTTGTTATTGTTATTATTGTTTTTCTTTTGGCGTAGACCATTTTTAAATAAATAAGATGTCACATTTCTTATTTTTATTTGACGCAAAATATGGTGTTCAATTCAATAACTGTTATCCTTATTTGATAAAACAAAAGAATCAAAAAAAAAAAATAAAAATGATAAAGAAAAAAATTAATCGAACGATAAACAATGGTAGAAAATAAAATGAAATCTGATCTGAAAAATAAAAAAAAAATGTGTGATTAAATTTGGACTTATCCGTTTTTTCGTTTGTTTTTTATTTTTTGGGTTTTAAATTAATTGAAAATTATGCAAAGTTTAATTAAAATTTACATAAGTATATGTGTAATCAAAATTTACAGTTAAGAATAAAAAAAATAATATTATGCTTTATTTTTATGTAAAACTGTTCGAAATTTTTCATAATAATAATTTAAACGAAGAAGAATTTTAATTATTTTGAGTTAACATTAAATATTTAGCTTTTCGAAGCCATTTTCGTTTTCATATAATTATTTTATTAATTTATAGATACATTTTACATTAATAAATTAATTCTTATGAAGTTATGTTAAGCGCCATCAATTCAAATTGAAAATGAAAACTTGATATTCGAAATTGAAAATCAAAATAAAAGATTTTTTATAAGTAATAAATAGAGTTATTATCAGTGTCCTAAAATAATACCCCAAAGAAAATAGCCGAATCGATTTTTTTCCTTTTTAAAGCGGTTATAATGACGAAATTACGATATTTTAAAATTCGGTGTTATTACACCTTCGAAGGAGAAATAAAGTCGAATCGACTTTATTTCTGGTTTTCCAAATATGTATTATGTTTTTTAATCTTTTTTTTTTGGTTTTATATTTAGAACATGTTATTTTGTTGTACTTATTCCAGAGATGTTCTTTGTCCTTTTCGGAAGGTATTTAAGAATACTTAATTAGGTTCGGATTGGCTGCGGATGTTTATATAGGGTTATGTTTCCTTTTTCAAGAAGATTATGTAAAACAAATTACAGTAAACTTAAGCCTAAATAATTCCTAGTGAATTTCCTCAAAAAAGGGATACATATATCTCATTTTCTAGTAAGCCTTAAACTAATTAAGAGGGATAAATATTAATGCGCAGTTTTTGGAATATGTATGAAAAAAAAAATAATTAGGGCGAATTTTATTTTTGTGTACAAAACCGTTTTTATACTCTTTCCCGAAATATTTTATATATATTTTAATGGGAGTTATTATGGGGAATTAAGACGAATTTTACAGTTGAATTAAGGACAATTAAAACGGAATTTATAGTTGGTTACAAAATTAAAGTTTTAATAGTTTGTCTAGTCAAATTCTAATACTTTTGAATATTAAAACAATGGATTATTGCAATTGAAGTATGTTAGATTATGAAAGGCTTCAAATTAAAAAAAAAAGGAAAAATAAAGTACGACTTTATTCCCTTTTTGATTTCATTATTATTTCTTTTTTAAAACAGTAATACGGATCACGATTAATACGGAAATCACGATTCTTGTCAAAAAGGAAATAAATCCGATTCGATTTTATCTCTTCAGATATTATTTCTGTGCACCATATTTTCTAATTATTTATTTATTTATACCAATCTAGTATGAATAATAGTCGATTATAGACTCTTTGGCTGTCAGACATGTAGATCAATTACTACTATTAATTTTATATAGTTGTATTTTTATTTAGATATGATCTGACAGAGGTTAGAATCTGAAACGTTTCTGAGTGATAGGTCGGCAGCTTAAGCACTGCACCATTGGCCAGATCAATGTTATTTTTTTTATTATGTTTTAATAAATTGATATATTTCTACAAAATTTTTATTGGCATTTCGATTAAAGATCAGTTATTAAATAAATAAATATAAACATTTATAAGCATTTATTTACAAAAAATACTAAATACATTAAAGAAACAGATTTAATTTTAGTAATTCTATTGTAGAAAATAATAATTTTTGTTAAAATGCACAACAAATTGTGAAGTATATTTAAATTTAATAAGTATGATTGCATTTTAAAAGTCCTTATAACTTGTAAGAGAATCTTAAGTAGTACTGAATGTATTTATTTTAGTAGCTCTGAAATTAATAGGTTTTTCTTTTGCACAACAAATTCCATGACAAACATTTTTTTTTTGTCTCATTTAAATAAATAGTCACTTTCCAATTTCATTTGAATAAACTATTGCTTAGAAGGATGCTTCAAACAAAAAATTTTAATTAAAAATTAGTTGAAAATTTAAATCTGATAAATTCAATTTTTATATTAATTAAAGTCAGTTTACGTTTAGTTTGGACATGTTTTAGAACAGAGAAAAGACTATTCGATTTTTAAGGAAAAAGTATATAGAAATCCCTAGATCTTATATAAATCTAAATTTTGCAGAGCAACCACGTAGACCAATAACCAACCACTCAGAAAGGAGTCTATTTGTAAATTATACTAACAAAAAGGATTCATTCTAAATATTTTTTTTTTAAATAAGTATCTTTAAAGTGTCACTTAGCAAAAATCAAAAATTTGTAATAAATAGTGAAGTATTAAAAATTAAATCCACCGATATGAACAGAAAGTCCTCTATAGATGTAGAATAAAATTTTTATCTTAAGTACTTAAAAAAACTTTTTCAAAATTAATAATAACAAAAATCTTAAGGATTTTTAGGGTTGTGAAGTAATAACACTCTATAAATGTGTGTTTTTCAAAATAAAATGTTTATTAAATCAAAATGACTTAAAGAAAACAAATAAACAGGGGAATAGAAGATTTTTCAAATTAGTTTATTAATAAAATATTATCATTTTATATTAACAAATGATAAAGAAAATCCAATATAAACTCTATTAACTGTAAAATTAATTAATAATTTTTAAGAAAAAAAAAAAAAAAAACGAAGTATCTTTGTTAAATTGTTTTTAGTAGATTTAAAAATCTTTTTAAATCTACTTTACAATTTATTTATTTTACGACATTTTGAAAATTTTTGAAGGATAAAAAAATCACGTGGAAATCTATGTTGTTCTTTTTGTTTGTTTGTTTTAGCAAAAAAGACTGCAATAACTTCTAGCAATGTATATATATCTAGCAATAATATATCTTTAGATAAAATTCCATCAAAACCGTTAAATCATTTGGGAAATTCACAGTCTCAAAAGGACATAATGGAGAAACAAAAAATAATAAAAATAATATTAAAAAAAAAAAAAAAATAGCAATAGCTTTTTATTCTCTTAACCATGACAAAATTAATAGAATCAGAATCTGTGTTATATACAAAATACCTTTTCAAATACAAAATTTTTTTTAATAATAACAATTTATTCAGTTTATAAAACTAAAAATAAAGGAAATATACTTTATGTTTTTTTTCTTTGTTTTTATTTTTGTTCAAACATTCTTTTGATAAGGTGACAGCTGGGGAAATCAATATTAAAATTTTTGAAAAATATGTACAAAAAAATGTTTTTTCTTTAAATATATTACATATATTTTATACAGCATGTTTTGTAAGTAAGTGTCTGCATATATCCTACTCTGTAGAGAATAATGTGGAGACAAAGAATCTAACCCACATACAAAAATTTTGCAACCATATTATTCCTTACAGAGTGGTATATATGAAGGTGCTTACTTACGAATCACCCTGTATATATATATGTAGATAAATGTAGATAAATAAAAATGTTTACTTTCTTCCATGGACATTGAAAATATTAACTCTACCATTAACATTAAAACAAAGCAATTGTTAAAGTGCAAAAAGGTTAAGTTTTTTTCTATAAGTCCAAACATTAAAGATATTTTTATTTTTATTATATACATACTGTATATAATTTATTATTTATTTATTAAGTATCAAATTGTCACTTTTTAATCACAGTTAATTTAAGTAAAGTATCGTAAAAAGTAATCTGCTGACAGTATCGATTATTATTTTTAAATCTTAAATTACTGTATTATGATTTGGGTATTTTAAGTATTATAAGTAATTTTATATTAAGTTATTTTATTTATATTTAGATATATTAAGATTGAATAAACATTAATTAAAACCCTTAAGATCTTTGTTAAGATTTTGTTAAAAATATTATTTTTGCTAAATTTATTTAAACAGTCATTCTGTGCCAAATAAAAAAAGATTATTTAAAGATATAAGTTTTAATCTTTTAAATGTTTTAAATTTTGAATGGAGTAAGAAAATATTATTGAGGAGGCTATTTCAAATCACTGTAAGATTTGTATGGTCAATAGTAAGAAAAATAAACAAGCCAGAATGTAAAACTAAAAACAATAAAAAACCTTTAGGGATTTGTTACAATGTTTTGGTATCAAAAATTTTGTAATTTTTCATAGAATTTTGTATATAAGAAAAAATTGTGAATGATAGAGTGAAAAAATTTGCTGTTGTTTCACGTTTTTAAATTAAAAAAATATTAACTTGAGATACAAAATGATAAGAACTTGAGATACAAACATATGAAAATCTGCTTTTTTTACTTTGAGTGAATGTGTAGTTCCGCAATTGATGGGATTACATAAAAAAAAAATAGTCCCAGAATACTTTTGAACTTTTTAATAAGATCTATGATAGATGAACTTTTTAATAAGATCTATTCATGATTAGATGTTCAATGTTCCAGCTTAAACGGTGTAGAAGTATTGTAAATAAATGGGCAGACGGACAGACATAGTGAAATTAATTAACAAATTTCTCAATTTGTATAAATGAATAAATGTGCTTAAAGATAAACATGGTAGTTTAAATTCTAATTCTAAAAATAAAATCTATAAAAAGATTAATCAATAATATCATGATCCTTTAAATGCCAAGGACTCGTGATTTTATTTCTTATTCTCTATGTTACAGTTATCAATGAAATTATATTTAAATTATAATTAATTTCGAAGATTTTGAATCTCATATTTTTCTTTTTAATTAGTTACGGTTGGATCTTTAATAAGAAGAAAAAAAAAAACAGATTTTAATGCACACTTTAAAGTTTAAATTTACGCAATTAAAATTTAATTTAATATACGAACGATTCTCAGTTTTTCATTTTACTTCTTTTACAATTATAATTTATTACAAAAAAAAAAAAATTTTTTTTTTTTAAAATTAAAAAAAGTATTTTTACTAATTTTATACAAATAAGTAAACCCAAATGTTTATTTTTTTAAAATTTACATACACTCATATAATATTCTAATCATATTAAAATTATGATGTGTTGACTAATTAAAAAAAATTTATGTAAAAATAAATAAGATTTCAAAAAAGGCTTAAAAACTTTTTTTTTGTACCTAATATATAAGATATTTAAATAATAAAAACAAAAAAAAACAAACATTAGTGTAAAAATTTATAAAATATAGGTACTCTACTCGTGTACTATGAAACCCTTTCAAAATCCTATTTAATACTACCTACATAATATAAGTAATCCTTATCAAAATAAACTGTCTCTATATGAATATCACTATAACTATTTGTATAAAAATTATTAAATTAGAACATATTAATCCAACAAAATTACAAAAATAATTTTCATAAAATTCTTCTTTTGAGGATTTTTTGCCAAAAGGGTTAAAAAACAACAACAAAAAACGTTTTTATAGGTTCTGTCATTCTTTAAGATTTTATAAAACAAAGAATATCCTTGATTGCTATATAATTATATTTATGTTAAATTAATGAAAAATATTATTGTAGACACTTTTGTGTTATAGTAATAGAAAAATAATAGTGAAAGTTTATTATATAGAATTATTTATTTTGTTTTTATTTCATTGAAAAAGCCAAAAATAAAAAGTAAAAAAAAAAAAAAAATGGAAAATCACTCCTATAATATTAACAAAGTTAATACCAATGAGATTTACTGAAAAGTTATTCACTTATAATACAAATTGTCAGGTATAACTTGTAGATTTGGAAATTAGATAATTCTTTAATTCGAAAAGAATGATTTAATAGTATAGAAACATTTTAAATTTTAATATTGTTTTTAGTAGTATTAAGGAATTATGAATATAGTGGAATGTTTTGAAACATAGGATTTTGTGGTGCAGGATCAAAAGTCCCATTCTCATTGGTAATTTTCTATACAAAATAAAATAAATTTAAAAAAAGTTTACTCAAAAATAAAAATAACTGTGAAAGTAATAATTTGGGTTGGTTATAAAATCTCCAGGTGAAAATTCCGAAGACAAATTCTCAAAAACAAAATCCTCAAAGACAAAATCCCAAAAAAATAAAATGCACAAAACACAAAATCTCCAAAAACAAAATCACCAAAAAGAATAATGTAATTTATTCACTTAAATATTTTTTGTTAACGCATTTTTTGATATATTTACGAACTTGACTTATGTTGTGATATTGACAGCAGTGATTTATTAAGGCTTTTTTAGTGGTTGACCACACTAATTTTTTTAATAATTTTAAAGTCTGTCCTCATTCAGAATATCGCATATACACTATACATATTCTGGCAAAAGGGAATATCTTGATTTTGTCTCCAACTATAAAATCTCTCCTACTTCAGAATCTTACATAAACATATGTATCAACATTTTGCATGAAGCGAGTATCTTGTTTTTGAATTCAACTCTAAAATTTAAAATAATGGTGGCTGGTGACTCCAAATCCTACCTAAACAAATTATCCAAATCTCAATTTCTGTAACCAATTCTAAAATCCGCTTTAATTAAGAAACTTGCATATACATATATATTTAAATAATCTGGATGAAGGGAGTACTCTGATTTTAAATATAACTCTAAAATCTCTCCTAATTTAGAATCTCGCATATACATAATATTATGCAATATTGCATAACTGATTATTTTTAATTTTTAATTCCATTAAAAAAACATTTTATTATTTTTGGAGATTTTATTTTTAAGGATTTGATCTTTGGGAATTTTGTTTTTGGGTATTTATTTTTTGTTGATTTTGTATACCTAATAATTTCTTTTTATTGTACACAGCATTTTATTTTTGCAGTTTTTAATGGGTTCATCTTAAATAATTGTAATACAAAATAGTTGTTAAGTCTTAAGTTAATTTTAGTTAATTTTAGAAATCGTAGGATGCCACCAGAGTGTTGTCATCGGTGAAACTATGTATTAGATTGAGGGTAGAGGAAAGTAAGTCATTAATATAAATCATAAAAACAATTGGAGATTGGGCAAAGCCTTGTGGAACACCAGCATTTATTTCAAAAGAGTCGGACATGAAACTGTTGACAAGATCATGAATACGACGATTCAAAAGAAAATCCTCAATCCATTTGCAAATTAAATGATTAAATATAATATTGATACATACATATTCAAATATGTAGTGATAAAATCTAAAATGAAAAACTTTGTATGTCTATGAAGACTATAAAGTTTTGAATTAAATTTAACTTTAATTTTATATCGTAAAAAGCAAACTACAAATATTTAAATCAGAAATTTATATATAGAAATATTAAAATAAAATATATTAAAATTTAGTTAAAATTGTACAACAACAACCCTTTTCAATATATATAAGAAATATTTTAAAAAGATACCCTTTTAAATGACTAAAGACATTCAATTTATATTATGAAAATATTCACAAGATCATCATCAAATCATATTTTATATATATATATTATTTAACACTTCTGCTTTATATTTAAAAAAAAAAATTTTTAATTTTTTTTTTTTATAAATTAGGATTCTTGTGATTTATTTTCTTGAAATATGTACTTTGTTTGATGGGGTATTATATTTTTAATAATAACTTATATCCATATGATTCTAATTTATTGTATTGGCATTTTTTAAATGATATTTAGTTTAGAATAACTTTAGATGTTAAATGTATTAATAAAACAAATGTATACGTACTCAATTATAATTAAAAACAACAATTAAAAAAGAAATAAAAATATTAAACCTTAAATTACTTTTTACACTACAAATAATCTCAATTTTAAAAAGGGTTTTTTTTTATTTCACTCTTTTTTTGTTTTTTTCCCTTCCCCCTCATATATAGAAGCATAGGGCATCCACTAAATCATTTATTATTCATACTTGAATAAACTTCACAGTTTTTCGAATCATTAATTTCACTAAGCCGTTGATTACTTGGGCTGTAGCTATATTGTACAAAACAATGAGTAGGAAATATTTTTTTTATTTTTACGCCATCTATTATCTTGTACAAGAATTATATTTTTTTTTATTATTTTATTTGTTTATTACAATATATATAAACTTATTTTTTATAATTTATAATAATTATTATATTTTATAAGAAAAGTCTATAATATTTTTTATTAATCAATATGATCCAGCCGGTGTTTGAACCGAAAAGCTTTCGAACCCCAAGCCCGGTTTTTACAAATAAATTGTTAGCTTGATTTTTGTTTTATTATATAGGTTATAATGTAACATTCGAATGGTTTTGTAAGTTACTTAATATCTTTTCTACTTTTCTGCGTCCACTTAATAAATAATTTTGAACTAGGGTTTCTGTTTTCCTTACTGAATCTTTTTTTCAAAGTTTTCGACATTTCAACAACAGTACAGTTAAACGTCCAGTAAAGTTTTTTCTAACGTTCTGTGAATATTAGTTTTTACTTATGGAAAATATTTTGAAGAAAAAGGATGAAAATATTTTTACAGTTAAATAGAATTTAAGATTCAGATTTGTATATCTTAAAGATATTTTAAAGTTTTGTGCATACGTTTTTCATCTTAAATTATAGTTTAATTCAAGAATTAAAATATAAAAATATAAAATTCGTAATATGAAAAACTATAGGTACGATATAGTTATTATAGAGAGTTGAGTTGTTTTTAAGAAAAATTTTGAAAATTTAAAAAAATAAAAAAAAAAAACAATAATTTTACAATTGAGGTCATAGAAAACATTTTATAGTAACTATACTATTTATCTTTCACTTCTTTATATATTTTCTAAAAAGATTTTTTTCTCGTACCTTTCCTTTTTATTTTCAAATATTGTTTTATTTTGTTTTTTTTTTAGAACGGATGATAAAATGTTTGTTTTTAGTTTTCCTTTCTTTTTTTTTTTTTTTTTTTTTATATATTAAAAATTATTCATATTTATTTTTTTAATATTTTGTTATTTACTTTTTATTTTTTGTTTACTTTCTATTTTTTGCCCCTCTCCGTTTTTTCAGTTCTTTTGTCTTTTGTCTATTGTTTTTTTTTTTTTTGATGTATATGAATATATGTATTTACATTTATTTATTTATGTATATGTGAGTATCATTATTTGAATAAAATTTATCTTTTATATTTTGTCACTCGTATATTTATAAAATATAAATTAAAAACGAAAGTGAACTATACATATATATATATATATATATAAAGGAAAAATGGTGATAATAAAGGATTTTAAAAATATATATGTATATATATATAATTTTTTTTTTGTAGATTACAAACGGTCCTGTTTTGTATTTGAAGACATTTTTTGCGGAAATTATAAATAAAAAACAAAATTCATAAATTTTACAAAACATGAAATGAAATCTGTATTAGTTGTAGTATATGGTTAAAAAGACAAGTCTCCGGAAAAACAAATGTCGAGATATGAATCTTAAACTTTTTTAACAATTTTAGGAAAAAAAAAATTGAAAAATATTTTGAATATGAAATTATTTTATAAGTATAAAAGTGATAAAATATTTTATCAGTATTATAAGTGATAAAATATTGATGGTAAAAATTTAAAATTTTATTTGTTTAATTTATTATCAGTGTTGGTGAATTAATAGAATTCGAAATGTAAATAAACATTGAGTGCCTATAGGCATTTAAAATTAATCATGATGTAATAATTTCTTGTTTTTAAATTTCATTCTAGTAGCAAATGTTCGTAATTTCTTTTTTCCGGCGAAATATCGTCGGCCACTGTCTTAGACAAAATATGAACTGCGTGAAGAGTTATCGGTATGTACTTATTAAACATTAACGAAATTAAGATAATTTATCTCCATAAAGTATATGTCACGAAGTGCTTGATGATAAGGGGTTACATGCAAGAGTCGCTGTTATATTTTATAATATAAATTTAGGAAATTAAGAATTTATCATCATAAAGTGACGTAACATTCTGTATGTAGTAACAATTAACGAAATTAAGAACTTATCTGCAGAAAGTGTTTGTGACAAGGTGCTTGTTGATAAGGTGTTAGAAACAAAAGTCACTGTTATATAGTTATAAATTTATATAAGAAAATTATGAAATTATCTCCATAAAGTATATTTGTCACGAAAACGCATGATGATAATTAAGGGATTAGAGGTAAGTCTAAAAATCCGTCAACAACATAAAATTAAATATATTATGTTTGTTTGTTTTAAAGTTATAAAAATAAAATCTTAATCAATCTAAACAAAACCACAACAAACATTAATTTTGCTGATATAGCTTCTTATTTGAACACATCACATTATTCTTGAAAAATATGTATACATATACATAGTATGGCTTTCAGTCTTTGTTTACTTCAACAATCTTATCACGATTTTGTTTTTATTTTCATCGCTAACATTAAAATTTATGTTTTTAAATTAAAAAAAGAAGGAAAACTTTTCAAAGTCAAAAAGAAAATTATTTTTAATATTATATAAGTATACATGCATCAGTCATTTCCGATAAAAAAAAAAACTTTATTATAAACTACTAAAAATTTTTCACAATTGTCTTATACATACTTTTTTTATATATGCATGGAATTTTTTTATATATGCATAATATATACACATATATATATGTTTGCTAGGATCAGATAAAATTTTATAGCAAAAACAAAAAAAAAAAAAAATGGTGGGAAAAATAAAAATACATATCCTGTAACATATGTTAGTTAGTAAAACGGATATATTCTTGTCAGAGTAATTTTCTTTTTCATGAATTATCTTTAATCAGTTTGTGTTTTTTATATTTTCGAATTTTTTATTTCGAGAAAAAAAAAAAAACAATTTTTTCTTTCATAAATTATCTATGTATTTTTATTTATTTGTAAATTCAAATAAACATTTTTGTTTTTATTTTTATTAAGTAAGGTTATGGTTATGGTAAGAATGTTACGTCATTTTATGTAATTTTGAAATATTTGAGAGGACTATGGTTCGAGTGAAATTGATTTGCTTTGAAAGCTTTCAAATAAATATTAATTTTTTTATTCCATCAATATTTATTTTTATTTTATCTGAATATTATTTTTTTTTTTACTTTTGATTTAAGTCTACGAAATTATACTTAGGGAGGTTGTCAAAATTAATTGCCAATTTTATTCTTATCTTATTTGATTTCATTTTATTTATTTTTGCACATCATCATGTTTTAAGATTAAAAATCATAAATAAATCTGAAAATAGAAAAATCCAAGATTTTAAGATTTAAGATATTGAGTTTCTTAAAATTTTTGCTCAGTACATTTGGGACTGTGATTCGCCAAAATTATTATACTTCATAACTTTTAAACATTAAGTATATAATTAAAATTCCACATAAATATCGATTGAAAAATTTTAGGTTTCATTTAAAAGACAAGAATTATAGAAACATTTTTCTTTTCTATGTTATATGTTGTTTTCGTTGCCACTCCTATAAGAAGCATAGAGCATCCATTAAGTCATTTTTTATTCATATTTGACTAAGCTTCAATTTCTGGAATCATTATTTCACTAAACCGTTGATTACTCGGCTATAGCTATTGTACAAGACTATGAGATATTTCTTTTATTTAAGCGCCATATCTATTATCTTATGCAAGAATTATGTTTTATTATTATTTTGTTATTTTACTGTGTTATAAATTTTATAGTATATATAAATAAATAAATAAATAGTATAAGCTTTATTTTATGAGACTTGTGTGACTTTTGTGAAATTGTTTTCAAAATGAAAGGAATAAATTGTAGTCATTAACTTAAAATCCAAATTATTATATTGAGATGAAGTGACATAAAATAAAATTTAGTTTATACAATTTTTTCTTTTAATAGTAAAAGAAAGAAATGAAACCGAAATATTCTAAATTTCAAGACATATGTGTTATTTTATAAAAAATATGATATATATTCTTTATTCATTTCACTAAATAATATTTTTCTTAAATGATAAAATGAAAATCTAAAAATATAAATACAAAATTTTATGTATTATTAAACATTTTTTTTTTACATTATTCTAATTTATCAAAATTAGAAAAGAAAAATACATTATTATTTTTTTATTTTGTGTAAAACCATGATTACATGTTATAAATTTCAAGTTAAAAACTTTTAATAATTTCCAAAATTGTTTAAAAATAAACTTATGATGACAAGAGCTAATTTTAATGAAGTAGGACCTTTTTGCCTATAATTATGCAATTGTAAAAAAAAGTCTTTATTTAACGTTCAGTTATTAATGTATAATTTAATAACAGTATTCAACCTATAATGGTCTTAGTAGCTGATGGTTTTGCAATATTACAATATCCTATTGGTTCAGGTATACAAGGACCGTTATTTTTTATACAAGGATTAGTTATACAGAGTTTTAGTTGTACAAGGTTCATTTGTAGAAGGATCGTAATTTATATTAAATAACTGAATTTGGAATTAAAATTCAATGTCACTAAATACATATCTCAAATGCTAGAGCAATGTGAAAGTTTATAACAGTAAGTAAAGAAATTAATTTAACAAATATTATAACCGTAATTTATTATTGATACAAATATTTTTGTATTATTTTTCAATACCATTCGAATATAAAGAAATTACAACTTGTATAGAATTGCTGATTCCCAACTCATCTTAAATATTATGTATGTTATATTATGTATTTATGTATTTATGTATATATTTTTATTTTATAATTTTTCCTGTAATCTTGTTAACATCTAATTTAAAAATATGTATGATATACATATATGTATTTAATGTAACAAGAGAAATGAAAAAAAAAAAACAAAAAGGAAAAACAAAAATTTCGAAAATATAAGGATTTTAAACCTTGTAATTTATTATACTCAGAAATACCACCTTATTATATGTCATCTTGAAAATAAAGAGACATAACATAAAAAAGATTTAAGGAATCTTTTTAAAATTTTCTTTAATTTTACAAATTTATTGATGATAAATTTGATTTCAATTTGGATTAAAAAAAAATTTATTAAGTTAAATTTTTTTTTTTTGTTTTAAAAGTTTCCTAACTATAATAATAAAAAAACATATATATATGTATGTATACAAATACATATTAAATACAATTTTTTTTTTAACTTTATTTGTTATATTTAACATATATGTTTTAAGGTAGTTATATATATAGTATGTATATAAAATATTAAAAAAATTTGCTCAAATTTATTTCTTGCAATAAATTAAGTATAAAAAGATACCATTGGAAACCCTTTCTACATACAACATTAATATTATTCTTACTTTAACCAACTACAGACTGGTTGTTTATAAGTCTGTTTATTCATTTCTTTTTAGAATGTTTTAAATAAATATTTCATTGTTTTTTCTTTTTTTTTTTATTATAATCTGTTCATCATGGTGAGTATAAAAATTGGCTGTAGAATAGATTTAAGATTACTCTTTGTCTATAACGAATGTACTTTGTAATATTGTATTCATTTAGTCTAAATAAATATTAAAGAAACTTTAAAGGATTAATTAAGATTTTGCGATTGTATTCAAGTTTTAATAAGCATATTACTTTAAGTATATTAAAATCAATATAAGCATTATTAAGTCCGATTATACATTTGAAAATCCATGAAATCGGATGAATCATCTTAAAGATATTTTCAATAGTATGTAGTCAATAGTTGGCTACATTCTGTTGTTTTAAAACGGCATTTAAATTAAATTTATTTCTAAATATCTATAGAAATTCATAGCACTGCTGAATCAAACCAAAATATCTTTGGAAATTTATAACGCTTGTGAATCAAACCATGAAACTCGATTATATTATGTTTTTTTTTAACGAGGCTGGGAATACTATAAGATTCATTAGTTATAGAAACTGTCAACCAAATATCATTAAAAAATTAAATCTAAGAAGCATGAAAAAGTATCTAAAATATAAACAAAAATTTAAAAATACCCTTCATTAAAAAACATTGTTCATTGAACCGTTCCGACTTATATCTATGTCATTTTTTTTTGTCCATTCTGGCTTATTTTTATGTCATTTCTATGTCATTTTATTGTCCGTTTCGGGGCTTTCTTCTATGTCATTTATTTTTCTAAGTATAACGACCATATTAAAGTTAAATTAACCGATATTGTGGGTATTATTCACAAAAAATAGGCTACTATGATTATATTAACAATAAAAAAAAACTTTTTTACTACTTTTCTAAAACAAAGAAAATTAACCTCGATCGAAAAGTTTTCTCTTAAAAGATATTATATTTTTTTTTTGTTTTTTTGTAAGTTTCTACGTATTTTTTTTTTATTTGGACAACTTTTTCTATAATTTCATAACTCTTGGTTTTTTTTTTATCTAGTTTTTAGTTTAAAAATGTATACCATTTTTCTTTAGGAGGTAGGTTGATTTTATTTTTTCTTCAGTTTTTGTGTTTTTAAAAGGAATTTAATTAAAAATAACCTAAATGAAAGGTTTCTTATATTGAATCCTTTTTTTTTGTTTCTATTTACAATCATTTTAAAGGATCAAGTTTCCTTATACAAAATATTCGTGAAGCGGAAAAGTAAAATCTGGTTAAGGGAAAATTTTTCTTTTATTGACAAGTATAAATTATTTTGATATTTTTATAAATATAACTTATAAAATAGATAGCTTGTAAAATAGGATTGGGTAAAAGATTTTTAAGTACTAAATCTTTAAAAGTTATATATGTATTGTTTTTGGGAATTCATCTTTTTGAATTGAAAATGGTATATAGTAAATATAGATTTAAAGAATTTAAAATTTAAATTAAATACATATTGTTATAAGAAATGGAACATTAAAAGAGCCTAAATATGAAATAATGCAATTTTTATGCTTAATTTCCCTTGGTTTTTAAATGCAAATTATCTATCTAACAGTTTCAAACATATTTCGTTGTTGTGAGGCTGATATTAAAATGTTTCGGAAATTTGATTTATTATTTTTTTAGTTCTTTAAAAATGAATTGAACTTTAAAAAATTTAAGGAATTCTCCAATAATGATTTAAGTTTTAAAAAGTGTAAGTAAATATCTAAAAATAATTGGAACTGTAAAAGGTTTAAAATTGGAATCCCATTAAAGAATAAAATATATTTTTCAGGAGTTTTTACAGGCTATAAGGATTTTTTAATTTAGGTGTTAATTTGACAATTTATTTGCAAATGATGCTCTGATTTTTATCGTATCACTATTGACTAATGTTAGATTCTAATTTTTAGACCCCTAACAGCTCTTAAACTTATATTAAATCGGATAGATATTTTTTTTCTTAAAATTTTATGATTCTTTCTAAAAGAGTTTCGGAGGTATGAAAGAAATAAAATTTTACAATATTTTGTTTTCATGAAACGGTAAATTTAAATACTATAGTGCAAAAAAAAATGTATAATTTTGATATATAAAGATAAAAATTTATCCTGCAATTTGCCGCTTCCAGATTGAAGAAATATTAAAAAAACCTTGAGATATTATACACATTCTAAAATAAGACTTTTAAATTTTGAGGGACTGTAACTTCGTAATGAATGGGCTATATAGTTCTTCATAGTTAAAATTTCATTGCTCGATTTACAACCAAGATATGCTGACCAAGCTATACTAAAAAACCACAAATGAAGCATGCAAGGTCTACTAAATGGATTTCTACTGATTCCAGTAAAATTGAAAAACTTTTTGGTTTGATGTAGTTGATGGATCTTGTAAAACTGGACTCGATTGCCAATTATTATGAACCCAAAGGTATTTGCAAGTAGTGTTCCAGCTTCTATAATGCTGACAAAGCTGTTTCAAATTTTATTTTGCATGTTGCATTTCAGTAATAATGCAGTCTTCTAAATGAAGGAAGAACGTTTTATACTTATTGATATATATTGATATATATTAATATATTCATATATTGATAATTTTTACAACAGTTACGATTTCGAAAAAGATTTCTTAGAAAATAAAACTCATGTCGTAAACATTCAAATAGAATGAAAATAAAATATATCTAAAATAAAACTATACAGTCATTCATATTTGGAAATGAAATTCAAGTGTCATTCAAATATGAATGACGTCGTATGCAATCTGTTAAGAAATATTTTATAATTTGAATTAATTGAAAAAAAGTAAAACTAAAAATATAACAATGTAAAAAGGATTAAAACTATTTGAAATATGAAAAAAACATTTTTTTTTTCTTTTTTCCTCTTCTGTAAGAAGCATGGTAATCTACTAACTAATTTATTATTCAATATTCATATTTGATTGAACTTCAGTTTCTGGAATCATTAGTTTCACTAAGTCGTTGATTCCTTGTCCGAAAGAAAATATTTTAAGAGACATTAAATATTAGTTGGGAATGATTCCAGAAAATAAAAACAAAAAAAAAAACCAATAAGAGCAGAGCAGAAAAAAACAAAAAATTGAATCCTTTTTTAAACCCTTTTAAGTAAAATGCAGTAACATTTTGTATATGTTACATTCATAATTTTTTATTATATTTTAAAATTTTGGAATCCTTTAAACTCAATATAATATAATGTATATGGGAGGATATTTGATTTGCAACTTTGTAATAAAAATTTTTTTGGAAAGTCATAAAATTATTCTAAAAAGTTTTTTTTATTAAATCCATTCACCATATAATGATTGAAAATGATGTATATATATATATATAAATTTTTTTTTTTTGTTTAAAAATGCACTGCGTTGTCCTTGACATACAACCTACATTATGTATAATAAAATAATAATGTTGAAAAAGAGAAAATGACATGAAATATTAAAAAAAGAAAATAATTATTTGCTTAAAACCAGTTCTGTTTGTAGGGTAGGAAAAAATATTCTTTATTATCTTTTTTAATATTACAAGAATGGCCAAGTTTCATAAAGTACTTAAGTTTAAAAGTTTTTTTTATTTAAAACGAAAACTTCTTAATACTTTTTTGTCTAGTCAGTTAATTATTCTAATCATTTTCATATTACGTTTTTTTTTGTTATTAGCCTATTTCAAATATGAAATTTTGTATCATTTTTATGTTTATTACAATTGCTGACCCTAATTAATTAAATAAAAATTCGTTCTTTATAATATTTCAGTGGAAAATACAGTATTTCCAAAATATAAAATTTTTTTTTAGTAAAAAATAAAAATCTTAAAGTTAGAAACGCAAGAAACAAAAAGGGTCTTCTTCGAACGATGTGAGAGATTCTATAATGGCGAAAGAAACAGATAGTTAAACATCATAATCAAAATTTTGGCTATAAAAGTGTTTTTTTTTTGTTGTTAATAAAGTAAAATAAAAAAAATTGTCCTAGTATTAATTAATTAAAATGTAAAAATAATTTTTATTTGTTCCACACTCCAATCTAATTTTTTGGATCTTTACAAAATTTACATTATTTATATGACAGACAGGAACTTCAAAATTAAAAAATAACATATTTTAAAGTGGTTGCTTTATGTTGCGATCTTAGTCCATCAGCTTGTATTTTTTATACAGTACTATTTCCCCAATTTAAAATGTCCACATCCTCATCCTATCTTTTATTACCTCTACTGTTTTGTTAATATACTGCATTAGCAGTTATAAATTTCATCCTATTATATTGGATAAAGAGAGAGGTGGGTTTAATCAGTAAGAATCTGACAATATTAAGGATGTATTCTTTGTGTTTTTTGTAGATTCCCATCTTCCTTAAGGAAGAAAAAAAATCTAAAGGTAATATAATTTAGGTTCGTATTCAACTCTAATTTGTTTATGGATAAATGATATTAAAATGCTACAAATAATGCATTGCATAAGATAACGCACATACTATTTACTTATTTTAAGTCTTTAAGTAACTATATAACCTACAGTGTTGGTTATAACTATATAAACTTAAGTTACATGAATGTTATAACTATATAACTTTAAATAACATGAATGTCACATACATATAATTTTTTCGAATATAATAATTGATATTGCAATTAAAGTTAAAATAAAATTTTGTCACGAAATTTTAAAATGCACTTGCATTATACAATATATTCTACAACATGCATTATACTAGTACAATATTCTTGTTTTGATTATCAATTAAATTGTACTGATGTAAAATGGATGGAAGTATATTAGGAAGTACGACAAAAAAAAAAAAAACGACATATAAAATTTATTTCTAAAATTTATTCCAAAATTTCACATAAAACTTTTTATAGATACAAATGAATAATTAAAATTTTGATTAGGAATAGAAAATTGTTTTTTCATTTAGAATCCTTTTGTACATTTGAATATTAAATAAATTAAAGGAAAATAAAAATAACCTTAACTTAGCGGTTAAACATCACTATTTCATCAATATTTCTTCATTTTTTTTAAAAAACTAAAATTATATGTAGAAATTTTCCTTCTTTTTTCATTTTTCTTCATTATTTCTTCCATATGTCTGTATATTCCTTCAATATTTCTTTATTGTTTTTTGACATTTCGAACCTATTTTTGACATTTCTTAAATTTCAAAATTTTTCTGAAATTTTGAAACAATTAAAATTTTTTATATTATATGAAAATATGTTTTTAGTACATTCTCAAAATAATTTTGAAAATATGTGCCTATTAGTTTCACTCTGTCCGTCCGCCTTCCGTCTGTTAACAAAACTTCTACACTGTTAAAGATAGAGAAAAGAAATTTGAACCATGGGTAGGTCGCATAAGAAAATTTATTTTGTGGAATAACTTTTTCATGTAGCCCCATCCATCAGGGAACTATAGCACCTCAAACTTTGAAAAAGCCCTATTTTTAAATGCGTATATATCATGTTCTGCTTAACATTTTTTCAATATGAAAACACAATTCGACACGAATTATTTTTACGTTCATAAATTAATGTCAAAATTCTACAAGTTTCTTAAATTTAGTATTTAAATTTACAGTTATGTGAAAACCAAATTTTGCATAATTCTTTTACTTTCATAACTTCAGCACGCTTTAGATAAGGGCTTGAAATTTTGAGACAAGAAAGAACTTTTAGAATTAGTATAAGTTTCTTAAGAAAATTTGCTTGTAACACACCCTGTTTAAGACCTATTAGGGCTTAAAAATTGAAAATATGATATTTTTAGACACCTGTTCACATTTTTCTTCAACAAGATATAAAAATTAAAGCTCTAGTAATATATTTTTACGTGTATTAAGGTTTTTTTTTTTAGTTATATAGGGTTCCGAATTTACAGCCACTCAAAATTGTAAAAAAAAGCATATAAGCATATTATTATAAAAAGATTATCCAAAAGAAAATTAAAAATAAATAATAAAGTTCTTAATTCAAAATTTTAAAAAATGACACTTCGAACCTATTTTTTAATTTTTTAAAAATATACGAAATACTGATGCCCGACTGCTAATTTGAAAAATAACGAAATAACGAAATAATGAGAAAACATGGAAAAAATATTGATTGAAAACATTGAAGACTAACTGCGATGTAAAGAAATACTAAGATTTTTACATGAATATAAAATTAAAGGTTTATAGGAGTTATAAAATCTAATATATATAATTGAACCCCCTGAAATATTATATTGGACAATTATTACAAAAATAATTGAAAATGCTTGTTGCATTATTTATTAAAAGAGAATATATATATGTATGCATTCATAATTTGCATATAAAATACCGGAGAAGACTATATAAGAATACTCGTACATATATTAATTATTCTTGTTCAGTCTATATTGGAAAATGTTTTTGGACACGCAATATTCTTCTTCTTTTTTATCAATTTTCGATTTTACTAACATGAAAATTTATGATCATGGTCTTTGTAGTTAATATTATATATATATATATATAAATAAAAAAGAAAAAAAAAAAACAAAAGAAAAACAACACTATGACATTTCAGTTAATTGGAATAATAAAATATTGGTAGTACAACCCCCAGTTATTTGGTCTTCAACACTATAGGTTAATAAAGGTTTATTGAGTAATAAAACACTTTCAGTTCAAAGTTAATTTTGTTTATAACAAATTGAGGTTTTGAAAAAAAAAATTGTGGTTGCAAAAAAAAAAGAAGATTATTTTATTTGTTTGCTTGTATGTGTTTGTGTTTTTCTATGAAAATTTAAACAATTTTTTTTTGGTAATATTTTACTTTTTTTGTTTTGAAATACATGTTGTAAAATATTGTAATTTTTATTAGTAGATCTAAATAATAAATTACAATTTATTTATGTAATTAAAAGTTAATTAATATAAGTTAGATATTAAAAAAAAAAAAAAATAGAGAACTTTTGTTTAGGGATTATTAAATTTTAAATTGTTGAAAGGATTCTATTTGTACATGCTTTATTAACATACTCAATAGTCTTTACAAAAATGTTTTATATTTCCTAAAAAATATTTTTCAGATTTTTAAAGTTGCGGTAAAAATATTCTGCAATATTTATTTTATTTTTATAAGTAGATTAGTATTTCTTTTTTAGTTCAGTCTATAATTAAATCATTGTTTGTAATTATGTTGACAATTCGGTTCTTATATCTTATATATTTTTAAATCAAATAATACACAATCCAGGACAAAATTTCTTAACTCAACCTTAGAGTAAATGGGTATAGATTAGTAGATGAGTAGGGGCTGCAGATGCACCCTTAGGCCAGTTAGGCCATCACTGTATTACCATTGAGAGCTCTTACAAAGCCCTGAAAAATTTTTAAGTCCATCTTCGACAGATCGAAAAGGTTATTTAAGAAGAATTTCCCCAGAAACTTTCTTCTTTTCAAAGCAAGAGCCAGGCATTCACACAACAAGTGAAAAATTAATTGCTCTTCATCTTTGTAACTGCTGCAAAAATCGTATGAGGGAAGACCTAGCCTTCTGGCATGTCTGTCGACCGGAAAATGATAATACAATATAGAACGCTACAAAGAAGATAAGAACGCTATTAATATTTAGAATCAAAATAAAATTAAATATTGAAAAATAAATTTAGACTTTAAATTGTAAGACATTAGCATTAATAATGATAATTAATACTAATACAAAATCGTTGCTATAATGGAGTTGTCTTTAATTATTACATCATGCAGGAAGGATTTATAATTATACTATATGTTGAAGTTCTTCATGGTTTCGTCACTGATAACAAAATAGCAATAATAATAGACAGATTCATTGTACCCTTATATTGCCATTCTACAATTCAAAGTTTCCGCTTCCCTGCCGTATACTCTTCTATCCCTATTCCCTAGTCAATATATTAGTACGCCTAACTGCTAACTTTCATTATTTTTAATAAAAGAGAAGATTTCTTTAGTCTTACTTCTGTGTTTAAAATCTACCAAGAGGATTTTTTTGACATCTTTCTAGAGATCGTTCCGCAGAGGGGAAAAATTAAAATTAATATTTTTTTGTATTTTCTCTATACTTTATAAGTATAGTATATAATGTGTAAGGAAAATCACTGCTATTAGATGAACAAATACCATTAAAACTTATTAAAGATAGTTAAAAATTTTGTTTTTTTAAATCATGTTCGGTACATAATTTAACATTGACATACAATTTAAATTTAATTTACCTATAATTATATACCTTTTTTCTTTTGTTTTTTGATTTTCATTAAAGATCATTATTTTTTTTTCTCCTAAATTACAAATTTATTATGAATTATTGCAAATTATAAACTCATTTTTTTTTTTCTTTTAAATTTGCATATTTTTATTTTGTTAAGAATATTTTATTTTACACCCTATATAAATTGTTATACACTTGAATTGATTTATTAATATTCTTTTCTATATTATTTGGGTGTTGTTTTACTTTTTTGAATTATTACTAAACTTTTAACAACATTATAACGTATAAAACGTGCTAAATTAGAGTTAGAAAAACGAATAATTTTACAAATCGTTAAAAGAAAATTTATTCTAGAAGAAAAAAAAAATTATAAAGAAAATTGAAGCAACTGCTATATAGTTAGTCCTTTATAGAGAAATTTATGTTAGATTTATTTTTTTTGTTATAATCTCATTCAGCGATGATTACTGATATGTCAGAACTTACTAGAGGTTGTAGTTGTTGACATTTAGAAAGTAAAAAGTCGTCCTTGTTTCAATCAGTCTGCAGTATGCAATCTTGACGTGCAACAACTTTTAATATTTGACTATTAATATATTTATAAAAGAAAAACTTTCTTTATTACTTTTCAAAATTTAAGTTCTGATCCAGAATTTAAACTTTTCTCCATATAATTTAACATATCTTTAATGATGTGACTTATCCACAAAGAATTGATCAAGAAATTTTCGAATATTAAAAAAAAAGAAAAAAAATTATCAATACAAATATAGAGTATACGAAAATATATACTTAGTTCCCCACATTTAATGGCTCCTGATTATTTTTTGTGGGGTTTCTTTAAGGGACGAGTTAACATCAACAAACCACAAAATATTCAGGAACTAAAGTAGAATATTCACACAGAAATTGCGCAATGTAATACAAAATGTCTGACAAAGAGCCATTAACTGTCAACAGGAAAATGGAAGCCTTTTAAAGGATGTCGTTTTTCACACTTAGCTTAAAAAAAATTTAATAATTTATACTTTCATTTAAACAAATTTCAAAATAAAATAAAAAATTTTAAAAATAAAAAAATTATAAGCATTTCAAATCAGTCAGTCCTGTATAATATAAATTTGTGGTATTTCAATCCTTTCCATACTCAGATACTTTAATTTCTGTTCGAAATAAGAAAATGTAAGAAAAAAAAAAATTAATATTTTAGTTGAAATCAAACAAATTCAGAAACTTTTTTAAGTTATGCAATGAAAAAAATATGTTCAAATATATATGTATATAGTTTTTCAATTTTTCTTTTATTAAATGTTTTTTTTTTTAAAGCACAATGAGTTTTATAAGATTTATTTTTAAGTTTTCTCCTATATATATATTATGTTACTGTTGTTGTATTAAATTTTCTCTTGCAAATAGAAAATTAAAAATGAAATTAACATAAGATTTTCAATTTTATATTTAGATTTGATATTTTAAGATTTTTGTTTTCATTTTTAAGTAATTTTCTGATATAAAACTGTAGATGTAAGTGATGAAGCAAAAAAATTTTTAATTTAATTTTTAATAAAGTTCGAGTTGCAGTTTATTTAATTATTTGATGTAGTTATAGTTATAATTTGTTAAAGCTTTTAAATTATATATTCTTATAATTTAAAGGCAGAGTTAAGAATGTTATATAAAGTTTTCATAAAAGATAAACCAGAAGTGTTAATAAGTTATTAAAAAATCTGATGTTCTAAATTAAAATTTTCATTAAAAATTCATCATTTCATAAATACGTTTAAATTACCATAGTTTTGATATTTATTTTATATTAGAATTTCAAATTTTTTTTTGAAAATAATAATTCCGCAATCGAAAAATTAAATAATTCGTTTTTTATGGGAAGTTATTAATTTATTTTTTCGGAATTTACTTGATTTAATATATCCTGAATTTATTTGATTTACTTTTTTCCACTTTTAAAAATTTTATAAATAATACACAAAATAATAATAACAGTTTCCAACAATAGAGGAGATACTCTCAAAATTAAAAAAATCTAAAATTGTCTAAAATTTAAAAAAAAACCACAAATTTGTACGCTTTTTTGAGAAATTTCAGAAAAGCTCAGAATTTTACAAATTAAAATTTAATAATTTGAATTTTGAAATCCTGAATTTTGTTATTTAGAATTACCTAATCCAAAATTAAGATATTATGCAAAAGTTTAAGTTATCCATAAGATTTCAATTAAAATAATAATATTAAATTAGATGGGGTACCATAACGGGTCGATTGACCTTATGACAATTTGAGATTTAATTATAAATTAAGTATGTTTTTCCTATTTATTAAGATTAGGACATGGTTTTTCTATTTTTCCAAAAGTTGTAATAAGAAAATTAAAATATTTTTGTTTTTAAAGTTCGAAAAGTAAAGGAAAACCAACTTTTACGAAAAAATAAAAATAAATTATGATACATGACATGACTATGATTCATACAATATGAGAAACAAGCTTATTTATCCTCTGCTTCAGAAGGTTTTGGAACAACAAGAACGAATAAATTTGTTATTTTTATTACTTTTTATATGAAGACTATAGTATTATAACATACAGCAGTACGCTCCTTGTTCTTTTTATATTTACGATATAAATAGATAGGTCTTATACTTATAATTTAATAATATTTTCAGTTTTTTCTCAATTTGTCTTATTCGAATCGATAAAAATTCGCAAATTCCTAATTTAAAAAGTTATTCTTCTTTAAAATTGCGGATTTATTTTATTTTGAATAACTTTTAAAAATTGAAATACTGCAATTGATTTCATGGTTCTAAAATCGGAATATTGATACCCAAATTGTATAGAATGATCATTTCTTGTCTTAAAAACTCTTGTATTTGGATCGGAACTTTTTTGTGTGAAAATAAAAAAAAACGATACTTGATATTCTTAAATTGTTTATTAGAATACGAAATGCTATACAAAAATTTTAAATATTAGACAAAATCTTTTCATTATACAATACTTTAACATTAAATTAATTTTGCATCACATACGAATCATCTTTTTACACGAATATATATTATATACTAATTATAAGATCAGTCTTTTACTTTATTTACTTAATTGCATTTCCGAAAGCTAAACTATTCTCGTATTCTCTTAGTTATTGTATTTTTAAGCAGAAACTCTAGACACACAGCATCATTAGCAATCCAAATGAATGTTTCATAAAATGTTTATGCCTTTCATTTTCAATCCTCAAAAATATCTTCGCGAAAAGTATTGAAAAAAATTATTTTTATGTCACCAAATCATTTTTGACTCATTTAAAAATCAATCTAAAAATATAATTGATTTATTTTTTTATTAAGATTAGTGGGTTTTATAGGATTTAAAATCAAGTTATTTGATTAAAGTTGAAGAAAAAAAAAACAATCATAAAATTTAATTGAAAACTGATTTAAAGATTTTCTGAATCGAATTCCAGAATAAAAAATTAAATTCTACACTTTTTATGGAATTTTGTACTCCATTTACTACAGAATTTTTAATTTAAATAAAAAATTCTTTTGCAGTATTGATCCGTTTGATCTTCTTATATTTATTTACAAGAATATAAGTACAAAACATTTTTACAATCAATATAGGTACAAAAATCTATAGGATATAATCATTTCTGTCAATTTTTACAACTTGTATTCTCATATCTATACCTGTAATTTTTACTTTAATTGAAATATTGATTGTAAGATTATGGAAAAAGTAAAATTAGAAAAGAATTTTTTTTTTTTAAATTTAAAGAAGAAAGAAAAGAAACAAACTATTTGGATTGAATTTCAATTCTGTCGAAGTGTATAATGACGATGTACATTTAGTTAACTGTTGCTAGCGCCTGTTTCAAATTAAAAATCTGTATAAACGAAAAAGAGTGTATAGTCGACTGTCTCAACTCTAGGATACCCGAGTGAACATATGTTATGATTTTATCATAAAATTGAATCGGTTTTTAAAAAATTTCATATATCGTACTTTATCAAATACCGAAATAATATATTTATGTAAATTTTGGAGTTGTGTCACAGCTATTCAAATACGTTGCTCCTACAATCAACAAAATTACAACAGGATTTACTGCAAAAAAACTTTATCAGTGAATTTGCTATTAAGTGTTAAAATTTAACACCCAGAAGAAGTTGTTGTTCAACACCAACCAATGTGGTACCCGGAAATAATGCCTGAGGAAATAAAGCCGAATCAAAAATTAAACACGAATCTAAAACATATTTATACATACCTCAAGAGAAATCTCACATATACCATTGAATTTCAATTATAAAAATATATTTGAGAAATGCAAATAAGGTCGATTCCATTTATTTCCTTTTTAAAGCGGTAATAAAGCCAAATTTTCCAAATGTGCGATTTAGGATTTACTTCCGCATTGAAAGGGAAATAAAGCAGTTTTGGCTTTATTGCTTGGGATATTATTTCCGGTCACCAGCAATGTTCCCATACATTTTTCCCATGAAACCTGGTATATATTGTAATTGTATGCGCATTCAGTTTATCTATAGAATGTGCTTTGAAGAATTATCTAAGCAGATCATAAAATTTAAAAAATATTTTTAGAATTTTACTTTTGCTGAATTACAAAAATAATTAATAATTTGTAGTCGTTTTTATCAACAAAGTAGGATTTCAATCTTTTTTGTAGTATTTATATAAAGTATTAATATTTATTATCAAACACAAAAAAAAAATGAGGCAGAATTTAAAGATTTTTAAGGACGCATATATTCCAAAAGATAATAAAAACAGTTTCGAATATACACCAAAATTTTTATTTTGCTTTAGAATTTTATATATAAGAAAAACTTGTGAAAAATCAAGAGATATTTCTTGAGTTTTAAACAACCTTTCATAATTAAAACAAAGTTGTTAACAGATGTAAAAATATGATCAAATTTTAACTTTTGCGTTTTATTTTGAAAAAATTTTGTACAAGTAACTTAGGCTAATTTAAACGTGTCCAAAAATAACAAATATTCAATTTTTGATGCTAATAGCTTCTAATAGCTACAAAAAAAAACAACAGTTCTTAATTGTTGTTAAGTAGAACCGCAAAAATTGTTAGACAGAACCGGAAATATGCACATTTGAAAATTTTATATGTACTTTTTTAAACTTTAAGGGGTTCAAATACCTTCATATTGGATGGGTTTAAATAAAAAAGTTGTTCTACAAGATTAATTTTGTTAAAAAACCTATTCATGCTTAAAATGTAATTGTTCTTTCCTAAACGGTGCAAAAATTTTGTAAACAGACAAACTGTTCCTAAACGGTGTAAAAGTTTTGTAAACAGACGTAATAGCGGACGAACAGTGTGAAACAAATAAGCAAAATTTAAAATTATTTTTTGGAAAATGTACTAAAAAAAGGTATTAATTTAAAATCAAATAAATCAAATTGACACTTTTCTAAAAAAAAAAAAATAAGTAACCTTTTCTAGAAATTCACTATATTAAAAGAATCAACCAACTCTTAATAAAATACAAATGCAAATATTTGAACAATCACCAAAGTTAGTTTGATATTACCATTCTGTATACCCGGACGGACAACTGCTATCTGTTTTTAATGAATTATTTTTTATTGAGAAAAAAAAAATTTTAACTTTAAATTTAGTAGGTACCTCTTTAAGTGAATTTAAAGTTCATGTATTTTTTTTTAAGCGAAATGAAAAAATGGAAAAAAAACTTTATGAGTTTTTTGTTTTTTTCTTTATTTTTTTTTTGTTTGTTTTTTAGCTTTGCAATTTTGTTAAAAAACCGTGAAATCAAAAAGTTATAAAACTATACTATGAATTTTTATTAAATTCATCCTGCTGATGGAAATTTTATTGTTTAATTTATTTTCTTTTCTTTTTCCTTGTTGTTGTTTTTTTTTTTTTTTTGTTGAAAATTCATTTGGAATGCTAGATTGTTGTCCTTGACATGCAATCCATTTTAACATTTACAATGACTGTTACAAATTGTCAGTGAATCATACAAGTCAGTATGATACAATTACATGAAAAAATATAAAGTAAAGATTTTGGGTATCGATGGTGGTACACCGTTTATGCATATAAAATAAAAGTATATAAAAATAGAAAAAATTGAATAAAAGTCTGGTTGGAATTTTAACATTTTTTTCGTTTTGTTTTTTTTTGTAATATTTCTTTTATTTTTTATATTCTAAAAAAGTGCAATTTAATATAAAATAAAGTTTGTAAACTTTATGTTTGTATTTTGTATGAATGTAAGTAATTTGCAAACAATTTCTCCAGTTGTGACTTTTAATACTTATTTTTATATGGTATGAAACCAATATCAGTAATACTTTTGCCAAAATTTTTTCTTTTTTTTTTCTTTTTTTTATCAAGTTCCATTGGTTTTGGGTTAGTAATTAAAGATTTTGATTAGAGTATATATAAAAATTAGGATATAGTAGAAAAAAAAAGGTGATGAAAACATTTTGACAGCTACGATAATAAACGTTATAAAAAAGATAACGGTTGGAAAGGATTTTTATTCTATTTGTCATGAAGTTTAAACTTGAAAGTAAGGAAATATTCAGTTTAAATGATAGCAAAAAAAAATGATTTGAAAGTATGTACATTTTGAGTTTAAATGGTAAAAATATATCTAATAATATAAGATTTTGTCTATTGTTTTCATTTTGTCATTGGGGATACTCATGTGCCTTCGCGTTTCGTGTAAATATAAAATTCCCTTACTATTATTATCATTAAAAGAGATTTGTATAATTATTGTTTATTTTTTATTATTTTTTTACAAGGGTCGGTGGAAAACTTTAAAAGACGCCCTTAGGAATTGCAAGGGATTCTTCCGCCTACAGTTGGAATTTAACTAACCAAAATCACCCTCTATTAAAACAAATTTTAGGATTGGTTTATGGGATACGGATGTGAGAGTCATTTTTGGGAAAAGGGAAAATTTAAGATAATATGGTATGGGTAATAAAATTTGGAAATACATTTTGAAGAAAATGTTAATGTTCTTCTTAAACAAAATAATATTCTTTTATTAAAATACCTTATAATTTTGAGGAAATCCATATGCTGTATAGTGAGATGATCCATAACAAACGAAGTAGAAATATATTGATGATAAACTTTAACTAATATAAAATTACTATATTTTTTGATTTACAATAATATTATCTTAAGATCTTTTACTCTTGTTTCAAAAATAAAAACTTTTTTCTATCCGTTTTTATATTCAAATATGCATTTAAGTTCAAGAGTACTTCAAAACTTCGTTTTATATAGTCCAGTTTTTTACATAACTTTTTTTCTTTTTATATATATGCATATATGTAATATGTACATTAGAATATTATTGATCTCATTTGCTTTAAAATATTGCATACTTTCATAAATTGTGAAACAGCCATTGAATTTTACATTACTATCATTTATTTCAATGAAATGGCATTTATAAAAACATTTATTGGTTTCCGGCTCTTTACTAATGGTTTCAATAAATATTGAGAAAAAAAATATATAAAAATATTAGACAAAACAAAAAAATTAAAATTATCTACAGTAACTACACAAAATTTTGGAACAAATAAAAAAAAACAGTATAATAAGTTTAGTTAGATGTTAAGTCAAGTTAGTATAATAAGTTTAAAAAAATAACGACGAATGATATAAAATTTGAATGCAAATAAGTTCCAAAGTATCTATACATTTTTCAAGTACGAATAGGTCCGTTTCACAATAGAAAATTAGATTAATTTGAGAGAAAGAAGAGAATCTCAATGATTTACATATATTTTACAAGTGCTTTATTAACGACTTTGTAAATCTTAAGATAATAAAACGCAAAAGCTTATTCTAATAACAAATATATAATATAAGATTGAAAATACTATATATAAGACTTTTCTATACGATTATATATTATCTTGTTAGACTAACTAGTTATTTTATATCTTGTTACACATCTTAGATTGAATATCTAAATTTCATTAATATTATTTATTTTATAAAATATCGTTCTGAATAAAAAAAAATAACTATTTATCTACCTAAAAATAACTATTTATCTTTTTAGTAGGTAGGTAAACTTACAGGAAATGGGTCCGAGCTGGCAAAGCACGAATCAGAACTTGAACTAAGCAATGAGAACACTCCATCTATACGGGAACCTGTACGAATTCTCAAATTCAATATTAAAAAGAATTTTTTGACTTGACCACAAAACGGTGGTTTGCAGTTGCAATTGGTTGTACTACCAGAACATTGTGACAGGGTTTAAGTCTAAAAAGTCTAAAGATGTAAAGATGTAAATTTAAGTCTAAAAATGTATATACTCTTTCTCTCTATACGCCTGAATAAAACTATTTATTCGCATTATTACGGGCAATTATCTTATCGGACGGACGCAGAGTCTAGTTAATACTGATGCGTTAGTTCAAGTCTTTATCAAAAAAATAAAATTAAAAGGGTCAATAAAATTTAAAACCTAATTGATCGCAGTTAAGTAGAAAAAAAAGAAATAAGCAAAACTTATCTGATTGGAAATTAAGAATTTAATTTCGTTCAAAAATTTCCAAAAGTAACTGTAAATTTACCTTTAATGATGTTTAGTTATATTTAATATTTTATATATTAATACCCCATACAGTATACATTTACAATGTCTACCAACAGAAACAAATTAAATAAATTTTCAAAGGACATTTTTATTATATGAATTTATTTTAAATATCAGACAGGTTATTTATTTCGATTCTTTATCAAACTGATTTTAGTTTGCGGGAAAATTATGTAATAAGACAAAAAACATTTAGAAATGAAATAACTTTTAAATTTCCGATTGTAATCAAAATTAATGCTTTATTTTGAAAAAAAAATAACAGAATTTATAACACTTCTTTAAATTATTTAAAATTTTACATAAATTTTAAACTTTATACTGTAGCTTTATTTCAATTTGATTTTTTGCTTAAAGTTTGTGTTAAAAAAAAAAGACATTTTCACACGATTTGTACAAAAAGCACAGGCAATCAATAACGATGAATATTTAAGATCAATTAGTAAAATAATCAATAATAAAAGTATAAAGAAAAAATTTATATAATGAATATTAAATATCCACGTGTGAAAAATAACATATGAGAATAGTTTTTCTTTTTTGAACAAAAAGGACGAAACAAGTGCAATTAGTTACTCAAACATCAATATAAACGCAAAATAACTGTCATGAAAAAAATATGAAAAATAACTAGGTATGAGTTTAAATGACATAAAATATTGTAAACTAAATCGCAGAAACTATTATGAGAAGAGGTGAAATCTATTAGTAGAAAACTTGTATAAATTATTGGCGAAATAAAAAGTACGAAGCCCATTTTTTTTTTAATAAAAAGAACTTTTTCAAAATCAATTAAAATTTTGCAAAGCAGTGCAATAAGACCTAACGTAATATGGGCTAATACGTTTTATTTCCAATTTGAATGCATAATAAAACCTAATTCTCAAATTTGTATCTTTAGGTAATTATCTTAATTCGGAAATAAGACCTATCAGGCTTTGTTTACTATTCTATTATTATTAAAATATATTATATTATTGATATAAAATTTCTTTGCGAGATCCGAATTTGATTGTATTTTATAGCTGATAACAAAATTAGGGTTGCAATAATTTGTTTATCTCGTAGTTGACAACGGGAGTCTTTACTACTTTTAGTTCTTTGTATTTAAAAATAATAATTAGGAATGATTTTAGAAGTGGTTACAAAATAAAGGTTTCAATAATTTGTTTAGGGGCGTTATGAATGTAGCCCAACTATTTAAATTTACAAAACATATTTAATGTACAAAATATTAATAGAAAATATTTTAAAGTTAATTGTAAAATCGGGATATACGTTTTTTCGAGAATATGAATACAATGTATATTCAAGATTCTGAATTTAAAAGGATTTCATAGATGGTTACAAAATTATAACAATCAGTCCTTCAGAAATGTTATGATATACAGCTGATGTCAAACAATATTCAAATTCATTTGGTTATATTAGGCCATATTTCGTTAGGTCTTACTACACCCCTCCAAAAGTTGCATTATTTAATAGAAAAACAAACTGTTTGGTTTGGAATTAAATTTCATTCATTCAAGGATATAAAGAGTTAGAATGAAGGAAAAAAATTGTTAAGATGATTTAGAGGAGATCTCAGAACATCTAAAGAAAGAAATTGAATGTCTATGGAATTAATATTTGAATGACATAAAAAAAAAGAATGAAACATCAAAGATTCTTGAAAAATAATTAAATGTTTTTCATAGTAATAACTGGTGAAAAATCTTTCCTTTTAAACTTTAATTTAAAAATCCTTTGTTTTTATTTTAATATTATTTTGTAATAATATTAAAATTTATTTATTTGTATCCTTAGCTTTTATATGAAGTTTTTATATTGGTCTATTTGTTATATAAGTTGAAAATAAGAGTCAATTACAAGAAAAAAATTAATTATTAAACTTACCAAAAGTATGTTTTTCCTTTTTACTTTATTTCGAACTTTATGGTAAATCTGAAATAAAAAGAAAAAAATAATTTATGAAAATATTTATCTAAAATTTTATTTAAATTATAAAAAAAAAAAATTATAAGAAGAAAGCTATATAAATAGAATTATTACTATTTATTTTATGGATTAAAATATTGAGATTTTATTTTCTTTTTATATATCCTTTTGAATAATGAGTGATTCCATATAAATATTTCTTATAGTTTTTGTTGAATCTTAACAAATAAGACAGAGATTTAAGTGAGTATTTTTTTTATGGCAAAGTACATAAGATACAATAATTCTTATTTAAAATTTAATGAAATTTTAAAATTTTTTTTGAAATATAAATAAATATGATTAATATTATAAACTTCTATTTGATAACATGCTTCAGCTTAGAAGTAAGGTTAAATTTTCTAATTTTACACATACAAACTTTAAACATTGTATAATCAATATTGATCTGAATTCTGATTGGCGCATACATAATATGTTAGTAATGTGGTCTAATTGTTACTTGGAAATATTAATAGTAATTCATACTTATATTCAAATATTTCCTAAACAAAAAGTGATATGAAATGATATAAAAGGAAACATTACAAAATATTCTTTCTGAATGTATCATGTGTACCAAACTAACGATGATCTAATTAGTTATATTTAGACCGAATTATGATCAGGCTAATATAAGTGGCTACATTCAAAACTTAAATTTCAATATTAAAATAAGGAAACATTTTTAAAGTTGTAGATGACAATAAACCAAGTTCGAAAATATTCTTCAGCGGAAATACTGTACAATTTGACAATACTCGAGCAATTGGTAAATTGATAAAGTAAACGTTGAAATACTTGGTCTTCTCGATGAAAATATAAACAATTTCTAAATGTGCACATATATAAATAATATAATATTGAATGTGCTCTAGAATTATTTTACGGAATCTTTATGTCAAATTTACTAAAAAATATTAAAGTTCAATTACACTCCTTTTACCTAGACCTGCAATAACTTTGTATAAAAGAATATGAAGGGGTTCTTTTGAAAGAAGAGGTTGAGAAGGGATAGGAACATATTGTAGGTAGCATGTAACAAAGCAAATTAAAAATATAGTCGATAGCTGACAAAAAAATCGAATTGAATTCAGAAATCGTTTGACTTCTCTATTTAAGATTTTTGTATTCTAAGTAATCCATAAATTAAATCTTCTACGATTACTTTCAAAAAATATTGACAATAATTACTATAATTATTTTTTAATTTAAGAGCCTCCAAAATACCGGGAAAATAAAAACACAGTTTAAAAGAGAAATTTTATTAGCTATAGACTATAGATGTATACACATTTAAAACCAAAAAATAAAATCAATTAAAATCGAGTTTTTTTTTTGAAAAATTTTTAAAATTATCTTAAATTAAGGGTTAATAAAAAAACATTATATAAATTTTAATCTGGAAATTACCCTTTGGTATAAAATATGTAATAAATAATAAGTAATGACCGAATATAATAATAAATGAGTAATAAAAGAAAATAAATAAGTTTGTCACTATATGTCCGTTAAACTGTAAAGGAGAATATATGTATATAAAAGAGAAAATATATGATGAAAGTTAAGCTGATTATCCTGATGGAAATTCAAAAAAAAAAAAAAAACATTTAATTTGTAAACCATAAATAAAAGAAAATATAAATTAATAATTTTTATTTTATTGTAAATATATTTTATTAATATAATATTATATTTTAACAAAAAAACATTATTTTAAATCCCATATTATATTTATACGCTGTCTTAATGTTAAATATGTTTTATTAAAGTTATATAAAATATTGTATCTGTATAATTTTTAATTATTAATAACTTTTAAAAATATTTTTTTAATAAATCTTTTATTATTTTTAGTAAATTTTTGAAAAACAATTTGAATAAATTTTTTATTTGTTTCTATATGTTCGTCTGTCCGTCTGCCGGTCAATTTATCTGTTTACAAATTGATGAAATGAAATTTTAACCACATGTAGATGTCATGAAAAATTAATGTTGTAGAACTATTTCTTTTTATGTAGTCTAACGTACTACGGAGGAGTTGCAGCCCCTTAAAATTTTAAAAGCCGTATTATTTTAATATATGTATATTTCAGATTCTCCTTAAGTTTTCCTGAATGTAAAAACGTGAAACTACAAGACATATTATTTTAGCTTTATAAGCTAATATCAAAATTATACAATTTTGTTTTGCAAGATTTTTTGTCTTCATAACTTCGACTTCTTTTTATTAAGAATCTTGAAATTTTTAGATAAAAAATATCCTTCAGAATTAGGTTATAAGTTATCTAAGATATTTTTTTTTTGTCCTTCTTCTTGTTTATGAGCTATTATGGTTCAAAAATTGACTATTTTTAGGCGAGTTGGTGAAAAATCCAAAAATTCCATAGAACAAATTGCATATCATTTTAATAATAAGCATGTAAATGTAATGTAAAGAAATAATTAAAAAGAATTTTACACGTACTTACAAAATCAGGATATTCATTTTTTCCAGAATATTTAGATATTTATGTGTCTGGGTTTTCAATAATTTATAAAGAATATTACTGTTAAAAGTACCACTTTATTTTTGCAGACTATTTATATTATAGTATACAAATTAATCATAATGCAAAAGAGACCTACATGGGCTTAATATTTAAAAAACCATAAAATATCCCTAATATCCAAAAATTCAAATTTGTTGTGAATTTTTGTTTTGTTTTATTTTTTTTTTTTTGTAATAAAGCCACATACAATCCATTAAACAAAACAGTTTAAAAGGTTTATAAATTTATTTCTTTAAAAAAAAAGTATTTCTAGACTACATAAAATTTTTAACAGTTATTTTTGTCCTTTGGTAAAAATTTTACGGGTGTTGAATAAAAACTTTTCCCATTATGTTTTTGGGAAAATTATAATTATATATATACTATATTTTCTATATAGTTATAATATTAAATAATCGTTTAACATAATTATGAATTTGTTTTTGTCTTTTTGGTTTTGTTTTTGTTTGGCATACATACCAATAAAATTAATAAAAAAAATGTTTTAATTATATCCTGATTATAATCAAAGATTATAATATTTTTAATTATATTTATTAATAATTTTTTTTATATTTCTTTAAGCAGATAATATTATTTTTGGCTTTTTTTCAAAATTTAAAATCATCCATTTGTTTATACATACATTTCTTATATCCCATTGTAAATTTAAAGTCAACTTTAGTAGGGAAATTAGTTGATTGTAGACTCTTTTAAAATTAATTTGTTGGCACAGTATTGAAAATTACAAAAATTAATTATTCAGATGATTCAACTTTTAATTTTAGACAAAAAATTAGACTTGTCTTTTGTACAGAATAAGAAAAAATGATTTAGACTTAGGTAAGAAGATAGGAGAGATTTATTTTATTAACAACATTAGAAAAAATGTTTGCAGTCTAATCATCTATACAACTACAATTAAATTTTAAATTAGCTTTATAAAGGACAAGGAAGGAATGATTGATTATATTTAGATAACTGTAAGGATGCAGATATTTATTTAATAATTTATAAGACGGTTTAGTACTGTTATACTGTTTAAACAAAAGAAGGCTAAGGAAATGCATAGCAAAATTTCAAACTCGGTCAAAAGCTTTGACAACATGAACTAAATAAATTGTAGTAATTCCATTTGGATCAGATGATTCTTTGTATTCAAATTTTTAAGAACTGTATGGGTTGATTACCTTTACACGAACGAATATGTTTAAATCAAGGCTTTGGATGACTTTTTAATACATTTCAAAATTTGTGGTAATGATGTAAATTCTCAACCTTAATAGAACTATTTGACTAGTCGGATTTTATTGTAAAGTCATAATTTCTATATTTTGCTGAAGCACAAAGTTTAATAAACTACAAGTTCATAAGATTTTCTAATAAATACCTAAACTTTAAATTCTGAAATAATCCAAATAATTGTTACTGAAGATAAAATTTAAGAATATTTAAAAAAAATATTTTCAGAATGTTTATGATTGTTTATTTTAAGAGTGTATATTTTAAATAAAAGAATATTTTAATTTATATGTTTAAATTGTAAATTTACTTTTTATTTTTTGAAGAAATTGATTTTTGAATATATTTTTCCTTCAAAATATGAATTTTAACTAACAAATAATTTTTAATTATATAAGTTTTTACCAATTCGCTTTCATTATTAAAATTTCAGTTATATAAACATTGATATATAAGCCTAAACTCTGGATTAGATATAACATGTTTTTGCAAGTAATGTAAATATTTGGTTAAAATAAATTGAATTGAAATTTTACTTATTTAAATTTTAGTTTTTACTGCCAAGTATTCTTGTATTTTAATTCTTTCATATACATCATATAAAATAGAATAAATTATTTAAATGTTCCTTCGTACTGTAAGTATTTTAATGATTTGTTTCCATTTTTCAGTTCAGTTCAGTTTTATTAAAAACAAAAAAATTTTTGACAAACAACAAGCCCACATTTTTCAAAAATCCCCTTCATTTTTCTTTATTCTGAAAAACTGCTTTAGTTGCAACTATGATTTTCCTATGTTTGGATTTTTTCTATATTGTATTTCGTCTAACTTCATGCTCAAGCACATTTATACATTTTTCAACTTTGGACCATTTTAATGGTGCCTACTTAATAATATTTAAACAAAATATTTTTAATAATATGTCGAATAAGAGAATACTATCATATCCAAATTTTTGTTTTTAATCTGATCATATCCAAATTTTCTTTTAAAGGTGTCTTATTTTATAATTTGTAGATGGCTTGATATATGCTATTAAGATGTAAGATCCATTTTATAATAAATTCCATCCTAAATTTTTGATTTAAAGAAATTTTTTTTTTTGATTTTTTTTGATCCAACACAATCCAAAAGAAATTAGTGCTTCTAATTAGTACTTCTGGGTAACTTTCGATGTTTTCCATTAATCTTCATATAACAAAACAAAAAAAATAAAGTTCGGTACGAAATTAAAAAAAAAATTTTGTTTATTTCCAAAACAGCATTTACATAATTCCAAAAAATAAATTCCAAAACAAATAATCCTAAATTCAAAATTTAATGGCATAGACTTTAAATAATGACAAACACCTTAAATAAAAATTTCTGCTTTAAAAATTATTGAAACCCTGATTTTGTAATGAACTATAAAATCCCTCTAAATTTAGAATCTCACATATACATATGATATACAAATATTTAAATAAAAAGCGTATAACTTTGATTTTGAATATAATTTTATAATTCTTTCTAATTCAGAATCTGGGGTACACTATATATATATATATATATATATATATATATATATATATATATATATATATATATATATATATATATATATAAATATTCTGAAAAAGGCGAACATCACATAAATGTGGACAGGAAATTACACAGCCTTTCCTGTTCAGGCTTGGCTGTAAATCCACTTGTTTTGTGTGGATATTTTTATTATGAAATTATGGCACCAACCCAAAAAAATAACGATTAAAGAGTTTTTTTTTTATTCGTTTTAAATCTTCCCATTTATCTCATTTTAAACTTTTTTTCAAAATTTCTATTAAATTCAAAGGAGCCTTCAAAAGAGAGTTTTCTCGAGAGTTATGAAAAAATATATCTTTAATTATTGCTAGAAAAAAAAAAAATTTCTAATTTTCCGTTCAACTTTAAGTAAATTTTATAAACTTAACAAAACTTTTTTTTACACAGTTTATGAATTAACTGTGGTTAAAAATATTTTATAAATTCTAAAACTTTTAATTTAAAAATTGTTGAAAATCATTTTTTGTTTTACTGAAGTTATACGTCAATCTTTACTTTATATTCGTCCAACCATAGTAAAATTTTTCAAATCCAAAAAAAAAAAGAGGCAAATAAATCCAACATTTTTCTCGGTCTTTAGTAGAAAAAAAAAATTATATAATTTTTTCAATTCATTGATTTACCTTTCCGATTTACATTAAGGAAAAAGGATCATTGTGAAATTTACCTCAAAATAATGTTTCTTTTTACTTATTTTTTTTTTTTTTTGTTTATAATAAATTGATTACAAATGTCAACGAAAACAAAAAAAAAAAAAAATATTGAAAAAGTCTGCAATATTAAATGATAAAAATCATTCATTTTTTAAACTTTCTATAAGCATTTAACCTTTCTAAGAATTTAAAATGGATAAAACCTACGTACATGAGTGCTTTTATTCCCTCAATAAAAAAGAAAAATCACAAATAAAAATTAAATTATTTTCTCTTTAAATAAAAACTGTTTTTTTTTTCAATTAAATTGATCATCTAAGTAAAAGAAAAGGTGCAGTAAGGTGAGTAAAGGTATTTGTGTCAGATTTATTAAAAAAAAAATTTTTTCTTTCATATTTCATGTGTCATTTATCATTAGTTACATTTTCTAAAATTTATGTTTTAAAGATTGAATAATTGGTTTCTTGTTTTTTGTTGGCAAATAAAATCTTATGAAACAGTCAAAATGTTCTTTTAAACATTTTCATTTTTAAATTGAAATTTTTTTGTCTGTACACTACACCTGCTTATATTTATGTTTTTGAATTCATTTTTAAATAATTGTGTAATTCCGGATGATTAATTTCTTATCATACTTTTTTCGGGTCTTTTTACCGATCGCTTAATTTACCGAATTAAGTGTTTTTAAATTGGTCTCTATCTATCTGTCTCTCTGAGTGTCTATCTGTATGTACTTATCTGTATGTGCTTATCTGTATATATATCTGTGTGTGTCTGTCAGCACGTGTAATGCTCGAATGACTGAACGAAATTCGATAAAATTTCATATTTGAAAGTGAATATGTCGAATTGAAAATCTTTCGACAGAAATCCGTCAGTCCCAAGCCACTTTATTAGGACGATTTTTAGATTTTTTAGAAATATTTTGAAACAAAAATACTATTAAAAAAGTTAAGGGAAAGTTGTTACACAAGAGCAACAACTTTTTCATAGAATACTTTTTGATCGTTCTCATTTTCACACGATTTATTTGTCATTTTCTATGTACGAAATTTATTTTGTGTGAAAACTTGTTTGTACATATAATATAGCCTATAGATAAAATGCACAAATATACAGATAATATGGCTAAGCCATATACGCATGTTTCATAGCATATATAAAGATATTTATATAATATAGCTTTTATATAAAGTAAATAACCATATTAAAAAACAAATATGAAGTTACATATAGTTCCTGCGATCGGTGATGTGGTGAACACAGCAGATTGTTTTATTCATATTTTTCAACAATGAAACTATTAAATACATTTAATAAAGAACTGCAGCAAATTTTTTTGTTTTGAAGAAATGTGTGATTAATTTTCCGAAGTTTACAGATTTTTTAAAACTCTTTATGCCATTCCTTTATTTAAAATACATCAACAATTTGCATGTTTATAACTTGGACTGTCAAAGGTTTTAAAAACTTTACCATATGACATGCAATTATTTACGAATAACTGCACCGGTTTTAAGAAATGTGCGCGAAAAAACATCTGTGCTTGTGGCTTGCGTTTTTTATACAAGGTTTTCTATGCTTATTTATCATGTTAATTTGCATTTCCATTTTTCTAAATATCGCTTTCTTTTAATATTTTTGCGATTTTTTAGATTAAAATGCTCAATTTCACTATTTTCTTAATTTTCATTTTCTTTTTAATTTCAGTGTTTTCCAATTATTCCTTTGTATGCTTTTAGTTATAATTTTCGCAGCTCATTAATTATTTTACTTGTTCGATAATTGTCCTGCGGTAAAACTTTTCTATAATGCAATTGTATCAATCAATATTTTCAATATATTTGGCTCCATTTAAAACTGTCAATAGTCTATACCTTTTGAACATCCTTTAATTTTTTTTCATTAAAAAGGATTAGATTAGATTAGATTAGATTCAAAACGGATTACAATAACGATTGAAAGGCATTCTCGAACAGAGATTTTTTTGATGAATTTTAGTTAATTTCTGGATTGAGTTCTAAAATTGAATTTTTTGTACTTAGATAATTTTTTAATTTGAATCGAAATTTACAAAAGCCATAAAATAAAAAAATTAAAACATAATCACAACCTTTTTGATATTTCTACTTTTTTCCTCATTCGTTAAATCAAGCCTTAAAATAAAAATTAATTCTAACAATTACTTTTTTGTTATATATATAGTTACATAAATACACAAAAAAAACAACAACAAAAAGTGTCATGTATCTTGAAAAGTTTCAATATGCTTAGGTGCTTAAAGTAATTGATTTTTGACACAAGGTTATGTGTACCTACGTTCTTTGTAAAAATATTTCCACGTAAGGATGTATATGCACATATTTTTTAATGGCTGTTTTAAGTGTCATCAGAAAATTTGAAATTTTTTTCTATAATGATGAAAAGTAGATTCTATTTTTGGATCGGTTTTTTATTTCTTTGTTAAAAAAAAAACGGAGGTATACTGAATATGATTGGAATTTTATATAATTTAGTCTAGACCTAAAAAAATGTATTTGCATATTTCAAAAATAGAGAGTGCTATGAATGCTCGTGTCTCAAATTCTCGTTTTATCAAAATCTTGTTTCTTAAAATTCCGTATGAATGCTGTCAACTTTCAAATCTGATATAATCGTATATGAAAGCATCTGTATTCAACCTGAAATATCTAAAATATGTATTTAACAAAATAATTTGGAGGAATTTTATAGTTGGTTTCAATATCAGGAGAATATCCTTTTTGCATATTATGCATATATATTATGTATATATGGTATGTATATACATGGTATTTTAAATTAGAAGAGATTTTATAGTTATTAGGTAGGTTAAAAAATCTGGATATCAACCAATAATTTTGTTGGTTAATTATTTTTTCGTTTCTTTTGAATTAATTCTTCCGGTTTATTAATATCTCGATATTGTACATCCGATTTATTCCACAAGACTCTTAAAATCTCATTTTGTTATTTTATTATTTCGGACGACCTAATGAAAGATGACCATATTTTGGTCAAACGATATTTTAATTAAAACAAGATTTGAAGAAATGAAATTTTGAAATAATTCGTAGTCAATCCTCAAAAATTTATTAAAAGAGGACAATTATATAAATGTTTAAATCATTTTTGAAACCCTTACATCTATCTCTTACAAAATGTCGGTATCATTTTTGTTTCCAAATTTTCCCACTTCTAGGTTTATTTCCAAATTTTTAAAGTTACAGTTCTTATATAATTTAAAATTCAAATAAAAAATTTTCATTTGTCAACCCTTTTGTTTTAGAAAGACAAAAGTAGAAATTTAAGAATTAGATATCCAAATTTTCCAGAAATATAATGTTATTTAAAAGTAAAGCACGTTTTATATTTTAAAATCACCTATCAAAAAATTAAGTATTCATTTAAATATCCATTTGATATGTTAAATATTTATATTAACTATGTACCATGCATGACTTATTAGAGAAATTTTCATGGAAAATTTTCTAAATCTGTTCTAAATTTCAACCTGAATGGTAACAAACAAAAAAAAACATATATTTGTTTTTTATCATGTATTATGTACATAATACCACATATACATAGGATATTATTTATAAAGATATTATTATGTTTCATTTTTCCTTTTCTGCTTACTTTAAAAGTTTAATGATTTGAATTAATTTTCCTTTTTTGTACTGTAAATGGTGTACAAAGGTAATAATAGAAGATATAATAAAAAAAAAGGTCAGTAATATTTAAAGTTTAACTATTTGTAAATTTAATATTATATAGTGTTAAAGGATTTACATGCTCTTATGATTAAGATTCATGATTTTATGAAAACAAAAGCTTTATTTATTGAAGATAAAAGAAAATACAATCCTGACAAAATGAAGTCTCTTGACCTTGTATTCAGTATTTTCTTATTATAAAAATTAAATTAATAGAATTTTTTTTAAATTTATTCGTTGGGTACGAATTATTTGAAAATTTCATTTTACCAACCAATGTAAACCAACGGTTTTTAAAAGCGCGCATTTCCAAAAGACAATACTGTTTAGAATTGTGACTTTCACAAAAATTTAAAAATTTCATGTAATAACAAAAAACGTGAAAATAGGACTTTTCTGGAATTTTGAAGGGCTGTAAGTCCGGAACCCTATATAACTAATAAAAACCGTTAATACACGTAAAAATATATTACCGGAGCTTTAATTTTTATGCTTTACCGAACAAAAATTTGTACAGGTGCCTAAAAATAGCACATTTTCAATTTTTGAGCCCTAATAGCTCTTAAATAGGGGCTGGTACAAAATGAATTTATAGTGAAATTTATACTAATTCTAAAAGTTCTTTCTTGTCTCTAAATTTCAGGTTTCTATCTCTAAATCTCAGGTTTCTATCTAATTTTCAGGTTTCTAAAGCGTGCCGGAGTTATGAAAAAAGAAATATCATGCAAAATTTGGTTTCACATAACGGTAAAATTACATAATATTGTATAATTTTGATATTCTTTTATAAAGGTAAGAAAATTTTCGGTCTTCTGGTGCTTTTAGATTATGAAACTACTACTCAGAGCCTGAGATATATACATCTGAAATTAGGGTTTTTTTTTGCAATTTTTAGGCGCTGTAACTTTGGAACCCTATACAATTAAAATAAACCATTAATAAACATAAAAATATATTACTGGATCTTTAATTTTTGTATCTTGCCGAAGAAAAATATGTACAGGTGCCTAAGTTACAGGTGTTTAAATATAGCAAATTTTCAATTTTTGAGGCCTAATAGCTGATAGACTGGGGATGGTACAACAAAAATTTCTCACCAAACTTATACTAATTCTAAAAGTTCTTTCTTGCCTCAAAATTTCAATTAAAAAAAGCGTGCCAGAGTTATGAAGGTAGAAAAATCATGCAAAATTTGGTTTTTACATAACGGTAAATTTAAATACTAAATTTAAAAAGTATATATAATTTTGATATTGATTTATAAAGGTAAAAACGATTCCGGTCGAATGGCGTTTTCAGATTGAAAAAATGTTAAGCGGAACATGAAATATACGCGTTTAAAATAGGCCTTTTTCAAAGTTTGACTGTAGTTCCCTGATGGATGGGGCTACATGAAAAAGTTGTTCCACAAAATTAATTTTTTTATGAGACCTACCCATGGTTAAAATTTTTTTTCTGTATTTTTACGGTGTAGAAGTTTTGTAAACAGACGGACAGAGTGAAACTAATAGGAAATTTTTTTTGGAAATGTGCTAAAAAGGTATATGTAATTAATAAATTGAGAATATGCTGTTACTTATTAACCAGTATGTTAAAACAAAAGAATTTGTTTAAAAGCGGATGTAGGATATATTATCTTACATGCATAAATACCATTTTTAATATCACTTAAATCGCTAAGCCTTGAATTTTTGAAGAATTTTGTGAAGACTTAGCATAATTTAAATTTAGCTTAAACTTAATATATCTTGTAGAGATAAACACCTGTTTTAAAAATATTAAAGTCTCGAAGTCAGCCAGAACCCTAGTAGAACCAAAAAAAAAATACAAATTTTGCTTAAAGTTTTTGCTAATCAATCAAAAATCTGAAAGCGCAAACGACAGCATAAATTTTTAGCTTAATAAATCAATATCAAAATTATACAATTTTTTTGTAATGTAGTATTTAAATTTACCGTTTTGTGAAAAATTTTGCAATATTTAGTTTCCTTCATAACCGCAATACGCAAGTTGGAACCTTCAAATCTTGAGAGAATCTGAGAGAGAGAAAGAGATTGATAATTTTAATAGATCATTCAGAATTATCTTAAGTTACATTAGGCAAATTTTTTATATCCCCCTTTTTTTTAAGAACTATTATAGGTTAAACATTTAAAATTAGTTATTTTTAGACACCTGTAACTTTGGAACCTTTACAAATTTTCTATGTTTTAAAGTAAAATATAAAAATTAAAGCTTTAACATTATAATTTTACATCTAGGTTTTACAAGACTAACCGGATTCCTGATAGCTTCATACACCCAATTTATAATCGTATTGGTTTCTATATAACAAAATGAATAATCAACATCTGTTATTTAAAATTTAGAGCTTTAATAAATAGGTAAATAGGTATATACATAAATAGGATACTAATCCGTAACAACATATTATTGTCATTTGGATAATCTTTTTATTTTATTTTATCCTTGTAAATTCTTTTACTTCTTTGACATTTTTTTTATTTGTATTTTCTTTTATCTGAAATTTTGTTTTCTCCTTTTTCAGAACAACAGGATTCTAATTTTAAAATTTTTCTTTTTCTATTAAAGGAACTGTTTGAGTAAGTTTTTCTCAATTTTTTGTTTTTTTTTTTTGATATTATGAGTTTTTTTTTTTTTTAAATGAAATAAAGTATGCAGAAATAAAAAACATAAATTGTGAAAAGTATGTATATAGTAGTAGTATAATAGTATATAAAAATTCATTTTATTTTTACCTTTGTTAATCAAAGTAAATATTAGAAAAACGTTTTTATATAATAATATATACATTTTATATAATTTTTTTTTTTATTTTTTTTTTTTTTTACATTTCACATCAATTGATTTGTTTAACTTTAACTTTCTTTTTGATAAAATAATTATTTTTGGTATAGAAAATTTTCATAGCCATTTTCATCTTATTTTTGAATATTATTTACTTTATAAAATTAAGCATGTGAAATCCATAGCAAAATCAGAAAAAAATTTTTTTTGTTGTCATAGTAAAAATATTATGCATATTTTATGAAAAATTTAAGATATTCATGAAAATTTTTGACCTTTACTACCAACTATAAAGTCCTTGTTTAATTTTGGTTTAACATAAAAAACATATAACATTTAACATATAAAAAAAAAATTTCTAGAGCTAAAAATTATTTTAATATTATTTAAATTAAATTAAATTAAATTATCATACTTTAAAAAATATCTTGGATATATTTTAGTCAAATTGAAATTTCTTCAAAACATGATTTATGATTTACGAAATACGGAAATAATAAAAATACGGAAATTTTAAAGAAAAATTCTAATTTTATTGGCAATTTAAAGGAAAAATAAAATAAAATAGGAAAAGTAAAAACAAAATGAAATTTTTTTTTATTTAAAAACTCATTAACGCTTCAATTTGTTTTCTTTTGCGTTTGAATATGTCTTTGTGTCAAAAATAATGACATTTAAAAAAAAAAAGAAAAAAAAAAAAAGTTATAAATTGTAAAAATTTTCCATTTTTTTTTTTTGTTATTTAAATAATTCAACTCATTATAATTTAAAAAATATCGGATTCATTTAATTGACAGCATTCAGAAAATTGAAGAATTAATAAAATATGAATAAAAAAAAAATCACCATTAAATATGACATCTTTAGATTATGAATAAAGGAAAAAGAAAAAAAAAACTTTTTTAATTAATAAAACAAAAAAAAGTATATGTTATTTTAAAATATTCAAATTACTTTTTTTTATAATTTCAAGTAACTTAATAATAAGAATTTTAGTTTAATTTTTAAAGATTTATTAATTTTTAATTTTTATGCAACTTAAAATTGGCGCTAGAATCTGTCTATTTAAAGTTTTATTACTAATATTTTATTTTTGTTTTCAACAAAAAGGAAATAAATTCTAAATTCGAAAGTTAGATTTTCTTAAATTTAATTTTGACACAGATGTGTGTATGTTTGTGGGTTCTATATTTCCAGTAAAATAAAGTTTGCTAATGTTCGAATTGTGATAAGACCGACGACTCTATTATAGGGAAGCATTTATTAATCAAATGTTTTCTATTGAACTAATCAAATGTTATCCATATTGAAGTAAAGTGTTGATTGTCGATAAAAAGATAAGAGCATCGATATTGCTTTATTATATTTTCTTCGCTCTTAGCGACTATAAAAATGTAGAAGTACATGGATATTGAAATTTACTAATAGTTTTTTCTAGCTATTTTACAATGTTTATGAGACTAGAGAGCAAGTAATCACCATAATAGGTTCAGAGAGTAATGGAATGAAGTGACTATTCAATTAAATTAAATGCAACATAATATGTATTGTAAGTAGTACTATTTATTAGACATTATCTCAAATTTTTATAATGGTGATCCAAATTTAACAAACGTAATTTTGGTATGGATATACCGGCATTTCTCACTTTTTTGATTATTTCTCAATGTAATATTCTGTAAAACTTAAGATTTTCTGGTTTTCGATATTCCTAATTTTTTATGATGAATTTATAAAAAATTAAGTTTTATACTAAAAGTACGACTATTCTCTATCTATAACGTTTATAAAAGTTGTAATTTAAACACTACATAAAAATATAGACAAAATCTATCACTTTATCACTGGTTTAATCGTTCACCTTATATCGTATATTTCTGTTCCAATATATAAACACATCCTTTATACACTTACTGTGATCAAGTACAGTTTGCATATATTTTTGTTCATGTAATATACAATATTTTCTGACTAACAGCGTAACGATTAAGTCGCCAGCCTGCCAATCGAAAAGTGTTATGTTCAAACTCCGGCCAGGTTTTATACAATATCAATAATTTATATAGTTATAGTTTATATCGTAATAATTTAATATCGTATATTAAAATAAATAAGAAATAAATAATTCCTGTATAAGACAATAGATGGAACACAGAGATGTAATACATATTTATGTTTCATAATCTTCTATATAATATATAGTTGCAGCTGAGTAATTAATGACTTTGTGAAAATAATGATTAAAAAGAAACTGAAGCTTAATAACCGATTTAATTGGGACTCTATACTTTTTTTAGGGGTGGAAAGGGAAAAAAAATATGGTTTGAAATAAATTAAAAATGATTTGCTTCTTTCTTTATTGAAATTGAGTTTCGATACTGTTAACTGATATGAAAAACTCTAAAAACTCTGCTATCAAAAATAAAATTGTGTTTGACTAAACCAGTTCGAAAACAGAAAATCTTGAAATTTTTCAATAATTTAGCCAGAAGCGTAAAAACATGTAATATATATTTTGAAAATTTTTTAATATTGCCTAGTGGATAAGAGCGTATAAAATACGCTGTAAAAACCGAGGGAGTGTGGGTTGGAATCCTACACACGTCGTAAGAGTTATTCCCCCTTACGACATTTACAGCCACGCCTGTGAAAGAAAGGATGTGTAATTTCCTGTTCACATTTATGTGGCAGTGAAATGCACTAAAAAAAAAAAAATTTTTTTTTAAATATTAAATTTAGTGAACATTAATATTATTATTTACTATATAACATATTATATAATATATAATATAACATATGACAATTTATGTCCACTAAATTAGAAAACTCATTATTTTCTCTCTATAAAATTTTGTTTATAAATAAATTTCATCCAAATTTAATTGCCATTTTTGAAAAATTGAACCTCAATTATTGTGGGTTTCCTTGATTCATTGCAAGCTTTTAAAAAAAATTTTTTTTACATAAAATAAATTGAATAAATAACCAACTATTGGTTGTCAAAACTTTTTTTTTAAATTTACCAAAACAATAATAAAATCAACTAAATGAACAAAAGTTGAACAAAACTTTTTAAAACACAAAAACAAAACAACAACGCAAAAAAAAAAAAAGAAATAAATAAAAAATAAACCACAACCATTTTTCATATTTTCAACAGAAATTAATGTGTTTAACCCTTTTTTAAAATATGGGTTAACTTATGTAAAACAAAATAAAAAAAAAAAAGCTAAAAATTTATTTCACTAACAGTTATACAGTTTTGTCCTTTAATGCCTTTTAAGTTTAATTGTGAAAAATTTTTGGCACCGGATATGCATTATTCTATAATATAGTATTGAAAAGTTAGTTTGGAAAAACAATATGATATCATATAGTGACTTGTTTTTTTAATTGGTTAAATTTGATATTTTGTTTCAAAAAGTTTTATTTTTTCAAAACTTTATATCTAAAAAAAACAATTTGAAATGTTCAATAGTTTTAAAATGACTGATGTGATGTTAAATTTTTAAAATATGTGCTTTATCACTGTATCAATATAAAATATATTTTATTACAAATTTGAAATTATATTATTTGGGTAATCTATTTAATTCTTAAAGGAGTGTTTGCTAATATAAAGTGTTTTTTTAACCCTTATTTTTGATTGTGCCAAGTAATTAAAGAATAGATCTTGAAGTTTTTTTTAACTTCGGGTATTTCAAATATCTGCAGATATTAAAGTGTATGCTTTTGTTAAAGAGTATCTCTGCTTCGGTATTAGGTTTTTTCAGAACTTAAGAATAGTTTTGTTTTTTTTGGATTAATACAAGTTTCACATGATAGTTTTACAGTTACTATATAATTCTGCAATATGAATTTTTTCAATTGGTACCGAGCTTATTCGTAAATACTTTTTATTGTCTATTTAAACCTTAAAGTGTTTAAGGTTTAAATAGACAATTTGCTTTAAAGCTTAACTTTAGATTTTATCAATCCCACACTTTGATAACAGTCTAGATAACTCTGAAATCAAGTAATAAAAATATAGTTCTTGAAGTTTTTTATGAACTTCTGCTATTTGAAATGTTTGCAGATATTTAAGTTTTGGAAATTTATTATTCTTGTATATTTTTATTAGAATGTGCCTCTCTTTTTAGGTATTAGGTTCTTCCAAAATTGCTTTTTTCTGAGTTTCACATGATTATTTTACAGAACTTATTACAGAACTCTGCACTATGGAGCTTTGTAGTTGCTAGACAGCTTTTCGTATTTTTCACCGCCTATTTAATGGAGAACTAGTTATGAAATAAAGACAAGGCACTAGAAAATGCGGTCGACCGAATAACATATCGTGGACATAAGCTTTTGATTAACAATAGGTTTAGAATCTATCAAGTGGGATCCCTACATTTTGATAAGAAGTTGGATGTTTCCGGAAAAATCATTTGCAAACTCTCTATCGAGATGACTTTGTGCGTGTTGAGCTTTTTAAGTTTCATTAAAAAAAATTGTTCCTGAATAAAGTTAAATTAAAATTTTTTTCATTACATTCTGGAATTCAAACATAGAATTTGAACCTTAAGAAAACGTTTAAAGAATTTATTTTGTTTTCATTTACACACGTAAAAAGTAACTAAATTGTAAGTTAGCAAACCATATTTTGACTCGAACTGTTATTTTATTAAAAAAAAATTGTTAAATATCCTCTGATTTGAATCGTTTTAGAAATTTGTTTAATATGTATTGTCAGAATGAATCGTACAGCTAATACTTTCTGACCCCCATTGGTAATTTCATGTCTAGATTTTTATGATTCTTCATTTATTTTTACTAAGAAATCTTATTTGAAAGCGCTGTCTAAATATGAGTTAAAAAAAAAATTGAGTACCATTATCATGTGTAACTAGTAATGAATTAAGTTATATGGGTTTCATTTAATTGTTAACAAAGGAGGTTTTTTTTTTTAAATCAAATTTTATTAAATTAAAAATTTCTCAATTGGGAATTTATTTACTAAAAAAAATATACATATATGTGGAACCATTTAGTTAATATGTCACATAACAATAAATTAATTAATTTATAATTTTCAAGCAATTACATTCAGGCTTTATAAATTTCAAGGGAATATTTAGCAAAAATAAAAAAAATTTTATCGTTAACTTAAAAAAAATGGTGATTTAATTTTCCTTTCATTTTTATTCATTTTAGTTAAAGTAAAAAAGAAAAAAAAAAACAAAATAAATCCATTTGAATAATTAAATTTTGAAAAAGTGTCAACAAACAATTAAAAATTTTATAATTTTAAATATTTTATGGATTATTTTAAAAAGTGAGTCATGATTGGGCAATTTTATATTATTATTCCAAAATAAAATTCTTAAGTTATATTTAATATTAATTTTAATATTCTTACATCTATTCCCTGAGATCCATTGTCTGTCATAGCGGCCTATTAATCCAATCAATGTCCCTAAAGAATCTAAAGGTGGTCTCCTGATCAAGCGGCCTCCCTACGGAGAGGTCTTCTCAGTAACCTTCTCCCAAGGTTCCGTTGCTTTGGGATTCTGGTGCCATTCACGGGGAAAGTTCGTGTAATACCGTCTCTCTGCTTTGTCTACAACCTCTACACATTATGTAGAGGTCAGCTCTATTCTTTCAACGTGTGCCCTTAACATCAGATGCTGATTGCTGATGCTGATTCTGGTATAGAATCAAGGTGTGTCCTGTTCAGTTTCAGAATTTTCTTCGTCTTGCTCCAGAATGTTCTTCGTATATGTAACAAACCTGAACTTTGCTATCAACTCTCTTTTGCCTGGATTTGCCCCATGTAAATGCCTGAATAAAGATTTGTAATTTAAGATTCGGTAATTGAACCTGAAATAAATTTATACACAAAAAAAAAAACCAAAACAGAAAAAACTCAAATTAAATTTAATATAGCCCTTTCCTATTTAAAACGCACATTAAAAATTCTTTTGTAAAAATAAATTCATGTTATTTTATGCTAAATAATAATTTATCTTTAGAAAATATTGTAATTTTTTGTATTGAGTTGAATATTGGCAAAAACATTGCAACATTTTTGGTTTTATGCCGGTTTTAAGAAAAATACAAACAAAATTTAATAAATGTCATAAAGGCTCGTAAATTTTAAAAACATGGCAAAAGTCATTACGAAAGGAAAATTGCATGCTTAAAACATGACAATTGAAAAACATTGTATGATCCTTGAAATCTATTTTTAACAGTTTTTAAAATTAAAATGCATCTAATAGATACTTATATATAGAAAACTTATAAAATATAATTTATTTATTCCTACCAGTATTTATGTTGCTTACAAAATATTTAATATGTACTTGAGATCGGAAATTTTTAATTTAGATATCCGAATATTCAAAAACACATATCCAAACATTCATTAAACTGGTATCCTTGTTTATGTTTTCAACATTATCTTGTGTTGTTGATTTAAGTTTATTATTGTCTTAAAATAACATATAAACTTTTGAAAATAAAAACGAGAAAGAATACAGTTGCCTTTGTCAACTCTTAGATACCCATACGAACCGTTAGTATGTTCACAGCCTGTCACTCTTACAATATTATTTTTTTAATATTTTAGTATTTTAAAATAATTTCGGAGAATTTTATAATTTCTAGAACTATGGGTTATACATATATTCAAACTATATGTTTATATGTACATTCTTCAAAAGCAAATTCTAACCTTCCACATAACGATTATCAATCCAAAACTTTTTCAAATATTCTATAGTACCATTTAATACTAAGCGGTAAATGTATATTAAATTTACTTAGTACAAAATAGTAAATATAATTTTAAATATCAATACGCACATAGTGTATTTATATTGTTATAAGTATATCGCCATACATTGCAATAATTCTTTAAAAATATTTCCATTCATAGAATAATTTCTTATAAGTACAATAATATATATATATATGTATGTAAATACGGTGCTATATAATATACATATATACTCTTATCATTCATTCATCATTGACATATACGATATGTAAATAAACATGATATTATATAAGTATGTATGTTATATTGATCATATAAATAAAAATTCTTCAAGCAACCGGTTATGTTGTTTATTTATTTAAAATTTTAACAAAATGCAAAAAATTCGTTAAAGAAATTTGTTAGAAAATTTGAAAAAATCAAGTAACACTTTCGTCAATTATAAAGTAACCCTATATTATTAAAAAAAGTTGTTAACAGAAATAAGAGTATAATGTTGAAGCTTTAATTTTTGTGTATTACTTCAAAAAAATTTTAACAGGTGTTCAAGTTACAGGTGTTTAAAAATAGGAAATTTTCAGTTTTTGACCCTTTACAGCTCCTAAACGGGGGGTGATACAACAAAAATTTCTTCAAAATATTCAAAGTTTTCGTCAGAACTCAACCAAAAAAAAATAGGGAACCTACAAATTGCTCCCAGAATATTTTCTGTAAATTTCAAGATTCTAGCTGTCTTAGTTTTTGAGCTAGCGTGCTGACGGACGGACGGATGGACGGACGGACATGGCTCAATCGACTTAGAATTTTTTTCTGATCCAATCCATACCTTTGAAGGTATATCTAGCTCGCTTATTTCGAGGTGTTACAAACGGAGGAGTAATTTTATTATACCCGATATTTATCGTACGGGTATAAATACATAAAAGCTAAAGAGATATAAGTAGGTACATATTTTAAATTTTGAAATGTATTCATTTAAAACCCTTAATTTAAGTACCACCTTGTAACACTTTGTGAATTAAAGTAAATAAAATATTGTAAGCATTTTGCCTTTAAACGAAATACATTTATTAACAATAGTTAATTAAAGCCATATCATAAAAAAAAATATTTTTATTTTTTTTTTGTTTTTTTCTTATTTCAGGATTTTTATATCCTTGAATAAGTGCACACAGTGGTTATATTAGGAATATCGCTTTTTTTTTAACTCTTTTTTTTAGCACCCATTTTAATTTTTTTATTCATTAATCTGCACAAAAAAAAACAAAAAATAAAAAAAAACAAATAATTTAAATATTCAAACCACGGATTTTCATAATATTCCTTTCTATTTTTTTTTCTTTTAAAGAGAGTCGTTTTTATTTTAAAAATTTTTATACAATAAAAATAAATTGTTATGACATGTTATAGAAAAAACAAAACCCAGCAGTTAGGCTTACATCCATTTTATTTTATTGTTATGGAACTCACTTGTAAAAATTATGAATCAAGGTTATATTAAATTCTGATGGTTAATGGTTGAAAAAAGGGGCTAACAAAGTTATGTTGGTTTCCTTTTTTCTTATAGGTACTTTATAAAAAAAATCTTCGTAATTAATTTCATTTTGAGAGATTTAATTTTAAAAATAATAATTGAATAACTGCTGGTACATTTTCATATCAATAGGTTTAAAATTAAAAAAACAAGGTAGAATGTAAACCAACGGTTTTTAAAAGCGCACATTACCAAAACTCAATACAAACTGTTTAGAAGTGTGACTTACACAAAAATTTGAAAATTTCATGTAATAAGGAAAAATGTGAAAATAGGACATTTTTGAAATTATGAGGGCCCGTAATTCCGGAATCCTATATAACTAAGAAAAGCCGTTAACACACGTAAAAATATTGATATTTGATACAATATTGAACCTTTAATTTGCATGTCTTGCCGAAGAAAAATTTGTACAGGTGGTGCTACCAAAAAATTTTCTGAGGAAACTTATACTAATTCTAAAAGTTCTTTCTTGTCTCAAAATTTGAGGTTCTTATCTAAAGGCGTGCCGAAGTTATGAAAAAAGAAATTTCATGCAAAATGTGGTTTTCACATAACGGTAAATTTAAATAGTAAATTACAAAATATTACATAATTTTGATATTGTTTTATATAGATAATAAAATTTTTAGAGTGCAAAACTATTACGCAGAGCCTGAGATATATACATCTGAAAATGGGGCTTTTTCGCAATTTTGAAGAGCTGCAACTTTGGAACCCTTTACAACTAAAATAAACCTTTGAAACACATAAAAGTATATTACTGTAGCTTTAATTTTTATATCTTGTAGAAGTGAAATGTGTACAGGTTCCTAAGTTACAGGTGTTTAAAAATAGCAAATTTTAAATTTTTAAGCCCTAGTAGCTCATAAACAGGGGGTGGTCCAAAAAAATTTCTGAGCAAACTTATACTAATTCTAAAAGTTCTTTCTTGCCTCAAAATTTCAAGCCTCTATCTAGAAGCGTGCCGGAGTTATGAAAGTAGAAAAATCATGCAAAATTTGGTTTTCACATAACGGTAAATTTAAATACTAAATTTAAAAGAATTATATAATTTTGATATTTATTTACAAAGATAAGAGAAATACCTGTCGAATGTCGTTTTCAGATTGAAAAAATCTTAAGCAGAACGTAAGATATATATATTTAAAAATAGGAAGTTTGAGGGGCTGTAGCTCCGTAATGGGAGGGGCTACATGAAAAAGTTGTTCCACAAAATTACTTTTTTTTATGAGACCTACCCATGGTTAAATTTTTTTTTCTCTATCTTTAACGGTGTAGAAGTTTTGTAAACAGGTGGACGGACGGACGGACAGAGTGAAACTAATAAGCACATTTTTTCAAATTTTTTTTGGAAATGTGCTAAAAAGGACTTTTTAATAAAAGTGAATTTAATAATATTGGACAAAATTTTAATACTACAGGAACACTACTCATAACTATTGAACTTAAAATTAACATTACTCTTAGTGGTTCACAAGTATCCTATGGACTTAAAATTAACATTAGACTTAGTGATTTACTTGTAAACTATGGGTTTAAAACTAATATTAGACTAAGTGTTATGAAAAATTTTTCCAGTTTTAAATTGACTTAAAATTTTTTTTCTAAAGATTTTTGCATATAAAAAATCCTTTTTTTTTTTGCTAAATTAATATTTATTTTAGGTTAGGTTTAGGTTAGGTTCTTTATAGTTAGGCTACCGTGAATTATTTTTAGTAACAGTAAAATTCTTATAATGAAAAAACGAAAAGTATAATAGAATATAATAAATAGACAGGCAAAACTTTATGCAAATATTGAATGAACTTATTTAATTTAATTTATTTGGTTAATATACATATTATATACTTAATATATAATAAAATTAAATAAATGTTTTGCATACACTCATATATTTTCTTTTATGTTTTTATTTACCTTTTTGTTTTATTTTTTTTTAAAATTATTACTACAGAGCTTAAATTGCTATAAACTTATAATCATTAAAAGTATTTATATACTCGTATTTCTTTTGTTTAATTTGTAATAAACATTTTACAGTAAAAATTATACCATAAATATATTTTACTTATATTTTTTTAAATTTTCAAAATAAAAATAAACATATTAAGTATAAAGTTTTATTTACTTTTTTTTTTTTTATCATAAATATTTTAAGCATTTATTGTTATTTGAAATGTAAATTAAATACGAAAAAAATTAGTAATATTTTAAAATTTAAATAATAATAATATGTATTATATAGTTAAGCGTCTATTTGACATTTTGAAGTTATACGCAAAATGTAATTATTTTTTTGTAATTGATTTGAATTGATTAATAGAAATTATTTATATGTCCCAAATTTCATGAAAAATGGGTTATAATCACAAGATTGTATGCCATTTGACTATATTTCATTTGACAGTATTTTATTTCACTGTATGCCATTTGACTGTATTTCATTTGACTATATGTCATTTGACTGTATGTCATTTAACTGTATGTCATTTGACTGTATGTCATTTGACTGTATTCCATTTCACTGTATGTAATTTGACTGTATGTTATTTGACTGTATATCATTTGACTGTATTCCATTTGACTGTATGTCATTTGGCTGTATGTCATTTGACTGTATTTCATTTGACTGTATGTCATTTGACTGTATTCATTAGAGTTTATAATAGGTACTTAAACTTTTCCATAATACCACTAATAGATAATTTCGATTTTTTTTTTAATCGTTCTAATGGCTAACCTGTAATTCTCGACAACTACTCATATATATAATGCAAACATTTTTTCTTAGCTATTATTTAATTACATATATAAAAGTTATAAAAATTTTAACTAATTTAATTTAAAACAAGCCCTATATAAAGAAAAACCATTGCATATCACATTTAATATTTAAAAAAATTTAAATTTAACTTTTTATTACAATTTAAATTTAATTTGGGGCCGCAGTGGCCTAGTGGATAAGAGCGTATAAAATACGCTGAAAACACAGAGGGAGTGAAAACACCGAGGGATTTCCCCTTACAATATTTACAGCCACGCCTGAAAAGGAAAGGCTGTGTAATTTCCTGTTCACATTTATGTGGCAGAGAAATGCACTTAAAAAAATTTTTTTTTTTAAATTAAATTAGATGAAATATTTGAAGAGCATGAGACTTCAAGAGATATTGTACACATTTTCCAATGTTATAAAAGATTAAATTTTCTCTATAATATTATATTGAAAACTGTATAACATCTTAGTATTCAACAAAGTCTTAAAACCTGCATAGTTATTCACAAGGTACTGGATGCAAATATAATACAAATAAAACCACGTAAACAATTAAATAAGAGAATAAAATGATAAAGTTCAAAATTATGAATTGTAGGTGTATTTATTACTGATCCATACAGTGAATTCGAACGACTTGCCCGGAATCAAATGGAAATCTCTCAAAAAAAGAAAAAAAAATGTTTTCTTATCATTGTCCTATTTTAAATTATTTTAGACTACTATGATTGCATTATTATTACAAAGTTCTCGAGTTCTTTATTAATGGAATCAATGGCATTGTTAGGTTAATTGTTAATTTCGTTATGTATGCATTAGAAAATTTAAAAACTTGAAAGAAAAACTTTTATTTAATAGCATTTCCGGACATTCAAATATTAGAAATGATTAAAGTAATAATCACTTAATCACTTTACGAGCATACAATGTTGAGTTTTTGTAAAGATGCTATAGGGTATTTTAGATGCTAAACTTCTGACAGTTTTGCATCGAACGTAAAAATGCATAAGGATTTAATTCAAAGCTTTTTCTTCCATTGATTATGTCCCATGATTCTGAGTGGCTTTCATGTTGAAATTTGTAGCTTCCTATAGCTATTTCAAAAAGTGATTACCAAAGTCGAAGAGTTTTATTTTCGATCAATTCTGACAATGATGGTAACAATCTAAATTTTTAAAATTATTAAAATTGATATTATTTTCAAAACAGAAGTCTAGATCAAGATAAAGAAGATAATATTGTAAAACTAATTCATCTAAATACTCTTTTATATGCGGTTCTCTTTAATATGATTTGATATTAGCATTTAAAAATCTTTCTTGACAGCTGCGACGGGTGAAATAAATATTAAAAACAAATAAGATAACATCTGGGTTGAAAAGTATCTTAAAAAATAAAATATATACTCAAAATTGACAAAAAATTGTTTCTTAGTGCCAGTAAACAAAAAAACAAACATAAACAAACAATGATAATAAATGGTAAAAATATATATACATATATAAAACCCTCTAAATTGCTCTTTCTTATTTAAAATAAAAAGTCAAAATAAAAAGAAATAAATACAATAATATATTATTATATTCGCAATTTAATATGTACTTCAAAGCGGTACTTCAAAGGGGTTTTTAAATTTTAATTTTTAACATGTATATATATATTTTGTTGTTTTTAATAAATCTAAGAAAAAAATCTACAGTTCTTTTTTGACCAATATAGCCCACATATTTAACAACAGGCAAATGACAGATAAAATGTATATAAATCTACAATTTTTAGGGAAAATCTGCAAAAACAAAAATCATTCGTAAATTTTATTAACAGCAATACGATATTTTTTTTTTGTTGGTTTTTTTAAAAAAATTTTTTAAATTTTTAAAATTTTTAAAAAATAAAAATTTTACTTTGTGCTTTAGTGTTTCTGATACACAATATATAAATCTAAGAATAGATTTTAAATTTTTATTATATTTGTTCTTTTTAATTTTGATGATATTTAAAAAATTTTTTTTCATATTTTTATTTTAAGAATTTGTATAATAATGTGTTGTAAACGACACTTTTTATATTGAAGAATAAATGACAACAGAAATAAAAAGAAAATTGTCATACATAACATACATACATACATATATAATATTAATAATTTCGTAAACCAAAATAAGTTTAAATATATTAATATAAAATACTTTGTTATATTTTTAAATATATTTATATTTGTGTATAATTGTAAGATGATTGAATATTTAATTAAAATAAAATTAGGCTACACATGAACTCTATACGTAATTAAAAAATAAAAAATAAATTTATATATCAAAAAAAAAATTTAAAGTTTCTAAAAATGAAAACTTTTTATACCCTACACCTAAAGTATAAGTATAAGTTTTGTAACCACCAAAAGGAAGCGAGTTAGATATGGACATGAACATATATTCTGCATCAGGAATATATATGGGATTTAGCGATGTCCGTCCATCCGTCCGTCAGTACGCACGATAATTCAAAAACTAATGTTGCTATCTTGATGAAATTTATACTGTAGGTTAACAACGACTAAAGTAAGACGGGGATCGAGTACCTCTCATACAACTCCCAAAACCGAATACGCATATCTTCGAAATTAATAAAGATAGAAACTTAAAATTTTGTACGAGGGTGTGTTTTCCTGAATCCCTGATATCCCTAAAATTTGAGATGAATTGGAGTAGTTGTTTGGGTACCTCACACACAACTCCCAAAACCGATATTAAAAGGAGCCAATCTTTAGTATTTTTACTACTTTAATTGCAAATATAACATATACGGCTGTATAAGTACAGGAAAACACAAGAATCGAAAAATATTAAAATTTTTAATTGATAAAATCTTATTTTTCAGAATTTTTCAGGCAAGGCATTTATTTCTCAGAAATGTCGACAGTGACTGGTTCATTCAATAATATATAAATGCCATAGAAAAATTTGTTTTTATCTTCAAATGTTCGCTAAAAATCAAGTAAAAAAAGAAAATATTTTGAAGGATAAAGAAATTGCATCAGAATTATTAAAAAAAAAAAAGAAAAAAAAACCTTAATTATATGGTGAGTAAATAATTTCATTGAATTTCAATTACAAAATACAAAAAAATAAAGAACAAGGTATTTTACATACTAAGGTTTTCAAAGAGCATATGAAGTATTTTAAAATTATGACTATTTTTGCATCAAAATTTGATAATTTTTTTTAGAATTTTTTATATAAGAACAAATTATGAAAAATCAAAGAACTCTTTCTACAGTTTTAAATCCTAGATAATTAAGATGTGAACACAATATTTAATAAAAATGTAAAATTGTAGCTTTAATTTTTATGCTTTACTTACGGCAAATTTTCATTGATATTTTGGACAAGTATTTAAAAATAGCTAATATTCAATTTTTTTACCTCTAACAGCTCTTAAATAGGAAAATATATAAAGTTTATCTAACTATTTATTTAATTTGTAAACATCTGCCAAGGCTCTGACGAAAGGTGTTCAAAATGTGGATCAATTAAAATTTGTTTAAAATTTCATTGCTCTATTTTAAACGGTATTGAAGTTGTCTCAACAGACAGACAGACAGACAGAGTTAAATCTATAAGCATATTTTGTTTTTAATATCTCTTGATAATGCGCTAAAAATAATAGAAAAATTACGTATAATTTCATGTTTCTTTGGCGGTCATTTAATTTTTTTTTTTTCATCTTTTATTTTATTTTTATAAATTAATTATATACATATCCATATACATAATACATTTATGTATAAATATTGTTTTTTGAAAATTGTAAATGTATGTAATAAATAAAAAAAAAAATAAAGAAAATTAATTTTAAATGTACTCCTAGGGTAAAAATTTAATATATCCTATATGAGTAATAAAATCATATTTAGATAAGAAAATTTATTGAAATTACTACTAAAAGATTTTCCACATTTTTTAAGCCTTTCAGAAGTATGTAGATACAAATAAATTTTATAGTAAAAAAAAACATCAGGAAAATTAATGTGAAATAACTTCGTAGGCAATTAAATTAGTCCGCAACGGCAAAAAAAACAAATTTTGCAGAGTTGCAGAAAAGAAAATAAGATCGAAAATTTAAAATTTAAATTTATAAAAATATTTGGATCAAAATAAATTGGGTAAACTGATAATATTATTACATTCTAAACTAAACATATCTGAGAATATAAATAAGAAAACAAATGGGAAGACCATCACATATCTCTTGATGTTTTACTAGTCAATATATATAGATTAAAATATGTAATGAAAATTAGATTTTCTGATACCTATTTAAAATACTGAATATATAGAACCTATAGATGTTTTCTCAAATAACTATTTGGTATATTCTAAAAATGAAATAAAACCATAAAAAGACTAAATTTTGAAAAAATTTTTCCGGAGTTATTCTTTTTTTTTATTTTGGAGATTTTTCTTGCATAGTAATGAATAATTTTCATGAGAATTTTCATTTCGTGGATATTATTGCAACTTTAGAAAAAGATAGTATACCAATAAAATAGCATAGAGAAAGAAAAAATATTCTGTTATTGTGTAAGATTTTGACATTTAAAACTGTAGATAACCTAATTTATTAATGTTTATATTTATATTCAGAAAACATGTTATTTTCGTAGATATTTATGGTAAATTTCATGGATATTTATGGATATTTTTTTAATTTTACCTCTTTTATACACATATTATTTTTGTTTCTCAGCCTATATGCTCTAACTTTTTATGAATGTATCGGTCTAATGAAATTATCTCAAAATGCATACTGTTCTGAGCAGTAATGCATGAGCCTTTTAAAATAATTATCGAGCATGAAGAGGTTACTCGAAAAATAAAATATTCTTAAATTTCATTTCCTCCAGCCAATCTGGCCTTTCATACGAAAGGTCTTGGGTTGAACCCCCGGCTGGGTCATATAAATTAATAAAAAGTAGTACAATATAATTAAATTAAAAATAACTAAATATATGTCCTATAAATTATAATTAATAACATATTGTAATAGCTATATAATAAACCATAATTCTTGTATAAGATAATAGATGGTGTAGAAATAAAAAAAGAAACGTCTTTCTTGTACAATAGCTACAGCCGAGTAATCAATGGCTTAGTGAAATTAATGATTCACGAAACTGAAGCTTAGTCAACTGTATGAATAATAAATGATTTAGTGGATACCCTATACTCCTCTTAGGATTAGCAAGAAAAAAAAAATTTCATTTAACTCATAATCTTTAATATGATTCATATTATGACTTTATTAGCTTTTAAACTCTTTCCCTGCTTTTTTTTTTCTTTTTGTTTTAATTTTAATAATAAAAAAAAATTAAGAAAATTAATTACTAAGTACATATTAATAAATTTTTTTTTTTTTTCCATTTTTTTATTATAATATTTACTATATAAACCATATATTTGGTTTATTACAATCCTTTAAACACTTAAAAATAATGAAAGAAATATAATTTTAAGTAAATGTCAAAAGCATTAAGTTTTTTATTGTTATAAAGTCATTCATTCTTCTTTTAACTTTTAATTTATTATTATTGTATTTTTAATAAAATATAAATTACAAAGTTAAAATATGACTTAACAAGACTACAGGGATAAACAGTTTATAAAAAAAAAAATTTTAAATTGAAAACAAAAAGAAACAACAAAAGCAATTTAGCAATTTAAATAGGTTTATCCTAATATATTATATGACTCTAGTGGAAAATATTATTTTTTCTTTCCAACTCCACAATCTATTGTTATTAATCTTTGAATTTTCTATTTTTCTTTTATAAAAGAAAAAAACAACAAAAGTGGGTACCATAGTAAATTTCATCGAAAAATAAACAGCTCGTTATTTTCAATTAATTTTTAATACTTTTCGACATGAATGTAATTAAATTTTAAAGAACAGTTTTTTTCTTAACTAAAAGAACTTAAAGAAAATTTGCAGTTTTTTTGATTTTCTTGAAAAGTTACAGTTTAAACAAATTAATTTAAATTTAACAGACATTTTTCAAGTCAATTTACGTTAACATAACCTTCTAACAATTCATTTCAAATTAATCTAAAATTGTTTTGTTTTTTTTTAATTTGAAGAGTATTATATGACTTCTACGATACCTTTTGCAAAGCTGTCTAATTCTGCTAAATTTTCATATATTGAGTTTTTTCAGTAAGCACTTAATTACTGTGCTGTCACTATTGTACAAAATTATGAAATACAAATATTATATTTATGTGACATCTTTTATGTGATACAAGAATTATTTATTTTATATATTTTATATTTACAACTTTTGATAACGACTATTTATTTTTTATATTACGAGTATAAGTCGCCTGCTATTGTGATATAAATTACTAGTATTGCTTAGGTTTGAGCCAATTTTTTACGTGGATAGGTGGGAAACATCGAAAGATATTATAGAGGAATGGAGCGAGCACGAGCTCTGTTGATGTACAATTTTAACCCACTAAACGCGATCTTCCTTTTTTGATTAAACAATATAAGTAATATAACTTTGATTACTAATATACTGGTTGATTAAGCGATGTTAAGAACTTTAAACTTTTCGATTGAAAAGTCACCGCCTTAACCACAATTTCGGTGACCGCAAATAATGTCTTCTAAACTGTAAAAATACCTGAAATCATTCCCGCAAAAAACTCTAAAACTTCTGCTAAATATTTTTAACAGAAAAAAATCCTTCATATACCGCTGATCCTGTTGTGAATATCAAAAACGAAATATTTGGAAAACAGAAATAAGAACTATTCGATTTTGTTTTCTTTGTGAAATCGTAAGGTCGAATTTGACAAATTCACGATTTCGCATTTATTTCTACTTCTATATTGCGGACATATCTTTATAAACATAAAAAGCATAAAATATTTAAGAACTAAATTATTAAATGGTGTTCGGAAATCGCGTTAAATAAATTAGTGAACTCTGATTTTGTGACATAATTCAAAAATCACTCCTAATAATTTTTTGTTTCCGATTCGGCCTTATTTATTTTATTTGAAATGATTTGTTGTTTAAATAGGTGTCTACGAAAAATTATTAGGAAGGATTTTTGAATTGTTTACAAAATAAGGGTACAATAATTTATTTTGTGGGATTTTGTTTTTATGGGATTTTGATGATGATGTGAAGCAAGATTTCGAAAAACAGGGATTAAAAATGTCGGTGTTTCATATCAAACATATTATTTTACTTGTATATTTTGATTTTATCATACTTAAATTAAAATTTCAGAACAGAATTTCAGAAATTCTTTTTTTTTATTATAAAAATAAAATTCGATCTTCCTTTTCAATTTCTTCTTTATATTCCTTTCAAAACGATAAAAAGGCCACTTTGGAAAATTTTGTGATTTCGGCTTTATTTCCGCATCGAAAAGTAAAATATTATTTCTAGTCATCATAATGTCTAAATTTTGAGATATTTCTTTATATAACATAAAAAGCATAAAATATTTAGGCATTAATCTAATGAGTCTAAATTAATTAAAATTAATCTAAACTTAGCCGAATATGAAAAATAAATGACTTATGGATGAATGGCCTATGCTCCTTATAGTAGTTGAAAATAAAAGAAAAAATATTATTAAATATTTTAGAAATTTTCGATCTTTATAAATTTTTTAAATTAATAAGTTTAATAATATTAATAAGTTCACAAAACATTTTAAGGTTATTATTTGGTTTTTGTATTAAAAACAATTCAATACTAAATAAATTAAATAATAATAATTTTATTTTATTATAAATATAAGGAAATTTTAGTTTATCTTTTAATTATGATTGATTGATATTAAAACAATTTCATAAACTTTTCTAATTAAATTTTAACATATACTTATGTATAAATATAAGAAAAGAAACTCAGTTTGTATCTTAGACAATATAATAATCTGTAGATACATATCTGTAGGTACTTTATGTTTTATTATAATTATATTAGAAATGTTATAAATTTAGAGAATTTATTTCAAAATAGAAATAGATGTTATATATATATATGTACATTGTACACTTATATTTGTGGTTTATTGAGAATTTTCATTAAGAAAAATTTTCAAACTTATAACTAATAAAATTTGAAAAGTATTAATTACTTTATCTCTATAATTTGTTTTCTACTGGTTTCTTTGTTTGAATTTAATTTAAATTTTGCAATTAGAATTAAAATTAAACAAGGAAGAATGTAAACCATTGGTTTTTAAAAGCGCACATTTACAAAAGACAATACAAACTGTTTAGAATTGTGGCTTGCTCAAAAATTTGAAAATTTAAGAAGTTTTTTAGTAATAAAAAAAAATGTGAAAATAGGACTTTTCTGGGATTTTGAGGGGCTGTAAGTCCGGAACCTTATATAACTAAGAAAAACCGTTAACACGTAAACATATATTACTGGAGTTTTAATTTTTATGTCTTACCGAAGAAAAATTTGTACAGCGTTACAGGTGCCTAAAAATAGAAAATTTTAAATTTTTCAGCCCTAATAGCTCTTAAACAGGGGGTAGCGCAAAAAATTTTTTTTAAGGAACTTATACTAATTCTAAAAGTTCTTTCTTGTCTAAAAATTTCAGGTTTCTATCTAAAGGTGTGCCGGAGTTATGAAAAAAGAAATTTCATGCAAAATGTGGTTTTCACATAACGGTAAATTTAAATAGTAAATTACAAAATATTGCATAATTTTGATATTGCTTTATGGAGATAACGGTCTTCTAGTGTTTTTAGATTGTAAAACTACTACACAGAGCCTGAGATATATACATATGCAAATAGGGCATTTTTGCTGTAACTTTGGAACCGTATACAATTAAAAAAACCTTTAACACACGTAAAAATATATTACTGGAGCTTTAAGTTTTATATCTTGTCGACGTAAAATGTGTACAGGTGCCTAAGTTACAGGTGTTTACAAATAACAAAGTTCAAATTTTCAATTCAACAAATAACAAATTTCAAATAAGGGCTGGTAGCAAAAAATTTTCTAAGGAAACTTATACTAATTCTAAAAGTCTTTTCCTGTCTGTCAAATTTCAAATACCTATTTAAAAGCGTGCCGGTGTTATTAGGGTAGAAAAATCATACTAAATTTGCTTTTCACATAACAGTAAATTTAAATACTAAATTTAAAAAAATTGTATAATTTTGATATAAATGTACAAAGTTAAGAAAAATACTTGTCGAATGACGTTTTCAGGTTGAAAAAATGTTAAGCAGAACATGAGATATGCATGAGACATTTAAAAATAGGGCTGTAATGGCTGGGCTACATAAAAAAGTTGTTCCACAAAATTAATATATTTATGAGACTTTTCCATGGTTAAATTGTTTTTTCTCTATCTTTAACGGTGTAGAAGTTTTGTAAACAGACGGATGGACGGACGGACGGAAACAGAGTGAAACTAATAAGCACATTTTTTGAAAATTTTTTTGGAAATTTGTTAATGTTATGTTAATGTTATTGGAATGTTGTTAATGAAAATGTTAATAAAATAAAATTAAAATGTATTTTAAAATCGAAAATAAAAATAATTAAATTTTCATTACTTGTAAATCCCAAATGATTGACAAAAACTTGAATTTTATTTATAAAAAATTTGTACACTCTATTAAAAATATAATTATAAAAAAATTTTTAATTAAATTCATAAAGTTAATTTTAATATTAATGTTTTTCAACTAAAAACTTGTAATTGTTTATAATCAATTTCATTTTTTGGTTTTCTTTTTTTTGGGAAAATTTTTGATAATTAATAAATCAAATTTTTGAAAGTGAATAATTAGATATATAAAATTTGATTTGAAATTTTAAATATAAATATATTAAAAATATTAAATTTATGGGAAACGATTTAAAAAATGTTTAGAAATTGTTAAATGTTTTTTACTTTTTTAAGTTTTTATCAAATTTCTGGGAACGAATTCTTACCCCAAGTAGCAATTCGGTCACAAAAGTAGACATATCTGCACAAAATTTTTTAAAAAAGTTGAAACATGTCGACACCGTTTCTACACTATGTTTATGTTTGTAAACTAGACACATATGTAGTAACTGTTACGTAAAAATGTAGTTACAAGAACATTAGCAACATTTATTCGTAACACATTTGGTCTTTTTTTACTACACTAAATGTACAAATTTTAAGCAATGAATAGATAGTAACAATTTGTCGACACATTAGGTCTTTTTTACTACAGAAAATGTGAAGTTTTGTTTTTTTTTGTGACTTATTTAAAAAAAAGGAAATTGGTAATTTAATTTGTAGTTACATTACAGAATAAAGTTAGAGTTTTGTTTTTAAAAATTTTTACATTTCACACAAAATGTATTCTTTTACATATATGTATATATGGTAATTTTTACAAACATAAGCACTTTTACACACATAAACACGCAAATAAGAAACAAAAATACTGATTTCGAAACAAAAAGAAACATTTCGTTTCCGCCATTTTTTTTATTTTATGATAAAAATTTTTACATTTTGACAAGTTCACATAAAATGCGTATACTTTGATACCATTTTGAAACAATGTTCTCATATTTCAACACAAAATGTATTCTTTTACATATATATATGGTAATTTTTACAAACATAAGCACTTTTACACACATAAACATGCAAATAAGAAACAAAAATACTAATTTCAAAACAAAACGAGGAAGAATACAGTTAACTTTGTCAACTCTTAGATACCCGTACGAACCGTTAGTATGTTCACAGCCTGTCACTTTGCTTACAATATTATTTTTTAAATATTTTTGTATTTTAAAATAATTTCGGTGAATTTAGAACTATGGGTTGTACATATATTCAAACTATATGTTTATACATTCTTCAAAAGCAGATTTTAACATAACGATTATCAATCCAAAACTTTTTCAAATATTCTATAGTACCATTTAATACTAAGCGGTAAATGTATATTAAATTTACTTAGTACAAAATAGTAAATATAATTTTAAATATTATATTATATTATATTATATTTGAATATTCCATTGACAGAATAATTTCTTATAAGTACAATAAAATACATATATGTATGTAAATAAACATGATATTATATAAGTATGTATATATATCAATATCATATAAATAAAAATTCTTCAAGCAACCGTTATGTTGTTTATTTAATTACATTTTTTTGTACTACGCATTATATCCTCAACAATTTCAAATTATCGAGTAAAACAAAATGGAAAAAATTCGTTAAAGAAATTTGTTAGAAAATTTGAAAAAATCAAGTAACTCTTTCGTCAATTATAAAGTAACCATATATTATTAAATAAAGTTGTTAACAGAAATAAGAATATAATATTGAAGCTTTAATTTTTGTGTGTTATTTCAAAAAAATTTTAACAGGTGTTCAAGTTACAGGTGTTTAAAAATAGGAAATTTTCAGTTTTTGACCCCTTACAGCTCCTAAACGGGGGGTGATACAAAAAAAAATTCTGAAATGACTCATATTTATTTTCAAAGGTCTAACTTCTGTCAAAATTTCAAGTTTCCAACTTAAACCGTTTAGAAGATAGAAGGGTTAAAGGATTTTGCAAAATTTTAGTTTCTCATAATGGTAAATTAAGACACCGTATGCCACCTCTATATATTAATTGTATACATACTTTTAAAGCTAATAAAAGTAGTAATCTTTTGGCGTTTTCAAAATGAAAATATACCTTATACAACTTGTGCTATAACAATTTAAATATAGAGCTTTTTTGAACCTTTGGGTAGCTGTAGCTCCGTAACGGGTGGAGCTACAAAAAAAAGTTATTAAAAATAAAATTAATATTTTTGTGAGATCTGTCAGTAGTTAAAATTTCATAGCTCTATTTCAAAAAAAGTGTGGGGATCTAAAAGTTAGGTGTTCGAGAGCTACCCTAAGGTTTCGTCCAAACTCAACCAAAAAAAATAGGGAACTTACAAATTGCTCCCAGAATATTTTGTGTAATATATGTATTTACTATTACATGTTATAAAAATACTAACACTTACATCAAAAATTATATTTAACTCTTAAACAAAATTTACTTAATGTAAAAAATAATTTAACATTAACTTTTATTTTATGTTTTTTTTAAAATATTTAAACATTTTGTATTTTATTAATTCAACGCATGCTTTGGTCATTTTTATGACAAATTTTGATCCGTTTATAAATTTTCAGTTTAAAAAAATAAAAAAAATTAACATATTTGTTTGCATATTAAAACATTATAGGTATCAAAACTTAATATTATACAAAATTTTCATTTATATTACATATTATACATTTTTATATTTTTAGAAACTTTGTGACAAATTTATTTCATAATTATGTAATTTTTGGAAACATTTTTTTCGTAATTTTGTGCAGCAAATATTTTTGTTCCCAAACATTGCTTCCAAACTGTAAGAACATTTTTTCGTAACATTATGCACAAATTGTGTTGACACTTGTATGTAACAATTAGAAAGAATGTGTTATAATAAAGTGTTTACTTTTAATATAAAATTTGTCACCACTTTGGTCGCAACATTGTCGTCATGTACACACTGCGATTAAATTTGTTACTGTGTGAACATAACGTATTTATTACGTGTGTTAACTGTGACTGAATTTTTTCTCTTGGCACTTTTTTTTAAATCTTCTTCTAATTTTACTTTTCCTAAAAAAATCTTGCTAAATTCTGCTATTTTTATGGGGCCTGAATCGCCCAATCCAATGATAGCAGCTTGTTTTTACGGAGCTTCAAAATTATTTCAAATATATAGTTTATAGCTGGTTATATCTAATGAGAGTTAATTAGGTCCACAAAGCTTTTCAAAATAAATGTGTACGTATATACATGCAAGATTTTGGAATAGTAGAGATTTTATTGTTGATTAGAAAGATGGGGTTATATGTACGCATTTTGCTGACAATCTAATTTTTTAATTAATTTGAGACGCTCAAAGAGATAACAAAAACAAGATTTTAAGAAAACAAAATTTAAAAGAAAATAAAGATTTCGTATAGGTAATCTCAAATTTTTATTTAAAAATAACTTGATAGAAAAATGAATACCAAAAATAAAGAATAGACAATCAGTGATAAAAGATCAAATTTTTCGAACAATATTTTGTTCTTTAATTATATATATATATATTTCATTCGTTATTTGCAGATTACTTTTGAAACTATGAAATATTGCAGTTTCAAGTTCCTGGTTTATTGCGCTTCGAGCTAATTAGGGAAGTAATACTTCAATATAAAAAAAATGAACAAAATTATTTTATTATTAGAGTATTTCATTACTCATGGCAATTATTTTCACTTGATGATGAGAATTACAGCTGATTAATTTTTGTTCTAATTTTCTAATTTATAAAACTTTCTACAATGTCAACAAAATAAATTCTAATCAAATTTTATTTTATATTTTTATTGAAATTCAAAGTAATGAAATTGTTCAAAGAACTTCCTTCATTTTGCCGGAGAGCCGTGTTTTGCAGGTACAACTTGCATTATAATCAGAGCCATGTTGTAATGCATGACTGGATTGAAGTTTAAAAGATTTAAATGTATATTTTCTTTTTCTAGTCCTTAAATAAGACTTATTATGAAATAAGACTTACGGATAAGACTTGTCTTATGCAAAAGTTTTTAGCTATAATTAGCCTGTTTTTTCTTAAAGGCTTCCTAAGTGAATTTCACAAAATTTTCTTTTAAATTCAAAGAAGTTTTTTTTTTTTGGGCTCTGATTAGTCTATAACCCTTTCTGTACTACAATAGCATATTGAAGTATTAATTAAAAAATTGTAAATTAAATTTATTATAAATTTTATTTTTGGTAAACAGTAAATTTCAAATAAGGTAAGATCATATCACATGTATTATCAAATAAATATCACATGCAAATACAAATTAATGAATAATTATTATAAAATTTTATAATTAAACATCAAAAATAAAAAAAAATGAAAATCCAAAAATATTTCTAATATAGTAAACAACGTAATAACAACATATAAAACGTAGATATATAAAAACTTAAAATGACAAATTCGACCAAAAATTTAAAAATTTCAAAACTTTTCATTTTTTAAACAGTTGTTACACTTTTTAATATTTTTTTTTCTCTTGGTCACTTTCTATTTTTAAATATGCCACATGCTCATAAATTAAGAAAAAAACACAATTTTGTATATTATGTATATATGCCTAAATACATATGTATATTATATTATTTATAAATTAGAATAATAAAAATCAGAAAACATTAAAAGTTTGAATATATGTATTATAAAAGCGAAAACAAAAAAACAAAAACGTATATTACGTTTTCATTAAATTCACACTTTACACCAGTTGTGATTTTTTATATAAATTAATAATAGAAAATAATACACCATAGAACCACATACAATCAGACAGAATAAAGAATCATATAAAATATAGGTCCACGAAATATAGTCTCTAAAAACAAATAATGCAAAGCTTCTATTTTAAGATTCTTACAGTATGATTATTAAAACGAGGAAGAGTGCATTAGAATAGATTATGTTGGGATTTCAAATATTTTACATAAGTACCGAGATATAGTATTTATGTAAATGTATGACACCTAATCGAACCTGTTCCCTCAAGACAACCATATTTTACAGAAGTTATTGCCATAAAACTTGATCATTGTTGAAAAGGATTTCAACTGTCTAGCTTTATTATGTATCATGTAAGCAAGATACTTGACGCTACTGCTCGAGCATAACCAAACTTTACTGAAGTTTTTGGCATGCAACTTGACATCTTTTCATGAAATTTATGATATCTAACTTCAAAAGACATTGAATTATTTCGATATAAAGAAAGAAGTAGTATGACAGTAACTTGAAACCACCGGCCAAACATGCTATATTTAAATAGAGAAATTAACCATTTTCCAAAAGTGACGTAGTAAAATTTTCAGAATTATAACTCCTTAATATTTTTAGTTATCATGCGGTCGCGCTTTCATGTGTTTATTGATTCAATTCGATTCTGATCCGATACATCAACTTGAGTGTAGCCATACACTTAAGTTGAGATTACAGTATATGTATAAATATAGTGTATGTATAATGACAAATTTATTAATTATACCCCTTCAACATATGTTCATATGGGTATAATGATTATAGGTACCTATTAAAAATTTTAAAATTTTCGAAAGACAGTTGTTTTTGAGATTCCAAATAAGGGCTCCTTACTGAAAAATGTTTAAATATTGCTTCATTCGATTATTTAAAAATAAATTTTAGTAATGAAAAGATTTTTTTCTTTATAATATATCGATTGTAAATTATTTACTCACCACCCTGTCGTTTCATTTTCAAATATTTAAAAAAAATTTTTTATATAAAAAAAACGTAAATATTTTATAAATTTTAAACATTTGTTGAGAATTATCAACAGTATTTAAACATTTTCATTATATTCATATTTTTCGATAACGCAATAATTAATTTTCATTATTTTATTTTTATCCTTCAGATCATTTTTTTAAATAATTTCTGATCAATTGTTTATATAATAAATTTTTGAATTTTTAATTTATTTTTAAAGACTATGACACTTTAAAATGGGGAAAAATTGCCTACGTAGAGTTTTTGCCTCAGGAGCGGTCTAGTTCGCAACATCTATATATCAAACTTCTATTTCATCTGACGGTTTTCAATGGCAATTCATGTACTTTATAAATTTCCATGTAGTAAATTTCAATATATGTAGAGTAGCTCTATCTCATCATTACGTAGTAGAGCCTATTAGCATTCGAATAACGAAATATAGGAACTCATTCTTAGCTTGTACATCCAAATTGTGGAAGACATTACCAGCACAGATGTTCCCTGAGTCGTTCAATTTACAGAAGTTCAAGGAATTACTCAGCTTGCATAGCTAGAATTCCCAATTAATCCCAGTCCTTTCCTTTCCTCGTCCATTATACTGCTTTGTAGTTAGGGTGATTTTTCCATGGTTTTAGTAAGTAAAAATCACTAAAGGAGTCAAGGTTTTTTTGATGACTTTTGAAGATTTACACCTCCCGCAGGAAAAAAAATTTAATTATTTCATTATTTCAGGATAAAGTTCTAAAAAGCTCTAATCAATGATTTTCATCAAATTTTGCAAAAAGTTTTACATTTAATTTAGGTAATTAAATGGTCAATTCTCGATAATGTCAAAAGGTGCTTATTACATCACTATCTTTTAATAAAATTTTTAGATATCACAATTTTACCTTTTTTTTTTTAAATATTGCATGCATATACAGTTAATTTTTACTTTTTTATAAATTTTTGTAATTCAAATAGGACTTTAATAATACATACATACATATTTTTTAATATGTATGTGTGCCACATATATTTTTGCGAAATATCTTATTATACCCGAGCAACTAATTGCAAAATGACCAATTTTTGGAAATTTACAAAATGTCCTTTTTGTCAAAGACACAACTATAATTTTTTTTCCTCTAATATGACAATATCGAAAATCAATAAATAATAATTCAACTTCCGTTTGCCTTTCTTACTTATTGTAATGAGTTAGTTAAAAAAAAAAACTAAGGTTATGTATAAGTATTAAATATATATATATATATTAATAAACCTTTTAAAACTATACGTTATCCTTTAAAATAATATAATGATAACTTATTTTTGTTAATCAATTTGACCTTTCCAATTCATTAGTAAATAATTTTCGTATAATAATATAAATAAGAAATTTTTTTTTTTCGTTTTTTCTTTTAATATGTAATTTTAACTTTTTCTATGACTCAGCATGACAATCATATAACATAATTAATTATAATACAAAGCATAACAATTATGCTTATAGCGTTAAAGAAACAAAAATTCTTTGTCATTAATTTAACGATGATTTTCTTGTTCTTTATGTAATGAAGAATGTTTATTTGACAAGATATTATATTTTGATGTATAAGTCTCCATTTTTTGAAGTGCTTTTAAATAGTATGAATATTTAATAAATAGTTATTAGAAAAAGTAGTTTCGTAAGAAAATTTTAAGAATATAAATTATGCTTTTAATTTTTTAGGATTTCTTATCCAGGATTAAACATTATTGACTAATTAGGTTAACGACTCTATATTATATGCATCATTTTATACATCAAAAATTAAAATTCTTCTCTAACCTTAGCAATAAAAAATACAACGAAATAAATTAGACCAATAAAATATGACTTAAATTCTCCTCACTTTAATTTTATACTTTCACTTTCACAGTTTAATCATTAGAAGTATGATTTATTTGTTTAATTTTATGCTTAATTCTTAGTGTTTAATCCCTTAACCTTAGGGTTTACAACCTTAGCGATCTAGCAGGTAAAAATGTAAAGAGTATTCTTCGCTTTGCAAAAAGCTCAAATTGGTTTTAATGAGTGAGACAGCAAAATTTTTATGTGGTATCACAATGAACCAAATACGGTCTAAGTGTTTCTTTTGGGCGCGGCAGCCACTTTACTGCTTTGCAATATGAACTCATCTTTAAGCACCCTTAATATTTTGTTAGAATAATAAAATAAAAATAATAAGAATAAGTAAATCTAAATTTAAATATTAATCTTCTTAAAATATTTCTCCGAGTCACATTTTCGCGTATTATTTTGGTTGAGGAGCTCTTCCGTATTATTTTCGTAAGTTAATCAAACTTTGTGAGTCAAATGTATAAAACTGACTTAGAACTCAAATGTGAGTTTTCAAACAAAAACTATCCTGGAACTTACATGTTTTGTTTGAAAAAGTAAATTTTGAATTCAAACTCAGTCTTATGCATTCAACCCATATAGTTACGGTTTCTATAAACTAATTTCGGTAAGTATTAAAATCAATGAATGAATGAATAATTTAGTTACTATTTTATCGACATTTAAAATCTTTCAACATTGTCAAGTACTTGTTTATTCTTATTGACCGAAATGCATATAAAAAGTTTATGTTCATATGGGTGGGTCAATTAAGAATTAATAACAGGCATATGGATGTGGGATTTTTTAAAAATAAAAATTACTAAAAATATGTTTACAATTAAATTTCACAGTAAAATCCCTCATATTCCGAAAATGTGTGTATGGTTTCTTTTAGAAATGACAAACTTACTAAAACAATATGGATATGAACCAATATACCATGAATTATCTCCTAAAAGATAAGATATATAGTTGGATACGGATAGAACCAAAAGTAAGAGCTTATTACAAAATTTTAGAATTTATATGTACCGAAATCAATTAAAAAAGGTGAAAATATCCAATGGAGCTCTTCAGAATCTCAGCTAATGATTTCAGGACATAATTCTCAGCTAACCAAAAACAATTGTGAACATTTATTAGTATGAAACTCAATAAGAATTTGCCAACTTAACTCAATCTGCTTAAATGTATTTTGTTCCACTTGAAATTAACTAATTGCTTTAACCTTTTAAAGAATTGATGAACTTATTATTTTTTGTTTTGTAGCGCTGTTTTTTTTTGTTAGTGTTCGTCGATACCATAATATTTTTCTAAAAATAGAAAATTTCCAAGAAGATTTTTTCAATTTTTAAAGTTATTTAATTTCTTAATTTTGTAAATTGTTTTGGATGTGGGATTGTGGTATTTTACCACATTAATATAACACTTGATCCTTAATATAAACAAAACCATTTTAATGAAATTTTTACATGACATTCGTCTTGTTTTTTAATCAACAAAATGATTTTAAATACATTGTGTATGTGGTGTTCCTAAAAGAAGTTATTTCTTACAAGAAATTTAAAAATAAAAAAACATGAGATTAAAATTAAATTTTGTTTGTTTAAAAAGAAAAAAGCTATAACAACCAGAATAAAAGAATATCTTAAGGGAAAATTTAATCAAATTAAAAAAGGAAAAAAAAAATTTAATTCAACAATACCACATGAGTACAATAGCATAAAAGTCATTATCCATATTTTTTTTTTTTTTTATACTCGTACTTAGTTATAATTTATCATATAAGAATTTCACTTTTTCCCTGACACGTAATCAATTATCACAACTGAATAATTGTATTTTAAATTAATTTTAAATAAAACTTTTATCGCAATGATTTTTTCTTTTAATTTTTTTTGTTTTATTTTTTTGGTAAATTTTTATTTTCGAAATATAATTTTTAAATTTAATTTTAAGAGAAAAATTGTATAATAAAAACAGATGCATTACCTAAGATAAGCAACTATAAAAATTACATTTTCAGATAAAATTACATAAAATTTTGAAAATATCATTTAAGGATCAAATCTTCTACATTAAAATCCTATACCAAAAAATAAAAAGGAAGATTGGGTACGTGTTTAGAAGGGAGAACATATATTCACAAAAAAAAAAAACATACAAAAAGAGACGAATGAGTTTAGGTACACCGGAATTCAAAGAGTTAATTTAATAAGAAAAAAAAAAGTAGAAAAAAGCAACGTTTCAGAATCAATTCCAAACTTAATATTTAACCCTTTATAACCTGGAGCCTTTTAGATTAAAATAAGATCTTAAATATATGAAGCAGAAGTTTCGATTCAAAAGTAAGGAAATCGGAAATAGTTTTGCACCAATTTAAAACAAAATTATGTGAATTGTTAATATTATACCATTGGTAACATATGTTTTAAAGTCTTAGTCAGGGATATGAAATATTAACTTTCGTTTACCAAATATTGAAAAAATATTTGTGCTCCGATAACTTATAAAAAGAGAAATAGTTGCTGACGACAGGACTACGCAGGTTTGATTGAAAACAATATAAATGGACTTCAACTCAATGCTTAATAAAGTAATTACTATAATATCAGTGAAATATACGGATTAAATTAAACATATATAGAGAAAACAAAGTACATTATCGTAAGCAAAGAACATATTATATCATATGTTCTTCTAATTACAAATAAATGTACATTAAAAAGAAGCAATAAAATAATATACCGCATGACCGTAGCTTAAATAACAAATGAGATCATTTGCAAGTACCTAAATTCAGAATTCAGAAAGCATCAACGACCAGTTTTTTTAACAAGAAAAAATTATTTTGTAGCCGCAATTTAATGTTACAGTTAATAACACTAACGATCAATAATATTATACAATATATCAGCATTCTTCAAATGTTGTATTGGGGGCTCGGTGGCCTAGTGGGTAACGGCGAATAAAATATCCTGTAAACAACGAGGGAAGGTAAGTTCGAATACCACACAAGTTGTAAGAGTTATTCCGCCTTACGACATTTACAGCCACGCCAGAAAAGGAGGGGCTGTATAATTTCATTTTCACATTTTTGTGACAGAGAAATGCACGAACTATTGACTTTAACAGAAGAACAAATTACTTCTATATGGATAGAAAATAGAATAATATTAAGTTTTAATGCTAGGCTGACAAAATTAGTAATGTAAAAACTCTAGAAGCAAGGAAAAGTCAAGAAAATTTGTAAGGATAGTAAATTAAAATACTATACTTGCATAGTAAAAAATCTCGAAAAATATTGTCTTCAATATTTTATTCGTTAAGTAAAAATACAAGAATAAAAGTTGCCGAGTAGCAGAAAAATTTGCAGTTGAATATTTCAAGAAAATCATTATTCAAAGCAGAGATAAAAAAAAATTTAAAATTACCAACACAATATATTGGCTATCAATAAAACCTAAAGAAGAAAACATATTATAAATTTTTAAATTTTCATTTTCGAATAGGTATAAAAACATGTTAAAAAAAATTAATGTTTAAGATAATATTTTAAAGTTATTTCCATATTTTTTTTTTCTTAAGAAAATAAAATTTTTTATACTAAATCTAAAAATTTCATTAATTTAAAAGAAATAAAATTTAAATAAAGAAAATAAATTCCCGTAAACTTAAATCCCAAGTGATGAATTAAAGAAACCACAAAACAACATAAAAGAATATATTATTATCTTAGTACCATTGTGAATAGATAAATATATGTTCTATGATACAGCAAAAAAAAAAAAAAAAAAAAAATATTCAAAAGAAATGAAAATGAATTTTTGTTTTGAATATTCATCTTTCTACAAATAGATTTATATTATGTATATAAAAAATAATAAATAAAAACTTAGTATATAAGATTAATTTAATCTTACATTAAATCTAACATATTAGCATATCATCTATTAAATGATTTAAAAAAAAAAAACAATAATAATAATAAATAAAAAAAAATAACAATGAAAATCTTTTCTTTTGTAGGAAATCCTTTACAATTGGCAAAAAATTTTCACTGAAAATATCCTAACACATTCCTTATCATTCGTATATAAATATTTGTTTTCTTAACATACCGCTAAGGTGTACGGATTTTTCAATTTAATATTGTGAATTATTTTCATAGAATATATCGCTATTCGTTTTTTACACGTAGCACAGCACGTTATAGTGTAAATTGAAGTTTATTTATTTTTTATATATATATTATATAGATATTTTTTTTTTCTGTTTGCCTTTTACTTCACACTTGTTTACATTTTTTTTTTTTTTTTGTCAACATATCATTTGTGTATAAAGTATACATGTGATAAATTTATAAAAAATTAATATATCATGATTTAAAGAAATAAATCATTCTTATATGATCGTTGTCATCGGCAAAAATTGTTTTTCTTAGCTTCTTTGTCAACAAAGAATGAACAGACAAAAATAAACATAAAAATAAATATGATAATATGTACATATATTGAACAATTACATATACATATAATCATATTAGACAAAAATATTTTATTATTCAAAAACAGTAAAAAAGGAAATGATAGAAGAAAATCAGAAAAAAGAAAAACAACAAAAAAAAAAATAGCAGCAACAGTAACTATACTTCTGACAACAATATAAACCAAACCTCTTCCATCATCTCTTTTATTACCTCAACAATTTTATTCCACTTTCCAGTCAATCACAGTCCCCCAACAAAAAAAAAAAAAAGAAACCAAACATCACAAAAAAAAAAAAAAACAAGACAAACTTAAGTAAGCATTGTAAAAATGATGTGTAAAGTCAATGTAAATGACGTCCACATCATTTATATTATTAACAATTTTACATTTTTATTTTGTTCGTTTTTTTTTTTGCTTTTTTATTAAAATATAATATATGTATTATATATAATTTTGACTTCCTGAAACATTTATACGGTAAATCTTTTTTGACAAAACTCATTCAATGCTTATATTATTCTTTTTTTTTTGATTTTTCAATTCAGATCAATACTGATGACCTTTTTGGCTAAAGTTGGTTTGCAGTTTTTTCCCCCTGCTCCTTATATACATATATGATAATGTTTTCTACTTGAATACTTAAAAAAAATTTTTTTTTTTTTGTCATCCTTTAATATTAGTATTTTTATCTTTTGTATTGTTCACTACGAGACACAATTTTCAATACCAAGATTTTTTTTTTTGTTTTTAATGTAATTGCAAAATATTATTTGGGTTTAAAACAAAAACTAACAAAAATATCGTATTATAATCGTTTTAAAAAAAAAAATAATAATATTAGAATACAGAGAAATAATTTCTATCTACTTTGTCTTGTCCCAACCTGCAATAGTTATCCAAATCTTGTACCTGAAAGAGGAAACTTGTATAATCGCACTACTGTTTAAAAAACAGATATAAATATAGTCTTATAAAGAAATAAAGTAGACCTTTTAAAAATCGTGAAATAACGGAAAAGCTGCCAATGGTTTTTCAATTTTGTCAAAAGGGGGCAATGGAATTTTGCCAAATTCTATCTTTTTATAGAATTTACTAAAAATAAATTTTTAACTTTTTAACTAAAAAAATTTTGTTAAGAAATTTTTTCTCCTTATTAATTTTAAGAGAGTTTAAATGGTTGAGATATAAAATTCTAAAAAAAAAATTAAAAAAATTAAAAATTTTCGAAAATTATTTAAAATTTAGAGTTAAAAGCTCAAAATGTCAATATGTCACAGAAAAACTTTCAAATTTCCAAACTGTTTTGAATAACAAACTGCAATAAAAACTGTTTTGAATTTATGACTCGCACCAAAATTTGAAAATTTTCTTAGAATTTCATTTAGCAATAAGAAAAACTGTGACAAATAAAGAGACACCTTCTTCATTTTTGAGGGAACACTACATAATTAAGAAAAACCATTAACATATATTTATAAAGTTGAAGCTTTAATTTTTGTCTTTTATTTTTAAAAAATTTGTACAGGTGCCCAAGTTACAAGTGTTTAAAAATAGTAAAATTTCAATTTTTGACCCCTAATAATTATCAAACAGGGGCTGGTACAAAAAAAAACTTTCTGAGGAAACTTATACTAATTCTTAAAGTTTTTTTCTTTTCTTAAAATTTCAAGTCCCTATCTAAAAATATGTTGGAATTATGAAAAAAGAAAAATCAGGCAAAATTTTGTTTTCACATAACGGTAGATTTAAATACTAAATTTAAAAAAACAATTCGGACGGACGGATGGACAGAGTTAAGCTAATAGGCAGATTTTTTTAAATTTGTTTTGGAAATATCCTAAAAATGGATAAAAATTGGAAATTTTTGTTAGGAGAATGTACATTTTTTTTTAACTTCCTCTCTCAACGTTTTCGTATTTATTTCTCTACCAAGAAGAAATCTTTAAGTATCTCATGGGTTGTTATTGTTTCAAATTCTACTTTGACTCGTAGTATTTGTGATCAATAATGATATGTCATCATATTATTATAAAAGTTATGAAAAATTTTATATTTGTAAATTGTACCTTTTTATATACAGAGTATATACTTGTATATTATATACTATTTAATACAATAAAAATTTTATACATTCATTTTGATTATTTGTGTACCAGATGTACGAATACTTTTAGCATATTTTAAGTAGTGTAATAACGGAATCTTGTTTTTTGTTTTGTTATTTTTTAAAACAACTGCTTACGCCTAATATACTATAGTATAAAAAAGGGTTATTTTAATGTATATTAAATGTAGAGAATAATCAAGAATCATTGGGATCATTTAGATAAAACGTTTTTTTAGTCTAACAAATGAAAATTTAAAATTGAAACGTATTTTGTTTTGAAATTAAATGAAGGTTATAAACTTATAACGTTCTTTATTTTTTGTTTCTAAACAAATTGCTTTTTCATTTTGAACTTTAATAAAGGTGTTGTTACCTTTCAACTTTAAACGTCGTTACATTTAAAATATTTTGAGAATATAATACAATACTTTCATAAAACAGGTGGAGGTGAGAAATTGTAGAATACTAAAAATTTAAAATATAATGAAATTGCCTAAAAATATGCAATTTATTTATAACGATTTGTTTCTTAATTTTTCCTTTAAAAATTTTAGCTTGTTTTTTAATTTTTAAATGGTGGCTCAAATTTGAATACAAAAATCATACATAACATGTTGTATAAATTGTAAAAAAAATTCATTTTATTCATTTATTTATTTATATTAATATTACATATATAAATGTAATGCAATATTATTGAACTATCGGCTACCAAGACCATTATAGGTTTTTATACTATTATTAAATTATATACTAATATTATTTATTTTGTTTATATTCCCATGACTAATAAAAATAAAATTCATATATTGATTTGTTTATTGAATATTATATCAAATCGTAGCAACAAATAGAATGCCCATAATGAGCCTAGAAGCTCAGGCCAGTACTAATATTAATGTAATTTATTATATAATATTAGAAATAAATAAAAATAAATAAATAAAAAAAGAATTTGCGATACAGTGTTTAAATTTTTAATAATACAGTTAACAGAAATAATATAAGTTAAATTTAAATTACAGAATATAATAAAGAGTCTAAAGTGACCTAAGTTTCAATCAGTAGTTTTCTCTACTTAACAGCTACAGTTTAAACTTTATTTAAAAAATAATAATCGAAAGTTTGCTTTATGGTATTTAGGGTTAAATTGTTTTCAACGTCATTTAAACCTACTTTTGAGAGCTTTTTTTGTTAAATAATATCATTTGCCTATATGGAGCAATTTTAAACTTTTATAGATGTCTTAAAGGTAACGACACTTGCTCTATTCAACTAAAATCAATTATGCCTCCACCCATACTATTCCAACGTATCAGGAGAGGGGTAGTAAATGCTTACACCATGTGTGTTGCCCTCTTTTAATAATGTTTCTTTTTACAATTTGCAAATATTTAACATGAATCTTTTTTGGTTTATTTCTATTTTATCCTCCAACTCATCCGTAATATTCCATTTCCCTCTCATTTTCCCTCTCTCATTTAGTTAAACCTATATTAGTATAAAGGAATCCTTTTTTAGTGTTTAGTTAACGTAACATTTTTGTCAAGAATGATCTAATAATTTTCAATACAATGTTCAAACTTATTTTTTTTTCTTATCACTCTAAGACTGCACAATAATCTAGAAATAGAATTTACTAACAAATTCTTTATAATGATTTAATTTTAACATGAACTTTTGAGTATTAAAAGTGATATTAAAAGAATTTTTCACACAACCCATTTATATGGTTAAATCATTAAACAAACACTTTAAAAAGGAATAATATTATATATACATACAATGATTTATTATAATAACTTGAATAACCTATTATATTAAATTACCTATTATTATTTTAATATTTATTGTCAATACTATTATTCTTGTATATATTATTCTATTGTTACAGTTTCCCACAAAAATTAAAATAATAATAAAAATAAATATATGTAATAATATCATATCGGAATAAGGAAGTTATCACCCTGCCAATTTGTACAATACATAATACATAAATGTATGAAATTATATTGCTTTTTAAGAATAATTTGATATCTCTTTTATATTATTATAGAAAATAGATAATAGGAAGTGTATTATAATTGTAAAAACTATATTTTATAAAAAATGTTACATTATTATTGATTTTTAATATTACAAAATGTTGTACGTGTGCATACAATGGAAAAGGAGGCTATTATATGTAATACCTTAATTGTTAGATTGTTTTTAAGAAAAAAAAGTTACCAGCCGCCTAACACTAAAGTAAGAAATTTTAAAACTGATATATACGTAGTATTTATACATTTATTTTTAAAATTTTATTTAAGCCTTGAAGTTTTGGTATACATATTTATAGAAAATAGTAATCGATGTCTTATTTAAATTTTCTAAAAAAAAAAGTAGTATGTAAAATCAAAAGTTTCCTAAAGGCGCACATTTTTCAGAATGCTTTAATGCCTTAATGATTAAAAATCATTATATAATTGTGACTATACTTTTACATCGAAATGTGTAAATTGTTTTAGAATTTTTTATGTAAAAAGAAACAGTTTCTTCAATTTTAAGAAACTTTAATTGTTATTTCTTACTTTAAACAAATTTAGACCTGTTCAAGTTACAAGTGTCTAAAACTAGCAAATTTTCTAAAAATTTTAAGAGTAGATCTTAAGCAAAGACAAGAACCAAAAATTTTTCTGAAGTAAATTTTGTTTATTCTCAATAATTCTCTCAGCAGACCATCCATCTATCAAAAGACGAAAGAGAAGAAGAAGATACGCAAAATTTTGATATCCCATAACTAAAATGTAAAAATCTAAACTATCTGACTTGAAAAAAAATTTATTAAGCTTAAATAAAATGTATTTTTCTGTCATTTCATCTTTTTCGATTATAGAAATATTCAGTAAAACTTAAGATATAAAAATTTAATTTTGAGGGGGTGTAACTTCTTTCACAATCTTATTTTTTTTTGTGAGGCCATTCATCAACATCAACCATTAATAAATTGAACTTCCATTGGTACAACTCAAACAGTGTAGTAGTTTTAAAAAATGGTGGATGAACAAACGCACATAGACAGAATAAAACTAATAGACATATATTATGTATTAAAGAATTAGTAGAGGATAAAAGTTATAATATAAGTTATGGTGACACGTTAGTAGACCATATGTCCATACCATATATGTCGACATTTAGCTAAAAAAAAAACCGTTAATAATTTAATTGAAATTATCATTTAACTACAGATTTTGGTTATTTTGTTCAAAGAACCACATACTTACAGTTGTGCATTAAACTACATTAGAAATCTAATTTCCAATAAAATTCAATATAAAATCAATTCAATAACGTAAAATTAACTAACATATTAATTATATACTACCTTTAAAATCAATTATAATAACATTATAGATTTAGGTGTGGATTTAGTTTCAGGTGTTTAAAAGTAAATTTATTTTATTTATATTTTTAGATTAAATAACGTGAATAAAATTATACATTTACATTTATATACTTAGAAGTGTTCAAAAATATTTTTGCACTTCATTAGACTTGAAATTCAAACTCTCATTAACGTATTACTATTTTATTATCCTTGACGTAACGGTTTCTTTTTTATTTGTAAATTAAATCAATTTCATTCCATCAAAATTAAATTCTATTGAAAAATTGATCAATTATTTTTTGTTTTTTCAATGAAATCTCCGTCTCCAATTTATTTTAACTCAATCTCATAGTTAAAAATTCAAAACAATAGACAGAATTTTAACAGAGGTATTGAAAGAGATGTTTTAACAAAAGGAATACTTTGAACTAATTGTACGCTGTTTAATTAAAGTATTTTAATTTTTTTTTCTTTTGTTCTCTAATATACGAAAACAACAAAAAAAAAAAAGGACAAAAGAACTTTTATAATCTATTTTTGTTTTCGTTGTTGAGGTAACGTAAATACAAAAGTTTCCACAATGGAATAATTATAAAAGAAGTGTTTTCCATTGTAATGAATAGAAATCAATTTTTTTTTTTTTTTTGTTTTTCGTTTTATCTAATAAATGTTTTACATATAGGATAATACAATTAAAAACAAAAAAAAAAATATTAAAAATATTTTGAAATTGTTAATTACTATGTATCCTTAAGATAAGTATTAAATTAATCTATTGTTAAATTATTTTTAGTTTCTAATCCTAAAAAAAAAAAAACTAGTTTTATTCAATTAATATCAATTAATTTATAAAATGGTCGTAATATAAAGGTACGAAATAAATTCTAAAAATTTTTGTATTGTGATTAAAAGTTTCCAGCAATATTATATGGTGGTGGAAATTTTGGACAATACAAGCCATACACAAATAGCAACTATATGTGAACGAAATCACGATGTTGATAGATGTTGATATTACTGCTAATCTGTAATAGGAGATCAGAATCTTAATTTATATAGCTTGTATTTAAAGCAAAATATCTAGAAAAATAATGGGAATTACTGTGAGGAGCATAAGTTCCAAATGACCATCAAAAATATTAATGGTTTTTAAGTGTTTTTCAAAATTTTAATCAAAGATAACCCAGTTAAACAATTGCAAATAAAAAATGATAATTACAGGTGATTTAACTTAATTTTTCTGTAGAGAGAATATGGTATTATACTTGTTATATTCAACTGAATCCTTAACTCACAATTAACTTTCTTTCTAGTCTATTGTTTGATAACATGTTGGTTTATTTAAATCAAAATATTTTTCATTCTCAATTTAATTTGAATTAAAAAAAAAAAAATATACAATAGGTTTTTTTTAACTAGTCTTACAAAATTTTAACAAGTCTTTGAACAGAAAAAAAAAATTGAATAAGTGGAATGCCTTAATTTTAAATATTTTTCTTTTTTAATTTTCCAGCAAACTTTAATATAAAAGAAATTGGAAACGAACACTTGAATTATTGTTAACTAACTTTTTTTTTTCTATTTTTAATTTTATTTTTTTGTAAAACTTTTTTAAACTTTTTTTTTCTTTTGTATAAAAAAAATGATTAATTTAACAATATTAATTTTATTAGAATATATACATATATATATATACATATATATATACATGTATATATATATATATATATATATATATATAATTGTATAAAATGAATAAAAAATATTTAAAGCATCTCTAACACATTATGTTATGTACTCCATGTACCATAAATTATATAAAAATGAGATTTTAAGTACCAAATTTGTAGATATTAAATTATAAAAAATAAAGAGAAAAGAATAAAAAAAAAAAACCAAAAATAATAATGTAAAAATTAAATTTTGTTGTCCTGTCGTTAAAATAATAACAGTAATCGTTTTTATTTTTCTTTAATTAGATATTTTTACAGTTATTTTTTATGTATTATTATAATATTGTATTGAAAATTATAACCCCTATAAATATGCAACAATTATTATAAATTTCTATAAAATTCAGATATTTGAAATGTATGGTTGGACTTCGGTAGCCTAGTGGGTAGGCGTGTGGGTTATTAACCGAAGGAGTGTGGGTTCGATCGCTGCACAGGTCGTAAGTGTTTTTTCTTTACATACTCCTCTTACGACCAAATATAATGTAAATATATAGTATATAATATAAACAAAATAAATAATATTAGTATATAATTTAATAATAGTATAAAAAACCTATAATGGCCTTAGTAGCCGATGATTCAATAATATTGCATTACATTTATGTATGTAATATTAATATAAATAAATAAATAAATTGAAATGTGGAATCGATAATTTCATGATTCATCTGATTCGTAAACATTATGACAGAGCAATAAACACTTCGGAAAATGGTCTAATATCCCATATATTCTACCATAAGGGAGGAGTATAACATTTAACATAACAAGAAGAACGTTTAAATAGGGCTTTATAGCACCCGAACATTTTATTTATGTTAAGGTTTTATTAAAAATCCTAATATAATAAATCCTAAAAAAATAAATGTTATTATTATTACTATTATTTCATTATAATAGACGGGCTACATGAAACAAAATGATTGTTATGTTGACATTGGCAGTTTAAAATTTGACACTCATATCTTTACTACGGATTTGATTGATAACAGAAATTATTGTTGCTTACAAAACTAATATTAACAAAATTTATTGTATCAATTTTTTAATACAGAATATTTATTTAGCGTATATGGTAGGTTAGATCATAGGTTATCATAAGTAAGTTCAAGCTAGTTTCTAAATTTTTATCTTACTTATTAAAATAAAATTAATTGCTTTTTAATTAATTTTTTACAATTAAATAAAATTAAAATTAATAACATTAAATGGCTACCCTCTAATTAGAAATACACACATATAATTTAAAAAAAAAAAAAATTATTTTGTATTTAACGAAAAAAAATCCGTTTTTTCACATATAAAAAAATTTAATACTATAAGTGTTACCTAAAAAATAATAAAAAATAGCAATAAATAAAAGTTAAAAAAAAAAAAAAATGGTCTTGCACAATAATGTTGATAACCATGTTAATTTTAACTCCCCAGCATAGAAGGATACTGTTCACATACATAATTACCTTCTGACAGTTCAATTTTTAAACCTTATACAAACACTTCAAAATCAAATATCTATTATTATTTTCATTATATTTTAGACGGTAAAATATTTTTTATATTCAAGTGTATTGGACAGTAAAGTTACTTTATTTTTAATAAAAAATTTAACTACACTATTTTTAAGTATATCACTTTGTTTCATTTTCTTAAAAATCAAGCAAAGCACTGTGTGACGCCAGAAGCGTGTATGAACCTAAAAAGAAAACCATCATAAATACATTTTAAAAATATAGAACTGCATTGTTTGCATACAATTACATTCAAAAATGTTATTAGACACAATAAATAAGTCATGTCTTCTTCAAAGATAAAAAATAAGTTTGTCAACCAATTAAAGTAGGCTTTAATTTTTGAGTAAGAAATTAAATACAGAAATTAATTTACGAATTTTTTGAACAAATATCGTTTTATTTAGATAATTTTTGTCAATCAACCTCTAAATATCCCTATCCATTCTCCATAATCCTAAATTTTCTACATACCTTTTCCACAAGAGTCCTTTCCACTATCTTTATGCCCTTAAAAAAAACTGTACGTCTAAATTAAATGCCTTATCCTAACGTCTGGTTTAAAAGGGGATGGTTATGGTTAGTTAAATTTCAACACTATTCTAAAAAATTAAATACAATTTCTGTGAAAAACTTTTGAAATTTTCCACCGACCCTCGTAAAAAAAGGAAATTATTTTCATAGCTTTTGATGTAGTCAAAAATAGGCAGACAATCTATTATAATATAAGAACAATATTTACTTCCTTACATTTTCTTAAATGAAAAGGAAATGATAATAACAAAGACGAATAAAAAGAACATTAATTTTAAAATCTTTTTGAGTGTTCTTGATTATAAAAAAATTTTTTTTTACTTTATGCGTACAAATGTTGTTATTTGCTCTTTTTACTAACTAATGTTTTCTCACTTTGTAGATTTGATTATTTTTATGTTTCGATATAAAGAAATCTATCAGTATAGAAATCATGAAATGGGAGTAAATGCGATAAATTTAATCTCAATATCAACATCTAATTTTAAATTTAAATCATATCAAGTTTCAAATATTATTCCTACCAAATATGATATTATTTGTGGGATAATACATATTTGAACCTAAGTTCCTTTATCGGGGGTGGGTGTAGAAAAACGGTTTATAATTAATTTTTTTCTGTTTCTATTTTCTATATATATATGAGAAGATAGTGTGTGAAGTTACTGATAGCTCATGTGCATTCGTCAAGAGAAGTTTTTAAACATTATATGTCGAAGGTTCTATTTTTTTCGATTAACAAAGCTCTTATGTTACTTTTACTCTGTTAAACAAATGTATTGAATAGAATAATGTTTTGGCAAGAAAAGACACTTTTGTCGTTTTTTTACATTACATAATTACATAATTTTTTTTTTCTCTTTTTTGTCCAATATTGAACAAATAATTGAGGAGAATATGGGGTTTTTATATATCAAGCTACTCTACGTAATCTCTAGGTTTTATTTCTAGGTTTAAAATGTTTTCTGCTCTGATCAAAAAGTGATTTCAATATTTGCGGATACAATTTGCATAATAAAACATTATATTTCTAAAAAAAACCTCGAATCACAGATATTTAATTAAAATTATTTTTTAAATTTCCATGAAAATTTTTATATTTTCAAATTTTGAATTTTAAAGAGATTAAAGACAATTGTAAATTTTTATAAGATTAAATTAAAAAAATTTTTATCAAATCAATGTAAATAGTACAGTTATGGAAATTTAAAAATAAAATGTAACTTATTGAAGCAAAAACAAATAAATAAAAGGATAGTAAAAATGGCATTGATCCAACGCAATCTAGCTTATCATTTCTGCATTCTTTTTACGTCCCCATACAACATTTAATAACTTGATGTGTTTTTAAGTGAAAAAAATTAAGTTTTGTCAACAATTTTTTGTAATTTTCGTTTGTGAATATTTATTTTTATTTTCTTGTGTACTTAGAATCGCATGATTTCCAAATACCAATAAGAAAAGAAAATTGAAAATTTTCGTGATGATTGAAATGAAAGTTTTCGTGTTAATAGTTTTAAATTTGCAACCGTTAAAACATACTAAAATTATAAAAATTTAAGAAATTGAAAGGTGAAACTTAAATAAAATGAAAAAAAAATCAATAAAAATGAATGTATATAAAGTGATTTTGATCTAGATCACTTTTGTTCCAAAGCCTCTTTTCTTTCCACTGTATTAGATAACAGTCACATTTTTTCTTTCTAAATTTACAACAACAAAAATTTTTGAATGACAAATTCAGTCACTTTTCAAGAGAATTAAATATTTTATTAAGTTTAAATTTGGTAAATTAAGTAATATTATCTATTTGAGGAATTCAAACGTTTTAAACCATTAAAATTTTCGCATTAGCCCAGCTATTAACAAGATAATATAAAAACTAGGATATTTGTTTTACTTAAAGCGTATAGCATTACAAGTACTTATCTTAAACAACTTTTTACAAAATTAAAATGAAAAATAAATTAACCATTATTGAAACTATATTATACAATTATTGAACGTAAACAATTACCAAAAAAAAAAAAATGTTTAAACTTTATGTAAGTCAAACAAGCCAATGCATTATTGAGTGTTATATTTTCAATTAAATACCCTCATAAACAAAAGTTTTTGTATAGCATTATAAACTGAAGTTTATATTGATGACATCAGTACAAAATCATACAAAAAATCGTTAATAAATTTGTGACTGATGGGATTATTAAAGAACTTAAAATGATGAGAGCTCGTACCAAACAATTTCAGGCACGACTGATTCTATGTTATATGTAATTAATGAATTTATTTATTTCCTTTTTTTTTTTTGTATTTTTCTTTTTTTTTTTAAATTCAATTTATATAATTCTGAATTCCAAAAATTTTTATTTTTAAAAATAGAAATTTCCTACCTTATTTAAAAATTATACATGTACAAATATATTTAATTGAATTGTAAAACCACAGGAACGTATGTATGCACACATACATTCATATACTTGAATAAATGATTAAAAAATAGAGACTAGATTCCTAAATAAAAAAAGGAAAAAAACATCAAAAAAACAAAAAAATTGAACCATTTTATGATTGGTGACAACATTCTACAAATGTGTTATTTTGAAATACAATCTACAAGTAATTAAAAAATGGATGTTATTGGATTTTAAAAATAGATTGAAACTATTAACAGAAATAAAAAGTATTTCTTTATCAAAAATTGTGAATCTTGGATCTCTATATAATTAGTCTTGTTAATAATTCTCTCATTGTAATCAATCATGAAGTTTGAGATATCTCTATCTTTTCATGATTCTCTATGATTCTCTTATTGATATCTCAAACTAAATTTTGAAAGCAGATTAAGGCAACAACTACTATGAAAATTACTTATGACATCTAAAAATGAAAAATTTTCCAAAGTGGTGAAATACAAAACGATTGCCTTTCATATCCATAACCGTATCTTATTTGATAATTTAAATGCCTTAGTAAACTCCAATATGTACCTATATGTTCAAAGCAAACATTTGCAGAGAATATGGAACTATATCTGTATCAGGAAATTCAAAAAGTATCAGATAGATATTCTTATTTATTAATAATATAACTATTTAAGCACATTTAAAATATTAAAAAGTCATTAAAATTGCAATAAAAGATAAAACTTAACAAAAAAAAAAAAAAAGAAAAACATAAAAATACATACAAAAAATAAAGGACTTTTTTAATTTTGAAAAAAAATTGTTTAAAAAACTTTTTAAGTTTATACCATTTAAAAATTCCTTTTAAAAACTATTACGAAATTCCTTAAATGTCCATTAAAAGAAAAATTACATTAAAACCCTAAATTATTTTTTTTTTTTGGTTTCTTTTCATTATATTTAAAGATATTTTGCTTTTAGTAAAAGTGTGGGTTACAAAAGTAACTTTTTTTCTTTAGTTTACTTTTGTTTAGAAATTTGTTATATACAGAATACACTCGTATAACAAATATTTTTATATAGATTGAATATATTATTGATTTATAGAAAACGTTTATAATACCTATATAAGATGAAATTTTCCATACTACATTTATATTTTATATCTAAAAGAACAAAGCAATACTAATTAATTTAAACAAGAAATTGTGGATTTCTACAAATCAGTGTTTTGCATTAATGCATCTTCCTATTTGCACACCTCAGATTTGAAACCCAATAAAATTGAGAACTCCTTTTATTTGGCTACGTTTTGAAACTATATAATCATTATACGCATTTCACCCAACATATATTTCCTCATTATTTAACCTTAGAATGCCATAGAGCCCTATTTAACCCTAGAATAATGTTAGTCGATACGAACAACATATACAACGTTAGAAAGACTTAACATATAAAACGTTTTTTGATCTCCCTCTCCAATCTTTAAATGAATAGTTTTAATTTTTTTTTTTTGTAGTTCAATATTTATTTCGTATCTTTTAGAGTACCTATAGATATATTTAGAAGTATTAGATAAGTGTTCTGATTTTCGAGTTTTGAGTGGGATGATAAATTTTGGTGATAAATAAGACTGAAATGCAAGTTTGCAAAGGAAAAATACCTATTTTTCTTATTTTTTTTAATTTGTTTTAGATTTAGTAAAGAATTGAATTTATAAATAAGTTTTAAAAATTATTTTTTCCCTACTTGTGTCTAGTATCCCTTATTAAAATTTTAGAGAACAAAAACAAATGTACGGTTAAACAAGGATTTTTTGTACTGTTCGTCGATTCGACCAATAAGTATTAACCTCTAATAAATAAGATTTGTATACAAAGGCAAAAAAAAACACAATACTAAAAACCAAAGAATACAAAAGAAAAAGAACCTAAAATGTATACAACCACTATCTTCTTTTCTTTTTACCATTTTTCTTTACTGCTGACGTTTATTTTTGTTTTTTTATTTAAATTTGACCTTAACTGGCAGACATGAAAATCTACTAAAAATTGATTTTGTAACCAGCTATTTTTTGATAAAAAAATATATTTAACCTATAAAATCTAAATCTTGTCATACTGTGATCCATAAAGATGATATCTTTAATATTCTTTGTATTCTACTTCTTATATTAGTATCATTATCCTGTAGACATTCAGACTTCTTTTTTTCTATAACAAAAAAAAAAATAAATTACTAGTTTAAATTGCATTTAAGGATATTTTTATAGCAACGTTTTTTGTTTTTATTAAAAAATACGGAAAAGCAAATACAGAAAGAAACTAAAACAATTAAAAAAAAAAAAAAAAAGTAAAGTAAAAAAAAAACACTTTTCTTAATCATTGTATGAGTTTTATCTTTTGGTTTTCTTTTTTCCAAGTTATTATATTTTTTTTTTGTCTTCTTTTGTTTTCTAATATTTTATTCTACTAATTTAACTTATTTAATTTTTTCTTATGTTAGTTAAAAATTTTTTTTATATTAAAAAATAAATATGAGTAATTAAATGAGAATCATAAATCAAAAAAATAGTAATTGGAGTTCATACAAAATAAAAATGAATGTTAAACTAGTTCTAGAGTCTTAAAAATAATCAGATACTTTAAAAAATTTCATTTATTATAGGAACATAAAGTGTAGCGCGAATTGTTTTAATATTAAAATTTTGAATACTAGGTTTAATGTTTACTTTAACATAATTTTTGAAGATTGAATTATGAAGTTTTTGTTTTCCTTCCACTTCTATAAGGAGTATAAGGTTGGATACCTAAGCCATTTATTATTGATATACTATGACTAAGCATCAGTTTTAAGAGGCAATACGGCAAACAAAAGTATTATCGAAAAGTCAAAATCCATAACACGTAGTAACAGGAGAGCAATATAGATCTACATCAAAAGATCGCGGTGTTATTTATACCGTTGAAATAAAAAGTTTATCTAATCCAAGCTTCAGTTTCTGAAGTCATTAATTTTCCTAAATCGTTGATTACTTGACTGTAACTATTGTACAAGACTATGATAAGTAAATATTTCTTTATTTCTACGCCATCTGTTCTTATTATCTCCTTAACCATTACACTATTCATTGGCTGGATGGATGATGATCTTCCATCAGTAATTTGGAACATGAGTAATTTTTATAAAATTTTAAAAATGATTTACTCTTGTTTTTTCTATTCGAAAATAGAATATGGAATAATTTTTTCGGTTTCGGTTTTCGCTGACATTACAAAAATGTGTATTTAGATGTAATTTAGAACAAAAAACTCAGACACCATAATTCTGAATTGTTTAAGCTACTAAAACTTCGACCAAACTTCTGAATTACAACGCAAGCTACTGAACATTTTACCGGTTTGTCAGTTATTTTATTGTAAAGTTGTATTTTTTATTCTAGAAGGTCATTAATTGGATAGCAGAACCTTTATTGGAGATATAATTTACAAGTAAATTAAGGATAGTTGGTAAATATTCAACAATTTCGAACTAAACTATATTTATAGAAATTTTAAATTGAATTGAATGGGTATTCAAATAAATTATTAAAACAAATTTACTGAATTTATTACGATATTTAGAACGTATAAACATATTTCTAAAGAACTTTAAATTAGAAAATTTTTTTGACTTTCAAATTTGAAGGACATTTTAAATTGAAAATTTATTAAATCCTTTAATTTAGTTTAATTATTCAGTTATAATTTCATTATATTGTATTGATGAATTAAAAAAGAAGCAAACCTTAGAAAAAAATGACAAGAATCTTGGATACAATAGGCTGCAATTATTAATACAGAGATTTTGTAAATACAAAATAACAACTTATTTTTTATATTTCCAAATTTCCTTTATTCCTATTTTTTAAATCCCCAAACCAAACAGTATATTGCATCATAAATTCTAAACTAATGTTTGGTTTAAAAGGGAGATGACGTTTAGTTGGTTTAAGTCCAACACTACTAGAAAAATCGTCCATTGATCTCGTTGATGTCATTCAAAATTCTCAGTCCCACCTATAAAACTAAAAAAATATTTTTCAAACTAAACTTAAATTCTTCGTATAAGAAGCAAGTAATAATTAATGATCGAATATAGATTATATAATGATCTGCAGTAAAACACTCATATTATGTTAGTTTAGAGATTCAGAACATGGAGTTCTTAATTTTGTTTGGATACAAAAAGTTAAATAACTGCTAAGTAGCTTATTCTGCTAATTTAAAACTAAAATTTCTATAGTTCAAGCTTTAATTTAGTGATAATTTTGACTAATGCTTATCATTAGTCTAACTTTATATGGGTACTAAAATGCAAAGATTTATCTCCCTAAAAAAACTAAACTGTTGTTTTTAAAAAAAATATGAACAAAATGATGTCACAATTCAAATTAGATAAAAAAAATGTCTTTATTTTACTTTATCGCTTATTATTTTTTCCTGTTATCAAAGAATTTCTAAAACTTAATCAAAATAATTTTTATATTAACTTGTTTCTCAATTCACGTTCTAATATTACAGCGTCATGTTTTTTTTTCTTTCTTACAAAAAACAAAAAAAAAAAACCGTCCTATCACAAAGTTAATTTAGTTAAAAAAGAATTCTAAATTTAAAACAAAAACAAAAGAAAAAATTACATGACTTTACACAAAATAATTTTTTATCATTATCTATTAATCTTATCACCATTATAAAATATTATCATATAAATGAAACAAAGACTAAAAAGGAGATGGGAATGAAAAAAAAAGCAAAAAAAGAAAAATAATTAAGTAAATTTTACTATTAAACAACTTATATTACCTAAAACAAACAACTAATTGTCTTGTCATTATTAACTTCATCATCACGAACTGCTGTCAAATATAGATATAAAACCTTTATACAGAAAAACCGCGAGAGATAGAGAAGGAAATAGACTAATTAAAAAATGGCAAAGAGATAAATGAAGAAATAAAAAAGTAAATTTTAAAGACTATTAACATTTGTATAATAACATTAAAATAGTTTTTATTTCTTGTTTATTACATAATACTATAAAAGAAAATAAATAATTATAAAGTGTGCAGTTTGTGGTTAATTTAATTATAAATTTAAATAAAACAAAAAAAAAAACAAATAAAACATGTATAATCGATGTAATTAAATTAAATATATAGTAAATACTGTTAAAAATTGCATTAACTAAAATAGTCCTTCCTTCCTTTTATCTTTCTTCTTTTTCCCTACAATTTTAAATTAAGGTTTCTATGTTTGTTGAAGCATTTGATAGAATAGAATTATCAATTCTTGACCAAAATTGTATATTTTTTTTTAAACTCTGTTACAAAAACAATTTTTTAGATTTTTCATAATGTCAATTTACATTATACGTGTTATAACACAACACAATACGTGTTATAACACAAACACGCATAATGTCAATAATATTCATCCGAAGATGTTTGTGATGTTATTAATGATTTTTTTTTTATTTCTCATTTTTATACCGAATTACGGGTTGGTACCAAAATAATGGTATCCCTCCTTTCTGGAATAATCGAATTCCAACGAATTCCTCAAAACCCATTTCCACTTTTCAGCACTTATACTGCTAGCCTATTGTAGCCTTTAATATTAATTTTTCTGAAGTATTCTCCACATCACCTATCCATTTTTTTTTAAACCTTTTCTTTCTTCTATCATCTTTTATTCTGTGCTTAAATATTTACTTTTTTGCTCCATTATCTGCAATTTATAATATTTATAACCTAACTATCGATTGTTTTTAACATAACTGCTTATGTTTTCATTATCAATAAATACATCTTTATAGCGGTATGATTATTTCTAATTCTATCAAAAATGCTTCGTGTGATCCGACATCATTAAATATCATTTAACTATACCTATAACTTTTTCAAAAATTTTGAGTCTTTTATTAAATGTTACTTGGAATATTTGCAACTATATTTTACTCTCCTCTAAGAAAATTGTTCTGGTAAAAATATTCTAGGATTATCAGAGTTATAAGGAAATCCCAATTCTTCCGTAATTAACAATTAATGAAAAATATTTAAAGTTAGTATTGTTTGGTTTGCCCAAAAGTATGCAATATTTTTCTTAACTACTTTTTTATTTCAATTAGTGAAGTTGGGCCTTTTATTTCAATTGGTGAAGTTGTATGTAGTATAAGCAGGATAAAATAAGCTAATAAGTTAGATGTTATATTATATGTTATTATATGTAGTCTATAATATGTTATATAATAGACTAAAATAGATTAGTTTTTTTATTTTTAAACATAAAAAGAAATAAAATTTAATTTGGTTTTTAAAACATTTTACAAAACAAATAATAAATATAAAGATCTAAAACACCATTAAATAATATGCAGCCCTAAACGAACATTAAATAAGACTTACATCATACCGATATTTTTGAATTTATTTTTGTAGGTTGTAATAAAGGATAAATAAAGGATGAAAAAAAAAAAGTTAAAAAATATAATAAATAATATAAACAAAATAAATAATATTACGATACAAATTGATACTAGTTCAGAACCTATAATAGCCTTAGTACCCGATATTTTATTAATATTGCATTATCCTTATGTGATTTATAATATTCATACAAATACATGAATAAATAAAAATATAATTTTTTTAATTCCTTATAAACAAAAACAAATGTATATATGTTTTTAATACATATTTATTTATGTATATATATACACACAAAGTTTTTTTTAAAGAAAAAAAAAAAATAAATCTAAACTTTACTTTTTATTATTATGTGTTAGAATAGATTTTTATTCAAACATTAATATGTCAATTTTACGATAATGTTCACCTTTCTTCCTTTTCTTTATTTTTACTTTTGTATAAACTTTATTTGTTGAAAAAAACTTCAGGTTCAAAAATGCGTAAAGTCATTTAAGACCTTCAAGTTTAGAAGTTAATTGTTATATTCTCTCTCTCTCTCTCTCTCTCTTATAAAAACACAAAAGAAAAAAAATTCAATCAGTTTTAAACTTTTTTATTTATCTTTTTGCTTATATTTTTGTTAATTTTTTTTTTTTTTTTGTGTTAAGGATAAACAACAAAACTTTTTTTTTTTCCTGTATGTTTAGTGTCAACTCTGACATTAAATAATGCGGAACCTAATAAAATTGCTTACCGTTAATGGAATGACAAAAACAAAACAAAAATACTTTTAATTTGTAAAAATTATTTTTATTATTGAATCGTATAAATGTATTGGTAAAATATAGGAAAAAAAAGTGGATAATTTTTAAATAAGTCGGAAAAATATGAAAATTTACGATATCAGTTACAAATTTTTTCAATTTATACGGTTTTCTTAGACATTTTTCAAGTGTATTTCTTAAAAACTTACAGTTTAACAAACTCTATTTTAAGTTTGTGGGTTTAGTTTTTGTTATAATTTTAAAACTCTTTAATTTTAAAGGTATTTACATATAGGGATTAAAAGAAATTAAATTGTATTGGTTTTAAAGTTTGATTAGTATCACTGAAAAGTTAATATTAAAAATCTAATCAAGAATTTCATTCAAAACTGATTATTACAGTCTAATTCTTCGAGTTACTTTCACAAGTATTTCATGTGACTGTAGATCATTTGCCTGTACTTTCAATTAACTCGATTTCATTTGTAACCAATTCTAAAATCCTCCCTAATTATATGTTTTACACACATATTTCAACAACAAAAGAAGGCTGCTGCCCCTAAACTTCTGCAAAAAAATATTATTGAAACCCTGCTTTTGTAACTTGATTTTGATTTTGGATATAAAATTCCCCTAATCATATATTTTAATTTTACATGCAGTCAGTAAATTTACTGACTGTATGGAAAATTAAAATATATGATTAGGGGAAGATGAATGAATTCAAGCAAGTGAAAGAAAGCCAAATGATCATACAAGCTATTTGCAAAAAATATAATCAAATGGACACGACAAGCATTTCGCACCTAGTTTATAATCAATGGATGTATACCTACTTAATGATATAACAACTGAAAATTTTGACAATTATGATGACAAGCTTATATTCTAAAAAATAAATTTGCTTAATCTAACGACAAAAAAAAACACACACACACAAAAATTAACTTTTTAAATACAAATAATTACAATTATTTATTTCAAGGAATTTAAAAAGTAAGAAAAATTCCTACAAACTTTTAGGAGTAAAAGAAAACAAGAAAAGACAAACTTCTTCAGAAAGAAAATATTTTATTTTGATTAAAGTATGGGTATAACATTGTTCTTACATTATCTATATCTATTTATTTTCAAGATTTAACAAAAAAAAAAAAAAACATTACTCTGTAATCTTTAATGTAAAATTTTAATCATTTTCCCTTTGAAATTAAATCTGTACCTATGTAATATGTAAGTTGATTTAAACTTTTTATTCTTACTTGAAAGTTTTTCTGCGATGAAATTTCAAGATTTAAACTCAAGTATACAATAAATCCTTTACGAATGGTTTTTAAAAATTAAAACAAAAAAAAAAAAAAAATTAAACTATAATTTACTATCCTAAAGAAATACTTTAGTTAACATTCCTGTAAGACGTTAAATGAATAAAGTATTACATTACACGCAAACCCAGAGTAAAAATAAAAAAAAAATAAACAAAAAAGATTTTCCGACAGCTAACGGTACAGTACAGTGTTAATAAAAGAATATTTCGTGTGAATTGAATTATATGTTCATCATATTTACTTGTGTTTGTGTTTGTGTTTGCATAATATAACTAAAACGATTATATGAAGAATGCAACTAGTAGTATAAAATATAAAAAAAAAATTTTTTTTTTTTTTTGTAGAAGAAAATCTTATATTACGAGTTTCATGACAACAAATATGATGAAATGAAAATATATTATATGCTATATTCTATGTTGCTTAAGTTACGGATAATGTTACTATTTTGAAAAAAAAAAAAAACTTTTAAATCAGAATTTATGACATGGAAATTTTATAAAAAGCAAAAACAAAAATAAAATTTGAACTCTGAAATCAAAATGTGAAAGATTATTCAAATAAAGAATTTGCACAAAAAAAACAAAAAACATCTACATATACAACATAAAAGTTTTAAAATAATATACTCTAGATACTTAAAAAAAAATGAAAAACTATGTTAGTTGAAAAATCCTTTAATCCTTGAAAAGCAAAAAATATGAATCTATTCATAGATATAAGCGTATTGTCAGAAATACTAGGTACATATATCTTAGAAGACATTCTTTTTTTATTTTACAGAGCAGTACAGAGAGCATTTGGCAAGCCTTTAACTTTCAACTTTATAGGAATTTCTAGAAAATTTGAAAAAAAAAAAAAACACAATGTTCACCTATTCTTGCTGCATTCTGAATAATTTTGTTTTCATTTTTAAACTTCAAATGTTTAAAATATTTAAAATACTCTATAAATTAATAATTATTATTAAGAAAAATGTAATAAATTAATTAAAGCATTATATCCCCTAATTCATCATTAATCTAAACTTTGCATTGATAACAAAATTATAATTTTTAAGCAAATTTTTCAAAGTGTAATGTTATATGGATGCGAAATCTAGGGTAAGTGCGCTATAACCCATATAAAACGACTTCAAGTAAAGCAAAACCAAATACTTGAACTCATAAATAATCTTCCATTTTTCTTCTCGACGGTTATGTTACACAAACTTTCGCAAGTTAAATTTTTATTCGGTTTAATTACAAAATTTTTCAAACAAATGCAGATATTCAGAAAATGTTCTCATTCGCAATCTGTATTAAATAAATTCAAAATACTGTATGTGTATGTTTAAGGTACTTTAAGATTTTAATAAAAAAAAAACATAAAATACCAAAAAAATTGTAAAATTCTTAAAACTGTCAACTAGGTTTTTTGGCATTTCTCCTAGGTTTAATCATATTATAAAATATTTATAAACATTTGGTCAGAATTGTAGAGCACCATAATCTTTAAGACAATCTATCATTATTGTAAGATTATAATGCACTTAATAATTGCAAAAATTTGTAAAAGAATTTTATATATATATATATAATATTTTTGTGTGCTTATATTATTACATAGCTATAAAATTACGTATAAACTTCACAGATAAATATCTAGAGTTAAGTACCTTCAGTAGTACCTTTTATTACCTGAATTTTTAAATTTTTTATCATTTTATAGAATAAGCTCTGCTTGGAGTATAATAAGAAAATGTTATTTTACATATTTTAATAGAAAACAGAAGAAAAACATCTGATTAGACATATTGTAAATTTTCCGTTTACACTTATTTATTAATTTGGATAGTCGACAGTATAAGATGAATATTAGGACAATTATTTCGTGCATTTATATTAAATTTAGTAATAAAACATAAAAATTTAGAAGAAAAGTGAAAAAAGGTTAAACAAATATTAAGGGTTTTCTACTTACTCCTAAAACTCCTAAAAAAAGTTACTTCAAAAAGGATTTTTCTACAATCAAATATTAAGTAGAAAACCGCACTCCTAAAAAAATTACTTCAAAAAGGATTTTTCTACAATCTTAAATTTTAGTGTATTTTTGCTTTCTTTTCCACTTTCACTTTAACAAGAAGTTCTATAGAACTCCCACTAAATCACTAATGTTTAATATTAGACTGTATAGCGTAATTTTATTGAATCATTATTTCCACTTAGCTGTAGCTATTTTATAAAATTCTATGATAGATAAATATTGCATCTGTACGCCTTCTATTATCACTTACCAAGAAAATTTTAACATATAAAACTGAAAAAATAAATCTTAATCGGTTCCTAGAAAAAATCAAGATGTCGTTGGAACAATTTTTTTTACTAATAATTTGCCATATAAAGAAAACGCATCTGGCTTCTTTTTGATTTGCAGGTAACAAACTTCGATGAATCCTTAACAACTGTGTTAAATTTTTCTAATATATTCAAAAGTCATTTTATTAGGTAAATGGTTTTCTATACAATTGATCCGCTGAACGTAGCATATCAGTTGATTTTGACATATAGTCGGAAACTATTTTTAGTTGTATCTACTAAAGATATTCTTCTAAGTTTAAAATCAATTTTTTTTAAATATACATCATCATCCCTGTTACTTTCTGCAACTATGTAATATATTTTTTTTTATACGCTTAGGCAAAACTTTTAAACTTTCAAAGTAAAATATTGTTGCAGAAATATTAACAATTAAATTAATTATTTGCGTACAATATTAATGAAAAAAAAAAATGAAACAAAAAAGTTCAAAGATATAAATTCCAGACAATCAAAAAAAAAAAAAAAATTAAAAACGTTTCACTTAATATAACATAAAAAAAAAGAAATTAATAATAATAAAAGATTTGAACATTTGAAGGAAAAAAAAAGGTTCTTTGAAAAAACATAATTGACAAAATTAAAGAATTCTTTGTGGCAAAGAAAAGTAAAAAAATTTTGAAAAAAAAACAGAAAAACTAAAGATTTAAGTATAATTTATTCTTTTAAAGCACCACAATAAAATATCACTTTAATACACAAAGGGCAAATATATATACAATATATAATAGATATATATTTAAACAATCCTTAAATTTTAAAAAATTAAGAAAAAAGAATTTTTTTTTTTTTTTGAAAGGTCAGAATAAAAGTTATTTTCAAAAGAAAATATTAAAGCACCATAGATACATGTATACGTGTATAATTTACGTCAAAACACAAGAAGTTGAATAAACTTTATTACAAAAAAAAAAGTTTTTTTTCCCTTTCATAATGCACTGATAAATTTTATTTATATATTTTCCATATTTTCTTTTTTCTTCTCTTTTTCCACGAAAATAAATGGTTTTTTTTTTTTGGTAAATTGAATTTTGACATTAATTCACTTTGACGTTAACTAATAAATTAATAGCCTTGTCACTTGTCGCGTTTATCGCAACACTGTATTACCATGTAAGTAGATTATTCACTAACTTTGTTTATTCTGTATACACTATAAAAAATTACAAAAAAAAAAAAAAAATTATATTACCTGTAAAAAAAATTTGTTAACCATTTAAAGGTAAGGATAATGAAATAACAAAGTTTTGATTTAAAATATGAGGTATGGAATAAATTTCGGTGGAAAATATTATGCTTTACTTTAAATTTATCTCAAATGTTGATATCGTATATGTTTATTATCTTAAATTTACTATGCATTTTTTATTCTTTTAATTTTTGTTTTTTATGAATATAAAATATTTTTATCTTTATGTTCTTTTTGAAATTTATTATATAAAGTTTTTTTTTTTTTTTTTTTCAAAAGCAAATTCTTTTATTCTAAAGTACTGAAAAAATTTATACAGTATACCATTAACATATATATGTCAGTATATAACATATATGTATGTTTGGTATAGGAGTAAATATTAATTCAATGCCACAAACAGACTCTATTTATTGTAATACACTAATGCTTTAATAAATCTATAGAAGGATTAGTGGTAAGTGAATTACAGAATACACTGTATGTAATTTCCTTTGTCTCGTGTATTTTTAGCCACTTTTATTTTAAATTTTTTTTTTTTTTTTGGTTTTAACGATACAATTTTTTAATTTTTAATTGTTTAGTGGTTTTATTCTCTATATATAGATTAAAACACGATTAGAATCCAACTAAAAAAAAAAAAAACAAAATATAAAATTGAAATTGAAATTAGATGATGTCAGCGCCGGATCTAGTTATTAGGGTGTAAAAATGCCCAGGTGTAAAAAGGATTTTTGGGGCATAGAGGAAATTAATTCACATGTTTATAACTTGCAAAGTATATATTATAGTAAAAAAAAAATTCCACTTTTAATCGACAGTAATGTTAAAGCCAACAACCGTTGTTGTGGTATAGTAGAACAAAGACAAGTTTTAATTTAATTAACACAAAACTTATTGGTATTGTGTTGGTGTTAAAAAATTTAAAATGTTTAAAAGATTTTTACTGTCAAATTCATCAGGAATAATGTTTTTAAAGAAAAAAGAAAATTCTGATATTAAATCATCTGATACATCTTCAGCATAAAATGACACAAATTGTTTACAAGAATTTTGTAAGTCCGCGTCTGATGATTTTTTTAAATTAAATAATAATTTAAATTTGGTCCAAAATTAAAATTTGTTTTTGGTGTAAAAGCGTTTTCTTTTGCGCAATCTGGAGAAATTTAGTTGAGTTTTCTTTTAATAAAATATCAAAAAACGTTATGCTTTGCACCCTTTGATTTGAGACCCTTATTAATTGGGGGCCTTTGCCGCCCACTTGCATTCTCCTTCGCTCCGGCTCTGGATGATGCTTTAATCAAAATAAACTATAACGATCATTATACACAAAATCATGAAAACGTTTTCAAAAATTAAAATGGAACTATAAATTTATAATATTTTAAATATAAAATAATGTTTTTATAATTCAATAGGGATTAATTTGAAAAATTATAGCATTAATAAAAAAAATTATTTAATCTCCAATAATATAACAAGAGTTCAATGGCAATATAAGACTTTATACTCATTTATTTTTCAATATTAATTTTTAGAGTTCTTAAAATTACGGCAGAATACCTGTAAAATCTTAACAATTTATGTATCTGGTGTTTGATCCTACTTAATGTCTTAGTTTATTAATATTATCATATATATAATAATTTAAATTTAAATTTTATATATTGTCGCTGTAGCATTATTTTTGAAAAAATACCATCGACAAAATTTAAAAAAAAAAGTAGTTTAAAGTTTTAAAGTTAATGGGTCGAATGCATAAAATTGTGTTTGCACTCAAATCTCACTTTTTTAAACAAAAAATACTAATTCAAACACAGGTTTTGCGTCGTATATGGTCGTGTTATGTTTATGTTTCGTTTGAAAAAATGAAATTTGAGTTCCAACTTAGCTTTAGGCATTCGACGCAATAACTCTAAAATTGAACGATATTTTATTTTTTTTGTTGAGTAGAAAGTGAAGTAGAGATTGGAGATTATTGCTCTAAAATTTTCAAAGATTTGAGTCTAGTATAAAACTTCCAATAACTTTGTGACAAATATGACAATAATTGTTTTAATATCTTTTACTTTTTTTTCATTTGTATTTTAAAAAAATTTTAGAGGACAAAAGAAGTTATATGGAAAAGATATTAAATATATTTTGGGCACAGTCTCTTTTATTTTGTGATACAGTAAAATAATAGAAACTGATGTAAATTTCATTTCAAGAAAAGAAGTTTTGAATATTTAAATATAAAATTTGTTTTCTCGCACAAAATTAATTTTATTTTTGAAAAGGGAACATTAGCAAAATTTAATTGGTGTGTTTGGGCAGAATAAGATAAAAAAATCTTTTTCAATCATTTGTAGAATTTTAAATTTTATTTTATCGTTAAAATATTTTATCAACAGTTTGATTGAAAAAATATGGAGACTATGGATTTCAATATTATATTCTTAGAATTCATCTAATATCTGTCTATTTCTTGAATGTTGAAATGTCTCTGAATTATTTTGATAAACTATCATTTCATATAGATTAATTTTGTTTATGTTAGAAAAATCTTTAATGAGTAGCTTTAAAATTTTCATTATATATCATTACCCAAGTGTGTTGAATGAAGTTCCAATAAAACATCACAGTAGCTAATTTTTAAAGCTCCTCGTGAAATGCATATCGTAGTTAATTTCTATTTTAATTAAACATATCACATTTATGTCGCATATATCGTTTTTTGGCTTCTGAAACGAAATATTATATTAGATTCTGAAAAATGTTCGTATATTAATGAAATTTTACTGGAATTATCCAATTTTTTACAAATAAAGTTATTATATTTTTCATTAGTTTAACTGAGATTCTAAATACATTTTAATAGAATTTGATGATACAGTTTTCAAATTTTCTGCATAGTTTTTTTACTAAATCTATCTGAATAGTTGAGATACTTGTTTTTATATTTATTATTTTTACCTTTTTGCCGAAAAAAAGTGCATCCAGTTGCTTTGTGTATCTTTACTATTTATTATTCTTCTTATATGGAGGTGTACGATATCAATTCATAAAAAAAAAAAAACAATATAAATTTGTTCGAATTTATTTCAACAAAAAACAAAATGGTTAAATATATGAAATTAATCAGATAAATTCATGCGTCTAGGATAAAGTCTCACATTACGCGGTACGGTACAGTCGACTACTTTCGCTTAGCAACTAGACTTCAATTTCATCAGTGAACATTTCGCAAAAAAAAACACTTAACAATAGACATTTGATAAAATGTACACTTTACATTTAAACATTTAGCAACTTTTATTTATGTAGGCTGAACTCAGCACTGAGCGCCTACCTAAATTAAAGTTGCCTAATGTTTAAATGTTAAATAAATGATAAATAATAATTCTTTCTGTAATATTTTTTTATTACTTTAAATAAATTAATTTTAAACTAAAGTTTTATTCAATTTTCAACTAAATAAATAATTTTTCAAAAATAAAATGTACATCTGAAAAACAAAGCATTTTTCAATTATTTAAAAATGGAATCATTTGACAATTTAAAAATAAAGTATTTTAGGACAATTTTAATAGCAATTGATTTATGATTTTTCACATTTTACTTCATATAAAATAAAACCGAAAAAAAGCTGTGGTAAAAGTTTTGAAATGCCCACTTATAAAATGATCAAGTGGCCAACTGTCCAGTTGTTAAAGTTGTCAAACTACCTTCTATCCATTTGTCCATTTTGCTAAAGGTTTTTTTGTTAAGTGTGTTTTTTGCGAAATGTCCACTAATCTAATGTCCAGTTGTCAAATGAAACTTATTCACCAAATAAAGACGACAAATATTCTAAAATTTATGGATTTATTAGCAAAGAGCCACACGATATCTTGAAATATATAATAGATAGATCCAAACTGATAACAAATTCTCAAAAATAACCCTTGAATATTTTCAAACATGTTTTAATTTTTCAAAAGTGGCATTTATGTGAAAACAATACTCCAGTGACGATATAAAGAACTATCTACAGTTATAGTGTATGAATTTTATTATTAAAAAACGATACACTGTAACTACACATTATCTAATTATTTTATTATCTTTTTATAGACTTTTATTTTAAGTATTTTTTTTTTATTATGTTTACCCTTATGAAAAGAATTAGGAGTATTTTTCCTATATTATGTACATCGCTTCATATTTAATCTAATCAATTAAGTATCTATATTATACATTTTTGCAAGTATCTAATACTCTTTTATAGGTGAGAAAATATAAAAATAAAAAACAGTTTTTTCAGATGGATTATGAAAATGACATTTGAATTTTATTTTTTTTTTTATATTTTATCGTATATTGTTCAAAAAATATATTAAAATTTTTTTCTTTAACATATGTTTTTTCAAGGATAAGAATAACATAAATTATGGTATATAAGTAAGTATGATATACCTATATACAAAATCGATTATTTTTTAATTTTTTATTATGTTATGGTTGGTGACGAAATCCTCAAACAAAAATCGATAAATAAAAATCCAAACTCCACAACAAAAAACAAATTCACAAACAAGAATCAAATTTAAAAATGTGCAAAGAATATTCTTGAAAAAGTAAAAAACTCAAAAACCCCCTCTAAACAAATTATTGAACTCAGATTTTGTAACCAACTCTAAAGTCCTTCCTAATTATTTTTTTAATATATTTCAACAACTAAGTATTTCAAATAATTGTGTATTTTATTGTGGATTTTCTTTTTGTGGATTTATTTGTGGATTTTTTTTTTTGTGAGAAAACTATTATCGATTTTTGCCTCTACCCAATGTAGATACTACCAAATTAATAAAATAAGTACTTTTGTTTTTTTTTTATCAAAAAATCCAAAAATAATTTTATCAAATATTATAAGCTAATTTTTGTTGTTCGATAAATTTTTAATTTTCATTTAATAAACAATCTAACAATATTGGGTTTAACTATATTATGTCTGTTTAGTTTTAAAAATAAATTTTAGACTTAATAATTAAGTAATTATACCCGTATGAACTATATGTTCAAGGGTATAATAAATTTGCCATTACGTTTGTGACACCTTAAAGGAGTCGAAGTGGATATAGTGTCAAAGGTATGGATCTGCTCAGAATCGAATTCTCAGTTGATTAAGCCATGTACGTCCGTTCGTCCGTCAGCACGATAATTTAAAAAATAAAAGAGCTTTCGCTATTTAAACCCAGCTTTTTCTGCCATACAACTTATTTTTTTTTTATATGGAAATAACTCAGTATCTATTAAAGCTAGGTATATGTGCTGGTGCAACAGGTTCGGGTAGCTGTCATACAACTTCTCTTTTTAAATTAAAATAACTTAGTGTCTATTGAAATTAGGTATCTGAAATTTGGTGAAGAGGTGTCGAGTTACATACCAAAAACTTTTGTAAAATTTTGTTGGTCTAGAGCAGCCGATACAGTCTTCTTGCACCTCTTGGAATTTAATGAAGCTAGACGTCTGCAATCTTACAAATGAATGGTCTTCATTTTAGTTTTATGGCAACAACTTCTCTAAAATTTGCTTGTGCGCAATAGATTTTGGTAGCTGTCATACAACTTCACAATTTACATAAATATCACGGTAGTTATAACGTCGGTACTAAAACATCTGAAATAGTTTAAAAGATTTCAAGTTATATAGAAACAGGATATATTACGTTCATACGGGTATCCCAGAGTTGACATTGTGTACTATACTGCACTTTTCCTCGTTTTAATATAAAAATTGTTGTTAGGTTGATTTTTTGTAATTATTTTGAAAATAAAATAATAAAACATTTTTTTCTTTTAAGTATGTATATGTTATCAAAGTAAAATGTCTAGTAGAATCATATTATTGTTTTGAAATTAATCTGCAAATTTTGATTATTTTCAAAAAATTGTTACTATCCAAAAAAATTTTTTTATAGAAAATGTTTGTAGAAAAATAGAAAATTTTCTAAATTTAATTAAAAATATTGTTTTTCCCACTTAAACCCATATAATCTTTTATTGGTGAGATGTGTTGTTTTCTCAATTTACAAATTTATTCTGTTTTAAAGGATTTACGTTGATTATGTTATTTCAAAGTTGTTATGGCTAAAAATGTCTAAATGGTAACATAAAGTGCTCTATAATGTTATCGTTTTGAACGTATCAATTTGCATTGCACGAGAATATATTTACGAAGTATTTCTAGAATTTCTAAATATTTAATTTCTAAAATTATTTTCCATTATACATCGACTCCATAGTTTTATTGTGGGCTTTTAAATTGTTTTGAACAGAAATTTCTTAATATTTTGTGTCCTATCGATATCTTCGTATTAAACCAAATTTTATGTTCTATATGTTATTTTAATTAACTTTTTTATCTTTTACTTGTGTTCGAATATAAGAAAAATCTATTCTCTATTTTTGTTACAGTTCTGAACACATAATGCGATTTTGTGTAAAATTAAAGTATTGTAAAGTATTATTGTTGAGTTAACTGCAAAATTAATATCACAAAATGACAATGTAACATTGCTAGTTTCAAATGTCGAATATTATATGAAAATTAACGAGGCAGAATGTAAACCAACGATTTTTGAAGGCGTAAATTTTCCAAAAGGCAATACAAACTGTTTAAAATTGTGACTTGCACCAAATTTAAAAATTTTCTTAGAATTCCATATAATAAGAAAAAATGTGAAAAATAAAATGGTAGGTACTTATTTCTTCAATTTTAAGAGAACTCTAGATAATAAAGAAAAGCCACACATGTAAAATTATAAAGCTGAAACTTTAATTTTTCCTTTTTATTTTGAAAAAATGTCTATAAGTGCCTCAGTTGTAGGTGTTTAAATATAGGAACATTTTTCAATTTTGAGTCCTAATAGCTCTTAAACAGGGGATGAACAAACAGTTTTCTGAAGTATCTAACACTAGTTCTAAAAGATCTTTCTTCTTTTAAAATTTTAAGGTCCTATTTAAAAGCGTACAATACGGTAACGGTACACATAACGGTAAATTTAAATACTAAATTTAAAAACTATACATAATTTTAATATTGATTTGGAAAGTTAGAAAAAATTCCTGTCGAATGGCGTTTTTAAATTGAAAACATGTTAAGCAGAACATGAGATATACACATTTAAAAATAGGACTTTTTCGAAGTTTGAGGAGCTGTAGCTCCGTAATAGAAGGCGCTGCATGAAAAAGTTGTTCTACAACATTAAGTTTTTTTGTAAGACCTACCCATGATTAGAATTTTAATCCTCTATCTTTAACGGTGTTGAACTTTTGTGAACAGACAAACGGACGGGCGGATAGAGTGAAATTAATAGGTACATGTTTTTTTCAAATGTTTTTTGAAAATGTGTGTAAAAATCGAAGAAAAAATAAAAAAAAAAACAACAAAAAATAAAAAAAGTTCCTCTTTTATTTCTTTTTTTTTGTTTAGAGACTATCTACAGAAGAAGTAAAAATAAACAACAAACAATAAAAAATAAAAAAAAATCTTATCTTTAAAAAAAAAAATAATAATTTTGTCTTCTTTATTTCTTTTTCTTATTTTCCCCTGTTACTTAATTCTTGTTTTTTGAAACTTAGTTAAAAAAAATTTTACTGTATTGTTATTATAAGATATTTTAATTTTCTTCATATTTTAAGGTGCAGTGACAGAACGCGCAAGAAAATAAAGCCCGCGGGCGTTAATTTCTTTTTGAATTGAAATTAAAGCGCATAATTGAAAGGAAATAAAACTCGTGGGCTTTAATTACTTACCCTATAATTAACCCTGATATTATAACCAACGCTAAAATCTCTCCTAATTCAGAAACTCGCATATGCATATATCTAAATATTCTGTAAAAAGCGTATAATCCTGATTTTGAATTCAATTCTAAAATTCCTCCCAAAATCCCTGAGGCCTTAACAATGTCACAAAGTCACAATGGGACTTCTGACATGTCACCAAAAATCCAGTCAAATGAAATACAGACTCATGATAATAAGCTTTGTGTTATTCAAGCCCGCAATCTAGTGGAATTAAGACTCGTGAGCCTGTGGGCTTTAGTTCCTCGGCTGTTCTGCCACTAAGAAATTACATTTGATGAAAAAACCAAAATAATGTATTACATATAACATATTCATATTCTTATTTATAATAGTAGGCCAAACCAAAAGTTTTTAAAAATGCACCATTCTCCAAAAGATAATAAAAACAGTTTCGAATACTGGAATTTGTACCAAAATTTATGAAAGATACTGTTATTCTTAAATTAAATTCTTTGTAAGCAGTTTGTGTTAAGCAGTTATATTAAATAAATAGATTTTGTTATACTGTGGTATTATGGTATTAAATCTTTTGTTTTGTTTTTTTTTAAAGAACAGAAAATCAATTATTGCGGTTTTATTTTAATTGTATTAAGTTAACAATAAAATTTATGTGATAATTATAAGTAAATATTAACTTTAAATAATTATTAATAATATGTAAATATGTAATTGATAAAATATAACTTTAAACAAATAATATAAATAACTTAATTTATTGAACTTTGATTTTATATTCTAAGTTCATTTTCTTTTACAAATAAAAATATAAGTGAAAACGTTTAAAATTAATTGAATCACTATGTTATTAATGTATTATTGACTTATAATTGATTAATGTATTATTATTTTTTTTAAAATAATTTATGATTGTTTTAAAGTGGATTATTTACAATATTTATTAAATTTAAAATAAACATTATTTTAAAAGTATAAAACATATCATTAGTAAATATTAACATTGAAATTTATATATAAGGTACAAATAGAAATACATAGTTGAATAAATTTTACACATAGCTAAAGATAATTTATCTTATTTTATATTTTAAATGTAAATAAACTTAGTTCGAAAGTCTTCTTATTCTACTAAAGCAATTATACAAGATTTTAATAATCAAAACTTTAGAATTGCATACATTTAGGGGTAAATATTTTTCCTTTACAAAATAAAGTATAAAAATAATTTTTTTATAATCAATTTTAAACTTATTCTTTTAAACTTTATTCCTTTATTAAACTTCCTACCTTTATGCCTGCTTACAGTATGTTATTGGAATATTGATTTAATTGATCTTTATAGAATTTAAAAGTAAATTATCAAAAAAGTGAAATTATTTTATTGAGGTAGACTATCAAACAAATAAAATATAATGTTAAACTATGCTAGAAAGATGTTTATATACTAACTCCAAACAAGCATAAGATTAAAAACTATGTAAATTTTAAATATTTAGGAGTTCTATATAACCATCTGTTTAACTTCAAATAGAAAAAGCAAAATAACGCCACAATAAACTTTACTAAACGGTTCGTACATTTTCTAAAGTTAAATTACACATTTATAAAACGTTAGTCCGATCAGTATTAACTTATACCAGTCGAATATGGTAAAATGTTAGTGTTTCTACAATGGAGAAATTAAAAATATTTGCACGCAAGTCTTTAAGATGATCTATAATTTTATCATTTGTCTCATTTCTAACCATAGAGAAAAGAGAATGGGATTGATACAATCTAAAACTCATTAATCAGTCATCTGTGGTATGAAAATTTTGAATATATCAAAAACTGCATAAATACTGGTTTTTTGCCTCCTGAAGCATTTGTTTACCTAGATAAAAAATAAATACACAACTATATATTGAAAATAATCAGTACATTCCAATTTTGTATCACTAGAAGAGACAAACTCTTAGAAAAAATTTAAATTCATTGAATACTGAAAATAACGAGTTGTTTAAATATGATAAATATATCACTGCAAAAGAAAAACTATGAATTAGAAAACCATACTTTTGAAAAAGTGTAGAAAGCTAGGTTAGGTTAGATACAATACAACAATAGGTTTGATACAAACAAAAAAAAATACAAAATTAATTGTGAGAGCTTTGTCCTTGCCAAGCCGTGTACATATTTAAATTATTTATTATTTAAGTATTTTTGATTTCACTTTAAACTTTTTTAGGAAGAGTAAACCCAAAATATCTTATTGTATAACGGGTTAAAATTATATAATGAATTACCTATTAATTTAAAAATGGAAAAAAATTTAAGTGTATGTTAAAGATATGTTAAAGATACTTTCGTTTGAAGTTTTAAAATATTAACTCTATACTTAAAAAATAATTTTATAAAATATGTAATAACAAATACTTATTTTATGTTGAATCTTTATAATTCCGTATTGTATATAATAGTAAAAAAAAAATAATAAATAAAGGAATAAATAAATAAAATTAGCATATAAGAATCCTATGTAAGCTTTTTTTTTTTAAGTAAAATTAAATAATGTATTAAAAAATAAAACAAAAGAAAAAAGTTTTGTTCCGTTGACTTGACTGTGTTTGATTGTAATTTACAAGTATATATAAATATATACTTCTTTTTTAGTACTTTCAAGTTTTATTATCGTAACAGAAAACTTAATTCAAAATTTAATTAACTTTAATAAAAATTCTATGAAAAATAGAGTATAGAATAAAAAACAAACTTCAAAATTTAATTTTTTATTTTAAGTGATAAGGATTACAAAGAGAACAGATCATACTTTAAAAAAACAATGTTATAAATCTTTTTTTTTTATTTTTCTTTTTTTCTTGTTTTGTTATGGAGTGTAGGCAGACTTAATTTAACTTTTAACATTTTTTTTTTTCTAGATATCATAATAATAAAAAGATCCTAGAAATTTAAAAGCTAAAAAACCCACGTCATTCAAAACTAAAAACATTTTCCCTTAATTAAATTAATACTCTTCTTCTGCAAAATATTCAGACTAATAGATATTAAGTCAGAATGTTTTAGTAAGAAAACAAAAATTATGTGAATCTTAATTAAGAATAACGTAATTTTTAAATTAAAATATTAAATTTATGATACCTAAAAATTTAATTTTTGCAAAAAAAAAAAAACTGTATTGAAACGAAACTTTAATCTTGTAAAAAAGTCTTTTAAAAATATTATTGTATAATGGATGCATTTTATAGGTAATATTTTTGCGCGGGAAAATTTTATTAGAATAATGCGCGGGATAAGTTTTATCAAGAAAACTTCTTATAAAATAAAAAGTAATGAAGACAAAAGTTTTGAATAAATATATAAAAAAAATTATAAAAAAAATTATGGATATCTAAAATAAAAAGGATAAAATAATATAATTTTTGAGTGACTGTAATAATAATTATGAAAATATTGCTAAAGGATTTGAAAACTGTCAGAATTCAGCTTAAAAATCCAATTTTTAAAAAAATACATTATAATTATTATTGCCACAACAATTTTAATAAAATATTTTATTAAATATTGCATTTTAATGGAATATTTCGATTATCCTGATCAAATCTTAAATAAAAGATATTTCTATTAGAAAAGCTGTACTTTTTTTTTATTTTTTACTCAAATTAATATTAATTTGTTTTGACGATTATCGAAACCCTTTTAAAAGATTCAATTAAGGACAATAAAAAGGTGAAAAAGTTTTTTTTTACATTATTTAAAAAACAAAAACCCTAAATTATTGATTTTTAATACCATTTATTGGTACAATTAAAGATTTTTTTATTAAATTTTTAGAATAACACAGATTCTTTTTTTTTTTAAATATATCTATCTAAATTATTTACAACATCTTAAACGTTTATTTACAAAATATTTACAAAAAAAAGAAGATTTACCTAAATTTTCATTTGAATTTTCCATTCAATTGAAATTTTTCATTTAAATGGAAATCTAATATTCTATAAATTTTCTAATGTGTTTACCCCCCTTTTTTAATGTTATTCAAGTGGTAACTAAATAAATTCTTTTTTTAAATTAATCATTAAAGATAAAAAGAAAAAAAAAAACAAATTAATTAATTGGATTAGCTGTATAATATAAATGCGTATTTTTATTTCATTTTAAGATCAAAATTTAAGTAAACAAGAAGCAAATTGTGGAAATTTTTATATTTTACATTGCCATTATTATTATATAAGGGATGAGACTGGAAAATATTTCCATAGAAATATTATATTTTAAGATATTACGATTTAGATTTCATGCAACATTTAATCTTAAGATTAAAAAAAAAAAAAACAAATTGTAGGAGTATTTTTATTAAAAATTTAAGTGTGTAATTAAATTTCTATAATTTACATCTGAAATTAGACGTTTAACAAATTTATAAAAAATAAAAAATCTTTTTGATTTGTTTTTAAAATTTGAATAGCCTATGTATGTATATTTACATTATCGAGATAATGTAATTATTAAAATTAAAAAAAAAAAAATAAAATAATAAAAGAAAAAAAACACTATGGTAATTTTCTTGGAAAACTAATAATGAACTTTGAGATATCTCTATATTTTTTAATTCTTTTTATCGTATTATAAACTATTGACAGTATTCCTTGAATTCATTTAAAAAATACTTTTTATTAATCCACATTTAAATATAACCTTATTTTTAATTATAAATAATTATATTATAGGTGAAAAAAACTGATTTAATAAATATCGAAATCTTAAATCTGCCTGCTGTTAATTCTGTGATTTCTAGAAGAAATTTTGTAGCGGTTCAAAATAATAAAATATAAAATATTTCAGCCATGCAGCCAAATCAAAAGATGCTGTAAAATGAAGATATTTTTAATATAGCTAAAAATGCTACGAAACTTTAGAATTTTCTTTCCGTTGTAAAGAATATTATTCTGTAAAGGATCTGTCAAATATCTATCTAAAGTCTATAATTGACCTAAAATGGAGTAAAACTCTCATATATGGACTTCTTTTAAACACCTCAACAAATTTCAAAAACCGAGTCTTGCACTTAACCGGCGACGTTGCGAAAATAGTAACACCAACTCTTCTAGATATTCGTCGAAATATTTAAGGCAATTTCACTCTTTTAAACATATCTTGTTCAATTCTTACTTATGTCTTCTCTAAAACCAATTATGTCTCACCAAAAACTATTTAAAAATATACCAAGAGAGGCAGTAAGTGCCCATTTACATACAGTGAGAATTTCTAGGTGACTCAAAGCTAGTTATGGAAACTCATTCGTTGTGGAAACTGTTAGGATGAGGAACATCCTTTCATTAAATGTGTTCTCCTCTATCAATAATATTCCATTCTGCAACTTAAGTATAACAATTCAAAAAGAATCTTATTAGGAATGTTTCAAATTTACCTACCAAGTATATTTTAACATCCTATTTCAATTTCGTTTTTCCGCTCCCAGGATTCCGTTCCTATTCTTTTGTTAGCGTGTAAAATCAAAAAAGAAAATTAATTTTTAATATACTGAATCTATCATTCTCAGTTAATTTTAAACTTAAATTTTTGAAAAGGATTCAAACATTTTAAATAAATATAAAAACAAAAATTATTTCAATATTATTTTAAAATATTAATTTTTATCATATTTTTGCAAGATTTCATACAATTAAGTTCATATTTACATCAATGCTGTTTAATTTTTTTTTACAAAACATGATTTTATTGATTTTAATATAAAATAAAATAATTTCTGTATTAAAAATAAACTGCCAATAAAATTTTGATCCTTTTTTTGTTATATACATATACACAAAATAAAACAAATGAAAGAAATTCGAAATTGATGAAGGCCTCAATAAAAATCAAATGAAGTGAATTGATTTGTAAAAATGTTCATATAAAATACGTTGAAATATTTTTCTAATTATAATAATTCTATATTAGTAACTTTAGGATCATTAAAAAACACAATAAGAGGAGAGAATATAGCGAACATAAAACCTTTATAAATATTTTAGATTTTAATTTACTAAATTTCACCTGTCATTTCAGTCTAAAAAGGTAAAACAGAATTTTTTCGAAAACATTAGGTATATCTTGAAAAAGAAAAGTAAGAAAATTAGGATAACGTTAGGATATCATAATACCATAAGTACCTACTACCAAACATTTTTTTACATTATCCCAAGAAATGAAATATTTATTTAAACCTAATTGTTTTTATATTATACCATTTTATCCTTTTTAAACGTTTTCCATACTATTATTTTAAAATTAGGAAAAAAACAATTTATAATACAAGGTAAAAAAAAAAGAGAAAAAAAAAGGATTTATTTCTAACTCCTACTGTATTGAGACCATTTTTTAGCACCTTTTAATACCCGCATTTAATTTTAAAATTACAACGATCAATATATTTTTACATTTTCGCAATAAGTCGAAATAAGTCTTTGTCATGGTCGAAAAACTTTTATACAGTTATTATGAAATATTGGAAAAAATTAAAAAAAAAAACGAATTGCATTTTTTTTTTTGTTTTTGTTTTAAAATTCTTTTTCTTGCTATTTTGTTGCCTTGGTTGCGGAAGTTAAAACAAGTTGGAGAAGCTAAAACAAAATCTGAAATAAAATGTCTCTAAATTAATTTGTTTTTATAAAAATGGAAAAAAATATATTTGATTTAATACTTCTACAATTGGCGATCTAAGTGTCTCAGAAATTCACTTGATAATGTGCTAGATAGCAATTTTATTGAACTTAAAGTTCTTCTCTTCTTTTAACTCTTATCCAATGTTATACTGTTTATATTTTATGAATATAAAATGTTTAAAGCTGCGTAGTTCGATAAGGAATGAAAAATAGACACTCCGATTATGTCACATACAATTTTTTGCCGGTTTAATCTTAACCCAACCATTCGTTATCTGTGCTGCGTTCTTTGCAGTTCACCCTGTATATTAACTTTAGTTTATTTTTTAATATTTTCCCTTCACTTAGAAAAGATTTTAAATATTAGCCTCATGTAAATTACTATAAAATGAAATTTTCCCGGAACATAAATATTATATATACATATACAGGGTGTTTCACGAGTCTTGTAAGAAGTAATTAAACGGCATTCTTGTAAGGAGTAATAGGGGAGATAAAACAAGTAAAAAACTTAGTATTAAGTGGCATCTATTCCTAACGGGACTTATAGAATATATAGATATAACGGGACTTATAGAATTTCTCTTCTCTAAAATTCTTTAATTTAGTTTTTGTTTACAATTTAGGAATTAACACACGTAAGATGAATCTTAATACCATTTTCGGAAGCTTCCTAAATTATCTATTTAATGCAGAATGAAAAAAGATCAATTTGTTGGAACTGATTTTTTTTATACTGTTTTTAATTTATTGGACTTACTTTATTTTTTAAATTTCGTTACATAGAAATTATAATTGATTTTATTTTATTATAATATTGTGTTGTTAAAAATGTTATTTTATAAGACATTAAATATTTAAGTGTTTCCCTTGAAAATCATACTTTTTTTCTTTTATTTATAATTTTTACAACTTTTTACCTGCAGGGTTGCTATTTTATTTAAAATGTGCAATTTTTCATGCTGCGTTAAATAATTAACTGCACAAGCTTCGGAAAATGGTATTAAGATTCATCTTACGTGTATTAATTCCTAAATTGTAAACAAAAACTAAATTAAAGAATTTTAGAGAAGAGAAATTCTATAAGTTCCGGTATCTCGGAAACCGATAGGAATAGATGTCACTTAATACTAAGTTTTTTACTTGTTTTAAGCTCCCCTATCACTCATTACAAGGATGCCATTTACTTGTGAAACACCCTGTATGTATAATTAGAATAAAGTATTTTGAAAAAAAAAAACAAAAACTGGTAACAAAAACCAAAAAACGCTAAGTTTTATAAATTAGTTTAATATTATGTATATATGTACAACGAATATTGATTACCACAATTAACTTTTAAAAATATATTCTTTGATCTTAATTTAATTAGTTTTGTAAATCTATTCTTCTTTTTTTTTGTTTTTTTTTTGTTTATATACCTACTTTTTTTTTATTAATTACCTTAAAATTTCTAGTTGATTTATCTTTTAATTCTTTTCGTTATTTTCCACTTTTGAATTTTTTTTTTGTTTTTTTTTTTTATCTTAGTAATTAATTTTCCTGTTTTGTGTCTTAATTTTGTTTCCTTTATAATTTTTATGTTATAAAGAATATTTTTATTTATAAAAATTATAAAGAACATTATTTTTTTTTTTTTTTTTGTATCAAATTAGGTCAACATTTTATTTTGTGGTCAAAGTTAAAAGAAATGTTCAGATTAGAATTGAATTTTAATATCATAATTTAAACCCTATAATAAAGAAGCATAATTTTTGAACATTATTTTATTTGTAAATGCCTGATTAACGTTCCCCGAACAATCTAACTTTCTAACGTTTGGTCCAAATTTTGACAAAATAATATATTAGCATTAAAGGTTTTATAACCTACTGATTACTCAAAAGAGATGCTGTATTGTTTTTTTTTTCTTTCTTATATTTAAATGGTTAAAGTCAAAAATTGGTGATAGTTAAGTTCTATTTAATGGGTTAAAGTTAAAGTCCCATACATTCATAGAGGACTCCTGCTCGTTTCAATGTTTTCGATGATTCTCTCTATTCCTCCATACAGAAAGAGAAAAGTTAAACGAAACTTAAAACTTCTTCAAAATCAAACTAATGAGAAGTCATCATAACTATTTGTGAAGTGAAATATACGAGAAGTTAGAAGATGTAGAACTTTATATCTAAAATCTATTCAAATTTAAAATTTTTATCTTCTGGACTCTGTAATTTATAAATGCATGATAGCGTATATTAAATGTTAACAACATTCATAATATTTTATTTTTAATCATAATTTTATTTTCTGTTTCAATTCAATATAATATAAACTAATTAGAATCAAATACATATAAAAGATATTAAGGACTTTGAATTTTGGATTACAAATTAGGAATCTAAAAATAAAATAAAAAAAAAAAAAAAACTACGAATTTAGAGATTTTTATTTTGAAATTATTCATGTTAAAAAATTGTTTGATGAAATGTTTTTTAATTAAAATTCCTGGAAGAAAAAAATTTTCTATGATGAATTAATATACCTTTTAATTAGAAACCATACCATATAAACCGATATATTACGATGTTATTTTTTATAAATTTGTTACTTAGCAAATTCTAAATAAATATAAAAAAAAATAAAAAAAAGTTTTAACTAAAAATTAGAAACCTATAATTTATTATTTTTTGTTATATATTTATAATTTTTGAAAGTTTGTCTATAATTAAATTTAATTCAACCCCAAAAATATTTAAAACTTTTTTTTTTTTAATTGTTTGGAAAATAAAAACAACTTTTAAAAAACTTGTTGATTTATTTTAGGTAAATGTAATGGATACATTTTTATAGTAATGTTGTTTGTTGTTTAGTTAGATTATTTTTGGTGAAGTTATGGCCATAGTAGTTTAAAGTTTCATACGAGTGAGACATAAATCCTTAATAGCGACCGTGTTAACATGATTCTAAATAGCATGTATACCTATAAATAATATAATTTGTATAAAATACCATTGTGGATACCATTGTGTATAAAAATAATTAGGAAGAACTTTAGAGTTCGTCGGTTGGTCACAATCAAGATTTCAATAATTAGCTTAGGGGAAGTTTGGGTATTTTAGAGTTGATTGTAAAATCAAATTATTTCCTTATTTCAGAGTATTTATAAATTCGTATATGCGAGATACTGAATTACGAGCAATTTTAGAGTTGATGAGGGCTCCGACTAATTATCTAATTAATTGTTTACAATCTTATAATAATCTGACTCATAGCGCAGTCTGACTCATAAGCCGCCAGACTTTCAATCGGAGGATCTTGGGTTCAAACCCCGATCAGGTCATATAAATAAAAAATATGTAGCAATTCCATATCGTAATAATGTATATCGTATAATTAATAATAATAATAATAATAATAATGTAATAATAATACTAAAAACAATAATAATAATAATGTAATAATAACACTAAAAACAATAATAATAATAATAATTGTAATAATAATAGTAATAGTAACAATAATAATAGTAATAATAATAATAATAATAATTGTAATAATAATATAATAGCTGCCACCGTGGAGCTTATCTTTGGCTATATCATACAGGAAGGTGTTATATACTACTGCATGTTGTAACTGTTGTTACGGATATAGTCATAATAATAGTAATAATAGACGGATTCATTGTTTCCTTACAACCCCACTCCCAATCCAATGTTTCAACATCCTATATTGTCCTATTCCTACTCTCTAGCCATACTGCGTTAGTAGATAGGGGTTTTATATATTATATTATATTGGCTAAAGGGGGAGGTGGGTTTAGTCAGTAAGAATTTGATACTAGATTCCGTCCTCCAGTAGGAAAAAAAAAAATATAGGTAGGTACATATTACAACATAACATAGGTACATATTCTAAAAATAGTGAAGACAGCCGCCTTCAAAAGCACATCCCGCTAAATTATTGAAACCCTGATTTTGGAACTAACTCTAAAGTCCTATTTGGTTTACATACATACATACTAATGTCAAAAAATTTAAAATAGTAATTGTTAAACTGCTATTTAATTATAAAAATTAATGAAGGAAAAAATTTAAATTAAATACTTAATATTATATGGCTTTATGTCTTCAATTGTTATAACTAAAACAATATGGCTTTATATTCCACTCAAATAAGATATAAAGTCATAATCGGGATTTTTTCGAAGCGAATATGATCTTATGTCGTATGGTCTTAAATCACATCACCTAATTTTTAATTTCAAATATTTCCACCTAAATTTAACTTAATAATAATTTTATTGAAAATAAAATCAATAGAGATATTAAAAAATGATTCCATTTAAATAAAAGATTTAAAAAAGAAATTATACTTATTATTAATTAATACTTGAAAGTTAAAAGTACTGGAAAATTTGAAGATATATTATGTACATTTTATACATCCATTAGAATAACTTAAGTTTTCTATCAATATTTTACTGCTTTTATACAGAAATATACAGAAATATGTAATAAAAAAAAATATAAGTTTAATTTAAATATATTTTCAGAATATTTATGAAAATTCCACTCTAAAATGTTGATAGAATTGAAAAAATACAACGAAAAAAAAAACAAAAAAAAACTTAAAACAAATCTTAAGAATTCCTAAGATTTCTGATGAAAACATATAATTTTTATTATCTTTTATAGTTCAAGATTCAAATTCGCATTTAAAAGTTATATTTGTATCTTTTATTGGAATTATATTAATACAATACCAGATTTAATCTATTTAATGCTGCCAATTAACATGTGAACATGTATTGTATACTGTGAACTTTATTGACCCTGATATAATTTTTGCAAAACAATTAATTTGCTTTTCAAAGTATAGTTAATAATATTTACTGTTAATCAAACTTAACAAAACCCACACTCCCTCGGTGTTTACAATATATTACGCTCTTATCCACTAGACCACCGAGGCTCCATTATAATAATGAAGATTTAATTTTTGCGTTTTATTTACAGGTATCTAAAAATATCAAATTTTAAATTTTTTAGCAGTAATTACACTTAAGTCTTAAATAAAGCTTGGTACAAAAAAAATTTTCTAAAGGGACTTATGCTAGCTCTGATGATTTTTTCTTCTTTCAAAAATTTCAAGTCTCTTACTAAAAGTATTGTGCAGATATGAAAACAGCAAAATCTTACAAAATTTTGTTTTTCACTTAACGGTAAATTTAAATACTAAATTTAAGAAAATTGAAATTTTCAATTTTGAAATTGATTTATAAATGTTAAAAAAAATTGTATAGGTTGACTTTTTTGGATTCAAAAAATATCAGGAACAACTTGAGTTATCCTCATTTAAAAATAGGGCTATTCGAAATTTGAGGGGTGTAACACCGTAATCGGTAGTGCTACATGAAAAATTTGTTCTACAATATTGATTTTTTTAAGAGAGCACGGTTAAAATTATATTGCTCTATCCTCTTACAGTGTACAAAATTTTTGAAAACAGACAGATAGACAGACATTGTAAAACTAATATATTTTCTGTATATTTCTGTATATTTTTGAAAAATATGCTAAAAATAGATATTAATTCTTTATAATTTGTCATTTTATTTACCTTTGTGTTTGAATTCAATTATTCTTTTGCATACAAAAAAGAAGCGGATTTTTTTTTTTTTTTGTATTTTCAAAAAAGGGGTTCAGCTAAAATTTACTTAAATAAAAACCGGGAAATTTTCATGATAAAATTTATAAAACCTTTCTTGTATTATTGTATAGAATATGAATAAAAAAAATAAGAAAATGGTTTTTTATATAACTTATGTACATATAATTAGATTTTAAAAATCTGTTAAAAAAAAATAAAATGGAAATAAATGGTTTTTCTTTAATATAATTTGTGTTTTTTTTTTTTTATAAGGATTAAAATGAAGGGCATGTTAAATTAAAAATATTAAAAAATAAATTGTATATTGCTTTTAAATAAATTTATAAAATAAAAAAAAAATTAAAAGATTTTCTTATTTTTTTTTTTTTTTAGAAGACCTTTTCTAAACAATCTAAAATTTAACATGTACGAAATATATAAAAAGATTCAAAATTAAGTAAATTTTAATTTGTTTCAGAATTACTAGAAAAGTTTTGAAATTTTATTTTGACATGATTTTCAAAAATGATCCTATTTTAATATTGACACATTTTTTGTTTTAATGAGGTATTGACTTTTGTATTGAGGTATTAATAAAGGCATGAAGTCATGTACGTACAGCAATTAAACATTTTCATAAATATTTCTAATGAATAGAAAATGCTACTCTGCAATAAACTCTGTAAATAAAAATGAATAATATACTTTAGTTAATGCTAAATAAATGTAAAATTACAAATTATATTTAAATTTAAATGCAGTACATTTTGGGCTGAAGTTTCCCTAGCAGCACTTGATTATCTCGACAATATGCAAAACAGAGTTATTTATCTTATTAACAAATCTCAGTGTTACCTCAAAGCTTACTACACTCAGCCATATTCGTACAGTTGGCTCACTGATCTGCTTTTATAGACTAGATACCTTATAGGAACAAACACATATTCCTTAAATTTTTCTTAATTCCCGTCTTTCAAAAATCCTTCTCACATCCCTATTCAGTATTTCAAACTGCACATTTGTATTAAAGTTCCCAATTGAAAGTTTGGTTTAAAGAAGATTTTGGGAGTTTGGTTTTGATTAATTACAGTCCAACACTATCCGAAAAAATCACATGCAATTCATATCAAATGCAATTCACATAAATCACATGGGTGATTTTTTAAGTTTTCCAACGACCCGAAAATTATTATATAACCACTAATTGGATATATGATATATAAATTTAAAAAAAAAATATTCAAATGTAAATCATCTCCTCTAAAGATTGATCTCAGATAAAAACAAAAAAAAAGGATTTTTAATCCTTTTATATTATTTTTTGTATAGAATTATTAAGAATACTCTAATTGAAACAAAATATTCTTATATATTAATTCATTTTTAAAATTATTTAGCTTGCAAGCGAAATCCACCATTATTTATAAATATTTTGTATAAATAAAAAAATTTTTTGTAACTTTTTCAATTTAAAAATAAATATAAGTAATAAAATAAAAAAAAATATTCATTTTTTTCATATAATTTAATGAATAAAAAACTAAACAAAATGAACATTTCATGTAATAATATACATATGTATCTACATGTATCTACATTTGGTATATATTTTATATAAGTAAATATAATTTTCATTTCATCAGTTGAATGATTGATTACTTTTATATTAAATTTAAAATTAATTAAAAACTTGTATTTTCATTATTGTTTTAATATATGGTTTCCAGTTTATTTCCTAATAAATTGCCATAATGTAAACCAATGTAAAAAAAAAAAAAAAAAACAAACGAAAAAATTTTTTTTCTTTCGAATACATAATTGTAAATTTTTTCTGATGTTTGAATTAATATGATGAACAAATAATTATACATAAGTATGAACAAGAATGTTATATTTACACATATTATGTTTTCAATATATAATATATTATTCAATCCGTTATATTATTTTTTAATTAACCTCATTTTTTTATACAATATATACCTAGTATTTAAAAAAAAAAAAATTTTGTTTTTTTTTTTCAGAATCAATCAAAATCATTGAAATCAATAATTTTTTTTACTTTTCAAATTTTATAATGAACGAGAAAGAATACAGTTGCCTTTGTCAACTCTTAGATACCCGTACGAACCCGTTAGTATGTTCATAGTCTGTTATTCTGTTTATAATATTATTTTTTTTTAATTTTTCAGTATTTTAAAATAATTTAGTGAATTTTATAATTTCTAGAACTATGGTTGGTACATATATTCAAACTATATGTTTATACATTCTTCAAAAGCAGATTCTAAGTTTCTAATTTTCCACTTAAGGATTATTAATCCAAAACTTTTCCAAATATGATATATCTAGTACTATTGAATACTAAGCGGCAAATGTGTATTAATTAATACTATACATTTATGTATTATATATATTTTTTACGATATTATGTAAATAAACATGATTTATATAAGTATGTATACTAATATCATTATATTAATATAAGTATGTATACTAATATCTAGCAACCGTTATATTTTTTTATTATTTAATTTTTTTTGTACTAAGCATCATTTTCAACAATTTCAAATCATCGAGTAAAAAAAAAATTCAAAAAAATTGTTAAAAAAATTTGTTAGAAAAATTTAGAAAAATGAAGTCACACTTTCGTCAATTTTATGGTAATTCTATATTATTAAGAAAAGTTGTTAATAGAAATAAAAATATAATGTTGGAGCATTATAATGTATATTACTTCAAATATTATGTAATGTATATTACTTCAAAAAAAATTGGACAGGTGTTCAAGTTACAAGTGTTTAAAAATAAGGAATTTTTAGTTTTTAACCCCATACAGCTCCGAAACGGGGGGCGATACAAAAATATTTTCTGAAATCATTCATACTTGTTTTTAGAGGCTTAACTTCTCTCAAAATTTCAAGTTTCTAACTTAAACAGTTTGGAAGATAGAAGGAGTCAAGAATTCTGTAAATTTTGAGTTTCGCATAACGGTAAATTAAGACACCGTATTGTACAAGTATATATTTATTATATATATATTTTTAAAGATAATGAAAGCAGTAATGGTTTGTCGTTTTTAAATTGAAGATATGCTTTCTCCAACTTGTGTTATAATAATTTAAATATAGAGCTTTTTCGAAATTTGGGGGGTTGTAGCTCCGTAACGGGTGGGACTACAGTAAAAAGTTGTTCCATAAAATTAATATTTGTATGATATCTATCGGCAGTTAAAATTTTATGTCTCTATTTCAAACGATGTAGAACTTTTGAAAAATTTGTATGAAAAATGTGGAGATCTAAAAGTTATTGTTCAAGAGCTACCCGAAGTTTTGTTCGGACCTTAACCAAACAAAATAGGGAACCTATAAATTGATGTTAGAATAGGTTGTGTTAATTTCTAGACTCTAGTTTTTATTTTTATTTTTAAGTTTTCTTGCTGACTGACAGACGGACGGACAAAGCTTAATCGACTCAGAATTTGATTCTGATCCGATCCATACCTTTGAAGGTATATCTAGCTAGCTTATTTCAAGGTGTTACGAACGGAGGAGCAATTTTAATATAACCGATTCTTATCGTACGGGTATAAAAATGTGTGTATAATCTTTAAGGTTGAAAAAAGTGTATAACAGCAATATTTCGCATACCAACCTTTAACAATACCAACACCAATACCAATTCTTTTAACAATATTTTTTATCTTTACAAATCGTTCTGAAGTCTAATTAGTAAAATCGTAATAAATAGTCGACTGAATAATTTTTTATTCGTTTCTTATAAGGTAAAACCACATAAAACTGTAGTTGAACTAGATATTCTTTTAAATGTTTGATAAATTTTGCAATTAAATTTTGCTTTTATTATTACTATATGAAAAAAATTATGTTATATATGCGTACTATTACCGTTATCTATGCGTACTATTATGTACGAGTTTTTTTCATTAAAAAGTTTTAAAATACTAAAACTAAATTTTCGTAGAGATTCTTTGTAAAGGACAAATAAGGAACAAATAAATCTTTACCTACCCCCTTTAGAATTTATCGTCCACCCTTAGAAAATTTTTTTTTGTTAGAAATATTTTGAATATAAAATTACTGAGTCAGTCCTCAAAAAAAAAAAAAAATAAAATAAAGTAAACTTTAAATCATAATATCAAACAAAGCAGTATTTAAAATAAAAGATTTTTAAAATCGCACATTTTCGAAAAGATTACATACTTGTGTTGTAACTATTTTTTCATCAAAATTCATAATTTTTTTTTTTTTAATTTTTTATATAAGAAAAAGTTAAGTTAGGAAAAGAAAAATGAAGAAGGTGTTTCTTCTTTAGATTCCACATAATCATATAGATATATTTAAGAAAAGTCGTTATCTTTAATTTTAATGTCATATTTTTACGAAAAATTTGCACAGGTGTGTAAAAATAATATATGTACTGTCAGTTTTTGACTCCTAATAGATAGCTACAGTTGCAGTTGCCTTTATCAATTCTTATACCCGATACCCGTACGAACCGTTAGTATATATTAGTCATAGCCTGTCACACTGCTTATAATATTATTTTTTTAATTTTTTAGTATTTTAAAATAATTTGGATGAATTTTATAATTTCTAGAACTATACGTTGTACATATATTCAAACTATATGTTTATACATTCTTCAAAAGCAGATTCTAATCTTCCACATAACGATTATCAATCCAAAACTTTTCTAAATCTGCTACAGTACAATTTAATACTAAGCGGCAAATGTATAATAATTTATACTATACATATGTATTATATATCATTCATTCATCAGTGAATTATACGATATGTAAATAAACATGAGTTATATAAGTATGTATACTAATATCATTTAAATATAAATTCTTCAAGAAACCATTGAAAAAATATTACAAATGGAGGAGCAATTTTAATATACCCGATCCTTATCGTACGGGTATAATGACACTGAATTGACTTATGCTAATTTCATTCCAGAGAGTTCCGGAGATACGGGGGAACTAAAATTTTGCACAATTATGATTTTGCATAATCATAAATTGAAATACCAAATTGCGAAAACTTATATAATTTTTATATTGATTAAGAAAATTTAAAAAACAATTCCTGTAGTTTGACGTTCTTACACGGACTTTATAATTCTGTTACATAAAAATTTTTTTTTTTTTTTTCGTTTATTCCCTTGCCATATAAGTGTGACGAAGAAATTATACAACCTTTCCTTACCAGATGTGTTTGTAAATTTCGTAAGGGCGAATTATTCTTACGACATGTGTGGAATTTGAACCCACACTCTTTTGTTATTTACAGCGTATTGTACACACTCTTACCCATTGGACCATCGAAACCCAACCATCGAAAACCGAAAAAATGTTGTTTAACAATATTATTTTATTCCATGGTTATTAATTAATTGTGTAATTTAATTTTCAACGGTTTAAAAGTTTTGTAAACAGACATATCCTAAAACCATCTAAAATAAATTTCAATTATATTGGAAACTTTAAAAGTCAATTTCAGAATATAACGATTATTTGTTAAATTAGTTTTTAAATACAAAGAATTTATATAAAATTTTGGTTAAAATTTAAATGGAAATATTTTTAATAAATTTTTTTTTTATTAAATAATTTAAACATTATAAAGTTAATCTCTAAAGATTCTTTGGACATTTTTGTTTTAGAAAATTATTCAAGATTGTATGATGTTTTTTATTAATTTTAAGTACTCTTATACATGTATAGTAGAAAATTTATTAGTCTCAAAACTCAAAACCACTTCCGTATTCTAAAAAATATCTTTAAAAGTTTTTCATATAAAAATCATAACTAAAAAATTCTGTACAACACTTTGAACTTAAACCGTTTCCCAAAACAAGAAAATGTCATATGAAATTTAAAAATGAAAATATAAATATCAAGGGAGCTTGATGTGTTCCAATATAAAATGTCACATATTTTTTCCTTTTTCTTTAATTTTAATTCACAAAAACAAAACAAAAAAAAAAAAGGACTTTAAAATTCAGGAAAAATTAACTTACAGATATAAAAAGTTTACTGTTTTAATTTTATAAAAAAAAATAATAATTAAAAAAAAAACAAAAACAACCGAATCATACTTAATAAACCTAAAAATATTTCAAGGATCATTATTTTTAAATTCCAAATATTCCAGCAAAAATTTCTTTCCATAAAAAATGATTTTAACTTAAACACTTCAATAAATAATTTTTTTTTGTATTCTCAATTTAATCTTAAACTATACTCCAATTTTGATATAATATCTACATGTTTGTATGTATGTATATACTTATGTGTGATACAAATCTTAATTCCATTATTAACCAAAAAATTTCAACAAATAAAATGGTGGATTCTGGTTCAACACAAATTCACATATCTTAAACGTATACTACACATTATTATATGTACATACATACAACAAGGACAAATTTTATCTAAAACAAAAACTTCATTTTAAAAATTTCAGAAAATAAAAGGAATTTCTAAAAAAAAGGAAAAAAAAAAAAATACATATAGGATCACGTTTACATTAACAATCACTCAGTCACTTTGTGTACGTGAAAACAATTATTTAAAAGTTCCATAGTTTTTACAGGCATATAATGTTTAGTATGGAAACTGCTTTTGCTTTTTCCGAATTTTTTTTTTTTTTTTTTCGTTACATAGGAATTAAATAACAAATTTTAAGATACAAATTCAGTATAAAATGCAAGATATTATATGTACTTTAATAGAATACTAAAATACATATTACTTTTAAAAAATATTTTGTAATATTTGTAGTTTTGACCATACTTATACTAAAGGATCAACATATTATTATATGTATATGATGTATTCTCAGGATCATACAATTTAATTAAAAAAATTTGTAGACAAATGAAAGAATACAATAAAAAATCCAAAGTCCTTTAACATTTTCCAATTGTATAATACAATAAAAATATATATGAAATGACAATGCAATGTCAACATTCAGACTTTTAATTATTAATATAAAAATAAAATCCAATGATGATTTTATATATCTAATGTTAAACGTGAGGCTTTAAATATTTTTTGTCTAATTTATTTTTGGTTACACACAATGAATGAGTGTTCTAGACATAATTCTTTTACTTTACCACAAAAAAAAAAATTTTTTTTTAATGGGTGATTTTCTAAAATAATTTGAACAAATTAATCTATACATATAACATGGTATTTTTGTATAAATATAGATTATCTAAGAGGAAGAGTTTAGAATAGAATGGATCAACTCTAGGTTACCCGTATGAACATAATCTATACTGTTTCTATACCACTTGATCATCTTTTACACAAATTCAAATGTTCGACTTAATTAAATACCTAGATATATTTATGTAAATTTTGGAGTTGTAATTTTGGAGTTAGTACCCCAACCCAACTAAATTTAATAAAAGTTATTGCCATAAAAATTAATTGTTGTTATATAAAATTTTAGATTTCTAGTTTAGTTAAATTCCAAGATATGAAAGCTACCTAAATTTTGACAAAGAAGTTGTATGGCAACTACTTTAAAGTACGGCTCGTAATTGATCAAATTAAATACCAAAATTAATTTGAAAAGATGAAATGGTAAAAATTTCAAAATCCTAGCTCCTTGTTTTTTAGTATCGTAAGATAGATTTATTTTAAAGAATGACGGATGAACGAACTTCCATGGCTAAATCGATAAGAATTTGAACAAACTTTGTTATATCTAGTTCGGCTCCTTTAAGATGTGACAAACGTATTAGAAAATTTATTATATCCTTGAATTATGTTCATACTGGTATAAAAATAAATAATTTATCCGAAATTTAGAACGATTTCTCTATTATCGAAATAAAATAGTACAAAGAACTAAGTCTTGGTATAATATCTTGACTCGCATTTTAGAATGCCGTAAAAGATTTTTATATTGAGCAGATAAAAGATTCTTCTGTAAATAGTATATTGTGTGAAAATATATCTTGAATTTGTATTATATGAATATAAGGTTCCCTTAAAGAAATCTTATAATAAAGCAAAAATCCTTTTTTACATTAACAAAACGAATTTCCACTTTAAGTAAAAGTTTTTTTTTTTTGTTTTCGTTTTATATGAAAGTATTTTCATTTTAAGTGGAAATGTTCCTGTTTAAGTTTAAGTATTTCCTTTTCCAATGCTTGTTTTTCTATTTATGTAATTTCTTAAAAGTAGTTATGTATATAGTTATATGCATATATATTATATTATATAGGTATAATATGCATAGTATTCTTAAAATTTTTTTCAGACAGTCTACAAGACATATACATAGGTTTCTCTTAATAAAAATTGAAACATTACATTTTCAATCAGACAAAATAAGGTTCAGTTAACAATAATTTCTTAAACTTGAAAAAGAAAACTTGTTTTAAATAAAGAAGTGATTGCAATTATAGGGAGACCTTGAATTAAAATAAGTAAAAGCTTGTACTTCAATTGAAAATACTTTTTCTTAAAGTAAAAAATGGTATATTTTTAAACATAAAAAAAAAAAAAAAAAATTTTAAATTTATTACAATACAATATTCGAATTTAGATATTTACGAATCCAAAATTAGGAATACTTTTGCTATTTTTAGAATTCATTGAAATTTTTCTTCATTTACCACTCAAATCCCCGAAAACTTAAATACCTTATGAGGGAGTAAAATGTAATATCAATCGTTTTCCTTTTTGGTTTTGTTGTTTTGTTATGTATTTATTTATTGGTTTGATATAAAATTCTTCTTTTTTTTTTTTACATTTTGTTTGATATTTATGATGTGTAAACAATTTTGTTTGTCATAAACATACATTATATGTCATAATTTATTTAAAATTTTACGAACCAATCAAAATGAATCGTAAAAAATAAAAAGGAAAAACGAAAACAGATAACCGTTTGATTGTAATTTTTTTTTTTTTTTTTTCTTATATAAAAAAAATAATTTTTTATAAATCGTTGATTTGATTTTTTGGTTATGAATGGTTGTTGCAAAACTTTAGGAGACAAACAAGGGTTGAATATTAAAACAAACTGTTTTAAAAAAGAAGAAAATCGTTAATTTTTCCATTCCATAAACTTAAACAGAATGAATTTTTAATAAAATGAGTTTTCTTTTATTTGTTTTTGTTTTCTCCTTAATACATTTAACTCCTTTTTTTTTTATTCAAATAATCATCAATTTTATTAAAAGCTAAACAAATAATCCTTTAACACAAAAACAAAAAAAAATGAAAAATGAGAAATAAAAAAATGAAGAGAAAAAAAAATTTTGACAGGACAAAAAAAAAAATATATTACTATTTACCTTTTTCATATTATAACAATTGTGGCAATATGTCATTGGATCTGTAATTGTAATCCTTATTAAAAATCCTAAAATTTAATTTAAAATTTTGAAATGGTTTGGAATAACTAGTTTTTTAAGATTCTATTTGATGAACATAAAATGCATATATTAGAAAATCTTAGATAGACCAAATATATTTAATTTTCTTAGATCTAAAACTGTTCATATTTTTCAACTAACTTCTTCTTTTATTTCCTTTAATCACTATTGGGGCATAGACGTAATCACAAATTCTTTCCACCGATTCCAATTATTGATCAGAAATTTGATTTGTGGCCATATTTTATTTAGCGATCTTATCTCAACTAACACGTTTGTTTTCCAGGTTTTTTTTTAGGTCTTGTAACACGACGCGTGTCCTGCGATTTCATTCGAAGGAATGTTTAGCTTTTATATTTTCATTTGGCTTTCTCAAAATATGACGGATCCATACTGACCGATCACGACTAATATATCGTAACTAATCTTTACGAAAGGCAATACATTAGTACTTATTAGGTATATTGTTTTTAGTTCGTTTAAAGAATCAAAGAGCATTCCCAAAATACATAATCCATTTGTTTGAATTTAACTTAAAAAACATATTTTTATATAAAATGAAGAATAATAACCTATTAATGTAAATGTTTTTGATTATTTGGTCTTAATTGTATATTCTTTGATATGAATTAAGATATCCTTTGAAATTGAAATCAATTAAGGATTATTATTTCATTTTTTTTCTTTTTTCTAACAAAAAATATAGGTTTCCCACACATTAAATTTATATTTACATTAACAGTTAAATAAAAAAAAAAATTTTATAATACTGAAAATGTAATTAGTACAGGAAGGTAAAAGTGTAATTTATGAAGTTAAAAGGTGTACACAAAAATATTTTAATATCCTTTAATTTTTTTTATATTATTTATTTTTACAAAATAAATTATTTTATTTATACTTAATTATTTTTATTTCTATTTTATTTATAGTGTTTAAATTTTTGTCCCCCCCCCAAATTCATATAAATGGTTAATCATACTTTTGGTTAAATAAAATGTTCAAATTTTATATAAGACTAAATTTTTATCATATTAACTTAAATTGAAAACAAATCAAATTTTTCGAATTTTTATAAAATAAAAAAATCCTTTTAAATTAGAATAAAAATAAGATTGTGGGTGTGTGTTAATTTTTTTTTTTTATAATACATTATAATATTGTGTTAGTTAAGTATAAAAATGAAGAATAATATTGATTTTTTGTCAGATCACGTTTGATTCACAGTCGATTCTAAAAGAAAGAAATACAAATGTTAGAGAAAGAGATTTTTAAATTTTTTTTAAACTGAACATTTTTTAATACCATTTAAATCCTTTAAAAAAAAATTCTTATTGAAAACTATTAAAAATGTAATGTTGCAACATCGTAAAATATTTATTTTTTTAGTGCGGGAATCAGTCCAAACACTAAAAAATTCTTTGATACGCAATCTTGCTTAAGCTGATCCAATACATCTTCCACCTTATGAAACTAGACTTTCTTTAATTAACGTCGTTTAGTGGTTGATATAAGATTTCTTCATCAAATTATTCGCCGACGATATTGCTTTATCTCTTATTTTTGAACAAATGAGGTATTGGAAAAATACAAAAAATTTGAGATGTTAAGAGAGATCATCTTAAATGTACTTTTTCGCTGTTAACAAATTAAGAGAAAGACTTGACGATAACCTTATTAAAACCCTGGCTACATGATTAATCTTGCGCAATAATTCACTCGCCTTTGCAATGCTTAACCACTAACAGATTACATTTTCTCAATTAGATTTATATTTTCTGATGCATCATTTAACCTCATTAACTCAGTAATTAAACAGTTTATTAAGTACGAGTAGTTTAGTCTTTAATTATATTAACAAAGGAATAGAAATAAATTATAACTAAATTAGTTAATCATAATTCACAAAATGATGAATTCTATTTTAATTGAACTAAATTTAATTTGTAATTTGTCCTTATAACATGAGGCATTAGCTTAATTACTTATAATATTAATAACACAACACTTATACATATAAACGCCATTTAAAATGTATTTTTAGATTCACGTTCAAATACATACTTTAAATTTTTAGATTAACAAATTGATTTATTTTTTTGGAACTGGTCAACAAAATTGAGATATAAAATATGTTTTTCGAAAATGTATGGGTGTTAATCCTACACAAATCATTATTTATTAGTACATTAATCATTATTTTTAACTCTAATATTTCAAATAGTAAATTGCTTAATCTCAAACTTTTCAATCCTTTTTTTTTTGTTAAATTTCTTCCCACGTTCACCACTAAACTTTGTGGTATATATGTAGTATATGTTACAATATAATACAGGCAAATGTCACTTCTATGAATCACAAATTATGAAAGATAATTTATAACTTGAACTTTTCAAAAAAAAAGTTAAAAAACCTTTTTGAAATTCATTTTAATAGTTTTTGGAAACGTATGACATTTATAGTATGTTAAAAATTTAAATATGAATCACTTTAAAATGTCAAATTTTTTCAAATTAAACTCTTAAGGTAAAATTTTAATAACTAGTTAAAATAAAATTAATTATTTAGCAGAGAAAACATTTTAGATGAGATTCAATTGAATATAAAACAAAAGGTTTTTAAAGGGACACATTTTCTAAAAGACAAAAAAAAAAAAAAACTGATTATAATATGACTTTTATCAAAATTTTTAATTTTTCTTAAAATTTTATACATAAGCGTTTTTCTTTGAAAAACTTTATACAAATGCCTAAGTTACAAGTATCGAAAAAATAGAGAATTTTCAATTTTTGACCCCGAATAATCCTCTTAAACATATTTTCTTAACATATTTTTAATATATTATGAACTTGAATTATGTTTTGATATTTACATCAGTGATGTATTAAGGCTTTTTTGTTGGGGTCAACCCAAATTTTTTAAACAAGACTAAAATTCCTACTAATTCACAGTATCACATAATATGCACTATATAATAAATATTCTGGTAAAAGGGAATACTGATTTGGTGTCTAACTCTAAAGTCCCTCCTAATTCAGTATCTCGCATATACATACTTATATATAAATATTTTGGAAAAAGTGTATAACTCTGATTTTGAATTTAACCTAAAAATTCAGAATACACATACTATATAAATATTCTTTAAAAGGCGTATAACTTAGATTTTTTCATTCGCTTCTAAAATCCTTCCTATATCAGAATTCAGAATGTCACATATTCATATATATAAATATTCTTTAAAAGGGGAATACCCTGATTTTGAATCCAACTTTGCAAAACGCTCCTAAAAAACAATCTCACATATATATAAATATTCTGGAAAAAGCGTATAACCCTAAACCCAACTTTAAAATTCCTCCTAATTACTTTTTTTTACATATTACCTACATATTTACATAATATTTCAACAAATAGGACAATTTGTTAATACTACAATTTCTAAATGCATAAAAAACATTATTTTTTTTAGAGATTTTGTTTTTGGGGATTTTGTCTTAGTGGAGATTTTGTACTTATTCCTCTGAAGAATCTTTGTCACTCTAAATTTTAAAAGTTTTATTTAAAACAGTTCGGAAGTTATTAAGGAAACAGTATTTTCCAAAATTTTGTTTTCATGTACTTAACCCAATACTAAACTTATATAATTTTGGATATTAATTAAGAAAGCTAAAAGATTACCTATCCTTTTGAATGGCGGTTTTAAAATTAAAAAAAAATATCAAGCAGAAGACGAACAGAATGAAGTTAATAAGTAAATTTTTCAATAATTTGTTTTTGTAAAATTATATTGAATTAACCTAGTTGCACTTTAAATGCCATACTTATAGCCTTTTTGGCATTAAGGATCACAATCTACGTTTTTTTTTTTTATCAAAACAAAAGAAATTACACAATCCTTATATTGGTTATTTTTTTAAAGTTAATCTCAAAAAATATTCAAAAAAATCAAATAAAAAACTACAAATAAAAATCGAATTCAAAGGATTAACTTAGAAAGTTACAAACTTTATATTTGAGATTTAAGATTTAATACAATCATATACTTAAAAAAGAAAGAAAAAAATCTTAAAAATAATGTAATTGAGTGGGTTGTACATACGTAAAACAAAAAAAAAAAAAACGTTTTTTAAACAACAAAATTCTAAAATAAATTCGTACATACTTACATACATAAGTATATGTATATCCATTCTCAGTTTTACTCTATAAATTGCAGACAATATAAATAATAAATTTTTATTATTGTACATTTTTATGTGTGAATATGAGTACCTACTCTTAAAAAGAAAACTTTAATAGTCATGTTATAAAAATTACACGGAAACCATTATATTCAAAAACAAGGATTTTATGTTTTGTACTTACCATTTATATTTATATTTATATATATATATATATATATAATACATAATCTTTTTGGTTATTGTTTTATATAAAAGGACAAATACATGTATATACATTCTATTCATTCATTTTTCTTTTTACTTTTCAAGGTCTTAAAGGTCACTAGATTTACTTAATTCTATATCTGATGTTTGTTATAAAAATATAAGGATTTAACTTGTCTGCATGATGATTTTGAATTATTAACAAGTACAAAAAAAAAAAAAAAATAAAAACATAAAAAAAAAAAAAGGTTAAGATCTACTAATTATATTTAAATGGGTTATTAAGCATATTATGTTAATTTTTATACAACTTCTGTTTTTTTTTATTGAAATATTTTAATAAACTTTGTTAAAAATCTCAGATCTTAGAAAGAGAACAAAAAAAATTGTTTTCTTTTCATAAAAAAAAAAACCATTTGAAATTTGATTTAATAATTAATTAATAAATATTTTGGTTTAAGACTTACTGGCCGATATTTATAAAGTATTAGTAGATTCTAGATAATAATACTTGAGTATTACTTGAATATAGAACTAAAACTAAAGATTCTTAACTTAAAGTAAAAATGTTTTCAGAGTAAGTAAAAAATTTTCAATTAAAATAAAAATGTCTTCACTTAAAGTAAAAAAATTTCATTTAAAGTAAAAACTTTTTTATTTTAAGTTTAAAATCTTTACTTAGTGTAAAAATGTCTTCACTTAAAGTAAAAATGTCCTCAGTTAAAGTGGAAAAGGTACATACTAAGTACTCAGTTTTGAAATACTTTGTGGTATTTACTTATGTCAGATAATAACTAACTTATGTTAGGTAATAGATAATACTCGAAGAATAAAAAGATAATACTCGCAATAACCTACAGCGACAGTGGAGTTGCCTTAAACAATTAGATACGTCATACAGTAAGATATTATGTATACTAACTACTGCATGTCGTAACTGTTGTAACGACTATTGTCACTTTTAGCAAAATAGTAATAATATATAATCCTTTTATATCCATACTCCCTAGCCAATATACTGCGTTAGCAGTTTCATCTCTTTGTATTAGCTAAAAGGGGGAGGTACGTTTAGTTAGTAAGAATCTGACACTACCAAGGGAGAATTCTTGGTGTCTTTGGAAGATTCAAACCTCCCTTAGGGGGAAAAAAAACATTTAGGTATTATCTTAATACTGGATTTTTATATATTAATACTCTATAATACTTCAGAATTTATAAGCCTAGGTAAGCTTGAAATTATAAGCTACCTAGATTAATAAATACTTATTGTGACTTTTGTTATCATGAAATGAAAACATTCTAATCAATTTTATTTAGAGAGAAGAGTATATCACACTTCTGGATATAGAAAATGTACAAGTCAATAGAAATATAGACTAAAGCGCTAGCTATAGCTTTCATTGAAATGCTTCCTAGAAATGTTTATTTTCAATATTTTAGCAGCAAAGATATATATAAAATTTAACAAAAGTGTTGATATAATGATTAAATAATTTCTGAAGAATAAATTCACCTACGAATTTTTAAATTTTAAGTTAAATATTTAAAAAGAAATCAATTCATCAATCAAACAAAATTCTGATGCGATTTTTGACATATTTCATTATGATTTTGTATTTCAATCAGTTTACACTTGAATTTTTTTTTTTATCATTTTGTTTATTAAATAAAATCATTTTTTTTATTCTTTATGAGTACCATTTTCTATCAATAATGAATAAATAAATTAAAATAATAAAGCTTTATTTTCTAAACATCGAAATAATGTTGACAACAATTTAAATTACTTTTATTTTTATTTTCGCCTCAATATTGTCATTTGCCATTTGACATATAATTTTATTGACTGTTTTCTCTGAATGCTATAATCGCTTATACAGAAAAATGTAAGTTTTCAAAGAAACATTTTTTCCGTATGCATTTCAAGCTATAACTGGCGCCTTAGTTAATATTGTTTTGTAGCATTTATTTTTAATTTTAGAAGGATTTATAGTGAAATATATGCATTTTCTTGAAAAGTGGAGGCAGACCATTTTCCAACAAAACAAAAAATGGAAATAATTTAAAATAAATAAAAAAAATAAATTTAACTTGATAAAAGTAAGATTATAATATGACTTTTATCAAAATTTTTAATTTTTCTTAAAATTTTAAACATAAGCGTTTTTCTTTGAAAAACTTTATACAAATGCCTAAGTTACAAGTATCGAAAAAATAGAGAATTTTCAATTTTTGACCCCGAATAATCCTCTTAAACATATTTTCTTAACATATTTTTAATATATTATGAACTTGAATTATGTTTTGATATTTACATCAGTGATGTATTAAGGCTTTTTTGGTGGGGTCAACCCAAATTTTTTAAACAAGGCTAAAATTCCTACTAATTCACAATATCACATAATATGCACTAGTTATATAATAAATATTCTGGTAAAAGGGGATTTGGTGTCTAACTCTAAAGTCCCTCCTAATTCAGTTGATAAAGGTAACCTATACTCGATAATGCTCAATAATGCTTAATAAATGCAATAAATGTAATACTTAAATATTAACAATATCCAGTTATCTATCTACTCATCTACTTTATAAATATGGGCCACGATTCAAAAAGTAAACTAAATTTATAAATTTAAATATTAAGTAACAGATTTTTATCCTTTCCTTTATCCTTTAAATGACAAAATTTCTGAAATAAATTTATTCACTATTCAATTATGTGTAAAGAATTGAATAATGAAATAAAAGGAAAAAATTCACTAAAATATGTTCATTATTAAAGTTCATTTGTATGTAATTGTATTCTTTAGTTTAAAAATTTATATTTTTTATATTTTTTTTAGTTGTAATAAAATGGCGGTTCTTTTTTAACACAAAGGTTTAAATCAAAACATTGAAATTTCTACTAAAACAAAAACAAATTTCTTTAAAAAAAAAAAAACTTCACTAAACTATAAATGAAAATGTTAATTGAAAATTTTTTAACTAGAAATGAGCTAGACTAACTTTTTTTTTTTTATTTCGGAAATGTAGATTTTGTAGACATACAGTGATAGACGATATTACGATAAGTAAAGTTGTGAATGTATTAAATTTAAGGTTTTGGAATTTCTGTCAAAATTTTTCTCGCATTTGTCAAATCTAAAAATTTTTCCAGCAAGTAGTACGCATCTCAGTACTCAGCTGCTAGAAGTACTGCTGCCATTTTTTTTTCTCTTAAGATTTAATTACCTAAGTGAATAAATTTTTAATTTTCTAACATATATCATTTCGACCAGACATGTTTCTAGCAGTTTTCATAAATTTTGAATGTCAAAAGAAATGAAGATGAGGAGGACTATAATAATTATAATTTTCAAGAGTATTTGGAATTCGAAGAAATTGAAGAAACGAATGTTGAAAATAATTCTACTTTGAAGATTAAAAATACAAATATGAAAGTAGCTACTATAAAGAACGAAGTAAAAATAAAGCTAATTACTTTAGTTAAAGTGATGTCTATTTTGTGGGATTTAACTAACAGTGACTATGCAAATAAATTACTATACGCTAAAGCTTAGAAGAAGATAAGTTCCGCTATTTCTTTCCTTTAGATAAGGATTTACCCAATATTATCTTTTTTTTTTATATGTATTTGGTATTATTAAAATGAGGCATATGATATAGGTATATATCCAGCGAGAACCAGACAAATTTCTAATTGTTCTTCCTCAGAACTAGAAGAAAAACTTTATCTTTAAAAAGTTGAGCCATAATTTAACTCTTAAGTTCAATGCTACCTTAAAATATATGCAGCAAAAATTGTAAATTTTTTAATAAGCGTATATAATTTTTTTTTATTTCACCTTGAAAGAGAATTGGTTTCATCAGAAAAAGTTTAGTACAAACAAACAAAATTTCTCCTATAGTATTTAAATTGTTTATACTATCAAAATTATTAAAAACTAGCCAAAAGATTGATAACAATTTGTATAAAAAATTTCTTTCTGACAACATCATTAATTCTATTCCATGGTATTTTAAAATATATACAGTAAAATTCGAAAGATATTTTATAGGCCTACATGTTTTTTTTTAATTTGAGTTTAAAGAGGAATCGATTTTTAACCCTACTAAGTTTTAGTAATAAGATGATAACAACTGAAATTATCTTAAATTATATTAATACAATTGCTCGGGGTATCACATGGTATTACCACTGCTCCAGGGTATCACATTGTATTACCATTAATGTATGGTATCTTATGATATTACCACTGATCTAGAATATCACATAGTATTATCACTGAACCAGGATATCATATTGAGTCTAAAATGGTCTAAGAATGCATCTGCAGTTTCTGCTTTATACCGAGCTGTCAGTCCTTAAATTGTTTACTGCTCCTGTTATAAAGTAACCAAAAGATTGATAACAATTTGGATAAAAAATTCCTCGGATTAAATTAATTAATTATACATTTTCAGAGCCTAAAACAAAATTTTTAAAAAATATATCATTTAAGTACATAATTTATTATATTATACATAATATAATATATATTAATATACATTTACATATATATGGACTTAAAATTAAAAATAATAAAAATTTCACTTACAATTTCTGTTAAATCATTTACATACAAGGTAAAATCAAAATTTTCTATTAAATTTTTTTCGTTGAATGAAAAATTTAATTAATTTATTTGTTTTTATTTTAATTATTTTTATATTGTATTTTTTATAAATTTCTTTTTTTTTTTTTTTTAATTGTCTATTAGTAATATTGTCTCTTTTTGCCTGAAAGAGACAAAAAAAAATTAATTTTATAGAAATATTTCTAATCAATATATATATATATATATATATATATATATATAAATAAATATATATATACGTATAATATATATATATATATATATATATATATATGTATATATACAATTTTTTTTTTTTGGTATAATTTTCTGTTAACTCATGCCAAATTATTAATTTTTTTGTTATATAGAACGAGTAGTTCTGTTTTTTTTGTTTCTTTGAAAATTTAAATTGGCAAAATAGAAATGAAAATAAAAATTGAATTTTAAATTAAATTAAATTTTTCAAAATTTCTATTTTTATTTTTCTTATGTTTACTTCTTAATTTTTTATTTTTTTATTTTCTTTTGCAATTTTGTTGTGCGACAATTAAATATTTTTATTTAAAAAATTATTATCATCAATTTACAAATATATTATACAGAATAAACTCAGGTATTGTAAAATAGGCGCCTAATGATATACTAAACGAAATAATTTTCCAATTTTCTTTTCTTTTTTTGTTTTTAACTTTATCTATATAAAATATGAAAGATAACTTTTGTTTTTTTGTTTTTTTGTTAATTAACTAATTTTATATCATTCTTAGGAGGTAATAAATTATTCCATCTTAGTCCATTTTACCAAACGAAATTAAAAAAAAAAAAAAAAAAGTACAATTGAAGGAAATACGGATGGAAAAATGTTGATGAATTTCCAAGACGATATAATTAAGGACTATTTAAAAATATTCCTTACAACGTGAATTTTTTTTTTTGTTTTTTTTTTTTTTAGTTTAAATATTATCCTGCCACATAAATGTGACAAGGAAATTAGACAGCCTTTGCTTTCCAGGTGTAGTGGCGGGAAATGTCGTGTTATTCTTATGACGTTTATGAGATTCGAACTCACACTTCATGGGTGTTTACTGTTTATTTTTTATACGCTCTTACCCTCTAGGACACCGAAATGTCCTTGAAAATTTGGGGTTTTTTTTTATTTAGGTAAAAACCTAAAAACCCTTCACATTTTTTTTTTTTTTTTTTTGAAATATTGAAAAGCTATTAATTAAAAAATATTTGTAGGATGTACAGTCAAAAAATTTCCTATAAAATAAGAAAACAAACCGGATGAGCGTAAATAAACCTTTTTTTTTTCTTAATATAATGGACATTTAATTTTACTTTTCATTTCGCAAAGTTAAAAAAACCTCAATTGAAAATTTTTAATGAAAAAAAAAAAAAAATAAAAATAATTAAAAAGTATATTATCTATTTTGAATGGTGACTAACTGTATATAAAAAAATAAAATAAAATAAAATAATTTTTTGCATAACATTTGGTATGACATTAGCTTTTATTCATTTTGTACAACAAAAAAAGAAAAACAAACAAAAAAAAAAAAAATTAATTAAAAAAAAACAGGTACCTACCTAATTTATAGGTACGACAATATAATATCTAAGATTATTCAATATTTACATAACAATAATTATTTTTTCTTTTCAATTTTTTTTTTTTTCTTTTCTTACACTTTTAATTTATCTTTTTTAAACTAAGAATTGAAATACATACATATAGTACACACACCATTTATTTTGTTATTAGTAATATTGATTTTCCTTTTTTTTTTTATATATTTTTGAAAATAAAAATTTTCATTATTTTTTTTTTAAATATAATATATATATGTATGTTTATGTTATATATACATATATATTTTTTTTTAATTTATTTATTTATTTATTTATTTATTTTTTATGTAAATTCATAATCTAATCTTAAATATTGTTTTTAATTTTTTTTTTGTTTTAGCATTTTTTTCAAATTAGTACAAGTGTTTTTCGGTTTTTTTAATAATTTTGGAAAATTTTAATTTTTTTTTTTTTTTTTTCGTATAGTAATTTTCCACTATATATTTTTTCAAAAATTTAATATTTTATTTATTTGTTATAATTTTTTTTCCTACGTTTTTTTATAATTTTTTATTTTCTAGTTTTTGCGTTTTAGTAACTTTCACTTTATTTTGGATTACTTATAATATATCTTTTTATATATATATACTTATGTAGATATATTTATATATATAAAGCTTAATTTACTTATTTATTTCCCACACTAGGATATTAAAATTTATAAAGTAGAATTATGGGTTTTTTTTTTATTTCGTAAAATGTTCAAAATATAATATAAGAAAAATATACTTCTATGTTATATATATATATATATATATATACATATTAATATATTTTTTTTTAATTTTTTTTTTTTATTTAATTTTAGCAAATCTTAAAATATTATTTTTAAATTTTACAGAAGGTTGTATTTTCTTGTTAATTTTATCACAAATCACAACACTTTAATGACAAAAAAAAAAAAAACCAAAAAACAAAAAAAAAAAAAAAATGTTATATTCTTGAACTTCCGTTCAAAAATTTCACTCAACTTTTATATTAAAAAATTTAAATCTATAAATATGTATTTTTTTTATGTATATATATAATTAAAAAAGAAAATTATAATATTATGTACGTATTATAAATATAGCTGCGTTAATGAATTTTTTTGTTTTCAAAAAAAAAAAAATAAACTTTTTTATTATGACGAATTTTAATATTTTTTCAAAAAAATTTCAAGTACACACTTATATATATGAAACATATTTATATATGTATAGGGACAAACAATTAAAAAAAAAATAAAAAAATTTATGTTCAAGTATGTATAGTGTTTTAATTTGTTTTTGTTTTTTATTTACTAACTAAAATCTTGAATTCTAATTATCATAAACACTAGATAAAATCCAAAAAATATGTTTTGTTATACATTAATATCATTATATTTTTCATAATTTTTTTTTGTTTTTTATAATTTAATTTCTTTTTTATTTTTATTATACAAAATTTTTTTTTTTTTTTTTTTAATATAATAAAATGATAATTTATTTTTTTATTATTCTAATTACAAGTAAGTAAATATAGAGTATGTTTTTTTTACTTTAACTTTTCTTTTAACATTGAATTTTGTGTTAATAAAAATATTATTTGAATTAATTTTAATTTTAATCCGAAAAATATTAATATAATTTGTTTTGTATAATTTTTCGCTGTGACAATATTCTTTTATTTAATAAAAAAAAAAAAAAAACTTAAAAACGTAAAAAGATAAAATTATAGGTCAAAATTGACGTAATCTTTTAATCCTATTTTTGTATATCTTATAATTTTCTTTAAATTTATTCGTATATTTTTTAGTTTTTTCTTATTTTTTGTAATTTTCTTTTTATGAAAATTTAATAACCCTTTTTTTCTTTTTTTTTAAATCTGCATAAACTTTTAACTCAGTATTAAAACGTAGAATGCCAAAAAACGATTTTATTTTTTATCCTTTTGTTTTTGTATTTTTGTTTTTTCTTTTTTTCTTTTTATTTATTTAATTTGTTAATTAACACTTAACATATTATGTATATAAATAATTAAATAAAAAAAACTTTTAACCCATCACTTTGCATCATTAATTAAAGCGAAAATTTCATTTTATTCATCAGTCAGTTCTTCACAAAAGATAAAAAAAAAAATACAAAATTAAAATGAAAAATTTCCACAAAATTTAACGGTAAAATATGAATATGTGGTACTTAAAAAACAGTACTAAGTAAAACAAAATTCATCAAATAATTTTTCTAAAGGTTACACTTCATTTAATTTTTTTTTTTCACTTTAAATATTAAAACATGAAAACAACTCTATATTTTCTTTTTTTTTTTTTTAATTTTTAAACTTTAATCATTAAAAACCCGTTATTAACACTTTTTTTTTTTGCATTTACAAATACATTCATATATGTACAAAATATCATTTTTTAAATTTACTAAAATAAAAACAAAAAAAAAAAAAAAATTCAAATAATTTTGAAAATAAATTCAATCATATGTACATGTACACATACATATAATAATATGACATATTATTATATTTTCGTAATTAAACACGTTTTTATTGTATGACAATATAAAATAGTGAATGTATATTTTACCGGGAAAAAAAAAACAGATTTCATAAGAAATCAAAATATATTTATTCCGTATATTATGAACATAACCGAATGACGGATAATCGTAAACTGAAATTTTTCTTAACTTAAAAATAAAAATAAGAATCCAGAAACAGAAAAGAAAAATAGAAAAGAAAATTTAAAATGAAAATTTTTGTTTTTTATTTTTGTTTTTTGACTTTGTGAAAACTTTTATATTATTTATAGAACGAACGATTCTATTTTTTTTTTCGTTATTTTTTTTTATTTTTCAACATTTTATTTTCAGAGATTTTTCTGTTATTGTATAATAAAAAAAAAAAAAACAAAAAAATATTATTATATTTTGTTTGGTTCTGTCTACACATATATATAAAAGTTTTTCTTATAATAATATTGTAATAAATATAGCATCATATAGTTCAAATGAAACTGTTATACACTTTTTAAATTACTTTAAAGAAAACTGTTAAAATAATAAATGTATGCATTTTGTTTTTTAGTTTTTTTTTCTTTTTATTTTCTAAAAATAAAAAAAAATTCATTCAAGAATATTGTTTTTCATTAACAATTCCAATATCCTTCGTTCAAAATGAAGGTACAGTAAAACTCGCTTAAGTACGTACCCGATAAATACCTTTTTCATTTTAGAAACCACAAATATTGACAATTTAAAATTTTCTGAGAGTTGCATACAAATATACTCACTTAAGTGGTTCTCGTTTAAGTACCTAAACCTCTTAGGTACTCTGTTTTTATTTTATAAAAGCACAATATAAAATTTTAGATTAACATTTTACTTTTATTAAGTGCCTCAAGAGCCATCTACTTTTGATACCGAAGAAATATTAAATTTTGGATTAAAATACTTAAGTACTTAATCGTTACAATATAATTTGTTTTTAATATTAGTTTTCAAAAAATTTCTGTAAAAAAAGTCATTAGTTATGGATAAATATCTGCCATGAGGCAGTTAAACAGATTTTAAATAAGTACCTTACTTGAAGCACTTATTCGAGTTCGGTTAAATGCTTTGGTCGGATAAATTCTCAAAATTGCTAACATTTTTGTAAGAACATTTAAGCGGGTTTTACTGTAAATATTGTGGCAGTAAATCATTTTCGAAAAAAAAAACAATAATAAGCTTTTGTTATCACTTTTAGAAATTTCTCCAATTTTAGTTTTATTGTACAAAAAGAATTATGATAATGTAGATAAAAATTAGTTATAACTGTAATAGTAGAAAATTACTATTATAACAATAGGTCCTGTCATCATTGTTTTTATCATTCACATTTTTATTTGAACACCATTAAAAAATTAACTGTTAAAAATAGTTGCCATTGTGTATTGTATTTTATATGGAATAAAATTGATGATACATTTCTTTAGCATTCATTTACTTTTCATTTGGTGAAAGGTACTATTTGTTTCAGTTGGTTTCAAAAAATATCAAAGAATATTTAAATATTTTAAATAAAAATGATAAAAATGTTTTAAATATAAAAATTCTGAAAATAGAATTGCTGAAAAAAATAGTTTTTCTAAATTTTTTTTTTTCATAATCATTATTTATTAATTTTAAAACTTACATTTTTAAACAACTTAATAGCAAAAACACCTCTCAACAGTTTACTTGACAACTAAAATGACAGTTCATTCATTCACTATTTTAAAAAGTCAAAGATTCCTTTATTTAATGATAATCATGACACCGAATAGTCTTTTCCATTCACTTTTAATTTTCTTCACGTTTAATTGATAATGGTTACAGGAAGGCCAATAAATATTATTGCAGTGAAACTATTGCAATTTATTGTACTGATATTGTTTGCATGCACAAATAAAAATATACATATAACATTTACTAGCAAGAAATCATATAGTTATTATCAGGATGAAAATATTAACTGTTATGACATTTCGTGGACTTCTGTCAGTAATATCGTGATAATATTATGACAATAATGTTATTTTAATGTTAGGTATGTAAAAAAACTTGAGTCAAAATACTATAATAGTAATAAAGAAATAAATTGCACAATTACTGTTATGACGATAACAAGATTTGAAATATTAATTTTTTTTTTAACATTTTTTGTTCTTTATAAACTGTTACAAACAAGAAAAATTGATTTTTACCGTTACCGAATAATTTAAATATTGTGTGTTACTTTTTTATATAAAAACAAAGAGAATTCAAAAATATTATTAATTATTATTCCTTATAATTTTGTAATACAGTTTTGAAAATTGTTATTTTTAATATTTCGTACAGTTATTATGTTATGTAATTATTAACTAAAACTTAACTCATATATAACTGTATTTATAACAGTAAAGACATTACTGACATTACTACTACTTATGTAGTGTATATATTAGTAGAATAAAAGTAAAATAATTTTAAATTTTGTTTTATTTCTACTATTATAACAGTAAATTGTTATTGATTGTAAACAAGATGTTACAATACCATTAATTTAAAATATGATGTCAATTCAATTTTCAGTTTATTTAACAGTTAAAAAATATTGTACAGTATACCTAAATTGATAATATCTGAAAATACTGTTATTGTCAATACTGTTAATTAAAATTACTGTTAAAATAATTACTGTTAATTACTGTTAAAATAGTAAAAGTATACAAAAATAAGACAGTAAAAATATTATCAAAATAATAAAAGTAAAACGAAAATATTTCACTGTTGTACACAAAATTTTGTTTTACCGATTATGTAACAAAGAAAAATGTTGTTATTAAAAAAGTTTCAAATGTTTACTCGACTTCAAAGCAAAAACTTACATTTTATTAAAATTACCTATGTAACCAACTACCGACAGTAAAATTATTTATTGACTTAATAATTTATAATCTATAGATTTAAATCTTTTATAAAAAATTTTTTTTCAGTTCAGTTATACCATTAATTACAATTTTTTTAAATTACTATTAGGATGCTAAAGTAAAGAATACAATAATTTTTACAATGTAAATTATGAAATTTTAATAAAAATTAAATTTTTCTTTTTAAATTTCTTTATTACGCAATTTTATTTCTTTGACCAAAATTAGTCATCTAATGTTTAATGAAGAAAATTCGAAATTTGATAGCCAAGAAAAAATTTAATAATATAACAGAGAGGAATGTTTCTTTTAATTTTAAGAGTGGAAAGAAAACTTTTCAACGAGGTACACTTATTGGGGGATTTTTTTGGCAAAATCTTGAAATACTCGTATTATCTTATTTTCAATCGAAAATATTTAAAATAAAAATTTTTTTTGGTCAAAATTTTTAACTTTCAACACTTATGCATATTTTCATATCGTCAACAACTATCTTTACCAAATAAACGTTAAAATAATTTTTAGATCAATAACCTACTTAATTAAGATAAATATATAGAATATATAGAATAGACTGTATATGTCTATCTAGAATAGACTTAAAAATATAAAGGTTTATATAAAAAAAACTGAAATAGGCAAGCATATTTTTAAATGACCTTTTACGTTTTTAAAGGACGAGAGGGGGCCTCGGTGGCCTAGTGGGTAAGAGAGCGTATAAATTACGCTGTAAACACCGAGGGAGTGTGGTTTCGAACCCCACACACGTCGTAAGAGTTATTCTCCCTTACGACATTTACAGCCACACCTGAACAGGAAAGGCTGTGTAATTTCCTGTCCACATTCATGTGGCAGAGAAATATATTTAAAAAAAAAAGGACGAGATGCTGGGATAGTGATAAATGTTTTTAAAAAGGTGATGTTACGAAGAACCGTTGATATACATACATTGATTTTGATTTATAAGTGATCCCGTTATTTCAGAAAAGCAAAAAATTGTTTTTTTCTTATTCTTTCCTTTATTGATTCTGCATTCACAAAACTCTTTTTTATAATATTATACTGAAACGAATCAAACTTTAATTTTTTAATTCATATACATATACCTATTATAAAGTTATTTATTATTTTGCTTTATTTGAGCTATTATCAAATATAACATAAAAAAAATACATAATAAATAACGTATTAAAACTATTAGTATATTTACAAATAATTGTTTAAAAAAATACAATGAAAATTGTATAATTTACGAAAAAAAATACAAAAAAAAATATCTAGTACACAAATTTTTTTCAATATAATATAACAATTTTATAACTATAAATTATAAATATTAAATAAAACAGAAAATTTTAATAAAATTAATTTTCATTAAACATTTTACCCCTTTTAATTTCACTTAAAAATTAAAAAATAAAGTAATAAAATGTGTTATACTCATTTATATTTTTGTTTTTTTTTTTTTCAATTTACTTTTATAACAATTGCTTGTTACCCACCTGTTGAAACAACATAAATTAAATAGTACAAAATTTCATTCATTTAAAACTAAAACACAAATTTTATTTTCAATGAATCGCAAAAAAACAAAGAAAAAAAAACACAAAGTAAAATACAAAAACAAAAATGAAAATTTATTTCATAACGGTATTGATAAAACAAAAACACAAAAACCAATGTTCATACATTAAAAACGTGACCATAAAATCATAAAATAAAAAATTGTTATATCTACCTGTTATACTACATATAGGTACTAAATAAAATATTTTTTATATAATAGTTACAAATAAATGCAATTCATAAAATACAAAAAGCTTTTTCTTCCCCTATATTTTTTTTTGTTTTTGTATAACAGTTTATAATTTTTTTATTTTTTTTCTTTTATTTTTCCTTTTCCCCTTATTTTTTCTTCCTTCTTTTATTGTGCTTATTTAATAATAGGGATATATAAAATAATTTGAAGAAAAAAAAACTGTTATACTGTTATTAAAAACTAATGTCCTAATGTCGATATACATAAGTATTAGTGTGAATTTTCAATTTGAAAATGTATAATTTTAACAAATATGAAAAGTGTTTTTTATATAATAGGGATAAAAATGTATAAAATAATTTGAGGAAAAAAAAACTGTTATACTGTTATTAAAAACTAATGTCCTAATGTCGATATACATAAGTATTAGTGTGAATTTTCAATTTGAAAATGTATAATTTTACAAAATATGAAAAGTGTTTTTTGTATATGTAATACTTTTTTAAATAAGCAAAATAGGATATATAAGGTTATAAATATTTTGTTTTTAACGGATTCAAAACATGACCTTGAAAGAAAAAGAAAAAAAAAACAAAAAACACAATAAAATAAATTGTGCAAGAAAAATTTCTTTTTTTTTTTTTTGAAAATATTAATTCTGAATTTAAAACTAAATAATAATGTGTTATACACATGAAATTGATAAAATATTATTTTTTTTTCTTTTTTTATTAAAGATTATAATTATATACACCGTTACATGAATTGACTGTTAATGTATATAAAATCTTTAGATATTTTGAATTAAAAGAATCAATTCAAGGATATTATTAAATAAATGTAAAATTTATATCTCACGCAAAAAAAAAAACTTAATTTAATAAATATTATGTAAACTTCAACAAGAATTTATTTATTATATATATATACATTATATACTCGTGTATACACATCATAAAAATGAGTAATTACAAGTATTCATATATTAAAATCATAAGTGGATAATTATATAGCTAAAATTAATTAAAAAGCAATTTAGATATTTATTCTAATTTTTAACATAATATATATTATGTATTTTTGTAAATTTTTTGTTTCATTTTTTGTTGTATAACAATTAAAAATCTAATTAGTAATTATTCCATGTTTTTTGAGTTTTTATTAATTTTGCAAATAATTAATTTTTCATTTTATTTTTTTTTTTAAATAATATGAGCAATTTTAAAGGTATTTTTTAATATTAATAAAAATTACTTTTTTGTTTATGTACTTATAAATTATATTTTAATTAACAGCTGTTTTCCGCAGTTCTTAGATTTAATGAGAATTTTTTTTGCATTTTCAAGACTCTTTAATGTTAAGATTATTTTTCAGGGTTGTCATAAATTTTTAAAATTATTTTATGCTTATGTTGCCTTTAATATCATTCTACTTCTAGGATGATATATATTTACCCAAATATGAAATAGATATTTTTAAATTTTATAAAAATTCAGATGTAATATTTTAATAGACAAAAAAATAATATAGGAATAAAAAGAAAAAAATTAATGAAATGTTCGAATTTGAATATACAAAAACGAAAAAGATCTTAAAATGCTCATAAGATTTTTATTTGTGTATGAAATACCGAGTAAGTACTTTGAAGCTAAATTAATATGTTTTTTTTTTTTGTATGAGAAGGTTGAGGATGGAAAGTTTTAAAAATCAACAAGAGAAATTGAACGTGGATTTTAATTAACCAATTAAAATCACCCCATTTCATGTCAGATTTTAAGATTGAAATCATTAAACAAGTGTGTAGTTTGGTTTTAGAAATAAGGATATACGAAATGATTCTTCGGTAAATGGAATTATGGTGATGGGAAAGAAAATTTGCATGAAAATTTCATAAAATGATGTTAATATTTTTTTTAAATTCTAAAACATTATACATATAATAAGAATTATCAACTTTAAGGATCACAATAAATGAAATATAATTCTATATACGCGACATATGTATGACAAGTAGATTTCCATAACCTGTGTTATACGCAATCTTAGATATTCTACAGTGTAGAGTGTAGGGATGGCATTTATAACTGAACGGAATAAATGTTTTATTTCTTTAGAGCTAGTATTCATCCTTACAAAACATCTATAAAACAAGGTCAATGACTCAACAGTAAGAGCGATAGCTGGGTAAAATGAGCTTTATAGAAACACTTAGATCATTTAGATCCCATCATTTAGTGGAATAAATTTATTTTAAACATTATCGAGATTATGCAGAGCGCTGTTTGGGAAGTTTCAAACCAAATGCATGTTTTATACTCTATTTTCAGCCTAATATTATACGTTTTATGGACACTGAGAAGATCTCTTAATTTATTAATTAAAAAAAGATAATTTGCTTAAAAAATAAAAACATAAGAACTTAAAACAAAAAAAAAAAATAAATCCTTTATGTATAAAACCAGATATATCCATGTTCCCAGAAGAATAATCAAATTTAGTTCATTTTATAAGCGAAGTCTGACGTCCTAAAATTGGCACTTCCATATTTAAATGCCTTCGACACTTTTTAAATAAATTTTTTTCTGCCTCAATTGGCCTATTAAGGAACATAAGCGGATGACGCGTTATACAGACGCATTATAAATCGCCTTTAAATTAAAATTTGGAAATAGTTTGCTGAAGGTTATTTGTAATTATGTTTGATTACTCCTTTCTTTGTTTTTGAAATTTTTGATAGATTTCAGTCCTTGTACAGTTATAATAGGAAACTATTTTTTTTTTTTTAAATAAAATAATGAATTGTTTGTTTAGCAAATACAGATTTATTTAAACTATTCTTTTATATATTATTTTTTATTTTGTTTTATATATAAAATCTATTGTATTTAAGTTTAAACAAAATAAGTTCATGAAATTCAAATTTTGAATTGATTTATGCATAAAAATTAAATACACTTAAATAATAGGGGATAAAAATGAATAGCTGACATACAATTTAGTAAACATTTATAATAGAATAATATAAAAGCGTCAATAGAATTATTCTGTTCCAGATAAATAATTTTGTTTATTTGTTTTTTACAAATGGGTTGAAAAATAAATTGTTTTTATTTATTGTTTTTTTTAATTTTTATATAGAAAATCAGTAAGAGTTTATTTAAAAAACTGAAAAACAAAATAACTATACACAATAATAGTTAGTAGGTCAATATTTTGTTTTGTTACTTTGGTCAACATTTCTTTAAATACAAAAAAATCTATTATCCTTAATGAAGGATAATTAAAAATTAATTTTAATCAACAATTTATTTTAAAAATTTGTATAGAACTACCACCATTCTAAATAACAAAAATAAAATAAATAATCTATTTTTCTTTCATTAGACTTTTAATATTTAATTAGCGAAAAATTAAAATGTAGTTTTTTATCATTCCTTATTTCACTATAAAAGGAAATCTGAAATCTGCATTAACTACATATGAAGATTTTTTAAACATTTATTCGTGAATTTGAAAAAAATCATAATTCACAATATTAAAGTGTAATATGCAAACGTCAAAATTGATATGGTTTGTGTCTCCAATAGATTTTACCATAATTTCAAAAATAGATGTATAATTTTTAGAATTACTGACGATATATTACAGAGATTTTTATATAGAATGATTTTGTAAGGGAATCAAAATGTCAATTTTATTTTATTTTTTATTATTAATTTATATTAAGAGTTGAATTTTAAAAATATTTTTCATTGGATCAAGAGAAACATGATTTCATAGATTCTAGCACAGCACATCTACATCATATACTTTCTTTCGACTTATAAAGAAACAATTACATTATATCTATGCATCATCTGTATTACTACGAAATATAAACTACTGAAAATATTTTTTTATCAGATCTGGTTAAATTCAATGGTTAAATAGATTTTCTGAATTTTTTTATCCGTTATGGAAAATTAAAATTTATTAGAATATTTTTTAAAAAATTTAAGCCATATATTAAAAAAACACATTTAATAAAAAACTAGGAAAAGTCAATACTATAGAAGTTGGAAAGGAATAATGATTTTAATGAAATTGACGAATTCCTTAATTTATTACTTAATTAATGTTTATACTTCCGTGATAAAAGTATATTTCCTAAAAAAATTTTCGATTGATAAATTTCCACTTATTAGTTTCACTTTGTCCTGTACGTATCTCCGTTTATCAGTTTACAAAAATTTTATACTGTTTAAGTTGAAGCAATCAAATTTTAACTAAAAATAATGTTATGGAACTAATTTTCTATGTAGACCCACTCATTGTAGAGTGACAGTACCCCAACATTTTAAAAAGCCTCCTTTTCAAATCCTCTATTTTTTCAATCTGAAAAGGTCAAACGGCGGGAAACTTCATTACATATAAGCTTAACATATTTATAAATCAATATAAAAATTATGTACCTATGAGTTTATTTGCTATTTTGATAGTTACATTTACCATTATGAAAATTTTGGCTTCACCGTGTCTTTGGAACGCTTTCAGTCAAAAGGTTGACATTAATCTGAGAGGATATAAAGGAAGATCTTTAAGAATAAGCATAAATGAACTCAAAACAAATGTTTGTAAGAGTCCTAATAGCTCCTCAATTCTCAAGAATTGAAAATTCGCTAAGTTTTAAACAGATGGAACTTGAACACCTGGACAAATTTGTTGTTAGTAAGACATACAAATTAAAGTTCCAATATTATACCTTTACATAATATTTTAACCCCTTTCTTAGAATTTTATTATATAGAATTTTAATACAATATAAATTTTACAATAAATAAATTTTAATACAAAAATAATTGTGCAATTATACAAAGATTTTTGGTTTGAATCCTAATAATAACTTCTTGTAGTATACATATCAGCTACATCCAATATTAACATAATATTTATAAATATATCTATACAAGTATATTTATTATTACATTACAATTGCTACTCAGCATTTTTATTGGCATGCTAAACGATATTTTCAGTTTTGTAATGCATAATAATATTATTCTTCAAATAAGATCACTTTTGTATCTTTCTTTAAAAAAAAAATAAACTAAAGTAAACCATTATTCATTGTTTTATGGGTAAAATATTTAAATTTTCTTATTACTACCATTTTGTGTTCGACATACCTATTTCCATTGTTATATTTACTTTTATCAAAACTTCTTCAATTTTTACTCTATAATACCTAATTTACATATAACATTCATCTATATATAACAAATACAATTTTATCATACAATCTATGATTAATCTCAACATAATATCGATACTTTAACAGCACCCAAGTTAGTTAAATTTTTATTTCTTTTATCTCATGCCACTTGAAAAAGAAAATTGGTAAAAAAAATTGGTTAAATTCAATTATTTTGTTTAAAAAAATGTATGGTAGAAGGAAAAGTAAAATTCTTAAATTTCTAAAAATAAAACTTGATACATACATATGTATATAAATATACTTAAATATATACTTAAATACTTGAAGTTACTTAAAAAAAAAAAAAAAAAAAAACAAATAGAAAATATAACGATATGAACTTCTTTTCACACTGTAGATACCAAATTAAAAATTAAACCACAACAAAACAAAATGTTACAAATCTCTTGTGATATGTAATTCTTTTGTCACCAAAGAATATTTTACGTACCTATACAAAAATCTTCTATTACCCTATAAACCCTATATATAGAAAATATAAGCAAAAATGCAAATCAAAGTGTTGTGTAATATGGTTGCAATTGCAATGTATGCATACTATAAAAATCTTATTTTATTCATAGTAATTGTAAAATCTTAAAATTCTTTTGAATTTCAAAATGAGAAACAATATTGTGGTTAATATTTTAATAATTGCTTTGTAAAAAAAAAAGAACATAAAGTAAAAGATAACTGATATACTCAAAGATATGAATTCCATTTTAATTAATAGATTGTCTTTTGCTGATTTCATTCACTAGATTTGAACCAAAAATTTTTTGATTTATAAAATATTTCTATTCTTAAAATGGCAAAAAAGAAAAATAATACATTTTAGTTTTTTAATGATTTTTTATTGATTTTTTTTTTACTTTTGTTTCGTTTACCCTTTATCAGATACATAATTTATCACTTATTTAGAATGAAATCCTTTGAATTTAAAAAAAATAAAAATTCTGAACAAATAAATAGTAAAAAAAAAGACAAGGAAAAATATAAATTTGATCAAATGTGTCTATGATATCTGTGACTGATATCTGGTATACCAGACCGATTATATGTAAATTCAGGAAATGTATCACAGGTACTCCGAAACATTGTTTCAAATCAACCAAATTTTACAGACGTTGTTGGCATAAACCTTGAACATCTTAGCTTAATTGTGTACCAAGATATATCGCATTTTCTAAGAAGAATGATACAATTTAAAATGGTTATAATGGCAACACTGCGTATTATTTTTTGACATTTCTTATGTCATTTGTGTTCAGTAGGATATGTCATTTAATCATGAAAAGATACACGCTTCAACAACGTTTAGAAATTGTTAAATTGCTTTATAAAAATGAGTGCTCATTTGATGAACATTTTTATCGAAAAATTTTATTTAAACAGAATTGCAGAAATTGGAGTAATGAAAATCCTGAACTGTTCAGACACCATTCACATCCAGATAAAGTCACTAAATGGTGTGCAATTCATGCTGGTGGAATGATTGGTCCATATTCCTTTGAAGAAAATGATCGAAGAGTAACAGTCAATGGAGAACGATACCGAATAATGTTAAATAATTTTTTTTTTCCTGCTGTTGTTGAGAATAATCTGGAAGATATGTGGTTTCAAGAAGACGGTGCCACCTGCCACATAGCTAACTTAACAATCGATTTTTTGAAAACAAAATTTGGTGATGAAATTATCTCAAGAAATGGTCATGTTAATTATCCTCTCAGGTCGTGCGATTTAACACCATGTGATTTCTTTCTTTGGAAATATGTTAAGTCACAAGTTTATGCTGATAATCCAATAACAATTGATCAAATAAAAATCAAAATTGAACGTGCTATTGATGAAATACAGCCAAATTTATGTGAAAAAGTGATGAAAAATTGGGTTGACAGAATGCTGGACGTACAAAGAAGTCGTGATGGTCATGTGAATGATGTTATTTTCCGTACATAATGGCATAATGTAACCTTTCAAATAAAAAAAAAATTTTGGTCTCACTGAATTATGTGTATTTTTTAATTTTTAAATTGTATCATCCCTAAGGGAAAACCCTGCAGTTATATGATAACTTCCTGAACCTTTTGCATTCAACGAAACAAATTTAACAGAAGTTCTTAGTATAAAAATTTACTTTTTTCGAGCAAATTTCAGATACCTGTAACTTAATTATACACTGAGCTCTGCTAATTTAAAAACAGAAAAGAGGATGACACCTACTCGAATTCACCAGTCAAACTTATTCAAATTCAATAGCAACGGTAGAATTTTTATAAAAATGTAATGGTATTTTACAGAATCCTAATTGCATTATCCAGTATATCAGTTATTGTTCGAACGAACATAGCTTAATCAACTTAGAATTCGATACTAAACAAGAATATAATATATATTTACTCATTCATATCTATTTCATTTTCTTTACAGCGTCACAAACATAATGGTAAATATATTATATATCCTTAGAACTATATTTGTACGAATGTAATAAAATAATAGTATATAACATAAAACTGAAATTATTATATACTAAGAACAATGAAAAGAACATTTTATAAAATGAAATGCATATTTTTATAATTAATTCTGTAAAAAAAAAAAAAAAAAACTATAGCAATACCAAGATTTGTACATAGAAAAAAAACAAAAAAAAAAAAAAAAATATTTCTAAACAAAGACTCAGACGAAAAGGATATTTTTCTTAACAAAGACTTTTTTTTACTCCATCGAGAAAAAAAAAACTCTTTACAAAATATGCTAGGGGTTGTTTTATGATGTTTTTTCTTTCAGTTTTTGTTTTTTCTATCAAGCTCGATTGATTTCTAGGAAATATGAGAAAAAATTTAAAGTCTTTTCTTAAAATAAGGAAATGTTTTTTTTTTTTAATTACTAGATTTAAGCTTGTCAAGAAATTTTAAACTTTCATTTTATTATCTAAAGCATTTAATTTTTTCAATAAATAGTTCAAATTTCTTTATAACATCACAACAACAATTATTTAATTTGTAAATGATTTTAAGAATTATTATTTTACTTTTGACCGCAGAAAATTAAATTATACTTAAATTTTTTATATGTGTTTATTTTACGTGTAATTAATCCTAACTTCTCGATTATTTTTCTTTTTTTTATTATAGTTTTTTTTTTTTTTTTGTAGGATTTTTACTATTTTATCATTCACTTCATCACATATTGCATTCATAAAACTAGCAGAATGAAATTCATCAGTTAGCTTGTTTACTCTGTAGATAATTATAATATACTGAGTACTCTGATATCCGTCTCTACGATATTGAGGTTACGTTCAATTATTTGTGAAAATTAAGGAAACAATTGAGGCAATAAAATGGAGCTGTTTTGTTTTCATTTAAATCATTATATCTTTTCTGAGGAATTTTAAAACATTTTGAGTCTATCTAGTTATTAAATGTATCACATTGCAAATTTAAATCCCCTTCATCGTTGTCAAATGTACATATTCTATACTTGGATGATTTTTTAGATTGATAATTGAAGTATCACTTGTTTTTGTTTATTTCAATCTTATTAATTTAGCGTATAATTTAAATAAATTTTTACAAAGAAAATAAAACAAAACATTTTTTTAGCCATGATAAAATGTACTTGTTTACACTTAGACAGTGTTGCCAGGAAAAAAATTATACTAAATAAAATCTAACTAAAGTAATTAAATTGATTTTCTCTCGTGTCCTCCGTAGCAACACTAAGGTGTAGCATGAATTATAATTATAACTGCTAACAGCAACTAACGAAGTTTAAGATATACATAATTTGATACGTCTATAAAATCATAGATTAGATTAGATTATTGGGGTGTTAGTGACATGACCTGCGACTTTTTGTTGTAGATCTAATTGTCAACCCTCTGATACAAGGTGTTGTTGGTTTTGCCTCCACTTATAATACTTCTGTCAGCCCTACTGGTTCTAAGAAAGTAAAGATATATCTGGGTATGGTTTATTGCTGGGAGTTCATCTTCGGCAAAGCAATCTTCTTCTAAATGCACGTATAAAACTTTATAACAGATTTTTAAATGTATTAATATCTTTTTTTTTCCTACTATAAAGTCAAAACGTATATAAACTCGTATCAACATAAAATATTATTCAAAATCAGTTTTTAATCTAGAAAAAATTTTATAAATTCTTTAAAGCATTTCTAAACATTTTTTGATATAATACAGTATAACAATGATTTTCTTATTTAGTAGAATTGTATAATTTTCACAAAGTCATTACGAAGAAAAGAAAAGAAAAATTCCATTTTACTCAAGTTTTTAAATATATCTGATGATAAATATTCTTTAAAATATTAAGTTGAAAATAAATTTTCTCTAATAATCCTAAAAATAAATCATCAATATACATTAAGAAGGAATATTATAGTCTCTCTCTAGTGTAATATCATTACAAATTGAATAATATCATTCAAATCCTTTTATTACTTCATCTTAGTTTTTTTTTTTTGTTTTTTCTTATCCTTATATTATTTAACTTGGAAAATTCTTATAAAATCTTATGAAAATTTATTTGTTTAATTTCATTAAATGTAATAAATATTTTCCAACAAGTTCTAAATAACTTTTTGTATTTTTATAAATATTTCAAATGTTCAGTTGTAGAACAAAACAAAACAAAAAAATTTCTTTTTTTCAGTATAAATTTAATAAAATTTAATTAAAAAAATTTAAATATGTTCTACTCGTATTAAGAATTAAAAATTTTGTTTTATTTTTAATTTTGTGTTAGAAAATTTAATATCTTAATATATCAATTTTTGTCATAATTTTGCTCACCTCAGGATTCAAGATTAAGTTTTTTTGTTATTGTATTAAACTTTTTAGTCGTTTTATCAGCTACTTTTTGCAAATTTTTTCTAGCTGTTATACATTAAAAATTCCTATATTGAATTTCTTTTAATTTTTTACGTATTTCATAGAATACATATTTAACATAATTTAAATAATTAGAATGTTCTTGTTTCAACGGAACATATACTAAAATTCGAACGATACAAAGAAAATTATAATGACCCTTGATCAAGGGTGACACACAAAATTTTGAAATATTTCACTTTTTTAGCAATATACACAAGTTACCAAATTGAATAGACCAAGTTCACTCATCATTTAAAAAAACAAAAGAGCCAACACCTATATACAAAAATTCCCAAAACAGTATAGGCATATTATACAACTGACAAATAATAACCGTCATAAGACTAAAATTATAACTTTTAGAAACGAAATCCTACTAGATAAAGTTGCAACTGAAAGCATAAAAAATTAGATATAGGAGATAAATCTGAAATAATAAAGAAAAACGAATAATATCCAACAGAAACTGTCCACAATATCCTATCAAAAATATAAACATATAGTCGAATACCTCATTATTAACATTATTTCTATAAATTTGACTTAGCAATTATGTTACTTATTATGTTACTTATATAAAATAAAATAATAAAATCAAGAAGAAATTAATAAATTCAGATCAGAACAGTCAAGGGATGAGGTATTTGTTTTTTTTTATTTTAGTGCATTTCTTGTTCAGTTCATAAATGTGAACAGGAAATTACACAGGCTTTCCTTTTCAGGCGTGGCTGTAAATGTCGTAAGGGGGAATAAACTCTTACAACGTATGCTCTTTGTATGCTCTTACTCACTACGCCACCGAGGCCCTGAAGTTTTTTATATTTAGAAAATTGTGTATGTGTAGGAAAAATTTATTACTTCAGATATTTTTTTCGGATTTTTCAACCATTATGTAAGTTTACATAAACATGTGAAACTTTTTTATGACACTATCAGATTTTTATTGTTTTGTTGTTACTATTCTTAAACACCTCTTGATCTTTTTGAAATTCAAATTAAAAGTTAAATATTAACTTAAAAAATTTAATTAGTTTTTTTTTACTAAGGGCGGTAGTAAATTTTCCAAAAACATCATGAATATGACCTTATTAGTGTCAGATTCTTACCGACTAAAGTTACCCCTCCTTTTAGCCAATATAATGGGATGAAATCCTTAACAGCTAACACAATACATTGACTAGAAAGTAGAGATAGGACAAGGATCCGAAAATATTTAATTGAGGAGTGGAACTTCAAGGGAATAATGAATCTGCCTACTCTAATTACTATTTTACTATCAGTGACGAAGATATCAACAGGTAGAAATTCAAGACATTGGGGGAATACAACTTAACCATAACGGCAAGTCAACTTAACCATAACCATGAGTCAGTTTAACTTTAGGGCAAAAATAAGAATAAAGGCATTGTTAATGAGTCAATGAGTAAATAATGAGTAATGTTATTACGTCCGGATTGTACAGTTGTTAGGTCCAAATCGCTAATTTGAAGTATCTAGGTTTAAAACCCAAAAAAAAGTTAAAATATTTTTTATCTGGTTTCCCTTTGTTTATCATTGAATGAAAATTCTACCATTCGTCATTTCGTGTTTAAATTAAAGGTAAACACTAAACAATAATTAATTCTTTATATATTAATACCAGAAAAATATAATCATAAAATATAAAAAATATCAAATGTTATATTATAATTTATATGTTACCTTATACCATACCTTATATTTAAGAGATATCCAAATATTCAAATATAAATAACCAATTTCAATTCTAATTTTTTTTTTGATAACTGAAATACAAAATTATATCGAAATGTAAAAACAAATACAATTGTATCTATAGTAATTTAAGCAATTCTACATAAGAATTAGTAAACTGTCTTAAGTATTAATTAAGTACCTACCTATTAAAATTGAAATCAATTCTTAGAATAAAAATATATTTCTCAACATATTTCCAATTCCTTATATTATCGTTCATATCACTTTTCCTTTATTATTTTGCTTTCAAAATGTACCTTTGATACAAACAGGTTTATCCAGAACAATTTGTAAGCAAAAAAAAGCTAAACCTATATTTATAAAGTTAAAAAATCCGTGCCTAGAAATATTATCCTAAGAAATAAGGCCGATTCTTTTTTAATTCCTTTTCGAACAGGAAGAATTTTGCTTTTTTTTTTAATTCGACCTTATTACCGTTTTGAAGTCGAAATAATGCCGAAATCGAATAGGAAATAAAGTTGAATTTTATTTTTATAATAAAAAAAAAAACATTTTTGTTTATAATGCAACATATTGCAAGGACCTCGGTTGTCCGGTGGGTAAGAACGTATAAAATACACTGTAAACACCAAGGGAATGTGAATTTGAATCCCACACACGACGTAAGAATAATTCCCCCTTACGACATTTAAAGCTAGAAGGTTCGGTAATTTCCTTATCACATTTATGTTTATGTTAAAATAAACTGAAAAACAAAAAAAAAAAAAAACATATACTGCAATGCCCAATTACACATTGTTTTAATACTCGTTTTGTAAAAACAGGATAAATTTTTTCATTGTAATACGGTTAATAACTTCCATACACATTATCCAGATTTTGTAATCAGTCATCAAACCCCTACTAATTATTTTTCTGACATATACATTTATAAACATCTATCGGAAATTATTATTTATTTCTCTTAAATATTTTAAAGATTTCTTGAGAATCACATATAGTTTTTTCAAGAAACTTTACAATAAAAAAGTTTTGGCTTTACTACAATTGGTTTTACTTAAATCTTGTGAGAAAACGTAATATATACCTATACAAATATCTTAGCCAACAAAAATCCAGTCAAATATTTTTACAACTTCCAAAGAAAACAAAAAAGAAACTTCATGAAATAAGCGGAACACACAACATGATCTGAACACATAACGATAAAAAGCTAAAATGTATAATTTGTTTTTTTTTTTGTTAATATTTGAAGGATGTAATTAAGCTCGATTCGACTTCATTTCTCTTTCGAAGCGGAGGAAAATTTATTTCTTGGGACGTCCGATTTTTGATTACTGGAAACATTTTTTTTTCCAAATATATGTAATTGTATCAAAACTATTCAAAGAATCTAGTTGCTAGTTCTAATCTTGTATTTAACTTTTATTAATATATTTTTTTTTTTATTATTCAAAAAACATTATTTTTAATCTTTTAATTAAATTAATTAGTCAATAAAAAAAATATTTTTATCTTAATCAAAAATTTTAATTGGAATTTTATTATATTAATAATAATTACTTTAATTATTAACATGATTTGCTCAAAATGTAATTAATTAATAATTAATAATTGATTAATAAAAATTATTATACATATTCTATTAATTTAATTAATTTGTTGAAAAAAATTAGCTGTATCCACCACAGAACCGATCACAAGAACAGGAAAACAACTAAAGACAACTTGAAGTGGTACACGTACGTAGTCCTAAAAAAATGATCCTTCTTGCAAATAAGTAGGTACATATACGTTATACAGGGTGGCCCTAATGAGACTCTGATATTTCTTTAAGAATGAGGATGATACGCCAGAAACGATCTCCGGGGCTTCTTACTTAAGATGGAGCGACTGCGCATACTTCTAGGCAAGCTATGGACATGCTGCGTGTATTTTTTGGTGAACGCATAATTTGAAAAAATTCAGATTTCTTTAGGCCATCTCGTTCACTAGATTTAACTACGTTCGATTTTTTTTTCATGGCGATATTTAAAAGATAAAGTGAATGTTAATAAACCAGAGACAATTGAACAGCTAAAGTAGCAGATAATTTGTCTGATGTCATATTTCACATCTAGTCACGTTCAATTCCCACAAAATGTATTTAATATACAAACAAAATTCATAAAAAAAACTATTATTACAAGTGTTATACGTGTTTTACATCACTAGGTCTCATTTGGGCCACCCGTTATAAAAGCTTAGGAATATAAACGGTTTTTTACAAAAAAAAAAAGAAAATTCAAAAGAAACAATAAAAATGTATAACTATATTATATGTACAATTGTAGATTTTATTTATCGAAATAATATTGAATAAATATATTGAAATAAATACAACACATTTAAATTAAATTTGAAGCCAAATTTTTTTTTATTTGATTTTAGCAAGTATTGACAAATTATCAAAACAAATTTTTTAAATTACAAATTACAAATTTTTAAAATTAACAAATTTTTAAAATTAAAATTTATTTTCCAAATCAGTGTTCTATTCGCCACACTTATAGAATCACTTTCTTTTATCGAAAAATTGTGTTTAGTGATGAAGCTCATTTTTGATTGAACGGCTACGTAAACAAGCAAAATTGCCATATATGAAGCGAAGACAATCCTCAAGAAATTTAGCAGGTTGTGCTACACCTTGGATTAGGTGATAATATTATTTCTAGAAATGATCCAATTAATTAGCATACTCCAAGATCATGCGACATAACGCCACTGGATTATAATCTTTGGGGTTATGTGAAGTCATTGGTTTATGCTGATAGACCAGAAACAATAGACGCTTTGGAAGCCAGCATAATCCGTGTTATTGATGAAATAAGGTCTGAAATCAGAGCTAGTCGTGGTGGACATATGCCGAAAATTATTTTTAAAACCTAAATTTCATAAAATTATCTTTCTAAATAAAAGAAAATTTGGTTTCAATCTTAATTTAATTATGTTTTATTTCAATTTAAAGTTCTATCATTCTAAAAAAAAAACACCCATAATGTACACTTCATGCTCAAAATAAAATGGAGAAAAAAATAAAAATTTCCTCGTGAAAATGAGGGAAAGTCTAAAAGTTTGTCAAATCAAAAAGTGTTCTAAAAGTCGTTGCTCTTTACTTGTGTAACTGTTTTTCCTTAATAATATTTTTTATAATGTTTTTCTGTTTCAAAATACTCGTATAAAATGTGAAAATAACCCTAGTAAATTGGTATTTGGGGGCCGATGGATTTTTATCAAAAGATTTTCAAGTCAAGACAATTTACGTTGAAGTCTTAAATATGAAATTTTATCGTACTCCGTTCAGTCATTTAGACTGTACACGTGCCCACAGATAGACAAACATTACTCTAAAAACACTTAATTCAGATTTCTAAGTACAGTCGAAATGCACATATGGATAGAGGTAAATTAGAGGTTTACAATTTTGGTGCCATCACAATACCTTCCTTTATACACATTACAAATTACAATATGTATACGATCGTTAATAAAAAAAAACCTATTTTTTAAATGTATAATTTTTTATTTTTATGTAATTAATATGCAAAACATGTATGGAATTTTTGTGCTTTTTTGCGTAGAAAATATTAATTGAAAAATAATTAAATTATTAATAATAATGAATTGAAAAGTCTAAAATATGTTTCATAAGAGTAAAAAAAACATTTCCTATATAAATTTTAAAATACGTACAGAAATTGAATTTGAATTGTAAATATATTTTTTTTTTTTTTGTAACGATTTCAATTGAAATCAGTGTAACAATAAATGTATATATTTCTAAATAGTGAAATAAAAACTCAAAACAGTTCAAAACGTAAATTAATTTATTGATACTATATTGTATATAAACATTTATAATTTGGAACACCAAGTTTTAACTTATTTGATATTGCTTTAAAAAAAGAATCTTTAACAAGGGAGCGGAAATTTAATTCTACAATGATAAATTTTGTTCCTTTTAACTACTCTTGAAAGAATTAATCATGAAATTTCTTACACCTCCTTGGAGACAAAAAAATTTATTTTCGAACATTTATATTTTCCACACATATGGAAACACATATCTAGGGCAGATATTTGTGGGATGGCCACGAAATACCGGAAAAAAAAATCCCAAATGATCAAATTTTAATTTACAAATTTACCACAAATTATAAAATCACAAAAATTCGAAAAAATTTCAAAAATTCAAAATCACAAAACTTCAAAAAAATTTTAAAGTCGTTAAATAAAATAATTAGGGGAGATTTTATAGTTGGTTTCAAAATCAAGGTATAAATAAATAATTTATTTAGTGAGGCTTCAGAGTTGTATAATGCCCACTATTTTAAATGTTTTGTTGTTGTTAAAATATGATATGTTAAAATATACCTATGCAAAAATAATTACAAGGGTTCTTTAATTTGGTTACAAAATCCTGATAATGCACTTTTTTCAAAATAAGTATATCTCCACACATGCTACATTCAAGATTTTCTTTTTTCAGAATTCTTTTTCAAAACTTTTTTTTAAATTTTTTTTTTTCTGTAAAATTTTTCTTGATTCAAATTTTTTTTCTAGATTTTTTTTTATTTGATATCGGATATCGATGGGAACCCCGAAACAATATTTGAAATTTAGGATTTTAAAATTTCCAATTTTTGAAATTTGTGATTTTTGAATTTTAAGATTTTGTATAGGGTGTTCAAAATTGAGGTACCATTTTAATTTTAATAAAAAAAGACTTTTTTTTTGAAATATTAAATATATTTTTATTTTAATTTATTACAAATAGGTTCCGGTTAATAATGAAAAATTATGTCGGCCAAGTGGCCCCCTCTACTACTTCGGCAGGCTTCCAATCTTTTACCAAAATTCTGAATCACGTTGTTCAATAAACTGTTCTCAATAGTTGGAATCTGCTCGATAATGTTGTTTTTAAGCTCTTGAATTGTTGTGGGATTATTGCTGTACACTTTCGATTTCACAAAACCCCACAAAAAAAATCCAACGGTGTCAAATCGCACGATCTTGGTGGCCAAATCACTCCTCCTCTACGAGAAATAATGCGATCTTCGAACTTTTCCTTCAAAAGATCCATTGTTTCTCTTGCTGTGTGGCAAGTGGCACCGTCCTGTTGAAACCACATATTCTCTACGTCCAAATCATCAATTTTCCGCCGCAAAAAGCTTCGGATCATCTCCCTGTAGCGATTTCCATTGACCGTAATCGCATTTCCATTTGCATTTTCAAAAAAATATGGTCCGATGATTCCTCCTGACCACAGACCACACCAAACCGTAACTTTTTGTGGATGAACTGGTTACTCTAAGATAACCCTTGGATTCTCTTCACCCCAAATGCGGCAATTCTGTTTATTGACGTAGCCATTGAGCTGGAAATGAGCTTGAGTGAAGATTATTTTGTTAAAAAAATTCTCATTTTCTTCTTGTGTTTCGATTGCCCAAGAAACGAATTACCGACGTAATGCATGGTCAGTTGGTTTTAATTCTTGCGTCAGCTGGATCTTATAAGCCTTTAAATGGAGATCACGATGCAAAATGTTGAATAATGTGGATGGTTTGATGTTTAATTGCTGCGAACGATAACGAATGGAAGTTTTTGGATCTTCTTTACACTTCTGCTCACAGCTGCTACATTCTCGGGTGAACGCCACTACGTTGATAAATGTTGCCTCTGTTATCAAGAACTGATCCAGTTTCTAGAAATTTATCAACCATCAGCTTGATGGCACGATTTGTTGGAGCATTTTCTCTACCAAATTTTGTTCGAAATTTCCTAATTACATCTTGAAAACTTTTACCATTTTCAAAAAATGTTGTAATAACAAAAACAGGTTGTTCCTTCATGTAACGTTCCATATTAACTAACCGGAATGTATTTAAAATATACCTAAAGAAACCTCCAGGTAGAAAAAAAATGGCGGCAACTTCAAAATGATACCTCAATTTTGAACACCCATTATTTTGGGATTTTCTAATTGGGTAATTTCGTAGCCAATTCATATTTGTTTATATTTTGCACATTTTACATTTTATTCCAGGAAGAAAAATTTTGGCTATACATTTCTTGGCAAAAAAGTTAAAGAAACCGTAAAACAATTTACCACCAAACATATTTTATTATTTAAATAGATATTTTCTAATTTCAATCTAATTTGAAAACAAAAAATAAAATATAACTATGAAATGTCTGGTCATATTTTGAAAAACGGTTTGAATAATATTTGAATTAAAAGTATGATTTGCTTTACCTATAGTCTATATTTAATTTAAATAAAAAAATATATGAATATAAAATAAACCGAAAACTCCAAATTCAGCAAAACCTAAGAAATTTAAATTTTATACTTTAAATTGTAAAAAAATAAATAGAAAGAATTTTGTGCATACTGCATACATTTTACATTTCATTCCATAGGATGTTTTTTTTTTTTCAGTTTTCCACAATCTTGTATTATTTTCATATCTTTATAATTTTATTATAAAGTGCTTCCATGTAATAAAGGAGCTTACAAAAAAAAAAAAAAGAAAAACAAGACAAAAAAAAAAAGAATGAAACAACATTGGAAAATCCTTAGAAAATTAAATTTATAATATACATACTTTTTTTTTTTATTTTTTTGCACAATTTATAAAAAATAAAAACTCTTCGAATATAAAAACATTTTATTCTTCTAAATATCCTGGAAAACATAATTTTTTGTGTTTTGACTAGAAAGGATTTGTTAAATTCATATATAATATAATATATACAAAATTTAAAATATTCCATTCTATTACAATCAATTGCTATAAAAATGATAATATTATTTTAAAAATATCCTTTTTCATAACTTCTTAATATATAATGAATTTTCTTTTTGGTAATTTATTTTAAAAGATTTTTATCCGGTACTAAAGCAATTGAAGTAATGATAGTAATAGCAAAACACCGCACAATAATAATAATAATAACAATTACATGCGATAAGAATATTGTGTTAGTAGTTATTTTATTTAATACTATTAAATATTATATACATAATATATGTTGTATATCTAAATATATATGGAATATACTTTTTTTTTTTATATACATAAGGAAATATTTTTAATAAATGTAACCACCAACCAGGAAAACGCAAAATAATGGCCCAGAAAACATTACAATTTACAATTCGAATATTACAAGGATAGAAAAAATAATATTATATACATATATGATTTATCTGTAATTTTTTTTACTGTTAAGGTTTCACAATTTTTATAAACAGAAGTTAAGAAAATGAGGGCAGACATTTAATAATTGTCTTCTACATATATTTTTTTTTATATACTGTTTTCTTTAGCACGGCTCATAGTTCTCAAATATTGTTAGGGGAGTATGCCATTCCATCGGTGAAATACAATACGGCAAACAACATTTACCAGTTTATGGCTCACCTAAAATTGAGAGAGAATATAGCCCACCAATTATATATAGGACACAACACCACAAAAAAGGTTACGATCTTAAAACCCACTAAACATTGATGTTTATATGAGAAAAATGATTAGTAAAGATATTAAAATTCATTTCAAAATCAGGATTTTAATAGTTTGTTTTGCGGAGGTCTGTAGCGGTAGTCTCCACTTTTTCATAAGCTTTTTAGTTAAAATAAATCACATAAATATTTTCCACACATAATTATTTTTTTCACATAAATTTAAGTTGTTTATATAATATTAAAGTATTACTTTGATACATGTTTTTTTCTCAATTTAGAATTTTCTTTAGGTGGCTCAATTAAGATTTTTTATCATATATGATATAAAATCTATCAAAATTAAGATTTTTTATCATATTTAGGTGGGTCATAACATTAAAAAACAACAATGTCCCACCAATTTAAGAGCACTGTGACTTACTGATTATAAGATATTATCTTGAAATTTATTTTGCGGCTTATATCCCACATATGCTTGGATATAAGACAAAAGGGTATTATTGTTCGGGACCTCATCGCACGTTGCCATTAAAGGGGTATTTAGTTTAGTTTTACTATATAAAGAGGAATTGCGACAAATGATAATTACATGATGATAACACGTACACATAGTAGAAAAATACTAACATATAAGAATAATATTGGAAACAGTAGCTTTGAAATCTATATGTAAATCTTGAATCTATACTTATACTTGATCGTTGCACATTATATACATATATCTTTTTATACTGTTTTCTTTAATACATTGCTGAATGATCTTAAAGGATTGTTTCTTTTAGTTTTGCTATAGTGAAAAAGAATTGCAACATATAAAGTTTCGTGGCAGATACTCACACTAAAAAAAAAATGGCAATAAGATTAATTTTAAAAACAGTGACTTTGGAACTCTTGAATCCCTCTAGACGTATCCTTGATGATTCACTTTACCTTCAGTTAGTTATTTAGAAAATGTTCGATTTTTGGACGTTTTACCTTTAATAAAAAATTTGATAAAATATGCTTAAAGAACTAAGAATTTTATTTATAAATCAAGTGTAATTTTAGGTCTTAAAATCAATTGGATATAGAATTGGGTAAATAATATAAAATTTAAAAAAAAAAAACAAAAACCAAAATCTTTTCCAATTTTGTTGCTAAAAAAAAGCTCAAATAAGGCTCAATTAAAGGTTTTTGTTTACAGTTCAAAGAAGTTCAAATAAAGTAAAAAATTGTTCTTTTTGATCGCAAAAGATTTAAATTCTAATTTAATTTCATTTTATTTTGTGGAATGAAAATTTTACAGACAAATACAGAGTTTTTTTTTCCCCCTTTATAAACATTCTCAAATTGTACAATTGTTCTTTCTTCTTTTTATTTACTTATTACAATATTGTATTTTTATATATAATATAATATAATTACAGATCAATATATATATATATATATATATATATATATATATATATATATATATACGTACATTTAATATAATATTGTAAGAAGAATAAAAGCCTTATAAAAAGCCTAATATTAATCGAAAACATACTTATTGTTTATTATTTGACGCGGTTTTTGTTTATATGTAAATGAATTTCTTGGAATTTTCAAGTATTGTAATTTGGTACAGAAGTTACTGTCATAAAATAATATATTTATATATATATATATATATATATATACAATATAAATATATACAGTTATATAAAATTTATAAGATTTTTTTTTATATTATATTTTATCTTTAAATAAACATAAAGTCAACAATATACAATGTAACAAAGTAAAATATGGAGAAAATTTTTTATTATTTAAAGAAAATCTCAATGGATTTAGTTAAGTATTATGGAATCATTTTTAGATTGTCTTAAAGATTTTGTTATTTTAAGAAATTGAAACTTTATTTTGATTTGAATTTCATTTTCATATGTCTTGAATTCGTATTCGAAATTATTATCATATTGCAAAATTGAAATAATAATCATTTTATAGAATATCATTAAATTTATTCAAATGTTATATTAATTCTAAGCCATTGAATTCTAATATAGACAATTAAATAAATAAAAAAAAAATGCTTACTAATAAATAAAAATAAAAAAAAATAAAAATAAACAGTTCAATATGCAAAAAAAAAAAAAGAAATTGATTTATTTTTTATTTCATAATATAAAAAATAGGTTTATTATGTTTTTTTATGTTTTCTTCATTAGTCACTATACTCTTCTTCATCTTTTTTGGTATAATCTTTAGGTCATCAGATTATATATTAAATTTTGTTTTTATTATCATTTAATGACGCATTATTCTATCAATTAAATTTTTCCCAATATTTTCTATATGAATTTCATTTTAATTAAACTAATTATAGCCTTCAAAGCTTTAAATATAAGTACATATAAATCTTTTTAAACCTTATTAAATTATTACTACTTTAGAACTGCAGTCTGTTACTCTTTGTTTAACTTTATTTTCGTTCAGTCATCTTTAACTCGTATGTATGTCATGATTGAATCAGTATCGAAACGAGTTTTGTTCACTGCCGGTATCTACCGGTACCTTTTAATTGATCAAAATTTAATTTTCACAAAACTTTTTTCATTAGACATAAGCAGTCGACGATTTTATACACCCCTAAATATATCGAAATTGCAAACATCAAAATCGAATTAATTCAATCAGCCTAAATATATGCAAATTTCACAAAATATATGAATATAATAAAATTTGTAAAATTAATTCAAAATAAATTTTATAATAAGTGTAAGTATATTAAATAAATATTAATAAATTAAATAAATAAGTGAAATAAAACATAATAAGATCTTTTATGAAACAGTATTAAAATTTGAATTGAAACAATATCTAAAAATTTAAGAGGAATTTAAAATTTAGAAAAAAAAATTTTCTTTTTAAAACTATTCAATCGATCATATGCGAATCTAATCAATTTTTATCTGTATTGTGTATAATCTTCATCTTAATCTGGTTCATTTTTCACTCCAAAACCATCATTTGTATGAAGAGCCATTTTTGTATGATAATTCCGACATAAAACGTGATTATTTTTACTTATTTCGTTAAAGTTTCCCGCCCCCCTAATGACAAAAAACTACTTCAGAATTTCAAATTGAAACTTTCTAAAATTTATACAACCCGTTCATAAGATCAACATTAATTTGTGAATAGAAACTTAATTAAAAAATTTTTAATAGACTGCAGTAGCACTATAAAATCCCCGTTGACCAAAAGTTAAATGAAAAGATCTTATTAGTTTCATTATAAATTTAAACAGTATATTGAACTAAATGACCCTACCACCTCATGATTTCCCAAAAAAATATTTCTAATATTCTAAAATTTCCTCTATTTAAAAATTTTTAATTAATATTTTCGAATTAAGTTTCTTAATTAAAAATAAATACTTTTAAATTAATATTAACACAAAATGTTCAACCTAATAAATTAAATAAATTAATTTTGGAATCACAAAAACAGTAAAAATTTCGATTAATCTAATAACTTTAATTAAAGCATCCATAATAAAAATGTTGATTCATTAAAAAACTTTTAAACAAAGTATTTTAAAATTATGAAAGTCCTTTTTAAATTTAATGTTTTATTACCAAAAAAAAAAAAAAAAAACACAAAACAAAAAATCTAACTAAACTTGAAAAGAGCAAATCATTGTTTTTTTTTTTCATACAATAATATTTTAACTTTACCCTGAGATCCTAAGACGTTTTTATGATTCTGAATAAATAAAAAAACAAAAATTTATGAAATTTTTATTATTTTATTTGAATAATATACCGTTAGCTTTACAGATTTTTCTATTTTAAAATATCCATAAAAAAACAAAACCTAGATGAATTTAGCGTTATTGAAACCTAGGTGAAGCGTAATTCCTAGATGAAATTTATTAATATAAAAGTAACTAAATATATATGACGAGAAAAGAAGAGAAGAAAAAATGGATAAGATGAAAGCGCGAAAAAAAATATACAAATTACATGATGAAATGCAATAAATCCTCATTATCTTTTGTTACATTTTATTTTTTTTTTTGAAAATTTTTCTATTACTAAAAATTTTAATAATACAAGTATACATATATTATACAAAGGAGGAAAACAATGTATATATGGCAACATTTTAATATATACATGTGTATGTATATAATTGACCTGAAATGCGTGTTCTGATTTTTAGCCTTATTTTTATTATTCTTTTAAATTTCTTATTATACTTCACGTTTTATTCGTGTTGTTCATTTATTTTACAAACCAATATTTTATTATGATTTTTATGAACAAAAATACGACTATACCAAGAAATATTTCTTTTATAGTACATCGTATCCTAAAGCAATTCATTTTATTTTTATTTATTTTTGTTTTAGCTTTTTTTTTTTATCCAATGTCCAATTATTGTTGAATTTGGGTATAGTAAATTTTAAGTCTTTATACTTTTTCTGGCATTAATTATATTCATTGTATTTCCTTTTTTTTTGTTTAAAAAAAAAAATAAAAAAAAAAACACACGCAAAAGAAAAAGCTTAAGTTTAATGTTCTTTTATTTAGACATAAATAAAGAGTGAAGGAAGGAAATACTTTTCCCCTGTTCCTCTTTTTTTTTTTTGTTTTAAATTTTGTCGTTTTATAACAGCTGTCCAGAAGTTATCCTGTTTAAATGTATTTCGTGAATCAAAAAGACTTTTGAAAGGTAATAATTATTAAGAAATTATCTTAATGATTTTTTCTGATTGCTAATGTTTTTCCCAATCATACATATAGAAAATAAATAATTTTTTTATTCTTTGTTTTGAAAGTTTATTAATTATTGCTTCTAATTTCACTTTAATTTTCTAAGTTATAAATTAATATGAAAAATATTTTCATCCATAGTTTGATTTTAAACAAGGAGGTGTTTACTAGACTCGGTTTTTGTGATAATATAAAACACTATTTAATACAAATTATGCACTATGGTATTTTTAGATAATTTTTACCTGTGAAAAAGAAAATATCGTCTACTAATCTCTCAAAATATTTTCCTATTTTAAGGACATTTTTCAAAAAAAAAAATTTTTAATTTGCTTATTAATTTCACTTTGTTCTTTCGTCGGTACGTTCGTCTGTTTACTTTTAGACCGTTTAATATAATGAAATTTTAACCTTAAATAGTTCTCTTATTACCATTTCTTCTCCTTAAATTAATGTTATAGAACATTGGTTTGTTGTATCTTTCATCACGGATCTACAGCCTCCCAAAGTTTGAAAAATCTCTATTTTCAAATATGTATATTTTAGGATCTACTTAGCATTTTTTTAATGAGAAAGCCCCAAACGATAGGATATTGTTTTAGCTTTATAAGTTAAATTCAAAACTGTACAATTTTCTGTAATCTAGTATATTATTTAGTGTTACACATACTTTTACCTAAAAACAAAATTTTGGAAGATTTCCCTTCCGTCGTAACTTCTGTACGCTTTTATTTATAACCTTGAAACTTGGAAAATAAAAAGGATCTTTCAGAATTAGTAAAGAAAATAAGTTAATATAAGTTTTTTTTTGTACTTCCTTCAGCTTATGAGCTATTAGGCGTCTAAAACGGAAATTTTATTGTTTTTAGACAACTTTAACTTGAGTAGATGGGCAAATTGTGATGGGCAAAATAAAACGTTACGTATTCATTAAAATTGTACATGTGTTAAAGGCTTTTCTTAATTATAAACGGGTTTCCTTAAAATTAAAGAAAGTGTTTGTTGATTTCCTCAATTCTGAGAAAATTTACAATTTTTGATCCAAATCATCGTATTCTAAACTTTATTTATTGTCTTTTGGAAAATATACGCCTTTAAAAACTTTCTGTTTTGTATTCTTCCTTGTTAATTTCTAAAAACAACTTTAAAATATAATTTCAATATGCCAACATAAAAAAATGTTTGACTCTTCTCAGTCAAATTTATTTTAATTAAAAATTTGATTTATTAATTCCATTGAATGAATTATAAAATTACATAAATTTACAATAAAGTTTTGTCTTAAATCAAAACTTATTAAGGATAAAAAGTTAACATTCAGACATTCATATTTCTTCTTTGTTCTTGAAATATGTATTTTAATTTTGATAGTTGAATGTTTTTGAAATGATACTAAAATATTTTTTGTTTTTTTACCATGCGGTCAACCAATATATGTCAATGAAAATTATTTGTTTGCTCTCAACTGTACTTAAAATTTACTTAAATTTTCCTTTCATACATTAACATTCCCTTTTTCTTTTCATTTTCATACATTTTATTTTAAATTAAACATTATGGTTTATCTCCTGTTTTTTATTAATAATAATTAAAGCATTTAAATTTTTTATTTCCGCCGAAGAAAAGATAATTTTTTTGATTACTTTATTTTCAATCCACAGGTAACGAAATGAATACATTTATTTAATAACACTTACTATTTAGTGTATATATATCTAATTATTTTAAGGCATTTAAATATTTTATAAAAAGTTTATTTAAATATAAATAATTATTGCGAAAGTTTCATGTATATCACTATTTTATAAGGGTTGGATATCTCAAAATCTCATTTTATCAAAATTTCATTTTATCAAAATCTCGTTTTTTTAAATCTCGTTTTATCAAAATTGCGTTTTATCAAAATGTCGTTTGTTAAAATTTCTTGTTTTTTATTTTTTTTTTTGGATTTTTGTTTTTATTATAATTCATTTTTATTATTTTATTCCAAATGTGGGGCGGTTTATTGAAAAAATATATTGATTGTAAAAATTTACCAAAAACGATTCAACATTTCATTCGAGATACATATACATATGTAAATATGTGATATTAGATATACACATATAATTAGATATACATATTTTATTTACTTATTTATAAATATTCAAGGAAAAAGGGGCTATCCTTATTTTGAATCCAATTCTAAAATCCATCCTAATTCACAATTTCAATAATCTTGATTTTGTAACCAACTAATTCTGCTAAAACTGGGAACTACCGCCTCCAAACTCTCGATTGATAAATTATTGAAACCGTGGTTTTAAACCTAACTCTAAAATCCCTCCTATTTTTTATTTGATAAAAATTAAAAATTAAATTTTCTTGAAAATAAAGTTTGAAAAAATTTGAAATTTTGGTGCTTATTTAAAAAAAAATGGGAAATTCTCTCTCTACGCTATTGTCTGATAATATAACCAACCAGTGGTGCTTGAATAAATGATTTTTTTTTTATAATATAATTTATAGCCTACTTAATTGAAAAGTTAAGAATGCATAGTATAAAAAAATATTATATTATTTATACGTATGGATTTAAAATTTTTAATCACAAGAGGAGAAACTACGTATTTTCAATACATTGCAAATTTTTTTTTTTATATAAGTTTTTATATGCGTATATATGTATGTAAATTATATAAGAGTAAAACGCCCTTATTGTTAATATTAAACTTAAGCAACCTATATTTCTTAAAAAATTAAAATAAAAGAATGAATCTTCTTAATGAGATGGAAGGAATTTTAATTAAAAGTTTCCTTTTTAATTAAATTTATAAAAAAAAATGAACAAAGATTGTAAAAGTAGGTCATTAAATCATTTAAATATCAAATTATTATAATATGTATTCCATATATTAGATTTTTTTTCATTTAAGATACAATAAAAAATAAAAAAATGTATATAAAATAGAATATCTAAACTTTATAATATTGAAATTTAAAATAATCTTAAGGACATCTAAGTTTTTTTTTTGTATTGTATAAATGTATGTACTTGTATGTACTTGTAATCTTTTAATTCAATAACAATTTTACTTGATTTATGTCCTTTTCTAAGGTTCTGTTAAAAAAAAATTTTTATTTTTTCATTTTTTATCCACTATTTGTATAATTAAAGAATTGTTATGTTAAGTGAGACCATAATGACAGAATATATGTTCTAAGCCTCTTCCCAAAAGTGTAGAGTCTTGGAAGATTTAGATATTTAAAGAAGTTTAATATACTAAATTTAGTTAATTAGAGTTTAATTAATTGGATATGACATTATTTGATGTTTTAAAAAAATATGCGACAAAATTTAAAAAAAGGTAAAAATGTTACTTAAATGCCAGAATGGTATTTACACATTTAGTTTTAGTTTCTTTCCATTTATTACCCTTTTCAGATTTATTTTTTTTCTCTATATTTTTTTTCTGTCTCTTGCGAAAAGTATAATAGAAATAAAACATATATATTATAAAAATAATATACATATAAGTAATCTACAAATATGTAAATTGAGAATTTTTCTATGCAAAAAATTTTTTAAAATATTAACTTTTTACAGATACAATGAAATTGTCACGAACAGTGCTACCAACATTTATAAGCGTATTTCGCTCAATGATATTGACAGTTTTCATTCAGGTTCGTTTATCCATAATGTATATATTAATGTTGTATTGGAGAGAAATATGAAAAATTAAAGAAAATTTTCGAGGCTCTGATAATAAATGGATTTTATGATTTGAGTTACTGCTGTTTTCAATTCAAAGTAATTAACTGCGAAGACTGTTGCCTAAACCACTTTGACAATATTGTGATTTGCATATTTGTATTACTAACGTATCTAATAGAAAAAAAGTACAAACAAAATTTTTAAGTTGAGAAAAATTTTCGAAATAGAAAATAAATTCAAGTATAAATTAAAATAATATCATAAAAATCTTATCGAAAATATTATTAAATATTAATATTAAGAATATTACAAATATATGCCCGAGTATTTTTAAGTTATTTTCTAAAAATATATCATAATATGTAATGTTAAAAATTTATTTTTTGCATATGTTATTTTACATAAAAATTTATATCTGTTTATAACAGACGTACCGCTATGTACGTTCAATTTAATTTGATCTAAATATTATGCCTATATTTTACTTAGTTCGATTTAAATTTTTGTAATGTTTGTTCATACCAAAACTATATTAACGTCAAATTATTTAGTTCAAGTTAATATAACTCCAGTTTGAAAACACCATTTGACAAAAGGTTTGTTCGTGTAGGTACTTTGTGGTTTGTTCAAAAATTTCCAAATGAGAATATGACAGTTGAAATTTGAGAGAATAATAAAAAAAAAAAATTACTCAATTTAAACAAATACGAACGTTTTTGGTTTTTCAATAATTTACAAAAATTAAAAAAAAAAATCATTTATTTCATATTGTTTACCTTAAACAAAGCAAATTTAGGTTAGGTACACTTTTTAACCTTTAAAATAAAATGGCTTTTTATTATTAAAGAAATAGGTAAATTTTCAAAATTTTTTAAATAAAAAATTACTTATTTTTCTTCTTTTTTGAGTTTTTTTTATGTAAAACTCAAAAACTTTCAGATTGAGTTTGTTTTGCAAACATTTACATAAATTTTCGTAAATTTATGACAAATTTTTTTGTATAATTTTGTATTTTTAATTATATTTTGTATTTATAATTAATTTATAATTTTTGTATTTTTTTGAATTGTGAGAAGATCTAAAATTATAATTAAATTTAATTAAGGTTAGTTGTTGGTATTGGAGAGATGACATTTTATTATAGATGTATAATAATTTAATAGGTTTCTATACTACATAACTGTTTTAATTATTTTTACAACAAAATTTCGTTTTTGTTATTAGAGAAACTTAAAATTTAAGTTTTAAAAAATATTTCATTATTATAATTCATTCGAGACATATTTCTTTAGGATCTTGTCATTACTATAAAATTTCAAGCCATATCTCGATAGGATTTTGTTATTACTATATTAATTTAAGATATATTTCGCTATATAGGATCGTGTCATTACTATAAAATTTCAAGCTATATCTTGATAGGATCTTGTCATAATACTATTATTAATTCATTTTATAAAGCCGAATTTCGTTAAGTAGCATATTTTTCGGTCATTCGAACATGTTTTTAACACCTCTTGCGAATTAAAATTTTCACTGCAGTTGACATTATTCATTTCGATATTATCTGATCACGATTTCCTACCTAAGCATAACATTAATTTAGAAACTTAAAAATTATTTTGTCAGTAAGTTGTTTATTTAAAGAATACTTTCTTCATAACTAAATAGCCTTTAAGGAAATTCGAAAAATACGTATTTTAAATAAATAACAGATCAAAAATAAAAAAAAATATATAATTGGGGTGGTTTCGGTGGCCTAACAAAAGGGCTGTCATTAAGGTTTCAAATCCCACAGAGGTCGTAAGAATAATTCCCCCTCACAACATTTATAGCCACGCCTGAAAAGGAAAGGCTATGTAATTTCGTTGTCGCATGTATGTGGCAAAGGCATAAACTAAAAAAAAAAAATATATATATAAATAGATTTTTAATTATAGGAACCTTTGACATAAAAATAATTATAAAATATAAAAAAAATCTCATAAAGCTGACAAAATTCAAATATAAAATAAAATAATTAAATGAAAACAAACTAGAAATCAAAATCATTGATTTTCTTTTTTCTTAGTCTAATCTTATTTGCAATATTATTCGGATTTCATTAATTCTGGGCAAATCTTGAAATCATTATACTTTAAAACAACAAAACAAAAGAAATCAATTTATAAGTAAATAAAAACAATAAAACAAAATGATTCGTCCTCTTAGTAAACTAATAAATAATCAACGAAGAACAATTATTCCTCTTGGTACATCATTGATTAAACAACAAACAAGAATTGATCAGCAATTAAAACGTCATGGATCTGGATATCATGGAATGGTTGGTGAAAATTTACCATTTCAAATAAAAGATCGTTATAGATTTTCAATATTATTTTGGGTATTTTTTGCATCTGGTCTTGGTGTACCATTTTTGTCTATATGGTTTAGTTTATGGAAGAAAAGTAGATAAAAAAAATTTTTTTTTTTTCTTTTTTAAATGAAAACAACATAATTTTAATTTATTCTGGAAAAAAAAAAAATCTAAAAATCCCAAAACAAAAAAAAAGTATTATATGTTAATCCAAATTTTATTTTAAATATTTTGTTAAATAATTTATTAAAATAAAAAACCATGAACTAAAAAATAAATTTTTTTAATTTTGCTGGTTTGTACAAAAAGGAACCATGAACCAGTAACAGATTTTCACATTAACGAATTTTTTTCTTAATTATTTTTTTTTACATAAATTGCAATTTAAATGCAAATAAGATCAAAAGAATATATTTTAAAAACATTGTTTAAGAGTAATCTGCCATATGAGTTTAACATTAAATTTTATGCAAATTTTATTTGGAAAATTGAGATTTTCTTTCAAAAGAAAATTCACGAATCAAAATAAATAATTTTATATACGTACTCTTAATTCTGAATTATTATTTTATGGCTTTTACACACAGTATGGATAATAAAAATCGTTTAATTTTATGCCAATAAAATTAAAATCGTCTTTTAGTTTAAAAAAAATTAAAATCAGAAAGTTGGAATTTGTAAATGAACTCGATAAATTAATTTATGGTTTTATCGAAATTTAAAAATTAAAAAAACAATAAATGAAGAAAATTCGTTTAAATATCTTTCAAGTTAATAAACATATAACATAATTTCTACCATCGACAAAAATCTGCGACTAAAAAATTAAAACCTATGCATTCTTATATATTTAGTCATAATTGCGAAGGTAAACGTCCAATCAAAAAGATATCATCGACGAAATTAAAATATTAGCAATTTTTTCCGTTGATTGTCGCGTTTGACATTTATCTTGGACATTTATTATTTACATTTGATGCCATTTTATTTGATGAAAAATAGTTCTTCGAAGCGAATTATTTGCACATCTTCGGTGAATATCGGATAACAAAATGCTAAAAACTAAAATAAATAAAAACAAGTAAATGTAACGAAGTTATTTTATTAATACCCTACACCTGAATAATTCCAATTAAATTAAAAATTCATAAGTTTTTTGGCGGCTGCTTAAACTTCCCTTTTCTTCCTTATTCAAATCGAATTTCAGGAATGTAAAAGAGGCATCTTTTAACACCCTTGTAGAAAATTTCAAGTTTCTATCTTTATTAATTTCGAAGATATGCTTGTTAGTCCTCGGGAGACGTGTGTCAGGTACCCGAATTACCACTCCAATTCATCAAATCCTTCTCAGGGACTTAAAGAAAGCATGACAGAAGACCCTTGTGCCAAATTTAACGGTTCTATCTTTGTTGATTTTGGACATAATCTCGTTTGCTCCAAAATCGTTCGGAAGCTTCCAGAATCCGAACCCATGGACCGATGAACGGACGGACGGACATCGTTAAATCGACTCAGGAGGCGATCTTGATTCAGAATATATATACATGTCCATATCTTGCTTTTGGTGGTTACAAACTACATACCAAAGTTAATATACCCTATACTTTAGGGTATTATAAATGTGGTTATATGCTAAAATGTAATTTGTTCAGACAACTAAGCGATATATTACTATAAACTGATATTTTTGAAGGAAAAACTCTCTATAACATTGTTTCAATATTTATCTAATATGCACGTTTGACCCTTCGATACTTTCGTTTTCAAATTTTGCCTTGTTATTGTATTCAGTACTATTAGACTAACATATGCTAAAAGGCGTTGCAGTTTTGTTGATGCAGTTATCTATATCAAACTCTGTCCGTCAATTCTACTTTATACTATCTGTCTCTATACCATTTAGGAGAATCGTGCGATAGTCACTTTATTAAATCGCTCTAAGCTTTAATTTGGTTTTGTACTGGTTCAGTTTCTTGCATATTTCATTTAGACGTCTATTCGTATTCGGCAAGAAATACACATCGTAGACTACATGATTAATACTATTAATGGTCACTACTAAATACTAAATACTTTTTTCTACATTCAAACTAGTGGAGAGTAGTCATTGTTAAGATCATCCATTACAACTTCAACTAATATATGTAGGTGATAAACATATAATAACTGTATAACCAACTTCCTGATACACATGAAAGTGCTCTTTCAACTGATCGTTTTGTTATGCACGACATCTTATATTTATATAAAATTCTTCTGTTTAAAAAGTTGAAGACAAGGTGATATTTTGTTTGAAAAAAAACGTATTCTCTAGAGTCTAGAAGCTATTCTTTTGTAAGACAATAACTAAGTTGAAAGATAGAAAGTTTTTTGATTCATCAAAAATACAAGAGGTTTAAATGAAACAATTTACTAAATTCCCCATAACTCATATGTATGTATGTAGTAATTCTTAAATAGTTTCTAGATTAAATATTTATTATAAATTATTTTTTTTTTCCTTTTTTTATGGAATAAAATTAATAACATGAAAAAAAAAATTGTTTTTATATAGCCTGTGTATTATTTTTGTTTATATTTACATCTTGTATATACATGGTCTCAAAATGTTGAATTATAATTTTTTGGATTGTAATATAATATAATCCAAACTTTTATACTAAATTATTAAAATAAACTTTAGCTTAGCATTATGTAAAAACTTTCCTGTTAAGATTAACACAAAATCAGTTAAAAAAGTTTTCTTCAAAAATTATTTTGTAAAAGAAATAAAAAAAAAATTATTTTTTTTTGTATTTCATTAACTAAAAACGTATTAATTATTTTGATAAAAGATACAGACAGAAATCAATTATTATTATATTAAATAATTCTATAGATTTGTTAATCTTTCTTTTTATATGTAATGCAATATCAAAATATATAATGAATTTTTTAATACTATACATAAGCAAATTTTTGTTTACAAAATAATTCCAAAGGACATTTATATATTTGCAAAAAATTTTCTTAAAATTTAGAGTTAAAGTATTTTTCGAATGATATATCCTGGAAAAATTAAGTTATCTTTATTTTGTGTGAAAAAATCTTTGGTATTATATGAAACGTCCCGAATAATTTAAAAAAAGTTCAATATTTATTCCTTTTTTGAATAAAAATTAAAAATCCTTTTACTAAATTAAAACAGTTAAACTCTACCAAAGGATTCCTCTTCGCATTTTTGGTGTAGGTTGACTAAATAAAGCAGGAAATGAAGGAGGAAAATAGAACAAAAAGAATACAGGGAAATAGAAAGTAAATTTGATACAAAACATTCAGTTCACATGTTAAAAAAAAAAAAAGCAAGTTGTTTGTAAGATTGCAGAAACTAGTACTGAGAACAGATATTAACACATTTGATGGGAGCATATTTAACATTTTAGCAGTTCGCATATCAAATAAATTTCTATAAGTTTGATATTGGAATGTGACGACTCTTCTGTGTTACGTTGAAATGGTAACGTGTTAAAAAAAATGTCGTTTGAGAGGAGGTGTTATTAATTCTAATTTATTTGAGCAAGTGTCGTTACTCGCTACCTATGAAACAGAAATAAAATATCTATTATAACCCGAGGACAGCTGAGAAAAACAAAAAAAAAAAGTTATTTTTTCCTCGTTAATTTTTAAAACTTAATTTTCATTTAACTCCATTTTCCTTCATTTTTAATCTGATCTTTTTATATAAAAATTCTTGTTAATTTGTTTTTTTTTTTTTGTTTATCCCATATTCAAATCAAATGACATTTTTGTTTTTCTTAAAACATTCTTCTTTTAACATTATGTTCTTTTGAATTTCTTTTGAATTAAGTATTTATTCTAATCGAATTTAGGCATTTAAATGATCTGATTTTGCATTGTCCTTATATTTTCTTTTTTTTTTTGGTTTTTTAATTTCCTTTCTTATCGAGACTCGTTTAAGAGGAGTCTAAAGTATATCAAATTCTTAGAAATATTTTAGATATCAGAATACCATGGAAAAAAAATATTTTATCAATGACATCAATTAACATATAAGAAAAGGATACAATGTTTCATATTATATATTATTTAATTTTTATTTTTTAGCCAACCAAATGAAAAGCATTTTTTGTCTTGTTTTTTTTTTTTTGAATCTTTAGAATAAATTATTTTTAATGATCATTTAAAAGCAAAAATTTTCTCTATACTGTGTTAAGAAAAATTGTGATTTAAAAAAAAAAAATTCCGTTGAATTAGAATAAATTGAATAAGAAATCAAGAAAAAAAAAACAAAAAAAAAACTTTGTGATATATTTATGATATAGGAAACTGTAACAAAAAAAAAGATTTTTGTATTTCCTTATCTTTTTATGATTTCATCCTTTTTTTTCTGTTTTTTTTTTTTGTTCTGTTCTATTTTAAGTGAAAATTTTTGATTTCATGTTAAAATTAAATGTTTTGTTTATTTATTTTTTTTATACATATATATACATATATATACAAAGCTACATAAATTATAAAAAATTAAAATTTTTTTTTTCATACATTTTTACATATTATTTCTACATACATTTATGTAATTTCCTTGTATATTCAATTGTATACTGAAAAAAAAAAAAAAAAAAAAATAAAAATTTCTAAGTAAATATTATTTCTGTCTTGGTTGTCTGAATACTTTTTTCACTTTTTACAAATTTTCTTAGAATATTCTTTTTTATTTTGATGTTTTTTCTTTTTTGTTTTTTATCGAAGGAAACCAAAAAAATTACAAAAATTTTTAATGTTTGTTTTTTTTTTTCGAGTTTTTTTTCGATTTTCTTTTCGATTATCATTCGAAATAAATGTTTTGGAAAACTCTTAAGTTGTATATATACATATATATGAATATGTTTATGTACATGTAAGTATATAAGTAAAAAACAAATAAAAAGAAAAATATTATTCTTTTCTAAAGAGGTTTTTCTATTTTATTTTTTTTTTCATTTCCTATATCATGTACAAGTATATGTGTACCATTTTCCAACACTCAATATATTTGTCTTTTTTTTTTTTTCGGTTAGAACTTTTTCAAGTTTAAGTATACGTTATTGCTCTTTTAAAAGTATACGTGCTCATGATTTGTTTTAACTAATAGAAAATATGAATAGAAAACAAAAAAAAAAAAAAAAAACAAAAAAAAAAAATTACTTTTCCTTTCATTATTATTTTAAGTATCGAATCAAAGAAAGCAAATAAATATTTGGTTTTACATACATATGTATGTAGGTAAATTGTAGAATTCATTTTTCTTTTATTTTTATAGGGTTAAGAAAAAAATTTTTTTTTCGTTTCAATTTTTTGATTACTTTTGTATATAATTATATTTGAAAATTTATGCTGTTGCATCATCTTTGATTTTTATCATTTTATTTTTTTTGCTGTTCCATTTTTAAATAATTTATACCTATGATGGTTGGTATGGTGTTAATTTTTTTTTTGTTTGGTTATATAAAGTAACAAATAATGTCAATTTAAATTTAAAAGAATAAAAATATTTTGGATTAATATCACAAGTATGTATTTCATTTGATTGAATGTAACTTGACTTTATGCTATTTGACTGAGTGTCATTTTTCTGTATTATTGATTTATCTGACATATCGTTTCATTAGATTTCATTTCTATAGATCAAATAAAATACAGACAAATCTAACATATGGCGTATAGTGATTAAGTTGCCAGCCTTTCAATCAGAGGGTCTTGAATTCAAACCCCTGTCAGGTCATATAAAATAAATATATAATAATTTTATATTGTAATGTATATCGTACAATTATATAATTAATAATAATAATAATATTATTAGCTACTACAGTGGAGCTATCTTTGATTATATCATTCAACAAGGTGTTATACACTACTGCACGTTGTAATCAATAATGACACTGTAGTAAATAATAATAATATTAATAACTAATACTAATAATAATAGTTGCTTCAGTGACAGTGGGGTTGCCTTCAATTATTAGCTCATGCAGTAAGGTGTTATATACTACTGCATGTTGTTGGATATATTCACTGTTAGCAAAATAGTACTACTAATAGGCGGCTTCATTGTTCCCATACAGTCCTATTCCCAATTTAATGTTTCCATATACTTGTCCTATCCTTTTCTGTTCCTACTTCCTAGCCGATATACTGCTTTAGCAGGTAGGGGTTCCATCCCATTATTTTAGCTAAAGAGGGAGGTGGGTTTAGTTATAGTAAGAATCTGGCGAAATTTCTCGTGTCTACGAAAGAAAAAGAATATGATAATCTATACGACTTGCAAATATGCAGTCAAATGACACTGAAATCAAAACAAAAAAAAATCAAGCATATAATAAGCTTCAAAAAACTTTCAAACAATTTTTTTTTTCATAAGGGAGTTGGGAATCTTCCAAATATATCATGAATACGTTCTTAGATTCTAACTGCAGGTCTTTTTTTTATAAATTTAATGTTATTCAAAAATTCAATATTGAAAGAATTTTTTTACTCAATTAATAGTGGCATCATACGATTTTAAAAATTGGTTCATTAAATAAAATGTACAAAAAAATATATAAGATGGAACACTTCTGACGCACATGCCTCTTGTGAAAAATAATTCGATCAAATCTAGGTTAACTTAATTTTCACTAACAGTGAGAAAAAAATTAGCCAAACATTTAGCAAAATTCTTTCCGTTTCAATTTTAGGAAAATTGAAGTAGATTTCTACTAACGTCTCTCAAAAAAGAAACAGCACTTTTAACCAATGGACAAAGTTATTTGTTGGCAATTACATATTATTTAGATTATTTAAATATACCATGAGTATTAAAAATAAAACTAGTATTAAGAATTATTTCACCCAACTGTGAAAGAAAAGGAAGATTAAATTTAAACGAGAGGGGTAAAAAGCAATCTTTTTTTTGGATTATTGAGGAAACTTGAGTTTTTCACAACATCAATTCAGAATTTTGTTATTATTTTAACAGCATATTCTTCAATTTCGTTTATTTTTTCATAACTTTTTTTTCCATAAAGCATATTTTTTTTTAAAAACTTACTTCACTCTGTAAAAAGTATGGATTAAGAAATAATAAAATGTTGAGAAAGGTTCTCTTTTCCATGTCCTTTTTTAGTTCTTTACCAAAAGGTAATAGTTCTTGAAACATAAAACAAATTCTATGGCTGTGGATAAGTACATACCTTCATATCTTTCTAAAATAATGCGCTAAATACCGAGTATACTGGCTTAAAGGTTTCAAGAAATTTGATTTTAAAATAAACATCTGAATCTATAAAAATTCTTTTGTTTTTTTTCAACTTTACGCCTAAAGATTCCACTATACAGTTCAGTTCATCAAAAAATAAAAGTTTTCAATAAAATTTCATATAAAATAATCTTGAAATTTATTATTGCATAAGCAAAGGTAGATAAAATTTATACGAATTTTTTAAATAAATTCTTAACATTTTGCATTTAAAAGTACTTTAAAACTAAGTACCAATATCTCTGTCAAATTTCTTAATTAATAAATAATAAAAAAAAATAAAAAATTAATATTTTCTTAATATTCTATAAAAGAATTTCATTAAATAATTTGAACATTTTAATATTTAAACTAAACCTTAATAACAATATTGAGAAAAATAATAAAAAAAAATTCTTTTTTAAATTCTTAAAAATTTAATTCAAAAACTATATCAAATAAAATCAAATTTAGTTAAACTACTTTAGCACATTTCCAAAATACTTTTGAAAAAATGTGCCTATAAGTTTCATTCTGTCCGTCCGTTCATCCATCAGTTACAAAACTACTACACCATTAAAGGTAGAGCAATCAATTTTTAGCAATAGGTACGTCTTATAAAAAAATTTATGTTATAGAACAACTTGTTTTATGTAGCCTCATCCATTAAGAAGCTACAGCCCCTCAAACTTTGAGAAAGCCCTATTTTTAAATGTATATATAGCTATCTCAAGTTTTACTTAACATTTTTTTTAATTAAAAACGCCATTGGACAGAACTTTCTTATACCTTTATCAATATTAAAATTATTCAATATTTTACTACTTACATTTACCGTTATGTGAAGACAAAATTTTGCAAGGTTTCTCTTTCTTCAAAGTTTGAACACTATTTTAGTTTAAACCTCAGAATTTTAATACAACAAATGTCTTTTAGAATTAGTTTAAGTTGTCTCAAAATTTTTTGTACCACCCCCAATTAGAGGACTTAGGACTCAAAAATTGAAATTTTGCTACTTTTCACAACACCTGTAACTCAGACAGCTGCACAATTTTTGCCTCAAATTAAAAGGCAAAACTTAAAGCTTAAACTTTATAATTTTACATGGGTTAATGGTTTTGTGGTGGTTTTTTTAAAAATGTATGGAACTTAACAGGAGAACAACCAATAGCGCACCAAATAAGAAAATGAAAATGGAGATGATTAGAGGACACGCTGCGAAAAATTTTCAAATTTTGGTGTAACTCATAAATTCTAAACAGTTTGTGTATTGTCTTTTGAAAAATGTGCGTCTTTAAAAACCGTTGGTTTACATTTGTACCTTGTTTTTTATTGAAATATTTTCAGATTCATAGAATGTACATTTTAAATTAAAACAATATAAAAATGGGTAAAAAATAAAAAGTATTTTATAAACATAAAAAATATTTTAAAAACTAAAGTTCAATTAGAAATTCTTTTCAAATATTCTTTTAATATTACAAATACTCTACGAGTATTTTTATTAAGAATAACATGGGTTACCTACACAGTAGAAAAACCAAAAAATATTAAAGAAAAAATTTTAAAATTCAAAAACATGAAAAAAAAATGGTTTTATCTTCTCAGTAGATTTTAAAATATTCATTAATTCAACTTCAAAGAAAAAATAAAAAAAATAGTAGATATCTGCAAACCCAAATATTTCACTATCCTTCACTCTTTTAAACTATGAATCGTCAAATTATCACTATTTCTTTAATTTTTTTTTTTTTCGTGATCTTTTTAACTATAAAAGTTTTTATTTTAGAAAGAAATGAAAAAAAAACAAACTTTAATCTTTTGGATAAATTTTATTATATACTAAAAATATATAATCTTTAGTAAATGGTCTTTAGTTTCAATATCTTCTAAACAAAATCTTGTAACAAAATCAATTTTCCGAACATAATCATCAAGAGAAGTAAACAATTTATAACCTGAATCAATTTTTAATTAAATTCCTTTAATTCAGTAATTACATGAGTTTCGATGCCATCATTTATCCCATCAATTACTTTATTCTATATTCTATATTTAATCCCAGTACTATACAAAATTTAAATGCATTAAATTGTAATGTCAATAATAATTAAGTATTTCCACTTTTCCACAGTTAAAAAAATCTTTTATAGATATTTCAAAGCTTATCAGCTCTTTCTGAATTAATAAAATTTTCTTAAATTTATAACACCTCTTTAACATATTTTTTTCATGTATATTTACTTTTTCTTTAATCCCCCATTCCTACATGTTTCTGCTAATGTGCAAGAACAAAGTCGTCTTAAGTTTCGCTAAAAAAAAAATAACAAGAAAATTATGTAAATTAACTTGAAAATTAAAAATTATTTCGGGGTAAAGAATATCAATTTACAACTCATGATGTGAATAAAAAGAAATTTTTAACGTTTTAAAGTTAATAATTACAAAGTGAAATTTAGGAGAAAAAGTTAATCATGGAGAAGGGGAATAATTTAAGTAAATAATTTGTATTATAGTTGGTTCAATCCTTATTTATAGTTTTAAGAAAAAATATCATAGGAAATACAAAAAACATACCATAAATTTACAAATACCACATACACATATAAAAGATGTATTTAGATGTTCTATTGAACTAAAGTCAATAATGCATTCCTTTGTACAATTCCAACTAAATAGTAATGAGGATACAAGTGTTCATTTATAACATGCTTCTGTCTAATGTGTTCCCGTGTGATATATATAATCCATTATATAATGTGTAATTTTTCACAAAAAACCTATACAGATTCAGAACGCTTCCAATTTACCATTCAATTCTCTCTTACTATCCTATTTTTCTTCAAATCCTCTCCCCATTAAATAAATCTACAATATAGCTTTGTATAAAGGAATCGCTTCCCAGAGTTTGAGTAAACAACTTTTCGCTCGCAAAAGATGCCACAAAATGTCTTAACATTTTTAAAAAGAAGTAAGAAATATTTTACATCTTCCGATCTCTTCCTGATATACAAAACGTATGTTCGACAAAATTTTAACATAACTGACACATAGAAGAGGCGCTTCCGGCACTGCTATACAATATCTGGTACAATAAAATACAAAAAAGAGCTATATATAATTATATACAAATTATAAATGAGCTATATATAGAGCTCAATATATAATTTGTACAATAAAATACAAAAAAGAGCTATGAACTTACAGGAAAGGAATCTACAAAGGATAAATGACGTCTTTAAGTCATCGCCAAAATATAGGAGCACACTAAATTGTCTTTTCTATAAATACTTCTTGGACAACACTTCTAGCAAAATCAAAACTATCATGCCTATTCTTCAACCAATCTGACGATGTAATACACGTTGAGTAGCTCTTTCTCATAATTCCATAGTGGAGTCTATTAAAACTAGAATAATGAAATATAGAAACTCACTCTTAGCTCGTACATCTAAATTGTCGAAAACATTACCACCACAGGTGTTCGATGAGTTGTATTATATACAGGAGTTCAAGGAATCTGTCAATTTGCATCTGCTACAGTTTGAATTTAAAGTTCGAAATTCTTCTTCCTTATTGCCTTTTCTTCCTCATTCTATTTCTCAACTATTATAGTGAAAGAGTGTTTAGCCGTGTTTAGTCGATTATAATAAGCACGGGGGAGGAATGGTTTTAATGGGTAAAAATCTCGCACCATACTAAGACTGCCTTGGTTCTGTTGGTGTTTTTCGAAGATCTACACCCGCATAAAATTAAAAAAAAAAAAAAAACTATTTCAGGAACTGCAATCGTTTATTAAATAAATATTTTCTAATTATTTGCGAAATGTGTAGTCAGAAATTATGACTCTAAAAATTTATTTTATTTCTTAGATATTTTTCAAATATTTAAATTAATGCCAATATTAATAATACAATTTTAAATATTATGCACTATCACTGTTTATTATTTGTTATTTCATTATTTCTGATTCATTAATTTTTTGAATTGATTTATAAATACATACATATTATTATATATTTACAACTTGAATCCTTTCGCGTTCTTGATTATTTTTTTATATTATATACATATACATATGTATATGTATATAATTTATTTTATTACTTTTTCAATCTTAATTTTCTTTCACTTCATCTTATTCTCCTTCTGGCTGCATTATAAAAATAAGAATTTTTTAAATTATACATAAGAATGTATTTCTAAATATGACTGTTATTGCTTAAATTTAATGTAAAACCATTTTATTAAAATTCAACATTGTTATATCTTTAGATACATACTTGAATATCGAATCACTTTTGTTATTTTGTTTCGTCCTTCAGTTAATTTTGATTTTATATGTTAAGCAACTGAATGCAATAAAAAAAAATAATTTTTTTTTAAAATATTCTTAAAAATTTGTTATTTTGAAATAATTTTACGTTTTTCGTTTAAAAGTTTTTGATATTAAATGAAAATCAAGATATAAGTATAATATACAGATAAAATATGATATGCGACAATGCTAAAAATTTGGTATGCATTATAACAATAAATTTTTTTTTTTTTATGATTGAACACAATAAAAATTGGAATACTTCATTGCACCACAAGAGAAGGATACTACATTTTCTTTTCTTTTTTGTAACAAAAATTTTATTATTTCTCTCGTAAACGTATAATAAAACTAAAGAATTTACATAATTATCTTTTGTTTTTATGACAAAATCTTCTAATCACGAAAAGAATATAACAATTTAAAGATTTATTTTAAACTTTGAATAAAATGCCATTCATCAAAACTTTTTAAACTAAAGTAAACAATGCAAATGGTACCATAATTTGGTATGATACATAATACATAACATAACCAGTATACTGCGAAAGCAATTAAGGTATCATCTTATTATGTTGGCTACCGAGTTAGGTGAATTTAATGAGGAAATATAAATTTCTTATTGTCATTTAAAAAACTTTTTCATGTAGCCCTATCCATTATGGAGCTACAACTCCCCAAACTTTGAAAAAGCTCTATTTTTAAATGCGTATATCTCAAGTTCTGCTTAACATTTTTGCAATCTGAAAACGCCATTCGACAGGAATTTTCGTTTTACTTCGTAAGTCAATATCAAAATTATGCATTTTTTAAAATTAAGTATTTAAATTTACTGTTATGTGAAAACCAAATTTTGCACGATTTTTTCACCTTCATAACTCCTGAAACTGAAATTTTCAGATAACAAATAACTTTTAAAATTAGTATAAGTTTCCTCAGAAAATTTTTTTGTACCACCTCTTGTTTAAGAGCTATTAGAGTTCAAAAATTGAAAACTTACTATTTTTAGACACCTGTAACTTAGGCACCTGTACAAATTTTTCTTTGGCAAAATTAAACCTTTAGTAATATATTTTTACGTGTGCTAACGATTTTTCTTATTTATATAGGGTTTTCGACTTGCAGTTACTCAAAATTGCAAAAAAGTCCTATTTTCATATTTTATCTTATTATATGAAATTTTCAAATTTTGGTACAGAGGCACAATTCTAAACAGTTTGCAAAATCTTTTGGAAATGTCCGCTTCTAACAACCGTTGGTTTACAGTTTGCCTTGTTTTTTTTAGGAGGACAGGTAGGTATCATCTAAAGACTCTAAAAAAAGAAATACAAGCACGATTTCTCTATTAACTTGTGGGACTAACCCACTAAACATCACCTTTCTTTTTAATTAAACATTAATTAATAGAATAAAGTTTGGAGATCTTAAGTACTGTTTGGTCAAAAGAAGATTCTGCTTTATGGAGTTAAAATTGTTTTAAAATTTGCCGGAATGTGATGAATTAAGGCTTTGGATCGTTCCTAAACCTAAACCTAACCTAAACCTAAGTAGATTGAATTGATCATGTAATGAATTTTAAGAAAACATATACAGGGTGGTCCGCGTTAACTTTTGGAAGCAGCAGATGATTGGGACAGAATTTTTTATTTGTTGTGATGCTACAAATAAAAAATTCTATGGAAGGAGCTGGTCTATGTCGAATTCCTTAGGAATTATAAGGCTTAAAAGACTTATAACTTTCAAAATATGTTATTTTGGAGTTATATCTACAGAATTACAACTACTAAAGATATTGGAAAAATTAAAAAAGGAATTTAAAGCCTCATAACTCCTTAGGGGTTTCGAGATAGACCCCTTCCTCCTATAGAATTTTCTGTTCGTTATGATGCTCCCAATCACATCCTGCTCTATGTAAAAGTTAATGTGGGACACCTTGTATATTATCTAAGTATATAAAAATTATAATTAAAAAATAAATTTATCAAGATATTTAATATTCTTTTTAACAAAAATTAAAATAATTAAAGTATATATTTTATAATAACTTAAAATATTCATTGCAAACAAAAAATCATGTATGTAAAATATAAAATAATAATTTAAATATAATAAATTTTCATAATTTTCTTAAATATTCAATTATACTATGGAAAATATTAATTAAATTCTTTATATAAAATCTTAATAAACAAGATGAAACTGCGATATATAAAATATGCAAATATAATGCGAAGTATAATGGTATTTATAAAATTATGTAAGGATTCTCTATATTTTATTCGCTTATGCAATTTTTTTTTGTGGTATTAATAACAATATTTGTAAATTTTTTATTAATGCAAAATCATGATAGTTATTTCCTTTATTTATAATGAAATTTTGTATATTATTAAATAAAAAGCTTAAATTCATTCGATTAGAAATATATACGAATGTAATGTGATTATATTAGGAATAAATGTAAAATTTAAATATAAGGATATAATTAACAACATGCATTTACTTCTGAACTATAATAATATTTTCTATAATAAAATTTCTTTGAATTTATCATATATTTATAATAAACTTTAAATACACTTTAAATACAACATTAATAGGCTTATAATAAATATTTATATAATAGGAAATTCATATGTTATACACATTTTTCATTATAATTAAAATATTAATGCAATTAAAAGTATTAAACATTTTATATGTTTACGAAACCATACATTTACTCCTAATTTTTTTCAGGTTTATTTTATTTTCGTACTTATTGTATTTTCGTACTTTATTAAATTAAAAAAGGAAAAAAATTCAAATTTTCGTTTTACAAAATCACAAATAAAATCTGTATGAAATTTTAATCTTATATAACCTCTTTTTCCAGAAGCTTTACCATAAAATACTATGGCTTCACAACAAATTTGGTTTATAGTTAAACCTTTTCGAAAAAGAGATAAATTCCCTTCTGAAAAAAACCATTGCATTAAGTATTTCGAATTATTTTGGATTTTGAACTTATTTCATTTGAATTCAATTTTTAAAACTATATTTTACTAATATATTACATTTCCTAAAAATTTTGAAAAACTAAGTTAATTTTACAAATGATCTTGATTTATTTGCGCAAAATATTTCATATACACCAATTGTAATCAAATAAATGAAAAAATGTCGTATGAAATAAGTACTAAAATTTTAAAGCCGAAAAAAATTCAAATTTCTATTTCGAAATTATTTCATTTTTGATTTCGTACTTATTATTTTTGATTTTATTGCATATCGCCGAAAGTGATACTTCACATATCTTCTTCTTCAAAAAAAAAAAACGTGAATCAAAAAGTGAATATCAATTAAATGTTTCAAAATCCCGTGGTCCCGGTAAACTTATTTAAAGTTAAAATAAAGTACATTACATTGAAAACTTGTGAATATAAAAAAGATGTACCCATAGATAAAATGATTTAGCTTTCTTCGATTAACTGTTATGTTTTCTTAAAAAACTCTTATTAATTTACACATTTTATTTAATTTTTAAACTTTCCAAAATCTCAGCTTATGTTATCACAATTTGAATCACATTTATACAAAATATGAATTCATATTTATATAAGAAAGATAATAATCTTAATATTAAAATATCTTAAATCATTTTCTTAAGATAGCCTAGACGGATAGACGTATGATTTTATTTTAACAAATATGTATGAAAAACTTTGAATGATGTTATCCCGAAAACTGTTAGGAATAGATGCCCCCTCCTTTTCCAAAATGGTTTTTGTTTGTCTCGACATTTTCGATACCCTGTATAATAAAAAAATTTAAACTGGCACAAAATTTTAACAAACCTTCAAATTTTTCAAGAAAACGAAAATATCGTGGTTCCTATTACAACCTGTAAATTTTGGTCTCAACAATAAGGCAATATACTCACAAACGGTATTTGATTTTTTATTATTACGTCAGCTGTGGCCAAACAGACCTGGCCTATATGAGATCTTAAACAAACAACAAGACTCTTATCCCTAAGTCCCCATAATATCGGTGATATAATATGAGTTTCAACGGAACACTGTTTGATCGGTAGACATGTCATCAAGTTAGGACTTCTGTTATATGACTTTTAAGATAAAGATGAAGAAGCTATTAAGATAAAGAGAAAGACGAATCAATATTTCACCTATTGTGTGAGTGGCCGGCTCTTATTCTAAAAAGAAAAAAAACTTTCTTGACAAATTCTTCCTAAATAATCATTTCAATTTGCCGCAGATTAACTTAATTGTTTTAAAATCCTTTGTACTAAGCTTCCAAAGGTTTAATTAGGATAAAAACTGATTCAGGATATTGTAATGCGCCTAAATTAGCCTAAGTGTGTATCCACAGCCCCTTTCTTTCTATCTAGTTACGTAAGTTAATAGCTCACATTCTTTTTGTGGAAAAAGGTTCGATTTATTTGTTTTATTAAATATTTAAAGACTAATTTAATAAAAATAAAGAAATTAAAGCTTATAAGCTATTTCTATTAATCATTTTGAAATCAAAACAATATAATATATATTTATTTTAATATTCAAAAAACCAATTGATTTTTAATTAATAATAATTATAAAATTAAATAAAATTATTTATTAAATTAAATTAAATAAAACTTATTTTAATTTTAATCAATTATTTTCTAGAAATTTTAGGTGGTATTATTAATAATATATTTTCAAATATTTCTTAAATAAATCTACCAATTAAATTTGCTTCACCTGAATTTTTAAAAATTTATTAGGTTCAATAAATTTATTTGATTAAAATCTTTTATTTGAATAAATTTACATAAAAAATTTAAAATAAACAAAAACCTCTTTTAGGTTTAATATACTTTAACAAAAATATTTATTATTTATTCAATTTATTAGTTGAAAAAAAAAACTTATCATTGAAAAAAGGATCTTATAATAGAAAACTAATATATAATCTTAGTTTCAACATAAGAATTTTCTTTCTTTCAGAGAGTATAGAGTAGAGTAGACTATGTCAACTTTAGGATACCCAAATATAATATATGATGTTTCAATTTGAAACTCAATGATGAACATATTATGTATGATGTGCAAGAAGAAGAGGGAACTTCAGGTCACGTACTGAAATGCTGCAGAGATTTACTCCGAGCAAGATATGTGGACATACTAGTACATTTTTGCTTTGCCGAAAATGAACTACCAGCAATAAACCCTATACAAATGTTTACTTTCTCAGAAGCAGTAGGTTCTGACAGAAGTATTATAAGTGGATGCAAGATACACAACATGTAGTAACAGGGAGGAGCATAATAGATCTACATCAAAAGATCGCTGTGCTCTTTTAAAATTTATACCTGTTAAATAAATTTAATATAATCTAATCTAACATCCTACATCTTACATAGATGTTTCAATTGAAAATTTAATAATTTTTTAGAAAATTTTAAAATATCTAATCTTAATCAAACGTAATTATGTACCGAAATATCCATAAAACGTTACCACGAACCAAAAAAAAAAAACATTGATATCTAGCTTAAGTAAGCCCCAAAATATGACAGTTACACATGAACATTAACATAATTAGCGTTAGAACAACCTAATTTCATATAAGTCATTACGACAAAACTTGATTATTTAGAAAATTTCAGATACTAGCTTTATTGAGAGTCAATATATGAAGATATAATACTATTATGCTAATATAAAAAATATAGGCTATATGACCAGTTAACCAAAACTGCTGCTCTTAAACTTGATTTTTTTTTCACAATATTTCATATAACAATTTCACAAATGTAAACATTTCAGAAACACCACTTTTTCGCTTTATTGAGTTATCGTGCCGACTACTGGACGTACATGGGGAAATTGATTCAGAACTTTAAGCAGAAATTGTGTATATGTTAACTCTCTTTTAAAGTGTCACAAACGTAATGGCTATCTTTATTTTCAATTAAAAAGAATTGGTTATTATTTTTAAAACAGTTCTTATAAAATAATTGCGAAAAATTTCTATAGATTATTTGATTTATTTAAAATGAAAATCAAAATGACTTCAACTCCATCAATATACTTGATTTTTTTTTTGTTCCATTTTGAAACTTTATGGTTATACACATCGTCTGGGGTATTGAAATTATTTTAATTTATATAATACCATCTGAATTTTTAAGTATTATCCGAAATTTTGAATTTTTAAAATCTGATTTTAAACGTTTAAAAATTCATTTAGTACTTAATCTTGTTTTGGACGTGTCTTCAAAAAAGAAAAATCTATTTGAATTTTCCAAAATTTTGTCTATAGTTTTAAAAGTGTGAATTTAAATATTTTTTAGATTTTCACTTACCTGTAATACCTAATTAATAAATAGTAAATAGTATCAATATCAATTACCAATTAAAATTACTTCCGCAGTATAATCACTTTTAATGCACTAGGAAAAAATAAAAAGGAAAGGGAAGTATTATAAAATCAAAATTACAAAAAATATCAAACCATTTAAAAAATAATATTGTTTTTGAATTATTAATTTGAATGTTATTTATAGCTTTTGTATTTGCCTCATTATATTATACACAGAAATACGATTGAAAAACAAATTTAAAAATTAGGTATAATAATAATATTAAAAATAATAAGGATATGAAGTTATAATTTGTTTTTAAAAATATTTTCTGACCTTTTACAATACTATCTATCCATGCATAATAATATTTATTTATATATTCAATTTACAAATAATTATTTTTAATATTTGAAATAAATCTGTATTAAAATCATCATTCCACTCATTATTTTTAAAGTAAGTAAAATATTTATTTCTTTTTAATATATTTATTAAGTTTACATTTTAAAAACGTATTAAGAAAAACCAATACAAAATTCGTAATATATATACTTACTTGGAGAATTCCTCCAGTTAGCTCTGACATAAAACGGGACGTAATAAGGTATATGTCAAAATAAACAAAAAAATGTATTTATATTTCTAACGGTACTTAAAAATAAAATCATATGTCTTTCCTTAATTGCATATAGTATATATAGGATGTGGTTTATATTCAATTATTTCGATAATATTAAAAAATAAATTATATTGAAATTGCGATTATCAACTGACGCTGGAAGATGTTATATACTACTGCTTGTTGTAACTGTTTGATAATTTCGTCATTGATTCGCAAATTAGTAAAAATAATAAACATTTCCGTTCCCCTTGCGTTATTGTTCCCATTCCCCAATCTAAAGTTTTCGCATACAACTTAATCCTATCCTATCCTATGCTACTCTTTACTCCCTAGGAAATTTACTGCGATATACAGAATGAAACTTATACTATACTTGCATTTCGGGGTTTCATTCCATTATATTGGCTAAAGGAGGTGACAGGCTTACTCAATAAGGCTAAGAACTTGAAAAAATGAAATATAATTTGCACTGTAATAACGATATTATAATATGGAAATATCACAGTTATTCAGAAAAACATAAAATTATGACAAATTATTTTTTTTTTTAACTTATAACTTTACAACTAAGATAACGTGTAAGTTTATGCGAACGCTGATATTCTTAAATCTTAAATCAATTTACAATTTGAAAAATCTTAAGCAAATATATACGCAAAATTTTGAATACCATTATTTCGGAAACCGTTAAAAATAGAACGACCTCTTCTAAAGATTTTTAGAGGCCTCGGTGGCCTAGTGGGTATAAAATGTGAGTGAGTGTATAAAATACGTTGTAAACACTGAGGGAGTGTGGGTTCGAATCCACGTGGGTACAGCCACGCCTGAACAGGAAAGGCTGTGTAATTTAATGATATGCACTGTAATTTGTGTAATCCTTAAACTAATTACCTTTTGATATGGTTCGTATACTGCATTTTGTTAATGATTAAAGACCAGTACATAAGTAGAGATATAAGAGAGATTGTTTGCTAAAAAGACAACTGCAGCTAATTTCGGAAATAACAAGTCCAATTATTATACCCTTAACTATAAATGAACATTTAAATGCGAGTAATCTAAGTGCCTCAAGATATCTTTCAAATAGTTCCATATAACGTGTCAACTTATTAAAAACTCCATTTTATTTACAATACTGTTCCAAATTCTTATTAATTCTATTGGAAATAAATTTATTTCAATGAAAGAAACTTTATTATCAACATTAAAATGATAGTTTTGAAAAGTTTATTTTGATTTTAAATCATACTTAATATTTTATTTTTTAAGATTATTCAAGCAAATACTTAGATAATATAAATTGAATAATTCTTACATATTATAGTATTAAATTATTAAATTTAATTTAAGTGACTGAATCTTTAAGATATTATGTACTTATAGGATTTATTTTTGTTTTCATATAATGTAGGTACTACATACGTTAAAAGTATTTACAATAGAATTCCATTTCACTTAATTATGACAATAATTATAATAATTACAATAGCATCCTATATTGCTTCCTTAAATTATAATTACATATTTAGTTTCTAGTACATTTTTGAAAAATTTTACTTATTAGTTTCATTCTGCGCGGTCGGTCTGATCTATCTGAATCTGTCGGTCAGATTACAAAATTTCTACACCGCTAAAGGTAGAACAATAAAATTTTAACCCTTGATAGGCTCCATAACGAAGCTAAAGCTCTATTTTCAAATTTGTATATCTTATGTTTTGGTTAATATTCGTTCAAACGTCAAACGACAGGATACCTTTATAAATCAAACCTTGGAATTAGAAAGCCTTTCAGAATTGAATAAATTGCCCCAGAAATTTTTTTTTGTAACACAGGGGATTAAAAGTTATTAGAGATCGAAAATTGAAATTTTACTATTTTTATACACTATAGATACTAACTACAATAATATTTTGCATGTATTAATGGATTTTTTTACTTATGTTGGGTTTTTTTTAAATTAATGAAAGTGTCTCGTGATTTTCTGAAATTTTCAGAGAAAACTGCTGCAAGTCACAGTATTTTAAACTGTTTTTATTGTGTTTTGCAAAATATGCACTTTAAAAACTTGTGGTTTTGAATTCGATCTTTTCTTTCTACAGGCTGTGCCCTAGATTATTGTTTTCATTAAAAATCACAATTTCAATCAAAAATACGCAATTATCAGTAAAATTATTAGCTATAGATCTTTGCTCGCTCAATTTTATTTTCCCTCATGTTTTTAATATTATATAAAAATATTAATTTGATTTTCTTTTAAACCTTGGTCTGAAAATAATAAATTAAGTCGTAGCTCCTAGAAATTTGACTCATGGCGTAGTAGTTAAGTTGCGAACCTTTCAATCGGTGTATTTTGTGTCAATGAAACAAGAAATGGTAATTTTATATCGTAATAATATATGTATGTCGTAATAATAATAATATTAATATTAATAATTAAAAAAGGGACTATAGTGAAGCTGCCTTTGGTAACCTCATATACCCTATACTTATGCATGTTGTAACTAACTGATGGCCTTGACTCTGTGACAGTGAAGTTACCTTTAATTTTTCCGTCATGCAGGAATTTGTACGAAAAGACAGATTAATTGTCTCCTTACAATCCTATCCCGCAATTCAAAGTGTCCATACTCTTATCTTATTCTCCCCAACCCATACTTCTTAGCCAATAGTTTGCGTTAGCAGTTAAAGGTTTCATTATATGGCCTAAGCCAAGGATAGATTTTAAGTAGTCTGTAAGAATCCATCATTTTCAAAAGGAGGATTCCCATCTTCCTAATCAAAAAAATAAAGCCAACAAAAATTTAAGCATTTACATTAACATTGGTTATATTGACCTGTAGAGAAAGTATTTTTTTTTTGTTCTTACCAGTATTCTTACATGTTGCCTGCATAATGTTATAATGATGTTAAAATTTGCAGTAACATAATAAATAATTTCAACTTTAAATATTAAATAAAATTTCCCAAATTCCAAAATAAAACAAAATACAATTCACTGATATTATATTAACGGTGAAAATTTTGTTACTGCCAGTACTTTACTTATATAATACGAACACAAATGCCACAATGTCTGAAAAACAAAAAAAAAAAATATTAAGGATATTTATAAACAAAATAGAACAAAAAATACCTTAGATATATAGGATAAAATATATGTAATATTATGTTTGTAAATAGTGGAATAACTTTAATCTCATAATATGTGAACATCTGAATATTATGTGTGAATATCTAGCTTTTACATTTAATATCCTTAAAATTTTTTCTTTCTCTATACATTTTTATATTCTTCATGTAATGTAAAACTATGTTTTTATTCAAGTTTTATTTTTTTTTTAAATATTTCTTTTATATATAGAAAAGATATAAGGTCCTTAAATTAAAGATAATCGAAAATAAGCTCATGATTTAAATTTTCATTTGTTCTTTTTTAATACAGAATTGTTGATAGAATTTTTATGTTGTATGTTTGGACAAAGGTAAAATATTTATTTTATATACTAAATTCTTTTTTTTAAATATTAAATTTAATATTTCTACATTTTATAAATACAAAATTATTCTTATTTTTTAGGGTCTTTTTTTCTTAAAAAAAATGTTAAATAACTTACATTCCAATACAGAACAAAATCTTATAAGTTATAAATTTCGACATTTATATAGTTAAAAATTTTTTTTTTTATTCAGTACATTCAGATTTAACTTTTATTCACCAATTTGATTTGTTTTTTTAAAATAACACTGCTTAAACCTTTCGTCAGGGGCGTAACACTTGGTAAAATTCGTCCTAAATTCACTTGTCAAAGAACGCACAATGCAAAAAAATCAAGTAACAAATTTCTCAATTAACAAATTTCCATTTTTCAAAGACTTAAAAAAAATGTCTCTTTTTTTTTTGTTTTTTAAGGTATGTTGTCCTCCAAAGAAAACAAGAGTATCCACTTGATAGTGCCAGATTTTTATTGACCCCGCACCTTATTCTTGAGCCAATAGAATTGTATAAAACCTTTAACTGGCCAAGCAACGTATTAACTAGGGAGTATAGAGATGATAAAGATTTACATAGGAATGCTAAAATTTTGAATAGGAAAGTAAAACTCATTAGGAACAATGAGTTCACTTATTATTATTAGTATTTTGTTAACAGTGACAAGAATTAGGAGTATAACACCTTTCTACATGAGCTCAAAACTGAAGATATAGCAGTTTCACTATAGCATTTTTGTTATTAGTTTTTTGATATTATTAATATTCATTAATTATTTCATTTTTATTTTTAATTTTCAAGTTGAATAATTCATCATCTTGGCAATTATCTCATGTTTTTGATGGTCTCCTATATAACATTATAACCAAATATCTAAAGATAAGTTATAATTTTTAATAATAATTTATCTATAAGAATTAAGAATATTTCTGTATTTTTTTTTGTATAAATTATTTTCTTCAAATATCCTATAGTTGTTTTTATTGAAATCCTTATTAAGCTTTTCTTATTAAACTAAATAAATAGAATTAAATAATTTAGTTATTTTTCACCAAATATTTTTTCACACATAAAGAAATTTATATACTAAACAACATAAAGTTTAAAAAAAAAAAGGGGTAATTCTGGTCTTTCACCTGTACTATTTTGAGATTAGTTACGTATAAGAGAAAACTCTATTATTCTTAAACAAAACACTTATTAAATAAATAAATTCTAATACAAAAATATTTCAATTTATTTTAAAGAATTAAGAGTTTATAAAAAAATTTGCATAGTTCCTAAAAAAAAAAAAACTTATTTTTTATATAATACATAGTGGTTATTTAAGAACCAACAATAATTTAATAAAGAATTATAAGGAAAAAGATAATAGTATGAACGTATACAAGATGTTCCGGAATATGTTGTAGGGTTCTGCTCGAAAAAAGTGTGAGTACACAAAATAAAAGATATATCTTAGAAACCTATATAGTGAAACTTATGGTTAGGGTAGGTTAAAGTGGCTGCCGAAAAGGCACACTTAGACTGTATTGGGATTGTGATACCACTTAGGAACTTTTCTATCCCACTCGTCAAAAATACTCTTCACATTGCTTGTTCGCTGAGTTTGTTAAAGAGATATTGTCCCAAACGGGTGTTTCTTTTATCTGACAAGGTTACGCATGTGCAAAGGAGATGAAGAGTCGTTTCCTCCTCTTCTTCATTTTTGCAGGCATGCAGTCGTTTGCGGATAAAACTAGTCTTTGGCATGCTTTTCTATTAGATAGTGCCCGCGGTAATTAAACACATTGTCATTCCAATATCTGCTCTTTTAAGAGAAAGCAGATCATTAGATCGTCTTAAATCGGTTTTTGGGCCATATAAGTCTTGTAATCTTGCACGAGCTAAAGGTTGACCATTTGTTTTTTACAATATCCGTTATTTCCTTTCGAACAATATCCTTTATTTCGTTTCGTTTTGTTATTTATTTCGTTTTGCTTGCGGATAGAAGTACACCTAGTCTTGCTTTAACCAACAGAAACTGTAAGGTTATAACAATTCTTCAAAGTTCATCAGCTTTTTCATTTCCCGAAAGTTTCCCGATGACCTGGTACTCAGTAAAGCTGAATGCTAAACTACCTGGCCATCTGGTTAAGAAGTTTGCGGCAATCTTCGAGGTTGTACATGTTGATTCCATAGATTTTAACGCCGCCTTACTATCTAACAGTATGCGTACTTGTTTTACAGTTAGTGAAATTTATAGATTTAAATAATTTAAAGGTGTAATAAAAATGAAACAAAAAATTTATTGTTTTTTAAAAGGAATGTGAAATTAAATATATCATATTTCTTTATTATAACAAAGATATTGAGTTTTAAATATTCAAATAATATTCATATAATAATTCTGGCCTTTGTAGCCGAGGGTCTTACTGATGTTATTACAATTTATTGTACTAATATTAAAATAATTCAACTTTCAAATAATTACGAAAATTTCTGAAAAGAGTGGTTTAAAGAAATACCTAGTTGCGTTTTGTTCAATTTTCCTTATAAAAGTAATACAGCAGTATTAGATTTTATTATATTTTTACTTTCCCTTCTTTCCTATTCTTAAAAAACAAAAAAAAATTAAACAAACTTTCACATTTTACTTTTACAATGGGTAAGAGCGTATAAAATTCGCTGTAAACACCGAGGGAATTTAAGTTCAAATCCCACACACGTAGTAAGAGTTATTCCCCCTTACGATATTTACAGCCACGCCTGAACAGGAAAGGCTGTATAATTTCCTGTCCACATTTATATGGCAGCGAAATGCCTTAAAAAAAAAAAATAACTTTCACATTCATCATTTCCAGAAATCATTTTCCATTTCAGAACTCCATTATACCCATTATCTCGTGAGCGTTTATCCAAATTTCTAATCACCTGTTATGATACAAATCAACCATTCAAGTATACATTCAAAAATTTGGGGAAATACGTTGTATTCATATCCCGCATAAATCTATATATTGGTTTTACACAAATACAAATTCCCCAAGTTATCATTAATGAAAACAAAAAAAAAGGAAACAAAAAACAAATTTCTTTTATTCTTATGATGTGGTAAACTTAATTTCTACTTTATTTAAAAAAAAAAGGACAACAAAAACAAAAAAACTTTCTATAGAAAATACTTAAATAATTTTTTTTGAATGAGGTAAATACTTTATTTATTACCGAAAAGATTATTTTATTCAAAACAAAATAAAATCTCAACATAAGAAGACAAAATAAAAAAAATATATATAATAAATATGAATTATTATTTTATAGGATTTAAGATTTAAAAGTTTTCTCTTTTCTAAAGTTAATATTACAAATGAAAAAAAAAAAATGGTAAATGAAAAACAAAGACACCTTAAAATTAAAGTAATAACGGTAGAAATAAAAATGTAACATCTCTACTAACATCCAATATGTATTTATTTATTTTCTGTGAATATGATAAATTAAAAAAAAAAACTTTTTTTTTTTTTTAGTTTCTTACATTATAATATTATGTATATCTATATTATGTACATAGATATGAAATATGTTATGTATATATAAAACTTTTCTTTTATGTCATTATTATTTTTAAACTGGCTGTATTTATCTTTATGAAAACATAAAACTTTTCTTCAACAAAAAAGAAAAAAATAAAAAAAAAAGTCACCTTGAAAGTCACCAAAATTTATTTTTCTTTTTCACTTAAAATTTTTATCATTTAAATTTTAAAAGTATAAAAGAAATCCAAAAAAAAAGCAACAGGTGTCTTTGAAAAAAATAAACTTTTGAAAAAAAAAATTTTAAAGTTTTTAAAGTTAAAATGAAAATTTTAAAGTTATTCAATTCCTTTTTTTTTTAAATTTTATAATATGTATCCACTTCCAATTGGATCATTTGGTCACGACCATTTTACATTTTAACTATTTTTTCACTTAAGTTAAGCTTTATAATATATCCTTGCCTCTTATTTTATTGTTTTTTTTTTTGTTGTCTTTTGTTTGTGTTTAAGAATTTTTTCTTCATTCAATTTCTTTTTTTATTCACCTGTTACTGTAACGCATTATTTTTATTGTATTGTTGTAATGGATTCTGTTCTGTTCTTTTAAATTTTATCAATCTTATTTGATTTAACGAAAGGAAAATAAAAAAAAGAAAATTCTTTTGTCTGAGATTATTAAATAAAAAAATCTTTAACATCATAAAATTATTTATTAAGAGACCAGCCAGCACAATAATGAACATATATGATGTAAACAATAATAATTTAATTAATTAAATGATAGGCTATTAATTATGGAAATCGACCGTTAGCAACTTTCACTTAATAACTGAACATTTGATCAGTAGACATTAAGCAAAAAACACACTTTTAACAAAATGGGCAAAATGGCAAAAGGACATTTCACAATTTCATCAACTGGATACTTAATTGGCAACTTGGGCACTTAACACCTTTTGTAAGTGGGCATTTCGTAGATTCAATCAAATCTACAATCAAAACAATCAAAAATTAAATTTTCAACTATATAACTTCATTATCTCTTTCATTGGCTGCATGAATCTATGTCTAAATAATTAATATCAAAAAGCTAAGTGGGTAAAAATACCCTGTAAATTCACCGAGTGAGTTTGGGTTCAAATCCTACACACATCGTAAGAATAATTCCTCCATACAGCCTTTACAGCCACGCCTGAAATGGATAGGCTGTGTAATTTCCTTGTCAAATTTATGTGGCAGGGGGATAAACTTAAGAAAGAAAAATTCCTTTAATATTAGGAATTTATGTAGACTCTCACCACTGAACCAAATGTCCAAATGTTAAGTGTCTTTTTTGCCTAATGTCTTTTTGTTAAGTGTCTGTTTTGCTTAATGTTTTTTTGTTAATATACTTTTTTGGTAAATGTTCACTGATCAAATGTACATTTCCTAAATAAAAGTTGTCAAGTGTATGTACTATGTACCCATAAATTATATTACCATTTTCAAAGTTAAAAACACTTTTAAAAATTAACATATAGGTTAATTTAATACCTAAAAAAATGTAGCCAATATTTTTTAATGTTTCGAGAAAATTCACATCAATCCAAATTAAAACAATTAACTGAAAATAAAAGTATATAATCACTTGGAAAAGAATATAATATAAAATGAATTAAAGTCAAGAGTAGAAACAAAATGTTAATTTTCTTAAGTTCTTTTAATAAATTAACCACTCCTTATAATTTTATTAATGATTAACACACACCCTGTATAACATCACCAAAAATAAAAACTAAAAACAAAACTAATCACATTACAATTGATATTATTTATAGTTGTCCTTTTAAATGCCTGACGCCTCTTAAGAAGCGTTAAGGTTGAGTGAAAACTTAAAACAAAAAGACAAATCACAGAAAACAGGACCAGAAAAAAAAAAAAAAACAAAATATTTTTACATCAACAAAATGAGGTTTTTTAAACTTCTTTTTTTATATAAGGATATAAAAATGGTGAGTTCTTTTATTCAGGATAATATCCGTAAAATCATAAAGACAAAATAAAATATAATAAGCTAAAGTAAATTTTTTAAAACTTTTATGTAAAATTCTTTTCTTATTTTTTCTAGGTATAAAATTATTCGAATAATATTTCTAAAGAATATGATTTCGAAGCGGAAGAATTTAAATCTTTTTAATTACAAAGTAGTAAGCGTTCCACTATATGGCAACCACTTAATCGCTTATTATTCATAATACGATATCTTAAATCAGTATTTTCACTAAACTGCTGTAGCTATTGTACAAGTTTATTTTTTGCCATCTATTATCTTGTACAAGAAATATTTATTTGTTTCATATTATACGATAGACATTTAAGAGTACATTTACGAGTATATTTACAAGTATATTTACGAGTAGCGAGTACAGGCTACTACGATATAAACTATAAAACTATATAAATTACTATACTGTTAGATATGATCCGATCGTGTTTTTATCCTAAGCCCTTTCTAGGCCAATCACTTAATCACCATTGGTCAAATCAAAATACAGTAAGTTAAGCTACATTAAAATTAATTATACATTATGCACATTAATTTAAGTGATACTTAAATTATTTGCATGTTTTTCTGTCCTAATTATGTTATCTGTCTCAAAATTTAAAAACAGCACTAATAAAGAAAAGAACGTAAAGATTTATGGTGTACCTGTACATCAAAATTTAAAAATTCATTTAATATTTATTTTATAAAATGGTTTTTAATGATATCTGGCACAGTATTCTAAATGTAAAATAATGTGCCCTGAAATTGAATATGTTTCTACATATCCATATATATATATATACATATACTTATCGAATAATTCTTAAGATACTTATAACGAATGAATCACACTTCATATTAAAGAAATTTTTACCAAAATTTTGTTTTAAAAAAATCAAAAGGTAAATGTCATTAATTTTAGTGTGGCAAACAATGTAATTTGAATTTATTTAAAAAAACGATCGAAACCCTTATCAGGATATCATAAAAATTATATATATAGCCATCAGTCAACAACAAATGAATAAAAAGAATCTAAATAAAATGGAGAGATATTAAATTAAATCGGTAACCGAAAATAATGCCCCAGGAAATAAATGCTGAAATTAATGCCGAAATCACGAATTTTAAAAATTCGGCTTTATTACCGCTTTAAAAAGGAAATAAAGTCGAATCGGTCTTATTTCCGTTTTTCAAATATTTAATTTTTTCTTTTAATTTTGACATATATGATATATATGATTTTGACATATCTGAACTGTGTAGCTGTCGCGTTCGCAAGTTCTGGCCAGAATATGGAAAAAAATGCATTTGTTGAAAATATTCGGATTTTAGAATCGGTTACAAAATTAAAGTTATCCGCTTTTTCCAGAATAGGTAGCAATAAAGAGCTGATAATATTAAAATTTTTGAAATATCTATTTAAAACCAAAAATTAGGAAAGATCTCAGAATGGCATTCTATGGTTCCTAAATCAAGGTAATACGCTTTTTGTATAATTTTTTGCATAATAACATTTTATTTTTATTTTTTTTTTTGCATGTCAAATAATACAGTGACCAAAAATTCATGTCACTGTATTATAAAAATAATAAGTATTATAAAATATTAACATTTATTGTTTCATATCTATTATGTTACAGTGGCCGGCAATAATGCCCTCTAACAATAAATCTGAATCGGTAATCAACTTTATTTCTTTTTCAAAACGGTAATAAGCCCGAAATCTCAAAATTTGCAATTTCGGCTTTATTTCCTGGGGCATTAATACTGGCCACCATTATTTCTGTTTTGTAATGGACAAATTCTAATAAACACTTGATGTATTCATGACAAAGAAATGATAAATTTCCAGTATCTCAAAGGACAAAATAAATAAATAAATAAATTAAATGACTTATTTTTACGGATTTTTGTTTTTATTACATTACATTACAAGGAAATTTCTTTACTTCTTACGAATTTATAGAACAAAATGTAATAAACAGGTTTTTCTTTTTTTTTTATATATATTCTATAGATAGTATTTTTATTGAAAGGTCAATGATAAAAACAATCCTCACAATATTATAATTTACCATTTTTGTTTTTATTAATTCCTTATGGGTACGTAAATACAAATTAAAATGGTAATAGAATAACAAAAAAAAAAAATCCTGGATTTGTTTGTATTTTTGTTATGTGTTAGTTTTGATTTAATCTTTAAATTAATGTTATCTTGTTATTTTAACATTGATTGAATCTGTTAAACATCCTAGAAACAAATGTACACAAATATTTTATCCCAATTGTAATTTAATTAATGTAGAATTAAAAATATATTTTTTTCTAGTTATTTTTTTTACATATATATATATATATACATGTATTCACCCATAACAAGTAAATATTTGTTTTAAAGTGATTTATATAAAAAGATTATTTTTATAATTAAATCAATTAAAAAACAAAATATTTTTTTTTCGGTATTATCCTTGTTGACTATTACTGTTTATTTCCTTTTAATTTAACCACTTAATTTTTTTTTTTAGTTTTTTTCCTCTGGGTAATTTACCCAGCTTTTTCTTTTCAGGCGTGGCTGTAAATGTCGTAAGGGCGAATTCTTACAACGTGTGTGGGATTCGAACCCGCATTCTCTCGGTGTTTACAACGTACTTCATACGCTCTTACCCACTATGCTCAGTTAGTTATTTTACTTATTTAATTGCTTAATTTATATTCAGTTCATTTTATTTCCAGTTGATTTATCAAAATTTCTTATTTAAGTTTTTTTCAAATAAGTTATGATTTTATTCGTAATTTTTGCCTTAAAATTTAATTTAAATTGAGTTATCTAATAACAATTATGCTTTGCAATAAGTCTTTGCTTAGATCCTTAATTTAGGAAATATTTAGTGAAAATTGTAGAGGAAATTTATTCAAAACTATTGAAATCAAACTTTTTAGAAATCAAAAAGTTTTAATATGAAAGAAGCAATCTTAAAGTGTCATTTAGATCTTTCTGTAGATTTAAAAATATTTTCGTTCAAATATAATTGAAAGCTCAGCCGTTTTAAAAATCAAAACGTATGATTATTCAGTTACCGTCCTTAAAAGAACTCAGTTTGAAACTTTAGTTAGGTCATATCTAATAGCCTAATAGTGTAGTAATTTTTAATTACTACACTATTAGGCTATTAGATAATATGATATTGATATTTATATTGATATATATGATTAATATATTGATATATATATTGATATATATGATTAATATGATATTTATGTAATATAATAATACTAGGGGCCCCTGTTAATGTGTAGTCAAATTCTATGTTGAAACCAAATTCATATAATAGACGGTTGCAGTTTAGAAAAATAGAATTTATAGAAAAAGTACAATCCGTAAAAAATCAGAAAACAAAATTGGTCAAAACACTAACTGAAATTCTTTTTAAAATAACGCCAAAACAGAATTATTGTATAAAGAGCCTGTAATTGGTGTACGTATATTTAGATCATTTGATATTGTGAACTATTACGTGGTACGATCTAAATGTGAGTGAGAAATATTACGATCTACGATCTACGTACGATCTATTGTGAGTGAGAAAGGTACGTGGGGAAAGTAGAACAGGTATCCGTAGAATATGTTTTAACCTTTGTAAAATGCACAAACAAAGTTTGGAGCAAAATTCAGTTAAATTTTTTTATAGGATACGTTGTCTGTAACAATAATACCGTTTTTAGGTTTACCTTGCCCTAATGTAAAAAATTTAAAATCTGAAAAGACCGTATATTTGGCGCACATTCCTTGATTAAGATTGTACATGATACCTACAGAGGGCAAGAAAATCAAACAAATATTACCACAATTGTGCAAATGGTAACTCTTCATAATATTGACATACAAAATATTTAAAAATAAAAAATTATTCAAATTTAATTTTGGTTATAAGAACTGCTGTATACTAAAATTTAAGTACTTATATGAGAAGAAATTGAATTCAAAAAAGAAAACAATTAGAAAAGTGTCAAATAATATACAAACATTCACACATAAATGCAACAATTTAATAAAGGGTTTCCCAATTTGAGTGATATGATTTCTTTTTAAAAAAAAACACACTAATTGTTAAGGAAATTCAAATGTTTTTTATTTATGTGAAGTACAATCGATACAATTAAGTTCTGAATAAAACGTCATTCAAATGACCTCCACGACTTCTTTTGCAGAAACGAATTTGATGAACCCAATTTTCGAGCACTTTTTCCACTAAATCAAGTCTTATGACATGAATAGCACGTTTAATATTGACTTCTAAAGCTTGAAGAGAGTCTGGTTTATTGCTAAAGACCAATGACTTCAAATAACCCCACAAGAAATAGTCTAATGGTGTTAAATCTTGGAGGCCTTTCAATGTCACATTTCTTGGAATAATCGAATCTCCAAACTTTTCTCGCAATAATTCGGTTGTTGCACGTGCTGGGTGGCACGTAGCCCCATTTTGTTGGAACCAGATGTTATCAAAATCAACTTCTTCCAATTTCGGCCATAAGAAGTTGGTTATCATTGATCTATACCGCTCTCCATTGACAGTAACGATGTTACCAGCTTCATTTCGAAAGAAGTACGGTCCGATGATTCTACCAGACCAAAAACCACACCAAACTGTCAATTTAGGTGAATGTAATGGTTGTTCATGAATAATTTGTGGATTTTCTTCGCACCAGAATCGACAGTTTTGTTTATTTACGAAAAGTTGCAATTGGAGAACGATTATTTTGATAATAAAATTGAATAATTTGTAAACGTTGTTCTTGCTTTGCGTGTCCATGATGAAATTGTAAACATTACTGATTACAATGAAAAAAAATGACAGATCATGATATATTACAAATGGCCGAAACATTTCTTAGAAATCATATCACTCAAATTGGAAAACCCTTTAGAAAAGTACAAAACCAAAACAATTATATATTTGAAGTTTAAAGAAACTCTGCCCGCTGGTCATACATGAGTACATACTTAGATACATATTGATTTTTAATATCAGATCAATATCATCATTATTTAAAATTTAAATACATATTGTGATAAATGATGATTTTTATCAATTATAAATTTTTTTTCTTTATACATGCATAAGTTAAAGTACATTACATATGTACATATAGCCAAAGAATAGTTGAGCCGTTGAGGTCGAGTCGAGAGTCGAGACTGGAGAGAAAAAAAAATACACAATTTTAACGAGAGTAAGTGAGAATGTCTGTTATAATTTTCTGTTTTTTTTTTGTTATTCTTCTGTTGTGTACGTTTTGCTACTACTACCGACTATCGTAGGTACCATACTACTGTAATGTAAATATTAAATGTGTTGTTTATGTTTTATTATTAATATGTATTATATATAGGTTTTATAGTAGGCAAATCGTAAAAAACATGTAGTTACTGATGTTCAAAGCTTGAAACGGAATTGATAATACGTAGTGTGTGGCTGAAAACTACTAAATTATAATTATAGATTGTAGGCAATAGTTACAGCCAAATAATCAACGGCTTAGTGAAAATAATGATTCAAAAAATCTAACTTTAAATATATATTTTGTGAACCAGTCTTTTTTTTAATTTCGAATTCCTATGTTAGAAAAAAGAAACTTTTTTTAACATTTTTTTGAGAAAAGGTGTTAGTTTCATTAAAAAAAAAAAATTATGTTATTGAGGTACATACATAAAAAAATATAATTAGAGGTTTACAGTTTTTTTCTTTTTTACGGGTGATGATGAAAAACATCGAAAATCACTCAAAGGGATTGCATGATATTCCTTTGGGTAGTGTTGGACTTTAACGAATCACAATCAAACTCCAGGATGGGTCCTTTAACACAGAGTGACATGTACAGTTTGGAGGAAAGGAATACTGGGTAAATTGGGTTTAGGATAATACGGATTTATTATAAAGCGAATAAGGGAGGATGAACCGAAAAATTTGAAGAGTTATTTTGAAGAAGAATGTTAATGTCCTTCTTAAATTTCGTTATATCGTTGGTTATAAAATCAAGGTTTCAATCATTTGTTCAGTATTTTATTTTTAATTTTTGTATGAGATAGATGGAAATCATTGAAAATGTTGAAGAGGAGCTGTACGATCATGATTTCTCTATCAACCTGTGGACTTTAATCCACTAAACATCACCTCTCTTTTTGATCAAACCACAGATTATGGAACCTTAAGTACTATTGTACTAAATATTGTATTTTATTGTACTGTTGGATAAGGGAAGATTTTGTTATGATTCTGCTAATTTAAATTGTGAGTAGTATGAGTATAAAAGAAACAACTATTAAAATAATTAAAATACAAAAAAATAGAATAATAAACATAATATTATTATTGTAACAAAATGTAAATTGAAAATATAAAAGTAAAAAAATTAAAACAAAAAAATTTTAATATGATTTTTTTTGACATTTTGTTCTATTTTCTATATTTTATTTTTTAAATTTTCTTTTATTTAACTTTTTTTTCGAGATATCTAATTATACTCTTTTATTTTTTTTACATATGAGTAGAATAAAAAACCAATTACTTAAAAATATCTAGGAAACATTAAATGACGAAGATACTAAAATTAGGAGAGCTCCAATAAATATGAAATTAGAAAATGAAAATTGTTACACTAATATACTTCTAGGTCTTATTATCCGACTATGTATAACTATGTATTACTATATACTAAAACCAAAAGACTATATTAATTAATATTATTCTTGAAATTCTTGAAATCAAATTAAAACCAAAACAAATTTGATACAAACTCTACAGCTGATTTAACATTTGAAATTTGAATATGATTTCATTAAAATAATTATCTATTAAAAAAAAAAAATTAAGATTTATGAAAATAGTAAAACACTTGAATCTGATAATATTAAACTTATATACATATCTACAGATACAAAAAAAGATTAAAATGACAGTAGTTATAATCAGCATTGTCAGTCCATACGGCAATATTATAGTATTGAAATTTGAATTGTACAGCTGTTGATAAAATACCCATATCTTATTGGAAAGATACAGATTTTAAACATTTTTTCAGTTTTTTTTTAACCTAATTAAGTTATCATTTTTACTAGGGTTGGGTAGGAAATTCCAAAAAAAAATTCTATTTCCAAAATACTATTTACATAATTCCAAAATAAAAAATTTCAACAAAAAAAAAATTCCAAAAAACAAATTCCGCACTTAAAATAAATTCCAAAATTCAAAATTTTATGCGAAGTACTTTAAATAGCGCTAAAAACACCCGCTAAATAAATTATTGAGACTCTGATTTTGTAATCAACTATAAAATCTCTCCTATTTCTTTTTTTCACATAAATATTTCAACAATAATTTATTTAATATAGTGGGGGCTGCTGCCCCTAAACTCCTGCTAAACAAATTATTGAAATCCTGATTTTGAAACCAACTACGAAATCTCTCCTAATTTAGAATCTCACATATACATATATAAAAATATTTAGGAAAAAGCGTATAACTCTAATTTTGAATTCTACATTAAAATTCCTCTTAATTCAGAATCTCACATATACACATTTATACATATAAATGCAAAGCCTGTAAAAGGCTTTTAATGTTGATTATGCAACCAATTTTAAAATTCCTCCTAATTATTTTTTTACTAACATATTTTAATACCAAAGTACTAAAAATAAATAATTGAGACTATCGTCCCCAAATTATTGCTTTTATTTTCGTACAATAGAGACTCCAGCTCCCACTAACCAATTTTTTAAATTTTGAAGTTTGAAAGCCTGCTAAAAAACTTTGTTGTCAATCACAAAGAATATGTTTCATTTTATGGGTTTTTTTCCAATATTTTTGGAATTTTTTTTTTTGAAATTGTTTGTTTTCATTTTTGGAATTTTGTAACTTTGGAATTTTTTTTTTTTTGGAATTATGACACCCTTCTTACCCTTCTTGCATTACTTGATAAAAACTATATAAGTAAATAATATCTAAAAATCTAATAAAACAAAATTATATTAATTTATTAACATTAACAATCAACATTATCCTTAAAACTTATCCTGAATATCCTAATTTTTAACCATTTTATATACTCAATATTATTCAGCCAAACCAGTCGGAAAGAAGGTATGAAACGAAGAGTAAAAAATTTTTTCTATATAGGTACTCATGTGGTTTGATTGATTTACCTAATCGTTAAAAGCATTTATAATTGAAAGCATTTCAGTCAAAAAGTCAAATTTTGGAAAACGCCAATAAAGAAAATTTTAATTCAAATTTTCTAATTCATTTTTATTTATCGAATCCATAAATGATTATAGGAAAATATCGCAAAAGTTTCATAAATTCTTATTAAATTTGGGTTTTTTTTTTTTTTGTAAATATGTAATTTTAAAATAGCCTATTAATTATAAAAATAAAGTGGTTACATTTTGCAAATGACATATAAAATTGTCTTTAACTTACTAATAATTATTATCTTTTTTGACAACGTTAAATTTTAAATGTCAACAATCTTTATGACAGCTCTAATTTGAAAACTGTCAATAGAATAAATTAGTAACGAACATTAAAATATTTGTGTAATAACTTAAAACAAAAAATTGTAATTATCTACATTTTTGTATGCCTATTCCATCCATTATAAATACTAATTTATTTTCATTAATTATTTGATATAAATTGACTTAAACTGAATAATTTCTAAAAAAAAAAGTTTATGAAAGCAATAGTTTATTACGAAATCTAACCCTTTTTTTTTTGAGTAATAAGAACTAGTAATGTTTCTGTAATTAAAATATCATAACTTATACATATGTATATTGCTTAAAATTGGTTTATGTACAGTTAACCGAATTGTAAATTGTACAAAAAGTCATTTCGTCTAATAGCTTTTAGCAAAAAGGACATTCCATTTAGTATGAAGAGGTACATTGCAATATTTTATATATATATTCTGGAAAAAGCGTATATAACCCTGATTTTGTAACCAAATCAAAAATCCCTCTTAACTAATTATTTTTTTTTAGATTCATATATCAACAATAAAGTATATTTTCTTTTTTAAATACTATTTTGTTAAAAGTCTTTTCCCGAGGTGTCCCCCTTTTGTTAAAAGCCCTTTTGTAAAGGAACATTTTACTATAAGTCTTTTTTTTATCAAATAATATTAAACGAAATTCTTTTTTTCTTTTTGAAATCTTTTATTGAACGTAATTGTCCCCCTTTATTTTCAGAAAGTTTTCATTTAAAACCTTCAGAAATTAAAAAGAGAAAAAAAAGGCATTTTCCAACTGTAATTATCAAATCTCTTGAATAATTATCATTTATTTTCTAAATGTTGTTCAGCTATCTGAACATTTTATGTACTACATAAATATATATACATATATGTATATATAATATATATATTGGTAAAACTAAAAAACCAAACAATATATGAATGAATAGAAATAAGAGAATTTCATTCTATCTTTCACAAAATTTCCCTTTTCTGTTTATTTAAATCTTGTAATCTTTTTTTCTCTACTAGATATTAAGTAACAAGGCTTTAGGCATTTTTATTTTTTTTTTTTTTTAATCTGCCATTTACACAATCTGGTTGGCTTTTCATTTTTAATGCATAAAACAATACATATTAATGTTCCGTTATTTTATGCATGTAGACTATAATATACACATCATTTAGTTTTATATACATATATGTATATACATATAAATAAAATTTAGTAACATAAAACCAAACCAATGATATAAATTAAAATTCCACATAAATTTTAAATGTGTGTATGTATTAATAGAGCTGGCCACGAAATCCCAAACACAAATCCCAAAATGCCAAAATCCAAAAATTAAAAAAACCCAAAAATTCCAAAATCTCAAATATCAAAATCCCAAACCACTTTCATTATCATAATTCGTTTTGAATTTTTTTATTTCAAATATCGATTTAATTATTGAAACCCTGATTTTGAAAGCGACTCACCCAATTATTTTTTCTTACATATATGTTTCAACAATAAAATTCCTATAATAGCGGGCGCTGCCGCCCCCAAACCCCCGCTAAACAAATTATTGAAACGCTGATTTTGTAACCAACTCTAAAATCCTTCCTAATTCAGAATTTGACATATACATATACATATATACATATTCTGGAAAAAGCGGCAATCTTAGTTTTAAATCCAGCTCTATAAAATCCCTCCTAATTTGAATCTGGCACATACATATATATAAATATTGTGGAAAAAGCGGCAATCCTGATTTTGAATCCAACTTTAAAATCCATCCTAATTCAGAATCTAGCATATACATATTCTGGAAAAAGCGGCAACCCTAGTTTTGAATCCGACTCTAAATTCAAAACGAACTATAATATTAAAACTACTTTGGAATTTTGGTCCTTTGGGATTTTAGGTTTTTGGGTTTTTGGGATTTTGGGATTTGGGATTTTTGTTTTTGGGATTTTGGCATTTGGGATTCTTTTTTTTGCGATTTCGTAGCGCTCCCACATTAATACATATATAAACAATAACAAAGTACATACATTAATAATCTTATATTTTTATTTTTTTCTTTTTCTAAGTTCTTCCTTAATATCTGTACTCATTTCCGTATTGTAATTTACTTTTTATTTTTCTGTAATGTAATAAAGAAAATGATTTTTGTGCCACAATTTTCTAAATAAAATACTTTTAAATACAAAATACACTTTAATTTAAAATGTTGTCACAAAAAAACAGAAAATTCACTTAGCTTTACATAGTGAAGTAAAATCAGGTAATAAAATAAACCTGAAAATTTTACAGAAAAAACAAAGAGTACTATAAAAAAAAAACAAGTCAATTTATCTTCTTCTAAATTTTCCTTTAATCTTAGTTCTTAGAATAAAAATGGGTATAATTAAACCCCTCTTTAAAGCTAGTAAATCTCTAAAAATAAAACAAAAACATTGGTGAATGTATGATTGTAATTGATTTTTTGTTTCATTATTATAAAATAGAGACGATTTTACATCTCGTTCAGATAAGGCGAATTTATTGATCGATTATTGTTTTCACCTTGTTGTTTGCTCTTTTAACAAAATATTATTGAGTTGTCATTATAATACAATTATAATATATAGACAAAATTATAAAGACTAAATTATTCGAAATCTATTCCGATAGAATGCGATCATATTACTACATTATTAAATTTATATAGATTTATTATTTATTAAATAACTTAAGCGCCGCACTATTGGCACAGTTTAATAGAATTATCAGTACCATTCATAACTTATTTAATAAATTTATTTTTAGGCTGCAGAGACTTTCATTTAAAATAAAAATACCTATAAGTTTACTTACTAAAAAATGGTAATAGTATACAGTAGAGCAGTATACTCAACAAATAAATCCTTTTAATATTAGAACTTTTATTAACATTTTATTTCAAATCATTTTAGCGAAGCTTAAGAAGGTCTTTGGTTCTGATATTGTATATATATATATATATATCCGGTATAACTATTATGATTCCATATATGACTCTACTAATGCTAAACATAAAAATTTCATTTGTTAAGCTTAGATTTCAAAGAAAATTAAGTTTTTATGCTGATGATTAAAAATGATTTTTACAGTGGTAAAAGAGGACTCAAAAAAATCAGAATGATCATATTTCAATTTTATAAAATAAAATTTTTCATATCTGACCAATGGTGCAGTGCGTAAGTCACCGGTCCTTCAGGCGAAAGGTCTCGGGTTCAAACCCCGGTCATGTCAAAATAATATATAAAATATAATAAAATAATGTAAACAAAATATTAAATATAATTATAATTGAATACTTATACCGACATGGCCCACATGCTAAAGGCAAAAGGGTCCTAAAAATATCGGCAGATATTTATATCTGCATAAATTAAATTATATCTTTATATTTAGATATTTATATCTGCATAAATGTTCATATATTTTTTTTTAGTTTATTTACCTATCACATTTATGACACGAAAATTACACAGCCTTTGCTTTTCCAGCGTGGCTATAAATGTCGTAAGGGGAAATTATTCATACGACGTGTGTGGTGTTCGAACCTACACTTCCTCGGTGTTTAGAGCGCATTTTATACGATCTTAAACACTAAACCATCTAGGCCCCTTTTTTCTATTTCAATAAAATTTTACAACAATTCTATATAAGTTTTAAAAAATATCATTTAAACTCTATATGATGGTCTCAAAGGGTTCCCATTCTATTATAATATAGAATCTAATGTGATCTAATAAAATAATTTTAGTAATATTATACAGAAGTTACAGAATTTAAAAGTATATTAGTCTGTATGCCCTATCCCTTTAAAAGACTTCTTGTTATCATTTGATATCTCATTATCTCACTCATGACGAACTAAATCTCAACTATAACGTTGTTAGGCTATTTTCAAGCCATCTTGTTTGATTAAATTATTTAGAAGAATTTTTAAAACTTATTAAATTTCTTAGAGTACGTTTGCTATTCCTGTTTTAAAGCTTTTTCACTTAATAATTTGTTCTATAAAAACCATTAGCTACATAAACTTCTTATACCCTAATTATTAAGATATTTATAAACTATATAACAATGAGTCCGTTCAGTTCGGTGCAACGATTGATAAATTAAAGCGCTTAAAATAAAAACTGCTGCAAACTGCTTGAACGTTTTGCAACAAAATTTTGTATGTATGTGTCAATTTTGTTAGTTAAGAAAATCATTTTTTGAAAAATTCAAAAAAAAAACAAAAAAAATTGAGAAATAAAAATTAGAAAGAGAATTTTCTGTCAAATTAAATGTCACTGCTTCATTAAGCGTAGTTTTTTTATGCTGCAAAATTTATTAAGCGCTTGAAAAGAAAACCGTTCAGTAAAAAATTGCTTTAAACGATTTAGTAATTTTAAAGCGTTTAGTCAACGAAACGGGCTCATAATAACTATTAATAATATATCAGTTATTTTAGTTTACGATATAAATTATAACGTTATAAACTATTACTATATAAAATTACTTAAATTAGATTTGTGTAGCAAGGACTTGAACCCAACCTGTTTCGATTTTTAATCAAAATTAACTGACTACTTAATTACTAGTTCTACATTTATTAATCAGTACTTTTAACTACTTTTAATCATAAATCAAAATAATTATGTGTATATAGAAAGAAATTTTTAACTGTTTAATTACAAAAAAAAAATGTCTGTACAAACCTTACAATAAATGTGTTTAATATTATAATATAACAACTTCAAACATCTTGTCAAATCACATATTTACAATAATTATAATTATTATGAACGTATAAATTTTTAAATAACACGCGATTCAAATTGTTTTCATCATAGTATAATTCTTAAAATTCTTGTACAATATAATATATATATAAATATATATATTTCCAAGAGTATATGTGCATTTTTTTGATTTATATATAATAAGCTACACATATTTATAATCAAAGCAATAGAAAAATATTATAAAGAATGAAAAAATCATGCTAATTTCAATCAAATTTGATATTTAACTTAATTTAATTCTTTTGAACAAATTTTATTTATATTTTTATTTGATGGTTCTGTTCCATGTGTATGGAATTTAACCTTCCTTGCAATGAGGAAGTTTTAATTAAAAAAAAAAGAAATAAAAATTCAAAAAAAAAAAAAAATAAAAACTTTAAACTTATATGCATTCAATGAAAATTCTTTTAAATAAAAGAATAAAATACGTTATATTTATTTTATTTAAGTTTAAGTAGTTGAAATTTCATAAATCATAGATTTAAAATTTTAAAAAATAACTAGAAAATCCCCTGTGCAATTGCACAATTTCTATAGATGCAAAAACATTTACGTTATCATACTGACTCCCTTAATAAACTACCAATAAAAAAACGTTGGAATCACTTACTTGATGTAATAGAAAAAAAACATAAAACAAATCTAAACACATAAAATTAAAAAAACTAGGTACAGTTTAATAATTTTTTCTCGCCGTTCTTTTTTCGGTAATTTTTGACAGTTTTTAATCATTGAGAAAAAATGGTCCAAGCTAAAAACACATTCAGGGTAAAAGTTAATGGCGATATGTCAAAAATTGTTTGAAACACAATATTTATAAAGTGCACAATAAAAACCGGCGAAAAAATGCCAGCGATTTTTTTGCCCGGCTGAAAAATTTATATTTTACAATTTTGTAGCGGCGAAATCAATATATCTATATTGTGACATTAAAATTCAAAAACAATTTTTAAAATCATTTTGTTAACATTCGTAGATAGCTAAAAATAATAATATGTCATTTCAAGAAAAATTAATCGAGGAAGTAATATGGAAAATAGTAAATTAAATGAAGACATAATACACATTCATTCTTAGTAGTTTCAAAAAATTTTCTTCATCCTTTTCTTTTATTTTCATATAATATTTTACGAAGAAATCATCTTGTTCCGATCTTCATTTGCTATGAAATTAGAATTCACCCACCAACCGCTGCGACATTTTGTTTTTTGTTACATTTAAAACAATCCCAATAATCGAAATAATTTTAATATGTTTTAAAATTTTACTCTCTATTTTTCTTTAGTTTTAAAAAAGAAATTTTATGTCAATAAAAAAACAGCTGTTTTCGCCGCGAAATTACTTTATTTACCAAAACTACTTTCAAGTCTTTTGCGTTTATTTATTTTTTGCTTGAAAAAAATTTGCTGAATTTATTTTATTTAAATGTACTTTGGAAGAGGTCTTTGGTATATATAATAAAAGATTCATGTCTCTGATAATGAAATTTTCGGGCGCTTTTTTTTGTGACGGTCATTTTCGACAGCTTTTTAATTTAATGGTCGAATAATGAATTAGTACAAAATCATGAATATATTGTGAGAGAAGGCTTCTAAAATGATATTTTCTATGTTATGTTTTTCTTTTTTTTTAATATTCGGTAAGTTTCTGACTTCTGTTATGAAATATAATTGTCTGCCGAATTTTATATTAATAAAAAAATTGGAATATTTTATGTTATATGAAAAATTCAGCTTAAAAATCAAAATTTCTTCGTAATTAAACAAAACTATGTACTTTAAAGTCTGTTGCGAAGCTTTTACCAGCTTTTATAATAGTGAAAACAAAATCAAAATAAAATCGGCCTATTATTTTTTTTATATTTTCTTATAAATATGAGGCTTACCATAAACTTTGCTCTTTACACTTTCAGACCTTTTAATTTTATTAAGAGTATTTTTTTTTTTTTTTTTCAAAACAAAGAATCATTTGAAAACTGCCAACAGAAGATTAATAATTTATTTTTAATTTACCGCTGCGACCAGTTCATAATGTTTGTGGCGAAAGTAGTTTTTAAAATGTAAAAAATCTTAAAATTTTTACTTTTAATGAAAATTTTGTGTCTTTGATAATACTTTTAGCCGAAGATTTGTGTCTCAAATAATAAAATTTTAAATTATTAAATAAATATACAGAAATATCATCATTGCCAGTTTAGTTTACATTCAGTGAGAGTGGTTTATTATAGAAATAAAATATTTTTTTTTAACATGTTGGCAAGGTCTCGCCAACATCTGGTGTATTATCATAAATAAATTTATATTCACACATATATATATGATGAAATATTTTTTTACCTATTTTGTTTTATTACATCAAGTAAGTGGTTCCAAATTCAAGTAAGTAATTTTTATGAATAGGGATTAATTAAATAGAAGATATTATCTTATTTATCCCGGAAAACCACAATTTAGAAGATTTTTCTTATAGGAATGTAGATATTGTAAAGTATTAAAATATATGAAAGTTTATGGTTCAAAAATCAAACTTTTAAGGAGTTTATTAGTCAGTAATATAACGTAAATGTATTTGCTTCTATGGCAATTGTGCATTTACACAGAGGTTTTCTTAGTTTATATTATAGTATAACATAGATTTACTTTCAAAAAATTTTAACTATAGTAAATAGAATTTAACTTACATTTTATTTTTATTTTAAACAATTGTTTTGGTTTTAAATTAAAAAACTTTTTTAACTGATTTTTAATGGGAAACTTAGGGAAAAAAACTTTTTTTTTTCAATTAATTTATATTACATAAAAAATTAAAAAAAAAAACTTAACAATAAACTTAACAACTATAAAAACTATAAATTAAAAGAAAATAAAAAAAAAACTGAATCCAATGGGAAAATCTATAATAACTACAATTTGTAATATACAAAAATTGTACACAAATATATGACGGTCATGTTATAAAGAAAACAAGAACAATCCGTAAAAATGTAGTTAGCAATAAATTGTCAATTGATAATTGCCGAGTGTCTTCTAATAAATTGTCAATTTTTAGAAGACACTCGGTAAAACATCTTTAATAAAAATTTTACTTAAAAATCTTATAAAATGGAAAAAATACTCGTCATTGCCTCACAAAAAAATTTGAATCTCAATTTTTCTATCACAGTATTCAACTATAACTACTCTAATGAACCAAATCCTAAATTCTTAAAATATTTTAGCGAGATATTGGATTGAATACATAAAACTGAACTTAAACTCAAATCTCACTTTTTCAAACAAAAACTACGAGTTCACAATTGTAGATTTTATTTGAAAGAGTGAGATTTGAGTTTAAGCTCCAGCTTTAGGCATTCGACCCAATAAGCAAATAAAAAAAATTGAGAAAAATTACGAATTTATATGGGTGGACAGAAATGAAGATGTTTAAATTACTTTTGTATTAAAATTTAAAAATCAATGATATTTGGTATCTAAAGACGTAATTTGTATAATGATAACAATTCATTAGACGGAATCATTAAACACGAAACTTTTTACAATAAAAATTGATCATGATTTTTTTTTTATAATATTTTCTATACAACTACTTCCTTTTCTTTGATATGTTAATTGATGAAAATTTCAGTAAAACTAAAACTTAAATCATTCAAAATATTTATATATACATATGTATTATATATATATATATGTGATATACATGGAAGTTATTGTTTCTATTTACTATATACATACATGTACTTAGTACGTGTTATACAAACTACAGACTCTTATACAAAAAATAATTTTGCGTGTTTATAACATGTGTATTGTAACCTTGTAAATAATATTTAACATATATAATACTAAATATGTACATATATATACATATTTCAAATAAATATCACGTAATTTAATATAAAATTCAGTTCCTCTGTTGGTCATGATTTACTTTAAATTTTTTTAACCATAAAAAAAAATACTTTATGTTTTAAAGTTGGTTAGTTTTTCTCTAATGCAATGGTGAATGGTGTTAAGTGTTTTTCATTAAAGTAAATTTTTTTTTTTTTTTTCCTATTTATTAAAGATGGTGTCTTCAACTTCTCCCAATGAATTTCTAACATATTCATTTAATTATTTATTATCTAGATTAGTGGATCATCATGAATATAACAAAAAGAAATAATTTTAAATATGGTCCATATAAAAAACATACAAACATGATCCCATATCAACTGAGAATGATGTTTAACTTTCAAAAAGCAAAAAAATGAGAAAAAAAACTACACTTAAAAATGACTTTTAACAAAGAGAATTATATCAAAAAAAAAATGTGGTATTGTAAATCTATAATACAACTATACATTCTACTTTATAAATACAGTGGTTTTACTTGAATAAATTACACGTAATATAAACCATATATGTACACATATAATAATATTTTTGAATCAATATAAGCTACCTAGGTATATAGATATAATACCGAAATACATGAAAAATTAACTTTATTTAAGAATAGAGATTTATTTTTCACAAGAAAAATTTTACTTTTTTAACAAAAGTAAAATTCTATCTAATATTGAACTTCATGCAAATTGTTTCACCTTTTTTGATTTATATTTGAATGTTTTTCGGTTGTCTAGTGGGTAAGAGCGTATAAAATACGCTGTAAACACCGAGGAAGTGTGGGTTCGAATTCCACACACGTGGTAAGAATAATTCCACCTTACGACATGTACAGCAACGCCTGAAAAAAAGGGCTGTGTGATTTCCTTGTTACATTTATGTGGAACGCAAATGCACAAAAAAAAAAATAAAAAATGTTTTTCTTTTTCATATTAAGTTTTCATATTAAGTTGAATCTAATTTAAGTCTAAGTAACAATGACTGTTCATTAATCTAAAAGATTTTAACTGAGCTCAAATATTTACATCATATTTTACACAATATGACATATTATTTGACCCTACGGTTTTACATATTATTTGAGCTGACTTGAATTTTTCTTCCTTTTTACATTTCTATGTGTCTTCTTCTTTTTTGATTAGTAACCTTTTTATGGCTAGAGTTAATAAATTTATTATAACAAATATTTCACTTGATTAAATCATTACAATTAAAAGGATCTACAACTTTCTTCTACAATTTAACTCAACAAGTTTTTTCTTTTTTATAATGAATGAAAATTCGCATTATAAAAGGATTTATTTTTATTAAATTCTTTGAAGTTTTTTTTTAATACTAAACTACTTTATATAAAATAAAATTTTAAGAACATATACAATTTACACTAAATGTTTATTTTTATAAATTACATAAAAATTAAAGAATGCACTTTAACTTTTTTATTTTTTTTATTTTATTAAGTTTTTATATTAAGTTATCGTACTACATACATATATTATGCGATTATCGTGTCAACATTAATTTTCTGTGACACTTGAGAGCTTTCAACAGCATATTTATATTTTCTTTTTTTTTTTTTTATGTTTTTTAATAAAATTATTAGACCGTTGATAATTACTTTAAAGTTTTTTTTTTTTGAAATACTTATAAACGTAAATTATTTAAATATACAATTAAAAAAGTAAATAAATCGGAAATATTCTTTTTTGTTGACTTTCTCTTATTTTTAATAAATAAAAAAAAAAACAATTCTGTATAACAGGTATTTATAAAAAATAGAAAAATAATCAATATAAAAATATAAATTAAAAACATCAATCAAAGTATTATTTTTCGAAAATGGGGAAATAAACCATTTGTGATTGCAGAGAAAACCATTTCTGACTGCAGAAGAAATCAAATATAGCTTCTCAATACATTTAAAATTTCATATTAAAAGTTTTCTTTAAATATATATATACATTTTACAATGAAAAGGACATAAAAAATAAAAAAAGGCATTAATTTAACTACTACACCAAATATCATTAAATATTAGATTAGATTAGATTTATTAAAGAGGTATAAATGACACTGCTACCTTTTGATATAGATTTATTATGTTCCCCCTATTACTACGTGTTGTGGATCCTGCTTCCGCTTATAGTAATTCTGTCAGTCCTACTGCCTCTAAGAAAGTAAAGATTTCTATAGGGTTTATTGCTGGCAGTTCATCTTCGGTAAAATAATATGCTGCTAGATGCACTTATATTGCTCAGAGGTACACATATATCCTACGTAATTTTTGAGTATGTGACCTAGAGTTTCCTCTTCTTCTTGACAGAATCTGCTTGTACCGTCATTTTCTATTCCAATTTTCTTTAAGTGTCCCTTTAACCGGCAGTTTCTCTACAGGAATCCAGCTGTTAAAATTCTCGGTTTATTTTTACTGAATCCTATAATTTTAGCATATCTTTTCCGGTTATAATTTCTGAGAACCTCCTTGGATTGTCTGAGTCCAGATTTTTCGTTCCATAGTTTGCGGTTACAGTTTTGTTTTTAGATTTTTAGTGCTTCTTTTATATTATATTAACTATCTATTCCACAGATTCGGGACACGTAAAGCGATTTGGCGCTCCTTCTTTTTCATATCGATTCGCTTCTTCATTTTCCACTATACCTAGGTGTCCAGTAGATGATTACTTTATTATTTGTTTCCAAGCGGTTTAGTTTCACTAATCATTCCCACACTAATTGCGATTAAATTGCTTGTGAGATAAGTTATTAAATATTAAATTAATTTGATATATTATCTCTTAAGCTCGCGTTGATTACAGATCTACATTATTGACGGATGATGTCAAATTTCTGATTTTTTTATTTTTTGTTTCACGAGGGAGGGTGGGAATCATTAAAATGACATCCTTTTTAATCTTAGAAAATATCTGCCAATTATATTTAGTAATTACGTCGCCAGATTGTTTTTGAATGAATTTTAAATTGAATGATTGGATGGTTGAAATTTTTTTTGACTGCAATACTTAGCTTATACTACGTATTGAAATTAAACAACGTTCAAATAAAAAAAAATATAAAGTATAATTAAATCCTGAAAAAATGTTATTAAAATTGTAATTGTTTTTCTTTCTGTTTTTTTTTGTATCATCATTCTATCAATAATAAGTATATTATTTTACTTTTATATTTTTTTGTAAAGAATACAATATAACAATTGTAAATAGGGTCTGCAAAAAGCATAACTTTTAAAATAATAAAAAAAAAATATAAATATTTTAATCTATCCAACTTCTAAATACAAAAAAAAAACAAAAAAAGGAAAACAAAACAACAACTAAAATTTTATTTTTCTTTTGATACCTTTAGTTGGATGGTAAATAAACAATTTTCTTTTTTTGTTGTTTTTGTTTTATTTTTCACCTATGTATAGATATATATTTACTTTTACAATTCATTCTCTGAAAATTATTTTTCTTGATAGTGTAAACACAAAAAAGAAATTTTAAAATCATCATACTGAAATTAAAAATCAATAAGTTAAGAAAAACTTTAACAAAAGTGTTTTTAAAAAGTTCATAATGTAACGAACCAGTAAATAAAAAAAAAAAAAAAAAAAAAACAGAAATAATGGAAAATGGAAAAACAATTTAAACAATTTGATTCCCTATTTACATTGAGAACAGAATCTGTCAACATTTATACATATATATACATATATAATAATATTATATTATATATATATATATATATATATATAAATGTTCATGTAATTCGTAACTTTAAAATCTTTATAAATATTGATATTTTAGAAATTGTCAATATTCTTAAACAACAACAACAACAACAACACATACCATACACCAACAAAACAATTGAAATAAACTGAAAAACATTGAATTATTAACAAATCGTGATGATAAATTTTAATAAAAGAAAAAGGATAAAAGGATATTTACTTTTTGTTTTTTATTTTGTTTTTTTTTGAAATTTAAAAATAAAATGTAATTTCTTTATGGTTATGACATTTAATGGCAAGAGATATTATGTGTCAATTTAATAATGAGTAAATTTTTGTTTTTAATGTACATTATAAATGTATTCTTTCAATTTATAATATAGATATAAAATTTAAAAAAAAAAAATGATTTAATATTAAAATCATAATATTTAATAGTTTTATGTTTTTTTTTAATAAAATTTCCATTTAACAGCTAATAACTAAAATTTAACAAGGCTTATTTTTTTTTTTCTGGTAGTATTTCCTTTTTTTTATTGAGAAAAAAAATTTTAATTTATATATATGTATATATATGTATAATTTAAAAAAACAGCATTCGATCGAATTTCTAGCGGTGGGCGAAACTATTCCTCGTAAAATATTTTCTCTTTCTTACATTACTTCAGTTTCTTTTCATTAGATCTTATTACATTTCTTGGCCATCAGCTGTTTATCGGCTCAGTTATTATAAAGGATTTTCTGAATTATGTGTTATTCTTAAATTGAGAATCGAATCTTCTCGTATATAAATATCAAGATCTATATTGCCATAGCTTGTCTTTGCTATAGTCTTTTTCTTTTTTACTTTTAATAATTATCTTCAAAATGTTTGGTTGTGTACCTGGACTTGTATTCAAATTTTCTTTTGATAAATTTTTTTTAAAAGTTAATTTTGCATCGTTTTATGGACAACAGATTTTTTTCGACAATTCACAAACACTGATGTAATCTACTAATTCAAGTCTACTAATAAACTTGGGTTCAAACCCCGGTCAGGTCATAAATAAAAAAATATGTAGTACTTTTATATCGTAATAATGTATACCGTATAATTAATAGTAGTAATAATAACATTAATAATAATAGTAATAGTAATAATAACAATAAGTAAAATAATAGTAATAATAATATTAGCTGCTACAGTGGAGCCATCTTTGGTTATATCATGCAAGTAAGGTGTTATATACTACTGCACGTCGTAATCCACTGATGGCGCTGACTCTGTAATAAAATTATAATAATATTAATAAGAATACTAATACCAATAATATTAACCGCTACAGTGACAGTGGGGTTGCCTTCAATAATTACCTCATGTAATTACTATATACTACTACTACATGTTTTAACTGTTGCGACGGCTTTAGTCACTGTTAGCAAAAAAAATAGTAATAATAATAGGCGGATTCATTGTTTCCTTACAGTCCCACTCCCAATTCAATGTTTCCGTAACCATTTCCTATCCTTTCCTATCCCTACTCCCTGCGTTCAATATGCTGCGTTCGCAGGTAAGAGTTTCATCCCATTATATTGGCTAAAGGGGGAGGTGGGTTTAGTCAGTTAGAATTTGACACTACCAAGGGGGTAATTCTTGGTGTCTTTGGAAGATTCCCACCTCCCTTAAGAAGAAAAAAAATAAATAAATAAACGTTTTGGTTGGTAAATAAATAATAAAAATTCAGAATCATTTGGAAAAAAACAAAGGCAAAAAGTATCCTACAATATCGAACAATACATTATATTGTTAACTATGAAAATAATACAGAACAGAAAAACAAAACAATGTCATTATAATTTAATCTATTGAGAAAGAATAAAAAGAGTAAATAATGTAGGTACAACTTAGCATTATGAAGAGCTTCCTAAATTTCATAAACAACAGAAATGGGGGAAAAAAAATAACCTTTTTTAAGATAAGTTGAATTTTAAAATTTTTTTTTTATGTTTTTTAACAATTTATTTTATTACAACTCTTATTTTTCTTATTATGTTTTATATACATACCTATATATATATACATATATATATGCATATGTGTTTATGCAAAAACATATATTTGTTAAATCCCAATAAACTAAAATTTTAAATACAGTTAATGTTAAAATCTTAACCAATATAATATTTAATGGCTGAAAATATTCTAATTCCTTATATTTAAGGTAAAATTGTTGATTGTTTGGTTTACATGACAGTTTTATATAGAATTCTATCACAAGGGTACAATTAACACATACAAGTTGCTGTTTTGATACCATTCTCTCGTGAGGTGTCAGTTGTATTCTATAATCAAACAAATCTCTAATTTTATTTTCACGTAACTGGTTTATGTCTGAGAAGGTAGGAAGTACCAAGATTTCCTGGCTGATCCTAGGTAATGTTGGACAATCTCCTTCATCCCTTCCTACTTGCAACTTCTACACTGTGTATTGTAAGGAATACCTATTCTGGTTACTTAGGAATCTAAAGGTATTAGGACAAAAAGTAAAATTGTACAATAATTAATATCTTATGATTTTTGCAATTTGAGCAATAACTCATCTGTCAGGTTAAGGATTATAAATATAGTTAGTATTACTTCTATAGTCAATATTTTATATAATAAGTAAATGTATTTTGTACATAAATTTTGTATAATATGTTTAAGCTCTTATAATAAGTGACAATTTCAAACCTTACCTGGCTGCAAAGTTTGGCCTTGTGCATTACCGGAACTTTCTTATTGTTTTCTCGAAAAATTCTTTACAAAATTTAATAATCTGATTGAACTACATATAAATATATTTTATTTATTTTAAATTGCATTTTATTGCATTTTTATTGCATTTTGAAAAGGATGCAATGAATCGCATAAGAATCGAAAAATTAAGTGTGAAAGTGTGTGTTATATATTATCTCCTTACATATAATATAATATTGAGTACGAAGAAATTGAATTAAATAAAAAATGTAACTGGTTATGTAAAAAAAATATTTATATGACATTGGTGTATTATAAATACATTATATTGTATGTGTATGTTGAATTATATAATATATAACAATATTATATAGTGAGTATTTTATGTACAGTTTATAAGAAAATATTAAATCAATGAAAAATTTTAAAGAAAAATTCCAATATACAGCATGTTTCCGACTCGATAGTTTTCTATGAAATGGGTAATCGGGCATGTGGAGACGAACAAACATTTTATTGGAGGGGGATCTATTCTGGACCCTTTTCGAGATATGAGGGGTTAACGATGTTTTAGCGACTTTTCACAGAAAAAATCTATAACTTTTGAACAACTTGCTATATAGAGATAAATAAACATGTATTTTGTAGAATAAGTTGTCAGCTTTAGTTTTGTTATAATGATTGATCCAATATCGTAACAGTTACAAAGTTATGAAGGTTCAAAATAATTTGAAAAAAAATATGTTTCAAACGTAATTTTCTTTGGAAACACCCTATATTTGCGGTACTTTTTATAGTATATTTCGAAACAGTTTTTCAAACCCTATAATTGGTACCTAATAACTTTTTCTCTCTCTAACCGTTTTTGAGACATAAATAATAGAAAAGTGTGTTATTTTCAATCGCTGTGTTATTTTCAAAAGTGTGTTTATACATTTTGTATGTTATAATTATAACACACTTTCATATTCTTCATATCTCAAAAACGGTTAGAAAACTCATACACCCTCATATCACGAAAAGGGCAAAATAGACCTCCCCTCAAATTCTTTATTTCTAAATATTATTTATAATATTTAATTCTTTTTTCTAAATATTTTATTTCGAACACAGTTCCACAGTTTAAGCGTCACTTTACATCAAGCGTCTCACAGTTTAACATCATAACATAATCTTATACCTATATTTTATAATTTATCATTTTTATTTAAAGAAAATGATTTTCCTTTTCTTTGCTCTTCTGGTAAATGAAATTTGTAAAAGATGTTGACCAGAATTTTTTTTTCTAAAAAAGAGAAAAACAATGTAGACACAAATTAAAATAAAAAAAACATAAGCATATTTTATTTTCTTTTAAAAGCAAAATTTCTATTAAATGATCCAGAAACCCATATAGAAAAAAAATAGAAATAAATAAAAATTGCTTTTTAAATGCTTATTTCTTGTCCATATTTCATTTTAAATCCTTTGTAAATTTTTTTTTATAATTTTACAGACTTGCAGTTTCCATACTTTTTATTTAGAATATCGATTTTCTTTATATATACATATATATTATAAAAAAAAAGAAAATTTAAAACAAAAGAGAATTAGTTCAATTTTCAAATATATTTTATGTCACAAATTAAAATTTTTTGTTTTTTATTAGTTTAATTATTGATTCAAGATTGAAATGATCTGATGATGTTAAATGTTTATAAAAATATAGGCAGATTATGTAAATTTCTGCCGAAAAATGAATTAAATCTAATTTATAAGAATTCATATATTTTGTTATGTATATTTTTTTTGTTATACGCAAATAAAGAATTAGTCAACTTAATTATTTTACACTTTATACCGCTACTGATATCTTTTCTCAACATCAACTTCTTGATCAATCGTAAAATTTTCATCATTTCCAATTTCCTTGCAGTTTCTTTCTGCTTATTTTTTCTATAAATTACTTATTTATGAAATCGTGATGAAACTATTCGAGACACAAACCATATAGTTATTTTGACGTTTACAGAATTTTAAAACTTTAATATTAAATTCTTTTTATCAAATTCTTGACTAAAATTTTGAAAAAACTACATGGGTATTTAAAGATAAGATAAAATGAATCGCATAGCCTAGGTGTAAGAGTAGTCGTCTATGTCCTATCAAACAAAATCAAAAACATTTAATGAAATTTGAAAAAAAAACCTTCGATTGCAAATAAAGGAGTAATAAAGGGCAGTCCGAAAAGTTTCCTGAAGCGGCATTTTTTTGTCAATATTATAAATTTATATGATTGCCATTTCAAAGCACAACCTTTTATGTTGTCTGTCTTAAATTTTCAAATCGATATGTAAAATAGTTTATTGTGAAACAGCTATCTAATCAATTAACTTCAATTTCAAATTCGTGCTGCAATTCATTATCTCTTTTTGAAAGGTTTATCAGTAACCGATATTCAAAAGGATATGAATAGTACTTCAGATCTTTAGGTACTTCATCACCATCATATGAAACCATTCGCTTTTCGTTAGCTGTATTTAAACGCGGTCGTGCAAGTGTAAATGCTGAACAAAGAAGTGGGAGAGCAAAAATAGCTACCTCCATTGAAATTATAAGAAAACTGCATGATGTAGTGACAAACGATCGCCGAGTAAAAGTTCATGAGCTGTCAGACATATTAAAAATATCAAAAGATAGCGTTAGACGCATTTTATATGATGAACTCCTTGATGTATCAGCAAGATGGGTGCCGCGTTTATTAACATTGCCACAAAAAATAATTCGTTGGGCACGTTGTAAGAAGCTTTTGGCAATATATCAGCGTAATCTAAAAGAATACTTACGTCAATTTATAACTGTTGATGATACTTGGGTCCATTACTATATACCAGAAACAAAAAATCAATCCAAACAATGGATAGAATCTGGTGGAAGTACGGTAACGTCAACTGTTTTTTGGGATGCACATCGACTATCTTTAAAAAGGAAAATCAATAAATGCTACATATTATTGTGCATTATTTGATCGATTGAATGACGCAATCAAGAAAAAACGACCACATTTAGCAAAGAAAAAAGTGCTTTTCCATCAAGACAACGTACCATCACACAAATCAGATTTGACAATAATTAATTAGGATTTATTTTATTCTCGTAACATGTCATAATTAAACGGCTAATAAATAATATGGCTGCTGCAAATAGCCACGCAAGAAATAATCCCCGAAAAAAAAATTAAATAACACCGCAAAACTTTGTGAGGCACATATCGCCGCAAAAAATAATCTCTCCTAAGTCAGAATCTCGCATATACATATATAAATATTCTTGGAAAAAGAAATACTTTGATTTCGTAGCCAACTCTAAAATCCCTCTTATTTTTCGCGATTTTGTTTTTGGTGGAAATGTAATGATCCTTGAATTAATATAACATCTTAAGATAACATCTTAAAATAATTTGGGAGATTATTTGATTTTAATTTGGGTGGTTATTTCATTTTAATGTAGGATTATTTCATTATGGAATAACACCCCAAATTCTAAATGAAATTTTTGGGTGTTATTTAATTTTTTTTTTTCGTGATTTTTTGAGCCGGCAGCCAAATAATATATTTACTAACATTAATTTGTGTGATAATCAAATAATATATCATTGAAATGGTAGTGAATAAATTTTCTAATAGATACAACAAAAAAAAACTCTTTCAATAATTACTTAATATTTCCAATATATAAGACCTTTTTCTGGTACACATATTATAGGAAAAGTTGTAATAATATAATTATATAAGTCTTTTCAAATAAGAATTATTGTTATTAAAAGCACGCACGTTAATTAACAAAAAAAAAATAACTTTACGATTATATTAAAAAATATGACACGTTTAATCCTTAAAAAATAAACTTAAAATCTCTTAAACACGATTCTCATAAATTTTCGAAATTTTTGAATATATGAGATAATCATTTTAGAATTTCAAATTTAATCCTATTCTAAAATTTTCTTTCAAAGTTATGACAAAATAATTGTTATATTCTTTATTTAAAGTTTATACTTTCTAAAAAAGGAAATCCAAAAAAAAAAAAAAAATTCAGATTTAAAATATTTTATTATCAAGAAAAATTGCGTCAGATTTTTTGGAGTCCTCACGCTCTAGAAAATTTATGTAGACATAAATCTACTTATTATAAAATTCAATATAAAATTTTTTCTTTTTATTTTTTTAAATACTATTCTTATTTTCATCCTTTTAAGAATGATTAAACTACTACCAATTATTTAATTATCTAATTTTATTATTATTTAATGAGAAAAGGACTTAATTTAAATAAAAAAAAAATAATAAAATTCAATTTAAATAAAAAAAAAAACAATAACAGAAATTTCAAAATTATTCTTTCTTTAACGAAAAAAAAAAATACAACAACCCTTTCCTTAATTAGTAGATTTCTCTAACACTCTTTAATAATATTATTTAAGTGTTAAATTTTTACAGATTATCACTTCTGTTCTATTGTTATACTAACAAAAACTTAAAATTTTCATTTACATTAATTTTAAGATTATTTATTTGATCTTCTATTAATTTTTCATCTTTATAAAATCATTGTGCTGTTACTTATCCCACTACTACCATACCATATAAAAACAACCAAAACCATTTTAGTTAACAAATTCTTTTGAATTAATTTATTTATTCACCCCGTAACCCCCGTTATTCATCCACTAACAAATTATCCAAATTTTATATACAGCTTACCTCAAACTTTCATTTCTATTTGTCCTTCAGTATTTGCTCATTTTTTTACTCTTTCCTTAAAATTAAAAATAAGCTGTTTAATTTTCATTGTTGATTTTGGTTTGATTAGCGTGTCAAAAAAAAAAACTACAGAAAAATAAAATAAGAAATGGCGTGGGAGAAATTGCACAACATTAAATTTTTTTTTCTATGTAAATAAACACAAAAACAATTTTTATATAAAATTAGTTATTCCTCAGAATTAAAGGTCAATAATATTTATTTTACTTTTTTTTTTTCATTTAAAATTCGAAAAACTGCGAAAAACCGCAGTTTACATCATCAAATTCTCCATTTATCTTTTGTCCTTTTTGTATTCAATACTTTTTTATTGAAAAAAGACTGAATAGGCAGTAAAGACTTCAAAGACGCAGTAAGTTGTTTTTGAAGATAGGTAACAATATTAAAGGAAAGTTACCAAATTCGTATCATTTAAAACTAACATAAATTTTGCGCTCACTCTTATAGAACTAACTCTAGAGCTATAGATCTCCGTGAAGATAATCTGTGTTTATCGCTAAATCTTGTGTTCTAATAATCTTTAAGTCTTCCATTAAGTATCTTCGTTCACACATTAGGAATCTTTAGATTGCTATATAAATCCCAAATTCGTACGTACTAAGGATCACTTACCAAATAACGTAAAATATTATTGTTTATTTTATTTAACGTAAAATATTATTGTAAAATATTATTGTTTATTGTGGAAAAATTTAATACTCTAAATATAAGTTTGCTTAGCACAATCCGATGCGTACAACAGTAGTCTCTTCAATGGGTTCAATTGTATAGAAGTATGCATAGTATACGTACAACCAAATAGAGTTAATCATTTGATTATATAACAACATTTTATATTCTGTGGACAATCTAGAATTTCGACCTAGGAGCCAAGACATTTCTCTATATTTTGATTCTAGTTCAACTTTTTTTTTGACATGTTATTTCTATCTTATCTTGACATTTAATATAATTTCTATGTATTTTGTCTTGTTTTCTTGAGATATATCTTGAAGCCTATTTAATTTTACGACTTCACGGATTGAAATTCATTAAACTAGTCTCATTAGTACCTACTGCCATTAACGATATTATCGTATATCGCTTATTAAGATAGCGTTTAACTTGCTCCGTAAAACCATGTTAAACCATCTGAATTTCAAATGAATCTCAAAAATAAAGTTAAAAAATGTTCTATGTTAAAATCAACACTAAATAAGATGTTTGCATAAGGACCTATTTTGTATAAAAATTTTTGTTTTTTATTATAAAATTTTTACACAAAATTTATTTGTTATTAATTCTTATAAAATTTAAATAAATTAACGATTCATTACTATTTCCTTTCTTTACAATATAATAAATTAACCCTATATATTTTGTATACTTTTTATAAAATCTTTTTTTTGTGTATTTATATATAGATGTATGTATATAATAAAATTAATTCAAAACAAAAGAGTTAACGATTCGAAAAATAGTAGCAAAAAGGATAACAAATCCGTCAATATTAAATAAAAAAAAAACAGGAAAGTGAAAGAATAAGTAAAGTATTTCTTGAAAAATTTGTACATTAGCTTATGTTTTATTTAACTTTATTTAAATAAAATAAAAATTTTTACTAAGTGTTTTCAGGATAAAACAAATTGTCAATAGTTTTTAGTCATTCAAATTTAATACTTTTTAATTCATTTATTTATTTATTACATAGACGATAACGCAATATTACTAAAACTGTCATCTATTATAGTTATTATAGATTAAATACTATTATTTTTACAGTAATATTATTTATTTTGTTTATATATAATAAACTAGCTAATATACCCGGTGCGAGTTGCTAATCCCCACGATGTGAGTTAACAAACTCCAAGTCTGTTAATAGAGTCAACTGCACTGTCAAAGAGTAAAACGTATACAAAATGTGAAGTTAAGGGGTCAAACCGTCACAGTCCCAATTTGGTGTTCCATTAGAGCAAAATGATTACACTCCCAGATACACTCCTCGCACCCAAAAACCTTTATATATAAATTTTCATGATGGAAATCTAATTTTCATTTAGGAGTCTATAAATTACAAACAAACAGACAAACATTCGCTTTTATATACTATATAGATATATAATTGTAAATTTACAATTTACACTTTTGATGACTTACTTTTTCAGTTTTTAATTTTCCTTACAACTAAAATAAAATTACTACAGTTAGTAAACTTTGAAACCCAAATCACTCAGTCAATTTGTCATCTGTTTAGTCAGACAGCCACCAACGCCCGCTAATCTTAATTATTATTTTAGATTTTCATTGAAAGTAATGAAAACTTACTTTAATCTTATTTATTTATTGATTTATTTATATTAATATTACAAACCACATATAGGATAATGTATTATTAAAAAACGATCAGCTCTAAGGCTATTATAGGTCGAATATTATAAATAATTTATACAAAAATAGAAACAGAATACTGTTGATAAAACTATAGTAACAATATAAGAAAAAATATTCAAAAGATTTTCATATAAAAGATCCCAATATAACTAAAATAAAAGCCAAAGGTCCCAATGACAATAATAAAAATTAAAAGAAAAAACTCAGTTAAATATCTTGGGAGTCATACTACTTCAACATTTAAATTTTACTGCAAACATATTAGGAAAATTCTGCAAAAAGAAACAAAATCGCTTATGGCAACTAAAAATCTTTTCTATAATAAAAAAAAATATTAGTGAACGTGTAAAAATTATAGAGTATGAAACTCTCATTAGGCCTGTAATCTCATTTGTTGGACATTTATGGTTAAACATCAGTTCAAGTCTAATAGAAAAATTAAAAAGAAAAGAAATTCGAGGGAAAGTGCATTAGAGCGTGGCCAGAACCTACACAGAAAACCAGAAACATTACAAATTACAAGTTACTCCCAAAATGTGGCATAATTTTAGGGGTTGAGACAACAAAATAGTAATGATTTAATTTTTTTTTTATTTTTAACATTAATATTTATAACAAACAAACAAACAAACAACAAAATTAAGGCAATTAAATAAAAATAAGTATCTCTTGTTTTTTTTTTTCTTTTATAAATTCTAAGAATCACGTTCGGAAAAATCAGCATATCTGATTTGAAATATTAAATGAATAACGAAATTTAATATTATGTCATCTTTAATTATTTAATATTGAAATATGTCAAAATAAAAACATTATTTGAATGTTAATTAAACAAAAAATAATCATTACAAGAAAAATTACAATAATAAAATAAATAATCAAAAATAATCATTATATATACAATGATTATATAGATTTTCTATACAAAATATATAGAACAAGGTATTATAAAATGTTCCAACTAGAATATAAATTTTTTCGGAAGATTTTTCAAAAATTATTTTCAAAAGATTTTATCCTATACTATAAAATATTTTAATTTATTTTTTAGTTTTTTTTTTTTCATATTATCTGAGATGAGAATTTAAAGAAATTCTTGTAATAATTAATAGTTGCAATAACGTTCATTTCCTTTTTAAAACTATGTACATAAATTAAATAAATCTTTTATAATTTTATCTATATATATAGATTTCTTATATCATATCTTTTATTTTTTACAATAATTTTATTTACCAGTTTTTTTAAAAAAAAAAAAATAACATTTTAAAATTTTATAAACATATATGACTGCCATATTGAACTGACATTAACTATAATATACTCGTATATATAATATAAATGTAAAATGTGCGAATAATGATTCATTTATTATAAATAAAATTTTCTATTACAAATTTAATTTTCCATATACGAATTTGAATTAAAAAAAAAAAAAAATTTTTTTGGATTATGAATTAGATATGACTTTTTTTTAAAGAATAATTCAACAGATAAGAAAATATTGATTAGGCTAATTCATCTCTAGAATCTCATTTAAATTTCCTTTGAAAATATTCATAACCAGATGAACAATATTAAAAGTACCCCTTTTATTTATATTTAACATAAACAAGCACATTATCATGTGTTAGTTTTTTAAATCTTTCTATTGTTTATAAAGTTATGGAAAAAAAAACCTAAAATTAAATGAATTGAAAACATCAAGTACAGACGGAGATGTAGTGTTATATTTTTCCTCTTTAGCTAGAGTTACTTATAGTCGTAGTTTGTAAAGAAACTTTATTTATCTTGCAATATCTTTAGCTTTATCTTGCAATGAGCGTGGTTAAAAACAAATTTATAAAAAAATTCCATAGTAGATAGATCAACTACACTACAAACAGGATACATCTTCTATCAAAAAATCAAAACATTTTAATATTTTGAAAACATGTATCGCAAAATGTATCAATTCACTACAAACGAATAAATTTTAAAGGAAAATATTTATTTGGAGGTTTTCAAATACCTATAGGTTTAGCTGCATATATCTCTGTTCGTACTATGCTAATATACAAAATATTAAAAAAAACATAAAATCAACTGAAAGTATGTATAGGTAACCCTCAATTAACGCGGTTTTGCTTTTACGCTGAAAAAAATTTGCAACCTATTTTAAATAACGCGGTAAAGGTTTTACGCGGAAAAATTTGGGTTTTTTTTTTACTTAAAATCCTATAAAAGATAATCTATTATACATAGTAGTGCATATTCTATAATTTCCATATAGAATAACCAGTATAACCATAAGAGGATATTGGAAAAAATTGCGGCCTGATATTGTGGTTTCACTTGATATTGAATCTCAATCTGTGAACACTGAAATCAATAAAATTGTAACAAAATTTTAGAACTTGTGCATTTTGTTAAACGTGAAAATTGCGATACTTTGTGAAAATTTAATAATTAGCTATCTTGATGTAACCGAAGAAGATTTAGTTTTCATGATTGACGATATAAATTGAAATTCATCTGAAGGCGAAATGGAAGAATAGTTTATTAAAAACTTTTCCGCAAAAACCTTGAATAAGGCAAGTTCAGCCCGTAAACTTTAAAGTTTGATAAGAAAAAACGAGCCAGACATCTTTAAAAGTCTAAAATTCCAATTTTAGCTCCTTAACTATACAAGAATTAAATAAGAAGCTCCATAAAAATAAAGAAAAATAGCTGATTCCCAATTTTATTGCAAAGGAACGAAAATCGACACCAGTTGACACCATTTTATTAACTAACGCAAGTTATGAAAGCTCAGTTATGCCTCCAAAACGGCAATTACTAAGGATTAGTTTTGTAAAAAAGAATTAGTTCCAGGAATCAGAAGAAAGATTATTTTTTATTGGTTTCCTTTTATTTTTTTTTTTTTTGTGTTAAAAATTTATATTGGGTTCTTTAGGTTTTTATTATTGGTATCATTTTAAGTTCATTTTAATTTTAAGAACTAAATAAAAATTAAAAAAATTGACCTTGACCTTTTGACCTTTATAATTGAACCAATTGACCTTTTTTATATAGATTTCATATCTTGAATAGCGCGGTTTTAATTTACCGCAGTTTTTAGGAACGAATCTATCGCGTTAATCGAGGGCTATTTGTACCTTTTTTGTTACATTTCATGATTATTTAATTATTGTAGCTATCTACACTTTATTATATATTTTAAGTTAAACTTTAAAATAACTTTAAAAAATACATATTAACTTTTTGCAAATAGATATTTAGATATTTTCATTTATCTTTAAAATGCAAATGTTTTTTTTTTAATAAACTACTACTATGTTACATACATATACCAACCCTATCTCTATTAGGTATTGTTCACCTTTCTAAATAATACACTCCTGATCTTTCTTTAAGCAAAAATGTTTAAAATGAAAAGTTGCTCATGTAAGAAATTATAAAACTGTACCTTACAACTTTTTTAATTAAAATTGCAAAGCAAAAAAAAGCTTAACTTTTTCTGTTTATTCTAAACATTTTTAAAATTTACCAATTTTTTCAAGTAGGTTTATTAAAGTTTTTATATATTTTATAAAAAAAAAAAAAAACAAAATTTTTTTAATTAGTTAAGTTTCAAATGTAATATTTAAGTAGGTATATGCCCTTTATTAAAATAGGATTGCGATTTAAAATTTAAAAGAAATTCTTTCAAAGATATTTAAAAAATTAATATAATTTTTATATTTTAGTTTTATCTGTCGTTTAGGTTTTCCTAACTGTCCGTTAGTTTTTATGTAAGCTTAAATTTAAAACTCATATAATTATAAATATTTTAAAGCTCAGTCAAAATACAAACATATAAAGAATAATTGGAGCCTAGAAAAATCTAATTTTTATTAATTTCCATTTTAAAATTTCCAGTTTTTAAAAAATCCCTTTTTGAAATCGTAAATTTTTAATCTTCAATTTTGAAAATCTTCTTTTTGCTAGTTTTTGAAAACACTTTTCTTAAACTTCTAATTGGTCACAAAATGAGGATAATAATGATTGTCCTAGGAAAAAATCTCCTTTTTTTCATAATAAAAAAAAAAACCTTTAGAAGCCCTCAGAATTGGTCACAAAATAACGATTACAATAATTTGTTTAACGGAATTCTAAAAGAAAAGAATCGCAAATTTTAAAATCCCGTGTTATTATGCATTTAAAAATTAAATATTGCCCCCACTGTTTTAAATGCTTAGTTGTTTAAATATGTTTTTATGAAAAATAACTTGGCGGAACTTTAGAGTTGGTTATAAAATCAGGATTATACACTTTTTTCAGATAATTTATATACACATTAGGTATATTTATGAGACTCTGAATTAGGGACGATTTAATAAATATGAAATATTTTTTCTAGGATTTTTTTTTATTTTCAATATTTATTTTGGAATTTTGGTCTTTTCAATAAAGGAAATTCTAAAATAAAAGAAGATATTTTTAAAAAAAAAAAGAAATTTTGAAAAAATAAAACAAACATGATTTTTTAAAATGAGATTTGGTAGTTAAGCCCAAAAAAAACAATTCGTATATTAATAAATTCGTTCCAAGTAACAAAAGATTTCTAAATAAACTATTATTACAACATTTTTGCGTAACTATACTATACCAAAACATTAAAAAACATATAATCAAATGAACTTAATTAAAAATAAAATAAAAATATGAAAACAAAGACTTTAACATAGAAATTCACAAGTAAATATAGTAATTAAAAATTAGATATTATATTCATTTGTTTACAAGTTTACAATTTAAAAAAATTATATGAAAATTTTTCTTCCATTAATACATACTTATTTTATATCTAATATTACTAATAACAATGAAATAAATCCAGTTGGGAAAAGAATATCTATTTCAATTTTTGCACCAATTGATCGACAAAACTTTTGTGAATGAAATTCTATTGGAAATAACAAAAAATTGAAACTATTCCTTTATTACAGAAAATCCTTAAATTTTTTGTTTTTCTTTTTTTGTTAATATGCCAAAAATGGAAACATAGCAATTCTTAATTTAAATCGTATTATGTAAAATAAGCCTGAAATTTAATACAAAAACAGAAATATAAACAAAAAACAAAAAATTGCATTAAAAAGTAAAGAAAAATATTTTTGAAAAAAATTATAAATTAAACACTATATTCTACATTCTATATTATTAAGCATTAAAACTCTATAAGTATATTAGTAGTAAAATGGTAGACAGAATTATAGAGAAACTATAGTTATTTTGGTTAAAAAAAATTAGTTATTAGATTTCCATTATATATTGAGCATCCTAAAAATATGCAATTCATTTCATTTTAAGTAAAATTTATTAACTTTGTACTTTTTGCAATATATTTACACTATATTTGATAGCAAGAGGGATTTGTTTTGCAATTAATAAAACTTGCTACCTGCGCAGGATTTGAACCCACACTCTCTCGGTCAATAAGCCACGTGTCTGACCACAAGGTCACCGAGGTCCCCGAGGTATAATATAAACAAAATAAATAATATTAGTGTATAATTTAATAATAATATTCGACCTATAATGGCCTTAGTAGCCGATGGTTTTCTAATATTGCAATATCCTATGTGTTTAGTAATATTAATATAAATAAATAAATAAATAAATTTTTCCAATAGAATGAAACAATATACATTTTAATTTTTTATAGCATATTCGTAAAACTATTTGCTTATAAGTTTCATCTTGTATGTACGTCCATTAGAAGTTTTACAAAACTTCTACATTGTTTTATATAAAACTATGAAATTTTAAGCATAAATAGTTCTTATTGAAACAGTTATATTGTAAAACGAGATTTTTATGTAGTCTCATTCTTAAAGTTTCAATATGTGCTATATTTTAATAGTTATAATTCTATTACTAGAATTAAAATTATAATTATATTATATTAACTGTACTTATAATTATAATTATATAAGATAAAAAAGCACATATTTTTCAATTTGAAAACGCCAAATGACAATTAATTTTTTAAGCTTTATAAAATGTTAAAAAAATAATACAATTTTTTTAAATTCGGAATTTAAATTTACCATTATATTATATTTAAAACGGTGAATTTTGTATCTCTCAAACAGAAACTACAAATCTAACCTAGAAACTTTTTGAAATAATTTGAGAAAAAATAGAAAATTTGTTATTTTACCTGTGCAAATTTGTTAAAGGTAAGTCCAAAAATTAAACCTGCGAAATTATATGATTGCATATTTCAACAGTACTTTTTTAATTAGTAGGAATTTTAGAGCCGGTTACAAAACGAGGATTTCAATCATTTATTAAAAAGGGGATTAGTGATAATGCCCCCACTTAAGTATTCTTTGCGTGCGTAAGCGAAAAAATTATGCTAAAAGTTAAAATGAAGTTTTTCTAAATATTTTATTTATTAAATTTACTTTCGCCAAGTTTCTTTTGTGTCAAATCTTTAAGCTAAAAACCCAATTATGTTAAATGTGTAGTTTGTCAAATATATTTTCACGTCGAGGAAATTTTTTAAAAAGTCTCATTTATGGAATATATCTCTTTCTCTGTCTTATATCCTAAAACAATACTTATATTGTAATTATACGTGATAATGAAAAACCAAAAAAAAAAAAAAAATTTAAGATAGTCAATAGTTCACAATTTTATATATAACAAAATTTCTCATAAAAATTACAAATTTTTATGCAAAACAAAAATAGTCGCAATTCTAGGATATACTTCGTATGTTAACATGAAATTTTACATATTGTCTTCTTTATTTTAACTACATATGAATTTGAATGATAATTTTATGTAACATTTTTTGTACTCATTTAAAAATCTTTAAATAATAATTTTACTAAGAATCTGATACAAAATCAACAGTCCATTCTATATGTATATATACATTTTAATATCAATATTGTTTTTAAAATCATATTATTCATCTTTACTTCTATATATATATTTTTTTTTTATTTTTTCTAAAGATACAATACAACTATAAAGATAAACAATACAACTACTTTTTGATTTTTTTACTTTTTTACTCATTCCCTGGACAAGAAAAATCTATAAATTGCTGAAAAAAAATTTAAATATTTTGATCAAAAGTTGAAAAATATTAGATATTATTACGTAGATATGTGTTTTACCCGTATATGTATGTAAATAAGACTTTATTTTTAAGTCAGAAATTAAAAAAAAAAATATATATATAAAAAAAAACAATGCACCACATTGCATATGAAATAAACAAACCCTTATCTTATATTTTACATTATATCTAATATAATGTCAGAGTCACATATTTGAACCTAAAGTTCTTTCCTACACATACGACAGGACGCTAGAGAATGTATTATGTTTCTGTTTTCTTTTTTAACAAACCACACATGCATGATAAAGTTGCTTAGAATTTTGCAATTTTAAATACGGTATCATGTTATAATGTGAGTACCCAAGGAAGCAAACATTACAGGTACAAATTATAGTAAGAATACTAAAAATGCATAAACAGAATTGTTATATATACATAATATACAATAATAGAAAAATATGTTTTAAAGACAATTTTTTTTAAAGTAAAAGTAAGCTATTTAATTTTATGTACTTTATATAAATAAAAAATTTTAAAACATATTATGTAAGTCTCCATAAATTAAGTATACTTTGTTTAAAAAAAATAGACAGTAACCTTTTATTTATGGTATCTACACGTATATATTTAAAATATTTTTTATACAGGATTTTGATGATTTTTGATGGCATTGAGCAAAACAGCTTGAAAATTTTCTTGATCTAATTGTGAACCGTATTCAGTTATCAATCTTTTAAATTTTAGAAAGCAGTTAGCATTGCCATTCAGTTTTAAGTTTAAATTAATGGCAAACAATAATAACATATAAATTCATATATCAATAACAAAAAAAAACAAATATTAAATGTAAACAAATTATTTTAATTGAATCTTATAACTCATTTATAAAGTTATATCATATATTAAACTTTAGTGATAAATCTGCCAGTTCTCTGACAGTTCATTCTGTGTACAACACAATTTACACGTTTTTATCAATTCTTTTCTACTTATTTTTGTATAAAGCTTGATTCATAAGAGACATGAAACACCAAAATAAAAAAAACGCCAAAAGTTAAAATGTATACTACATTCATAGAACTTATTAATTTCAAACGCATAAAACGCCAGAAACGTAAATAAAACACAAAAGTTAATTTAATTTAATCAATTATTTGTGAATTCGCAATGAAATCGATTGAAGACACAAATCAATTTACAATAATTCAATATTAGACACAAACCACAATTATTAAATAGGAATTATTAAATATACGTGTATTAAACTGTTCATGATTAAAATTTAAATATATACGTGTATTAAACTGTTCATGATTAAAATTTCAACTTAAGATTTATATTTCACGATAATTTTTCTTAAATTTGGAATAAAAAATCTAATGAACGAAAGAAACAAAATTTATTTTACTTTCATTATTTATGACGTATTCAGTTAGTAAACAAACAGATATTTTGGGTATATTTGGATTAACGTCCGCGTCCTATTGTAATGAAATTTAACGCCACTTGGTAACGTCATCAACATTTCATAGAAAACCACTTTGACCGACAAGGTCATTTGAAGGTTAAATTAATTATTTGAAAATGTTCCTATTATTTTCTAGTATTTTACTTTAACAGTTATATTTTTCGTCTACGATAGTATACAGGAACCATTTTCTACATAATTATAGAGCATAATACTATCTTTAATATACATCTTGTTTACCGTGTTTACCGTCATCTTGCTACGGTTTTTGGGATGTTGCACTTCCAAGTGGAAATTTTGATAAAAAAAAAAGATTAAAACTTTCAAAAAAACCACTATACATGTAAAATTTTCAAAGACACCCTATATTTATTACTATACCATTAGAAAGCTCTTTTCAACCAATTTTCAACACTTTATAACAAGTAAGACTTAGCAAATAGTTCCATCAGAGGACATAAATGCGAAATTGAAACAAGAATAATAAAATAATAAATAAAATAATTTTAATAAAAAATACATTTCCATACTTGATTTCTCATACATTTATTTTACCTTTTTGTTTTTTTGTTGAAATATGTAAAAAAAAATTCTATTAGGATGAGTTTTAGAGTTTGATTCAAAAACATGATTGCCACTTTTTCCAGAATAACGTGTATTAAATATACATATACATATGTATACGTGTATACGTGATTCTGAATTAGGAGGGAATTCAGTGTTGGATTCAAAATCAGGATTGCCGCTGAATATTGCCAGAATACTTATACATATGTATACGTGAGATTCTGAATTAAGAGTGATTTTAGAGTTGGGTTCAAAATCAGGGTTTCAATAAATTGTTTAGTGGAGGTTTGGGGGCAGCAGCCCCCACTATTTTTAAAAATTTATTAGTTGGAATATGCATGTAGAAATTAATTAGGAGGGATTTTATTGGTAATAATTAGGAGGGAGTTGATTACAAAAAACAGGGAATTCCCTTTTTCCAAAATATTTATATATATATGTACAAGTGAGATTCTGAATTAGGAAGGATTTTAGAGTTGGATTCAAAATCAGGGTTTTAATAATTTGTTTATCGAGAGTTTTGGGGCGGCAGGGCCCATTATTTTTAAATTTTTATTTGTTGAAATATGCATGTAAAAAATTAAAAATAAATAATAAAAAAAATAAAAAGGTTAATTGAGTTTTTAATAAAAATGAAAAAATATGAAATATTGAAATAAAATTATTAATTATATTTTTAAAATTGTTTTTTGAAAACCGTAAAACCCACTTTTATAAGTTAAGTATGTAATTTTGTAAAGAATAATAATCTAAATAGATATATGTATATATCTACATATTCTGTAAAAGGAGTATAATCCTGATTTTGAATTCAATTCTAAAATCCCACCCAAAATCCCTGACAATAGAAGTATTATTTATATACATATTTTGGAAAAATTATGTAACCCTGATTTTGTAACCAACTCCAATATCGCTCCCAATTTAGAATCTCGCACATATACATATTAGTAAATTTTCTGGAAAAAGGGGATACCCCAATTTTTATCCAAAGCTCTAAAATCCGTCTTAATGCGTTTGCTCTACATATTCTATTACTCTTTTCTTTTAATAACAAAAAATACTTTGGGTCATAATTCCAATTGAAAAGAAATTGAAGCCTGTGGGTTATGGGCTTTAATTCCAATTCAGAAAGGAATTAACGCCCGCGGGCTTTATTTTCTCGGGCTTTCTGTTACTGCAGTTTTTTTTTTAACTTAAAAATTTCTATTTATTAATTTGAATGTAAAATGCATGCATATAAACAAATATAATATATACATTCACATTTATTAAAAATATGTTTTAAATTTATTATTGTTGTTGTTGTAAGCATGAAATTTAAGTTTAAAGCCGAAAGTGCTACTTATATATAATATGTATGTTATATGTATATATATTATGAGATGCGTTATGTAATCATGTTACATTCGAAGTCGTAAAGAAGTAGAAAAACATTTTTTCTTTATTCTTATTACACATGTATATGCATAGATATATGTAAATCAAAATAAAATACATTTTTTTGAAGAATTTTATTTTCTGATTTTTTATTTTTTATAAAAATTATATTGTCAAATTTTATGAATGTGTACCCACAAGCCCCTGAGTAAACATTTTATGTTTAAATAAAATCACATAAATACTTATATGCATTTCGTGGTTAAAAAAATAGAAACTGTTTATTTCTACACAAAAAATTTAATTAGTAAATCATAATTTTGATTTAACACCTTCCAGAATTTTTATGCGGCCAAATTTACAAAATATAAAACATACCAAGTACTAACATAATATGTATGTACTATATAAAGAACTTCTGAAACTTTTCATTTACGTAATTATCAAAAACAAAACATAAAATTGCAATAACAAAAACAAAAGTTGCGATTCATTCCATATTGAATCTAGGTATACTTTATATACTACATACATAAATGCGAGTATATTATGTTTGACAAGAATCAATATGTAAATACATAGAAAGTCGTGTAAAAAACTGCATATGTGGCTCGAAATTTTGCTAAGCTGTATTTTCTAAACTACTACCCCGATTAAAAAGGTATTATTGTTCTCCTCTCCTCATTCTTTCTAATTATGCAAAAACCATGTAAATTGACCCAGAAGTTTTCTCTCAAAAGGGATCCAAAAACCAATGCTGGCGTATTTATATTGAAAATATAAAAACAACGAAAAAATATTGAATTCTTTAAAACTTGCAAATAATTAATTAGAAAATTTAAATGGAATTTCTAGCAAATTCAAAAATTTATTAAAAAACAAAAATATTTAAACAGATGCATATATACATAGTAAAAACTTTTATTTTTTATTAATTTTGAAAACAATCTTTTTTGATTCTTTCATAAATTTAATCTTTTAATAAAAAAATTTAAAAGAAATTTATTTTTCTTTGCATATTTATTTTCAACAGGTGTTCCGTTCTTTAATGAAATTCAAAACAGCATGGAGTAAATCCAAATTACATCTAAAAATTAACTACAAAATGTAACTTATTATTATAACTTGTACCCCTGCAAAGTAACATTCTATATGTATCAGAAAATTTCCAGAAACAATTTATTAAAAAGATCAAACAATTTATTAAAAGATCATAAATATGAAAGAAATCGTAAAGACTATAAAGATTTGTTCATCAGTTTTTTAAAATAATATTTTCGTCACTATTTACCAGTTACGGACGGTATATCCTAGTTACGGGTATTAGTATAAGTTTACTACATATATAGGTTTTATTTTCAAATACATTTATAAAGGATATTTATAAAGGTTGATTATAAAAGGATATTTTTCTTTTGATTTAAAAACTTTAAAATTTATTTAAAAGGCTAGTTATAATTTAACTGAAAGAAGTCTTTAAAAATTTTTATAAAATATTGGATACAATTATTAAGATTGAAAAAGAATTTGTGAACTGCAAAACTGTGCACAAATACAATGCAATGTAATATAAATCTACAACACAAAAAAAAAGAGCAAGGAATAAAATCGTTTATTTTTTCAATAAAAAATGGAAAGTCAGCAGAAAATTGCTTAACAAACAAGTAAGCATTTAAAGTAAAAACAAATTCCTTTTTATCACTTAATTTTTTTTTTCTTCAGTTTCTTTACAAACAAAAAATAAAATAAAAAACTAACTTAAAAATAAAAGTAGGAAAAATTTATTATGTTTTCAATTTGATAACTTTATCGTTTCAAATTAAATTATTTTTTTTTTTTTTTTGTTTTTTATTTTTGTAACTGAAAAGATTTTTTTTTTTAAATCCTTTACACTTGAATTAATACCTAAATAATATTGCATTTCATTTGTAAGCTACAAAATTAATCGTTCGCAAAACAAAACATTGCTTATTTACAATACCTCCTTTATAACTTTTATATTTCGGTAAAAAGGACAATTGAGAAAAGATTTTGTTATAAAGGGCCTCTCAAAAATATTTCAATTAACAAAAAAAAAAAAATTAATACCTTTTACAGTAATACTAAAAAGGTTCACTTATAGACTGCATTTAGAGGTACACATTACAAAGTCAAAATTGAAAAATCATAAATAATGAGCGGAAACACAGATGAAAATCAGGATTTGTAAAGGATAAATGTAATTGGTCAGAAATTGATTTGCATGATTTAAGATTAACCAATTTTCAATCTAACTGAAATGAAATCAAAAAAATGGCAAAATCTTAAAATAGTAAACTGTTTTATGCAGCATTCACTGCTTCGAATATTTTAGGCACACTTGTACGTGCGCGTGTTTTTTATATGATTTTTCAAATTTTGTTTGGAATTTTTTTTCTCTATGGAAAAAAAGTTGATTTAATTTTAACTTTTTGTGCGGAACTCTTTTTCATCTCATCGAATATACAAAAATTTTAAATAATTTAAATATCATTTTCAAATTTCAATTTTTTTCTTCTGCAAAAATATTGTTCTGAAGCGGTAAATCGTTATTGAGAGAATTCTCTTTTTTTAGTTTTTTAAATAGTTCAGAAGAAATATACCGAAAGCTTACTAATATACTAAGCTTTAATCTTAAATTTTTTATATAAACTGTCAGTAAATTTTGTTAAGTAGTTTTGTTAGTTTTTTTTTTTTCAATTTTTACCTAATTTATTTCGATATTATCCAACTAATTTCAAAGACTTAATTTCAAAGACTACAAAATTATTTTAAAAAACGATATTATCTATGAGGAGTTAAAAAACAAATTTTAATTTATTAAATTAGACTAACCACCATCAAGTAAAGTTTTGTTTTAATGTTGAATGATGATGTCATACAATGATGTTAGACTACTTATAGTCATCGATTAGTCCAAAATTGTAATTTAATTTTTTTTTTGATTTTTTTGCTCATCTGACAACGATGAGACAGAAAAAATTCAAATTGCAATTCTGTACTCTCAATTTATTACATAGAGAAAATTATATTCTTCTATTTCTTCTTCTATTACTTCTATACTCGGGCCTCCTCGAGTTTTCATTTGATTGTCTGTCATGAAATGGAAATGTAAATAAGCTTTCAGTTTTTTAACAATAATTTTGTTTTCTCATAATTCATGTTTCTCAACTTTTCTTCAACTAAAACACAACCATAGAAACAAATTTCCAAATTTTTCAATATTTAACCGTGTCAAATTCATTTTCACGACTTAAGGAATCTTAACAAAGAAAAACTTTAACAGTAAAAACTTATTTAGCTTCTTCAAGAACACTGATTTAATTGCATTTAAAGTTTTCGTATTTTAACAATTCAAATATGTTTTTACTTGGAGAGTTTATAATTCGCCTGCCTTTTATATTTAAGAATGCTGTTTATTAAACGCATTATATTATATTTTAAGACTTACGACAGCCAATTAATCAACAGCTTGGGGAAATTAATTATTCCAGTATAAATACTTAATAGATGGATACTTATGGATGAATGGATAGTTAATGAATGCTCTAATAATATGCTCCTTATAGAAGTAGAAAGGAGAAGAAAAAATTTCATTTAAATATTCAATTAAATAATAAGGACTCAATATAAGTATCCAATGTGAATTATTAAATATTACTATATAGATCTCTTGTGAGATCTCCTGCATTGCTAGTCTCAATGTCACTTCTCAATCGATTTAATAAAATAGCAGAAATGATGTCACAATAAGAACTTTACTTTACTTCTAAAACTTCTAAATCTTTAAAACTCATAAAAATAAATTTTTTTTTTGTAATAGTCTTTTAGAATAGTCCTTACATCTCTTTAATTTAATTTGCATTAAAAATTTTAAATTTATTAAATAATTCATTCCGTTTATAATAAATTAAATGCATGATTTTTAAAACGTTTTATATATTTTATCTTGAAAGATATAACAGTCCCGTATATTAAAGATATTAAATGAAAAATGTATAACTACCATTATGCTTACGATAATATTAATTCTTTTTATAATATTATCTATGTACATTTGTTATTCTATTATGTACATAAATTCCAATACATATACATACGTAATAATGTTGATTGTTATATTGAATGAACTGACTTTTATTGTACAGATTTTACTTTATTTATGATTTTTGTTTTTTTTTTTTTTTGTATTTTTTAACTTTTAAATCTTGATCTGACTTTTTTGCTTCCTTCTTTTATTCCACCTATTTAAATTCTAAATAGAAAATTAAAAAAATGTACTTTGAAAAATAAAATAATTTTAACGGCTAGTCAGTGTAGTTCTTAAGATAATTAATTTCAACTGTTGTATAAAAATAGGACAGAAAAGAAAACAATTTTTATTGTTTCCTCTTTTTAAAAAAATTTAAATCTTCTTTTATTAATAATTCTTATTTTCATGGTTTCTTTTAGATTTCATTCATTTACTTACAACAGTTAAATTATTTATAAGATACAGTAAGTATTTAAGATTTAATTAAAAACAAAGAGCAGAAAAGTGATAGAAAATTAAAAGGATTTAAAATTTTCTTTTTATTTTTTTTTAACAAGAAATCTATCATTAAATTATTGGGTTTTAAAGAGATTAAATTTGTTTTGCTCTTTTATCTTTGAAAAGTGTTTTGCCCATTTAAAAAATGATAATAAATACACTTAAAAATAAACGAGACAAGGAAAAAAACGAAAAGATTTAAAGTAGAATTTAGTTGCGGTAGTAAATAAAATGTAAATAATAAATAAGCTTAAGTCTATTAATTTTTTAGTATTAGAATTGCATAATTCGTATCTAAATATTTGTCATAGTGAATAGACGAATAGAGTATCGATTTTCTATTTGTCGTATACAAGGCTTTTAGCATAAAGTCGGTTAACATAAAAAGACATTTATTAAAATACCATTTATAATAATGGGACACTTCGCATTAAATCTGATGGGACATTTGGCATAAATTTTTTACATATAATATTTTTATTGTTGGTTGGTTACGTAATAAGGTTGGTAGTGTTGGTCATGATAATGATGATCGTCAACGGTGATGCCGATAATGGTGTTTGTAATTCTGTACTTAAGTTTGTCATTTAGATACAGGCTTAAGAAAGATGAAGTTTAGAATTTTTGACGAAAATTATTAAGAAATAACAAAATTTTTTTTTTTTGGGTTTTAATAAATCGTTTAGCGGCAATTTAGAAGCATTGGCCACCATTCTTTTAATCTTGTTTTTTTTTAAGTACTTATTTCAAAGCAATTAAAATAAATAGAGTTAAATGATATACAGATAAATGGAAAACAGTAAAAACAGTGATTAAAGTGTGAACACAGTGATTAAAGTTTATTATGGATCTGTAAGTTTTCGTCTACAAATTTTTAAATTTTAGCTTTCTTAGATTTATGCTAACTATCATAGATCCAATAGATGAGATATTAAATGATATCAAATCTAAACAATTTGTATTTGTTTTAATATACACGTGCTTTTATAGTAACATATTGTTTTAAAAAAAACTATTTTCTTGTCATAAAAAAATTGATAAATTTCTGTCCATAAATCAACATATTTTAAAATGTAAAATTTCTATAATACAAGTTATTAAGTTTGTAATTGTACCTCTCTATTTTCAATCTATCTAAAAACAATATTTTTATTAGTGCTAATAATTTTCTACAACAATAATTATGTGAATAATTATGTGAATCAAAATTTGAAAAATATATAATACAAATTAATATTGAGAATCGACATCAATATGCAGAAATATCCTAAAAGTATGCAATAAAATTTCAAAAAATTTAGTTTATTAATTAAATGTCCCTTTCTATCAAATATAGAGGAAAAGTTTCGGTGGCCGAGTGGCAAAGGACGTCGTTTATTAACCGATTTTTTTTGAAAAAAATTTAATTTTTTATTATTAAGTTTTAGAAAATTAAAAAACAAATCAATAGGAATTAAATTTTTTTTTCTTAAAACTTAAACTACACAACAATTAAGTCACATATTTCAGTGAATTTACCTCTATAATATGAGGCTTATATCCTATGCACTTGCATATATTGTCTATTTATTCTTAATAGGAGAACATGCTCGTAATTTAAAATATATTCTTTAACATCAGGATAAATAAAATATTCAGGGGGTGTAAATCCTGTTTTCAAGTAATTTTTAATATGTGTATGTCATTCGTTAAAATATTTAACCATTTTCTAATATTTGTTTTGAGATTTGTTGAAATGTTTATGAATAATTATTTTAGCCATGCCCAACAAAATTTTAATAACTAAAAGTTTTTTTTTTCTTTTTAAATTTCTTTTTAACATTGTCAATTTAACATAATTTAAATGTTGATTCAAATTTAATCTAATCTAATCTATATTTATTTTGAGTATTCACATAACCTTTGCAATAAGCAATGGTAAGGTTGAACGTTTTTTTAACATATTTACATGAATTTATTACCGCGGTTAACATAAATTATAAAATAATTGGAAAATGCTATAGAATAATAGTAATCGTTAAGATTTTTATGTAAATCTAAACAATTCTATTAAATGTATCGAGAAGTTAATCTTATCAAATGGTTTTGAAATTCATATTTTAATAATTTATGTAATAAACCGTCGATAAAAACAATATTAAATACTTTTTATAAATCTCTAAGAATTAATAATAGTATTCAACATATAATAGCCTTTTTGCAGACGATGATTTAATAATATTTCATTATTCTATTGTGAAATGTAATAATAATATAAATGAATTAATAATTATTTCACAAAAACCCATACTTAAAATATAAAATATATATAAAATGTTAATATATAATAATATATTAAAATAAATAATGTTATTATAAAAATTAAAAAGGTTATAGGTACTATCAGAGGATGATTGTTTTTCAAATATTTTACTTTATATAAAATACTGAATAAAATATGAACTATTATTATTATATTACAATTAAATTTATGGATAAACATCTGCAGAGAAGTGACGAGCTTTTAAGGTGACGTCATCACATAACGATACTTTATACATATATCGAAGATTCCGAATATACATGGTAATAGGTCCTAATAGTCGCCATCTAGTAGTTGAAAAATGCATTACAAAATTTTCTTAACATTTTGTAGTATTTTACTTAAACCCTTATATTTTTGTTCTACGACTATATACAGGAACTATATTTCTATAATATTACAGAGCATATAATGGCATTTATATTCGGAAATTAGGAGATAAAAAGTACCGTTATGTAATGACGTCATCTAAATCGATGATCATTCCTTTGCGGAAGGTTATTCTAATTGATTTGCCAATCAATTTCATACTCAATTATATTTTTATTTTCGTTTATAACCCTTTTTCATATAAACATGAGTACTTACATACATAATAATATTTAGGACATATCAATTTTCAAAAAAGAAAAACAACATATTATAAAAGATTAAAAAGACAAGACACATTGAATAAATTTCTATTTATTTCTAAGTTTCTAATTAACATAAATCTAAATAAACAATGATAGACGACCATTCACTAATAATAAAAATCAAAATAAATTTATTAGTATAAAAAAAAAATTAAAAAAATAATAAAGAAAAATCAAATTGACTTTAATATCCTGAATAAAAATGTTATCATTTTATTTATTCTTATTTTTTCACACACATAGAAATTAGTATAAAACCAAAAAAAAAAAAAATCTAATTAACTTAACATAATCTATTAAATAAATAAACTGTTTTTGTTTTTTTTTGTATTATATACATTATTAAATATAATATATACATAATATACGAGTATATAAAATATTTGATAAACTGGCCAAAAAAAGGATGAATTTTATTCGTCTGTCTGATATATATTATATATATAGGACATTAAAATACAATAGAATATTATATAAATATTTAACTCATTGTACCATCATTATCTGGAGATTTGTATTTTTTTTTTTGTTTGGACTTTTTTTATGGTTTTGGTTTTAGTTTTTATATGATTCATCTACTAAATTATTTGTATTATTAATTATATTATTAATTTATTGTTCGTTAAAATGAAATGACATTATATTACATAAATGAAAATTATTATCAAAATTGTATTAAATTAATATTTATGTGTATTCGTATGTGCATTTATTCAATAACAGCATATCCCATAATATAAAATTTGAAATAATGTGGTATGTATGATAGGGAAGATTTAAGCAAGGAAATAATTATATTGCAGAAGAGAAGAAGAAAAGAAAAATAGAACTTAAAACAACGAAATACAGGAACTCATTCTTAGTCTATATCTCCAAATTGTGGAATACATTCCAACCACAAGTTTTGTCCGGTTCGTATAAAATAGAGAAGTTCAAGAAACAGACAACTTGCATCAGCTAAAATTCCCATTTAATCCTAGTCTAATCATTTAAGTTTAAAATTAATCCTCCTTATTTCCTTTTCTCTTCTCATCTTATTCCACCGCCATTATTCTGTTTTGCAGTTATGGTGATTAGTCTATTATACTGACTACGGGGGCAGATGGTTTTAACAGGTTTAAAATTCCACACTACCAAAGAAGAATGTCCTTCAAAGATCTACACTTCCTGCAGGACACATAAAAGGTACAATCTGATACACTTTTCAATCTATATTCAAAATAATTAGATTTTACTATATCAAGTCTGAAGATAAGTGAAAGCAAGCCTAACAATGTAGTGAAAAGTTCTCTTTAATTTTTTATTAATACAGACAAAAAAAAACGCATTCGTTATATAGCTGGCCCTATGAATGAAACTCATAGATAGGTCAGCCTAATAACTATAATTTGATTATCTAAATTTACTTTCGTAAATTGTTGGAGAGATATTACCAAAAAATATGTAATATTTAACGGTAAATTAAACATTATATGTATATTACATTATACTTAAATATTTACTTCCGGACACCAGGATGTATAATTAAAATTCACTAATCCAATTTTTTAGATTTAGAAAACATGCTTTAAAACAATAACTGATGATTGATTGTTTATTTTATTTTCGATCGGCAGTATAAATATTTTGTATAATATTTTTATAAATGTTTTAAAACCTTATCTTAATATTCGCTCTGGAGAACTTTAATATATTCTGAACAGATTAAATATAATATATATTCTAAAAAAAAAGTTTTCTCTTAATATTTAACAGTTTTGTTCAACTTCAATTTTTGATATACACTCTAACGTCGATTCTAAACCTCCAAGAATATTTAGTACCAACATTTTAAGCAGGGGTGGGATTAATTTTATATGCAAGAAAATTAATTTTAAAATTAAATATTTTAAAAACATTTAAAATTACATTTTTATGGCTATGACTCATTATATCATTAATTATAGGCACAAATTTGAATAGTTTCATATGTGATACCAAATAAAATATTAGACTTATAACGATAATCCTAAAAATATGCAATAATTTCAATAAAATTGATAATAAATATTACCATTACTAAGAAAATTGGAGGAGTTCGACTCGGTATGCGAATGAGAAAGGACGTCAATCCCTGTATCTAAAATATAATAAAAATTTTTTTATTTAATTTTTAAAAAACTAAATATAGTGCACTATATAAAAAAAAAAAAAAAAAATAGTAAAATTAATTAAAAACAATACGAGAAAAATATTAAATAATTTATAAACAGTTCACTTCTTAATTAGATTCCCCTAAAAAGGGATCTTAATTATGCAAGCAAATGGATCTAACGAAAGTATCTTAACCACAAATAAGCTAAAACAATCTATAAACTTTAAAGTTAATGAAATATTAAATAAACCAATATATAAAATGAAAAAAGAAAATCGCGAAAAAACTAACCGCGAATTAAAATTAATAATTGAAAAATTGAAAACTGAAAATAGTAAACTACTAAAACTAATAAAAAAGGATAAAGCTGATGAAGGAACGAGCTCCAATCAAAATTATTTTGAGCCATTGATGGATATAACTGATGACATTGATAGTAGTGATGAATCAAACAATGAAGATGCTAATGGCGATGATGAGAATGTTATTCAACTCACAAAAGTTAATGCTGAAATAAAAAATAAAATAGCAAAAAAAAAAGAAGAAAATATTAATAAAAATAAAAATTATGCTAAACATAATGTAATAAACGAACCATTCCAATCCTCTAAAGTGGATAAAAGTAATAAAAAATTGAAAATGCCGCCAATTAGCGTTTTCAAAACAGATTCAAACATTTTGAAGAATACGATCAAAAATAACCTAAAAGTAACTGATTTTCTAATCAAAGATATTAATGAAATGCACATTGTTATCTACACAAACTGTTTAAACGATTATTCCCGTATTTGCGAGCTGCTAAAAAAAACGAATACAAATTATTACACATATACACCCAAAAGTGAAAAAAAAATTACCTTGGTAATGAAAGGGCTGAATAGTGGATACACATGCGAGGAAGTACTGGATAGTCTAAAAATAAATGAAAACGGAAATATACAATTTGAAAAGGTAACACGACTTACCACAAAATACTCATTAAACAACAACAAAACATTACCACACTTCATAGTACAAGCTAAACCAAATAGTTCTGTAAATGAAATAATGAAAATTAGAGCACTGGATCACCATATAATTAAATGGGAAAATTTACACAAAACACAAGAACTTCAATGCACTAGATGCCAACGTTTTTCACACTCGGCAGCAAATTGCAACATGGACTTCCGATGTGTTAAATGTGGAAAAAATCATACACCTGGAGAATGTGAAATTAAGAAGGAAGATCCCAAAGAGCGGCTGTTTTGTATACTGTGCAAAAAAAATGGCCATCCAGCATCTTTCAAAGGCTGCCAAGAGCATCAACAAAGAATTAAAAAACGGGAAGAGCTTCAAAAGCAACTAAAAGAAAAAATAGCTGATAAACATATACCTACTATCAAAGTTCATCCTAATATGTCATATTCTAATGTAGTAAGAAATTTAAATAAAACTAATAATACTAACCTCAATGAAATTCAAAATAATACTAACCAAATCAATACTAACCAAAATACAATTTTAGAGGAGATAAGAAATAGTATTAAAAATTTAGAAAAAAAATTTAACGATAAAATAGATCATATCTATGAAATATTAAATATACATCACACATAATAATTAATAATTACTCACTCCAACAACAATTACATAGATTTAAAATTAATTTGTGTAAATGTAAATTCTCTCATTTCTATCGACAAAAAGCTCTCTCTTATGCACTTTATTGATAACAATAAACCTGATATAATATGCTTGTCTGAAACAAAATTAAAAAAAAATAACCACATGTCTTTTGACACTTATAATATTATAAGAAAAGACCGAAATTGGCTACCAGATGGTGGCGGTGTTGCCATATGTATTAATAAAACAATAAAATTTGACATAGTTAAAAATAATATTTTTAATAATTTTTTATGCATTGAACCATGCATTATAGAAATAAAATTAAAAAATAATTATAAATTATACATTCTGTCGGTTTACGCTTCAAATCATAATAGTTATAAATTTATTGAAGAATTTGAAAAACTTTTTTATATATTAGATTTAAAAAATCAAAACAATTTTTATGTTATTACTGGTGATTTCAACGCTAAACATCAAACATGGCAAAATTCAAATAATAATAGTAGAGGAATAAAACTTTATAAATGGTTAGAAAGAAATAGTATACTATATAAATGTAATTTAAACGTCACAGATTCTCCAACACTCCCACGTGCAAACTCTTACATCGATCTTGTTTTTTCTGATCTGAGAATTAATATCAAATACAATAATAACCAAAATAAACTTTATACTCTTCCATACGATAGTGATCATAAAGCTATCTTATTTCCATTTGTAATAAAAAAGCAAGAACTTTTAAATCAGGAGTTACCAGATGACTTTAAATATATTTTTAGCGAAACAAATTGGAATAAATTTAAAAAAAATTTAGATAAAAACTTAGATAGAGAATATAGGAATAGCACTAAAATCGTAGACAATCGTAACTTAGACATAGATGAAATAGATAATCACATTTTAAAATTAAATCAAGTAATTACAAATACCATTAATGAAACAGTACCAAAAAGTAAAAACACAAAAAACACGGTAAACAAATTTTATTCAAATAAACTAAAATTCTTATTAAAGAAAAAAACTTCGTTAATGAACGACATACATAGAATATACAAAAAACGGCTCGATTTTACTGCTCAAGAAATTCGATTACTCAAAAGTCTATTAAATAACGTAAAAACTTTAATAAAACAACAAATAAATATAGAAATTAACAATTATTGGAAAAACAGATTAAAAAAAATAAAACCGCAAAACAGAAATATGTTCCCAGAAATAAATAAATTATTTAGAGCAAAAGATAATAGTAACATAAAATATATACATATAGATCCCGTTGATTCGAACCTCCTTTTACAAAATAATATAGATATCCCCAAACTAAACACTAGTCTCGATAACAAATATATAATAAAAAAACCAAAAGACATCTATAATGTTTTGGGATCTTACGTGGAAAGAACTCACAAAACAGATACAAGTCAATACAATAATTTTCACTTACATATTATAAATACAGTTCATTTGTTTAAAGAATATAATAAAAATAACCGGCTAAACAAAATAACCCAAGTAAATTTTAACAATAGCAATAGATCTTCCAATATTAATTCAAATAACAACAATTTCTGCAACTTTAACACATTAAAGCAAAAATTCATATCACTTAAAAATAAAACATCGTACGGTGTCGATCAAATTCCAAATATAGTTTTAAAAAATTTAAGTTCGAAAATCATATCAAAATACGTTATATTATTTAATAATTGTCTAAATCACGCTTACTTCCCTATAATATGGAAAAAGGCCAAAATATTAGTATTTAAAAAGCCAGGAAAAGATCCAACAAATCCAGCTAATTACAGACCAATTAGCTTAACGCCAAATATAGGGAAAGTATTCGAAACACTTATAAATGATAAAATAAGTGAGTTTTCATTTAATAAAAAGCTTATACCAGAGAATCAGTTCGGATTCAGACATAAACATGGAGCAATCCATGCAATCACAAAACTAACTTCTGACATCTGCTGGTACATTAATAAAAACTATGGCGTTGGAGCTTGCCTAGTAGATTTGGAAAAAGCTTTTAACACTGTATGGTTAGATGGCCTAATTTACAAGCTCTTGAAATATAAATTTCCAAAAAACTTAATTACAATTATAATAAATATGACATACGAAAACAAATTTTTCATTTATAACCGAAATAGTAGATCCGATAAAATTTTTAGAGTAGAAAATGGACTTTTACAAGGAACCGTAAATGCCCCAATTCTATTTTCAATTTATATTGCGGAATTACTTAAACTACTAGAGCAGATAAAGGGTAACAATTATTCATTAGCGTTTGCAGATGACATTATTATATACAATGCAAATGAAACCGTCGAGCAAATCAAAAACAAAGTTCAAAAAATGTTTAATATTATAGTTGATTATGCCAAAGTTTGGAAACTTAAAATAAACTATAACAAATGTGAAACAATACTATTCCGTAACACAGTAGATAAAACCAGTAATAATATAAGAAAAAATTGGAAAAAGTTTTCAATAAGATCACCAGATCGATCTATATTAACAAATAAAAAAATAGTTAAATATCTGGGAATCCAATTACATAGAAATTTACACTATATTAATCACACAAAGCATATTATATCAAATAGTAACAAAGCCTTTATGGCAGCCAAAAAACTGTTTTACAATAAAAACATTAGTAAAAGAGTTAAAATAATTTGTTATCAAACACTAATAAGGCCAACACTTGTATATGGTGCACCAATATGGTACAACATAAGTGCAAGTTTAATGGAAACATTACGTAAATATGAAAGAAAGTGCTTAAGAGTATGTACTAATATTAATAGAAAGCCCGAATCCGACTACAAATATTATTATTCAAACAAATATCTGTACAAGGAAGCCCAAATCATAAGAATCGATAATTTTATAATAAAATTAGTTCGAAATCACTATGATAGAGCACAAAATACTCCAGAAAATGGTTTAATATCTCATATATTCTACCACAATGAGGAGTACATTAAAAAGACTTTGCTCACCGGTTTCATTGCCCCTGAGCACTTCATCTTTTTAGATCAAAAAGGTTACGTCCAAAACCAAAACCATGTCCCTCTATTATATCACTATAATAGAAGGGCTACATGTAAGGTTATAGATTTCCACCCGGGCAATATTAACGGAGTAAATTTAAAATATGATATGTCTATACCAGAAAAAGACAAATCAGTAAACAAAAACTATTGGTGGTTAGATAACTCTAATTAATTAGCATTAAGTATTATATACAAAACTATTTTTAGCTAGGTTAAGTATTTTAAGTTAGACTAAGTTAGGTTAAGGTTTTATATTAAAAAAAAAAAATAGATATTTGGTTTTAATACTCTGAATTTCTCCAAAATTGAATATTAAAAAAAAAAAATTGCTAAATTGCAATATTACTTAGATTTTTAAAAATAAAATAATTAATAAAATTAACAATAAAAACGATAGGATAAGTTTAAATGTTAATTAAATTATATATAAAAAAAAAGCTGTTTTTCTAAACTTTTATAGGCTAAGATAATTTAAGAATGTTAAAAAGAGTAAAATAAAGTTTAAAAAAAAAAAAAAAAAAAAAATAAGAAAATTGGATAAGTTTTAGATTAGCTTAGGCTTAGATTTTTTTTTAGGTTAGGGCACATAGATTTAATTTACTAGTTGAAATTAGTTTTTTAAGTAGTTTTATAAAAATATATATATATATAAGATAAAATAATATAAGTAAAATTTCTGAAAGTGTAATTGATCTTAACAAAAAATTAAGTAACCAACATATTATTATATGATATATATAATCAAATACAAATTATCTTTAACTAAGTGAAGAGTCTATAGTGTTAAGAAAATAAAATTATTCAAAAAATAATAAGGAGCCTTTTAGTTAGTTATTTCTGTAACGGAGCCTGCTTTAAACCAGAATTTTTGTTATTTTCTTTAATGAAATCAAAACAGAAAATGTTGTTGTTAATATGAACGTGTTCGTGTAGGTCACGACCAGAGCTCAAAACGCCGCGTTTTATCTTTTAGGGACATTTTTAACCTCGAAGGAATCCAAGGAAAATTTAAACTCATCACTACAAAAAAAAAGCGTACCAAAACGGATAAAAAACAATTTATTTTAAAAGAAGCAAAAAGAAAAAAAAAACGAGGAAGAATACAGTTGCCTTTGTCAACTCTTAGATACCCGTACGAACCGTTAGTATGTTAACAGCCTGTCACTCTGCTCACAATATTATTTTTTTAATATTTTATTATTTTAAAATAATTTGGGCGAATTTTATAATTTCTAGAACTATAGGTTGTACATATATTCAAACTATATGTTTATATGTACATTCTTCGAAAGCAGATTCTAACCTTTCACATAACGATTATCAATCCAAAACTTTTTCAAATATTCTATAGTACCATTTAATACTAAGCGGTAAATGTATATTAAATTTACTTAGTACAAAATAGTAAATATAATTTTAAATATTATATTATATTATATTTAAATATTCCATTGACAGAATAATTTCTTATAAGTACAATAAAATACATATATGTATGTAAATACGGCGCTATATAATATACATCTATACTCTTATCATTCATTCACTAGTGACATATACGATATGTAAATAAACATGATATTATATAAGTATGTATATATATTAATATCATATAAATAAAAATTCTTCAAGCAACCGTTATGTTGTTTATTTATTTGCATTTTTATGTACTACGCATTATATCCTCAACAATTTCAAATTATCGAGTAAAACAAAATGGAAAAAATTTGTTGAACAAATTTGTTAGAAAATTTGAAAACATCAAGTAACACTTTCGTCAATTATAAAGTAACCCTATATTATTAAAAAAAGTTGTTAACAGAAATAAGAGTATGATGTCGAAACTTTAATTTTTGTGTATTACTTCAAAAAAATTTTAACAGGTGTTCAAGTTACAGGTGTTTAAAAATATGAAATTTTCAGTTTTTGACTCCTTACAGCTCCTAAACGGGGGGTGATACAAAAAAAATTTCTGAAATGACTCATACTTATTTTCAAAGATCTAACTTCTGTCAAAATTTCAAGTTTCCAACTTAACCCGTTCAGAAGATAGAAGGGTTAAAGGATTTTGCAAAATTTTAGTTTCGCATAACGGTAAATTAAGACACCGTATGCCACAAATATATATTTATTGTATATATACTTTTAAAGCTAATAAAAGTAGTAATCGTTTGGCGTTTTCAAAATGAAGATATATTTTTTACAACTTGTGCTATAACAATTTAAATATAGAGCTTTTTTGAACCTTTGGGGAGCTGTAGCTCCGTAACGGGTGGGGCTACAAAAAAAAGTTATTAAAAATAAAATTAATATTTTTGTGAGATCTATCAGTAGTTAAAATTTCATAGCTCTATTGCAAAAAAAATGTGGGGATCTAAAAGTTAGGTGTTCGAGAGCTACCCTAAGGCTTGGCCCAAACTCAACCAAAAAAAATAGGGAACCTACAAATTACTCCCGAAATATTTTGTGTAAATTTCAAGATTCTAGCTTTCTTAGTTTTTGAGTTAGCGTGCTGACGGACGGACGGACGGACGGACATGGCTCAAAAGTCTTAGAATTTTTTTCTGATCCGATCCATACCTTTGAAGGTATATCTAGCTGGCTTATTTCGAGGTGTTACAAACGGAGGAGTAATTTTATTATACCCGATCCTATCGTACGGGTATAATAAATGGGGACAAAAAAAAAATTTAGAAGTAAAAATAGAATTAAAGGTTTTCGTTTTCAACACCAATTACTACCTCATCTTTTTGTCGGTGAAATCCTTACGCAAGCTTTCCATCCCCTTTATTTTACCAGAACATATTATTAAAATTAAATAAATAAATGCAAATAAATATTCAAATCTATAACTTATATGTATAGCACATAAAACATGTCATTTATACTCCGATATGTCGCAATTTTTAATATTTAATATTCAGAAAAATATAATGGTTGCTTCTACATACCGGAAATACTTTTAAAATTGTATTGATCCTAGAACAAAAATACGATTTGTAAAACATTCACGTAAAAGTGAAAAAATAAAAACTTGGTACTAAAAGCCATCTGCAAAAACTGAGACACACTTCTAAATCTTCAAATTCAACTGTCTTTTGTCACAAAAAAAAATCAAAATAAAAAGAAAACCGTATAATCTTAAGATTTTAAGTTTTCATTATTTGTATTTTTGTAGAAAATACCTATGATGCCTTAAGAACTATATTTTCTTTTAAAACTATGATAGACTTTTATTCTAACTTTTTACGTTATTACGTAAGATTTTTTACAAATCGAATATAATTGATTGATTACAAATAAATCCTAATAACATTATTTCTGTGATCTATTCAATTTTAGACAAAGTTATACAATAAAATATAACTACCATACATAACTAGTTATTTTTTTGATATTGTTGTCATCCTAAAATCAATTTATATTTTTCTTTTGATTTAAAGCACTCTTTAGATATCCAACTTTAGTGAATATGCCGGAAGAACAGAAATATTATAAATAAATTATTTTAACTTATTCCAAAAAAAAAAATGGTAGATGGTATAGTTCAAAAACCTCGAAGACACAAACGACTCCATTAGGTTAAATATAAATCATAATAAAAATATGTTAATAAATCACATATGATAACATCTGGAATTAGATGGGCGTCTCTAAAGTAAAATTCTTTAAAAATAAATTTGTCATTTTCAATGCTGCTAAAACTCGTCAAAAAAAAAAAATAAAATAAAAAGAAAAAAAATATGAATTACGATTATTATTCAGAAGTCCTTAAAACAAAAATAATTTAATACTAATTTCAAAGGAAATATGTAGAAAATAAAATTTTTTTTTTTTTTTTTGTTCTTTTATTTCAAACGTACAGGGATGTTAAATTTTTCTTTTATTTTTTTAAGTTGAAAGAAATGTGATATAGATTTTTTCTATATATGCGCTATATAAAAACATACAATATTTATACTTTTCTTATATATATTTTTTATTATAATTATTATTCTTATAAATTTCATATCACCACGTTTAAAACATATTTCTCATATTTCATTTCATGGCTAAAAAGGTTTTTATTTCATTTTTAACATTCTTTTATAATCTTACAATATTCTTTGGGGTAATATTATATAGTTTCGGAGAGATTGAATGTTTTTTTTTTTGTTTTCTTATAAAAATTATAGTTATGAATATCTAAAAATAAAATATCTGCTGCAAGTATTTAATTTATAATTACTAAGACAAACAGAATGTTGTAGGGATCGTAGTAGTAAACCAATGCCCTATAGCTCTAACCACTTATCACTAATCAAATATTAATTTTAGTTTTTTTGATAAGTGAGTGTTTTCCATTCAAAAATTTATTGAGTTATTACTAAATATAGTTTTGGTGAAACAAAAACTTACCAAAAAAATGATTATTTGATTTGTGATAAATGGTTTGTAGAATAGGGCTGACGTAATAGGGCAAGCATTGATATATAAAATAATTTTATCTTGACTGTACTGAATTGCTATAGCGCTAATATGAGAGCGCTACGAATACTCGTATCTCAAAAATTCTTTTTATCAAAATTTCGTTTTATCAAAATCTATTTTTTTAAAAACTTGTTGTTTTTATCTCAAAATCTCTTTTTTTATCTCAAATTTGTTTAGCGGGGGTTTAGAGGCGTCAACCCCCATTACTTCAAAGACTTTCATCGTGCAAAAAATTAGGAGGTATTTTGGAGCTTAAATATCCGACCTCTGATATCCATAATATCTTTCCTTTTAAAATTGTGTTCAAAATAACAAAAAAAAAAAAAAAACAAAGCAAAAAAAAAACGGGATTTTGATAAAACGAGTTTTTGAGATACGAGCATTCGTACCCAACCTTTTAAATATCTGTGATATTATTTTAAAATTATTCAATTATATTTTATCAAATGTTATACTTATTACGTATAATTCTATTTTCCACCGAAAGTTTAAAATATGAGTAGCTTAAAAGGTTTTAAAATGAGTACATAAGATCAATTACTTAAACTTTTATAAGAAAATCGAATATGAAATGGTGGAGATCAAAAAAAAAAAATATTAATAAACGTTGAGAATTCTTAATAGCTCTAAAAATGATAATGATTTGTTATTTTGATCTAATAAAATGGATTACTACTGCTAACAAAACCTACGGGAATAAGTATAAGACGGTTTTTCATATAAAAATCTAAATTACTTGATTAATAAATTTTTCCGAATTACATTTTCATACATTGTGTATTATTTGTCGATTCATAAATATAATTTTGTAGAAAAAAAAAATAACTAAAGATAGAAATTCAAATAAAGAATAAGAAATATGATTAATATGATTATTATGATTATTATGAACAATAAATATGGCAACACAAGAAAAATGACATTTCAAAGCGCATTGCAAACGTGAAAGATAAAGAGTAATTTGTTTCCTTAGCTGCGCAAGTAAGCGACATGACATACAACCCAACACATTTTTTTAAATTGCGTTTGAATTTAGCAGGACCTTTGAAAATATAAAATGTATTTTTATTTGGGTTTTACTGTTCTTTTTTCTATTTATACGCTCAGTCAACCAATTGTTATTATTTCTAATTTACTTTTAGTTCCATTAAAAAAAGCTATTTAAAAAAACCAACACGTCTGCAAATCATAATATCGCTTAAAATAATATAATGTCATTGAACTTTTATATTTTTGACTTCTATTAAAATATTTATAAATATCTGAAAGTAACAAAAGATTTATAATATGTTATCAACAAAAAACTTATATAGGAACTCAAAAAAAAACATCTTCTTTGCCTTTTGTTTTTGTTTTTAACCATATAATGGTAGATGGCAAGAGTAAACATTTTTCAACACGTGTCCTATAATATAAAAAAAAAGAATCTTAAATCTATAACAAAAACAATTCCTCACAATTTCCCATTTCCATTTAAAATTATAGAGTATTTTTTAAATAATTCAATTTGTAAATTCTATTGATTGATCGATCAATCACATTTAACAACTCAAAACAACTTTATAGGTGTTCATATTTAAATATCTACTTAGATATTCATATCACAACCAATGTCAAAATTATAATATCAAGTAAATTTAAAAATCATATTATCTTTGTACATTAAAGTTAAATGTACACGTATATATCTACTTAACTTTTTTGTATTGAATTTTTTTTTTTTTTATAATTTTACAAAAGTTTTTCTTTTTTATAAAGAGAAAAAATTTTCATACATGATATGATGAAATAATGTAAGAGGAAAAACCGAAATAAAATAAAATAAATCAAATAGACATTTTAAAATAATTCACAACTTTTTTTTTCATGCTGCACAATCCTTATATCTATTGAAACGTATTATATTAATGCCTTAATCCTTATATTCTTCGGGAATTATTCTTCATCCTACAGAATCCAAAACGAAACAGTAATAACAATAGGCAGATTCATTGTTTCTTTAAAATCCCACTCCCAACCCAATGTTTCCGCATCTTATTGTCTTATACTTTCCTATCTCTATTCCCTAGTCAATATACTGCGTTAGGAGGCAGAGGTACCATCCCAGTATATGGACTAAAGAGGGAGGTGGGTTTAGTTAGTAAGAATTTGACACTACCAAGGTGAAATTCTTGATTTTTTATGAAGATTCCCACCTAGCTTAGGGGGGGAAAAAACAGTACCTCCATCTGTATAAAATTTGTAAATATTATTACATTTCAAAGAATGTAGAATTTAGCAATTCCAAAATCTAATATAATTTACACGTTATACTCAAAGATTCTCTTATATATGCTTAACATCTAAAACTATTTAAAATTATCATTTTCACTCATTTTCACTTTAATCATAATAAATGATTTTAAATTCTTTAAACAAAAGAAATGTAATAACTTTGCTAGGCTATCATACTTATAAAAATTAATTTTAAATTTTAAACAAAATAAAAAAATTAATATTAAAAGTCAAAATGTTTATTCAAATGATTATACTATTTGTTTAATAAAATCTGAATAGGTAATAAATTTTGTAATTATTATCTCCTTTTTTTTATCTTTCTTTATCTTTTTATGTATTTTGTTCTTTTGAAACATTTTAAAGGTAATGGCCATTTCTATTTCCATCCCTTTAATTATTTTTACTACAAACAAAATATATTTAATAATTTTCTTTTATGGAATTCTATAACACAACATAAGAAAAGAAAAAAAATTTTGTTTGCTTTTTTTTCATAAATAAAAATACAAATAAATTTAAGACGATGATCGAAACCAAAATCCGATAAAATAAAAGAAACCAGAATAATATATCAAAAAAAAAAGAAAGCAACATTAATCAACCTCTAGCTATATTCTCAAATTAAAAGAACTTCTAAGTTCGAAAAGCATTAAGGATTAAAATAGTAGGTAGTAGAATATATTACAGTACAGTCATGGACAAATAAAATGGGAAACAGTCAGTTCTTTTATTTTAATTTAAAAATATTTATATAATTTTATCTTCTTAATTTAAAATTTGTTAGAGGAATCGGTGGTCTAGTTGGTAAGAGCGTATAAAATACGTTGTAAACACCGAGGGATTGTACGAATCTCACACACGTCGTAAGAATAATTCCTCCTTACGACATTTACAGGAACGCCTAAAAAGGAAAAGCTGTGTAAAAGCCATATAAATTTGGCTTTCCTTACCACATTTATATGGCAGGGGAATGAACTAAAAAAAAAAAATTGTTAGCCAAATATGGATTTTAATAGAAAATCCAAATTTTAAAATCCAAACTTTCAAAATACAAATATTTAAATCCAAATGCGTTAAAATTTAAACATGTATAATCAAAATAATAGACAAAATAAATATGAAATTCATATATGCATACTATGGAAAAAGGTATAATTCTGATTTTGAAACCAACTTTAAAATCCCTTCTAATTCAGAACCTCGCATATACATATATTTTTATACACATATTCTGTAAAAGGTATATACTTAATACTGATTTTGAAACTAACTCTAAAATACTTCCTAATTATTTTTCTTGTTTTGCTACAAAGTTTTTAAAATAGTGGGAGCTGCCACTCCGAAACCTTCGCAAAACAAATTATTGAAATCCTGATTTTGTATCCAACTCTTAAATTCATCCTAATTCATGAAACCCTAATTCTGTAACCAACTCTTAAATTCATGCTAGAAAAAGCGTCTAATCCTGAATTTGTAACCAACTTTAAAATCCCTCTTAATTCAAAATCTCACATATTTATACAAAATGTAAAATATTCTGGAAAAATGGAAAATACATTTTGATGCATTTGAAAATTTAGCTTTTCATGCATTTGAAATTTGGCTTTCGACATATTTGGATTTTAAATTTTGAATTCTTGAAAAAATTTGGATTTTAACGCATTTTGATTTTTGTTTATTGGATTGTAAGCGTTATCCCCAATGATGTAGTGGTTATTACACCGGCTTTTCATTCGAAACGTCTTGGGTTAAGAGATAAATAAAAATAATTCTTGTATAACATTTCAGTCTATTCGTCCAACACAACTGCAGCCGAGTAATCAACGTCTTAGTGAAACTAATGATACCAGAAACTGAAGCTTAGTCAACACCCTATGCTCCTTATAGTTAGGAGTGGAAAAAGTAAAAAAAAAATTTTAATTTAACTAATTGTCTAACAACTAAGGCCTTGGAATAAGTCGAAGAATCTTTAATTTCCTAGAGTAGAATCGGGTTAAATCACATTTTTCAATTTATAATGAACAATTAGAACAACAGTTTTACGAAAAGCATTTCACCTTTATGTTGTTTAAATTAGGTGATTATCAAAGTCTTCTAGAACATGATCAGTATTGGCATCGTAAAGTTTTAAATTTTTTAAGATTTTCTTTCTTAGAAAATATTCAATTTTAATATGGCAATTAACATGGTAAAAGAAATAATTTACCCATAACATACTTTTATGAAATTAGTTACGCCTAATCATACTGTACTGTATTTACATATATATATTATTAGATATAATATATACAATAATAAAAAAATAAAGATTTAAAGATAAAACTTTCAATACCTACTATAATTTTTTTAATATATACGCATTATAATGCATATATTGTTTTATTAAAATACAGTAATAAACGCCATTGGCAAATGGCTGTATTAGTTTATTTGTATATTGTATGTGATGGAGGGCAAAAAACTTCAGTGAACTAAATGAAAAAGAAAAACAAAAAAAATGAAAGAAAGTAGTGAACAAACTTTTAAAATTTTTATTTTAACATTTCTGATATCTATAAAAGATATGACTGAAATAACAACCAATCTTTGAAAAAAATTTTTAAATTAAAAAAAAAAAAAAAAAATTACATTGAATATAAAATTTTTAAAGATATTTTATAAGCCCATTTTGTTTTATTTTTTCTTCTCTGTACTTTTTTGATTTTTTTTTTTTTTTTGGAAATTCTGTTTCGCAAACATATTTGTATATCCTCGAGTTATATTTATTTTTTTTTGTTTTGTCTTTTGTTAAAAGAAAAGAAATTCAAGAAACCAAATCTGATGAAAAATCTTAAGAGTTTTTTTTTCTTTCGTAGAATTTTCTTTCACTTTGATGATTTAAAAAAAATATTTTTATTATAGATTTTTTTTTTTTTTTTTTTTTTTTTGTCAAATGACTGAAATGTTTCATTTTAAAAGTATCAATTTTCCACATAAAATAATATTAAATTCATGTGTGCATGAAGGATGAACGTATAGCAAGGTGAAAGTATTATAAAACAAAATTTAAATTAGTGTATTATATTTCAGTAGAAAAATAAAATATATATAGGTACTATATAATAAATAATATATAATCGCGTGTATTAATAAATTACATATTTAATATCCTTGAAATGTGTATTATTTAATAGTCTCATTTCTAAGAACAGAACAGTGTACTTTTGAACTAATTTATTCCTGCTTTTTTTTTTTTTTTTTGTAAATAAATCGAGGTTTTTTATTTATTAGATTATCGAAATCATCTTTAAAAAATAAGTTCAAAGGATTCAATTTTTTTTTTCATTTATTTATTATTTTTTTTTGATTTAAAATTTCATATGAAATTTTAATATAAATAATTTTTGTCTTAAAAGTGAGTATTTCCCAATTTTCCAATTAAAAAGAAAATTATAAATTTTTATTTTTATTTTATTTTTCGTTTTATCCTTTTTTTTTTTTGTAATAAGGTATTAAAATTTCATAGTACTCGAATGCGAAATCGTCAATTCCAATTTCGATATTATTAATTCGTTTTTTTTTTTTCGTAGCTTAAATCAGATTACACTATGTATATCAAAAAAAAATGAATAAAATATATAAATTGTCTATGACCAGAACAGCCCGATAATTTTTTAGATTTATACCATTGCTGACTAGCTGACGCGGCAAACGTTGTTTTGCCACATAAACCTTGTCCTATTTTTTTTAACAAATGTTTTACACATCTATAGCTAAATCGTTGTTTCATTTTCTTTTCTAAGTTATAATTAATATTTTTTAATATTTCCTGAAATTTTAAAAATTAAATAATTAAAAATATCGCCCTAAATGATACACAAATATTCGTTTTTTATCTTTATACCCGTATGAACTATGTTCAAGAGTATAATAAATTTACCATTACGTTTGTGACACCTTAAAGAAGTCGAGCTAGATATAGTGTCAAAGGTATTGATCGGATCAGAATCGAATTCTGAGTCGATTACGCCATGTACGTCCGTCTGTCCGCACGATATCTCAAAAAATAAAAGAGCTAGGAGGCTGAAATTTTTTTTACGTCATTTTTACAAAATTGTTAGTTTTGTTACTTAAATCCAGCATTTTCGATCGCCGGGTTCGAGTAGCTGCCATACAACTTCTTTTTTTATATGAAAATAACTCAGTATCTATTTAAGCTAGGTATATGAAATTTTGCAAATGATGATCAAGTTTTATGACAACAATTTCTGCAAAATTTGGTTGTGATGGTACGACAGGTTCGGGTAGCTACCATACAACTTATCTTTTTAAATGAAAATAACTCAGTGTCTACTGAAGCTAGGAATCTGAAATTTAGTAAAGAGGTGTCGAGTTTAATGCCAACAACTTTTGTAAAATTTGGTTGGTCTAGAGCAGCCGGTTCAGGCTTATTGCACCTCTTGGAACTTAATGAAGCTAGGGGTCTGAAATCTTACAAATAATGATCAAGTTTTATGGCAACAACCTCTGTAAAATTTCTTTGTGCTTGTACAATATATTCGGGTAACTGTCATACAACTCCACAATTTACATAAATATATCTCTGTAGTTAACGTCGGTACTAAAACATCTGAAAGTTTTTAAAAGATGGTCAAGTTTTATAGAAATAGGGTATATTACGTTCATACGGGTATCCCAGCGTTGATACAGTCTACTCTACTGCACTCTTCCTCGTTTTTTAATAGTTTATACATATTTCAATTTTTAGAACGTGTTAACAATTAGCTTTTTTTTTGTTTGAAATGAACATTTTCAAATTCAATTTTATAAAATTTATTAATTGGTAAATAATTTTATTATTGTAATGCTAAGTTATGGACGATATTTCTTGTTTCTCCATTTTCTGTGTATATAAATAAATTTTGTGGTTTACTGACACGTGAACATACAACATATAATTGCCCATGGGAGAAGCATGAACTTTCAAGGTTCAATCCACATAGTCAATTATTCACATCATCCAATGGTTAAGTGAACGAGCTATTTTAGGAGCAAAAAAATTGACGTTGATGTCATTAATCTTACTACACAAAATATGATTAATACATTTGAACGCGCATATTTTTGTTAATTTGAATGTATCTGTGAACCTTTTGAAAATAGTTATATACAGAATTAATACGATAGTCATGGCCGGTTAGCTTGGAGCGTTTTCTTGTGATTAGAGATCAGAAAATAGTTTTTGGTATAAAGAACACTTGAAGTTGTATTGCAGCTATGACTTCGTGTGAATCTTTTGAAAATACTTATATGAGAATCAATAGGGTAGTTAGTCATGGTCGGTTAGATTGGAGCGTTTTGTGATGATTAGAGGATCAGAAAATAGTTTTTGGTATAAAAAACACTTGAATTTGTATGGTGGCTATGACTGCAGTGCCACATACAAAAAATAAAAAAAAACAAAAACTATTCGGAGCAGCAAATAAACATACGTTGTAAATATGACTTTAAGAGTAAAAAGTTCCTTGGGTACTTATGACTGTAAAAACAAGCCAAAACTTCCTGGAGGATTATAACTGCTGTAAAACGGCCAGAAGAATCCTTGGGGATTTACGATTCATAAACTGAAATATTCATAATTCAGTACAAAAAACCAATTATTTCCAAAATTAAAAAAAAAATATATATAATTTTAATATTTATGGGAATATTTGAATTATATGATGTTTAGATTAGATTGGTTTAGACTGTTTGGATTATGCTGTTTTTGGATTTTGTGAAAATGTACTGAACTCTTGTGTGTGGGTAAATGATCAAATATCTTCGACACAAAACTACTCACTAGTGCAACCAATTGTAGACACATTTTTCTACATAAACCCACAGCATTTTACCATTTGAACCTCAAGAAACTGAATTGTGTTAACACAAACCGGCTTCTGTGATCGAAGGGTAATTTCCGACACGCGTCAAGGATTGAGTTGCAAATGTGACGTCCCATGTTGGACTTTTGTTTTCCAATCGAGTCGACACAAGCAGTCACATTTTTGGATGCAAACTGAAAATTATTTGTTGTGGAGGCCATCTATAGTCTATTTAATATTTGAAAACAATAGATTTTTTTTATATAAGTGACAGAAATTTATTTTTTTTATTTAAGTGACAGAAAAGAAAAAATAATCTGAAAATAGTTATTTATTGTTACCTCACCTTAGATGTAGGATAATTCATCTTCAACATTTTTTTTTAAATTTATATTGTATAATAGATATAAAGCTAACTAATAAACTTAGATTTAGTCAAATTATTTATGTTTCTACAGTTTATAACATATAAGCCAAATTAAAAGAAGGAAAGACTCTAAAAATGTATACATATATTATATGAACATACAATCGTTAATAAAATAAATAAGGGGAATAAATTCCTATTTTTTTTTTAAATCAAAAAATTTAATTTCTTTATTATTTCAATATTATTTCTTATTTATAGCAGCAATACAAAGTTTTTTGTTACAAATGTTGATTAAAAAATTAAAAAAAATTAAATGTTAAAATAAAATAGAAATTTAAAAATAAGCATAAAATCTTTGTAGAAAGCATTGTTCTATCTAAATTTTATTTTATATCGTAAAAGAATTCTTCAAGTTTCATTTTAAATGAGAAATAAAGTTTAAATTTAATATTTCCTTTTTTTTTTTTTTTCTTTTGATTATACCAACCCTATATTAAATTAATAACAACAAATAAAATTTAGAAAATTTTATGCAATTAATCTACTAAGTTTAAAGTTTAAAAAAAAAAATTATCTGAAAAGTATTAAATAAATTAAATGAATATCTTCTTTGTCTTTTTTTTTTTTTTTTGAATAATTACTGCTCATTATAAAGGCTTTCAATAATTTCCTTATATTTTTCTACAACAAAATTTCGTTTAACTTTCATAGTTGGACCTTTAAAAAACATTTAAAAAAACATTTATGTATCTACATATATGTATAATTTTAATATGATTTACCTAATTCTCCAGTAGCTATTGAAAAATCATGTGGTAATAATGCAAACTTTTGAACTTTTTGCGCATTTGACATTGCATAACAATTAGCTCTATTAATGCCATCTTGAATTGAATTTATTACTACTGGATTTGGTCCAGAATTAAGTACTTCTGTTAAATTTTTATAATTACAACCTATACTATGTAACCATACTAAAGTATCTGGTGCTAAACTATCCATTGGAGACATATCAATTGGATTTAATTCAGTCTATTTTTATTTTTTTTTTTTTTTGAATATTTAATTAAATATAATTTTAATAAAAATTTTATTCTTTAGAAAAAAATAATAAACTTATAATACCTTTAATGTTAATAAAATTGTAAGATATTTCTTACGATCTCCAATTAAAAATACATGACTAATACCAGATAATTCAGCTTTTATTAAATTTTCAACATTAACTGGCGCAATATTTTCACCACCAGCTGTTATAATTATTTCTTTAATACGTCCTGTTATTGTAACATAATATTTATCATCTATAAAAGCAAGATCACCCGAATGTAAATAACCATCATCATCAAGAGCTTCATTTGTTTTATCTAATAATCCAATATAACCCATAAAAATATTACGTCCACTTAAGCAAAGCTACGTAAGAATGTTTTTGTTTTTATTAAATTAAAAAAAAATAAAAATAAATTAAAAGAAAAAATATTAATATGAAAAATTTTACCTCCCCATTACCCTTTTCATCTGGATTTATTATTTTTGCATTACAGCCTGGTAATGGTATACCAACTGATTGTAAATTTATGGGCCCTTCTGTTGGCGTAACTAAATGTGGTGCTGATGTTTCAGACATTCCAAATGCATCTAAAATTTTTATATCTAAACTCAAAAAATATTTCTTAATTTCTAATGACATTGGTGCTGCACCACTAGCAATACTTATACAACGATCAAATCCTAAAGCGTATTTGACTTTTGACATTAAAAAATATCGAACAAATTTATATGATAAATGTGGTATTGATTTTGAATTTATTCTATTAGATGTATTAAAAAAATTAAAAGCTTATTAATAATATTAACTAATAATTTTTTTTTTTTTTTTTTGTAATATCTACCTATTAAACTCTTTCATATAATAACGTAATGTAATATTTTTACCCCATGTAGCTAAACAACGTTTAAATAAATTATTTTGTGCTCCAATTATTTTCATTTTTTCATAAATTTTTTCAAAGACACGTGGTACACCAAAAAATCTTGTTGGTCTAGCTTCTTGTAAGGTATTTATTAAAGAACCTCTTAGAGCATCACGACTAGCAAACCATGTACAACCAGCATAACATATAACAATATAAAATTCTAAAACTTGAGCTGCAACATGACTTAACGGTAAATATGATACAAAAATTTCACCTCCATAATTTGGTTTAGGAAGAAAATTTATTGTTGTACGACAAGCAAATAATATATTATCATGACTTAACATTACACCTTTTGGTTGGCCAGTAGTTCCAGACTATAAAAAGAAAAAAAAAAGAAAAGAAAATTTTGTACATATAATATGTATTGTATGAATTTATTATAAAATTTTACCGTAAAAATCATTGAACAACATTCATTAACAACAATTTTTTCTAATCTCTTCTGATATTCTTCCTCAACATCTTTAGTATTCATGACTTCTAAATCACTCCACTACAAAAAACAATTATATTGCAAAAAAAAAAAAAATATGCATTTATTTTGTCAAATAATTTACGGTAGCGGGTCACAATCCTGCACGCCAAAATCAACCTGAGACAAAATCTTACTTTCTTCTTTTTTTTCTTGCATTACAAAATCTTAAGGAAAAAAGGAATAGATTGTGGCTTTATTTTTAAAGTATGTATAAACAAATAGTTAAGGACGGTTTTAGAGGTGGATTTAAAAGAAGGTTTGCCACTTTTTTCTAGAATATTTATATATAAGAATATGTGACATTCTGAATTACATGTAAGACTTTATCCTATTAGATTTTGGAAAAAAAATTTTGTTTTAAAAGATTTTCGAAAGCAAGATTTTGGTCGCATTAGATTTTGACGTAAAAGATAATGTAGCACACCCATAATTTATGTTTTTGATTTTTTTTTTATTATTATTAAATAACCTTATAGTATCCATTATAATTGATATTTTCAAAATTTATATCATACGGTTCATTATAATTATTGATATTTTCAAAATTTATATCATATGGTTCATTAAGTTGTACAATAGCTTTTAATAATGGTAATTTATCTTTTATTATTTGAATTTTTTCAAATTGTTTTTGATCATCAACAATAACAATATTGACACGTGCTGTTTTTAAAATATGAAATACAGCATCCGGTGAATTTGTTGTATAAACACCTGTTATTATACCATGTGCATGTATTGCTGCTAAAGCTGATATAAACCATTCAGTACAATTAAATGCTAATACAGCAACAGAATAATGTTCTTTTAATCCAAGTTTTATAAAAACTTTTGCAATATGTTGAACTTTTTTCCAATAATCTCTAAAATATGTATAGATATTCAAAAAACAAAAAAAAACAAAAAAAAAACAAATTTATAAAATTTAATCACATGTTACCATGTTGCCAATATAGACTCTATTCAATATGCTTTACCTATATTTAATTGATGTCCATTGAGATGTAGAATTTTTATACATTAATGCTGGATTATTTGGATATTTTTCTGTGATTTCTTTAAATAAATCAACAATGGTAATTGGTTCAATAGTTCTTGCTGATTCTTTATCAATACGTAATTTAACTGGTTTTTCTGGATCAATTGTCCAATATGTATCAGATTTTTTAATTTTAGTATTAAAAAAATCAATTTCTTCTTTTTTTTCATTATCCATTATAATGTTATTTATATTCTAGAAATAATCAGAAAAATTAAATATAATTTTTTTTTTTGTTGTGTTTTTCTTTAATTTAAATTATGTATAATTAAAGGTGAAATAAAATTAAAATTTAAGTATAGAATTTAATGAATTTACACATACATACATAAAAATTGGCATGACAGTTTATTTTAGCATTTTTTGATTTAAAAAAAAAAAATAAAAAAAAAAATGTTTTTGTGTTTTCTTGTGTCTTGTTTGACTTTTAAATTTGGTGCTTTTTTTTTTAAATTTTTTTTTTTTTTTATTTGGTACTAAAAACTTGAAAATTATATAGAAAATATAGAAAAAAAATTAATATTATATACTAAGGGTCCTTAAACTTTCTAATTTAAAATTGTTTTATACCATATTAGTAAGTTTTTTATACCACATTTTTATACCAATGTTTTTTTTTTTTTCAAAATTCAACAAGTAGTTTCAAATAGAAAAAAAAAAGGAAAAATTCTTTCGTCCTTTTAAACAATTATTTTATTGAACTTTTTTGATTTTTTAAAATATTAAAATTATGTTGTATCTCATTTTTTTTTTTAGTGTGACAAGGATGTGACATAAATCTGACAAAGAAATTAGACAGCCTTTCCTTTTCAGACCTGGCTGTAAATGTCGTAAGGGAGAGTTATTCTTACGACGTGTGTGCGATTAGAACCCATACTATATCGATGTTTACAATATATTTCATACGCTCTTACGCTCACTAAGCTATCCAGGCCGCTGCATTCAAATTGAAATAAATATTTTTATTAAAACTATGTGTAAGTTTAAGAAGAATCGATCTGTAAAATTAATTTTAATTTGTTTGATTGTAATATATATATTTTTTTTTATTTTTATTTTTGTTTGGGGTTTCAACACATTCTAGGTTTTATAAGCAATATATATTTTTCTTTTTTTAAATCTTATTAGATATCGAGTTTGTATCTTTTAGAGATTTTATAATTTTAGAAAGCCCATCATATCCAAAAGATAAATGGTCCATCAATTTATTATTATATTTATATATAACTGAACAAATAAATAAATATTCTAGTTTTAATTAACATTTGAAGATATTCGGATACTTGCTTATTTAAAAATATAATTTTTGATTTATTATTCTATTCTATAAATATTATGTAGACAATATTTATATTAACATCTCTACAAGAAGTGTATGTATGTATATGTATGTATACATATCTACATACTGTTACTACAAAAAATTTTTACAAAAATCAAAAAAGCTTACAATCTTCAAATCTTAAATAATATTAATATATTATGTAGGTATGTATATGGAATTACTTTCACTTATCCATCCTTAGATTTGAATTCAAATATACATACATATATGTAGCTAAATTAGCTTTCATTTTTACTTGTGAATCAAAAGCTTATTATCAAACTGTATACAATATTTTCAATTTATATAATTTATGTATATCGGTAATATGATTACAAATTAAAAATTATCTTCAATTTATAATAAATTGTAAATGTAACTTAGAATAAATCGATTGGTAATTTTCCAAGATTTATCAATATTTTCACAGATTTATAACTCTATGTTTACCGACCGCATATCTAAATATGTAGGTAGGTAGGTAGGTATAAATATAATCAGGCATTAGGTATCTGTATAAGTATAAGATAGGTATTGGTTTCACATTAAAAATTTGTACCGGAGATTATTGCAAAAATGCATTACTCCGGTGGGTAGAAAACTGTAAAAGAAACCTGTGTGTGTGTGTGGTTGGGTATATCTGTGGGAACGTCTTCATCCTAAAAGATTGAGCGAATTGTTGTTTTATATTTCATATTTAAGGTTTTGACGTAAGTATCTCGGATTGATAAGCTCTTGGAGCAAAGCGGACAATCGTAAATTGTAGTATACTATTGAAATTTTTTTTTCGAATATTTCGTAACAGAAAAATATTATCAAAAAATTATTAAGAAAAAGTTATTATATAAGTAAAGAGAACAACTGTGCCTTACAATATTTTTTGATCTAATTAACTTTAAGTTTCACTTAATTAAATAACATATTTTTTTTCAAAGTCCAAATTTCATACCACGCCATATGCATTATATGAACAGTTTGTGTTTTTTTTTTATCTGTTTTATATCTCTAAAAATTTATATACCTTGATATAATATATTCTCTTGTTGATGAAATAAAAAATTTTTGTTAGTTGATTCAAATTTAATATTAATGTACAGGGTGGGCCAACTTGGACTGACTGATTTGAAATGCTTATAATTTTCTTATTTTTAAAATTTTTTAATTTATTTTAGTTTTGCAGATAATAAAAAATTTTATAAAAGAAAATGCCAACTTTTTGAACAATCTCATTATGATCGATCAAGCACATCTTCATTTAAATGGATCTGTCAATTACACCCTCTCAGATGTACTGTTTGATATGGAATTATGGCTGATAGAGTTATCGGTTCATATTTTTTCGAAAATGAAACTGAGCATGCAAAAACCGTCTCCGGAGCGGTATACCGAACCATGTTGGAAAACTTTTTGCGTCCAGTAGTTCTCAGTAATGTTGACATATGGTTCCAGCTCATACCGCGAGAGAGACAATGGCGATTCTGCCAGAACTTTTCGCTGACCGAATAATTTCAAAAAATGCTGTTCTCGCGTGCCCACCTCGTCCCCCAGAAGCGAGGCCCCTGATTTTTTTGTGGGGTTTCTTGGAGGAACGGGTTTATGTCAACAAACCACAAAACATTCAGCAACTAAAGTAGAATATTCGCACAGAAATTGCAAAATTGGAGTCAGAAACGATGCAAAATGTCTTAAAAAGAGCCATTAACTGCCAACAGGAAAATGGAAGCCATTTAAAATATGTCCTTTTTCACACTTAACTTAAAAAAGTTTAATAATTTATAATTTAATTAAAAAAAAAATAAAATAAAAAACTTAAAAAGTAAAAAAAATTATAAGTATAATAATTAGTCAGTTCAAGTTTACCCAACCTGTACATAAAAATGTTTATTTGTTTTCCATAATAAATAATTAAATTTGTTTACACTTTTTATTATTTTTTACTTTTAATATTTTTGAATGAAAAAAAATTCATGTACAACATATTACATATATATGGATGTCTGTATGAATGTACATAATATATTTACGAATATTTCATTACCAATTATTGTTATTGAATAAAAAAAAAATGTTAATAAATTATTATTACATATAAGTTATTTGCGCGGAATAGCGATCGGTACTGTGGTGGAGACGACAGATTTTTTTTCTATGTATTCGACTCTTGACATAATTTTGAATATATATACTCCCATTCACAATATACCTGTTGTTCATTATTCACAATATACCTGTTAATAATACGTGATATTTTATAAATATTTTGATATATATTATATATTAATATTGTATTATATATTTATGCATGTATGTATATTAATATTGTACTATATGTATTAATGTACCTACATAATATATTTTTTATTTGTGTCAATTTTTTTGATTTTGTATAAATTTCATATATTATTGATATATTATGATTATTAATTAGGATTAGTTTCGACAACTTGATTATATGTACATACATAATGTGTGAAGATTTATCCAGTATATAAGCTACTTATATATGTATGTATATTATAAAAAAGATTTTTTTTTACTTTAGCATCTGTTATGTAATATATGTATATGTTTCTTTATTATAGACTTATTAACAAAATATATGTAATAAGTTTCTCATGAACGTTTATTTTGACTTATTTGTTCATGTCATGATATTATTGTTTATTGCAACATAATTTATTCGAATTCTTCGTCATATTTCACTACACAAAAAAAAAAACCTTTTTAAAATTAAATTAACACTTACATTTTACAGTAATTATATTAACCATATTTTGCAATTTATTAATTAATATATAATAAAATTTACCTAAAATTTCCGTTAACAAAATGTATTTTTAAAATAATTTTTTTTTTTTTTTGTTCAAAATTAAATTGTACCAAAAAATCACATTAACAATGTTCAAATGTTGAAATAAATCTATTTAAACAGAAAAAAACATATTTAATTTTTTAGAAAATATTTCAAATTGAAAATTTAACATTATAAAATTTTATATACGTAGATACATATGTATATGTATGAATGAATTTGCATTAATTTAACAATATGATAACATCAATTTTTTGTTTTAACACATTTAACACAAAAATAAAAGAAAAACAAAAATGAAAGGAATTATTTTCGTCCAATCGTCTGTTTAAAAAACTTTTGGATGTACCGTTTAACCGTTTGTAAAAAATGTAATAATGAAATTTTTAAATCACCAATAAAATAAAAAAAAAACAAATTATTTAATGTTAGCATGTTGTTAAAATCCAGCCAATGGTGTAGCGGTTAAGACACCGGCCTTTCGTGCGAAAGGTCTCGGGTGCAAACCCCGGTCATATGAATTAATTAAAAATAAGTATATATTATGTCTTATAAATTATAATTAATATCATATTGTAATAGCTATATAATAAAATAAAAATAAACCATAATTCTTGTATAAAATAATAGATGGCGTAGAAATAAAAAAAAAGAAACGTCTTTATTGTACTAGTTAATTGCACTCAGCCGAGTAATCAACGGCTGAGTGCAATTAATGATTCACGAAACTGAAACTTAGTCAAATATGAATAAAAAACAATGCTGTTAAAATAATGGTAGGTAATTCATTCAATCATACAAATATATTGCTCGTTAAAGAACAAAGTCGAGGTACATATACTCTATATATGTACATATCATAGTATCATACTTATATATTCTATATAATATAATCTAAAAACCTAACCTTAACAATTTATTAATCTAAAACATTAAGTTTAACAATGAACTCAAGAAAAAAAAAATGTTCAATGAAAAAATGTTTAAGAAAAAAAATGTTTAAATAGAAAATGTTTAAGAGTATTTGTGACTCATAATTTTTCTTACAAAAAAAAAATAAAATCTAAGAAAAATTAAAATTATTTAATGAACTAAATTATGTTTTAAAAATTATCACAATTTTCGAATGATTTATAATATTGATTGGAAATGTGAGTCTTTAAAATCCCTACTTCATTAAAGACTAAAACAATTAGGTAGATTATTTAATTTACAAAATCTAATATAGTATGTACTATGGTATATACATAAAAATGAAAGTACTGAATTTTTGCTTAATTTTTTTTTTCTAATTTTAATTGTAGTATTTGGAATTGGAATTTAGATGTCGAATACTTAATACAGTTATTTGTAAATTGATTTGTACAATTTTTCTTTTTTTAACTTAATTACTGATAAAAATTTATTTTATTAAATTCAATTACCATTATTTTTAATTATGTTAATAACAGTTATTTAATATAAGTAAAAAGAATTAATAATATCACCTATTTTGATAATAATATCAAAATAGGTGATTTGTAATCAATTCTATATCATTAAAATTATTAATTATTTTTAAAAGAATTGATCAAAACTAATGCAGAAATGTTCAAAAATAACACCATTACAATATAAATACTTTAATTATATGTAAAAGCTTTAAGTCTGACATGATAATTTTATTTTATTTTTCTTTGTTTAGAGTTTTCATAAGCATAATAATGATATCCATAAAATCTTTTAAATATATTAGATTTATACTATATACTTCAATTAATTTAATTTAATTAATGAAAATATTATTAAACCATTGATTAACGGGTTATAGTTATTTTATAAAATTATCAAAGTTAATTACAAAACATATGTTTTCTAGAAACTATTTATGCACCATCTATTATCTGGTACAAGTATTTAATTATAGTTATTAATTTATTTACTTATTAATATTTATATTTATATAATTAATATAATTTATATATAATTTATATAATAATACATTTATTTATTTATACATTTAATATTTGTTTAAATTTCTATTTACTAAATTATTGTATGAAATATTATTTTTATAATAACTTGTACCCACTATATAGATATTTTAATATACAAAAGTAAATATTAACAATAGATGTACTATATAGTAAATTTCATAACCAATCATAAATCGTAAATATAAAAAAAATAAAATTTAAATTTATTATTAATAAAAAGAGAATTTGAAGTAATTATAAAACAGTAAAATCTGATAATATGACATCAAACTATTAAAATAACAGGAACTTTTTAAGGAACCCTTAGTGGCATTAATGGGTAAAAGCATATAAAAAACTCTGAGAGTGAACACCGAGGGAGTACAGGTTTGTATTCTACATACGTTGTAAAAATAATTCCCCCTTACGACATTTACATCCACAACTAGAAAGGAAAGACTGTATAATTTACTTGTCACATTTATGTGGTAGGCAAAAAACTAAAAAAAAAAAAAAAACACGTTTTAAGTATTGCCTATTTACTTTTGTTTTTAAATAATATTAAATATGTATACCAAAATTAAATTTTAAAATGCAAAACACTTGTCGAGTTTAAATTTCTTATTATATACATATTTATATATCTAAAACATTGTTTGTTATTCCACTATTCAAAATAAAACAATAAAAATCTTAATTCCTAACTTCTAAAGTATAATATTTTATTTTTAACTTAATTAATATTCATTGACCGGTATAAACTATTCACTTTACATAATACACAAAATCAACAATATATATTTACATTACCCACAGTATAGATAATTAATTCTTACTAATCATATTAAATGTAATGTACCTATATATGTTAGGTTTTGATTTGATTTTTGTTGTTGTTGTATTATTATTATCACATTTTAGGGAGCATGACATTTAGTCTAAGAAAGTTTTTTTAATAAGGCACTTGACATAAAATATTTTCACATAATATCAAATTTGGCTTAATATTCTTTTAATCAAAAAATCAAATTTGACAAAATTTCATTATTAGATGCTAATGAGTTATTCCGAATAAAAAACTAGGCTTATGGTATAAAATTTAACAATAAAATAACACACAATTTCAAATAATATTTTATTATTCATTTTATGCCAGGGAAATATGAATATAGAGTTTGGAATACAAAATCTGAATTTTAATAAATTTATCAGCGACGAATTAGGGGCTAACTAATTCCATTATTTTAATTATTTTAAGTGCTTTTACTAAATTAAAATACGTACGTAAAAAAAACTTAGTTATATAATGGTTAGTTGGTTAAAAAATCAGATATCAAAAATAACCTCCAATAATATTTTTAGTATGGGTTGGAGATGGACTGCGCCCTATTATTTTAAATCTTGTATTATTGAAATATGTATGTAGGTGAAAATTTTAATTTAAAAGAATTTTATAGTTGGTTTAAAAATCACCTTTTCAATAATTCATCCATATCATGAACAGCACGGCCAATAATGCCATAAACGTTTTTGTGTCAAAAAAATTTTTTTTGCAGTGTCTTTTTTGCGAAATAACATTTTGCTTAAAATTTTTTTTTTGTTAACAGACCTTATACCAAGTGTATTTTTTAGAAATAATTTTATACCAATTGTCATACACTCCATATTTTATTTATCAGTATAATATATTTTATTTTTGTTTAACATGTTCATTCTATTTTATCGTTCAATCGATTTATATTCAATCGATTTAACCGATTAATTACTTTTGATAAAACAACTAACAGTAAAATTTATTTTTTATTAAATATTTTAAAGTGAAATTTTTTTTTAAGCATTGAAATAAATTCAAATCCACAACAATTTGTAAATTTAGTATAAATAGTTAGCCATTGTTTTTAGTTATAAAATTATTAATTAAAAAGAGGAAGACAGAAAACGAACAGAGTATAATACAAAATAAACAGATTAGCTATTTGTAAACTTAAAACTACAAAAGTAGTGAAAGTTTTCAGTGTTAATTTGAAAAAAATGCGTAATTTGCATATTACGAATAATGTTATTATTTATAATATAAAAATATGTCCATCTTTTCATAATATTTTTGTTGATGATTGTGAAAACTTTTTTTTGTGGCGAAAAATATTTGTTCCAATAATAAAACAAGCTTGTCAAGAAATTGTCACATAAGCCCCAAGTATTTACTATAGCTTACATACTTACCTAATATTTAATTTTTTGGGAAAACTTGAACCATATAAAAATTAAAAATGTATCTTTAATATAATGCTGCATTTGCTTTTTTGACATTCATTTATATTTCTATTGTATTCCTATTCCTATTGTGAAATCTATTTGCAAGAGAAATTTACACTTTATCCTAAAAGTTTATGCTAAATATTTTAACTAAGAGCTTGCTAAAATTTAGTCAGTTTTGAATATTTTTTCCAAAAATTTGCTTATTACTTTTATGTCTGTCCATTCATTCTTCTGTTTACTCTATAGAGGTTTGTTTAAGTTGAAACGTCGGAACAATGTAATATTGAGCATAATGAGTAATACAAAAAAAATTTAAATAAATAAAAAATATAACGGTTCCTTTAAGAATTTATTTATATGATATGTATTTATATATACATATATAAGGAATATGTACTGAGGAAATTTATACTATAATTCTAAAAGTTCTTTTTTATCTCAAAATTTCAAGTTTCTATCTAAAAGTGTCTCGAAGTTACGAAAAACGATATAATACAAAATAATATAATTACAATATAATGCAAAATATTGTTTTCACATAACGGTAAATTTAAATAGTAAATTATAAAATATCGCATAATTTAATATTTTTTTATAGAGGTAAGAAAGTCACGGTTTTAAGTAATTTCCGGTTTTCTAGCGTTTTTAGATTATAAAACTACTATACACAGAGCCTGAGATACATCTTAAAATAGTGGTTTTCTGCAATTTTGAGAGACTGTAACTCTCTCGCACTCTATACAACTAAAAGAAACCGTTAACACACTTAAACAATTATTACTGGAGCTTTAATTTTTATGTCTTGTGAAGAAAAATGCGTACAGGTGCCTCATTTACAGGTGTTTAAAAATAGCGAATTTTCAATTTTTCAATTTAATAGCTCATAAACAGGGGATGGTAAAATAAACTTTTTTGAGAAAACTTTCATCCTTCAAAATTTCAAATCCCTATCTAAAAACATGCCGGAGTTATGAAAAAAGAAATATCATGCAAAATTTGGTTTACGCATAACGCTAGATTTAAATGCTAAATTTAAAAAAAAAATTGTTTAATTTTGATATTGATTTACAAAGTCAAAAACAATCCTGTCGAATGGCATTCTCAAATTTAAAAAATGTTAAACAGAACATAAGTAAAATATAAGCATTTAAAAATATGACTTTTTTAAAGTTTAAGGCGCTGTAGCTTCGTAATGCATGGGGCTATATGAAAAAGTTGTTTTACAACATTAATTTTTTATGAGACCTAGCGATGATTAAAATTTGACGGACGGACATAATAGACGCCTAATAGTACAGCTATCTGGTAACGACTTACCGAAACTTTATCCGCTCCATTCAAAAATGTAGTCAAATAATTATATATTTTCTTGACTTAAATTCTATGAAATTTCAATAATCTTTCGATATATTTTTAACACATAAAACGTACAACACGTCAATATTTTATTTGAGTAAATTAAATAATATATCTGCTTTTATTAATTTATTTAATATTTAAATCGTTAAAATGGTAAAAATTATATTTCTTAAAATTAAAACAAAAAAAATACTTACTTTAATTAGACATTCCTTTTATTTTACTTTCTACATCAATCAAATTTTTATTCCTGAATTTTATTATTTATAAATTTATTAGTAGCCATTAAAGTCGAAATCTGAATTTCAATAATAACATTTAAGTATATCAAATATTCACAATGTATTTATGTACAATGTCACATTGTCTATGAATCTAATAATAATAATTTGCAATATTTAATAGTAAACGACTAAAATTAAATGATTTTGCTTACCACTGCAATTACTGCAATAATTTATGAAGATGATTTCAATATTCGTAACAAAAAAAAATAACAATTTAATTTTCTGCTCACAGACAAGTTCAATGGACAAAATTTAAATATATAAAATAACTGGAGGCTCTGATTTATATTCCAATTTTGTAACAAATAAATAGAATTAGATATTTGTTACAACAAAATAAAAATTAGTAAAAAACGAGAAATAATACAGTTGCCCTTGTCAATTCTAAAATGCTCGTACTACTAAGACTTTATACTTTATAGTATTCAAAATACAGAATATGTACATACAATCACTCTGCTACTAATACATAATTTTGTGATACCGTACACCTAAAGTATAGGGTATATAAACTTTGGTATGGAGTTTGTAATCACCAAAAGGAAGCGAGTTAGATATGGCCATGTATATATATTCCGAATCAGGATCACCTCCTGAGTCGATTTAACGATGTCCGTCCGTCCGTTCGCACGATAACTCAAAAACTAGTAAAGCTATCTTGATTGATGAAATTTATATAGTAGGTTACTAATTACGAAAGGAAGGCTAAGTTCGAATCTGAACAAAATCGGTCGAAGGGTTCGGATTCTGGAAGCTTCCAAATGATTCCGGAGTAAACGAGATTATCTCCAAAACCAACAAAGATAGAACCTTTAAATTTGGTGCAACGATATTCCTCCAATTTGATTAATGTCTCTGAAATTTGAGAGGATGTGGTCCATGGATTCGCAATTTGGAAGCTTTCGAACGAACCCTAAAGCAAACGAGTATATCTCCAAAACCAACAATGATAAAATCTTTAAATTTGGTATACTGGTGTTTTTTCATGTTTTATTTATGTCTCTGACATTTGAAAGGATTTAGTTTATGAGTTCGAATTTTGGAAGCTTCCAAACGAGCCACAGAGCAAACGAGTATATCTCCATAACCAAAAAAGATAGAATCTTTATTTTCAGTACAAGCCTGTTCTGTTATGTTTATTTTTATGTAAAATTGGAAACTGACATTTGAGAGGATTTGGACCATGGGTTCATATTTTGGAAACTTTCGAACGAGCACAAGAGCAAACGAATACATATCCCAAACCAACAAAAGTAGAACCATTAAATTTAGTACACTGGTGTTCTGCCATGTTTTCTTTATGTCCCTAAAATTTGAGAGAAGAGCATGTATTCGGATTTCAGAGACTTCCGAACGAGCCCAAGAGCAAACGAACATGTCTCCAAAATTAATAAAGATAGAACATTTATACTTGGTACAATGGTATTCTGTTATTCCTTTTCTTTGAAATTTAAAACTGAGATGATTTTTTGAGATGAGAAAAATTTGAGATGATTTGGATCATGTGTTCGGATTTTGAAAACTTTCGAATTAGCCAAAGAGCACACGAGCATACCTCCAAAACCAAAATGATATCACCTTTAAAATTGGTACAAGAGTGGTCTGTAATGTTTCCTCTATATCCCTGAGATTGATTTGATGAATTGGAGTGGCAATTCGGGTACCTGACACACGTCTCCCAAGGGCTAACAAGCATATCTTCGAAATTAATAAAGATAGAAACTTGAAATAATATACAAGAATGTTAAAGAATGCCTCTTTTACGTTACTGAAATTCGAGTTGAGTAGGGAAGAAAAGGGAAGCGCTTCAAGCAACTGTCAAAAAACTTATGGATTTTTAATTTAATTGCAAATATTCAGGTGTAGGGTATTAATAAGTCGGTTGCATCGACTTACTCTTACATACTTACTTTTTTTTAACCTTTCATTGTGTTTAAAATTTATACTATTTTATTTAATTGTATTATTTTATTTTATTTAATCCCAAAATTTCTTAGCTTTCTTAGTTTTTGAGTTTCCGCGCTGACAGACCGATCGACAAACGAACAAAGATCAAGCGAATAATTCTTTAAACCTTATCCAATTCAAGTATATATCTATCATGCTTATTTTTGATATATTACAAACGAAGCAAAAATTTTAATATATCCATGAACATCGTTCATACACATATAAAAATACAATTTACGGTCTTATGCAGCATACTGCATTTTACAAAAGCTTTTTAACTTTACTCTTAGATTTCAAGATAAAATATATGGTAAATACAAGTTTAAAATGCCTATAAAGTTGCATGTTTAAAAATGCATGTTGTCTTTTTCCTTTGTCTTTTCCAATATACAGTTGCTATATTAATGTAGATACTGACTTACTCACCTTGTTTTATTATTACTATATAATAGCTATATAAATATAATAATGATCACTTTATAAAATGTAAACTCTTAATGATTCAATATTCAATATTATTTGGAACTAATACCAAAAAGGCTTCCACAACTCATATTTATCTTAAAACTAAATTAGTTTAAACATTTTTTTTTGGTTAGATAATTAAATATGCAGACAAATAAAATGAATGTAAAATTCAATTGAATTTCTTAAACTAATAATAATAATACATTTAATAAGAAACACTAATACCAATAATTATAGCCATTGCAGTGACAGTGAGGGTTGCTTTCAATAATAACTTCATGCAGAAAAGGTGTTATATACTACAGCATGCTGTAACGGTTATTGTCACCATTAGCAAAAAAGGTAATAATCATTGGCGGATTCATTGTTTGCTTACAGTCCCACTCCCAATTAAATATTTTTGTATCCTATTGTCCTATCTTTTCCTAACCATACTCGCTAGCCAACATACTGCGTTAGACCCCTACCTTCTAACGCAGTATGTTGGTTTCCCTTTATATTGGTTAAAGGTTAGCAGGTTTAGTCAGTAAGAATCTTAGGAAAAGAAAAAAAAACACTAACATAAATTTGTTCTATATATATTAACGTCATTTCCATATATTATTATTAGTTATCTGAAAATCAGAGAAATTACCATGATTATCCCAGAAATGTAATAAGAAATTATTAAAACAGAAATATACCATATCAGATCTGCCTGTAGAATTTTAAAATTTAATGTATACTTGCAAAATTTCAAATCCATTTCATTTAATATATTTGTAGCCCTAAACTATGTCTGAAAGAAATCAATTACTTATATTAATATGTAATACTTGCATTCAAAATTGTTTTAATACGCTTATTTCTTTTAAATTTCAGTGTAGTTGTAAGATTTACAAAAATTTAAATTTCGTTTCACCAAAAATTAAGATTATTTTTTTTTTTACCTAAATTCTAAAAAAAGTTTTGTATAAACTTATAATCTTTTTAGATATCATAAAATAACTTAATAAAACTAAGATATCATAAAACCTAATAAAAAAATACCTATTACTCTGGTTAGATTCTGAACTTGGTTCTTTTCTAGCTCTTCATGCAGATACTACGAGCCATTTCATGAATTTATTTACGAAAATAGAAGAACCCAGCTTTTTGTTTCAATCTATTAATTTGTTCCGGCAGACGAGTGCGTTAAAGAATTTTCAATTTTTGATTTCCCTGTGTATACGATTCGACTGATTGAGTTCAAACTGACTATTATCACAACTGTACGAAGGTCCAATTTTATGATGTTACAATGATATAAGTTTTGAAAAAAAAAAAAAACTCTTTGAAATTGAAATCTAGCCGAATAACGCTAACTAACTCTATTGGTATACTAATAAAAAATCTAAGTTGATAAAATCTAATACATAAAAAACAAGGCATTACATTTTCCAAAAAAACAATAAAAAGACAGTTTAGAATTTTAATTTACACCAAAATTTGAAATTTTTCTCAGAAAAATTGTGTAATACGAATAAAGAGACATTTTCTTAGTTTTATAGGAAACCTACATATATTTAAAAACTGTTAGCCCACGTATAATGTTGAAGATTAAATTTTTTTTTTTTATTTTGAAGGAATTGGCACAGTTGTCTAAAAATAGTAATTTTGAATTTTTAGACTTGTAACAGCTCTTCAACAATGTTGAAAAATAATTTTCTAAATTATTTCTGAAAGATATTTCAAAATTATTTCATGGTTCTAACTAAAAGCTTACCGAAGATATGAAAGAAACAAAATCTTTCTAAATTCTGTTTTCACATAACGGTTAATTTAAATCATAAGTTTCGAAAAATTGTATTATATATTTTGATATTTTTTTAGAAATGTAAAAGCATGTCCTGTTTGGTTTTTTAATATTGCAAAAATTTTAAGCAGAATACGAAATAAAAACTTTTGAAAATAAAGCTTTTTTCAACTTTTTCAGGCTTTGTTACTTTTTAATGGGCGGGCGGCTCTATAATAAAAAGTTGTTCAACAATATTAACTTTTTTAAAAAAGCTACCCATGGTTATTCAGATAATAATTCATTGTTCTATCTTATACGGTGTAAAAGTTAAGTAACAAATAACCTGACAGATAGAGTATAATTAAGAAATTTTTTCAAAAATGTGCTAAAAATACTGATACATAATACTAATGATATTCTTGATGATTGATAACACATTTTAATCTTATTTTAAATTAAGCTATACTGAAAGATTTTATCAAATGTAAAATTTTAAATAAGTGAATATAAAGAATATTAAATTTAATTGAAAATTTGAATGTATACACATTAGTTTTAAATGCATTTTTGTTCATTTCAATTAACTAAATTAATTTTCTTATCAATTTTTACAAATACATTTCATTAAAAATCTTAAGATATAATATTATAAGTATAATTAATTAATAAAACAAAATTATTAATATAAATTATTAAATTAAGGATGAATTTTAGTAGGTCATATAATATTATTATGATAAATATTCATAGATCTTATATTGAACATATAACTTTTCTTTGAATTTAATTTAATTATTATAAATAAATAATTTAATTAAGAATTAATAATTAATATAAAACAAGTCATAAAAAGAATTCCCAATAAACATTTTTAAAGTCATGTAGTAAAAAACAAAATTACAATTTAGTACAACTAAGCTGTAAACATTTCATTCAGTTTAATTAATTTATAATAAATAAATTTTCAAAAATAATGTAATGTTGATAAAAGATTATGATTTTATTTGGTTTTAACCCTACAGTACTGGCGTAAGGGTCTTTTTGATTCAAATCTATTTTCGAAGTTAATAATTTTTTTTTTTCTTAAGAATAATGCTCTTCATTTTCCTATAGTAGCTTAATCTTAATATTTTGTGAAATAATAACTGTAATTTTCTCGTTGATTTTCTGAAAATTTTATTCATATTTGCAATGTGAAAAACCATCATCTGAGTAAATTAATTTCCAATTTTTTAAAATCATATTTGTTTTTATTTTAAATTTTTTTGTTCTAAACAACACTATTAAACTATGTATCGAAGAAATGTTTATTTTATCAAATTTTATAGAAAACTGTGAAGTTTTATAAATTTTGGTGTACATTTACAGCAACTGCAACAAATAGTATCAAAATGCAAAATGCAAAATAGAATATATAAATTTAATGAATATTTCTATTTTGACACTTTTTTTGAATTTTTCTCTTTTGTTACACAAATTTAATTAAATATAATAAGAAAATGTTTTATTATTTGTAAAAAAAAAACTTATATATGTACATATTGAATTATTATTAACGCATATTTATGTATTTCTAAGTTCGGGTCAATATGACCAAGCGCGAGTAATTATAAAAAAAAATTTTGCGCGAGTACTGAAGGGTTAATAACCTTTAAATTTTATAGATTATAAATATTAGAATATTAAACTACTTCAAAATCTGTATACAGTACAGTAGTATTGAAAATAACGTGGTAGAATTTTTCATAATATTATAAGTTTTAAGGGATGTTGGTTGGTTCAATAAACGGCTGTTGTCTGGCTCAATAAACGGCTTTTGACTGGCTCAATAAACGGCTGTTGACTGGGTCAATAAACGGCTGTTGACTGTGATAAACGAACGTCTCAGTCTATTTCCCTTAGCAAACAACAACCGGTCTAAAAAGCAAATCATTCAATCGTTCTTGTAAGTAAGGATTTTTTTATTATTATTATTATTATTTATATTTTTTTTTATTTTAAGTTTTAGGTTTTGATTTTTGAATAAGATTAAATTAAAAAAATTTTTCGTCCACACTTCTCGTTTACGGATAACGGGTAAAATTAATTAATATTATAGTCTATATGAAATTTCTATTTTTCATTTATATCATTTTAAATCTGTTAATATTTTTTTGTGAAATAACTGATATATTAAATTCAATAAATTTTATATAAATTAATATATTCTCATTTTCCTAATATTTCTGTTCTATTCTTAAAAAAATTAAAAGTTTAAATAACTTATTTTTATCCCTTATTTTTCTACTCTTTAGAAATATTAAATATCAATAACAAATAACGTACAAAAAAACTTTCAAATATAAATCAATAAACAACTTAAAAACTTTTCAATAAAAATAAAATATTATGTTATAAGTACTTATAGTTAAACTTTTCAATTAGTTTTTAATTCTAACTTTATTAAAATATTTAAAAAATTATAGAAAATTTTTACCTAATATATAATATCTGAAATCAATCATATTATAATAAAAATTATTTCAATATTTTGATATAATACAAACTTTTATTTTAAAATTGAAATGAAAACTTTAAAACATTTAAAACTATAAAGTGTACTGGATTACTTATGTAAATTTTTTTAACCCTGTAAGAAACGAAGTTATATAATATGCATATACATATATTATATAGGCCTATCGTGAGTGTTAGTTATGAGTTATGACATATGTGATAATTGATAAAATTTATCAAAAATCGTATAGTGAAGTAATATTGATAAATTTTGTCATAAAAATTTACTATTGTGAATTTTGATAAATTTGAAGTTTGTGATATTTAAAAAAAAAAAATTTAAAGTAAGCAAATAGATTATTGTGTTTAAATTAAGTAAATATTTAGGTAATATCCAAATTTTTCTCCATTAGTGCTACTAAATGTGTTAGTTGTATTTTGCTAACTATTTTACTCCTAATAAATAAAATTTTAATATAAAATTTTAATAAAAAAAAAAAAACTAAACTTAAAATTCAACAATTTTATTTACTACTTATATTTTTTATAATAAAGAAATAAAATTCTTACAACTTTCCTTTTTAAAAGTTCTTAAAATTTCTTTTATTTAAGAACTTTTAATTTATCACATTCAAATTATCTGTTAATAAAATAAACAGATAAATGTCACATATGTGAACATTCGTGATACGAAATTATCAATTAACATTTGATTAAATTCACAATAGATATGAAAATTTTCATGTATTTGATACTAACGATAATTATAGGGTTTTTCAATTTGAGTGATATGATTTCTTACGACTTGATTTAGTGGAAAAAGTGCTCGAAAATTGGGTTCATCGAATTCGTTTCTGCAAAAGAAGTCGTGGAGGCTATTTGAATGACGTTTTATTCAGAACTTAATTGTATCAATTGTACTTCACATTAAATAAAATACATTTGAATTTCCTTAACAATTAGTGTATTTTTTTTTTAAAAGAATTCATATCACTCAAATTGGAAAACCCTGTATAATAAAAATTTTTGAAAGTTATCACAAATTGTTATAAATGACTGGTCATAATTGACACTCACAATAGACCTGAATGTATATGCTATTATATCCTAAATATGATCTTCAACTCTTGTTTTGTTAAAAGTTACTTATAAACTCTTTAATTCGTACGTAATAATTATAATGCAAAATAAAATGTACCCTATCGCTAAAATATATTGTTTTTTTTTTTTTTTTTAATTTTAAGATTCTTAACAATGCAATCTTAAAAAAGAAAACAAACAACAATAATTTTAATATAAACTCACTATTAAACTACAATGTCCTTTTTTTTTTGTTTTTAATATTAAACCATTGTTTTCATTTAATTTTTAATATAACATTATTTTTATATAATATTTTTCCAACTAGCGAATATTACTGATACAATTTTTGAGATATTCTATCAGATGATATTTTTAACGTTATCAAACTTGAATGAAAAAAAAAATCAAATTACTTCATTTATTATTGAAATTTATTCAATATTATATTACATTTTCTTACCTGTAAACTTTAAAATCCTCTGTAAACTTTACAATAAAAATCATAAAATATTTCAAAAATAAATTGGATCCATACGTTATAATACAAATTATACATTTATTAAATTTTATTATACACGAAAAAAAGAAAATTTATGTAAATTATGTTTGATAAAAATAAATGGAAATAATATTAAATTAAATACAATTTTAAATTTCAGATTTACAAACGAAAAATATAATATTAAATAAAAATATCATTTCCGGAATAACAGTAGATATTTATTTTAAAGATTTAGTATCCTATAAGTATGCAATATATTTTTCAAATAATTATCATAATTTTATTAGAAAGTTTAGTTAGGGCAATTTTAAATAAAACAACCAGATACAATAAAGATTTTTTAAGTTTTTTTGCATTTTGTACTTTAGATAAAATAAATTAAGTAATTTAAAATAGATAGATATAAGTCAAATTAAATTTACATAAATTAACAAAAAAAATTACTTTATTTTAAATGTTCCCCACTTACTTCTTCGCGAAATCTCATGTGACGAGCATCCCAAGTCGTGAGAGTTGGAACTCGAGCACAGTGATGACCTTCGAAGGAGTACAATTCTGCACTGATGGTTCAAAAATGAACAGCATTGTAGGATGCGGGGTCTGCTCAGATAATCTGAATATCAGTCATAATTTCCGATTACCAGACCATTGTAGTGTCTTCCAAGCGGAAATTATGGCAATTCAAGAAGCCTTGATTCTACTGAATAGAAGCGTTTTGACTGTGAAGCAAGTACGTATTCTGTCAGACAGTCAGGCTGGAATCAACATGCACAACCTCGAAGACTGTAATAAACTGCCGAAAACTTCTTAACGAGATGGCCAGGCAGTTTGGCATTCAGCTTTGCTGGGTACCAGGTCATTGGGGTATTCCGGGAAATGAAAAAGCTGATGAACTCGCAAGAATTGGTACAACCTTACAAGTTTTGCCGGATAGGGCAGGACTAGGGGTACCTCTATCCACAAGCAAAACGTTATTTCGAAAGGAAATAACGGATATGGTAAATTACAAATGGTCAAACTTGACCTCGTGCAGTACCACTAGATTGATATGGCCCAAAACCGATTTAAGACGATCCAATGATCTGCTTTCTCTCAAAAGGGCAGACATTGGAATGACAATGGGTATAATCACCGGTCAGTGTATAATAGGGAAGCATGCCAGAAGACTTTGCTTATCCGCAAACGACTATTGTAGAGCCTGCAAGGATGAAGAAGAGGAGGAAACTACTCTCCATCTCCTTTGCACATTCCCGGCCTTGTCGGTAAGAAGGAATACCCATTTGTGGCAATATCTCTTCGATAGCCTTAGCGCTTTGGCAGGTAAAAATGTGAAGAGTATTCTTCCCTTTGCAAAAAGCTCAAATTGGTTTTAACGAGTGGGATAGAAAAGCTTCTATGTGGTATCACAATGGACCAAATACGATGTAAGTGTGCCTTTTGGGCAGCCACCTTAACCTCACCTAACCTAAATGTTAATAATAATTGAAAATAAACCGTTTTGTAAACTTTTTTTAGGTTAAGCTTGTATCAAAATATATACACAATAAAATAAAAGTTTAAAAAAAAAATATTAGAAAGTTTAGAGGTGGGGCCTCGGTGGCCTAGTGGTTAAGCACATAGCTTATTAAAATTGGTAGTGCAGGTTCAAATTCTGCACAGGTAGCAAGTTTTATTAATTGATAACAAACTCCCCTTAGTGTAAGTCAAATATAGTGTAAATATATAATATAAACAAAATAAATAATATTGAGATATAATTTAATAATAATATAAATATAATATGATATAATATTAATATTAATATAAATAAATAAGTCTAAATTGAATAAATTATTATTTTACTTCTGAACAAACCAAATCTGAATTTTTTTAATTAATTTTTTGAGATTAAGTTTTAAAAAATGTTTTTTTTTTTTTGAGATTTTTAATTACAAATAAGTATTTTTAATTGAAAAAATGTTTGGAGTTCTTAGCAATAAAATAGAACTTTAAAATGGTATCTACCCCCAATGTTAACCACATTATAAGTAGCAACGGAAAAAAAAGCATATTTTTGTCTAATTTAGAGTTTTCTAATTACAACAAATAATTTAAATATATTTTTTGCATTCCTTTATATATTTAGAAATTTTTATCTTCAGTGGATTCTTGACTCAGTGACACAACTAAAAAAAACAAAATTAGTTCTTCAATACTAGAAAAACATGTAAAAATTATTTTTTTTATACAAAAATTAGAACATTTTTTCTTTTTTTGAAAAATTTATGAAAATAAAAGAATACTAGATACAGAATAAAATAAACAAATAAAACTCTTTGATAAGGAAAATATTAAAATATACAGCTACATAACTAAATTTCTCTGTATTTTAGTTTCTTCATTTTTAGCTACTTACTTTCCTTTTTCATAATTTTCATTCAATTCATAGAATATTTCATTTTATTTAAAGGATGCAAAAATATATATATATAATTGTTATTATTATTATTAAAATTGTTTTTCGAAAAAGAATAAAATGTTTTTAATGCAAATTTTATAATGTTCTCGAAAAATGTGTAAAACCATCATGTAACCTAAAACAAAAACAAAAAAAAAACATTAATACCAAGTTATTTTTCTATATCCCTCCTAATATTTGGCATTATATTATTCAGTTGTATTTTGTAAAATTTTGTAAGATACGCGTCAGCGTTTAAAAAGGATTATAAATTCCCTTTTTGTTTTTTTTTTTTAAACAAACCTTTCCTTGTGTACATAAACTTTTCTATTAAATAGGGCACGATTTTCTTTCAAAAAATAACTACAAAGTAAAAGAAAATTGTTAATTTATTGGAAAATATTTTTTGTATATATTTTATTTTTATAATATCCAAAAAAATAGGAAATAAATGCTATTTTAAAAGGAATATGTTTAAAGTAAAATGAGCATTGATGAAAAATATTATTAGAAGAAAAGGAATTCTTAAAAATTAACAAAATATTTAAAAATCAAATAATTCAAATAAGATCGGGATTGAATAATATAAGTAAAATTTACAAATTTTACAATTTCATTAAAATTTTGCAAAGAATATTATAATTTGTTTCGAGTTTAATTATGTCTAATACAGTTTTAAGTTGTTATTGAAATTGTTATATAGCCGACCTTCTTCATGAAGTGTTGTTAAAGTATCATAGCTTGATGTTCTTTTAAAATATTTTCGAATTACGTTTTTACTTCTTTTATTGACCTCGTGTTTATCTTTATGTTTGCAAAGACTTGTTATAGCGTGTAATTCATTTTTAGCACATTTTCAAAATAATATTGAAAAAATGTGCTTATTAGTTTCACTCTGTCCGTCTGTTTACAAAACTTCTACACCGTTAAAAATAGAGAAAAGAAATTTTAACCATTGGTAGGTCTCATAATAATTTTGTGGAACAACTTTTTCATGTAACCCCGTAATGCAGGTACAGCCCCTCAAACTTTGGGAAAGCCCTATTTTTAAATGCATATATCTTATGTTTCGCTTAAGATTTTTTCAATCTGAAAACGTCATGCGACAGGTATTTCTTTTATCTTTGTAAATTAATATCAAAATTATACAATTTTTTTAAATTTAGTATTTAAATTTACCGTTATGTGAAAATCAAATTTTGCATGATTTTTCTACTTTCATAACTTCGGCACGCTTTTAGATGGAGGCTAGAAATTGATGCAAGAAAGAACTTTTAGAATTAGTATAAGTTTGGTCAGAAAATTTTTTTGGGCCACCCCCTGTTTATGAGCTATTAGGGCTCAAAAATTGAAAATTTGCTATTTTTAAACACCTGTAACTTAGGAACCTGTACACATTTTATTTCGGAAAGATATAAAAATTAAAGCTACAGTAATATATTTTAACGTGTGTTAAAGGTTTATTTTAGTTATATAGGGTTCCAGAGTTACAACTCTTCAAAATTACGAAAAAGCCCCATTTTCAGATTTATATATCTCAGGTTCTGCGTAATAGTTTTGCAATCTAAAACCGCCACAGGACCGGAAATTTTTTTATCTACATAAAGCAATATTAAAATTATACAATATTTTGTAATTTACTATTTAAATTTACCGTTATGTGAAAACCACATTTTGCATGAAATTTCTTTTTTCATAATTGCGGCACGCCTTTAGATAGGAACCTGAAATTTTGAGAGCAGAAAGAACTTTTAGAATTAGTATAAGTTTCCTTAGAAAATTGTTTGCACCACTCCCTGTTTAAGAGGTATTAAGGCTGAAAAATTGCGTTCCGAACTTAGAGCCTTGCAAAATTCCAGAAAAGTGTTATTTTCACATATTTTCTTATTACAAAAAATTTCTTAAATTTTATTTTTTAAATTTTACAATTTTTGTGCAAGTCACAATTCTAAAAAGTTTGTATTGTGGAAATGTGCGCTTTTAAAAACCGTTGGTTTACATTCTACCTTGTTTTTTAATACTATAAATGTAGTGTCAGGTTTTATTTTATTGCATCGTTTTTAAATAACAAGTTATTTATTTTGTGAATTTTCCGTGTACTTCCGTATTTCACTAAAATCGTAATGAAATAAAATTTTAAGTGCTTGAACCTCAGTTTTTGAATGACATAGTACAGCATTTGAGTTTGAACAATTCGTAATACCATATTGTAGTTTTCTCCATTAAATTTATATTTTATATTTTTTTTTTGTTTTTTATTGCGAAAAATAAGAGAGAATGTTGATTCGTCCTAGTTCTGTTTATTGGATTGCTCAGTAGGTATGAACTGAATTTTATCTATAAAACTTCCAATAAAACAATAAGCTGAATTAGGACGAAACTCTTTAATTTTTTGTAAATTATTATTTTTTAAGTAAGTATTCAGCTGATTATTTATGTATATTTTAATTAACTTTATATTATTATTACTTACATTTTTAATTGTTTTATTACCTGTTAATACATTAGAATATATTATGTTTTAGTTAACAAACTTTTCAGCTACTTTTATTTTACCTATTTGTTTATTTATTTTATTTTGTTTGGTTTCCTTAATTCTTTGTGCTAATTGCTTTTGTACAGGACATTGCTCAAATAATGCTTTCGATGAAATTACAAAATGTTGATGCTGTTGCGACGATAATGCTGAATCCAATAAAGAAAAACAAAATTCACAAAAAAGTTGTTAAAGCGACTTACCGAAATAGGATCAGAAAGTCTCTATAGTCAAAAAATAACTTATTATTACAGTAGTAGTTTTATTTAAAAACCCATTAACTAAATCCTATTGTTTGTTAAAGTTATGCCCGTTTAAAATAATCAAATTTTTTAATATAATAGTTATCTTTCCAATATTCGATGTCTTAATTAATATTCTTGTAAAAATTGTTAGGATTATTAAGGACTAATTTTGAAATTTTATTTCGGTAAATAAGTTTATTCAAAAGTATATCTGATATCCTCGGTTTGCATTTTTTATATTTACCATTATAGTTAATACATGATTGACTTGAACCATTATGAATTTGTATACTTACTGACAAAATGTTAATAAATTTATTAAAGGCTGACTCAAAATTGTCCCAAAATTCAAAATATAAAAAAAAAGGCTCTATAATGTTAAAATCAATATTATTTTAAATATTGATTATTTTAAATTATGTTGATATGCTTATTATAACGATTTCGCGTCAATTCACAGAAAAACAGTTCACAGAAAAACAATTAACAGAAAAATAATTCACACCAAAATTTACAGAAAAAATAATATTATTTCACAGAAAATCGCGCGATTGAATTGTTTTTTTTTTTAAATATTAAATTGTTTCATAGACATAGGCAAATTTTTTAGAAAATTCCAAATTGTTGGATGTTCGGCAGAAACCAATTTAGCGAAGCCATTGTGCCATCCTTCGAGATTATTATTTCTTCTTGGTGTTTTGTAGCTTGGTGAACATTCCATGCTTCAATAGCAAATCTAGGATTCTTTATTTACTTTTGAATAAACACACTGCCTTTGAAATTTTACCTTTGTAATTTTGTATTTTTATTTTTCTGTTAATTGTGTTTCTGTAAATTGATTTTCTTCGAATTGTCGTTTTTGCTTTTTCTATAAATTGTTTTTCTGCGAATTGTTTTTCTGGAAATCGTTTTTATTATTAATATTAATATTTCATACTATTAATATTTACTATTATCTCTTCTGAATATATTAAAAAAATGAGCACTTTTTTATTGGACCGGTTTTTCATTAGGATAATAATTACATATAATATGATATGCGGTGAGATAGATAAGAAATTGTTTCAATTCTTTAAATTTTTTCAGGAAAAATGCTAATTTTTAAAATTTTTGATTTTAAGTTTTCATTATGAAATATTAATCCAAATACATATAACATAAGAGTGCCTATCTGTATAATAATTAATGTCTTAATAAGATTTTTTAAATATTTAAAATTATTAGCTTTCACATGAATGTCTTTCAAAATGTCATTTGCTCTTATCTTAGTTGCAAAATTATAAATATTTTAAAGTAATGATTTTCTTTTTTCGAATATAATTGCGATTTTTTCATAAAAATTCCTTATTAATGTCAAAATTTTATTTCATTTTTAAATGTTCTCAAATAATTTATGTTTGTTTATTTTGTAACATAACTTCTACTGTTTTCGTACGACAAAATAATAAAATACTATTATGCTACACACACACTTTTTTGTAGTTTTAAACTCGCAATTTTATATAATATATGTATGTATATTGTATATGTACCTAAGTATATTTTCCTTAAAATTCTAATTCTATCCCTACATTTAGAGTAATATAATATCATAATAAATTGACACTTTTGACAGTTGATATTAGACTTCAATTTAAAAAGTTAGTATAGTTGCTTTAACAAATTAGCAAAGTATCACTGGTATTATTGGGTATAATTATTAAAAATTTCAAAAAAAAAACAAATATATATATATATATATATAATTTTGCTTTTTATTTTGTTTATATACAAATTTTTCTTATATACAAATTGTTCAGAAAAACTATAATTCATATTATATGAAAAGAAAAGTGACAGCGCTTTGAATTAATAATTTTTTTTTTTTTTTCTTTTATTTTTTTTTTTTTATATTTATGTAATTGTATAATTTATGTAATTTTTAATTTAAATATAAGAAAATATATATTTTGTTTTTAATTTAAATATACCAATATATAAATTTTGTACATTAAAATAAATTAAAATTATTATCAAACAAAAAAATTAAAAAATAACGTTACAACATTTTAAACAAATTAATAATTTGTTAACATAATTATTATTACAAAACAAATAAATATGTATCTATAAATTATCACTTATATTTACTGATTTTAAACTTATATCTATGTATATATAGTTTTGTTTCATTTTGTTTTAAATTTAATATAATAAATACTATACAGTAAAATCTGTCAATTTTCTATTCTATACATACATTTTCAAAACTTGTAAAAGAACATCATTATTATCTTGTAATCGATTTTCAATTTTTTAACCTAAAATCAAAGTAATTAAATAATAATTAGACAGGTTTCACTGTATGTATGTTCGATAAATATTGTTTCTATTTTTATAATAAAATTAATTAAAATTTTTAAAGTAAAAACTTAAAAATAAAAATATAATAATTAAAATAAAAAATTTTTATTAATTTTATAAATTTTTTTTTTTTTTTTTTATTATAAATAGTTCTAATAATGCACTTAGGTTTAAAAATCCTTTCTTTTTTATTATTTATATACTGTTTACATACTAAAAAGCTTAATATGTTGCCAATTTACATCTTGTGATTTTTAATTTTTATTCAATAAAATATGATTTAAAAAATAATCAATTATTTTAATTCGAACAAAAAAGTTTTTACACATTACAGATATTATTGTCCCAATGTTAACAAATTATGAATGTAAAAATGCTAATTTTGCCAGTACTGTAAAATTTAAATTATAGAACTTTAAGTTTAATAAAATTTATAAAATGTTAATGTTAATTGAAAGCATTCACCCACGCTTGCATTTGCAATTGCAGCAGAATTTTAAAATAAAATTTAAAATGCAATTAATTATTCTTTAGTTTATTCTAACAATGAGTAATTTACAAATTTATACATAATATAATAATCGTATTTCATTATGCTTTTTGAGCCTATCCAGTGTATACGAAATACTATTTTTTATTTTCATCCCCACAACATTATCAAAAAGATCAGTTGAGAATAATTTAAAAGTATATACCATTTTATAAAATGTCACTTTTATTTACTGATAGATTGAGTGCAATGTGTTGAATATACAAGTTTATCAAGACATTTTTGGATAATAATTTGCTCATGTCTGTTAAATAATAGATGTATTTGAATATTGTTTTTGTTTAATGCACTTTATAATAATTTTTTTTTATATTGTTTTTCTTCTTCTTCAATAAACTATCAAGCAGATAAGACGTGTATTTTTTTATACTTTTAACACATTATGGGCCTAGTCAAAAATTTTTTTTAGAAGAATTTAATTTTTTTTATTTTTTCCTACGGATAAAGTTAGCAAAAAAGAAATTTTTTGCCAAAAGCAGGAGCTGTTTTGTAAGGAAAAATTAAAAATATTGATTAATTTGCAGTATAAAAGAAAAACCGGTGGGCAAAATGGACAAAGATTTTAGGTTAGAAAAATTGAAAAATGCGAATGATTGGCCCACGTGGAAATTTCAAACAAGAATAATTTTAAACACTTTTTAATTCATTTAATGAATTGTTCCACCGCTTTTGAAATGTGGGGAAAATTAGAAAAAATATACGAACAGAAATCAACCACAAGTATTCATTTGCTACAACAGAGATTCTACAGTTTTAAAAAACTGCCCGAAGACAACATTTCCATTCACATCTCAAAACTTGAAAAAATAGTTCAACAGTTGAGAGATTTAGGAGAACCCGTATCGGATTCAATGGTTATAACAAAAATTTTAATAACATTAACATCAAGTTACAATCATTTTTATACCGCGTGGGAATCTTCATCAACAGAGAATCAAACTCTTTCTAACCTAACATCTAGATTGATTATGGAGGAATCACGCATGGGTGCACAAAATGATAACATGAACGAATCCTTAATAAGTAATCGAAAAAATTTTAATAAAGTCAACAATAATAAAAAATTAGGAAAATATTTTATTTGTAAGCAAACTGTACACTGGAAAATAAATTGCCCGCGGAGAAAAGCAAATCATAATTCACAAAAAGATAGTTCAGCACTAATTGTAAGTCAAACATTTATTTCAAATAATGTAAGCAACAAAAGTGATCATATGACAAAAAGGAAAGATTATTTTAAAAATTATAAAACTTTTAGAAATCCTGATTTTGCTTTCCAATAATAATAAATGTGAACTAATTAAAAAATAAAGAAATTGTTGCAGTAGGGGTGGGCGAGTTATATTATATACATTAGCAATTAACATTGATTAATTTAAAATTATGTAAAACTAATTCACCTTTTGATAAATAAATTAATTGTAAACGGGAAATGCAATTTAGCATTTCCTTAGTATCTTTTAATTAATAAATTTGTAATAACAACAAATCCATAAGCATTTCGAAAATTAGTATTAAGTAATGTTATGAGTTAGTATTAAATGTACACCAATACCTCGCTTTCCGACATTTCATAATGAGTCGAAAAAAAAAATTTTGCATAGTTTCACCTTGCGACGTAAAAAATTTCACCTTGCGACGAAAAAAAAAATTTCCAAATTTTTTTTGTTTGCTTTAATTTTTTTTGTTTGTTTTCACAATACATACACTGTATGTATTGTATGCTGTGTGTAGTATTAACATTGTAAACACGTTAAAGGTAATATATAAAAAGGGAAATCCCATATTTTGATTTTCGTTAACAATTATGTATACGTAAAAAATTTGCATTTTGTTTTCAATTTGATAAAAGTTCTTGAAACGAAAAGTGTGTTTTTTAAAGTTTTTTGTAGGTACCGAAAAATAAAATTTAAACAAATCTTTTATTGTGGAATCTGATTTCGTAAGTTGAAATTACATATTTTTTTAGCTTCAATTAGTAAGTAACCCTAATTTTTTTTAATTAGAAGGATAATAATCATGAGTGGAAAAGTTGAAAAAAAGAGATCAAGAAAGGCAATAACCCTGGAAACCAAATTAAAAATTTTAAGACGTTTTGAAGCAGGAGAGCGACCTGTTAATATAGCTAAAGCACTTGGTCTATCAGAATCAACTGTAAAAACAATAAGAGATCGTGACGGTAGTAAACTTAAAAAAATTGCAGCAACTGTTTCTGTCTCAGATACAAAAAAAATAACACGCGCAAGAGACTTTCTTTTAGTGAAAATGGAATCCTTACTTTCTATATGGATTGAAAAACAGGTTCATGACAAAGTTCTACTAAGTAAGAGCACAATTCAAGAAAAAGCAAAAAAGTTGTATGAAGATATTTAAAAACAATCATTGTCAAATAATATGGAGGACGAGAACTAATAATAATGTGAAACAAAATCTTTTAGGAAACAGTAAAATATGTCTACAATCGATGAATTAAGAAATCAAATTTATGAACTCTTCAGAGTTGTAATTCAACAGGAAGGACGAATAAACCTACAACAACAACAAATCCTCCAACAATAACCACAACCACAAGCAAGTCAACAAAATGCATTTAAGTACTGATAATATTATTAGTCAATTTCGTCATCTAAAAACATTTTTTGGTAATAATGAACATAGTTTAACATTATTCATAAAATCTGTAGAAAATTCAAGAGAATTATTTGAAAACAACCAACAACTGCTATTGTCACCAAATAATATTAAACCAAAAACTTGAAAATGAAGCTGAAAAATGTATTAGAGAATTGGGAGACGAGCGTTCATGGGAAGACGTAAAAACGAAACTGAAACAACACTTCCAACCACACAAAAGCTATTCTGAGCTATTTAATTATTGCAGATTTATTAAGGTACGAAATTTAAAGAGAATTGTTTGATGAATTTATTAGTGTTAATTACCAATTAAATGATCTTGATGTTAGGAAACCGGAAATTTATAAACCGGATAATATTAGTAGAGATTTATTTGAAATTTTGATAGAAAAAATAAATGGCAATATAAGAGCTCACATTCGTGAAAATTCAAATATGATAGAAATTTATAACAAGTACGCTAAGTTAAAACTTTTAGATGATGTAAGAACAATAGATATTAACCATAGGAAAATAATTGAAGTTAGTTACAGATGCTAGCAATTTTGCTTTAGGAACAGTTTTGACCCAAGATGTGCACCCTATCTCTTTTGCTTCTCGTACCCTAAATGATCACGAAAAAAATGATTCCCCAATTGAGAAAGAATTGTTAGCTATAGTTGGTGTAGGATTCTAATATTATTTTAGCTACTAGGTGTAGCCAAATATCTTAATAATGCAATTATATTTGCTATTAAAATTCCAACCGAAACTTCAGTTTTTAATAAGAAATTATTAATACCGGTCCCAAATTCAAAAGATAAACAAATTGATGCAGAAATGGAATATATAGTTAGGATTAATAATAAAACTTAATAATAACACTTTCGAAGAAGGTAAAATAATCAGTAAAATAACTAAAATTAAGTAAAAATTGTGTTCTTAACGGAAATTGTAAATTAATTAAGACAAAAAAAGAAGTTAAATACACCAATACCTCGCTTTGCGTCGTTTCGTTTTGCGTTTTTTCAAGTTGCGTCGCTACTGAATTAGTACTAATTTTCACTGTGCGTCGTTAGATTTTCGAAGTTGCGTTGTTTTTGGTTTGAGCCTTTAATTTTTTTTTTTTTAATTTTCTTTTTTTTTTCTAAAAGATGGCACGACTTTTGTTTCTTATTGCGCCATGCCATCCAAACTCGGGGATTCCCTTTCTAACTGAAAATCAACGCAATTTTAATACAGGTTTATTTTCACTTTGTTTTGCTAATTTTAGAGTTCTGTTTCAATTAGTGCGTTGTGCTTTTTTTAACGTTCCAATTAGTGTGCTGTGTTTTTTTTTAAAAGAGAATAATAATTTTTTATAAATTTTTACGTGTTGTTTCTGGTTACAAAAAAAAGGTAAATATTTTTCCAATTTATTTATTGGCAGAGTTATATTATTTTTTTTACATACACTTGTAATTTTTTTAGCCAAATGAGTGGAAAGGGCGCTGCTGGTAGAATTACCAAAAATAAAAAAAAAACTATCAGCTTGGAGACAAAATTAGATATTCTGCGACGATTTGATAAGGGAGAGAAGGCTGTTGGTCTGGCTGCAACAACTGTCAGAACTATTAGAGATCGAGATGGGGATAAAATAAGAGAGGCTGCAAAATCTGCAACATCATTAGATGCTAAAACGATGACCCGTACAAGGAGTGCTTTGATGATCAAAATGGAGTCCTTGCTTTCTATTTGGATTGAAAATCAAGTTGCGCAGAGAATACCATTAAGTAAAATGGTAATTCAGACGAAAGCAAAAAGCTTATTTGATGACATAAAAAGTAAAGCAGTATCCAACGATAATGCTAGTGGTAGTAATACAGACAAGAATGAAACATTTGAAGCTAGTCAGGGCTGGTTTGATAGATTCAAGGTTCGAGCAAATCTGCACAGCATTGCTCTTAAAGACGAAGCAGCTAGCGCTGATATAACTGCTGCAGAACACTACCCGACAGAGTTAAAAGCGGTAATTCATGAAGGTGGATATGATCCGAAACAAGTCTTTAATGTTGACGAGACTGGGTTATTTTGGAAACGTCTACCTAACAGAACTTTCATATCTAAAACCGAAAAATCTGCGCCAGGATTTAAAGCTAGCAAGGATAGACTGACTCTTCTTCTTGGTGGTAATGCAAATGGAGATTTCAAATTTAAACCATTTCTCATTTATCAATCAGAAAATCCAAGAGCTATGAAAGGTTGTTCAAAGAATATGCTTCCTATCCACTGGCGAGCAAACAAAAAAGCATGGATGACAGCATCATTATTTCAAAACTGGGTTTTAACTTGCGCTATTCCAGAAATTAAAGCTTATTGCAACAAGGAAAACTTAAACTTCAAGCCTTTGGCCCTAGTAGACAATGCTCCTGGCCACCCAATTTATGTTGATGAGTTGTCAGAAAACGTAAAATTTGTATTTTTGCCGCCTAATACGACATCAGTTATTCAGCCGCTGGATCAGGGAGTAATATCGACTTTTAAAAGTTATTACCTTCGACGAACATTTAAACTTCTTTTAAGTGAGACAGATGGACAAGATAAGCCTACCATGCTAGAGTTTTGGAAAATTTCAGCATTATGAAAGCCATAGAAATTATTTCCGATTCGTGGGAGGAGATTAAACCATCTTGCATGAATGGTGTTTGGCGCAAAATATGGCCTGAATGTGTTCACAGAATATGCGCTGCAGAAGTTGATGGTACACCAGCTGTTCGTCATGAAATTTCTAATTTAGCTAGAGAGTCTAATTTTGAAGGTATGGAGGAGACTGACATAAATGAATTGCTAACCTCGCACAACCAAGAATTGTCTAATGAAGAACTATTGCAACTGGAATTGCAATTTGCTAATGAAGAAGATGACAGTGACCGTTCAATAGAAATCTCCGAAGAACAAAATTTAACCTCCAAACAAATTTCCAAAGCGATGTGTTTGATTGACGAAGCTATGGAGATTTTTTTAAAAAACGATCCTGACAGCGGAAGGAGTTTTAAAGTGTCCCAGGCGGTAGCTACGAATATCAATTGCTACAAGAAAATTAATTTTACGTTGAAAAAAAAAGCTGTTCAGCAAACATTGGACCAATTTTTTGTGAAAGAAAGCCGACTAACGACAACAGCCACTAACGACAACAGCAACTCATCAGACAGTGATTAATTTTTATTTTGTTTTTAAATTAATTGAATATTTTATTTTGTTTTAATTGAATTTGTTTTTTTTTGTTTTTTGTATGGATGTAATCAAATTTTATATTATTTTTGTTTTTTTAAATGTTTACTTTGTGCACTTTTCTTCTTAAAAAGTAGTATTTTCGTAACCCTGGAACCTATCTTCGATCTTTACATGGTTTGCTATAGAAAATCATAATTCACTTTGCGTTGTTTCAATTTGCGTCGTGTTTTTTTGAAACGTAATCACGACGCAAAGTGAGGTATTGGTGTATATCGAAATAGAAAACAATATTTTAATTTTAATAAATATGAATCAAAAGAAATTAAATAGTACTTGTGACGAAAGAGTTCCGATACTTAACGGAAACTATTTCGTAACTTTTCATAATTGCACTATTCAAGTAGATAATAATAAGTATAACAGTAAATCTATAATATTCATTGATAAATTTATAATACCACAACAGTATAACAACAATATAACATTTACAGAACAAAAATTAACTTTTGATGAAATTGTAATAAATCAGGAAAATAATATAAAAGAAATAAAAGGATTAACAGAACACAAAAATGTTAAGTTTTAATCTTACTCTTACGATATTTGTAATAATAGTAATAATAGTGGTAACCCTAATAGTTTTAATTCATTATTATTTAAGATATTATAAAATATTTGAAATTGGATCAACACAACTTCAAAGAAATTTTAAAACAAATAAAAATGTAGTCAGTGTTAAACTAACAAAAAATGAAAAAACCGACAATAATCCTTCTATTGAAACAATTTCTATAAATGAAATAATACCAAACCCAATTAATATAGAAACTATTAAACAAAAATACCGTGTTATCTAAATTTCAAATGAAGAATAAGTTTTTTTTTATTAAATATGTACAAACAAAATTTTTACATACATACCTACATTTGTCTTTACCTACCAATATTTATATGTACATTTATTACAAAAAGAAAAGATTCTACAAAGAAAAATTTGATGTACTCTAATATTAAAGTAATATAAGAATAAACTATGTAATTAGGTATAAAAAAAAAATTTTTTTTCAAGTTCATTTTTCAATTATTAGGATAGGCCGGAAATTTGTTTATGAATTATGTAGATGTATAAATATGTAGATAAATACAACAGTAAATAACAAAAAAAAATATGACAAAAAAATATTTGTGTTACCTATATCATATTAAATGTGTACTTTTTATATTAGGTAATATCATTAATTTATGTATAAAACACCTAAGTTGAAAAATATAAAACAAAAAAATAAATGATTTAAATAATAAAGAATATTGTACTTCGTTTGAAAAATCAAAACCAAAAAAATTATGTAACAAATTGAAACTTAAAACCTAAGAAAATGTTTTGCACAGAATGTAAACCAATATAAAAGAAAAAAAGAGAAAAAAAGAAACAAATTTCAAATGAGACTTGAAATTAAGTAATTTTTTTTTATAACAACGTTCTATCGTCATAACTCATGATAGTGATACAAAATTTATTTTATTGTTTGTAAATTTGTAAATACAGTAATTCCTCGAACTGCGCGGTTTCGTACTTGCGCGGTTTTGTTTTTTCCACAAATATTTCGCTTTGCGCGGTAAAAGCTTCGCAGCAGCGCGTTTTTTTTCGTTCATCGTGTTTTGTGCAAAATATGTAGATTTAAAATTTGGTGAATTTCCTTAATGATAATTTGAATATGATGTAACTTGTAATTTGAATTATATGTAGTGCAGTTTTTTTTCTAAATTCTTCATGTAAAGACGTGTTGAATTAAAGTGTGAATTAAATTAGTTTATTTTTTTAATTGTTTTATATACTATATATATACAGTTTTTTACTTAACCCTGGATTACTTTTGCTCGTTTGTTTTTACGACGCAATTTCATATTTTTGCGTGTTACTTTTTTTTAATTATCGGATTATTCTGAAATATTATGATTTTTCTATTTTTTCAGTCTCTTTCGATGCGTTGTACAGTCAATGCGTTTTCATTCTTCATTTCAATAAGCATTCGAAGATGGTCTGAGATATCATGTTGAAATAAAGATATATACAATTCAGCATTAGGATCATTGGAGATCATGGGAGATCAATACAACTGTTTGATATAGGCCTAGTTACTTCTTTGTTGCAGAAAAAATAACCATTGGATTCCACTAAGTTCTTATAAGAATGAATATTACTATCATATATATTTTTTAAGTTAAAATTAATATCACCAACAATTAACGATTTGTTTGTTTTTAGGTATTCCAGATGTTTGTCTAACTTATTTAGAAAAGCTTCAACAAAATTAATTGAGTTTATTGGTGGTCTGTATATAGCTGAAATATTATAATGAAGTTTATTATAATGTACCTGGATATTGATAATGCTGTTGTATTCATCACAGAAAATATATTGTGTTTGATAGTTCACATTTTCATGTATAAATATGCCTGCACAACCTCCTCGTCTGAACTTGCTGCTCGAAAGTACTTTAGAGTATTTGTTGATGTTAATAGTATTTTCTTCTGCTTCTAAAATCCAGGTTTCAGTTAATATTATAACGTGTATAGTCTATTTGATAGTGTCTAGAATATAAGTAGTTTCATCTCATTTGTTTTCAACACTTCTTGCATTTAAATATATCATAAGGAGAATCGAATCAACTTCTTGGGAGGATGTGAAAGAACAACTGAAAAAATCATTTGGAGTTAAAGAAAGTTATCTAACACTAAAAGAAAAAGCTGACAACGTGAGGTATATAAATGTAAGTCAATATTATAATATGTTAACAGAAATCCTAGATAAATTGAATCTTAAGTATAAGCTAGATGATAGTAAACCGATAGAATTTAGTCCAACTAACAACGAGAAAAGCATTTTAGAAAAATTTTTGAACAAAATATCTCGTTTTGATATTATGTTTCTTAGAAGCAAAAATGTAGAGACTCTCGAACAAGGCTACCAAGAACTTCTTCAAACAGGTATCTCTAATTATTCTGACAAAAAGAAGCCACATAACAATAGAACTAGTGACCACCATAGCAATAATTACCGAGGTAATCATGGCCATGGCGGTCGCCTTCAAGGTTATTATGGTAATAATAGTCGCAATTATGATTGCCGAGACGATCGTGGTTCCGGCGGTTACTCGCAAAATAACTATGGGAATTATGATCGCCGAGGCAATCGTGATTCCGGTCCTTACCCTCAGAATAACAATGTTAATAATGACTACCGAGATAATCAATTATATAACAATTATTCAGGTAATAACGGTCACAAACATAATTACCGAGGTAATAATAATAGTGGCAATTATTCACAAAATCGTAGTGGCAACTTTAGGAATAATATATACAATAATTCAAGACAATCCTACAATACAAACGAAGAACCAATGGAAGTAGACCTAAACACCATCTCACATTCAAATTTTCAATCAACGCCTCACCAACCCAATTACCCATAGCGACTATGACAATTGAAAATAAAAAAATAGAATGCGTAATAGATTCTGGTGCCGCCACCTCTATTATTAGTAGTAAAATATTTGCAAAACTTAAATTTCAAAACCTCTCACAACCTATAGAACTAAAAACTTTGACTGGAAAACAAATTTTATATAATGAAATAATTACAAAAGTACCGGACAAGTTTAACGAAGACTCTACAATATCATGGAAAGTATTGAACTTTAACAATGATAATTTTCAGGCTATCATAGGGTTAAACGTTTTAAAATCCATGGGAGCTCAAATCGACCTACTAAACGGACAACTAAAAGTCAACAATAAAATAACTAAATTCACTTACGCTTACCCATACTCAGAAACACATAATTTAGAAGTTTTACAACTTAACAATATGGAATTATTAGAAAAACTAAAAAATCCTGATTTAAATCCAGAAGAACTCAAATTTTTAAAACAAATTATATATAGAAACCAAGATCTCTTTTACAAAGAAGGGGATAAATTAACGTGTATTAACCAAGTCAAACACCAAATAATAACCAAAGAATCTCAGCCTATATACAGCAAACTTTACAGGTTTCCCAAAATTCACGAGTATGAGGTTAATAAACAAGTCAGAAATGCAAAAATGGCGAGTCGTTATAGATTATCGTAACCTTAACAACATCACCATTGACGATAAGTTCCCCATCCCCAATATAGAATCTCTCTTCGACAAACTCGGCAAAGCACAGTAATTCTCCATACTTGACTTAGCCAAGGGCTTCCACCAAATATTGGTAGATCCAAAAGATAGGGCTAAGACAGCATTTTCAACCCCGCAGCGCCATTTTGAGTTCAAGAGAATGCCTTTTGGGCTTAAAAATGCCCCTACCACGTTTCAGAGAATGATAAATTACGTTCTCAGAGATTGTATCAACAGAACTTGTGTCGTCTATCTGGACGATATCTTAATATTTTCTACTTCTATACAAGAACATATAGAAGCAATACTAGAAATTTTTTAAAAATTAAGGGAACACAACCTCAAAATACAAGTCGATAAGTGTAAGTTTTTTTCAAAGTCAACCGAATATCTTGGTCATATCTTGACACCCGAGGGTATCAAACCAAATAACACAAAAATCGACGTAATAAAAACTATTAAACTACGCAAAACAACAAGTCAAATAAAAAGCTTCCTGGAGATAACAGGATATTATAGAAAATTTATAAAGGACTACGCGAAAGTTGTGCAACCAATGACCAAATACTTAAAAAAGGGTAATAAAATTTATTTAAAAGACCCATTATATCTAGAATCATTCCAAAAATTAAAAGAACTAATAACTAGTCATCCTATTCTTCGTTATCTCGATTTTCAAAAAAAATCAGGAATCCTTTTGTGAATTTAAAAACGTACAATACATTCCAGTAGAAAAAAGTTTATTTGAAACTATTTCAATTCGCATTTGTAATCAATATGGTGAAAATATTGATTTTTCACCTAGTTTATTTCCAACAAAAATTGTTTTACATTTTATTCGAAAATAAAAAATTATATAAACAGATAGAAAAAAATATATTTTTTTTATTCATTATGAAGCAATCATACATTAAATATTATCTTAATCAAAGTGGGGAGAATATTAATGAAATAGGACCTCTATTACAAACAACATCTTATTATCAAAAGGGTAGAGGGCTTGGAAATTTTTTTGTCAAGCCTAGATATTTTAAAAAAAGAAGCTTTGTTAGCTGGTGTCAATTCATTATCAGATATTAGTACGGGGCAAATTTAAAGGAAGTAATAAAAGATAGAGGAAAAGAGACCATAAGAAATGTAAGACGTGGTGTTTTCAATAAATTAAATAATATGTATGGTCGGGGAATTCTTCGCAGGAGTATAAAAAGAGGATCAAACTCAGCAACTATTCATTTGAAAACGGAAAAGAAGAAGAAACGTGTAACTTCTAAAAGAAATAAAAATAAAAAAAAAACTAAAAACAGATATATTTAATTAAAAATGATTGAGTGCATGAAATCCGAACTAGATATTTTTACACCACGTCCAATACAATCCAGTATATTGAAAACGGAAGAAGTTGCTTTAAATCCGATAGCTTCTTTAGACTATAGTTCTACAATCGAATTTATTTCATTAGGTCATGGGGATACATATAGAGATTTGTCAGCAACATATTTAAAACTTAAAGTTCAAATATTGAAAAAAGATGGTACATAAAGAGAATCAATTAATCTCCCAACCTGGGATTGTAAATAATTTACTTCATTCTCTTATAAAACAATGTAATGTTCAATTAAAAAATATAACACCATCAGATTCAAATTATCAGTACAGAGCATATATTGAAACTCTTCTCAATTATGGAACTAATGCTGCTGAAACACATTTAGAGTGTGGAGGTTGGACCTTGGATAAAGGAAATGTTCAAAGATATGATAATAACGGTATTCTGGAACGTAAAAAGTCGTATAATAAGAGTGCTGAAGTAGAATTAATGGGAAAATTACACGTTGATATGTTTAACCAACCAGTGCATACAACCAGTACATTGATTAACAATGTAGATGTTCGTGTTGTATTAACTTTAGAAAAACCAGAGTTTTATTTTTTTTGTGATGATAATGAAGAAAGTCAAATAAAAATTTTGGAAGCAGTATTATATATGAAACATGTTACAATAAATCCAAGCATTTTATTAGCACATAATACCGTATTGGAAAAAGTTAATGCCAAATATCATTATAAACGTGTTGAAGTAAAAACTTTTACAATATCTTCCAATACTTCAAATATAAGTCTAGACAATGTTTTTATTGGATAACTACCAAACACAATAATATTTTGTATGACTGAAAATGAGGGATACACAGGAAAGCGATCTAAGAACCCTTTTAATTTTAAACATTTTGATTTAAAACAATTTATGTTATATGTTAATGGTGTTCAAATTCCTAATTCAGCTATAGAAAGGAATTTTTCAGAGAAAAACTCAACATATACTCGAGCATATCATACCTTGTTTAGGGGAACGGAATACATCATGCAGATAAAGGACATCAAAAAAACTAAGGCAATGTTTAACAAAGGTTATTTTCTATTAGCTTTTGATTTAACTCTTGATGGAGCAGGAAATGACTCCTGCCAGTCTCTGTTAAACCAGGGTTCATTAAGAATTGAAGCTAAATTTTCAAACAAATTATCGACAACTGTAACATGTATTGTTTATGGTGAATTCGACTCACGTTTACAAATTGACAAAAACCGTAATGTTCACACAAACCTATAAAATAATGATATAAATTTGTAAAAACCATTCATTCAACTAAATTTGACTTAATAGTTACAAACGGTAAAGTGAAAAAGGAATTTATGATAAAATATCAAAAGACGGTCAGAAAATTATTTATTTATCATCTTTTGAAATCTAATAATAATATACTTCAAATTATAACTATTCTTAGTCATAACAAATATACAAAAAACTATTTTACTGGAGTTTTCCCAATAGATAAAATTCCGAAATATGTTAAAAAACCAGCCATGTTAGTAATAAACACTGACTCTTCAAATAAACCTGGACAACATTAGTTAGCTTTATTTTTACCAGAAAATGGTTGTATTGAATATTTCGATTCATATGGGATGCTACCTATTAACAATTGAATAATAAACTTTTTGAAACATAATTCAATAAAATATAATTTTTTGTACAACAATAAACGATTACAAGGTGCTTTTTCTACAGTTTGCGGGCAATACTGTTGTGTTTATTTATGGTTTCGAGCAAGAAATATCAAAATGAAAAACTTTTTGAATATATTTAATAAAATAAAATATATGCAAAATGATAAGTTAATACAAAAACTATTTGATAATATATTTGATTTATGAAAAATACAAAAAAAAAACAATATCAAATTTGTAAATCTTGTAACTAAATTACTATATAAATAAAATTTTTATGAAAAAATGTGATTAGTTTATTTAAAAATTACGATGGGTAAAGGTATAAAAATTATTAAGAAAAGCAGGAAAGAATTCCCAAAGGTTCGCACAGTCGACATTAAAAAGAACATACAAGAAGATTTGTTATTATCATATACCTACTTCTTGGATTCCAATCATTCCTCTAATATTAGCATTGGTTACAATATAACTCAATTCCATCCAAAAATTATAATTAAAAATCGCAGAGGTAATTTAGTAGGACTTAGTTATGAAGAATGGCAACCATTTTACAATACCATCTTAAACATTAATGGAGATGCTAAAAAATTTTCATCTACATTCAAAACAGACAGAAATGGTAGATGTCTATTAACATTTGTAAACAAAGAAAATAAAAAGAATTTATGGTTATCTTCTGAACAGGCAGATCGTTTTTTTAACATTATAGAATTTCTTCGTGCTGTTGTGTGTTATAACAACAATATAAAAAACAATGTAAAGGAATACATTACAAAATATATTAATAAGTGCATAATAAAAGCAGTTGTTAAATTAAAACTTGAAGACTTTTATATTCCAATGGATCTACATAATATGATGCAATATAATTATTCTCGTCTTTTTTATGAAATTCCTTTTTTATTACAAAAAGAAATACAAAAACATTTTATAAATTTTAAAGAATAATAAAAAAAATAACTTTCGTTTTTATTAAATTTATTTATTTCTCTAATTTATTGTGTTTCCATAATATAATCATTTTTCAACACATAGAACGATATTTTAGAAACATTGTTTACAGCACATCGACCATTTGTAGACATTTGATGAATATTGCACGGAGTTTCAAAATTTTCAGATTTTCTCAAGCTAAAATCATTGCTAACGTCAATAATCTCTGATGAAATAAATTTTTCTAAAAACTTTTTTTTTCTTTACCAGCAACATATATTGTATTCCCATCAAGATTCCTTAAAAATGAGCCAAGCATGAGATAATCGACAATACCATCTGTCCATTTTAATCCATTTATAAAGTTAAAGCAATAATCAGATTGATGTTGAAATTTTTCATTTAATTCATCATATGAATATGGTGGTTTAAATAATATATGTCTTGGTTTAACTGAATCAGCTCGCATAAAACATAATTCTTTTATAAATATTTGTTGATTATTTCCTAAAAGGAATTGGAAATCGACAAAATAAGTTGATGTACGTGAACTTTGCATGTTGGAATCTTTTATTGAACTGATTATATGAATCTTCCATCTATTGTTTATATAAAAACGTTATCAGATATTATATATTTTTATTCCATAACTAATTTTTTACTTATTCAGACATGTATCAATTTATTGAAAGTCCCAATGAGAAAGAGCAAATTGTTAAAGAAATACATAGAAATGTTCGGAAAAGATTTCCTCGTAGAAGAGTAGTTCAAAAAGGTCTAAATGATACGTGGCAGATTGATTTAGTAGAAATGCTACCTTATCAAAAAGAAAATCGCGGAAATAAATATTTATTAACTGTAATTGATATTTTTTCAAAGTATTGTTAAGCTAAACCTTTAAAAACCAAATCATCTAAAGATGTTGTTCAAGCAATGAGAAGTATTTTTAAACAAGCAGGAATTTCAAAAATTCCAAAAAATATTCAATCTGATCAAGGAAAAGAATTTTTTAACAAAAATTTTCGAGAGCTAATGAAACAGAAGAGAATAAATCATTATCACACTTATTCTGATTTAAAAGCATCAATATGTGAGAGATTTAATCGCACTTTGAAAAATTTAATGTGGAAACAATTTAGTTTACAGGGTAACTATAAATGGATTAATATTTTATCACATTTGATTGAAACTTATAATGGAACTGTACATCATTCAATTAAAATGAAAACAAAAGATGTTAATAAAAATAATGAAACTTTTTTATTACAAACCGTATACAACAGACCAAAAATACTTAAAGCAGGAAAATTTAAAACCGGAGATTACGTGAGAATTAATAAATATAAAGGAATTTTTAGAAAAGGTTATGAACCAAACTGGTCAACTGAAATTTTTAAAATTGTGAAAGTTAATATAACAAATCCAGTAACGTATGTTTTAAAAGATTATAAAAATAATAAGATTCTCGAAAGTTTTTATGAACAAGAAATCACGTCTGTTCAAAACCCTGAAGCATATCTTGTAGAAAAAGTTTTAAAAAGAAAAGGAAACAAATTTTTTTTTAAATGGTTAGGTTTCGATAATTCACACAACACTTGGATAAATAAAACAAATATTATTTGAAACATAATTTTTTTTTATTTTAATTTATTTTATAATGACCCCATGCTAAAGTATGTGTATTATCTTCTAAAATAAATCTTTTATTATCTAAAGAACTTAAAGCTATCTTATTTAAAGTTTGAGTATATACATTATGTAATTTAGATTTAAAAATAAACATTTTGCCATATAAAACTGTATTTTCAAACAAAGATTTTCTAAAATCTTCCAAAGATAGAATATTAAGTACATTTTTTTTCACACCTTTACTTTTTTTTATTGTTTTTCCTTCCAAAACATCTAATAAATACATTTTTGATCTAAGTCCAATAAATTCTTTCACAATTTTTCCATTATTTTCATCTTTAAATAAGCCAATAATCTTTTTATTAACAAGAGGTAACCCATAACGATTATTAGGTTCATATTCAGAAGTATCAAAAAGTAATTCCGATTTTTCAATTTTACGAACATCTTTTTCTATATCTTTATAGAAATCCTCGTTTTTACTGTAAAAATAAAACTATCAGTATCTATATAATTTAAAGAAATTTCTAAATTATATTTAGGTTTTAAATAGTCATAATAAAAATTATACATGTGTAGTTTGGAAAGTTCTAAAACTGAGAAACCTAAATATATAGGTTTATTTTATAAAACTTTAGTTTTATTTAATTGAATTGCTGCAAGATTTTCGTCAAAAAGTGATAAACTATGAAAGTTAGGTTTAGCAATAAGTTCCCTTGCACCGCGATGCTTCCCTTTACTTTCCCAACAATCTGCTATTTTAACAATATTTCTTTTGTCAACGTTTTCCATAGTTTTACCATATACTGCATTATTCATTAATTTAAAAAAGTTTTTTTCGAATGCATTTTTTGCTAAAGCTCTATGTTTATTATTTATGTCTATGTACTTTTGTAACCAAGTAGATTGTTTAAATTCTATAGCTCTATAAATTTTTTTTAAAATTAATCCATTTTTCAAGCATTGCTTTAAATTTCTATAATGTATTATGTATTTCTTTTTTTCATTCAATTCTAGCAATAATTTTTTTGTTTTGCCCGTTGAAGGTATTTTATTTGAAGAACAAAATGGTAAATCATTATGATAGTCATGTATACTTTCAGGATAATCTAAATCTACTTCTAATACATACCCTACTTCTGAATCATCAGCTATTTCACTAATTATTAAATTTGAAGGATTTTTAACGCATTTAAATCTTTTGTATGGTAAATAGTTAGACATAGCCCAACCATATAAATTATTAGCATCTAAATACATTATATACTTATCAGGTTTAGTTTTATCATATTTCTCCCCTATATATTTATTATTAGCTTGTGAATATCTGATACTACATTGACTTATACCTCCACGAATCCCTCTTTTAAAAAAATTATACATATTAATATCAACTAACAAATCTAATTGAATATTAGTAAATTTTAACATAGCATCCCATGCAAGTCCGGGAGCTGTCATAATCCATTAAAGTTCTACAATTAAAAACACGCCAAACTTGTTGTGCATGTGAATAATCTTCATCTGAACAGGAAATATTCATTAAAACATTTTTAAACTTATCTTGTGAGGGTAAAAAATGCTCATTAAGCTTTTGAAAAGAATCTAGATATTCATATGGAAAAACACCTTTTCAAGTTAGTAAATTGAAGTGTTCGTCATTAGGAAAATGTGCTCGAACATTTTTTAATCGTTCCTTTCCTAAGTCATTAACTAATGTATCAAGACTTGATTGCATAAATCTATATGAATCTATAAATCTAATTTGAAAACTTTCATTCGTCGCTATAAAAATAATTTTGTTTACTGATATATATTTTTCTTTAGTTAAAGGTAAAACTGAAATTGGACCCGGGCAAGTTTTTAATGTTTTAAAAAGTAAATGAGCATCATAATTGGAAAAATTGTGAAAGAATACAGGAAAATATTTAGGGATCCGATACAATAAATTACATGAATTATGAGCAGGTCCTCTATAGTTACCAGTTATGTGACAATGGTCTCTTACCCGAGTATCTTCTGGCTGAAATTGCCGTCCTATGATAAAGTTTTTGTTTCTTGATTAATTTCTTAATCGGTTTCGGATTTTTTATATATTTTGTATATAAAAATTTACAATCAGCTTTCAAACTTGAAATAAATTTTTCTCCACAATCAACTCCTATAACAAAAGAAAAAAATAAATAAAATAAGGTTCAGTATATTTTAAATAAAGAAATATTATTTACCTGTAAAAACTCTGTATTTATTTAAATTTTTATTAAACGAACTTTTAAATGCTATTGGAATATGTTGTTTAATATCCGTTGTTGATGATATCTTTGCTTCCGGCTCACAAGTTGAAATAGGTTGTAATAAACTTTCAGAATCAGAGTAAGTTACAAAAGGCATTTTCATTTGTTTTTGGCAATTTTCAAACTTTAAAATGTTATTTTATTTCTCAGGTAATTCTGTTATAACTTTTCCGCATTCATCTTTATGTGTTATTAACGCTCTTTGTGAATTAAAGTTAAATAAACAGGTATGACAAAAATATTTTTTTGAATTATGACGTGAAAGTTGTGATCGTACTCGCCTTGATAAGTTTTTAATCCATACATAGTGAGCTTTATTATTATTTTCAACAAGAAGTAAATTAATATGATAACGCTTCTCTTCTTTAGTGTTGTAGTAAGGTCCTATTATTTGTATTTCATCTTCACCTTTTTTTTGCAAACCCAAATACGGTAATACTTATTTCAGAATTCATTTTCTCAAAGTGGATTATGTCATCATGATGAAGCGGAAACTCTAAATTACCGAATTCCAAATGTTTAACTTTAGCATTATTTAAAACAATCCGAGATTCTGTTATATTATTAATTTTATAATTACTCTTACGATTTGCATTTCTAATTTTAGCATTTTGTAATGCTGCTATGAGAGACCATTTAAAACAAAATATATCATTTCTTTTAATGTTGATACAAGCTTTTTTTTTAATAATTTCCTTAGGTAATTTAATATACTGAGAGCCTTTCAGAGGTTTATATTCATTTAAATTTATTTCTAAATGTAACAATTTGATTAAACTCAATCCTTAATCCTTCTCCTGAAAATCTTCTCATTGAGTTAAAATATTTTCTATCATATTTTCGACAGCATTTTCAATTTCATTCTCGTTTTGTATTATTTCCATTTTTGAATTGAAGGATTTTACACTAAAAATGTTTTCAACTTCATCATTTTCTAATTTTTGAGGCTTAATAAACTCTGCAAACAGTTCCATGTTAAATTTATAAGCTCCTGAAATCAATAGTTGCTCCTTTAAGAAATTTAAAAGGTCTCCTCCAATATTTTCCAAAAAATCTGTCAGAAATAAAATTTCCTCCTTTTTGTTTTCTATAATAAAAGTTCCAATCCTGCCTTCGAAACCTTGGTTTAAAAATTTAATATTCCCATTGTAAGGGACGGTAGCATTTACTTTATGTAAATTTGTCCGAATATGATAATTCCAGCACTTTATATCCACTTCCACTTTACAATCCATACAATATTTTTTACCTTCTAGAGGTGAAAAATTATGATTTATTTTCAAAATTTTGTTTTGTAGTTGTCCTGCAGTTTCAGTCGAATTTTCTATTTTCCTTTTCATAATTTTAATAATATTTATTGTTACAGAAATTAATTTACTTATACTCCAAGAAGGATTTTTTTCTTGAAAAATTTCCACTTTATTTAAAATAATTCTAATGCTTCTATCTAAAGCGCTTTCAATTTCCACCTCTCTTCGAACTAGTTGAGCTTCCATGTCGAATAAATTAATTTCGAAAAAGGTATCCATTTCCATTCGATCTAATTTCGCGAAATTGATAAACGAAATTTCAACTTCTAAGCTGAATTTTAAAATTACATATATTAACATCTCTCTTTTTAAAAGTTTTGAAAGTTCTTTTCCGTAAACTTTAAAAAATTCTGATGGGGAACTTGTGTTCTCATTTGTATTTTGAATTATATGTTGTATTTTAGTATCCATTTTTCAAAATAAAAAAAATTAAAATTGTAAAAGTTATTTATGACAAACATCTATTTTCATTTATAACGTGTTTTGATTATCACATAAGATTCAATAATAACGAAATTAATAATTAATAAAAATTAGAAAATGTCAAAAGTTATCATTTTCAATTTATATAGATGATTTACTAAGTTTTAATTTAATAACAACTAAAATTAAATATTAAAGCTGTCAATCTTCAGAAACTGATAATAATGCAACTTTGTTATAATTATTAATTTTTTTTTCAATAATAATATTAAAAATTGCATTTGATCATGAACCTGTAACGTGCAACCTTTCAATATATGCTTTGCAAAGTTACATTTGATTTGACACATTAAATCAATCATTATATCAAAGTTGAGTAACGTAAAAGTTTTCTACATATTAGCTTTTTTTAAATTTCAAATTAAACCATCATGTTTTAATTAACGTAAAAGCTTTGTACATATTAAACTTTTGTGAAATGAATATTTTATTAATTATGTTTGAACATTAAACTTTATTTAAATTTATTTCATTTCATTGATTCTTGTATCTACTATATGCAACTTTTAAGCACCACTAAAAGCTTTTAAAAAAGCTGTGCTAGAAGCCACATATAACGTTAAGCTTTATTTGAATTTAATTTTTCTTGCATCCGCTACGTATTTCATTGGTTCTTGTATCTACTATATATACCTTTTAAGCACCACTAAAAGCTTTAAAAAAAGCTGTGCTAGAACCCCCTAGAATATAAGTACTACTATTACACTTCTTAATGTTACCATTTGTTATAATAATAATAGTTATAATTTTATATGTTTTAAAAAATAAAATAAGAAAGATCAAAAAAATAAAAGAAACTAATATAGATCCGAAAACCATCCAGGAGAATGTTGATCTTAACGATGGGGGGATCATATTCCCACGAAAAGTCAAAATCTAAATTTTTTTTTATATAAGGTTTTTTTTTTCTACAAATAACTTAAACTTAAATATATTCTTAACTAAAATCTCGCGAAAATATTTGCTGACAACAGTAAATATTCTAACTTAAGCATTTGTTTTACCTTTTTAACTAAAATATTTTTCTAACTCAATTTTTTTATATAAAATTATTTTCACACGAAAATAATTGCTGACAACAGTAGAATGAAAGTATATAAACCGTGAAACAAGTTAAGAAAATATTCATAATATTATCAGGATTCTTTGGCGACTAACATTGATTAAAAACTGAGGTTCTAATCAATAAAAGCAAAGACAAAAAAAAAAAGGGAATATTATAATCTAAAAGTTTGTAATAAAAATAAAAATTAAACTTGTAATAAAACAATAAATAAATAAACATTTAATTTATAATCAAAAATTTCTTTGTTGTTATTCTCAAAACAAAAGTTGCATGACAGGTTTATTAATATTTTTGTGGAGTGAAATTTAATTTTTATTTTTATATTAAACTGCAAAAAAGTAAATGTTAAAATATTAAATTTTAACCTTAAAATTAATATTGTTCAATATCTCGGAATAAAGTACCTTGGCGACATCTAGTTTTGCTCATAAGGAATTCATATATAAAGTTTAAAAATATAAAATTTACATATAAATCTCAATCTCTCTGTTCCTTTTTTTGTAACTAATCTTAGAAAAATAAGAACAAAACCAAAGTTCTGCCCATTTTTTTTGTTGCTTTTTGTATAGTAGCAACATTTTGTATAGAATCATAACCTACATTAATTTTTAGAAGACCTGGACCATGGTATAAAGACTACAAGGTGTGCTCATCCGAAAAACTTCTGTCGGCAATTTTTACTGTAAATTACGTCATTCGATTCCATTGGATTCTGCATTCTTGTTGCAAAATAAAATTCCATTTATATTTTAAAATTAAAAGACAAAAACTAAAATATTAAAAATTATATTAGAAAAAATATATTATTTAAAATTTTTATTAATTGTTTTTGAAAATATATTGACAATTTTCATATTAAAACAATCTTGAAAGTGAAGTAATTTGGTGTGTTATTAGGAAAAATTCGTGGTGCTACTAAAAAAATATAGTAAATATTAAAAAAAAAAATTTTTAAATTTAACAATGCCATCAATTTGTAAAGTACAGTTTGTAAAAGCAAATATGCAAGGAATAGTGAAAAAAAAGTGTGCAATTCCATAAATTTACCAAAAATCCCGAACTATGTAAAATTTTCTGCAAAGTGCTCTTTCCATCCGGTTACTTGATCTTGGGTTGATGTGAGTAGTTTAGCTTCTTTGTTTCTTATTCGTTTTGCTTTATGAAAATTCTTTCTTGATAATATCTGTATATTTTTTTAGAGTGTTCGGCTTTTATACTATTCCGCGGCCATTTGGGCATTTCTTGCGATATTATTGAAGAATTTTCTCTTTTCTTTCTTTGCCTTGATGTTCTTACATATTTCTGTATGAGTATTTCTCAAACTTTTATTGTTGGAAGTTATTAATTGTTGCCTAATTTTTATTCTGCTGTCGATGGCAGGCCATGTTTCTTCTGAAATCCACTCTTTGCGTTCGGGGGCTCTATTAATTCCTAGAATTTCTACCCCTACTTGGCGGTATAGATCCTGGAATTCCTTCTGTGTTCTTACTTGCACTGTGGTGATGATCCCTTGTTGTAGACGGGCTATAAATTCTTGCTTAGTGTTGTCAGATTTTAATTTGTATATGCAGAGACGTTTCTTCCTTTGGTTTTCCGTTGTGTTTCTTCTGGCTGCAAGTTTGATTTGTATGTCTGCAGTTAGAAACATGTGGTCACCGTGTAAGTTTCTGGAGCATCTTTAATCACTGGGCGAGGTGGTTAGTCTGCCCCAGCTATCTACACTGATTTTCATCTATCGGCCTGTAGAGGGACGACGTCAATTTTTTTCCGCCAGGTATCGTATTGCGATAAACGCTATCCTTGACGTGAAATGTTTGTTGGGTTATAAATGTCATGTCACAATGTCAGTGATGTTGTTTAGACAGATGCAGATGATGAGATATAGATATTAGTATTATTCTAGTATTTGTTATATAAGGTTATATATTATTTCAGGAAAATGATTATATGTAATTTATTTATATTATTTTGTTATTAATTATTATTTTTAGATACGAGATATTATGATATAAAGTATTTACATATTTAAATATATGAATATTTTTGTATTATAATTATTGTTTCCGGAATCGAACCCGAGAGAGCTTTCATTCTCTTATGAATGGGAAGCGGTGCGTCAACCACTACACCAATGGCTGGATATTTATAAATGAAGTGGAATTTTATAAATAAAAACAATATTTCATTCAAAAGCAATTTTTAAAAAAGACTGATAGAAATTATCTGAGACAATAATTATACATGAAAAAGTTAAAAGGTTATTTTTTCGTTGTAGGATGTAAAATTTTTTTGTTCTTTTGTTTTTGTTTAACAAAAGTGTCGATTTTTAACAATCTTCTTTTCGAGTTTTCGATATAAAATATTCACTCAAACATATCGTATATTAAAATCAAATTTGGAATTTTTCTTTAACATATCAAAATTTCAGCTTTCAACTAGAAAATTTTCAATTTTTTTTCTAGCATTTCATATCGCCGCAATTTAATACTCTTAAAAAATAATGAGAGTACACAATATTAATAATTTTAGTGAACATAACCTAATAATTTAAAAGCGTCATATTTAATTATAGTGCAAATTTGTACTAACTAAATTACATTTTAGTTCAAACTGAGTTTTTATATTTTTAATTATAATCAAAAATTATAAAATGTATATAAAAATAAAGTTTGAAGTTTTCTCTTTAATGTCAATAAAAAAATTAACTTTCAAGTCATATTTTTCAGTAATATTTTGAAGAAAAGAAAAAAAGAAGTACCAGATTCTGGCTAAGCAATTTCCGTTTTTTTCTATATAGTCTATAAAAAAAAATTGTAAATAAAATATTCATGCACTTACACAAAATAAAATAATCGTAAAATTTTAAATTGCAATATAGTTAAACAATTATATAATTAAAAGTATTAAAAAAAAATTAATAAATTAATATTTTATTTTATATACTTATATTTTTGTAAAGTAAAATTTTTGAATTCAATTAATATTTTTAAAAGATTTTATTTCATATTAAAAAAAATTAATTCAATTATTTAGTGCCCGAAGGCCGATTTTCATAGAAAAACTATCGGCGATTTATTGTCGTTAAAGAAAGAGTAAAATATAGTATACTATCAATAAGAGCAGGAAAAAATATTACGGTATTCAGCATTTTTCAGACAAGACAGCTAAAATAACTTATTTTTACATAACCTATTTCTTAGTTGTTTGTATTTTTCAATACACATTATTAAAATTTTATTTGGAATTAAAAATTAAAGTGCCAATAATCATTTAGTCAATTTATTAATCAAAAAATATGTACTTGTTTAAACTTCAAAATGTGCTAATGGTGGAGGAAGGTAATATTTTTAATTTATATTCATATTCAGTTTATTTTTTATTTACAATTCATTCTTCTAAATATTACATACTATTAAATTATGTATTCTAGCACAATTATAAATTTCTGTAGAATTATTTTTTTTTTAAACAATGGGATGTCAATATGCTAATGGCAGTAAATCTGCTCAATTTAATGGATCCAAGTGGCCACAGTGGAAACAGGTACAAAAAAATGTTTTTGGTAAGGCCATATTATCAGGAGCGGAATGAATCGGGATCATATAGAAAAATTTTTGAATCCCTGTACTATTTGCAGCACTAACAGTTGTTTCACATATTTGTGCGAATGAGTGGAACTCAAGTGGAACAAATTATATTACTAGTTGGGCGCCTTATTAAAAAACAAGAAGTAGTAAGGGTTCCAATTAGTATAAACATGATAAACATTCTTATTTTTGTTTTTTTCAGATTTTTAGCTACTGGGAAGTCACAAAAAAGTTTATCAATTACAAGTGTTCTCCTACTGCTGTACATCATATATTAAAGGAAACTACAAAAGCAATAACAATTGCTCTTAAAGGTAAAGTGTTTCCGAAAATAATTTCGTTAAGATAGAAATGACGTTTTAAAAATCTCAAATTTCCATAAATTTCTAATTTGCAACACATTTTTGAAAAAATTACAACAACACTTTACATTACTTAGAGCTTTTATAGAAAAAGTAAGATGCTACTAAGCAAATGTGAAAAAAAAATAAAACTTCAAGACACACAAATACACATTTTAAAATAAACACTTTCTTTAATTTATTCATAATTCTTACTTCAATACGATTTGGAATACCATGTGCGGAGGTGGTATGCTTTTCTAAATTTTTTATAGGGTACAAATACGATAATTTGCATGACAATTGTGATGAGTGTGATATAAAAAACACATGAAGTACCTAGTTAATTTTTTAAAATTTTGCATTAAAAGTTTGTTTGAATTTTTTTAAATTTTGTTTTTGTTTTTTTTTTCTATATTTTATTATTTACTATATTTTAATTTATTAATTACCATATTTTGTAAAACTTAATTAAGAATTTATCATATTATATTAACTTCATTCATTTATTTCACATTTCAAGTTTATTATATAAAGCTTGTAAAAGCTTTTGAATCTTGTCAAATCTTTGTAACTATTACTCTATGTGTAACAAAGACAAAACAGATAAAAAATAAAATTTCTTTAATTTTCTTCAGTCTACTATCAATGTTTACAACATGATAGTGTCGGATTTCTGATTCAATTTTTTTAAATAAATTAATAATTATGAATAAAATATTAATATTTTTTAATGAAATTGTCAGAGAAGGTAGCTAATGTTATATATTTTTTAAAATATATTTAATATTTAAAATATTCCTGCACATAAATAAGATCCTTCGATTTAAAAAAAACTTTCATAAGACATGTATATAAGTAAGTTCCAATTTGAAAGCTGCTCTATAAGCACTGTGGCCTTGTATATAGACTATAGAGGCGTTCTATAGTGACAATAGCTTCAGGTTTTTTCCGCTTGCTTTTTTATTGTAAAAAAATTAAATTTCAATTCGTATTTTTTAGTAATGTTTTGGCAGTTCAAAAAAAGGAAGTCAAGAAAATTAATAAAACATTTTTGATATTTTTGATACAATCATTGAAAAAAAACCAAATCTTTGACTGTTTTAATATTTTAAAGTATTGTATTCTCATTTAAATTTAAAAAAATATGTATTTATTTTTATTATTTAACACTTAATTTTTATTTAATATTTTATTTGCTATTAACTTAATTTTTACTATATTTAAATACTTCATGTTTCAACACTTCATTTAATAATAATAATTACATACATTGTATACTTTATGTAAATCATTTTCTTTTTTAATATTTTAAAATTTAAATGATTTGTTGGCCACGAAATCCAAAAGCAGTTTTCTTATCATAATTGTTTTTATTTTTTTTTTTATTTCGAATTTGGGTGGATTTATTAAAAACAAAAATATTGAATGCGAAAAATACCAAAAAAGAAATTTAAACAAAAAAAGCGAAAGTTGAATGCGAAAAATATTAAAAAGAAAAGTAAAAAAGAGTATATGCCTACATCTTTATTCAATTCCTAAATAAGTATTCTGGTTTAATAAACGCTAAAACTCAAAAAAAAATTCCGAATTACATCAATTTTAAAAAAATAATATCGAAATCTATAAAAACTTTGTAACATTAGAGATAACTTAGGTGTTCATCTGCAATAGAGGTTGATATAATACTGAATGATGCTTTTAAAATTCAATACACATATCCAATATTCAATACACAACCCATATCTAATACACCAAACAAATAAAACTTATTATGAATATAAAAAAAACCAATTATATGATTTTTAAGCCTGATCTGAGAAGCTGTGATGAAATTAACATAAAAATGAACAATCAGTCACTAATCAGAGCACATGATATAAAATATTTGGGAGTCACTATTTATGAAAATCTAAAACGGCATAAGCACATAAAACAAATTAAAAATAGTGTAATTTCTATAGTAATGATTATCAGAAGATCGTAGGAAGTTCCTAAGAAAGTAACTAAACTCATCTATAATGAACATATCGTCGGTGTTATGCAATAGTCACGAAACTGCTTTTTTTGCTATTTTAAGTTAATATTAAAGAAAAATGCCAAAAAACCTAATCGCGAACCTTTTCGCGAATCAATTAAAATTGAAGAAAAATTCTTTTTCTATATGCAAAAGACGCGAAACTATACTTTCGTTATTATTGCATAAATATTTTGTTAAAATTTAATTATTATTTAAGCGACATTGTCATATTCGTGATGCCTGCATAATATAAATTGAATGAATGAATGAATGAATTTGTACTAAAGCATGTTCTAACTTGTTCTAATATTATGATAGTTTTGTGTCCTTTTATAGTTTTTTTTCTAACGGTTTCAATATTTTGCTGATTCAAAATTATCAAAAAATGTTCTTTGCTTTTACATAATTTTTAGTTGAAGTCGTTATTTTAGAGTGAATATAAAAATATTAGACGGAATATAAAAATTAAAATTAAATTCAAAAAAATAGTAAATATATAGTAAAAATATAAAATAAAAAAGAATATAAATAGGTATTCAGTTTGTTTGTTAATATGACGACTCGTGCAAAGATTTTAGTTGAGATGGCCCTTAGGCAAAGAAATACAAGCGTAGAAGAATTGAGGAAAAGAAATTCGACAGAAAGATCTAGTAATGTTGTTGAGCCAATTATTTCAAAATCAAATGAAATAGATGGGGAAGTATCTGACGACAGTCTGCCAGATTTTGAACCATCCCAAAGCTCATATTGTCCAAGCACTAGTGATACTATTACTGAAAAAGAAAATGGTAACAAAAAATTTGTTTATTTTTGAAACATAAAATGCTAAATTTCAAATTTTATAGAATCGGTGAATTTAGTTGAAAATATTAATGAACTTCCTCTAAAAAGAAAATTAAAACCAGAGAACTGGAAGCGGAATATTCGAAAAAAAAATAGAGCACAAGGTAAACAATATATAGATACTAAAGGTCGTGTGCATCCTGATAGACCTCTTTTACAATCACCTTGTTTATTGAAACCAAACCATATAAATTGCAACAAAATAGTGGAGGAAGACCGTAAAATAATTTATAGTGAATTTAGAAACCTTTGCGATATTGATTCTCAGAGATCATTTCTTCGAAATTTGTTAGAAAAAGTTCCTAAATCACGATCAACTAACAGTTCCAACATATCGCGACGACATTTTACAATTAAATATAGTATTATTACCAATAATGAAAAAGTTTCGGTTTGCAGAAATTTTTTCATGGCAACTTTTAATGTTACCGATGCATTAATAAGAAGTTCAGTGAATAAAGTCAACGACAGTGGAAACCTTTTGAAAGATGGGCGTGGAAAACATAATAAGCACCATAATAAATTATCTCAGGAACATGAAGAGTTTATAATAAGTCATATTAAATCTTTTCCAGCTGTCGAAAGCCACTATTGTCGCAAATCTTCTAAAAAAAGATATTTAGACTCTACTCTAAATATTAAAATAATGTATAATATGTATGTTACTGAATGTGAAACAAAAATTATAAAACCTATAAGTCAAGCTAAATATAGAAAAACTTTTAAATTATATAATCTAGGTTTCTTTAAACCCAAAAAAGATCAATGTAAGAAGTGCTTATGTTACAGATCTTTAAATGAAAACGAAAAAGAGGTACAAAGAGAGTTTTTTGAAAAACATATAAAAGCTAAAGAAATGGCACGCAAAGAAAGAGAAAATGATAAGATAATAGCCCAAAATGATGCTACAACTTTGTCATTTAATTTTGATTTGGAAGCAGTTTTAAATATACCAAAAGGTCCGGCTGGTCAAATATTTTATTTAAGAAAACTGGCGTTGTATAATTTAACTACTTATAATTTAGGAAACCAGGAGGTTGATTGCTTTTTATGGGATGAATGCCAAGGAAAACGTGGTTCAAACGAAATTTCATCGTGCATTTACGAATTTATATTGTGTCATTCTAATATTTCAGCAGTACGAATGATGTCGGACGGTTGTGGGGAGCAACAAAAAAATTCAACATTTGCAATTATGTGTTTAAAATTACTGCAAAATCACCCAACTTTACAAAATATACAACATAAATTTTTTGAAAGTGGCCATACAGAAATGGAATGTGATTCCATTCACTCTAAAATTGAAAAAAAATCAAAAAATGTTCCAATTTATACACCAGAAGGATGGGCACAAATTATTAGATTATCAAGAAATAAGCCACAACCATTTAACGTTAAAAGTCTGACATTCGATGACTTTTATGACTTTAAATCAGTAACTTCTAATTATATACTAAATATTCCTTGGAGAAAAGTGTGTTTTTTGGAATATAGAAAAACGTTCCCCAAAACGATATTTTATAAAATAAATTTTGATGAACAGTTTGTTGCAGTTGAGTTAGGCAAAAAACGAGGTCGCAACGTTAATAATATTAATTTAGAAAAAGCATATAGTGAAGAATTACCGATATCTATACCAAAATATAATGATTTAAAAAAAATGTGTAATGATTTAATCATACCAAAAATACACCATAAATATTTTGCAAACATTAAAACCAATAAGAACAGCAGAGATTGCTTACCACAACCAGATGAAGAAGAAGAATCTGAATACGAAAACTGAATAGTATGACTATATATTTATGTACCTTGTTTGTTGAAATAATTTTTTTATTTAAGAATATTTGAATTAATTTAATTTTGTTATTATTTTTTGTACCTTGTTTGTTGAAATAATTTTTTTATTTAAGAATATTTGAATTAATTTAATTTTGTTATTATTTTTTGTACTTTGTTTGTTGAAATAGTTTTGTTATTTAAAAAATGTGAATTAATTTAATTTTTTTATTATTTTTTGTTACTTTAATTACTAATAAAATATAAAAATAATACAAAAAGTGTTTTTGTATAAAAAAACGAAGTTTTATCATTTGAATAAAATGAATTCTGCAAAAATCGCGAAAGTGTCAAAACTTATCAACCTATTATTTTTTCATTTTTGTAAAACTTTTATTTTAAAATATAAATACAGTAGGGCCGCGATAATCCGAAATTTGATAATCCGAAATTCGCGCTAATCCGAAACACAAATTTCTTTATTGGCTGCCTTTATAATCCGAAACAAAAAAAAAGGTTAACTCGATAATCCGAATTTTTTGTTTTTGTTCATTGTATTTGTTACATACTCGTACTTAAATTTTTTTTTATTTTATTTTTATTGTTTTATGGGCATTTTTTTAAATAAAAAAGGGAATTTCCCATACGTTTTTTTGATGTAATTTTTAAGTGTAACAATGTAAGAACAAAACATTAATGATTAGTTTCTCTTCAAGTGTAAATCGTTAATACATAAAATGTCTTGCAAAATTAAAAGAAAGCACAAGACTTTGAACTTAGAACAAAAAGCTGAAATTATTAAGAAAGTATCAGACGGGGTAAGTCTGAAAAGCTTAGCTTTGAAATATGGAGTAGGAGTTTCAACAATATTTGACATAAAAAAAAAGAAAAATGAAATTTTAACTTTTATTGCATCAAGTGATGCTGGTCCATGCAAGAAAATGACGCTAAAATCTGGTGAGTATCCAGAAATGGAAAACGAATTGCATTTATGGTTTCTTAAGCAACGGGAACGTCATATCCCAATATCTAATGAATGTATCATTGAGAAAGCTAAGTTATTGCACCAAAAATATTACCCAGAAAAACAATTTAACGCTAGTAGAGGTTGGGAATATAATTTCAAAAAAAGGTTCGGTATACGATGTTTAACGATTTCGGGTGAAAAGCTAAGTTGTACAACAGCTGATATTGAACCCTTTAAAAAAACATTGAACGACAAAATTAAGGAGCTAAACTTACAACCAGCCCAAATATTCAATGCTGATGAAAGTGCCTTATTTTGGCGGATACTTCCCAAAAAAACTCTGGTTAGCTTGCAAGAAAAAAGTGCTTTTGGTCATAAAATAGCTAAAGACAGAGTTACTTTTTTAGCATGTTGTAATGCAGATGGTTCTAAAAAATTAAAACCACTTGTAATAGGAAAATCTGCAGCTCCAAGAGCATTAAAAAATATCACGTTACCTGTTATTTATAAATCAACCAAAAAGGCTTGGATGACGTCCTCTTTGTTCGAGGAATGGTTTTATAATTCATTCTGCCCGGAAATCAAACAATTTTTAAGACAACAGGGTTTACCTTTAACTGCTCTTTTACTCATCGACAATGCTCCATCTCATCCCTCAAATCTAATAAGTACAGATGGCCATATTGCCACTATGTTTTTGCCTCCTAATTCCACAGCACTAATTCAACCAATGGATCAGAACGCCATACGAATAACCAAATTAAATTATAGGAAAAGTTTTTTAATGAATATTGTTGGTGAAAATCAGAAAAATTTGAATGAACTTATAAAAAAATTTACATTAAAAGATGCAATTTTTTGTTTAGCATCGGCTTGGGATAAAGTTAGTCCTGAAATTTTGAAAAAATGTTGGAAGCCGCTTCTATCTGTACAAGAAACCGTTAGCGGTTGGACTTCCGAAGATGAAATCCCGTTAAATGAATTACGTAGGCAATTGCCCGATAGCAGTGAATTGGAAGTTCTTTTGAATCAAATTACTTCGGAAGATTTGAATAGAAATGATGTTAATGAATGGGCTGAAAATGATAATTTTTGCAGCATTTCATCAGATGAAGATGAAGAAACATTCATTGATGAAGCGTCTTCGTATGACATTATTGACAACAAAGTACGATATGAAGATGCAATCCAAAGCTTCAACACATGCATTTTATGGGCCGAACAAAATAACTTACCATTGCAGCAAATATTATTATTGAGGAATATTAAAGAAAAGGTTGTATCTCATAGCTTAAATACAGCAAAACAAACAAAAATTCCTAAATTTTTTTCTACTACTTAAATTTTTTAATTAATTTATATTGTTTTCTTATTTTTTTGTTACTTTTTTATAAGTTTTTTGTTATTAATTTTCAAATGTTTGATTAAAAGTTATGAATATTGAAAATAAAAAAGGAAAGATGAATTTAATGAACACTAAATATGTCTTATTTTCTTTGAACTCCTAAAATTTTAATGTTTTGATAATCCGAAAAATTTGGTAATCCGAAACATGCAGAAAATTGTGATTTCGGATTATCGCGGCACTACTGTAATATTATTTCAAAAAAATACATTTTAGAAGTAATGACTTTCAAGAACAAATATTGACAAGGTATTTAATTTTCTAAAATATTTAAATCGATTTTTCTTAAAATGTCATTTTTTCACTTTCGTGACTATTGCATAATACTGACGATATTTTATCCAAAATTAGATATAACATTACTAGCTGGAGCTTTCAAGTTTTCATCTAAAACAAATTGGTATAGTATTATAGTAGTAGTATAGGTATAGGGGTTCTGGATAAAAAGCTCTAAAGCTTATAAAACTCGTTCGTTATATTTGAAAATTAAGTTCAACTGTAATTTTAAAGTTGAAAGTCATGGAGACTTTTTATTTGATTGTGAACTTGACTAAAAAAGAAACAAACAAACAAACAAGTTTTGAAACAAATAATAGTAAGTTTGAACTAGTATAAACTATGTTTTCTGTTTCTGTGAAAATATGAGTTTATACTTAAAAATTATTTAAAAGAAAGTAAGGGTGCTATTCCCATTCACAACACAACATAAAAAATAGTTGTCACAGACAACATTGTTGTCTTTCTCTATTCTGATTCACAACACAACCTAATTAACTGTCAAAACGACACAACAAACATCAAGTTTAAGTTGTGTTGTGTGCAAATATTGGTATTCCCATTCACAACAGTTTAAATTTAAGTTGTGTGTGATAATACAAACGTTACAACAGGTCAAGACCAGTTGTGTTGAATATAATTGTTATTTCATATATTAGTATTAATGTATGAGATATTATGTTAATATGTACTAGATTTATCAAAAAAATAGGATTTTCCCTATATAAATTAAACATTTTTTATTTCTAATATTTCTAATATGTAAGTATTTCGGTTGTGTAAAAAAAAATAAATTATAAAAATAAAAAATAATTATGGAACAGGAAACGTATGTAACAAGATTTTATTATTTTCAAACATTTTATTTTTAATTAAGTGGTAGGTAAATGTGAAATATTTGTTTATATAGAAAAATTATATTGAAAAAAATTGTTTTTAAAAAATTTGATTTTTTTTTTAAATATTTTTTTTAATTTTAGTAATAAAATAAAAGTCACAAATCCAATACAATTTGAAAAATTAATTGCTTTTATGGAGGAAAACAATGACCTGGCCAATAACCATGCAAAATTTGGTAGTTCCAAAAGCAGTACAAAAGACCTATGGAATAGAATTTCAGATGAATTAAATGACTTAGGTCCACCAAAGCGGACAGTTCAAGAAAGTTTTTTTTTTCTCTCAAATATGTAATTTTATTTTTAGGTTTGGACACATTATAAGTCTAATTTAAAAAGAAAATTATCCAAAAATAGACAAAGTTTAAAATCTACAGGTGGAGGCCCTAGTGAAGAAGTACCGTTAACTCCACTTGAGAAAAAAGTGAATGAAATAATAAGTATGAGCCAAAATGTAAACCCCATTGGAAAAGATTTAGGCTTAATATCCGTACAAAAAGAACCACCTGCTCCTGAACTAGAAGTTGCCGTACATATTGAAAATGAATAAGAAAATGTGCAATGTGAAGAAGAAGCACCAACACCAGTGGTGGGATCTGTACGAAGGAAAAAATCAATTAATGAATTGGTCAATCTCCTTAAAAAACAAAATGAACAGCAAGGTCAAATACTAAAAACGTTAAATAAAATAAATAAAAATATATATGAAAACTATCCCGTCCAGAAACAAATCAGAGACATAGAAGCTAAGAAACTGAAATTATTAGAAAAAAGGCTGAAAATGAGGAAAATCTTTTTGAACTTGAAAAAGAAATTAAAATAAAAAAACTAGAAGTATTAGAAATACAAACTCGCAGATAAAATATACTTTTGAAGGTACTTGTGGAAAAAAAAAACGTTGAGTATAGTTAATTATAATGTAAAAAATTTTTTTTATAATATATATTTGATAACTGTCTTTATTACATGAATTAAATTTAATGGATTTTTAGTTATAAAAAATTTTGTGTTATTGAATTGAATGAACTTTTATTTTTATTTTTATAATATTAAGAAATTTATAAAGAATAGGAACTTAATATATATTTTTTGAAATTATTTTTAATTAATCGCATATTGAATTTTTTATTTCATCTCTTATTCTCGACTTTCCTCAGACGAAATACTATTTTCACTATTTGGATTGACGTTTTCATCCTCAGTAATTTCGTTTTCGTCCCACTCAAAACCATTGTATGAATGGAAATGTAAACAAATGTTATGTAAAGCCGAACATGTGTTAACTATTTGTGTTGCTTTTTCAAGTGCAAAATGTAAACCCCTAATTGATAAAAGGCAGCGAAATTTGCTTTTTACGAATAAAATTTAAGAACCAACCTTTTAACGAAGTCGTCGGCACAAGTCAGTCCAATGCACTCTACATACTTATTTAAAGATGCATCAAATGATCAAATGAACACTTTATAAAATATGAAAACGCTGGAGGAACGTGTTCTTGAATATTTGTTGTAAATGGTTTTCCTGCATCTGATTGACATGTTGAAATTGGCTTTAATATACTTTCACTATCTGCATATATCACAAAAGGTGTTTCCATTTGCTGGTTATGGCTTTCAAATTTTAAAATATTTTCAGTCTCCGTTGCTAAAATTATTGCATTGTTATTACATTATTGCATTGTTTTTTATGAATTTGAAGTTGTGTTGGATAATAGAAATGTTGTAAACAGCTGTTGCAAATATAAATTTTTGATTTATGTTTAGTTAAATTAGCGCGAAGTAACTTTGGTAAACTTTTTATAAAAACATAATGCGCTTTTCCTTTTTGTTCGAGAAGTATGAAATTGACATGATGTTCTTTTTCATTTTAATACGGTTCTATTAATTTCATAAGTAATACGGTTCTATTAATTTATTATTTTCAACCCCAAAAACAAGCTTAAAACAAGCTTTTAAGCTTATTTGGATTTTGGCCCTGAAGTATTTGTATTTGCGTAAGTTTAACTGGAAACTCAATTCCCTAAAACTGAAACTGCACCTTTATTTAATTTTATTTTGGTTGAATGAATATTTTTTATTTTATATGATCCAGGTATTGAGACATTTCTTTTTGGTGACTGGAATGCTGATATTAAGGCCCATTTAAAGTAATAAATATCAGAATTTTTAATATCTATGCAAACTTTTTTATTTTCTATCTCTCGAGGAAGCTTAATATAACCTGCTCCTCTAAGAGGTTGATATTCATTAACATTTATTTCTAATCCAATTATTTTTAATAGTGCCCATCCACTATCTTTCTCTTGAAAATCTTCTACACGTCCCTGTATTTTTAAAATGATATTCTCTAATATATTTTGTAAATCCTCAATACTCAACACAGGAACCATCGGTGTATGAAATGATTTAATAGATATTTGTACATGATTTTCATTTCCATTCATTTTTATATACCCAGCAAAAAATGCAGCGTTCATTTTAAAACGTTCACGTTCTATCTTCCAATAAAGTGGAAATGTTGGAATATTTTGTTAACAGAAAGTCTAAGGGATTTACAAGTGACTTATCCTTGTTTTCGAATAAAAATGTTTTTACTCGTCCCTTAAAAATGTTTTCTATTAATTTCACGTTGTCTGTAAGTTCTTTTGCTGCATTTTGTCTATGCAAAAATGAACGTATATGTCCATTCCGATTTGAAACTCTTACATTGCACTTATTACAGAAGTTTGATTCCATTTTTGCTTTTTTTCTTTTTAACTCTAACAATTTAATTTTGAACTATAACCGCTAACGTTTCTGGATCACAGAAGAATTATTTGTATTAGATGTTGTATACCTAAAAAAAATGTTCAGAGATAGTGAACAGGGGAAGTGAATTCAAAGGAAAAACAAAGAATTTTTTATCAGTGATAAAAAATGAGTGTAACAATGTAATGCAACTTTGTTATACTTTTTATTAATTTCATATCAATATTAATAATATTAACAAAGTTGCATTTGATTTAAACTAACTCAATGCTCATAACTTTTACTCAATGTAAAATTTTCTGCATATTGTGCAACTTTTTGATTAATTTTATTATTCAAAATATATTATTTTAAGATTTGATCTATTTTTAACCTTTTCAATTTTAATTATAGTCTTTTTTGTTTATTAATAAATAATTAAAATTTTAAAATGTCAAAAGTTATCATTTTCAATTTATATACATAGATGATTTTACTAAGTTTTAATTTAATAGCAACTAAAATTAAAAATTAAAATTGTCAATCATCAGAAAATGATAATAATGCATTTTTTTTATTTATTTTATTAATTATTTTTATTTAATTAATAAGACTTGATCTGTTTTTAATCTTTTTAATTTTAATTCTATTAATAAATAATAAAAATTATAAAAGGTTAAAAGTTATAATTTTCAATTTATATTTAAAAGTTATAATTTTCAATTTTTAGATATTTCTTAGATATTTTACTAAGTTATAAGTGTAATAATGTTGCTTTTATAAATTAAATATAAAAGCTGTCAATCATCCGAAAATGATAATAATGCAACTTTTTTATATAAAAAGAATACGAAATTGTAGATCATACAACAGTTGTATTATCGTCAAACACATCATAAACATTTTTTCAAAAACCATAAAATATGGTAAGTTTTACAATAACTAAATAAATAAAATTTATCTATTTTTTTATTTTTTGCTTTAACTCTTCCTTTCTAAAAGAATTAATAGCCAACGGAAGAGGTCAAAATGTTAAATACAAAAAAATTGACGATTTGGTAAAAAAAAACAAATACTAAATTTGTTGAAACTGAATTCGGAAAAAAAAGTGTTGTGCGAGGTATCTGCACAACACCAACATATGCATGACGGGAATATTACATTTTTCATGCCAGATATTTATTTTTCTGGGTCGAAATAAGACCCGTGTAGACATGGCTCTATACGATTTAGTATTACATGAAAATATACCACTATCGCAACATAAATTAGATAAATAAAAATTTAAAATTAATGTACATATTTTTAAATAAAAATGATAAAATAAATTATTTTGTGTAAATATAAATTTTGTTTTAATTTTAATCTTTCAATAGATTTACCTAAAACATTAGACTAATATAGAACCAATACAATGCTGTCATTCACACGCGCCGCCTTAGAGTAACAATACACTTGTGGCATTATGATGTTACCATGCCATTATATCACGAAAATGATACTATACCATTGCAACATTGTAATAATAATAATTACGAAGTAACAATGCCCTTGTAGCGCGACAAGTGCCGCCGTTGTGTTTACATTAGATGGAAGCAATTATTGAGTTAATGATGCGCCTCATTTTTATTTTTCTGATTTTCAGTGGTGGGAATGAATTCAATAAATACGTGATAAATATAAACAAGAGTTATTGAATTAAATTTTGTGTTGGTCAGTTCAAAATGAACAAAGCTGTAGCCGAAAACACTCCCCGGAGGTCTGAAAAAAGTCTCCAGAAGTCCGATAACGCAAACGGTCCACGGAAGATCGGTAACAGTCTAGAGAGTTTGCTCCAGCATAACGCCTAGTGGCTCCCTTGACCAAGGAGTCTAGCTTATATAGCAAACGGTTGCAAAAATTTCCACTCTCTATAATGTCTATGTACCCTCCACCTTTGTTACTGGAATCAGAGGTATAAATAGAAGCCTGCTGGTTCATTTTAATATAGTAAAGAATAAAATGAGGAGCAGTAGCAGCAACAGAAGAGCAATAGTTGATTTACAATTTATTGTTGGAAATAATAAGCAATATTTCTTGAAGGAATTTCCTTTGGTAGCTGAAGGTTCACTGGTACCGATGTTTTTCATGTTTAAAGCACCGTATTCCTTCGAGGAATTAAATAGTGATGTTAAACAACAAAATGAATTTAATAAGAAGTAAATGAATAAAGTTCTTCTTGATGAATAAAGTTAATCATTTTTGGTCTGAGTCTGATAAGAAACTGAATTTAAAATACAATTGAGAAATAATATAAAAGCAGCGAACCATATTCTTAGTACAGTCATTTTGAATTATGGAAGTAGAGGAGTTCTTAAATATTTATTCCTCCGTCTTATTAGATGATCATAAGAAAATAATATTACATCTACACACACACATTAAAAATTATTCTGGAGTGAATAAGTACACTTTAATTTATGGTACTCATTTTACCCTTTGTCCATGGGCATATGATAATTCTACTTCTGGACCAGACATATGTGAATGTGACATAATAGAAAATTATAGAATCACTTTGGAAAATTTAATTAAATGGTACCAGAATAATGTCGAGATTAAAAGTTGTATCAGAAATTCATAGAGGTGCTAAAAAAAATTTTACACGAAGAAAATTTATTCAAAAGGGTTTGAATGATACTTGGCAAATTGATTTGGTTGAAATGATTCCATATGCAAAATTTAACAAGGCATATAAATATTTATTAACAGTTATTGATACATTTTCAAAATTTACGTATGCTGAACCGGTTAAAAAAAAAACGCTGATAATGTTTTAAAAATATTTTTAAGCGTGCTGGTAAAAAACCAAAAAATTTACAATCTGATCAAGGTACGGTATTTTTCAACAAAAAATTTCAAAATCTAATGAGAAAAAATGAAATTAACCATTATCATACATATTCAGAACTAAAAGCATCAATTGTAAATCGTTTCAATCATACCCTAAAAAACCCGATGTGGAAACGATTTAGTTTACAAGGCTCATATAAATAAATGGTTAACTACTCTGTCATCGCTAGTAGAAAAATATAACTCATCATACCATTATACAATTAAACTTCCACCTAAAAAGGTTACAAAGAAAAATGAAAAATAATTATTAAAAACTGTCTACAACAAATTAAAAGTTTTCCGAAAAGCAAAATATAAAGTTAGAGATTTTGTTCGTGTAAGTAAATTTAAAGGTATATTTGCAAAAGGTTATCAGCCTAATTGGTCAACAGAAATTTATATAATAGCGAAAATAAAAAGAACTGATCCAGTAACATACAATTTACTTGATTACACGCAAAAACAAATAAAAACCAGTTTTTATGAACCTGAACTTGCATCTGTTAAATTTCCCAATGTTTACCTTGTAGAAAAAATAATAAGTAAAAAAAGGAAATCAAGTTTTCGTTAGGTGACTTGGCTTTGATAAAAAACATGATTCATGGATAAAAGTAGTATAGATATGTACCTTCTAGCCCATCTTGGTTTCCATGATGAATTAGATTTAAGGTTTATAATGTTAGTTTGTTGTGAATAAATGTGAGTGTGATGGTATGAAATTGAATAAATGTGAGGGTGATGGTATGAAATAGAATGAATGAATGTGAAAGAGAGGGATCCCTTTAGTTATCAGGTACAACGAAAATTATTTTGAAATTATGCTGATAAGAAATTAAGAAGAAAGTTTGTGAATAGTTTTATATAAGTTTTATTCAGATAATAATATTTTAATGTGTTGTTGCATCAAGTGTCCAAGTTTTATAAATTCAAAATAATTAAAAATAAAGATATAAGTAAAATCATGAAGAGAAACTCAATTGAAGCTGTTACTAATGGAAGACAATGTGATATATGCAATGTCTGTATTCCAGTTAAAGAATGGTTACATCATTTGAGGACATTGAAACATCGTCTGAATGCTGCAGTTGAAACGGATCAGGGGCTCAAATGTGTAAAAAGTATCTTTAACGAGAGGATAGAAACTTATCTTTGCGAAAATGAAACAGAAGAATTACAGTCACCGAAAGAGTTTATGGTAATTGTTAAAGGAAAAGTAATAAAATTATTGGAGTCAATGATAGAAAAACATAATTGTTTTAAGTTTAACTTAGAGCTTTTTGCGGAGTATGTAAAAATATCGAAAAATACCTGTCAGGAAGTTGATAATGAATATGGAATGAACATTGATTTGTCGGTGAAATCCTTTAACACTAGAATGAGAGTAGTCAATCAAGGAACACAATTAGCTGCAACTTATGATGATATGACTTCTATCATCGATAAAAAATGTGATGAATTTCAAGAGAGAGATAGCGGATGGGCGCTTTTGAGAATCTTGCATTTAGAAATAAATGTTAATCAATACAAACCAATAAAATGCTCCCAGTATTTACCGTTACCAAGCTCCATCGCAAACAAAAAAGCTTGCATTAATGTGAGGAACAATGATGAATACTGCTTCAAATGGAGTATAATATCGGCGTTGTATAAAGGTGATCGTAATTTACAAAGAACATCTTCTTACCAAATCGAAAACATAAGCAGCAGTACTATATATTTAAATGAAAACTATGAAGACTTTCTATTGGAATTCGGAAATTTAGATTTTCCTTTGAAGGTAGCAGATATTAGGGAATTTGAAATATTAAATGAGAGTATAAGTGTTAATGTTTTCGGTTTAGAGGAGGTGACAACATCAAAAGGGTGCTTTTATCAAATAATAGGACCCTATTATAACACAAAAGAAGAAAAAGGTATGTAATTTGAATAGCATTATTATAATATATGACTTTTTTTTTTTTTTTTTTTTTTTAAAGATATACATATCAATTTGTTATTGGTGGAACATGAGGAGAAGGCACATTATGTTTGGATCAAGGATATATCCAGATTAATAAGAACACAAATAACTTCACACCACACGTCCATACATTTATGCAATTCATGTTTACAGTATTTTTATTCAGAGGAAACATTGCAAACGCACAAATCCGAATGCAATAAAATAGTTACGAGAATGCCTAGTGAAGATCGAAGGTGGTTGCAGTTCACTAATCATCAGAAAAAACTTGATGTACCTTTTGTTGTGTATGCAGATTTTGAATGTTTGTTGCAGGATATTTCTACATGTCAGCCAGATCCAACTCATTCGTCAACCACAGATATACAACAACATGTACCTTGTTCATATGCCTACAACATAAAATGTTCATTCGATAACAGTTTGGATAAATTTAGAATGGAGACGGGGCAGCAGTGTGAAGAGAAATTTGTTGCTAAGCTTATAGAGGATACATCATATTTGAGTACTTAAATAAAATTAAAAATATGAACCCTTTAACACCTTCTCAATCGAAAAGCTATCTAGAAAGTAAAACTTGTCATATATGCGATAAAATTTTAAATAATGATAAAGTTAAGGACCATTGTCATTTATCTGGAGAATATCGAGGAGCTGCACACAATTCATGCAATTTGAATTATCAGATTCCAAAATTTATCCGCATATTTTTTCATAATTTCTCCGGCTACGATTGCCATTTATTCGTTAAAGCGTTATCTAAATATTCTGGTAAAATTAATGTAATTCCAATTAATAAAGAAAACTATATTTCTTTATCTAAATGGATTCAAATTAATGAAGATGGAGATGTTATTGAATTAAGATTTTTAGATTCATTTCGGTTTATGGCGTCTAGTTTAGATCAATTAGCATCCTATTTATCTGATAGTGACTTAATATGTATGAAAAAAATGTTTCCAAATAATGAAATTTTTAATCTAGTACAAAGAAAAGGAGTTTTTCCTTATGAATATCTAGATTCTTTTAATAAACTAAATGATACAAAGCTACCTCCCCAAACAAAATTTTATAATAAATTTTCAAACTCTATTTGTACTGAAGATGATTATGCCCACGGAACTAAAGTATGGGAAAAATTTCAATGTAAAACTTTGCAAGATTATTTAGAAATATACTTAAAAACTGATGTTCTTTTAATTAACAGATATTTTCCAAAATTATCGCAAATTGTGTAAAAATATTTACGAGTTAGATCCGTGTCAGTATTATACAGCCCGCGGATTGTCTTGGGATGCAATGCTTAAAATAACAAGTATTGAATTAGAGCTTCTAACAGATATTAATATGTATAACTTTATAAGTAAGGGTATTCGTGGGGGGCTTACTCAATGCTCTATGCGACATTCGATTGCAAATAATAAGTATTTAAGCACATTTGATAACACCAAACCGTCTTCTTTTATAACTTATCAAGATGCTAATAATTTGTATGGGTGGGCTTTGTCACTATGTCTTCCATTCTCTGACTTTAAGTGGTGTAAAAATTTAAATATTGATGTGAAGAATGTTTCCGATGAAGCGGATATAGGATATTTTTTGGAAGTAGACTTAGAGTATCCGGCGAATTTGCACGATGATCATAATGATTTGCCTTTCTGTCCTGAAAATAAATCAAATAAAAACATGAAATATCCCAAATTAGTAGCCGACTTATCAAATAAAGTAAATTATGTGATTCACTATAGAAATTTAAAACAATGTCTGGAGAAAGAACTAAAGTTAAAAAAGACCCATAGAGTTTTACAATTTAGGCAACGCTCTTGGCTTAAAGTCTATATAGATTTAAATAATTATTACCGTTCCTTAGCTAAAACCGAATTTGAAAAAAAATTTTTTAAATTAATGAATAATGCGATTTTTGGTAAAACTATGGAAAACATAGATAAACGGAGAGATGTTAAACTAGTTAGTTCGTGGCATAGTGAAGGAAGACATTTAGGAGCGCGTGCCTTAATTAGTAAACCAAATTTTAAAAGTTCATCTCATTTTTCTGATAGTCTTGTCGCAATTGAAATGCGTAGAGTGTGTGTTCTTTATAATAAACCTATATATGTTGGATTTGCTGTGTTAGAACTTTCCAGACTTAAAATGTATGATTTTCATTACAATTATATGAAACCTAAATATAAAAATAGCTTTATTCTTAATTATATGGATACTAGGGTTTCTGTGCTGTTTTTAACAGTAACAGTAAAACAGCTGTTTTTTGGAAAAAAATTAAAAACAGCAAACAACTGTTTTTGAAATGCTGTTTTTACTGTTTTTCATTTGTTTAAGTTTAAATTTGAAACATCCAAGTAGGCATGGATTCTTCTAAAAACGAAAAGTTTAAATTTTATTTGAATTTAGCAATGCATTTCGAATTCAACTTTCATAAAATTACATTCAAATAAAAGATTGAACTTTTTTGTTTCGAAAATTTTGCATTAAAATACAAACTATTGGTAAGTAAAAAATTATTTGATTATTTTTTAACATTTCCATTTTTTTAATACCGCTTATAATCTTAGTAATGTCGGTCTGCGATTATGCAACAAAACGGAAAAATTCAACTACGAAAGATTTAGAAGGACAATGTCAGCATTGCAACAAAATTATCAAGTGTTCAGGAAACTCTACGACTACCTTGAAAAATCATTTGAAAAGCCACGGAGTTTGCTTTGAAAAGACAACTGAATCGACTACATCAAATTATAGAAATTCCAATGAGAAAAGTCAAAAAACTATTATTGACTTCCTAGAGCGAAAGACTCTTAAAGAGATTATCTCTGATTTGGCTACTGATGGAATTTCGATTCGAGCAATTACCAGAAATAAATACATTCGCCAGTCAATAGCTCGAGATGGATTTAAGCTGCCCGCTAACGAAAGCGATGTAATGAAACTGTTGCACGAAGATTTTGATGAAAAGCTGAAAAAAATAATAGAAACAATTAAATTAAAAGTTGCCAATGGGGTGAAGTTTAGTATGACTGTCGATGAGGTTACTACTTTAAGAGGACGAAGATATTTCGGAGTTAACCTACATGATAAAACTGAAAATATCACGTATAAAACTGGATTAATTCGAATTTTTGGTTCATGTAGTGCTCTCGATATGGCTGAAATAATGAATCAACATATAAGTCTCTTTGGAATATCGATGAAAAAAGATTTGGTTGCGTCTACACAGGATGGAGCTTCTGTTAACAAAAAGTATATTCGACATATCGATGCCATTGGCCAGTTTTGCCTAAATCATGGCCTACACCTAGGAGTGTGTGATACTCTTTATAAGAAAAAATCTGTTAGTGAAGACTTGAGCGACATCTCTGATGATGATAATGACGAAAATGATTCTTTTGATGAAGGCACCGATATTGAAGTGATCAATGGTGAGAATGAAGATAATATCGACTACCATGATTTACTTAAGAACTCTCGCAAGCTGATCAAATACATTAAACTATCAACTGTTCGAAATCATGTTTTTCAATCAAAAGTCAAGGCTCTTTTTGGACGAGAAATTGAGCTTCACCTGGATGTCAAAACTCGCTGGAACTCAATCCCAACAATGCTTGAGCCATTGATAAAGACAGAAAGTGCAATTCGAGAGACTTTATTGGAATTTAAGGCAGATTTAGATTTAGTTGATAATGTAGATTTCGGATACTTAAAAGATTTACTAGAGGCTATGAAACCTGTAAAACTAGCTGTTGAGAATCTTAGCAGAGAAGATTCAACACTGATGAGCGCTGACACAATATTAAAATTTATGCTTGAGAAACTCTCTTTAATTAAAAGCGAAATTAGCAATAAGTTGATGGATAATTTGAAGATTCGAATTGATGAACGTTGGAATGTAGATGTTATGGATTTATTACGCAGCCTTAAGAACTCTACGATCACGCCATCCAGAGCTACAATAAATTTTGCAGGCATGTTGGCATCTCGCCTTTTTGGTGTAAATGATGTTGAAATAATTGAAACAACTGTCGATAATTCCACAAGTGAAATTTTAACTCTACAAGAAGAACTTAATGTATTGCTTCAGAAAAATGAATCACCAGCAGTAGCTCCTGGACAAGATAATTTCAAGTGGTTAAAGGCTGAATTTACTCTCTTTAAAAACACAGGCCAACGTACAGAAAATCTTCAGAAGCTTTTTGATGCAATATTAACAATTAAGCCAACATCTACGGACGTGGAAAGAGTATTTTCAGTGTGTGCCAACTTTTGTACAAAAATAAGATCACGCCTTTCTGATAAGTCATTATCAGCACTTGTATTTTTGAAGTATTATTATAAAAAGTAAAATTTATATTAAAATTTAAAGCATTCAATAAATTTATGCATATTATATGGAAACATTTAACTTAAACTTTTATTAAACATGAAAAAACAGTTAAACAGCTGTTAACAGCTGTTTTTTCAAAATTCTAAAACAGCAAACAGCTGATTTTAAAAACTACTGTTTTTCAGAAACCCTAATGGATACGGATTCATTCATTTATACAATATATACTGAAGATTTTTATACAGATATAATTTCGGACATTGATAGAATGTTTGATACATCTGGTTATCCGAAAGATAATCGTTTTGCTATCCCTTTGAAAAATAAGAAAGTTCTTGGTATGATGAAAGATGAATGTAATGGTTCAATTATAAAAGAATTTATTGGTTTACGAGCGAAAATGTATTCGATTGATATAGATAATGGAAATGCGATTAAGAAGGCTAAAGGTGTTAAAAAATCTGTGGTAAATAGCTTTACTTTAGATAATTATATAGATTGTTTACTTAAAAAGGAAATAATATTCCGAAATATGTATAATTTTAGAAGTAAGTTGCATTCTCTATATACACAAAAATTAAGTAAAATATCATTAAGTTATTTAGATGATAAGAGATACATAAAACCTAATAATATTCATACTTTCGCATGGGGGTATTATGCTCTCGAAGAAATTTAAAAAATCAAAACAAAAATATATTTTGTGAAATTTAATATAGCTTTATTAAAAAATAAAAAAATGTATATGATTGTTAATCATAATTAGTTTAAGTTTTTCATAGTATTTAAAAAATTTAAATAATTAAATTGAAATGTTGTTTATCAATCATAAAAATATATATAAATAAATAACATTTTAAATCTTTGCATAAGTTTTTAACATTTAAGTATTATTGTACACATACATTTTTAATGAAAATTTCATAACTTAATAAATTCAAGATAAAAAAATAAAAAATTCATTTTTGCGGTTTTATGTTTTATTTCAAATTTGATAAAAAGCTTAAACAATTTGTAATTATTAAGGAATACCCTAATAATAATAATGTTTATTAAAAGTTCATAGTATATGACACATATAGTGAGTATTCTGATAACAGTTTAAATAGGTTAAATTCTAAATACCTCAGAGATGTTTTTTAAAAGAAACGATTTGAATTAAATTTAGGCACTAAAACATCCTGCAATTTAGCTAATTGATAAATAATTATTATAAATAGGAATCATTTGTTTCAATGCTCATTCAGTTATTCCTAATAGTGAGTATTCTGATAACAGTTTAAAGTATGTTAAATTCTAAATGACTCAGAGATGTTTTTTAAAAGAAACGATTTGAATTAAATTTAGGCACTATAAAACCACAAATATCCTGCAATTTAATCATTCATTACATAAAATCACATTTATCCCATTATTTAATTTCATAACTTATAAAAAAACTGTTTGCTAATTATAAATAATTAGTATAAATAGGAATCATTTCTTTCAATGCTCATTCAGTTATTCCTAGATACCCAATCTGACGAATAGAAATTAAAAATTAAATGAACAAGATGGAGAAATTTTTAAATAAAATTAACGATAAAACATCATCCACATACAAAAAAACTATCAGCACGTCAACCATGAAAATCAAAAGGTTATACAGGATAAAGAAGATAAGAAGTCTCAACACCAAATATGGCAAAAGAATGTTGGTGGAATTTCGAGGAAAGAAGCAGATGTTCCTACCAGTGAGGTACAACTCACTGGATGAAAGCGAAATCAATGAAATGAATAAAAAACCAATTTTTGGCGTGGTAAACTTGGGGGCTTTAGGGAAAAGCTTCAATTTAAAGTTTGTAAATACCGAAAACTGGTCTGGTGAGCAGGATTATGCATCATCAACCAGTGATGATGATGATGCTGACATACAAATCGAGGAAACAGAAGTACAATCAACCCCATTTGGTGCTGAAAAAATTGGTAGACGAGCGGCCAGAGCAATGCTCCATCATGCTTATAATTAAAATAAAATAAATATATATATAAAAATTAAAATAAAAAAATATATATAAAAATAAATAAAAAATAATTTTATTTTTCAGATTTTTTTAAATTATTTTTAATGAAATACAGGTATTTTTTTTTATTTGATGATGATTATGACGAACATCATTCGCTTTTTTTTTTTTTTTTTTGGTTATCCATTCTTAAACTGATATGAAATACAATTATTTTCATTGATCAGCATTTTTTTCATTATATAAATATTTTCAAGAGCGCAAAAACCCTTATGATTGAAAGAACATTTACTAATACATTTAGCATGCTGATCTTTTAATATTTTTAAACTTGTTGAATCATGTTTATCTAAATCGATGATATTTGACTGTTTTAAAATTTGTTCTATCCAAGATTTTTTTTCACTTCCTTTAACATAAACAACATTCATATTGATTACAAATAGCTTTAAGAAATTTATAATGTCATGAAAATTTGTTTTACCATCGCACCATTCAAATCCATGATGATTTTTTGTTAACCAATTATTGGTTTTTTTTATTTTTTTATCTAAAAATTGGTATCCATAAGGAGGTTTAATTACAAAATGTTGAATTTCATTATTTGAACTTAGAATAGCAATTTCCTTTAATATAAAATTATTTTTATTATCTCGGAAACCTTGTATATCTATAATTACGTAATCCATGTTTTTATGTTTCCGAAGAATTAAATTGATTAAATTTAATATATTTGTATAGTTTGTAAATTAAAAAACTTGCAATGTAATCCAATCATAAAAAATACCCCCGCAATAAATGGGAGAATTTCAAAAATGCAACAAGAATCTGAAGATAATGATGATGATTCCGTACAATTTTTTCTCATATTATTTATTAATGCACATCTAAATAATTTTATTAACTTCTCCTGTTAACGGTTTAAATTCTACTAAACGATCATGTAAAATAAGACAATAAGCTGTAGTATTGTCTGGCATTTTTTTTAAAGTTTTTATTTCAATTTTGACATCAACTGGTCCCATTTTTAGGTTTTCATTTTGATAACGTGTATCAATTATGAAGATTGGAGAATCAGTTTTAAAATTTTCCCATGAAACTAAAGGTTCTGATATTGAGTTATTATAATAAAAGCTTCTGAAATTCGGATATGCTTCATATGCTAAGGCATAACGATTTTTTGTAAAATCTAAATTCATATCTTCATATGGGTACGATTCTGAATTTAAATATACTTTTATATTTTCAATATCACAATAATTAAAAGTTGAAGGATCTTCTTCTAGTTTATTTTGTTTATCAGTTTGTAGAGCAAAAATAATAAAACGGGGTTTTTCAAGTTGTGAGGCTGTTTTAACATTCCAAATATGATGTGTAGTTCCTGTTGGTAATGTGGGATATTCATGTAATTCCCAATTTCTAAAAGGAATTTTCATAACCGAACCATTTCCAATACTTTTGTATAAATTTAATTTAAGATTATCAGCTAAGTTAATATGTTGAACCTTCCAATATATTTTTGTAATAATAAGTTTTGGTTTTTCACTTGCATTAGCGCTGCTACATAATAATGAATTGTCATTAGTTCGAGAGCGAGTTAATATTAATTCATGTTTTGCATTTGGAATAATGTGTTTATAGTCTTCAGCAAACCCTATTAATCTTTTTAAGGGTATACAAAAGTTAAAATACAAATTATTTATTTTAATTGATTCATCAGGTGACCAACTTCCATTGTATAAAGCTGCACTTTCATTTCGGTTGAGTGAAATATAATTTTTTAATGTTGAAGTTATTCCAACATTACGATTATGATCAATTTCCTTACCATTAAGTTCACATCAAATAGAAATGGTATAGCATTATTAACTAGTTTAGTGTGAGTGACAGTTGTTCCATCATGTTTTGATACATAACCTTCAATGTAGATTAGACTTGTTGCGGGTAATATATTTAAGTTTTGATTTTGTATTTGTATTCGTATAATATCACTTAATCCGAATGTGTTTAAGAATGGTGAATATGAATGCCAATGAGCACTAGTTATAGTTTCATCAAAAATAGGATCATTAAAGAGTTCCATTTTAATTTACTTTTAGTAAATATCCAAGAGATTTTAAATATTCTTTATTTTCAAATGATAATAGTTTTTTATATTTTAAATGTTGACTTCCACCTCCTCCTTCGACTATCTTTAAAGAATTAAGATGATGATCATCATTCTGTGAATGTATATTGGATTGATTATTTTGATTAAATACGATCATTCTGAAGCTGTAAGTGTAATCTTATTGTTATTGTTTCTCCACGAAAATTTATTATATTACCGTTCTGATCAAGGAGTTTTACAGTAATAGAACTTATCTGATTAATAGTTACCGGTAAATAAATTACATTCTTAGGAACTTCAATTATTTTATAGCCAGGTCTGACGTTAATAGAGAATTCATGTAAAGTGTGAGCCTCTTTTTCATTAATATAAGCTCCAGAAACAATATTACATTCTACTCATATTATATTTATTTTATTAATATCAACAAAAAGATCTGAAGTATGCCATTTATTGGCTAATAATTTCTTCTTACTGAAACCTAATAATCCGCCAATTGTATCTTCTCTTTCAAAATCAATATCCTTATCAGCAAAAATTTCACACTTTAATGTATTATTATTTGCTCTTATAATTAATTTTTCCTTATCTGTTTTAGTTACATTTAACGTTTTCCTAAGAAATAGTTCAATATCACCAATTTCATATGAACCTGTTGGAATTGTAATTGGTTTATCATCAATAATAAATGTATTATTATCCTCATCTATATTAGGTATTGAGTTATACGTTTGGAAATCAACTAAACCACAGGTGTATTCTCTCCCCTTTAGATCTATAGGGGGGAAATAATTAGTTGTCAATGTGGAAGAGTTTCCGTTTAAAGTTAATGTTATTGACATGTCTTTAATCGATATAATGAGATATTTCAGTTGTGTATTCTGTTTTTATAGGTTTTAAGGCTAATCCAAAATTCAATGATTTAGATTTAAGGCTAATACCCATTAATAATATAATATACATACATCCAAAAATCTTTCGTTTAAATTTCTTTTGTTATAACTATATTCTAATTATTCTTTATCAGTTAGTTTTTTATTTCATTTATGTTCAAATATAGAGAAATAACCTTGAACTTGAACAAAATTATTAATGTAGGTCAGTTTAAGTAAAGCTAGACTAAGAATAAAACAAAAAAAATTTTTTTTTTTATTATGTTTTATTTACTGATAATATTTTTTTTTTCTTAACAATATGAAATAAAAATTCTAAACATAAATGTCCACAATTGTAAGAATTAAAATTTTGATATTTATTATAATTATATGTAAGCTTATCTCCTAAATATTTTATTACTTCTAATGGTGGTCTTAAATTTCCAAAACTATCAAAATAATGAGTTATTTCATCATTTTTAAAATAAGCTACCCAATGCGTTCCATCTCCAATAGAATTATCCAAATTTATTATACCACATTCATATTTCCAAGGTCTACGTATTGGTAAATTATCTCTCATAAAAACTCCACGAAAATATTTTAAATATTTTTTACCAAAGTTTTCTAAATCAATATTTGTAAGAGCTCTATTGGGTAGCTTAGTTAATGGTTTTTTGGGTTCAAATAAAGACCTAACCCTTTTTTATACGGTTTCAAATGCAATCCATTGCCTCCTTTTAATGCTATCGCTTCCATCATTTTATTATGACGTTGACTTTCTTTTAACTCTTTGTGAGCATTTTTAGCATCGTTAACAGCTTTAGTTATTCCTGCAGCACCGCCTGAAAGTGCTCCAATAGCAGATAGACCTGCAAATATAGGGATTAAAGGTAAAACTCCTCCAATTTTTGGTACGGGAATTATTCGAGGAATGGTAATGTTTTTTTTCTGTCCTTTAGAAATATTTCTGGCAGCATGTAAAGCAGTTTTTATAATATTCTTATCATTCATTGGGGTTTTTTTTATACTTTTAACAGCCACTTTAGCTTCCTTTATAACATTTTTCAAAAGCTTTTTTCTCTAAGTTTTCTTTTTTCGTAAAATTTTCTTTTTTTTCTTTTTTAATCCCATACCGAGCTTAACTTTAGCTTTCATTGTGTTTGTAACTAGATATGAATTTAACCGTTCACCAAAACTTGAGTCTTTAGCTGTTAGTCTTTGCCAAGCTTTCTCTGCTAATATTTTATCAGCTATATGACGTTGATTTTGATCAGTATTTTGAGAATATGCTATATCATGCTCTCGACAAGCATCATCTAAACCATTAATTCCTTTATCACCTCGTGCTAATCGTTTTGCTAGTTTTGTCCCAGGACCACAATAATTATAACCAGGTAAATGTGCTTCAAATGGCAGTTTATTAATTAGAGAATTAACTACACCTTTTCCATTAACAGTTTTTTGGTTACTGATTGAATATTTATTGTGAAGTGACATAATATTAAGTTGTTTAGTTTAAGAAAGTCACTCAAATACTAATCACCTTTTATAAAATGAAATTTATAAAACTAGATAATGCAGTTAAAATTAAAAATTTCGATCAAAATTCAAAAAAGAAAATAAAAAGACATGGTGAATGTTTTCCAGATAGTATAAGAGGATTAATAGTCGGACCTTCAAATTGTGGTAAAACTAATGCTATGATAAGTGTGCTTTTAGATCCTAAAGGGCTCAAATTTGAAAACATATATATCTACTCGAAATCATTGCATCAACCTAAATATGAATATTTAAAAAAATTAATAAAACCAATCAAAGGAATGGGATATAACGAATTTTCAAATAATGCTGATGTAATTGAACCATCAGCCTCACAACCCAACTCAATATTTATTTTTGATGATGTTGCTTGTGATAAACAAGATAATATAAGAGCCTATTTTTGTATGGGACGTCACCAAGAAGTAGATAGCTTTTATTTATGTCAGTCATATACAAGAATTCCAAAGCATTTAGTTAGAGATAATGCTAATTTTTTAATTATATTTAAACAAGATGATTTAAATTTAAAACATATATAGAACGACCATGTAAATTCTGATATGACATTTAATGAATTTAAAAAATTGAGTGCATGCTGCTGGAATGATAATTATGGTTTTCTATTAATTGACAAAGATAGTGGTTTAAATAATGAACGATATAGAAAAAATTTTGATGCATTTGCTAAATTTTAGTTAAACCAAGATCTGTTAGCAGTTGGCAATTACTAACTAAACAGGTTATTTAATAGATATCAGTTAGTAGTTTGCAGTTAGCAGATAGCAGATAGCAGTTACCAGTCAGCAGTTAGCGATTATCAGTTAGCAGTTAGCAAGAGAACAGTTCAGTCGATAATTTACAGTTAATAATTGAACTAATCCACATTTAAAAAAATGGATGAACAACTTATGAAAGATTTAATGAAAACTCGTAAAAATTTAAAAAGGATATTTCAATCTTTAAAAGTTCAGAAGCTATCAGAAGACCGTAATCGAGAAGAAGCTTTCACTCCAATTACAAAACCATTGAAAGAATTGACAAATGTTGTCAAACAACAACAACAACAACAACAACTTTCAAATAATGTTATCAAACCGGAAATTAAATTGCCTGCTGGAGGTGATAACAACCAAAAGTTAATGAGATCATTTATGTCTGAAGTTAAAACGCCTAGCAACAAAAGTAAAACTCACAGTAAATTTATAACTTCAATACCAAATACTCTACATATTCATAATGATGATGATGAATCATCAATTTCACAATTTCCTGTTCTTAACAAGTCAGAACTTGATAAGACATATGGACCATATTTTGATGAGTCATTAAATGTTCGAAAACTTGGGAATGCTAATTTTGAAATAGATGAAATTACTAAAAATATTTTGATTGATAATGAAGTTTTTAAAGGAACTGATGGTCTATATGAATTGATATTAAAAAAAAAACCTATAAACTATACTGAAAGTGATTTAAAAACATATCATCAAATACTTAACAAAACGAATGCACATAGAAGAAATTATAATCATTTAGAGCAAATAAAAGGAAACAAAGGTTTTAAATACAAAAATATATTAAGAAAATTATATGAACATGATTATAACACTAGACATAAAAAAACTGGTTCAGGTTGTTCAAAAAAAAATTTTACAAATTATTTTCATAAATCTTCTACTCCGGAAACTCATTTAAATTATACAAATCAATCAAATCAGTATGTTTATTGGGATGATCCTAATGAATTAGTTGATAGATTAAGACTTTTAATTGCATCAGAAACAGCTGGTAACAACAATCATCACAATGAAATTGTATCTATAATTGAAGAGTTGAGAGAAGCAAATATAATTCACTAATATTTTACATTAACAATCAGTAAAAATCAAAACGTCACTTGATAAGTTTGGGCGTAGTACAGCTTCTTCTTCTTCTAGAAAACTACATACTCAAGGTCCTCCAGGTATAGGTTTCAAATTAAATTCTGAAGGAAATTATGATTAAGATAACAAAATTTTATCAAATGTTCAAGAACCAATTGATGGAAGGGATGCAGCAACACAAAATTTTGTAAATAATCATATTTTCTTTCAGAAAGAACTATTACAAAACGAGATGAGAGAAATGTTTACTCGTGTAGACACATCAGTAACTATAGAACTTAAATTAGCAGAAGAAAAATTAAAAATATTAGAAGAAAAAATACAAATTAGTTTAGACATCCGTGTCAAATTCATGCTATTGTTAAATGAAAAATTTTCACAAATGAGTGATTTTATTGAATTTCAAATCAACAACCCAATTAAATTTATTAACGCGAGACTACAAAAAGCTGAAGCTCAAGCTCAATCTGCATTGGATTTATTAAGTAATTTAGAAAAAATTTGAATCAGTCTTAATTTAATTCTTGAAATGGATATACCACAAATTGGATATTCTTTAAATACATTTTTAAATAAATATGGAGATATCTTACTAGAAGAGCATTATGATGAGTTGAGAGAATATTTCAAATTTTTCAAATTATTTAAAAGCTCCATTCAAGTTAAAACAAATGAATGTGAATATCATTGGGATATTTTCCCCTATACATTAGAGGATGTTACAAGTCTACCCGATACTTGTCCATGTCATTCAGCTGAAATATATATGTTAAAATGTACAAAACTAATGGATTTATATAAAAGAATAGAAAAAAAATAAATAAAAATAATCGTTTTTTTGTTTTTTATTAATATTATTAGTTATATTTAAGATGAGTAAAGACGAGGCTATAGATTTATTCGAATGGTTAGATATTTTAGATTCTTCTGAAGAAAACGAGGAAAAGGAAGATGATGAAGAGAAATTTAAAACTTCAAATCCACCAGAGGTTGAAAAGAGAGTTCATTTTAATTTAAAACCTCAAACACTTATATTATACAAATGGAATACAGCATATAAGTTAGCTCGACAAAAATATTGGGAATTCATAGCACTGGATCGCTGCAGATTCAATCAAAGAATCCAAAGTACTAATTACATTATTTCTAAAGTTCTAAATAGTAATCATCGAAAATTCATTTTCAATCAAAGATTTTCTAACTAGTTATATAATAATTTTATACATTTTATTATATTTTTATTTTATTTAAAAATGGCTAAAAGAGAGGTTGTTGAAGAGTTGCATAAACCTGCACGGAGAAATTTTAAACGCCGTAGAGTTATAATTAAAGGGTTTGATGATCTTTGGCAAGCTGATTTAGTAGAAATGGGTGCATATGCTAAAGAGAATAAAGATTTTAAATTTTTATTAACTGTGATTGATACCTTCTCAAAATATGCATGGGCAATTCCTATAAAATCAAAAACTGCTGAAAATGTTACGCAAGCAATGCGAAATATTTTTCAAACTTCTAAAAGACACCCCCAAAATTTACAAACTGATGATGGAAAAGAATTTTTCAATAAAATATTCAAGAATTTAATGAATAAATATCAAATAAATCATTATTCAACATTTAGCATATTAAAAGCATCTATTGTAGAACGTTTTAATCGAACTTTAAAAGAAAAGATGTGGAAAGAGTTTAGTTTTAATGGTAATTACAAATGGTTACATATAATTGATTCATTAGTTCACCAATACAACAATACAAAACATCGTACCATTCATAGACGTCCAGCAGATATAAATAAAAAAAATGCTAATGAGCTCTTGGCAACTGTTTATAGTCATATTAAAATTTCTCCACCAGCTAAATTCAAAATTGGTGACTCAGTCCGGATAAGCAAGTATAAACACGTTTTTGAGAAAGGTTATACACCTAATTGGACAACTGAAATATTTAAAATCAGGAAAGTTCAAATTACCAACCCAGTAACTTATTTATTAGAAGATTATGAAGGTCAGCCTATTGAAGGAGGTTTTTATGAGTATGAGTTACTAAAATCTAATCATAATAACATTTTTTTAGTTGAAAAGGTTATGAAAACTAAAGATAATAAAATATTTGTAAAATGGCTTGGATTCTCATCCAACCACAATTCATGGATAAATAAAACTGATTTAATATAGAGAAAAAAAAAATTTTTTTTTTATTTCATATTATTTTAATTACATTTTTTTGTTTTTAATGAATTTCCATTTGATATGTCGGATCCTGTTTGATTGTTTGTAAATCAATTACAGTGAACTCAGATTTATATTCTGTATCTACCATCATAATTTTTTCTGCTTCTCCATCACCAGTAATTCTTTCAACTAATATTTCTCGATATTCATGACACTGAATTTTCAGATACTTTTTAATAAAAATGCTTTCATATTCACATCTCACAGTGAGTTTTTGATTCTCACCAAAATTCAATACAGAATGCCTATAAAATGTATGTTCACTATTTATTATTCCACCAATATTCTGCTCTTTTAAAACTAATTCATTTCTAAAAGCTTTAATAGCATCATCTATAGATCCATATTGTGGTACTGAATCAGCTTTATCTGATAAAAATTGATCAACTGCTTGCAAAGTAGTTAATGGTTGTGTTGTAGTTGTTGTTGTAATTTCATTAGTATTAGTATTAGTTTCTGAGGAAATTACATGTTTCAAAAACTGAACTGATAAATTTACTTTAACAGTCTCATTATTTGGAAGTAATATATTAAAAGATGTGCTCCCAAAAGCTGATTTATCCAATCTAATATTAGAAGTTGGAGCTGAATTTGCTTGAATAGTAAACAAACAAAATATTAAAATTAAAAATGATTTCATTGTCATAAAAAAAATTCGATCTATCTTCATTCAAGGTTTATACAGTAATGTGCGATTGGAAATTATAAATATATATTTTACACTTTTATTTTCTAGAAAGTTCTTTATTATGCACAAACTTTACTTGACTTATAATAGAACACACATACATAAAGAACGGTAAAAATCTATCTCTCCCATCTGAATAAGCTTCCATGTAATCTAAATATTCTTCTTTTAACTTTTCAAGTAATTTTCTAAAATTAGTTAAGACGTCACCAATTTTTGATTTATTATTTCTTTCATTATATATGCATTCTCTATTGTTGCTATAAATAAAATTCCTTCATCAATTCTTTTTCTGCTCATTTTGATTTTCTTCATATTCATTTGTTTTCAGTGACAATGAGTCAATATGTTGTGAAATTCGTTTATTCTTATCATTTGGTAGTATATTTGAAATATTCCTCTCAACTATCTCCCATTCAAGATTCAGTTCTTCTGTAGCAAATGGACAATCATCAGTAAAATTATTAGGCATTTGATGTTTTTTATTTGCTGGATTTCTTACTTTACCCATAATGGTAATATCACCACCATATACTTCAATTTTCAGATGTTGCCAATCCAGAGGTGATAAATCGAATTTCTTAGTAAATGTCTCACCATTTGCAATTCTAAATAACAAAATCTTTTCCTCACCTTCTAAAGTTACGAATACCTCTAAAAAATCATGAAATATTTTCCAATTAATTATTTTGATTGAAGCCCATTTCCGCTCACAAATACAATATTTATAGCCATGTGGAATAATATCTACACAAAACATTATGATGCTTCTACTTAATAGTCTAATCACGTTATGGTATTTTTTTCATATTAAGATTAGCCTTTTATACAATTTTTAGGTGTAAAATTATTACAAAAAGTATTTTAAATGATTTATTTATTATTTAGTCTATTGAAAGTTCTTCACAAGAAAAGAATATGAAGAGCAGCTTCTTGTATAATGTAGATTTTGAAATGTTGGGAAGATTTGCACGTGTGAAACAACTATCAATCGATAGAACAAACATATTGAAAAGAGAAGCGGAATATATATTTGATAAGGAAAAGATAATATACAAATATTGGATTATTGGTACGAATCACAATGATTATTCACGTAGAATGTGTAAAACATGCGCTGAGCATTATAAGCGAAAACATTTGACTATAAATTCTTTTTCTGAAACATTTGAAATTGTTTCTCAAAACATTGAAAAGTTTTCGTGTTATTTATGTAATAAAAAACTTTATTCTGTAATAAAAAAGTTAAATAAAAAAAAAATAGCTAATTATGTAGAATAAAAAAATCGTTTTTGAAAGTAATTCCAAATATAGGAAAATGTTAAAAAATAAATAAAAGCAAACTTTTAAACACTAATATACTTTTTTTCTTTTTAATTTTTTACAATAGGAATCCCCCTGACGTCATTTCAGATTTTTATTTTACAATTTAAAAAATTTTAATTATTAAGTAATACATAATATAAGAACATCCAAGGTCATTTCAGAATTCACTGACATCATCATCATACTGCAAAACCATATAAAATTTTTAAATAAAATTTCTTATCTATTTTATAAAACAAAACCGCAAAAATTTTTCTTATCAGTAATAAAAAAACATTTCATTCGCATATTACTAAAATAAAATAGAAAACTATACCAATCAACTATAGGATACATTTTGTTTTGATGAGATTTTGATTTATTTTTTTTTTTTTTTCCTTCCCCCACCACAATTTTTTTATATTTATAATGTAACTAAATGTGAATTAATCATTATAGGTATATATTTTATTACCATATATGGTCACATCTATATAATCATTTTTTTAATTTCAGAAAAAAAACTTTCATCCCTCACAATTATAGGTATATAACTCAAAAAATAAATTTATAGAAATTCCGCACGAAAGTTTTCTTATCTCCATTATTACAATTTTAATAATTTTCGTTGTACCTGATAACTAAAGGGATCCCTCTCTTTCACATTCATTCATTCTATTTCATACCATCACCCTCACATTTATTCAATTTCATACCATCACACTCACATTTATTCACAACAAACTAACATTATAAACCTTAAATCTAATTCATCATGGAAACCAAGATGGGCTAGAAGGTACATATCTATACTACTGATAAATAAACAAGATATTATTTAATGAATAATAATTATTAAACTTTTAGTAAAAAATGCAATGCTGTTATTTAATATTAAAAAATAAGTTTTTTAAACCAAAGTTTTGTTTACTTTTAACTTGAACATCATCACGTTTTCAATTTGTGTTTCAAGATCACGCCTTATATTATTAACAATATAATTTCAGCCGTTTTTTAGTCAAGTTCACAATCAAATAAAATTTTTTAAGGTTTTGAAATTTAAAATGGCAGTTGAGCTTAATTTTTAAACATATGGACGAGCTTTATAAACTTTGAATTCAAACCCAACTTTAAATTTTTTTTTTAATTTTTCAGAAAAATATTAAATTAAGTTTAAACTTTAATAATTTTATATTTAAACGAAGCTTTTAAAATTTTTAAAATACTTACTTCATGTCTTATAAATAATTTTTAAGTATAAACTCATATTTTTACAGAAACAGAAAACTTAGTTTATACTAATTCAAGCTTGTATAAGTTTAAAAACTTTTTTAGTCAAGTTCACAATCAAATAAAAAGTCTCCATAACTTTCAACTTTAAAATAGCAGTTGAACTTAATTTTCAAACAAAACGGATGAGCTTTATAAACTTTGAATTCAAACCCAACTTTTAAAATTTTTTTTTAAATTTTTCAAAAAAAAGATTAAATTAACTTTAAACTTTAATAATTTTGTGTTTAAACTTTTAATATTTAATTTTTTTTTAAAATTTTTAAGTATAAAATCATATTTTCACAGAAACAGAAAACTAGTTCAAAATAATTATTATTTGTTTCAAAACTTTTTTAGTCAAGTTCACAATCAAATAAAAAGTCTCCATGACTTTCAACTTTAAAATTACAGTTGAACTTAATTTTCAAATATAACGAACAAGCTTTATAAGCTTTAGAGCTTTTTCTTCAGAACCCTCCATATCTATACTACTTATAATAAATAAAAATCTTATATAAGATGGATATGAGATGTAGCACAAAAAATCTATATATGGTGAGAGAAGAATTAGATATTAATCAACTAATCTATTTCGAAAAGTGTAAATATATTCATAATATTGTAAACAAAAACTAAAGTCAAATTGGATACTAAATAGACTAAATAAACGAAACGAAATAGGTACATAATTATAACATAAGGAACAGATTTAAACTAAATATACACAAAGCTAGAACGTCCACTAAATACAATATTGTGAAAAATAGCGCAGTTAAATTATATAACAATTTACCGGATTACATAAAGGATTACAAAAATGCTGAAAAGTTCAAATTACCTCTAAAAAAGCATATTAAAAATTTTAGAAAAAGAATGACAGCATAATTTGTAAGTAAAAATTTTAGTTAAAAAATTTATATTTCATACATGTATAATCTATATAGCTATATTTTTACTATGTCAATTGTACATTAATTTAGATATTAAGATTAAGATTGATTTAATTTCTTATACACCATGTAAAATTGTCTGAAATTAAATAAAAAAAAATTAATCAATTATTGTTAAAACAACAGAGTTGGAGTCAATGGATGTTCTTGTACGTTAATTTACTTTTATAACTTTTTAAAAATAAAAATAAAAAATTTTAGGTTTCGCTCGCATACAACACACGAGCATGTAAATGCAAAGTGGAAATGCTTATATCGAGCATATAAAAATACAAGATAAAGAAACTGGATATGGGACATCCAGATGTTTGTATTAAAAATCGCTCACACTGAGTTTCTGTAGGAGCAACCGTGCCTATAATTTTACAAAACCAAAATGAGACACCAAGAACTTCCGAAAATGAAAATTCTCAACCCAGCAATAGAAACTCCATCAGAAAAAATAAAAGACGAATTAGTAGCAATAAAAAAAGATTACTATAAAAAAAAATTGAAGAATAAAATCGTATGACAACATTTTTAGAAACATATTTAAAAAAAAGAAGAGGCTAGGAGGGAAAGAATGGAAGCTTTTTTAAATTATTTTAATAGAAATAACGAAAAAAAAATGTCTTCCAAAGTTTTATATGGGGGTGAATATTTGCTATTTGAATCAGCCATGTCGTCATATTATTTTAATGCAATATAAAATAATTATGATTTTAAATGTCAATGAATGCATTGGAATTCATATATTTAAGAAAAAAATTATTTCAATTTCAGCAAATTTACCAATTTAAAATAAACAAGATCTGAAACCTTTAAATGAACTAAAAGGTTTGATACCTTCTAAACTGTAGAAAATTCGTATATAATATTTTGAATTAACTTTATCTGATATATTTATATTACATTGCAAAATTTATTATTAGTAAAATTTAATATTTAATAAAATAAATTATTATTTTTCTGTGTCCTCATATGTGGGTGTAATTCACCTGTCTATATTACTTTGCTTAATTTTTTTATGTTAAACATACGTTAAATTTTGCGTTTTTGTTTTATTTGTAGCAATGCAATTTGAATTTTGTTTTAAAGGAAACATAAAATAGTACACGTATTTTTAATCAGTTTTTTTGTGATTTGAGCGGGCTAATTAGCATAACTTTCGACAGGTACAAACCACCAAAAAGCATAAAAATAGGGTTTCTTAACGTTGAGGTCCGAAAATCATATCCAACGCCAATGCGATGCACATCTTGCCAGATAATCGGACATTGAGCAAAATTCTGCAAAGAGGTAAACGCATAATGCGAGAAATGCTTCTGCTCTGTAGAAAGGCAAAATATGGAAACTCACAGAAGCATATGCAGAACCCTAAAATGCATAAACTGCCCAAATGAAAAAATAGACGACAACCACGCGCCAAATGATCCAAAATGTCCAACATATGCCAAGGAAAAGGAGGTCATAAAGATGAAAACGGACAACAGATACACCAAAGGCGAAGCTTAAAAAATCCACCGAGAAGCACAAAACAGGTACAAGTCCACACAAAATAATAGCTCACACACAAGCAACACAATAGAAGAAAATAAAAAAAACTAAACAGACCCAAAAGTATCCACATCCAAACCAACCGCACAAAACACAAAACCCCTAACAATAGTATCATATTATCAGTCTACTGAAATACACGCTTTTTGCGCATTCTAAACTTAAATTCTAATTTTAATTTCTAAAATATACTAGTACCTAGTTATTGTTTACTTAGCGTTTTTACTTTAACTAAAGCTGTTAATAACCGTGCCAATAATAATTGTTTTTTGGAAACTTGATACATTTGTTAATATTATATTTACTTAAACTTTTGATTTTATTGTTTTTTATAAAAAATTTAAGTTGTATTAAGTTAAATCAAAAATAAAAAAATTTGTGAAATTTGATACTCATTTTGTTAAGTTAATTAAATTTTTAATTCATTAATATCTGAACTATAAACTTTTTTTTTTTTTTTTATTTCTTCGTTCTGTTTTGGCTTGGGCCGGATTTTATATAAAAAAAAAATTGTAATTAAAGTGTAACTTGACCGACAGTCTTAAGCAATTTATCGTTACTTTTTCCATAAACTTATTTAAATTTAAAAAAAAAAAAGGCTTTTTAATAAACTAAATAAATTTTGTTAAATATCAATTTTATTTTAAAACATTAAAAAATTTTCAAGGCAAAATGAGTTTTAAATGTAATTTGGAAAACTCCATCCATCTCTTGAATCATTTTTCATTTATGAAGATTGTCAAAATTATGAAGGCCTATTACGAAGTATGTTTGATAATATCCATAAAGTCATTGCAAATCTTGACAATGAAAAGTCTGCTCTGTTTGCAAAAACTAACCATGCAATCGTCAACAACTCGAACGCTTTTCAAGATATGGCGAAATCGTTTGACTCATTATGCAGTCGTGTTTCCTGTCAAAGCAGTGGTGTTCAGGGGAATGATATCTCGATCACAATTAATAAAATCAAAAGTGATCTTCTCTCAACTCTTCCTAGTCATTTCCAAAGTTTTGAGAACAAGATTAGAGATATTTTCGAAGCAGGTCCCAGTCACCGAAAGTGACCTGTCTTCGGCTAGTGACCTGTCTTCGGTTAAGCAAAAGTTGCACCTCCTACTGATTCTAATAAATCTAATCATACTACTGACGTAAACAATAATCAAAATAATATAAATAGCCTTCTCGACCTACCAACAGTTATTTCACCTTCATTTAATAAGATTAACCATTTTAATACTACAAATTCCTTTAATAATAATTCTTTAACGACTACTAACAAAACTAATCATACTCAGTATTCTTCTAATAATAAAATAAAATCTAAATCTAACAATAGTACACTCTCTAAAGAATACTCTAAATCCTCGCTAAATAAACATGTTAGTGATTCTTTTCTTAAAACTAAAATATCTAAATTTAAACAATCCATTTCTAACACTCTGACAAAATATCAAAATTAACCTTAAATCCTAATAGCAAACCGTCAATATTAGCTAAAAATTACCACGTATCGAACAGTTCAAATTCCAATCCTTCTTCTAACAGTTCATCAAATTATAAATTACCTCCTTCAAAAAAAGTTTCTGCCCATCAATCAAGTACTTCCATTGTTAATCCTACAATGCCACCCATTTTAGACCCTCTTTTGCCACCTGTTGTTAAGGTTACACTTAAATCATTAGAAGATAACAATAACAGTAGGTATGTTTTAGCTAGACTGAGGGATAGTAGAATTTTTGAAAACGTCCGACTTTATCTAGCCTATCTTCATAATAAGCCTAATGATGTATGTATAGATGGCAAAACCAATACATCTCTAAAAATTGCTATTCAACAAGAAGGATTGCCAACTGATGTTAATGAACTGTGTAACAATAAACAATAAAATTTTTATAAGATATCATGAAACATTTAATATTTCACCGGATAATGCTTTAACGGATCTTGAATCATATGCCTCCCACATTTCTTCTAACAGAATTATCAATCTTCAAAGGGTAAGAGAAAATCATGATAAGTACTTTCGTCCCTTCCCAAGTCAGAGAAAATTTAGTTAATATTAATCTATATCAACATATTTTAGCTAACCCTTGTACTACCTCTTCTAAATTATCTATTTACTATCAAAATCTACGAGGCCTGCGTACTAAAACTAAAACTGTTTTCTCTAATTCTTCACTTTTAGAGTTTGACATTTTTATTCTAACAGAAACGTGGCTCACTTCTTCAATTAATAACTTGGAACTTTTCTCATCATCTTTTAATGTCTTTAGTAAAGACAGATATGGTACGCTATTTCCTGATAATATTTCAAAAGGTAGAGGTGTATTAATTGCTACAAAAAATTCCATTTGTTCTTCAAAACTGATTTGTTCTCAGTGCGAATTAATTAAAGATACCGAAATTATAGCTATAAAAGTTAAACTGTAATCTAATAATTTAATCATCATTAACTGTTATATTCCGCCTGCTTCTACTTTTGATCTTTATTCTCAATACTTATTAATAATTGAATCGTTCATTAGTAATATTAACACAGATGACGATATTTTATTATGTGGTGATTTTAATTTACCTAATATTAGTTGGGTTGGCCATGATGAAGAACCTTACTTTGTGCCGAAGGAACTGATTAGCAATATTGAATGCTTAGTTATTGATTCCTTAAACTCTTTTAATCTTCAACAAGTTTCTTGGGTTTATAATTATCGGGGTAATCAATTGGACCTTATTTTCACCACAAACTGGAATGACCCAGTTATTATTGGTTGTCCTATGGAATTAGTGAAAATTGATCCTTATCACCCGCCTATCTGCTTTACTTTTTGCTCTTTCTCCTCTGTACATGTCGATTCTGCTCTTTCATATTGTTTTAATTTTTTAAAAGCTAATTTTGCTGATATTAATACTTTTTTAAATTCTTATGATTTTTCATTCATTAGTTCTTCAGATATAAATGCCTCAGTTAATAGCTTCTATGAAGTTATCTTGTTATCTATTTCTCGATTTGTTTTTCTAGTAGTTGATACTAGTAATATTTCTAGTCCGCCTTGGTTTACTAGAAATCTGAAAACTTTAAAAAATAAAAAAAACAAAGCTTGGCGTAAATTTGTCAAAAGTAATTTGAACCACGATTATAATAATTTTTTGATCTTGTTTAATGAATTTAAATTAATGGCAGATAATCTTTACGCAAATTATGTTTCTAATATGTCCTCGAATATCAAAACCAACCCGAAACTCTTTTGGAAATTTGTGAACTCTAAGAGAAAAAGTGCCTGCTGGTGTAAACACAAACTTTTTTACGATTTGTGAGGATACTGTGTCGATCCGAATTTCGACGGTTTATTATTATAGTTTTCATATCGAAGTATTTTTTGGTGCAAGCGTATTTATTTCCATGTTTTTCATTTCCTTTTTCTTTAGTATTAGCTATCATGGCGGGTGTTCTGCTTGTGGAAACACCTTGCAGCAGTTGTTGTTGTGTTTTTTGGTGCTCATCATTTTTTGGATTGGTTTATTTTATCGGTAAATTTTACTATTTTTTTACTTTACTTATTTTGTTTCTTGTATTTTTAGGAGATGCAGTAAAGGACGGTTTTATTTCTTCGAATATGCCTTCATAAGAGACTTTTTATTACTTTTCGTCTCCATTTTTAACTTCTTTCTTGTGGGTAGAAGGTCCGGTTTGTATTCTTTATTGATGTTTTTCTTTCTTTTTTTTTTTTTTAATTTTTTTCTTTTTTTTTTCAGCTGGATGCTTTGCTCTGTTTTTGGGAGGTATCCATAGCTTGGGTTCTGTTTTTGCAGTTGGCTGGTTTATGGGGTTTTTTGTTTCATCCTGCTATTTGTGTTTGTGTGGATGAATATTGTATATTGTATTGTGGTCAGTACCAGTCCAGTGGTGAACTTTTTTTAAATTGTTCAGCAGCTTCTCTCATTTGAAAGATTTGGAATTTAAAATATCAAAGATGTTGAAAAAGGTTACTATTACATTTTGGTAAGTATCGTAAAATCAATTTCTTTTTAACTGGATCGAGTGTGAATTTTAAAAATGTTAAAGAATAAGTACATATATGTATTACAGTATTTAGTGAATAATAGATAAATTTTTGATATGTATGGAGTGCACATTTGAGAGTTTTAGAATTGAAACAATTTTAAAAGAATAGGTCTTATATTAAATGCAAACTTTATGAGTTTCAGTTAAGAACTAATATGTAAATGCCTATATATTATAATAATACATTTTTGAGTTTATTTTATAATAAATTTGTTAATGAGAATTAATAATATTATATAAATATGAATTTATGAATTGAAAAATTTTTAATACGTTTTTTTCAATGCAATAAAAAATATTTATATTTTTCGTACTGGAACTCTCTGGCTTTTTACTGCGCCATCTTACTGTATATATAAAAGCGTGGTCCGTAAGTTGTCTACATGAAAATTTTAAAATAATATGTAATTAAAAAAAGTAATTGTAATTGCAAAATGTTTTATATGTGACTCTCTTATTAATATATGTTTACCTGGCATAATATGTAGTCCAATTTTAAGAATTTGTTTTTAATAATTTAAAAGTTCTTACGATTCCTCGCTAACAAATCACGAACTCAGACAACAACTTTTGCCTTTCGAAAACGGAAAAGATGTACACTATGTAGCTGTATTTTAACCTAGATTTGCACGATTTTCGAGCGCGGGCAAATACTAGTGTATAGGGATTGCATATTCGAAATTCGAAATTCGAGAATTCCGGAATTCGTTTTCATAAATATAGTTTCGAATTTCCGAAAATTTCCCAGCGAATTCCGAATTTAAAATTTATTTTTTCGAGCTCTCTCCAACTTTTAAATTGTGTTTTTGTTTCTGTACATATTAATATTCTACATTCTATAAGAAGCAGTGTTTGAAATTTTTCATAAAATGAACGCTTATTTTTTATTTTAAAAATAAAGCCCACGAAGCAAAATCTTATTTTAAAAATATCGCTCTCGCCCATCAGAATATAACAAAAAGAATTTAAAAAACTCTCAGCACTTCTCATTCAAATGAATTTTACTTTATATATAAATTTTTAAGAGCGAATTGTATAAGAGAGAAAAAAAAACACAATCTTTGTTACTTAATATTTCGCCCGTTTGATTTCGTTCTTCACGGTAAGGTCAATAAAAATGAAATAGAACTCTTGTTAAAAAATGTAGAGAATCAAAATGAAAGAAAAAAAAATTTTTTTTTTATTGTTTTTCGTTTTTAATTTTTATTCAATTCAATTTACATGAATAAGTATTGTTTATCTCTTATTTGATATTTTGGTTTCTCCTCTTTCTTTTAAATTCATTCACATTAAGACTCTTAATAAAATAAAGCAAAACAAAGACTAAAAAAAAATTTTGTTTTTTTATCACAAAATACATGCGCTTTGAGTTTAAAATTTTTAAACCGATAAAGTATACATATTCTTTATTTTTTTCTTGATATTTTTGTTTCTCCTCTTTCTCTCAAATTATTATATATAAAATAAAGCTCTTAACAAAATAAATAAAAATAAAGCTATTTCGGTTTTGCTCTCAAGAGTTTTATTTTATTAAGGTGACCATTCGTACTCTTTTGAGGAGTACAGTACTCCTTTCAGTAACTGTGTACTCCTGAAAATATTGCGCACTCCTTTGTACTCCTTTCATGACTTTTGTACTCCTTGTACTCCTTTAAAATAAATTACTATTTTTTCAAATTACCCCATCTTTCGTCGACTAGAAGGCGCAGAATATTTATTGTGATCATTCAAAATTTCGTTTGACTGGTAACACTAAAACCATATGACAGTTAACAGTAAAATTTAAATTAATACAAAACTTATTTTTATAAATCAAATGTTTGTTTTTATGTTGTATAGTGAAAAAAAACGCTTAATTTTTTATTAGAAAAAAAGGTGATGAGGAGTAATTTTTGTCATATTTTATATTGTGATAAGAATTGTAAGTTTCTTAATTTAAAGTCTCCAAAATAATTAACATATTATTATAATTATATTCTAAAAAAATGTTTATATAGATTTTAATTTTTAGTTCTAATATGCCAAGAAGAAAAAATCATTTCAATGAAAATTTGAAAAAAGAATTTCCATTCATTATTCAAATTGAAAAAGCTGACGACACTCTGGTAAAATGTAGCATATGTAAAGTGGAATTTAATTTGGCAGTTGGAGGTAAAGCTACTATAAAAAAACATTGCCAATCTAACAAACATAATACCTGCCTTGATGCTGCAACTTCATCATCAAAATTAACTAATTTCGTACGAAGAACCATATTCAGTTCAGATGAAAAAAAATTAGCAATAGCTGAAGGAGCCATGGCATACCACACAATATGCCATAATCAGAGTTTTAGAAGTATGGATTGTACCTCTAAACTTATACGTAAGCTTTTTAACAACACTTTCACTTGCGCAAGAACAAAATGTGAAAGAATTGTGGTGAGTGTATTTAAAAAATTTTCTGATAATTTATTGGAACGAGATTTGAAAGAAACCAATTTTGTAACGATATTGGCAGATGCATCAAACCATAACGAAGTAAAGCTGTATCCTGTTTTAATAAGATATTTCAATCCATTATCCGGCGTTCAAATAAAAATTGTCGATTTAAGTTCTATTAAAGGCGAAACATCTGAGATACTTTCAAACCATATCTTTGATATAATCAAAAAACATAATTTATCAGAAAAAGTGTTAGCTCTCTCTGCTGATAATACAAATACCAATTTTGGTGGGTTAAACAGGCGAGGTGAAAATAATTTGCATAAAAAACTAATGCTCAGTTTAAATAAAAAAATTATTGGTATAGGATGTAATGCGCACATTCTTTCAAACGCAATCAATATTGCAGCATCCGTTATGAGTATTGATGTTGAAGTGATAATACCACAAATATATTTACATTTTCATAGATTTACTGTCCGAGTAACTATGCTACAAGATATTTGCGCAGAATTCGACGTGGAATACAATAAACTCATAGGATTTTCAAAAGTGTGATGGCTAGCACTTACGCCAGCAATTGAACGTATAATACAATTATTTGAACCACTTCGATCGTATTTCCTAAGTATAGAAAAATGTCCAAAAATTTTAAAAGATTTTTTCGAAAATGAGATTTCTGAAACAATGTTGTTTTTCATCCATCAAAGCCGTATTATTTAGTAATGCAATAAAAAAAATAGAAAAAACTAATATACCAATTGCTGAAGTGGTCAACATTTTAAACGATTTAAAAGATATGTACATATCGAGATACAATCAGAATTTTGTACCAATGGTTGTCACAGCTTCAACAAAAAAATTGGAAGAAAGTAATCCAGGAATAACAAATAAATTTTCTATAGAGATGTCAACATTTTACAAAACTTGTTATGATTATATCGAGCAATGGACTTATCGATTATTCAATTTTTGTAGTTTTGAGTGGACTTTATTGCGGAAAAAAATTATATGGGTTGATGTCCAAGAAACTATTAAATTTTTTGAAGAAAATATAAAAAATTTAAAAGTAAACGATAATGAGCTTTTCGATGAAATAAGAAGATTGAATATATATTGCGAACATAATGAGAAATATAGCAAATGGACAGACGATTCAATTGATGTAGATAAACGATGGATTGATGTTTTTTTATTTTTTAAAACAGAAGATATACCTTGTGTTAATTTAAAAATAATTGTTGAGGCTGCTATGTGCCTTCCCGGCACTAATGCAAGTGTAGAACGCACATTTTCTGTTATCAACGATTTTTGGGGATGCGAAAAGTCACGATTGAGCGTAGAAACACTGTCTGCTGTAATTTGCACCAAAGAAAATTTAAAAATGTACAATTGCGAGCAATTTATAAATGTTTTGAATGAAAATGAAAACTTAACAAAAGAAATTCATTCTAAAAATAAATATGATTAATAATTATTAATGTCTGTTATGGTCTTTGTACATGATACGCGAACTGCGAATTGCGACCAATTCAATTATTCCATATTTAATTACACATTTTTAAATAATTTTTTTACATAAAATTTTTAAAATTAATTAATTAAACATTGAAAAATTGATGTGTTCGCAATTCGCGTATCATATAGAAAGGCCACTAATAAATTGATACATATAGTGAATCACAGTGAAAATGATCCATTTTTAAATAGAAAACTAATTTTCATAATTTTCGTTTAAAAATGGACCATTTTCACTGTGATTAAATCTAGTGGGTATTAAATGAAATACATTTTGTTTTTTATTTTTAAAATTGAAGTTATATTTATGTTATTTAATATTAATAAAAAATAATTTGTTCATTATTTAAGAAATGTTTTTTGATTTATTTGTTTCTTTTTTCACTAAGCTACGTTTATTAGTGTACTCCTTTGTCCTCAGAAATATCTGAATTGCAACGGTAAAAAAAATAGGTATGTTGTATTTATTGATGAATGAATATAAAATTTATTTATTTTTATAAGATATAATTTTTTGTTTTAATATAAGCGTTCTAATATTTCGTTTTTCTACACTGTTAGGCTTTATATTTAACCCATAATAATGCCTCCAAAAAAACTAAGTGGCTATCAAGGTAGAAAAAGAAAAGCAGAGCAGGAAAAGCAAATACAAAAATGTCAAAAGATTTCTTCTTTTTTTAAATCTACAAATGTTGATCGGCAAAGTGACGATTCAGAATCGGAAAGTGAGCTACAACATATTGAGACAGAGTCTACCTGTACAGATTCAGATCTGATAAGTTCATCGAAATCATTGGACGTTGAAGAATATTGTTCCAATGCAGAACCTGATCTCGAATCAGATCATAGCATTGTTGACACATTTGACGTAAATTCTCATTCGGAAACGGTAAATTCTGAACATAATTCTTTAGATGTTGTTCCAAGTATCCAAGACTATTTGTCCGATATTGGGAAATGGCCGCAAAATATTGGCCCAAATATCGATTTACTTGTAAGACGTGGACCAGAGCAAATAATTAATTTTGATTTTCCATTGACTGTTCAAGAAAAGGAAGGAAGAAGTCGGAAGTTTTGTTCTACAAACTATTATCGAACACTTCCTAACGGTGAAAAGATTCAACGAAAGTGGTTGGTTTATTCAAAATCTAATGATGCTGTTTTCTGTTTTGCATGCAAGCTTTTTTCTAAGAAAGAAATTTCCCTAACTGTTAATGGATTGAATGATTGGAAAAATGTGTCAGCCAGATTAAAAGAGCATGAAAAAACAATTGAACACTTAAAATGTATATCAACATGGAATGACTTGGTCAGAAGATTGAATGAAGGAAAAACTATTGACTCATTTAATAAAAAACTCGTGAATGAAAATACAATACGTTGGCGAAATGTACTGGAGAGATTATTTGAAATCATTAAGTTACACGGGTCACAGAATCTTGCTTTGAGAGGAACATCTGATAAGTTATATGAAGATAACAATGGAAATTTCTTAAAAATTGTTGAGCTTATAGCTAAATTCGACCCAATCTTGAAAGAACACGTACGTCAAATAAAAAATAAAGAATTACACGTACATTACTTGGGCAAAAGAATTCAAAATGAAATGATTACGTTGTTAAATTCTGCAGTCAAAGAAAAAATTACAAACTTAATAAAATTGAATAAATATTATTCAATAATCGTTGATTGTACTCCAGATGTTTCCCATATTGAGCAAATGTCATTAATTGTCCGAGTGGTATGTCCAAGTAGTGATGAAAAACACATTGAGGTGCATGAACATTTCTTAAGTTTCATTGAAATTGATAATAGCTCCGGAGCTGGAATTACACATAAGATTATAGAAGTATTAGAGTCACATAACTTGTCAGTGGCCAATATGAGAGGTCAAAGTTATGATAACGGCTCCAATATGCGCGGACGACATAGTGGTGTCCAAAGTAGAATTCTTAATTTAAACCCAAGAGCTTTTTTTGTTCCTTGCAGTGCACATACCCTAAATTTAGTGGTGAATGATTCTGCGAGTTGTTGTGTTGAAGGTATAACTTTTTTTGATATCATTCAGCATTTGTATGTTTTTTTCTCATCGTCAACTCAACGCTGGGCTTTATTAAAAAAGCATATAACTGGTTTTACGTTGAAAAGTCTAAGTGAAACTAGATGGGCCAGTCGAATTGATGCTTTAAAACCTCTACGATATCACCTCAAAGAAGTTATTGCGGCTCTGTATGATTGTATGAATGAGGATGGGCAACCTAATGTTACCACAGTCACAGCAGCGCGGAACAAGTCAGAAGCCACAGCTATATTGCAAAAAATCGAAAAATATAAATTTATCTGCTCTTTAATTTTATGGTATGATATTTTGTTTGATATAAATGTAACTAGCAAAGCATTTCAGGCAGTTAGTTTAAACCTGAGCCAAGCAGTAACGTTGTTATCAAAAAGCATGGTGTTCCTGGAAGACTATAGAACAGATGCAAAATTTGATTGTATTTTGGAGGAGGCTAAAACAATTGCAATTGATTTAGATATTGATGTACAATTTGAACGCGCACGAGTCCGCCGTCAAAGAAGACAATTTGGTTACGAACAACATGATGAAGTATTTGATGATCCTATACAAAACTTCAAAGTTAATTTCTTTAACAATATATTGGACAACGCGATACAATCGTTACGTGATCGCTTTCAACTAATTCAGGAACATAACAATAAATTCGAATTACTATATAACTTTGGCAATATCACTAATATAACGGATGATGACATACAAAAATATTGTATGGATTTAGAACTTCTCCTAACTGACGGTGATCAAAAGGATATTTCCGGCTTGGATTTGTTTGACGAATTAAAATACATAAAAAGTCATTTGTCTACAGATTGTTGTGATTCTCCTACTGAAATTCTTAACTATTTGCTAGAGAATAATTTAACAACCGCCTTGCCAAATATATATATTGCATTGCGAATCATAATAACATTGTCAATAACTGTAGCGAGTGCAGAGAGAAGCTTTTCTAAGCTTAAATTAATAAAAACTTATTTGCGCTCTACAATGCTCCAAGATCGTCTTGATGGTTTAGCTACCCTTTCCATCGAACGCGATTTAGTACGAAAATTGGAACTGGATGATCTTATAAACAATTTTGCAGCCATGAAAGCTAGGAAAAAAGTTTTTATGTAAGTAAAAATAAAATTATTTTTTGAATATATATAATTTCTCTCTTTTTTCGTAGATAAAAACAGTCCTGAAAGATTATCCAGAAACAAAAGTTTTATATACATATTGGTGTTAAGAAAATTTTGTATTAAATTTAATATAAAAATAAAATATATTTTCAAATATAAAAATATTTTTTTAATAACAAACAAAAATTTTTTAGTTGATTCTTTTTTTTTTTTTGCTTGTTAAAACATATGGGGCGAACTTTAGACCCTTGGCCTAGGGCGCCATAAGAGCTCGGGCCGGCCCTGCTGATGGGGCAGCTGTGATGCAAAAAGTTGGACGGCTTTTACCATGTAATCAGCAGTTGTGCTTCGCACACGCGATACATTTAGCTGTGATCAATGTTCTGTATAACAATTCGAATACAAATACAACTGAATTGGTGGCTCACATAGATACAGAAAATGTTAGTGTAGAAGAACAAGGAAGTGACTTCGAGGAATCAGAGGATGAGGAATACGTTGAAGATGAAAGTGACGGCTTGATTGAACAAATTTATATTGAAGTTGAGCATGTTGAGACTGAAGAATTTTGATTTGGTTTTCTCATCAAAAAAGTTCGATCGATTGTAAAGAAATTTCGTTTTTCGAGAACATCTAATGATATTCTTCAAGTATACGTAAAACAAGAATTTGGCAAAGAATTAAAACTTATTATGGACAGTAGAACTAGATGGAATAGCTTAGTCGATATGCTTGAAAGATTCAACCAACTAAAAAACTGTGTTAAAAAAGCATTGATTGACATTGCATCTGATATCGTTATTCTAGATGCTGAAATTTTGTCGATTAAAAACATTATCTCTGCACTTCTCCCAGTAAAACTTACTGTTGACGCCCTTTGTCGAGAAGATGCAAATCTGCTTTCTGCGGCATTATCTTTTATGCTTGAGAATTTTGGATCTGATGAACTTTCACTAAAATTGAAGAACAAATTAGAAGACCGAATAAGGCAAAGACGAACAAATGTGTCTGGAACTCTTCAGTATTTACACAATGGCGGAAAAAGTGAGATTCACGAATCTTTCACTAGACCATCGAAAAATACAATAGCCAAAGTTATTGAAAGTTTTGCACAAAGATTGATATTTAACACTAATATGGAAACTTCCTCAGGCGAGCAGTCAGAAGCTGATGATGTTATAGAAGTGATGTCGGAAGAACAAACTAATCCCCAGTCGTTAATGCAAAAATTGCAGAGCAAAATTCAATTGAATTTATCGTCCAACATACCGTCCAGTTCAACTCAACAAATAACAAATCGGAGCTTAATTTCAAAAATTAAATCTGAAATGAAATTCTTTGAAGAGAACAGCGTTCGTGGCAATATATTAGAGTCCGTCTACTCATTTTTGATTGCGATTCCGCCATCGAGCGTGGAGTCCGAGCGAGCCTTTTCAATTGCAGGTAACTTTTGTACAAAAGTTCGATCGAGACTCGGAGACGCAGCTTTAAGTGATCTATGCTTCCTCAAAGCATATTTTAAGAAAACAAAACAATAATTTTATATTTTATATTTTTTATTATTCAATGATATGCGATGTTAGAATGTTTCTGTACTAATTGAATTTGTGTACAATTGTTTTATGTTTATATTTCATTTTAAATAATATAATTTTATGTTCCATTTTTATTTTAAAAAAAGTATTTTTTATACAATAAATAACAATGAATTATCTTATATAAGTTATCTTTATTATTTGTATAATTGTATAGACATAAAAAAATTAAAAATATTTCGGAATTCGACCGAATTCCGAAAATTTTTAATTTCAAATTCCGAATTCCGATTTTTTTATTTTCGTCAAAATTTGCAATCCCTACTAGTGTATATACTAGTGGAAAAAGGGATAACCCCGATTTTGTACCCAACTTTAAAATCCTTTCTATTTACATTTTTATACAAAATATTTATATGTAATTTACAAATATTTTATACATATTTCAACAAAAAGGCAAAATAAATATATGAGAAATAAAGTATTAAATTGTATTTTTTATTAAAATTGTTGTTTCAATTTCGCATTTTTTCCTCTGGTGGGTTTATTTACCATCCCGGAACATATTTATTATATACGGTTAAAAAGGGTGTGAAGAGGCCTTTCTAACGGTATAATAATAAATATAGGGTGTCTTTGAAAATTTTTAACAGTAGCATCGATTAAGATGAGACAAGATGTATATTAAACATAGTATTATGCTTTACAATATTGTAGAACATGGTTCTTGTATACTATCGTAGACTAAAAATATAACGATTTAAAATATTACAAAATGCTAGGAAAATTTCAAAATAATCAATTTGACCTTCATATACCGTGTTGTTATGGAAAATTTCATTGCAATCGGATGCGGGACCTAAAGGAAAGTATAGCCACTCCTAAGTTATGGCAGAAATTATGTATATAGATAACGCAAGTAGAAAAAAAATCTCACACAATTTTTATTATTTTTGGCTGTTCTTTCTCATTCATTATTCTTCAAATTTATTTACTTTATTTTTCTAACGAAAAATCAAACAAGTCACAAATGTAAAAGTTTTCTTTTATTTAACCCTTAGAGGACCGGAAGTGTCTATCGGACACATTTTAAAATTTATATATGTATATATGTACATATAATCTCTAGACATATTAAAAAAAAAATGTATAAGCGTTCATGTGTACACACTAGTATAGTAAAATCATTTATAAAAAAACTAGAAATTATTTTTGTAACTGTAAAATTTTTGCAATTAAATTTTAACAAACGTAAAGGTCCGCAATGTTTCCATTAGACACGCGAATAAAATTATAAGTAAACCCTAATATATTTTTTTTTCCAAATAGGGAAATCACCATATAAGAATAAAAATTCAATAAGTAAAGTTAAAAATTTTTTTTGAAATTGGGAATTCACCATACACGAAAAAAATTTCAACGAATAAAGCTAAATGATTTTTTTGAAAAAGGAAATCCCCGATAATGTTACGTCAAACAGATTTTATTAGAGTTTTATATGGTTTTATTCAAATTGTTTTTATACTCGACTGAATGCGGTTAGAAATAAATAAAATTGAAATATTGACAAAATAATTATAATATTGTTTATATTGGATTTATTACGCATAAGGTAATATTAGTAATTTTGTTCTTTAGAATCAAACGTTTTTTATTTTTGTACTTATATAAAACCTACTCTCTAATTAGCAATGGAGAGAAAAAGAGGACTAACCGAAAACGAGATTATTCGAGCTTTCGTTGATAGTGAAAATGAAAGTGAAAATGGAATTAATATTTATATAGCAGACGATGAAGCTGACCAAAATGTCGCTTTTGATAATGTATCAGATAGCGAAGAGGAAATAATAGAAACCAATTTGGATGAAGAAGATGAGCAGGTAGGTGACGCCACCGCGGAAGACGAACTTCTGGAAGAAGTTGCAATTTATATTAGCAGTGATAGCACTCAATGGAATTCTCATCCACTTCCAAATAATATTACGGAATATGCTATAAAAGGGGTCTCAGAAAAAGTTGTACTTCCTCCAGGTAAAATAATTGAGGACCCAGTAGATTGCTTCAATTTATTTTTCGACAATAATATTTGGGACATAATAGTAAAATATACTAACCTTGAAGCGACGCTAAAATTAGGAACAGAGTGGAAAAACATTGATCGGTGTGAATTACAAGCATATTTCGGACTTTTATTGTCATCTGGCGTAAAAAAACAAAGCAAGGTTAATATTTTAGATTTTTGGGATCCACTTTTTGGAAATCCCATTTTTCGGGCAACAATGAGTAAAAATCGTTTTAAACTTATTCAAAGAGTTATCAGATTTGATGACCGAACTTCCAGATCTGAACGCAGAAAAAAAGATAAATTGGCACCTATCCGAGACCTTTGGGAAAAGTTCAATAACAACCTGAAAAAAATGTACATACCAGGAGAAAATTTAACCATTGATGAGCAGCTTGTTCCTTTTCGAGGCCGGGTATCATTTAAGCAATATATTCCAAGTAAACCTGATAAGTATGGTATGAAGATGTGGTGGATATGCGACAACGCTACAAGCTATCCACTCTTCGGCATACCATATTTGGGAAAAGAAGGTTCAACGAGAAGTACAAACCTAGCTCAAAATATTGTAGAAAGATTATGTCAACCGTACTTTAACACAAATAGGAATGTAACTTTCGATAACTTTTTTACCAGTAAACCTTTGGCAGAAACTTTATTGAAAAATGGCTTAACTTCAGTTGGCACACTGCGTAAAAATAAAAAGTGCATTCCTAAAAATTTTCTTCCTAATAAGAATCGATTTCCAGAGAGCAATGTTTTCGGATTTCGAAGCAATATGACTTTAGTTTCATATGTTCCAAAACCAAATCGTGCTGTAATTTTACTTTCAACAAAACACAAAACTGCCACCATCGATAAAAATAATAAAAATAAATCGGAAATAAATTTGTTTTATAATAAAACAAAAGGCGGTGTTGATACGCTAGACCAAATGGCTCATAATTATACAGTTCGTAGAAGAACAAACAGATGGCCTTTGGCATTTCTACAAAATTTAATTGACGTTGGAGGAATTGCCGCACAAGTAATATAGAAAAATTTGTATCCAGAAAGTAAACTGTCCCGCAAATATTTTTTGAGATCAATTGCTCGAAATTTGGTGACACAACAAATCAAGAGACGTAGTTTGAAAGGCGTACGTGTCGAGCAGCAAAAGGAAATACTAAAGGTACTTCAAGTTGAGGCTCAAGCTGGATCAAGTACTTCTACTTCTGATTTGGAACCTCAACGGAAAAAACGAAGATGTCATTATTGTCCGCCAAAAATTTCAAGAACTTCTAAGCAAATTTGTGAAAGTTGCAGCTTACCTGTTTGCATGGAACACTCTAATAAAACTATTTTATGTACTAAATGTGTAAAATAATAATTAAAATAAAAAAAAATTAAAAAAAAACTTTCATATATATAAATAAAAACTTGTTTCCTCTTGTAATTCATACATGTGTCCGTTGGACACTAGCGGTCTTTAGCGTTATTTTTTTTTCTGGTCTTCTAAGGGTTAAGATGTTATTGGTATGTGTTAGGGTGTTAATCTTTTTTTTTTTTTTCCTTCTTTAATATTTTATGAATAGTTTAGTTTTTTTTTATTTTCAGTCACTTTACTTTATAAATGAATTATTAATGAATGAAGAGTATAGACTATAGAGTAGTATAGCCAGCCATATATTTATATATAGTAATATAAGACCTTAAAGTGGTCATATTTTATCTAATATATTTTATCTAAAATGATACTTAACTTAAAAATTAACATTTTAAAAAAATCTATTCTATTTTTATTTACTTGAAAAAAGGTTATCTCTTTTCTTTCTAAAGTAAATTTTCTATAAAAAACAATTTCAACTAAAAAAAATTTTAAGTAATATTTAACCCACTTAAGAATATTTCCGCATATACTTTCACGCGTTGTTATAAATGCAATGATAGCAAAATTCATTTTCAATAATTATGATCTGCATTCATTTAAGAAAATGAGTTTCGTTAATATTGTAATATTACAAATTCTTAAGTGGAATATTCATAAATTAGATTATTTATTGTTAACGTTACAATATTGGTTCAGTTCTAACTTCTTACTTTTAATTTTTGTATTTAAGTAATGATGTTTTTCATTGTAAATTCGAGTTTTCTTTAAGGTCTTAAGACATAAGGTTGTAAATTAAAACCTAATAAAAATAAAATTATAAAAGATATAACATTGTAAAAATTGTAAAACAGAAATTAATAAAATCTAAATAAAACAAATTATTTTTAAAAATTAAAAGTGAATTTATTATTAACGTAAAATTGTTTTTATACTCGACTGAGTGCGGTTAGAAATAAATAAAATTGAAATATTGACAAAATAATTATAATATTGTTTATATTGGATTTATTACGCATAAGGTAATATTAGTAATTTTGTTCTTTAGAATCAAACGTTTTTTATTTTTGTACTTATATAAAACCTACTCTCTAATTAGCAATGGAGAGAAAAAGAGGACTAACCGAAAACGAGATTATTCGAGCTTTCGCTGATAGTGAAAATGAAAGTGAAAATGGAATTAATATTTATATAGCAGACGATGAAGCTGACCAAAATGTCGCTTTTGATAATGTATCAGATAGCGAAGAGGAAATAATAGAAACCAATTTGGATGAAGAAGATGAGCAGGTAGGTGACGCCACCGCGGAAGACGAACTTCTGGAAGAAGTTGCAATTTATGTTAGCAGTGATAGCACTCAATGGAATTCTCATCCACTTCCAAATAATATTACGGAATATGCTATAAAAGGGGCCTCAAAAAAAGTTGTACTTCCTCCAGGTAAAATAATTGAGGACCCAGTAGATTGCTTCAATTTATTTTTTGACAATAATATTTGGGACATAATAGTAAAATATACTAACCTTGAAGCGACGCTAAAATTAGGAACAGAGTGGAAAAACATTGATCGGTGTGAATTACAAGCATATTGCGGACTTTTATTGTCATCTGGCGTAAACAAACAAAGCAAGGTTAATATTTTAGATTTTTGGGATCCACTTTTTGGAAATCCCATTTTTCGGGCAACAATGAGTAAAAATCGTTTTAAACTTATTCAAAGAGTTATCAGATTTGATGACCGAACTTCCAGATCTGAACGCAGAAAAAAAGATAAATTGGCACCTATCCGAGACCTTTGGGAAAAGTTCAATAACAACCTGAAAAAAATGTACATACCAGGAGAAAATTTAACCATTGATGAGCAGCTTGTTCCTTTTCGAGGCCGTTTATCATTTAAGCAATATATTCCAAGTAAACCTGATAAGTATGGTATGAAGATGTGGTGGATATGCGACAACGCTACAAGCTATCCACTCTTCGGCATACCATATTTGGGAAAAGAAGGTTCAACGAGAAGTACAAACCTAGCTCAAAATATTGTAGAAAGATTATGTCAACCGTACTTTAACACAAATAGGAATGTAACTTTCGATAACTTTTTTACCAGTAAACCTTTGGCAGAAACTTTATTGAAAAATGGCTTAACTTCAGTTGGCACACTGCGTAAAAATAAAAAGTGCATTCCTAAAAATTTTCTTCCTAATAAGAATCGATTTCCAGAGAGCAATGTTTTCGGATTTCGAAGCAATATGACTTTAGTTTCATATGTTCCAAAACCAAATCGTGCTGTAATTTTACTTTCAACAAAACACAAAACTGCCACCATCGATAAAAATAATAAAAATAAATCGGAAATAAATTTGTTTTATAATAAAACAAAAGGCGGTGTTGATACGCTAGACCAAATGGCTCATAATTATACAGTTCGTAGAAGAACAAACAGATGGCCTTTGGCATTTCTACAAAATTTAATTGACGTTGGAGGAATTGCCGCACAAGTAATATGGAAAAATTTGTATCCAGAAAGTAAACTGTCCCGCAAATATTTTTTGAGATCAATTGCTCGAAATTTGGTGACACAACAAATCAAGAGACGTAGTTTGAAAAGCGTACGTGTCGAGCAGCAAAAGGAAATACTAAAGGTACTTCAAGTTGAGGCTCAAGCTGGATCAAGTACTTCTACTTCTGATTTGGAACCTCAACGGAAAAAACGAAGATGTCATTATTGTCCGCCAAAAATTTCAAGAACTTCTAAGCAAATTTGTGAAAGTTGCAGCTTACCTGTTTGCATGGAACACTCTAATAAAACTATTTTATGTACTAAATGTGTAAAATAATAATTAAAATAAAAAAAAATTAAAAAAAAACTTTTATATATATAAATAAAAACTTGTTTCCTCTTGTTATTCATACATGTGTCCGTTGGACACTAGCGGTCTTTAGCGTTATTTTTTTTTCTGGTCTTCTAAGGGTTAAGATGTTATTGGTATGTGTTAGGGTGTTAATCTTTTTTTTTTTTTTCCTTCATTAATATTTTATGAATAGTTTAGTTTTTTTTTATTTTCAGTCACTTTACTTTATAAATGAATTATTAATGAATGAAGAGTATAGACTATAGAGTAGTATAGCCAGCCATATATTTATATATAGTAATATAAGACCTTAAAGTGGTCATATTTTATCTAATATATTTTATCTAAAATGATACTTAACTTAAAAATTAACATTTTAAAAAAATCTATTCTATTTTTATTTACTTGAAAAAAGGTTATCTCTTTTCTTTCTAAAGTAAATTTTCTATAAAAAACAATTTCAACTAAAAAATATTTTAAGTAATATTTAACCCACTTAACAATATTTCCGCATATACTTTCACGCGTTGTCAAAATTCATTTTCAATAATTATGATCTGCATTCATTTAAGAAAATGAGTTTCGTTAATATTGTAATATTACAAATTCTTAAGTGGAATATTCATAAATTAGATTATTTATTGTTAACGTTACAATATTGGTTCAGTTCTAACTTCTTACTTTTAATTTTTGAATTTAAGTAATGATGTTTTTCATTGTAAATTCGAGTTTTGTTTAAGGTCTTAAGACATAAGGTTGTAAATTAAAACCTAATAAAAATAAAATTATAAAAGATATAACATTGTAAAAATTGTAAAACCGAAATTAATAAAATCTAAATAAAACAAATTATTTTTAAAAATTAAAAGTGAATTTATTAACGTAAAATTATATACATATACAGGGTGGCCCTTTTTTAGGAGACCAACGGGTGGTGAAACACAAATAACTTTTTTATTTTCTAACATAATTTATTTTTTCTTTTTGTAGATTATTACTGAACTCTTGCAAATTTAAAATGAATACGTACAGTACACAACAACGCATTAAAATTATCGAACTTTTCGCTTTACACAATTAGCTACACAAAATGATTTTTTAAATAATCTATTGATGTCAGATGAAACGCATTTCCATTCAAGTGGCTATGTCAATAAGCAAATCTGTAGATTGTGGGGTACTGAAAATTCAAGGGCAATACATCAGCATCAGTCGCACCCAATCAGATGCACTGTTTGGTGCGTTGTTATGGCCACAAAAATCATCGGCCCATATTTCCTTGAGAATGAGGATAAAACGTCAGAAACGGTCTCCGAGGCTTCTTACCAAACAATGATCGACAACCTTTTGCGGCCAATGGTGGAGCAACATGCTAATTTGTGGTTTCAACAAGATGGAGCAACTGCGGATACTGCTAGGCAAACTATAGACATGCTGCGTGAAGTTTTTGATGAATGCATTTTGAAATGCAATTTCAAAAATTCAGATTTCCCTTGGCCACCTCGTTCACCAGATTTAACTGCGCCCAACTTTTTTTTTATGACGATATTTAAAAGATAAAGTGTATGCTAATAAACAACAGAGACAATTGGACAGCTGAAGTGAAATATTCGAGACGAAATACGAAGCTTGCAACCAGTAGTTCAAAACGCGCTAAAAAGAACCAATGTCTGTATCGAGCAAAATGGTGGTCATTAGTCTGATGTCATATTTTACACATAGTTACGTTAAATTTCTATGAAATGTATTTAATATATAAAAAAAAATTCATTAAAAAAAGCGATTATTACAAGTGTTATAGATACGTGTTTTACATAACTAGGTCTCATTTGGGCCCCCTGTACATATATATGTATATACATATTAACTTTTTTTTTGCTTAGAAAATTTTACATTTTATAAATATTGAAATGTTAACCTCTGAGGATAAAGTTTTTATTATTTTTCATCAATTTAGGAATTTTGCAAACAGATTATAAATAAAGTATGTAAGATTAAAAACTCACGTGCCGTATAAAATTTTATATTGGATGAAAAAATTATAATTTTATCTGAAAACTTTGACATAATTAAAAATGTATAATTAAATTCAAAATTTGATTTTTAGATGTAATATTTTTAGAAAAGGAAAAAAACCGAATTGAAGTTTTAAAATAAAAAAATGTATTGAATTCAATACATTCTAATGTATGAAATATATTAAGTTTAATTCGGCATAAAAAACTCTTGTAAAACAATTATAAGATAAATATATACATTTCGAAGTCCATATATCAAACAAGGTACTATCCATTATAAATCTGTAAACCCTTCCATTAAAATTCCGCCTACTATTTTTGCATAAGGCGTAGGTTCTCCCTGATTTACGGGAATCAGATTTTATATTTTGAAAATTCTAATCAGAGGTGGATATATTATAAGTTTATGCGAATAGCCACCGTTAAAGAAAGAAAAAGATAGATGGAAAAGATAATAAAAGAATGTAGATAAATAAAGAGTTAGAAAAATAGAAAATTTTTATTACATATAAATTTTGTAACAAGTTATGAATAAAATAATTGAAACAATCAAATAAATTTGGAAATAAATTCTAAGCAATAATAATTAACAATTTTTTTTTACTTTTTGAATAGAAATTACGTTCCAAATTCTTGAATGATTAAGAACAAAAGAATTTGTGCACTAATAGTAAAACATATATTTCGCATATGTACATATATAAAATAAACAATAAAAAAAACCATTATTAACCATTATTTGCTCTAAAACCACGCTGATAATCGCTAATAATGGTTTCGGTTATTGTGTCAATACGACTATGTAATATATTAGAGAATATTTTATATGCTATATTTATATTAAACGATAGTTATTGCAATCTTTTTTGTTTCCCTTTTTACGTATTGGGATAATAACACTTTTTTGCCAGGTTTCTGGAATAATTTCTGTATGCCATAAAATTTTTATCTTGTCATGGAATTTCTTATAGAGTTCTTCTACACCGTATTTTACCAATTCAGATATTATAGTATCTTCTCCACGCTTTTCCATTTTTAAATTTATTTATAGCACTTATCACTTTCTCTAGAGTTGGCTCTTGAATTTCATTTTCAACTATTGTATATTGGGAATATATTGGGTCCATATGACTTGAGCTGTTTCTTACTTATTCATTATTCAGTAATTCATCAAAATACTCCTGCCATCTTTCTAGTATCTGTTGTTCTTCATTCAGTAGATGTAATGAATACAAATATAATATTTTGCATTATTTTAATTTTATTCTTAGGCACAAAAAAGCCACAGGGGAGTTTCCATGAGTACTTATATAATTGAAGCACTCAAAAAATGGAGAATTTATTTGATGGGTTTGCGTTTTAAAATAGTCACCGACTGCAGTGCCTTCACCATGACGATGAAGAAGAAACAAGTACCACTAAGGGTAGCCAGATGTATATGCAGGAGTTTGACTATGCCATCGAACATCGCTCAGGATCAAGAATGAAGCATGTAGATGCTTTGAGTCGGGTATCGTATCTCTTGGTAGAGGACTCCTTAATACATAGGCTAAAGGAAACTCAGATTCAAGATGAATAGATTAAGGTCATTATAACAATTTTGGCCAATAAAGAGTATGAAGATCATTACATGCACCAAAGCATTTTATATAAAGAACCATCGAAAGAACTTATAGTTGTTCCATCAGCAATGGGAGAAGAAATAATTAAACTAACCCACAGACATTTCGCATCGAAGAAGACAGAGGACTATATTGGAAAAACGTTCTTTATTCTAAGCGTGAATAACAAAATCGAGCAAATTATCATAAACTGCTTAGAATGTATAATTTCGGAGGCAAAAGTAGGCAGAAGGAAGGATTTTTAAATCCTATAGACAAAGCGGATCTCTTTTGGATACTTACCATGTTGACCATGTTGGACCAATGGAACTTACAAAGAAGCTATATAATTATATTTTTGTTGTGGTGGACTCGTTCTCCAAATTTGTCTGGTGGTACCCTACAAAAAAGACAAACGCAGAAGCGGTCTTAGATCGGTTACAAAAACAGGTGTTTATATTCGGAAACCCCAGGAGGATAGTATCAGATCGAGATTCGGCCTTTACTTCCACATTATTTAAAGAATACTGTAAGAATAACGATATTGAACATTTATTAATAACAACGAGCGTCCCACATGGGAATGGGCAAGTTGAACGAGTGTTGTACCCAAAATTGTTGTACGCTTTACTTACCAAATTAAACGTTGAAACTCCGTCAAGTTAGTATAAACATGTGCAAAAGGTACAACAAAATAATTAATACTACCCCCCTTGAAAGTACAAAATTTTCGCCATTTAGAATCCTGACAGAGGTAGAGATGCATCGATCGGAGGATTTGGAACTCAAACGTATTCTGGACAATGTCATACTAGAAGAGCTTGACTAAGAGAGGGAAACTCTTCGACAGAAAGCACGAAAAAACATAGAAAAAATTCAAGAGGGAAATTGTAAAACCTTCAACGCTAGGCGGAAACCAGAAAATGCATATAAAGTTGGCTACCTAGTAGCTATCAAACGCACACAATATGGTTCGGGTTTAAAATTAAAGCCCAAATTTTTGGCGCCTTACAAAGTTATTAAATTATTAAACCATGGAATATACCAAGTTCAAAAAATAAGCGAACAAGGACCTCAAAATACGTTCACAGTTGCAGAATTTATGAAAAAATGGTGTCCATCGGGACACATGATGAGTCAGGACGGCCGAATGTAGAATGGGGACAATTACGAAGTGGTAACACTTATGCAAGCCACTGTACAATTGCAAAGTGCAAATTACTAGTAAGTAATAATAATAAAGTTATTTTCTCTTCCTTTTATTTCTCATAAAAGCGAAAAGCTTTTATTCATTGTTAAAGTACGAAGCGCTTTTTCTTTTCTTTTTATTTAACGTTCGTTAAGTTAAAAATCAATGTTCGAAAAAGAAAACAAAGTGTTTTTTTTTTTTCTTTTCTACTTTCTCTCTCTCACTTATCAAACTTAAGAAACAGTCAAACCGGTCTTTTAAACATGCGTTTTTATCATTATTAATACAGCAGCCGTCAAGCTCAGAGATATTATTTAACACATAAATTGTTAATTAATTTTAAAATTCTATAAAACGACTTTTACATATTGTATTGTATTAATTTTTACACATTGTATTAAATAAGTAAAGTAAAGTAAGCAAATTAGAAATAAAACGATAATTTAAATAATAAATCACTTGAAGTCAAATGAAATAAAAGGAATAATTGACAGTAAATATTGTGAAGTGTTGTTCTTTCTTATTTCCTACACATATTTTTTTTTATAGTATAGTAGATTAATTTACGTGTTGATCTATTAATTAGTGATAATATTTATAGTATTTTAGTTTTATTTTTTATTTTTATGGCATAGTTGATTTGATTTATGCGTGATGATTTATTATTTAGTGGTATTAGATGAAGTTGATTGAATCATTACATTTGTTATAATTTATGTTGATTATGTTTGACGTTAATTTATTTTATTGGTTTGTTATTTATTATATTAAAAGTTTTAATTAGCTTCATATGATATTAATTTATTAATTAGCTTCATATGATATGTGTTTATATGTTTAGATTTTCATTCATTAATTATACTGGTTTTCTTTTATTTTTTTTATCAATAATAGATATTAATTCGATCGAATGCTTAGATGAGTCTATTTAAATTTTTTTGAAGTTTTATGTTACTTTTAATCTGTATTTAATGCCACTTTAATTTAATTCGCTGCTTTGTGTTATACTAAATGTATCAGTTAATATTATTATTTTTTATTAATTTTTGATATTTGTTAGGTTTTTAGGTTCAACATATAAACATACGGTGGCCGATATTTGATAAATTAGGTGAAGATTCCGATTTCGGTTCAAGGCGGTGATGTGATTAGATGGATGAGTTGTTGATTCCTACTGATTGGATGAGTTTGTTTGAATTTCATGTAATTGTTTTTTTGTTTCCCTCTTGAATTTTAATAAGGATGGCTAGTTTGTTAGGTAGCCGACGAGTTTATCGAAAACGAGTTTATCGAAGACGAGTTTATCGAAAACGAGTTTATCGAAAGCGAGTTTATCGAAAACGAGTTTATCGAATGATCAATTGATCGAATGACGAGTTTATCGAAAAATATTATTTTTAAGAAATTAAAAACTTTTAAATTTTTTCTTTATATGATGCAGAAACTTAAAATGTGTTTATAATAGCATTTGTTGCAAAAAATTCGTTTTAGGTAAAAAATATTGAAAAAAGAGTTAAGGCAAAAAATACTGAAATAATGAGGTTTAAGGTGAAAAACACTGAAAATTTTTCCTAAGAATAACCTGCAACGGTTTTTCCGCAGGTTTTCATTAATTGTGGGAAATTCCCTTCATTTATGCATTTTTTGATTTTGTGTTAATAAGAAAGGGTTTTTATATTTTTGAATTTAATAGATATTCAGTTATCAAGTAGTGCGGTTATTAGTGATAATAATTTAAATATTTAAAAAATTAATTAGAAAATGGATTTACAATTCTTTATTAGTGAAAAAGGAAAACAGAAATTGTTTTTAAATGGATGTTTATTCTATAAGGACAAAAGTTTTGAAGCCAAAATATATTGGCGATGTGAAAACTATAAAACTAAATGCAGTGCTCGTGTAATAACGGAAAACGGCATTTTAGTTAATTTTAAAAATATTCACAATCATGTGATAGATGCAGTAAGCGTTCAAGCTAAAAATGTCATCAGCTGCATTCGCCAGGAAGCCCTCATTACACCACAACACCACAATATATTGTAGCTTCATCTTCAGCATTAGTAAGCCAAAGTGTTGCTGCCAAATTGCCCAGCGTGCCGAATCTTGCGAGAACTATACGGAATGTTAGAGCGAAGAAAAATAAAGGCCCACCGATTCCCAGATCAAGGCGTGATATTGTATTCAGTGATGAATATACAAAAACAAACAAAAATGAAAAATTTCTTTTACATGATTCTGGAGCTGAGGATGACGACCGCATATTAATTTTTTCAACACAAGCAAATTTGGATATTTTACGGCGTTCTCTTCATTGGCACGGTGATGGTACTTTTAAAACCGTTCCTCCATTATTTGAACAATTATATACTATTCATGGATTGGAAGATAATAGATCAATTCCATTAGTATTTGGTCTCCTCCCAAATAAACGAGAGGAAACATATGTACGTTTTTTGAAAGTAGTAAAAGAATTAACTGGTCATTGCAATCCTCAAACTATAATGACGGATTTTGAAGTCGCAATGATCAACGCATTTCAACGAGAATTTCCACTATCCAGGCATTGTGGTTGTTTTTTTCATTTGTTCCAACAAATGTTATTATAAACACATTTGAAGTTTTATGTGAAAGTAATATATTTACTGACGATATGCTACCTATGGTTGATTATTTTGAGGACACATGGATTGGACCACCTAATCGTCTCATAGGACGCCGCCCACCGAAATTTAATCACCAATTATGGAATTGCTATGAAGCGGTATTGCAGAATTTGCCCAAGACGAACAACAATCTCGAAGGATGGCACAATGGATTTCAGACATTGCTGAACACTCTTCATCCAGGAATTTGGAAATTCATCGAACTGTTAAAAAAAGAACAAAGCTTAAATGAACTAAAAATAGAACAATATCTAAGTGGACAGCAACCTCCACAAAAGAAGAAAAAATATCGTGATCTTGAAGCAAGATTGTTGCGGGTTGTCAATCGTTGGAATGAAAATATTGATATAAATGATCATTTACGATCGATTGCTCACAATCTTTCATATTAAATTTTAAAATTATAATATAAATATTATGTACATATATAAATAAAATATTTAAAATTTCTGTATATAAATTAAATATTTAAAAGTTTTTAATTTTTTAAAAAGAAACATGCTTTTTTGGGATAAAATCCACAATTCGTAAGTTCCTTAAAAATAATATTTTTGATAAACTCGTCATTCGATCAATTGATCATTCGATAAACTCGTTTTCGATAAACTCGTTTTCGATAAACTTACCGGGAATCGTTTGTTATGTACGCCGGTGCACGGTTAAAAATTTAGGTATAAAAATTAATTAGTTTTTTCGTATAACCCTTATGTAAAATTAATATATTTCTAAATTATAAATTATCTTTATCTGATTAGCCTTATAAATGTAATATAAAATTCGTATGCATTATGAATTAAAAAGCTAATCTACATATTATATAAAATTAATAAATACTGTTATTAAATTTATATTTCAAATATATTAATTCTGATAAGCCAAATTTATAAATTCCTTTTATAAACTGAAAATATTATTATAATATAAAAAAAAGTATAGTATTTCTACTTGTTTTATATAAATTTTATAAGTTAACTTTATTAAGAAGTTATTCGCAGTTAGTTTATATTAAAACCTTATAAATTTAATAGAATTTTATTATTACATTATTTTTTTTCTTTTTTTTTTGTAAAAATTCTAATTTATTTAAATTAGGATTTGTACCACTTTCGTTTTACTTTGATAACAATACTACTAATACTAATTAATAAGATCTAGGTATTAAAATGATACAACGTTTTGTTTGTTATTACTTTTTGTCAAACGACGCTAAAAGTAACGGAACAATAAATAAGCGAAAAATATTAATTTCATATTCCACGTTATAAAACTAATAAGACTTTGTTATTATTTTAATAAGAACTGTGTATTAATTTTATATGTAGGAATGATGAACTGCACTCTGTTTCTGAAATCATTCATTTAAGTGAAGTCAAGTGTAATACATATTAAATTTGTGGTTAAATAATAATTATATTATTATATTATTAATTCATATTAAATTTATGTTTTTATTAAATAACTGTTAATTAATTATATTTTATAAAATAAAATGACAAAAATATTTTTAACAATTAATATCGACAATGAATTATAAATTTGTCGAAGTGAAAAAATACAATAATAATTTGGAAGATCTAATTTATACTGACTTTGTTTTTACAGGTAAGTTTTACATTTTTAAATTTTAACTACATAAGTTATAAGTAGTATTTAAATTAAATTTCTTTTATTATAACATTACAGTATTACAAATTAGTAAATTACATATTCAAATTAACTAATAAAACTCTATATCTAAGTATGTAACAAAAAATATTAAATTTACGGTCCATTGCTGCAAAAATTTGTGTGTTTTTTTAAGAAACATTTATTTTTATTGTCGATTAAACGAACTTAATTTTTCTGTTTTATTTTTAATTCAGAGTTAATTTTTTTTATGTAAGAATAAAATTTCTTAAAACAAATAAATAAATAACATTTTTGAACACCCAAATTTTTAACATACAGAACAATTTGAAAAGTTGTGCTTCAGTGTCAAGCATCTTATATACTGTGAGGTTCAATATAACATGTAAAATACCTATATTAAAAATTTTTTAAAACGTTTCGTATTTTTGAGACGTTATTAATATCTTTAAAAAAAGTTTACTATCTGTCGTAATAAATAGTAAAAATATGTATAATAAATAGTAAAATATGTATATAGTCAAATTTGTTTTATTTTTATTAAAAGTAGGTTACTATTCCTATTGTAATAACTAGTAAATAATAATTAATAACAAAACAAGACGTATTTAATTCATAATTAAAATACAAATAGGTAAAAACAAAAATCATTTCATTTATTCCGTTATTTCTTTTATTTCTTTATTCCGTAATAGTGTTACGTTACACCTAACATTTTGCAACACTAATAAAATATTAAATAAAACCTTATTTCTGCTATATGAATTAAATACATATCAATAAATTCAGTTCTATAAAGAATACTTATATTTCAGCATTGCAAGATAATCAAGTTCAATATGAAGACTTTGACTGTTTTTTAAATGTTCATGGAGCTAGAATGGAAGAAGAATTTTTTATGAACTTTATGAACCAATATCTATATAATCCTGCTGTTCAAGTTTGCTTCTACGTGTAAAAAAAAACCAGTTTTAAATTTGGACATGACATATTTTCAAACACAAATAAATGATTCAGATTTATTGAACATGACAGTCGATTCACCTGGTCTTTTGCAAAAAACAAATGCTGTTGTTGGGCCAAGCCTAATTGTCACTTCTGATGTAAAAATAAATTTTTTATAAAACAAATTTATAGATAATTATTTCTCTTCAAATAATGTCTCAAACAGTAATTAATTAACTCTAATCAATTTACTTTTGTTTAAATAGACTCTTAACCAGGGCCGGTCCTTCCATATGTGCAAGTTGTGCAGTTGCACAGGGCGCCATATAAAAAGGGCGCCAAAAAACTTTTACTTACATTTTTCTGAATATATTTTTTAACAAAAAATTATCAAAAAGAAACTATTCTACCAGTTTTACAAACTTTTTAAATATTTTCCAAAATTAAAAAACATTTCCTGCCCAAACATATTATTATTAAGTACCTACATTAAATCACATAACAATATATATGTAAGCTTTCGCACTATTGCATTAGTATTACCTATAATAAAAGAAATAGTTATTTTCTTATTAATGCATAAATACAGTTTACATACATATGTATATATTTATGGACCTGTAATCTATATTTATACTTGATATATTTTTATTACAATTATCAAATTCTATATTAAATGACAAATGTATTATACACAAATGTACAATTTTTGTTTGGTTTATTTATATGGATATGTACATACCTACATCTAATTCAATTTTAATATATTTTCTCTTTATTATTATTGCAAAATATGCAAATATATATTTACATTATTAGACTTCAATCATAAAGTAACATATAATCTACTATAGATCGTATTTATGCTTCAATTTCATTTCAAATCACATACAAATGCTTTCTTACTCTACAATACATATTGAACCTAAAAATAATAATATGTACATACAAATTAAATTCAATATAAGCCGGTCGCGAACGTGCAGAAAAAAAACTTGCACAAAAGTCAAATAATATTCTATATATTCGCTTATTAGAAATTTGTATGTATTGTAATTTTTTTGTCGTAGCTTAATAGAAATTATAGGGCGCCAATTTGCAGAAAATATTCTTGCACATTCTATATTTTTTAATATGAAATTTAAGAAATAGGTAATAGTGAATAAGTATTAGTAAATGTCTATAGAAAATAGATAACTATACAATTTAAACAGAGATGCAAACCAAAAGGTTTTTCTATTTAGTTTTGGTTTAATAAGTAAATTCTACTTTTGGTTTAGGTTTTGTTTTAGGTTTTAAGAGTTTAAATATTTGGTTATAGGTTTGGTTTTGTTTCAGTATCAATTAATAAGACAAATTTATGTGCTTTAAATATTTTATTTTATGGTAGGTATCTATAAAAATTTATTTATTAATTAAGAAAAAAATAATTGACGAACTACTAGGAATAACAAGATAACATTAAAAATTATAATAAAACAAAATAAATTTGCTTTTAAAGGTAAATATATAATAATTTATTTTACATTTACTTAATATGTATTTATATATAATTTTCAATTTGTTTTGGTTTGGTTCTGATTGTACAAAATTTTAATGCCGACAGTTTCTGATTTGATTTACATCTCTGATTTTAAGCATAAAAAGGAGTAGAAAAATTGAGTAGTAGAATTAGATTTTTATTATATTGAATGATATTGATGATTGATATTACAAATCATAAATTATATATATAGGGTGTGTTAGAGCATGAGTACAAGTGTTTTAAGCAGGGAACCAGTCATCGTATATTATTTAAAAAAAAATATTAATGTTAGCGGAAATGCTCTGTCGATGGTATATATTTCCAAGTTCCAACTTTCGGAAAGGATCAGAAAGGGGTCAGTTATAGTCCGTGCAGTAAAAGAAAAGACTTTTTATGAAATTTATATTTGCAAAAGAAGGCTTATGTAATTTAAGTAAAAAAGATATTTTGGTATTATTGCCACAAGAAAATGTGTATGTAAAATTCTAATGCTAGGCTTCGAATATAAGATTTTATGTAAAAAACTACTTGTTAAAAAGATTCTTTTACTGATCGGACCATAGACATATTTTTTTATACAAATTTGGATTCTACTTTCAAAATTAGGAAATTTTTATCTTTATATTATATTTTTTTGTTTTCTCAGTATTTTGCTTATAAATCAATAAAAATATAACAAAATTCATTCACACTTCTAAGTACATAATACAGCAAAAATATGAAACATCTTCCTTATATTTACATGGCTGGGATACTCTGTATATGAATTATGATTTATGGCATCAATTATCAATATCATTCATTATACATATAATAAAAATGTAAAATCTCTGAAAGCGCGCGTAATATGTGTAATGTTATTGGAAAGCATTATATTTTGAAAGCAAATTAGAAGTGGCAACTGGCAAGTGAATTTTTAATTATTGAATAATTTTTAATTTATATTAATTTATAAATTGTAAGTGAATAAAAGCAACATGAATAAGAAAAAACTATCTGGAGCTGAGTACAGAAAGAGAAGAAAAATTCAGGAGGAAGAAAACAAAAAACAATCAGGTAAACTGTTGCAATTTTTTTCTGTTGGAACAAGTGCTAGTTTGGAAGAGCAGGTAATTCCATCTGTTATAGATAGTGTTACTAGAGAACCGGTAGCGTCAACCTCAAATCCAACAGTTTTATTAAATATTCAAAATGACACCAATGAAAAATCTAATAATAATTTAGGTAATTTATTGCAACATTTGACAGATCCAGCTAATTGGCCCAATTTAAACGATGACGTTATTAATAAATTAGTTAGCTTAGGTCCAAAACAGGTTTTAGATTTTATTTTTCCAAAAACTAAAAATAGAAAATTTAATATTTCTTTGTACAACAGAATTTTAGCTAACGGTAATAAAATTTCTCGTTCTTGGTTAATATATTCAATTTCTAAAGATGCCGTTTTTTGTTTCTGCTGTTGTATATTTTCTAAAAATAGGGATGTACATTCTTTATCAAGTTCTGGATGTTCAGATTGGAGCCATGTGGGGCAAATTCTGAAGATCCATGAAAATAGTTTTTATCATATGCAAAATTTTAAATCATGGAAAATGTTAGAAGTTAGTGTTAAAACGAATCGTACTATAGATTGTGCATTAGAAAGTACTATGAAAGTTGAAATTCAGCATTGGAATAATGTATTACGTAGGTTACTTATTTTAGTTAAATTTCTTGGAACTCAGTCTTTAGCCTTTAGAGGAACATCCGAAAAATTATATGCTTTGAATAACGGTAATTTTTTAAAACTTGTAGAAGCTATAGGAAATTTTGATTTAGTGTTAGGAGAACATTTAAAGAGAATAGTAAATGAGGAGACACAGAATAAATATCTTAGTAAGACAATTCAAAATGAACTAATACATTTAATATCTGATTCGGTAAGAAGAAAAATTATTTCCATGATTAAGGTTGCAAAATATTTTTCAATCATAGTAGACTCTACTCCAGACAAAAGCCATATTGAGCAAGTTAGTTTAGTTATTAGATTTGTTCACCAGGAAAATAATAGTTTTAAAATTAAAGAACATTTCTTAGGTTTTTTAGAAGGAAAAGATAAAACTGGAGAAGGACTGACTGATTTAATTTTAAAAGAATTAGAAAATTTTAATATTTCAATTAATGATTGTAGAGGTCAGGGTTATGATAATGGCTCCAACATGCGAGGTAAACAATCCGGTATGCAAAATAGAATTAGAATTTTAGAACCTAGAGCTTTCTTTGTCCCATGTTCCTCGCATACCTTAAATTTAGTAGTAAATGATTCTGCTCATTGTTCTTTAGATGCAGTTAAATTTTTTGATATTGTACAAAATTTATATACTTTCGTATCTAGTTCAACAAATAGATGGGCAATATACAAAAAAAATGTGCCGAATTTAACTTTAAAACCTCTTTCTGAAACTAGATGGGAAAGTAGGATAGATGCATTGAAGCCTCTAAAGAATAATCTAGCAGATATCAATGAAGCTTTAATTGAAATTTCTGAAGAGGGAAATTCAGAAGTAAAAGTTACTGCTGAATCGTTAGGAAATAAAATCTTAGAGTTTAAATTTATTTGTAGTTTATTGGTTTGGTTTGATATTTTAGAAAAAATAAATATAGCAAGCAAATATTTGCAAGGACAAAGTGTTAGTTTGTCTGCAGGCATTTCATTATTAGAAACCACAGCTCGATTTCTCGTAGAAATGAGATCTGATGAGGTATTCGAAAAATATATTAGTTCAGCTCAGGCAATAGCTTTAGATTTAGATGTACAAGCTACATTTCCAAATCAGTCATCCTTACGTTCTCGGAAACGAAAAAGGATGTATACAGAAGAGTGTCAGGAAACAATTTTAGATCCCAAACTAAGTTTTAAGGTCAATTTTTTTTTCAAAGTCTTAGATCAGGCTATTAGTTCTATTAATGAAAGATTTGAGCTTCTTAAAGCTCACAATAATTTATTTTTTTTCTTACATAATTTAAGTGAGGCTTCTAACTTAGAAAATTTAAAAGAACTATGTGAAAAGGTAGATTCTGCTTTGTCCTTTAATGAATCAAAAGATTTAAATGGTGAGGAATTATATACAGAATTGTTAGTTTTATCGCCACTTGTCAAACCAAACCAAACTAGTTTAGATGTTTTAAATTACTTATTTCAATCAGGTTTAGATCTAATTTTTCCGAATTCTGTAATAGCCATTAAAATTTTAAACACCTTACCAATAAGTGTAGCTTCAGGTGAACGTAGTTTTTCAAAATTAAAATTAATCAAAACTTACTTACGAACGACAATGACACAAGATAGACTGGTAGGCTTGTCAATTTTATCCATAGAAAAAGAATTAGTTGAAGCTTTAGATTATGATGATCTTATTGAGGGATTCGCAAAGTTGAAAGCTAGGAAGGTTACGTTTACTTAAGTTATAATTTAGATGTTGATGTAATTTAGATTTGTTTAGGTTATCTAGGAAAAGAGGAATAGGCATATTGGGGAAACCTCTATAAAAAAACGCGTTAAAAAAGCCTACCTCAATGGTGACGCGGAAATGGCTTGTACCATTAATTTTAAGTTAAAGGGGCGAAATTTTTCAAAAGTGCACAGGGCGCCAAATTGAATAGGACCGGGCCTGCTCTTAACTCATATCCGTTTAACGTTGTGTGAACGCAACACTTATTTTAATGCTTTATAAAATCGCCATAGTAAGCTTGATTTATAATGTAACCATGGTAACTATTTAAAAATGTTTCTAATAAATGGTAAAAATATTAATATTTGTCACATTTGAATTGATGCTGAAATTTAAAGCATTATAGTGTTTTAGAGAAAATGTTATAATTTGAGTTATTATAAAACAAGTTAAAAAAAAGTGCTAAAAAATATTTGTAGCCAAAGTGTAATAGTATTATTTTGAAGGTAAGATTGCATTCTTTCTAAAAGGAATATAAAATTTTATATATTCTTATATTTGGATAAGATCCACAAGTTGTTTTCTGTTGCTGTTGCGTTTACACTGAACTGTTAGTAATGCTTTATTGCTTTTTTTTTATAGAATGTCGATTTTTCGTAAATACGTGAATTTGACCGAAGTAGTTGCCGAATTGGAAATATGGAATGATTTAGGGAAAATGATCCGATTGACATTAATATCTTACCGCCTGATGAGACTGCTGGTATAAGCGATAACGAACATATTGATGAAAATTCGAAAGAAATAAGTGACGATATAAATAACGATATTCCAAGAGAAATATCTGGTTTTGTAGAAGTTATGCGTAATTATGACTTTGAATCTGAAGATGAAGTTCCACTCTCCAGTTTGAAACTAAAAACAATTTTGTAATTTTCAGTGGAAAAAAATTTAAAATAACACAGAAGTTATTTTCAATCGACTACCCCCAAAAACGTAGAGATACTTAATCTTGAGAACCTTCAAAATCTACTAATTAACAAAAGTCAATGAAATGTTTTTGGAGTTTTTCGACAAAAAATTTTTAGACCTGATTATAAAAGAAACAAACAGATATGCAGCAGTAAGTAACACCACGTTTGTAGTTACAGAAGATTTAAGTAAGTAATTTAGAGATCTCCATTGTGGGACAGTTTATAACTTGTATGCAAGAAAGAAGTTTTTTTTTTATGTGAAAATTACTAACTTTTGTACTATATGTAAAATAAAATTAATAAAAAAAACAAACTTAAAAAAAAAAAAAAAAGATAATTTCGATTAAAAATCTATAATTAATGTTAAGATAAGTAAATTTAATTTTTTTTGGTTTTAGAATAAGAATTGAATAAATATTAAAATATGTAATATGAAACCAATATTGTTTATCATGAATATAATATGTACAAGTTATGATAGTCTATTACATTAACCAATAAATAAAAATAAAAATCATTTATAATCATAATAATAATAATAATAAATTTTTAACTAGCAAAATGTTATTTATTTAACAAACAATTAAATAAATCAATTGTTAATATTATTTTGAACTTGAAATAATTTCTTATTTAATCATTTTTACTAAATAGGCATTTAAATAAAATTGTAAACGAATGAGTAATTATTAAAGTAACCTTAATTTACTTTATTTTTGTTTTAACCTTAATTTATAAACAAAATAAATATTTTTAACCAAATAAAAAATTGTCATAAATTGAAATTGGAATACTTTGTTATTGTATTATGTAGTGTTCCAATGTCTTAAAGACATGTTTGAGCACACAAGTATGATTGACTACTGTATAAGATAAAATATAATTGAGTGCATAAATAACCGAAGTAATTGAGTGGACTGAGTTACGTATAATAATTAAGAAACGAGCACACAAACACACACAATTACACATACATCAAGATTATATATAATCATACTATAGAAATAAACATTAAAATATATACAACACCTGACCATAGCAGGTAAATGAACTTATATACATAAAAATACATACATAAAAAGCATGTATATAATATATAGAAAATTAAAAACTGAAATAAGATTTTAAACATAGGTTACACGTAGTTAAATATAAAATTAGAATTAATTAAGAAATAAGAAATATTAAATTAAGAATTTCACAGTCCTTTCTCTGCTTTCATAGAGTGCACTTGTAAATCGGTTATCCGTTGTATTAATCTAATTCGTTTATATTATATTCGTGTTAACCTCGTACCATACTCGGCTAAATTAAATTAAAGCGTCCATACTGCGAATCTGGGATATTTGATGCAAACGCATCCAAAATATCTAAAATGCTAAAAGTACATAAAACTACGGATATTGTCGACAAACTCGACAACAAAAAAGATCCAAAATATTATCTACGACTGTAAACAGTGCAGCAAAATGGCATGACAATGGATACTGTGACCCAAAATGAGGAACCTGTAAAAAAGAAAATAAAAATTCCACCAATAACAGTGGTTAAGACAAACGCAAAATCCATACATGATTTAATGCAAACCAATAATATTACGGATTACTCTATCAAAATAATATCAATTGGGTTAAAAATTTTTGCCGATACTGATGAATCATTCATTGCTATATGTTCCAGCCTCCAAGATAAACAATGTGAATACTACACACATAATAAAAATGATGGAAAACCATACAAGGCTATTCTTTCCGGTCTTGACAAGGTTAGCTGTAGTGATGTTTAAGAGGTTCTTGTACAACGAGGACTTAAATGCACCGATGTTTGTATTGTTGAAAAAATAACGAGATATAACCTCAATTTAATTTTATATATAGTTTGTTTTGAAAATAAATCTATAAATTTGCAAGAGCTTAAAAAAGAACACTGTAATATCTTTCACACTAAAGTCAGATGGGAGTACAAAAGAAAACAAAGCAATTCTCTTACCCAATACTACAACTGCCAAATGTTTGGCCATGGAGCAAGACATTGTAACATCAAAACATTTTGTGCTTTTTGTGCTCAACATCATAGTACATCTGAATGCACTAACAAATCCAGTGTCAAATGTGCAAATTATGGAGACCAACATTGTTCGACGGATACTTCTTGTCCAAGACGAAATATTTATATTTCATTCTTGAACAAAAACCAAAAAAAATGTAAACAAATCTCCTATCAAGTCTATATCGTCGGTGTTCGGGCAAAAGTGACCAGACGCCAATTTTCCAATTTTGTGATATTTGGCTCATTAGTTCTATTTTGCCATATTCTTTACAGGCAAAAATGCTCAAATACGATTCATAACGTATTTCAACACAAACATTCGATGTCCAAAATGACTAAAACCGTGCTATATGTTGATTACAGTTAAAATTGACTAAAGTTCTTTGGTCACTTTTGCCTGTAATGATTTTTGTTAATTTAACACGTTTCAACTTGCAATAGTACTAAGCATAGTTCTTTGGTCAGTTTTTCTTGTATTCATTGTTTTTTTTATTCTAAGAAAAATTAATATGAAAAAAGTCAGGCGCCAGACGCAATATGAAATTTAACATGTTTACGCTTGCAATAGAATAACTGTATTCGAAATTGTGATAATTTTAAAATTATTGGAATTATTTTTTAGTTCTGTCACAGTATTTGGAGAAGTGAGTACGTTTTTTATGAGTGATTTTTTAAATTTAAATTTATATTTGATTAGAGTTTTGATTAGTAGTATCATTTAGAAAAATGTTAAGCAGAGGAAAGTTAATGGTACAAATGTGTATGAAGGAAACGGAGCAAAAAAGTAATAAGAAAAGTAATGAAACGAAATGCACTGGTAAGATTTTTATGAAATTAAAAAATATTTTGTATGATAAGAAACGTGATTATTTTTAATGATTTATATCGTTAAACAGAATTATCCTCTTCAATAAGTGATGTGCGTGATTTTTCTGATAGTAGCGGCGAAGAATACATTCCTGCGGAAAATAAACAACTTTCAAGCTCAGATACTAGTACGGAAAAGGAACAGGAGTTAATTAACAAAAAATTAAATCGTAAGGGAAAAGTTGCTAATGTGCAAAATTGGAAAATTAATGTAAATAAGAAAAAAAAAGTAAGTGGTTTGGCGTATGCTTCCAAAAAGGGTTCTTTGAGACCTGCTAAAGTTCCTAAGCTTATTGACTGCAGCAATTGTTGTTATAATTGTACAACTAATATTAATGAAGAGAACCGAAATGAAATTTGTCGCGAATATTGGAATTTAGAATTTTGTAGGCAAAAGGACTTTATTTTGCGAAACGTTTTTGAAAATAATATAAAACGTAAACGAGTAAGTAATGAAAACAGAAAACATACCAGGCACTATTTTCTGAATGGATTTAGAGTTTGTAAGCCGTTCTTCTTAAAAACTCTGTCAATTAGTCATGGCCCAGTTGAAAACGCTTTATCCAATCGCGGTGACTCGGGTATGTATCAAAATCAAGATAAACGAGGTAGTCATACACCTAAAAACAAAACAAAACAATTATCTATTATCTATTCGCAAAATGTATGATTTATTCAAGAGCTCTTTACCAAATCCGCCACCATTTAATATTCCAACTGAAATTATTTATCGGCGATACTTTTATAATAATTTCAACTTATCTTTTTTTCGACCAAAAAAAGACAATTGTTTAACTTGTGAGAAATTTTTGAAATCAAAAACAATAGATGAACATGAATATTTGGCTCACATGCAAAGAAAGGAAGAAGCCTACACAGCCAAAGAAGCTGATAAGAAAAGAGTTTCGGAAAGCTTTGTTTCTGCAACTTTTGACTTGCAAAGCGTACTGCAAATACCCAGCTCAGACGTGTCACAAATGTATTATAGCAGAAAACTTTGTGCTTACAACCTCTCAATTTATGAAGCCGCAGCGCCAAATAAAGCATTTTGTTTCACTTGGACTGAATTAAATGGTCAAAGGGAAAGCTGTGAAATTGGCTCAGCTTTATTACAGTGGATAAATAAATTGCCAGAAGCTGTAAAAGAAATTTCCTTATTTTCTGACACTTGCGGTGGGCAAAATAGGAATCAATTCATAGCAGCTCTTGGCCTTTTTGTAACACAAAATTCTTCCATAGATATTCTGCAGCATAACTTTTTGGAATCTGGGCATTCTTACATGGAGGTTGACTCCATGCACAGTGCCATTGAGACAGCAAAAAAATATGTTGCAGTGTATACTATGAATAACTGGATTAACATTTTCAAAACAGCTCGATCTAATAGGAGTCGCAAAAAAAATGCTGTGCCTTATGAGGTTCAAGAATTACGATATTTTGATATGATTGACTTAAAGTCGTTGGCTAAAAATATTATTCAAAATAAGTCTGTTAATGAAACTGGCGATAAGGTTAACTGGTTAAAAATTAAATGTCTACGCTATGAAAAAATGAATCCAAACATTATTCTCTATAAATATAACTATTCTGAAAATTTTCAAAAAATCGATGTTAGCATGTCAAAGACTAGAACAAAATCTTGCATGCAAAAAGAATTGAAGCAACTGTATACATCGGAAATTCCTATAAGCTGCACAAAAAAAAAAGATTTAATAACTCTTTGTAAAAAAGGTGCAATTCCACCTGAGTTTCACGCATGGTATAATAATTTACCAGAAACTAAAAATAAGAAAGATACAGCACCTGAGCCCGCCTTTGAATCTGACTCAGATAATGGCGACGAATGAAACCAATTTTTAAAAATTTAAGGAAAAAATTACTGAAAAAAATATTTTATTTTTGTTTTACATTTTTAGAAAAAAATTGAATTATTTTTGTTTTGTTTTTAGTTTTGTTTTAGTTGTTTTTAGTTTTTTAGTTATTTAATAATTTAAGAATTGAAATAAATATAATAATAATATCAATTTATGGTTGTTTTTTTTATATTTTGGCTCTATATTGCAAATGTTTTTTTATTAAAAAAATTTTATTTATAGCTAGTAAAACTGTTTAACGGCCAAAATTTAAAAATAAATGGCCAAAATTTTTTTTTCACGAAAAACGACATTTTCAAAAACCATAGGTAAACTTTACAATTTTTTCTTCAAAGTTCACTTCATTTAATTTTGTTTCAAATGTAAAATTGTTCAAATGTAAAAAATTTCAAATGTGAATTACTCAAAATTAACTTTTTTCCCTTGGTCACTTTTACCCGAACACCGACGATATTAAACTTGCAACTGATAGAAATTTTCTATAGCAACTTTCCTCAACTAAATGTTGCTGCAAATAAAACCAGCAACATCCAGCAACACTCAGCTAAAGTTTATAGTAACTTTCGAAAACCTAGCAACATTAATGAAAAACAAAATCATGGAAAAAATCTTACCAACAGTGAGTAGTAGCACGAAATTATAAATAATGGTAAAACTAATAATCTTTTTACATTTAATGAAATAAATAATTTATTAACTGATGTTTTGTCTAATCTAAGTAAATCTATTAATAAACAACAACAGTTTAATGTTATTCCAGCATAAAAATTACAAATCCAAATTATTCTATATACAAAAATGATCGATCCAAAAATCGTGGCGGCGGTGTGGCAATTATTATAAGCTAAAAAATATTGAACATAAACTCTTGCCTATTTACGATACACAGATATCATAGAAAACATAAGTATACAAATAGAAACCGATAATATTATGCTTAAAATGTACTCAGTTTATTTCCCTAGAAACAGTGCAATTTAAGGTTAAATTGTCATCTCCAAATTGTCATCTAACTCCAAACTTAAACCATCGGTGTTAGAAATATTTCTAACAAATATACCACAATTCATATCTGAACCCGTAACATTAATTGATCTTTCATAAGATCACATGCCAGTTCTAATTAAGATCAATAGTAAAGCTTATATTAACGAATACGCTCACTTAGACTTTGCCAAAGCTAACTGGTCAGTTTTCCGAAAATACCTAACTAACGAATTTACAACACCAGTTGAACAAGGCCACGGCATAGATAACATGTCAGCCAACTTAAATAATAAAATTAGTCAAGCTATTAATCTAGCCATTCCTAAATCGGTAAAGACTAATAACGTAAACAGTGCACTCCGCATGAAATTCTTGTGCTTACCAGCAAAAGAAATTCTATAAGACGCAAATGGATCCGTACACGTTTACTCATATACAAAGCCCAGCTTAATAATTTTAACGTTCTCATTAAAAATGAAATAATCAATTTTAGAAATGCTAACTAAAAAATCTGAAAAAAGGCTCAAAACATTTTGGAAAGTATGCAAAGTAATAAAAAACAAAAATCAAAACATTCCACCATTAATAGTCAATAATATTAAATATATTGATAGTAGTAGTAAAGCTGACATCTTAGGCAAACATTTTGCTTCCAAAAACATCATAAATACCAATAATAATGATACCCTTGATTCAATCAGTGATACCCTTCGTGCAATCGATGATAGCCTGGTTGAAAGTTCTGACATTGAATACATCACTACTAAGGAAATCAATTATATCATAACAACCCTAAAGATAAAAAAAGCGGGTGGAATCGATAAGATCCCAAATAAATGTATAAAAAGGATGCCTAAAAATACTGTTTGTTATTTACAATGCTCACTTAATTCATGCTTAAAATTAAGCTACTTTCCTCATAAATAGAAAGAAGCTAAAATAGTAGCTAAATTAAAACCAAACAAAAGTCCTGATTGCCCTGTAAATTATAGACCAATCAGTCTGTTGAATAGCTTTTCAAAAATATTTGAGAAAGTAATTAAGAAAAGGCTTATGCATTTTATAGACAAAAACCAAATCCTGCCAGATGAGCAATTTGGTTTTAGATCAGAGCACAACACTTTATATCCATTTCTTAGAATAAAAACTTTTATAAAAAATATAATAATAAAATAATAACCTAAGTAATAAAAGATTTCCTAAAAAATAGGAGTTTTAGGGTCCACATTGGTAAAACTAAATCAGATATTTTCGATATACAAGCAGGAGTCCCACAAGGCTCCGTGCTTTTTCCAATCTAGTACAACATCTATACCTATGATATTCCCAAACTGAATAATTGTCTATTGTCAGCATTCGCAGACGACATAGCTATTATCTCTTTAGGTGTATACGGAATTGAAATAGAAAACAAAATACAAAATGATCTTAATTCACTAGTTGAATATTTCAAAAAGTGGAAAATCGAAATAAACAGAAAAGTGCAATGCTATTTACTTTACTCAAAAACGTAAAAACTGCTTTTTGTCGCAAAACTCCCTGCGAATTGACGCACAAGAAATAAATTGGGTCAATACCATCAAATATCTTGGCATCACTTTAGATAGAAAGCTAATTTTTCAGGAACATATACATGAATCGGTAAATAAAACGAGTAGGTGTGTTAAAGCACTTCATCCATTTCTGAATAGAAATTCATTTTTGTCAGTTGATAATAAGTTACTAATATTAAAAACCATTATTCAACCAATCTTATCTTATTGTATGGCTCTCCAATTTACCTTCAGATTTCTCTACTGCTAAATTACATGAAAAATCCAACATGGATATGATTACAGATAAAGTTGAAAAGTTTAACAGTAAATTCAGGTACAATGCACAATTTTCAATTAATACACTAATTAAAAATTTATTTCATTCCAATTAATCTATTTCTAAGTAGCCTAATTTAGATTTAAGTAGTTATAAATTTTATCTCCATAAGTCAATAAGATTTTTGTCATTTTCCTTAATAAACGCTAGAACTTAGAATGTAATGCTATAAGAATGAAAAAAAAAAAAAATTCTCAGTTGTAAAAATTTGTAAATTTAAAACTCTGTAAAATAATTAGATTAAGTTATGTACATATGTAAATATTTCGACAATAAACTATACTATACTATACTATAAATTAAGAATTTAAGTGGTAAATCAAATATTTTATTATGGATTGAATATTATTTTTTAGTTCAGTTTTAAGCTTATATAGAAAGTAAAGAAAAAAAAGAAAAATAATATTCCAAAATAACATAAAAAGTTCAAAAAAATAACAAAACGTAAACCATACATCAAGATCATAATATATAATCATATATAATCATACATGCAAATTATTAAATAAAACCTAGAGTTAAGTAGAAGAAATATTAGTTTTTAAGTAGAAGTTAAACAATAAAGTCACGAATTAATTTAAAATATTTAAAGTCTTTCATTTTTTAAATTATTGTGAACTTAAGCACGAGGTTCGACAATTACATTTAAAAGAAAAGAAACAACAACAAAATTACATTTAAAAAGAAATTACTTTTTTATTTAAAAAAAAAAGAAAAAAAAAGGTTTTTATTAAAATATTGTTTTTTTATTATTGTTCCAAAAATAAAATATTGGTCTTATTACTTAATAAGAATTACACTTAAAAAATTTGTACTTTGTTTTGCTCAATAAGCGAAAATTATTATTTGTGAACTAAAAATAAATATTGGAAAATCCACTTATAGTAAGTTCTGCTTATTGACCAATATGATACTAAGACCACCAACAATGTAATGAGAACAGATATTTTGTAATGCAAAAATTATTTTTAAGAATTTTTACCAAATGTAGAACAATAAATTATATTTAGGATTTAAATATAAGCAAAAATTTGTGAAATTTTGCAACTCTGTTTAACTAAAGAAATATTTTAGTATAAATGTGTTTAACATTACAAAAAGAATGCACTCTTAATTTTATAATAAACCAAGGAGGACATCTTCTTGAAAAATAAAAATTAATTATTGTTTTATTTAAAATTTACAAGAAATAAATAAACTTACACAAATTTAAGTTAGAACAATATAATATATTATAAGTACTTGTAATTCGAACTCAAATTTGTTGTGAAAGATTTCTTTTAATTTAATTAGTTTTAAGATATTATTATAAATATGTTTGTAAAAAGAAAAGAAAGTTGAGTCTAAAGATTTCCTTCAACAGAATAAGTTGAACAATAAATAAATTTCTAAAAATTAAATGATTTTGTGATAAAATTATTCAATATTAAATGATTTGAATAAAAAAAAAATAATATAACCAAAATACTTAATTCGCGCATTCTTGAATAAAAAAGAGCTACATAAGTATGTTCTATTTTTTCTGTTTTAAAAAAAAAAATTATTTAAATTTGAATATTGAATTTAAATTTAATTTTTCTATTGATTATAAAAATATTTATTTAATGTTTATATTGATTACATGTGAAAATAAAAGTTATCATAATTCTATGTGAAAAATTTGAAAATATAATATTTTAATTTTGATAAAGGTGAATAATTGTAAGTATTTTGTATAAATTATTTGTTTTCAAAATGTCATGTACAACTGCATTAGAAATTAAATTCTAAAACTTATTTTATGCTTTATAATTTTTTAGTTATATCCCCGAACGAACATATAGTTCTAAGGGTATACTAAATTTGCCATTATGTTTGTAACGCTGTAAAGGAGACGAGATAAATATGGAAAAATATATTCATATACATGCTTAATAGAATTCTGAGTCGATTTAGCTGCGTTTTCGAACTAATATGTTGATAAAAATATTGACTAATGCAAATACATATTAAATATTATTATTTTTAGTTCGATATAGATAAATTTTAAATGCAATAAAAATTAATAATGAGTTTTCAGAGATGTAATAAAATGTCATAATTATTTTTCACTGGATATGTAATGCTAATAAAAATCGAATAACAAATGAACATGAAAATATAAAAATAATATCAACAGAAAATGAAGTATCAAATATGGTATTTTCCAGTCAAAAATGCCAAAAATCATCAAATAATCTTATACAAAATCTTTTGCCAGTAATAATAAAAAAGCACAAATTATTCAAAGCTCCGATAGTGCCTATGAAAACTGTAGAAGAACTTATTTCTATAAATAGCATATAGAAAAAAGTATATATTTATTACATCGTTCATAATTTACATATTCTTAATTAGTTTAAACAGATTTTATATCTATATAACTTTCGTTCCAAAAATATACTGGAGCACTTATTCTGTTAAGACTTAATTTGTAAATACTGGTGGTCAGGACAAAGTTCCCTTTCAAAAAGTATTTTAATTTTAAACATTTTTAACCTTTTATTCATATTTTTTAAATATTTATAGTTTATTATTAGTATGATAATTTATTATATATTTTTAATTATTTATTTAATAGCAAATATATATTCTTTTTCAGAAATTCCCAAATTAATATTTTCGGACAACATTCACATTTTGGAGTTAAAATACGTTCATAATTACCAAAATAATACACAATTACCTTTCAAAGTTGTCAAAAGCGGGATACAGGAATTTCTTAAAAGAACAAATTTTCGTCATCGGAAAATAGTCGAACATAACCACCACAGTAACAACTGAAATTTATAGTTACCTCCACTTCGATACGCAAATCAACAGTAGAGTATCTTTATTTGCAAATAACCGAGAACTTGGGGATATTCGTTAGTAACTAAGGAAAATTGCATATTCTCATAGTTACTATCAAATATCTTCTCAGTTATAGTAACTTCTTCATTAATTATTTTTACATCTTTTTCGATGTTATTTATATTATCTTCAATATTAATTTTTATACTATTTCCGGTTAATTGCACCGGTTATTTTCAATTTTTTGAAATTCTCCACCCACGTTTTCACAAATTTTGACTTTCTAAAAAACATATCTCACAATTTTTAGTTTTGTGAGATATGTTTTTTACAAAGTATAATTTGTGAAAATTGTAATGGAGATAGAATGTATATATTTTTATAGTAACTTCTTTTTATGTTGATGCTAGAAAATTTTCATTTAGATCCACAGATGATAATGTCACGCAATCTGGCTTTGTTAGATTGTTTCCTAAATTATTGTCACTATTTATATTCATTTCCAAAGATTGGTTTTCCATCTTTTGATCTGCAAATTCTTTGGAAATATAATCTTTATTTTCCTCAGTTGATTTAAGTATCGTCAAAGCAACTATAATATACTATTATAATTTATGAATAATATTATATTTAATAAGCAATTTTTAAATTTAATTTTTATCGTTTTAAATAATTTTCTTTCTGCTTTATTTGGATTTTTAATAAGAAATTTTTACATTGAATTGTATGAGATAATTTTTGTATATAAACCGTATATAAAAATTAAAAATAAAAGACAACTAGAATTTAACATATGATTTAATTTTTTATTTTTTTCCCAAAAGAACTAAGGCCCGAGTATAATTTGGTGGACAACTGTTGTAGTAAATATCCTATTATTTTAATTTTAAATATAGCGATCACTTTTTAAAATTAAGAAAGGATTACCAGTGATAATTTTTAAGGAAAAAGAAATTTGAAGAATGTAGATTATTATCAGATTAATTTTGGAAAAATTGGGGGTTACTTGTAACTACCTCACACTGTAATTTATACTTTTTACGTCATGTTAATTCTAATTCCCTAGCAACTGTAAAATGGCCTGGATTTCTATCAGTTAATTCCAGAAAAAATTGTCGGTTATTTGTAATTACTCAATACTGTCAATTAAACCATATTATGCTACGTTAATTCCTAAACAATATAACCGAATAAAAACCATGTGGTAGTATATAGAAACATTCAGTCTTAATAAGTTTAAAATAACTGAGGGTATTATCAGTTATATTACAAACATAATAACCCTAAAATAACTTCAACTTGAGGAACGCCCAAGATGTTCCAAAAATTAGTTTTTTCGAAACTATGAGACAGTCCTGAGTCTGTAAAATGCCAATAAATTCTCGGTTACGCTTTGGTTAATTTACATTACTAAAATCCCAAATTGTTTTTCGGGAATATAACTCCTATTTTTATTTTTCTTTTAGATTGATATAGATTTTAATTACAATTATTCAAATGCGGATGGAAAATTTTATGCAATTTGGGAAATTTTTGCTAGGAACATTGTCGTTCAATACAAAAATGAATTTAAAACAAAGGATAAAAAACATTTATTGGAAAATATGCAAACAATTATGGTCGCAGATGGTGAAGAAAATAAATGCTGAGGAACGTACATCCAAATTAGAGAGAGTGGTTCATAAGCTACAACGTCAGTTAGATGTAAGCCAACAGCAAAAGAATAAAAATAACGTTCTCTCTGGTTTGCCAGCCAGTATAAATTCCCCAAAAGAAATCGTCATGAAAATTATTACAAAAATCAAAGCTGATATCAACACAGAATATACTTAATATTACTCGTTTAAATACATACCACAATAAAGATGATAAAAATGTTCTTTATTTACTTCAACTAAAATCACAAACTGCAAAAGATGAACTCATATCCAAAAAAAAAAACAATCAAAAGCATCTCTTCACTTCTGAAATTGGATTAGAGGACTCAAATAAGGAAATATTTTTTCGAGAACACTTCACTCCCCTACAAGCGAAATTATATTACGAAGCTAAGCAGATTAAGTCAACCAACAGCTTTAAATATCTTTGGATCAAACATAATGACATCTTTTTGCGGCAATCCGAAAATTCGAAGGTATTTAAAATTAAAGATCTCAACGATATTAATTTTATTAAATCTAAACTTCTTAATCAATAAAAGTTTAAATAAGAATTGTAAACAATTACAAATTATTTTGAAAACAACTTTTTATTTTTCTTTTAAAAACTTTACAATAATTTGATATCATTTATTTACTTTGATCTTACATAACTTACAAAAATATAAATCATTATATTTTCATTTTATTGCATATACTATTTTTAAGTACATTTACAATATTTTTATACATATTAATTTCGTGTAATTTTTAAACATTTTTTTTATTTTTACACATTAACTATATTTTCAACCAACTTTATATCTAAATCCATAATAATTAATATTTCAAAAAAAAATCAAAACAACTGTTATTTACACTTTTAACTTTTTATGTAAACATTTATCTATTTAATTTTTTTTTTTTTTTTTTTATATTACTTAACCTATAGAAACTTTGGGAGTTCACAATACCAAATATTTTTGATTATTTACTTCTTAAAATTTAAATTTACATTTGCTTTAATTAATTACTTATATTATTTTTATTTTTTTTATATTTTTTTTTGTATTTTTTTACATTTTAATCACATACTCTTATTTAAATTCTTATATATTACATATTACTACACATATATACATTACATATTCTTTTTTACATCACATTTTTATTTAAACTTAATTTTTAATACTTTTATTATTATTATTATATTATATACTAGTAATAATACATGCTACCACTATTATTATATTATATTATATTATATTATATTATTTACATACTAATAATATTTACAAACACGATAAGTAATTATGACAAATCAGTATCAGCTGATCATGTTAATGCATATCTAACAAAATTTATTTTCTCTGGTATTTACAATTACTTATTCAAAATATACTTTTCTTATAAGTTGACAGTTAATCTCAATGCTTTCTAACGAGACAGAGAACATTGAAAACAATTTAAGGGTAGCATACTACTTAGGTTATGATTATATTTCAATGCAATATTTTCGCGAGTGTGTAGCCAAATGTATGTATGACTCATGAAAACTTAACAAGTGGTTTTAGAGCAACTGGTATCTACCCATTTAACCCAAAACCAATACCAGAAGTTGCTTTTGTTCTATCAGTTTTATCAGAAGTGCCAATTCCCACAAGAGATGATAATTGTCACTCAGAGCACTCTTTTAATACTCAAAATACGCAACATAGCGATACACAAAAGAAATTACCAATTCCGTCAACTTCCACAGGATATCGTCGAAAATTTACAACTACTGAAATAAAACAAATGATTAACTTTTCAGATTCCGACAGTTCTGAAGATAATATTCCACTTGCTCAACTTAAAGATATTTCAACAGAACCATCTGCAACATTCAAAAACTTGCTACCGATACCAAATTTTAAAAAAGAAACATCAATTATGAAAAGAAAAAAGGCGATAAATTATAGAGGTACAACAGTTACCAAAGATTTGTTTACCAAAAGCCCAAATCAAGAAAAGAAGATTTAAAAACAAGTTAAAACTGCAATATGTAAAGTACAAAACCATTTTATTTTTGAAATTTTTGTTTAGTTATTCCAATTTTAGGTTTTTTTAATTATAAATTATTTAATTATTAATCACAAAGTTTAATAAGGCCTATATTATAAAATTATTTTAAATTTAAATAACTTTTATTATAAAGCACTGATTTCCCTTATTTTGTGATATTTTGTTGAAGACTTTATTTTATGAAAATATATTGAAGTTATAAAAATGTATTGGATATTTTTTAATTTTTTAATGGTTTTTCCTTAATGGTAATGCCTTATTACCCCGAGGTACCTTACTCCAAAAAGTACAGTTTCTCTGAGAAATTTATTACCGAGTTTTGCAAAAGTTGCGGATAATTCTATAATTGAAAAGAGTCAATAGCGGACAATAATGTAAATCTCAACACAAAATATGAAATGATGAAAAATATTGAACGCACACATGAATCTTATGTACAAAAACTATTAACGTTGGAGAAGGAAAATACTATTTTAAAGAAAACGAGGGACTCGTTAGAAAATAAAATCGACGATAACGAACAAAAATCTCTGTCAAACTCGATATATATGTAAATATTCTTGATGTTGAACATCCCAATTCTATAGAAATGGCAGCAGAAATTATCAGTTCCAGCCTAAACACCGAAGTAAATAGAGTTGGATATTAAAAAGTGCTATTCCTGGAAGGTCAAACAAAAATTCAGGCAACTCAAGGAAAACCAGCATAATGAGAGTTGACTTCGTCACTTATGATACTAAGAGAAATCTTATATCAAAGGAAAAGGAACTAGCAAACCAAATAACAAGGTAATAAAATTTTTATAAATAAAAGTTTAACCAGTAAGAAAAGTAATATTTGTAAAGCTGTTAGGGAAATTAAGTTTTCTTAATTTTATAAATTTTGTTTGGATAAAAAGCGACATTTTAATAAAAAAAACTGATGCAGATAAAACTATCATAATTAAAAATCTTTGTGATTTAGTGAACTTAGAAAATAATTAATAAATTATAATTTAAACATGTTTTTTTCTGCTTCAGCTATTACATCTAACACTAATAATCCAAAACAATTAATTTATAGCAATGAACACGAAAATTATACTATCGCAGGTTACCCCTTACATTGCAATTGTAATCATTTATATGCAGCAGGAGGGATAACGGTGTATATTAAATTAGAATTATAAAATAAGTGTAACTCAATTTTAATAAGTACGGCTGACATAGTAAAATTAACATGTACTTTTGAAGCTATTAACTTCGTGATTTTCGGTGTAAGTTATCCACCCTATAAATAAAACACTTGATCATATTACAAAAAACCAAATTTCCAAATTCTGAATATACATTTAGAATTTCTTTCTAATTACTTTCACATAAAATGCTTATCTTTTCATTTTCGGTTAATTTTTATCAAATTTAATACAATCTCATGTTATGAAGAAGCTCAAACCGTTTCTTTTTATCTAAAATAAAATATAAAAACCAAATAGGCCTAAAATATAGGAATGATCCCTATAATAGTAATTTGAAAGAATATTTTAAGAATATTTGCAAAGATATTAAAAATAATATTAAATCTGTACGTGATAATTATTATTCTTCCGAATTTATCAAACAGTGGTAACTATAAAATGGAACGGGTGATTGTGAATAATATTTTGAACAAAAAAGCTACTAATAATGTAATAAAGCAAATTGAAATTAATAATAAAAAAATTGTGCACAAAAAAAAAAATTGCTAGTGGGTTTAACAAATATTTTGTCAACTCAGTGTAATATAAAATACATAACTAATGTATAGCATAATGAATTTTCCTTATTGATTTAAATATAAAGATAAGAACTATACATAGGTCATCAACCTTTCGTTGAATTTGCATGACATTTGATACTTTTTTTGTTTAATGTTAATAACCTAAGGAATACAATAATTATGCTATACTTTATCAAGTAATCAATTAGCGAGAAGAATATAATTGGTATCGATTACTACAACATATTATCTTTTATCTTATCTTATCTTTTCAGGATTTAGGTAGAATTTTAGAAGGATTTTAGGTAGAAAAGCCATTTTTACAAGCACTCATTTAACAATTTCAAAATAAGAAAATTTGACGTTTTAAATGAGTATATTTATAAAATATGACTATCAAAATCAGCTTCTTTTCATTTTTTATGACTATCGAAATTAAAAATTTTGTTTTTCATAAAAAATGAAAGTGATATGATTATCGAAATCAGGGCCACAATAAACTCTAGCGGCAACATGATTACTTTACAATTTTTTTGAACATCTAGTAAGAGTGTCAAAGAGTAAATTGAAGAACCCGGCTGAATGTCATAAGTAATAATGTCATAAGTAAAATGCAAGAAAAATTTGAAATTAAAATAATAAAATATAAATACCTAATTAATTGGTAATTTTTTTTATGTAAAACTCCTTGTCCTCAAATTTAAAATAAATTTAAGATATTATAATAATAAAGACAAACTAGAATGTATTGAAATTTTGAATATAAATTGATTAAATTTGATTAAAAATTATAAACTTTGATTTTAAAGAACAACAAGTAAACAACTGAAAAATAATTTGTTAAAACTGTTTTTAAATTTTGTAGTGTTAAATTTTGTAAAGAAATCTAATTTAACAAATAAATTATCTCCACTGTTTTTCTTTACTATCTTTAGCTTTTGTTGTATATGTATAGCATCTATTATTTTTCATATTATTTACTCTAAGTAAGTATGTACTCGTACATTGTGCATGTGTTATTTCCGATTTCATTATTTTGATTCAATTTTTTTTTTAATTTAAATATATCGATACCTCAAAGCAACAGTGAGATAAGTCGAAAAATGTTAAAAAATTTTTATGGCATAAAATGAAAGGGTATTTTTCGACCTTTATTTCTGCATCACTGATACATTTTAGAATAGTAAATTACCTTTTTTATAAAGCTTAACCCTGTGTAGAATTTTTATAATGTTTCAATAAATTTACATACTACACCGAGATATCTCAGTGTTATATAATAGAATTTTTCTAATGTTACAATTAGTCTATATACTGCACCGAGACATCTCAGCGTTACATAATTTACATACCTTAAAAATATATTTTTTTCTAATAAAAAACGGTTCGCGAACAATTTTTTATATTTTGTTTGCAAACAGAAGTTACAGAACAGTTAGACAAGAAACAAATTGTAATGTTACTCAACAAAAAAGAAGAATACAATTATTGATTTGTAATACAATTCATTTCTTATTAGAATATGCTTCGATTTTAGTATACAAGTAGCCACCACGTAATGTGTACGGATTTAAATTAATCCAAAATTTACACTCTGGAATATTGACCAAATATTGTTTTTTAAATTGGGGAAAATATTGTTTTTTTAAATTGGGAAGGGGAAAATTGATGGTAGGTTTGGCACAAAAACAAAATCAAAAATCATATATTGTTATGTATTTTATCGGTAATATTATTTAAATTTACAAAAATCTAATTTTTTTGTTTAGCTGATAAATCTAATGAATATATTGGAACAACTATACACCCCTGTAATATTGAAAAGGACCTTTCAAACTACCGACCAATCGCCATCACTTCACGGTCCTCTCCAAAACTATGGAAATTTTGGTAAACAAAAACTTTTGAGATACCTGAATAGCTCGCGTATTTTAAACGATCGCCAATACGGCTTTCGCATTTACCGATCTACAGGTGATCTTTTAATTTGTCTCTGCGAGAAGCTCAACACCAGCATTCATTGTTCCGGTAAATCTGAAGTTGAAGCTCTCGATATCTCAAATTCCTTTGATCGAGTATGGCATTCTGCTCTTCTGAGCAAATGTCAGGCAATTGTGTTGGGCAGCTCCTTCTGTGCATGGATTGAGGATTTTCTTTCGAAACGTCGTATTCGTATCCTTGTCGACAGTTTTATATCTGACACTCATAAAATAAATGCTGGCATTCCATAAGGCTCTGCTTTATCTTTCACTCTTCTTAATTTTCATTAATGACCTACTTAGTTCTACCCTCAATCCAATTCATAGTTTTGCCGATGACAGCACTCTGGTGGTATCTTATGATTTTTAAAAAAAAATCTAATGCTACTTTAACCGCAATCAGTTTAAAAAGGGAAATTATGGCTAGTTCAGTTAACCACGACCTAGCGAAAATAGCTGATTGGGGTGTTAAAAACAGGATTGAGTTCAACATTTCCAAAACTCAAAACTGTCAGATCTCTTGTAAAAGTGATCAATCCAAACTAATTCTACGGTTCCAAGAGGAAAATATACAGCGGTCTGCAAATTTAAATATTTTAGGCATGCAGCTTAATCAAAAAATTTTGTGGAATGAGCATATTTTTGATTTAGCCAAAAAAGCTGCCAAATGTTTAGGTTTTCTTTTTCGCTGTAAAGCTGTAAAGTGGTCTGGCCAATATCTATAAAACATATATTCGACCTAAGATGGAGTATAATTCTCACATATGGGTTGGTTGCGCTGCTCAAACGTCATTAGGTTACCTGGACAAAATCCAAAATCGCGCCTTACATCTGATTGGCGACCCTACTTTTCAGGGAACCTTTACTCCTCTTAAGTCACGTCGAAATATTGGAGCTTTATCTCTCTTTTATAGATATATTGTAGGTAGGCACTTGTTCTATTGAATTGAAATCAATAATGCTTTCACTTAAACAATTCCAACGCAACAATAGGGGAAACTCAAACGCTCATTTCCACCCCGTGGACATTCCTAGGTGGTTTAAAACTGGTTATGGACACTCTTTTATAGTGAGAACCGCTAAAATGTGGAACATGCTTCCATCCAACGTGTTCCCCTCTGATACAAATGATCCATTATACAATGGTCAAAAGGACCGCAATAATCCAAATCTGAGTTTGAAAAAGGTCTTGATATTTGTACGCGCACGTTGGGCAAATTCCCCATCAGTTGCTGGCGTGTTTCAGCTTTTTGCTTGAAGCAAGTGAGACATTTTTGAATGTGATAATTGCATTTCTGGCGTTGATAATCCAATAATTTTTTTTAATATGAGATAACATAAGTTGAGCGCCACCATGTAGTAATTTTTTATGAATCTTGTCGATAAATAATGTTGTGAAATAATCTCGATCTTTCAAGATTATCGGGAATTTTTCATTATGATGTAGTTCAATTGCATTGGTCAGTCGACCTCCTACTCTTAAGAATTCGTTTTGATCAAGAAATGGATTTAACTTGATTAAACTATTTTTCTGCGACATTGTTTTATCATCCTTTAATAATTGAATTTCTTCGCAAAAACTTCTCTTTTGTGATCTTTTTATTAAAGTTTGCATTGCACGATTTATTTCATGAGCTCTTAGATATCCTTTCACTTTATTTAAGTTTGACTTGGAGTTATTTATGAACCGATAACAATGCGCTAAGACTCGTAAGAGTATAGTTAGGGATGAGAAACGGAGTTCAAAAGGATCAACATCTTTCTCTGTATTCATATGACAAATTAACACAAATTAACAAATTGAGATGTTTTGATCCAAAGATAATGATTTTTTCACCAGTTGAACTAGCTTGGCCGCCAGGCTGGTAGCACATAATTCCAGTCGTGGTAAAGATAAGCTTTTTATTGGAGCGACTTTACTTTTTGCCTCAATCAAATTAATTTTTCGTGTACCTACAGCTATTAGATTACCATCAACAGTACCAACAAATTTAGGATCATGTGAAAATTGTAAATTTACTTATCTATTAAATATTTCTATACATTCACATATAAATGGAAAGGATTTTCGTGTACAATTAGAATCAATAACACATAAATATACAACTGCTGCGTAGGCCTTTATTGAGGCGTCTGCGAAAACATGAAGCTCCACGCCTGTATTTTGGGTTGAATATTGGATCCATCTTGGAACTTGTATTTTGGTGATATCTTTTAAACCAGTAGAGTAATTGAACCATAGTTGTTTTAATTCGGCACTTATGCTATCATCCCAGTTGAGCAACTTGTAGTCTTTCACAGGTTTGTCTTAGTTATCTCGCCATAATATCCTTTGGTACTCAGCATGAGAATCCTGAACTAATAATTGCCGGTACATTTTTTCCATGTCAGCCGTGAAGGCGATTTTATGATTGTGCGCCAATGAATGAATAATTGTACCAAATCATTTTGCACAACAGGACCCTTTAGCAGCATTTCATTAAGAGAAATTCCACTAGTTGTGGTTTTTGAAGCGTCAAAAACTACTCTAATTTTGTTGTGATGCTGGACTCTTTTGTGACCCCGTGATGAGGTAGGTAGCATGTAGAATGGGTGTATAGCTTATTTTTTGGATTATGAATACATTCTTCACTGCTAGCTTCTACCATGTGCCCTAATTGTAGATATTCGTTGACCACTTTCTTATATTCCGTTTTGAGTGTATCGTCTCTTTTGAATCGACGTTCTAATTGAGATAAGCGTTGTAAAGCAATGTTACGAGAAGCTCCTGGAAAATGTGTTGAGGTAGCCTCCCGAAATGGCAACGATATCTTCGATATCTTCCTGATGGATCTCTAACAGTGGTCTGGTCATAAATGGTTTCACACCGTTGTTCTTCTTCTGTCTGGAACTTCATTTCGGTTGGTATGGATTCCGTTTCCCAGAATTTTTTAAGTTGATTTTCCAATGAAGTGTTGATGTGAAAATTCTGAATGGACCTTCTACATGTTGCAGTTGTGTTATCGTTGCCGCATAGGATCCACCCAAGTATATTTTTTTGCGCTAGTAGATTGTCGTTGGCTCTATGTTGCAAGCCTTCTAGCATTATGTGAGAGTAGCAATTGGCCCCAAGCAAAATATCGATTTTTGATGGCTTGTAATATTCGGGATCTGCCAGTTCTCCACATATGCCGTCTAAATCGGGTTGTGTGATTTCTTTATCTGGTAATGTGTTAGTGATCTTTTTCACTACCAAACCCACAACAGTTGTCTGGTATGAGCCTGAGACTGATTGTTATGTCAAATTCACCTGTGCCCTTCAGTTTTCAATTTTGTTCCCTCCGACTCCATGAATCCGCACGTCGATTTTTTCTTTAGGTAAGTGTAATTGTTGTGCCATCTCTTCTGTGAGGAAGGACGCTAGTGTACCAGAGTCAATGAGGGCGCGCGCAATTCTATTGTGGTCTGATGGTGCAACAAGTTTAACCAGCGCGGTTACTAAAAATGTGGTTGTTTGCTTCTTGTGATGCGTTACGTGGGTATGCACATCTCGATTTGAGTTGAACACAGGCGCCTGTGCCGACAGCGTTTGAATGTGTTCAACTTTACAATTTTCAATTTATTTGAAAAACTAGGAAATTATTATACGTGGAATGAAAATTTTGCAAAACGAGGTGCAAATGAAATAGCAACATGTTTATATTTTTATATAAAAGAAAAACTTATTACTAAAAAAAAAAAGAAATATAATTTTCTATAGTGATAACTGTGTAGGTCAAAATAAAAATAAATTTTTATATTGTATGTACCTATACTGCTTAGAAAATCTTGAAATTGATAGTATTGCACATAAATACCTCATTGTGCATAGAAAAACAAAAAAGCGAATATTAAAGAATGGCCCTATTTATGTACTATCTGAATTATCAACAATAATTAGGTGTGCTAAAAAAACTGGTAAGCCCTATGAAGTTCTTGAAATGGTAACAGAAGATTTTATTGATTGGAAAGATACCTGCGGAAAAATTGGAAAAAATTTCAGCTTAAATTCTGAACACGAAAAAGTCAAATGGAATGAAGTAAAAATTGTAAAAGGAAGTAATGTGATATTGATGCAATATATTATAAGAACAGTTACGATGAAAAAGAGAAATTTATGATAGAAAAAATTATGATAAAAGAGAAAATGAGAGCTAAAACAGTTCCTATAATTTTAAAACAGTGTTACGAAAATTCACCAGACATTACAAAGAAAAAAATGGAAAACTCAAAGAGCTATGTGACGCAAATTTAATACCTAAAACTCATAAACCATTTTTTGAAAATTTGGTTGTTGGGAAAAATTTAGAACCAAGAAACATTGAATTGGAAGAGGATATCTTAATTAAATATTTGTAGTCATATAAATTGAATAATTTGTTTTAAGTCTGTTTTTTTTTTTAATTGAATTATCTCAACTACAGATCCAAGAGCTTGCAAATAATTTGCCATTTTCTCCATTGAACAATTTGTTAAGTCAAAAGCAGAAAATTTGTCAACAGCGATTACTTCAGAATTAATTAAAGTGTGATATGACTCAAGTAGTGTACCTAAGCGAATTCTAGACCAGGAAATGACGTAACAGATGTTAAAGGTAAGGATTAATGTTAACGATAAGGAAATGATAAGAGATAAGATAAGGAGTATGACTGGATTCTAGACCAGGAAATACGTAACAGATGTTAAAGATAAGGATTGATGTTAACGATAAGGAAATGATATGAGATATTAGTATGTTAGTTAAGTTAGTTATTTTGGAATTAAAATACCAGGCGCGCAGTTTTGAAATATTTTTTATAGAATTAAATTAAAACTTTTTTATAAATTTTTTTCTCACTTTGAATATTATGTTTTTGGTGATAAGAACTTTTTATGATTTTTTATGAAATATTGTATTTTAAAATTTTTTTTAAAAAATATGACGTCAGGGAATCTCCTATATAATTAAAGTTTTTTTTTTTTTCTCACTTTAAATATTATGTTTTTGGTGATAAGAACTTTTTGTGATTTTTTATGAAATATTGTATTTTAAAATTTTTTTTAAAAAATATGACGTCAGGGAATCTCCTATATAATTAAAGTTTTTTTTCGATGACTATACCGTAATTATAGAGTAATGTTGAATACTTTGTTGATGTTGATGTTATTGTTGTTATTTGGTTTTCTTTTATTTAAAGAAATAGTGATAAGATGCAATGAATTAATTTTAAAAATATTCTGCTATTATACAACTTAAAAGCGTTGATTTATTTTAGATGAAAAAAAATGAATAATGTTGCGGTTTTGACTGAAAACAATTTAAAATTGATAAGTTAAAAATAACAAAAAATACTGACGTCAGGGAATCTACTATATAATTACAGTTTTCAAATTTGATAAAAAATGCTATTTGGAAACCATCCATAGTTACACCAAATTAATATTAGAACAATTTGAACATTAAGGAAGTAGCGGTTTTGACTGAAAACAATCTAAAATTGATAAGTTAAAAATAAAGAGAATACTATTTTCAAATCATCTAGCTAAACAAATCGAATGTAAGAATATTAGGGATGCTTTTGACAAAAATTTTGTTGATGTTGTTGTTATTTTTTGGTTTTCTTTTATTTAAAGAAATAATGATAAGATGCAATTAATTAATTTTAAAAATATTCTGCTATTATACAACTTAAAAGCGTTGATTTATTTTAGATGAGAAAAAAAAATGAATAATGTTGCAGTTTTGACTGAAAACAATTTAAAATTGATAAGTTAAAAATAATAAAAAATACTAACGTCAGGGAATCTCCTATATAATTACAGTTTTGAAATTTGATAAAAAATGGTATTTGGAAAACATCTAGGTAAACAAATTGAATGTAAGAATATTAAGGATGTTGCGGTTTTGATTGAAAAGCTTTAAAATAATAGAAAATGCTTTTTTATAAAATACCTACGCAAATATGGAATTTTGTATAAAAGAAATGAAAAATTTAATTATTTCATCATTCAAACAATGGATACCATAGAAATCATAGATGACATCGTTATTGTACCACCAAGCACAGAAAATAATGGTGGATATAGGAACGCTGGATATAGCTACGCTGGATCAACAAGTAATAACCAAATCGCATCAACTTCACATCAAATAGCATCAAATTCACATCAAATCGCAGCATCTTCAAGCAGAAAAAAAAGGCAGATGAGGTGACAGATATTCTCAACCAATTTAATGAAGAAGTAGAGAAAAAATCAGCGTTTAAAAAAACCTAATCAGCGAGAGACATCATTCGTGGTAAATACTACCACATATTAAAATTAAAAAAATTTACATACTCAGTATGGTCCAAGAATCATGCTAGAGTTTGAGAGTACGGTTTTCTTTTTGCCTGCGTATATGGTCAGCATTTTAACGGAACAACAAATACAAGTATTGAATGATGCACCCAATTTGTATATGCTGTCACCAACACCATTTAAATACAAGCTGGTGACTGAGGAAATATATTCGCAGAACCTATTAGCAATTAATCAATAAAAAAATTATTGTAACTAAAAAAATGAAAAAATAAATATATTTATATTAAAAACAAAAAAAAACAAAAATCTTTTTATTTATTTTATTTATTTGAACCAAATCGCATCAACTTCACATCAAATAGCATCAAATTCACATCAAATCGCAGCATCTACAAGCAGAAAAAGAAAGGCAGATGAGGTGACAGATATTCTCAACCAATTTAATGAAGAAGTAGAGAAAAAATCAGCATTTAAAAAAACCTAATCAGCGAGAGACATAATTCGTGGTAAATACTACCACATATTAAAATTTAAAAAATTACATACTCAGTATGGTCCAAGAATCATGCTAGAGTTTGAGAGTACGGTTTTCTTTTTGCCTGCGTATATAGTCAGCATTTTAACGGAACAACAAATACAAGTATTGAATGATGCACCCAACTTGTATATGCTGTCACCAACATCATTTAAATACAAGCTGATGACTGAGGAAATATATTTGCAGAACCTATTAGCAATTAATCAATAAAAAAATGAAAAAATAAATATTATATTTATATTAAAAACAAAAAAAACAAAAAATCTTTTTATTTATTTTATTTATTTGAACTAAATCGCATCAACTTCACATCAAATAGCATCAAATTCACATCAAATCGCAGCATCTACAAGCAGAAAAAGAAAGGCAGATGAGGTGACAGATATTCTCAACCAATTTAATGAAGAAGTAGAGAAAAAATCAGCATTTAAAAAAACCTAATCAGCGAGAGACATAATTCGTGGTAAATACTACCACATATTAAAATTTAAAAAATTACATACTCAGTATGGTCCAAGAATCATGCTAGAGTTTGAGAGTACGGTTTTCTTTTTGCCTGCGTATATGGTCAGCATTTTAACGGAACAACAAATACAAGTATTGAATGATGCACCCTATTTGTATATGCTGTCACCAACACCATTTAAATACAAGCTGGTGACTGAGGAAATATATTCGCAGAACCTATTAGCAATTAATCAATAAAAAAATTATTGTAACTAAAAAAATGAAAAAATAAATATATTTATATTAAAAACAAAAAAAAACAAAAATCTTTTTATTTATTTTATTTATTTGAACCAAATCGCATGAACTTCACATCAAATAGCATCAAATTCACATCAAATCGCAGAATCTACAAGCAGAAAAAGGAAGGCAGATGAGGTGACAGATATTCTCAACCAATTTAATGAAGAAGTAGAGAAAAAATCAGCATTTAAAAAAACCTAATCAGCGAGAGACATCATTCGTGGTAAATACTACCACATATTAAAATTTAAAAAATTACATACTCAGTATGGTCCAAAAATCATGCTAGAGTTTGAGAGTACGGTTTTCTTTTTGCCTGCGTATATGGTCAGCATTTTAACGGAACAACAAATACAAGTATTGAATGATGCACCCAACTTGTATATGCTGTCACCAACATCATTTAAATACAAGCTGGTGACTGAGGAAATATATTCGCAGAACCTATTAGCAATTAATCAATAAAAAAATTATTGTAACTAAAAAAATGAAAAAATAAATATTATATTTATATTAAAAACAAAAAAAACAAAAAAGCTTTTTATTTATTTTATTTATTTGAACCAAATCGCATCAACTTCACATCAAATAGCATCAAATTCACATCAAATCGCAGCATCTACAAACAGAAAAAGAAAGGCAGATGAGGTGACAGATATTCTCAACCAATTTAATGAAGAGGTAGAGAAAAAATCAGCGTTTAAAAAAACTTTATCAGCGAGAGACATCATTCGTGGTAAATACTACCACATATTAAAATTAAAAAAATTACATACACAGTATGGTTCAAGAATCATGCTAGAATTTGAGAGTACGGTTTTCTTTTTGCCTGCATATATGGTCAGCATTTTAACGGAACAACAAATACAAGTATTGAATGATGCACCCAATTTGTATATGCTGTCACCAACACCATTTAAATACAAGCTGGTGACAGAGGAAATATATTCGCAGAACCTATTAGCAATTAATCAATAAAAAAATGAAAAAATAAATATTATATTTATATTAAAAACAAAAAAAAACAAAAAATCTTTTTATTTATTTTATTTATTTGCTGTGAAATGAGTAAAAATTAAAGCTTTTAGTAAACATTATAAAAAAAAAAACTTTTATTTATTTTATTAATTTCACAGCTTTTTGAACTTTTGAACCTTATTATTCCCTTGTATGGAAATGAAATTTAATTAGAGAAGCTAGTTTCATTTAGAAATAACTCGGTCGAGTTGAATAAAAAAATAAATTATTTTTATATATAAAAAATAATAAAAAATAAAAAAAAATGTCTGAAATCGCTAAAAAAATTTTAAAAAAACATAATTTTTTATTTAAAAAAAATAATAAAAGTGAAAATAAAAAAGAAATTAAGTCTTATATGATTAGATATGTTAGAACAATTAGTTAAAGAAAATATAAATTCTAACAATGGGATAAAATCTTCTTTATTAACTTCTATAGGACATTTAGAATCCTTTAAATATAAAATAAAAACAAAATTATTAAATAAAGACACTGAATTGAAATGGAGAACATTAAATTCTGCATTTAAAAAAAGAATTGAAAGTGGTGTTATAACTAACATAACAGCTGAGATAGACCCCAAAATTTTTTTTAGAAAAGTGTAAAAAAATTATAGAAGAAAAAATTAGACATATATTGCTAGAATATAATGCAATTAAAATTAACTTTGTCTTTTGTGGTGAATTTGTGAAAACAAACAATGAAGAAAATGAATATGATCTAAAATATTTAAATACAGAAAATGTTATAGTGAAAAACCAAAATTTAATTAAATTTGATGATTTTCAAGAGAAAGGTAGTGGATGGGCATTATCTTCTATAATCAATTTAATTATCAATGTAAATGTATTTTCTTCATTTGCACCATCGTCTTACATTGATTTGCCACCTTCGATAAAAATAAAAAAGCGTGTATAAATATTAAAAATAGTGATGATGCATGCTTTGCGTGGTGTATAATGGCTGCGTTAAATCCAAACACAGCTCATTCTGATCGTCCATCAAGTTATCAAAATTATAGTGAAGTATTGAATTTTAATGGTATTACTTTTCCAGTGTTACTAAATGACATTCCTAAATTTGAAAAGTTAAATGCAATTTCAATAAACGTTTTTGGACTGGAATTAATTAAAGCAAGTAATTTCAAAATTATTCCGTTTTACCTAACTAAACTTAAAAAAGAAAAGCATGTCAATCTATTATTACTGCAAAATATGTATGAAAAAAAGGAGAAATTAAACACATATTACGAAGATGAAACGCATTCACATGAAAAAATCAAATATCAGTATGTTTTAATAAAAAATATGTCAAGGTTATTTTCAAATGATCTATCTAAGAACAAAAGGTAAAAATATTTTTGTGATAGATGCTTGAATTATTTTTCAACAAATGAAAAATTATTATGTCATACAAAATATTGTGAAAAGGTTAACAACTGTGCTATCGTCTTACCAGAAAAAAATAAAAATAATCTCAAATTTAAGAACTTCAAAAATAAATTAATGGTGCCATGTGTAGTTTATGCAGATATTGAATGTATATTAAAAAAGATCAATTCAGATAATAGTTATCAAGAACATATTCCATATTCTATGGGCTACTATGTAAAATCAAATTATATTGAAACTACAAAATATAATTTTCATAGAGGAGAAAATTGTATTGAATGGTTTTTAAATGAGTTAAAAATGATCGCAATCTTTTTGGAGACAGATTTAAAATCACCAGTAAGTATGAAATCGTTAACAAGCACACAACAAGCTGAATTTGTAAGCGCTGAGGTTTGCTTTATATGTAACGAATCATTTTTAACAAACGAAGTTAAATGTAAAGATCATGATCATTTAAGTGGGGAATATCGAGGTGCAACACACAGCAAATGTAATATAGTCTACCAAAATGCTTTGTATGTTCCTGTAATTTTTCATAATTTAACTGGATATGATTCACATTTTATTATTAAACAACTAAATTCAGTAATCTTGGGTAAGATAGATTTATTTCCATTGAATAAGGAAAAATATATTAGCTTTACAAAATATATAGAAAATAGTAATATTAAATTTAGGTTTATAGATTCATATAAATTTTTAGGTAGTAGTTTAGAAATATTAGCTGAAAATATAAAGGAGTTCTCCAATTTAAAATCTCAATTTGATAATTTAACGGATTATCAATATAGTTTACTTAAACAGAAGGGAATATACCCTTATGATTATATTGATAGTTCGGAAAAATTTTTAGAATCAGTATTACCAGAAAAAAACTTATTTTATAATGAATTAAATAAATCAAGTATAACTGAGGAAGACTACAATCATGCAAAAGTAATATGGAGTGAGTTTAAAATTAAAAATTTAGGAGAATACTCTGATTTGTATTAAAAACTGATGTTTTATTATTAACGGATATATTTGAAAAGTTCAGAAATCATTGTATGAAAACATATGATTTAGATCCGGCACATTATTTTAATTTACCAGGCTATTCTTGGGATGTCATGCTAAAATATACGAAAATTAATTTTGAGCTATTAACTGATGTTGATATGGTACTATTTATTGAATGGGGTAAGAGGAGTTCTAACTCAAGTTACGAAACGCTATTCCGAATCAAATAACATATATATACCAAATTTTGATTCTACTAAACCAACAAACTATATAATATACTTCGACATTAACGGTTGGTCTATGACTCAATATTTACCAGTACGGTTGGTCTATGACTCAATATTTACCAGTACGATTGGTCTATGACTCAATATTTACCATTAAATAATTTTCAATGGGTAAATGATATTCAAAAATTCACTGAAAATTTCATAAGTAATATTTCTGATGAATCTCCTGTAGGATTTATATTTGATGTAGATATAGAGTATCCTAAAAAGCTTCATGATTTACATAAAGATTTACCTTTTTGTCCTGAGCATTTGTCAATAAATTCCAATGATAAAAAATTATTAGCTACTTTGTTTGATAAAAATAGAAATTTAAAAATATCTTTAAAACATGGATTAAAAATACAAAAAATTCATAAAATATTACAATTTAATCAATCTAACCCTATCTAAAGCCTTATATAGAATTAAATACTAAACTTCGTACACAAGCTACTGACAAATTTGAAAAAGAGCAATATAAGCTAATGAATAATGCAATTTTTGGTAAAACAATAGAAAATGTTAGAAAACGATGTGATGTAAAACTCAAAACTTATTGGCACGGACGGTATGGAGCTAGTTCATTAATTGCATCACCATATTTTAAAAGTTCTTCTATTTTTAGCGAAAATTTAGTTGCAATAGAACTATATAAAACAGAAATGATTTTGGATAAACCCATCTATGTAGGCATGACAATATTAGATATTTCGAAAACGTTCATTTATGAATTTTATTATAATTATAAGAAAGAGAATTTTCAATAGGATTGCAATCTTTTGTATACGGATACAGACAGTCTTATTTTAGAAATAACTAATAAAAATATATATGAAAGTATTAGAAAAGATTGTAATGAACGGTTTGACACTAGCGATTATCCTTTAGATAATAAGTGGAGAATTCCTTTAGTAAATAAAAAAGTAATAGGATTAATGAAGGATGAAATGAATGCTAATATTATTACAGAATTTATAGGTTTAAGATCAAAAATGTATTAAAAAAAAGTAAATAATACAAATTGTATAAAAAAAAATAAAAGGAATTAAAAAAAATGTTGTAGAAAAAGAAATAGAATTTGAGGATTATAAAAAAAAGTTTAGATGAAAATATAAATAAAACAGTTGTTCAAAATTTTATTAAATCAGAAAATCATAATGTAAATAGTATTAAGCAACTAAAAGTAGCTTTAGATTCAAATGACAATAAGCGATTTATATTAAATAACTCATATAATACTCTACCTTGGGGTCATTATCGGGACATGTGGGCTCGAAACCTCATAGCTATTCTTAAAATTTATTGGATGAGTCATAGATGAGTCATACTCCTTATCTTATCTCTTATCATTTCCTTATCGTTAACATCAATCCTTATCTTAATCATATGTTACGTCATTTCCTGGTCTAGTCATAGATGAGTCATACTCCTTATCTTATCTCTTATCATAGATGAGTCGTACTCCTTATCTTATCTTATCTCTTATCATTTACTTATCGTTAACATCAATCCTTATCTTTAACATCTGTTGCGTCCATTTCCTGGTCTAGAATCCGCTTAGGTACACTACTAGTATCTACCACTCAAACCACACAAATGGGGGTTTAAATTATACATCCTTTGCGGCATTTCTGGATTTTGTTATGACTTTGAAATATATACGGGAGATGCAAATAAAAGTGAAAATCGGTTAACTTTAGAAAAAAATTTAGGGGCTTGTGCCAACATAGTAATAAGATTAATTCGGATTTTCCCAAATTTGGAAAATTATAGAATATTTTTCGACAATTATTACACAACGTTACCATTAATTGTATAGTTAAAAAAGAGAGGGATTCTCTGTCTAGGGACTATAAGACGAAATCGAATCCCAAATTGTAAGTTACCAAATGAAAAAGAATTTTTGAAAACGGAACGAAGAACTATTTTTGAAACTATTACTACAGTTGATGCTGTGGATGTGTCTACTATTTCTTGACGGGATAATAAAATTGTCAACTTAGCCTCTAATTTTGTTGGGAAAAATTCTGTTAACATCTCAGAACGATTTGATAAAAAAGCAAAGAAAAAAATTTCTATTAATTGCCCTAATATTGTTAAGGAATACAACAAGTTTATGGGAGGAGTAGACACGTTGAATAGCCTTATAGGACGATATAAAATTAAAATCCGTTCCAAAAAATGGTACATTCGCATATTTTACCATTTAATCGATTTAACTGTTGTAAATTCCTGGTTGCTCTATAAACGTGTGGAAGCGGACAAATCAACTTTACTAACTTTAGCTGATTTTTGTTTAGAACTTGGTAAAGCATTATGTAAATTAGGAGAAAGAACAAGAACTCTTGGTCGACCACCAAATGAATTGAATAAAAATATAGAGCTTAAACGTAAACATCATTGCAGTATTCCTATACCATCTAAAAATGTTCGAGCGGATCAAATTGATCATTGGCCAATTTGGGCTGAGAAGCGTCTTCAATGCAAAGTTCCCAAATGCGATGGCTATACTTTCGTTAAATGTGAAAAATGCCAAATATCACTTTGATTTAACAAAATCAGGAACTGTTTTAAATATTTTCATAACAATTAGTTAATTTTTGTAACTATTATCGTTTTTATTTTATGTTTTTGTTTTAATTTCTTAAGACTGAATTGCTATTTTTTTGTATATTTTTTTTTATTTTTACTTACTTAGTGAAAGAATATGATTTTATAACTTTTTCTAAATATATTTAATATACTAAAAAGTTTAAATGCAGATTGTTTCTATTTTTACCAAATAACAAAAAAATTAAACGAATATTTTGGTTTTAATGCATGGTCTTGCTTATGTGCAAGAAAAAGAAAGTTGACAAAATAAGGGGACTGGAAATACTTTTGGTAAAAAAAAAATTATTTTCTCATTAATTTTAATATTTTTTATACAAAAATAATTTTTTGGTCCAAAAAAAAAAATTCATGCAACGTTAACTAATTTTTTGGTAAAATTTAGTAAAAATTCACATTATTTTAGTAAATAATTTGTTCAGTGTAATTAGATTCTTTTATTAATTGTACAAACTGTACTTTATTATTTTATTAAACTATCAAATTTCGTAAACGCTGAATTGCAAAAACAACTCGATTATAATCGTATGATTCTAATCAAGTTGTTTTATATTTGTATTTATTATTTTTGGCATGCATCACGTCACGTTGCAATAGTATGCCAATATGCAGATTGCTTGCATAGCATATTTTTATTTGAATAGCTGTAAATAATTTTAAGTTTAAGTTCAGTATGTAAGAACAACTCAACGAATAAAGATGGTAGTATAAAAAATAAGAGTTTTTTTATCTTTAAAATTATTCTTTCAATATAACTAAAAAGTGTTATTCATTGATAAAACTGACGGAGCCGGTAAAATATAAATGTTAAGCTATAATATTATAATTAAAAGTGTTGTTATTTTAACGAAATACAAAAAACAGCTAATAAAATTTAATAAAAAAAAAAATAAATAAAAAAAAAAAAAAAAAAAATTAAAAAAAAAAAAAAACTTATTACAAAAAGGAAAAAAAAAAGAGTGCCAAACATCTGTAACAACATCTAGAACAACAGCTATAACAATTACAACATCTATAAGAACATCAAAATATCTGTAACAACATCTATAATAACAGCTATAACAATTACAACATCTATAGCAACATCAAAACATCTGTAACAACATCTGTAATAACAGCTATAATAGTTACAACATCTATAACAACATTTACAACAACATCTACATCTGAATTTACAACAAATTGCAACAACAGCAGTAGCAACATTTGTAACGAAACCTATAAAATAAAAGGAAATGGAACTACTACTTCTATTTATCCTCTCCATTCCAGAAGCGTCCCTCCAATATATACAAATAAGCCAACTCAAAGATGAAAATGGTTTTGCTATTATAAAATTGGAAGAGCAAAAAATTATTGATAACTATACGAAAATCTTACATATTGTAAATCTCACTGAATACCAAGAAATAATTGGAAACTTATATCATAATTTCGATCTTCTTAACCTAAAGGAAACAAGAACACAAAATTTTAACGACAGAATTTTTAAACCTGCAATACACCCTGAACTCACTAATACCTAAACTTGATGGGAGAATTAAAAATAAACGTGGACTGATTAACGCCCTGGAGACAATAATGAAATTCTTGTGAATGACTCGGAACAAATATTTAAACAATTACAATATTTAAATTTTAACACCAGACAAGTAACTAATAGAATTAACAACCAAGTAATTATTAACAAAAATTTCGAGAAAAATATTCACACAATAGCCGAACACGTGAATAACCAACAACTGGAAATTACTCAATACCTGGGGTATAGTTAATCACCTATACTCCTCCAAGCGGTGTACCCGGGCAACGTTACCTGCCATCCTCAAACTAGATGTTGTTTTTGGAGACAGATAATCGGCTGATTATAGGTGTACACTTAAGCCAAGGTGTGAAAGTAAACCGTGCCGAGGGCTAAATGGTACCAAGTGCATAAAGATGGTATCGCTAACGGTCTCATTGGGGCACCAGGCGCCACCCCTTGTAAGTAGCCTTGCATATGTATGGGAGCTCTGCATATGTCGACCGTCCTTTCTCGCCAAACTCGTGGGAACAAAATGGAAAATTTAAAAAAGAAAAAACAAACAAACATCAACTCATCTTCTGAAGATGAGTTACTTGCCTCCAGTCAGGAGACTATTATCGGTACTAGCCAGAGTACCCCTTCAGTAACGAAACCAGGACTCAGCCAAGGTGCTGCAAAAGTTTTAGTGCCTGTTGGTGGAGGAAGCACCTGTCATAGTGCTCCAAAGCCATCAGATTCAAATAGTAGTGGTAATAATAGTCATAGTATTGCCACCACTAAAAAGAAATCAAATAGAAGCTCTGGATCGGCTTTGAAGAAACAATACCAGAAAGCTAAGTTTATATTGGGCAAGATAGCCCAGAACGAAGCCAAAGGTATTGTTAATGAAAGGGATCCAGAAGATAAAAGAAATATAGCGAGATTGTGCGACTGTTTGAATCGCACAATTCCGGAAAAGATTCGTCAAAAAGGAATAGGTCTCAGGATGGGACCAGTCCTGGCGCAGAGAGAACTAAGGTGCCTAGTATGAATCTACATAGCAGTTCGAAAACTGTAGCACATAAAAATTACAACGATATTGTAAAAGACAGTTTATGTGTTGCAGTTGTTAACGAGAGAGCCAGTGACAGGAAAGTTTCCAATGATCTGTGGATCAAGCTTGAGGCGAAACTTTCCGAGATCGTCAATCAGTTCATCCTAGGAGGTGCAGGGGGACAACTCCCTTGCCTTGATTCATCCGACGTAGTCAGGGGCTACAGGATAATCAGATGCGAGGATCAGTTCTCCTTGGATTTCTTTAGCAAAAGCATTGCTAAGATTGGCAATGCTTGGGAGGAATCCAAAATTGGAATAATCCCAGCTAGCGAAATCCCTAGGAGACCTAGAGCCCGTATCTGGTTGCCCAGGATGGAGATAAGCGGGGAAAAGCTCCTCGAGTGTCACCGCATGCATAACCCGACGGTTCCAATGGGGAACTGGTCGGTGATAACGAAGGAGAAATCGTCAGATGAACTGCAGAAAAACAGTATATCGTTTCTCCTTCTTATCAGTGAGGAAAGTCTGGGTCCTCTGGAGAAGATGGGGAACAAACTGAGGTTTGGTATAAGGCATACCAAACTAGAAATATTCAAGCCAGGGAGTCCAGACATAGACGACCTGGACGAAGCAAGCGGGCTGCTGGGAGACTTGGCAATAGACAAGGAGTCTACAGCAGCTCGTTGTGAGGTAAGCGATGCGGGTGGTGCAGATTAACCTAAGGCACTCGAAGTGCGCCTCGGATAATCTGCTAGTTCTCCTAGGTGAGGAGGACTTAGATATAGCCCTCATACAAGAGCCATGCCTCTAAGATTAGAGGGTTAAACACCTGTAACTATAATCTATTCTAGAAGAATGTAGATTTAGAAATAGGTAAGCCAAGAACTTGTATTCTAGTTAAAAAACATATAAGTGCACATCTCTGTTCTAATTTTAGTTACGAAGATTTGACAGTTGCCAAACTGGAGATGAGGAACAATGTGAGCGTGTATATAAGTTCCGTGTACATGTCACATGACGAACCTGTTCCACCGCCCCCGTTCCAGCAGTTGGTAGTTGCCACAGGTGGCAAATTGATCGCAGGTTGTGATGCTAATGCTCGGCACACCCTATGGGGTAGCTCGGAAACGAATGAACGAGGTGAGTCATTATTTGATTTTATTTTAAATAGCAATCTAAATATATGCAACAGGGGCAGTAACCCCACTTTCATATTTCCAAGCTCGGATAGTTTTCCAGGTTGGGCAGATGTGTTAGATATTACATGCATTAGTAATGATGAAACCCTAAATATAGAGAAATGGAGAGTATCCGAGAAAAGGTCCTTTGGATTCTCTTCAATATCAATATTAAGCCTGAAAATCCCAAGCCCTACAGAAACCCCAGGGCTACCGACTGGAGGAAATTCAGAAAAGTAGCCAGAAAAAAACTTTTAGTAATAGCTAACTCAGATATTGCAACTGAAAACGAGTTAGAAAAGAGAAATGACATGTTTACAAGGGCCATGGAGGTCTCATTCAAAGTGGCATGTCCTATCAAGCGTAGTAAAAAGACATACCCGATCTGGTGGAATGATAACTTAAGTAACGTAAGAAAGGAGACTAGAGACGCCTACAACATCTGCTACAGGCAGAATAAATGGCAACTCTATAAGGACCAACTTAGGGAATATAAGAGAGCAATCCGACTGGCTAAAACCCAATCATGGAAGGATTATTGTGAATAAATTGAAAGTACTAGAGACTCAGCCAGACTTAGCAGAGTGTTATCTAGAGAACACTCCAATCCTTCCTTCCTGAGAACTGCGAAAGGGAATTGGACTGATTCAGCCGCTGAAACCCTAGATCTTTTAGTGTCTACCCATTTTCCAGGGTGCATTGAGGATGCTCATGTGATTAACCAAGCGGTTGACACTAGAGTCCGAAGTGGCCCTGACGAATGGGTTAACTCAGTTATAACGGAGGAAAAGGTTGCCTGGGCAATTGATAACTTCGCCCCATACAAAGCCGCAGGATTAGACGGTATTTTTCCTAAAATGCTGCAAGAAATGAAAGGGCTTGTAGTTCCATTAATTACTAAGCTGTTCAGAAGCAGCCTCACTTTTGGTCATATTCCCCTGCAATGGAGGCGGGTGAATGTGATTTTTATACCAAAAGCTGGTAAAAGGGGGCACGAAACCGCTAAAGATTTTAGACCGATCAGTCTATCATCCTTTTTTATTGAAAACTCTCGAAAGAACACTCGAGTTAGAGCTTAGAAGAGTACTAGAGAGTACTCCGCTATCTAAGTACCAACATGCCTATTGTAAGGGCAAGTCAACAGAGACTGCACTGAGTGAACTAGTGCGGGACGTGGAGCAATCGCTTCAGTATAAGGAATATACATTAGCTACCTTTCTAGACATAGAAGGAGCCTTCAATAATGTACATGTAACGGCCATACAGAATTCACTGGAAGAACTAGGGGCAGAAACTGTCCTTAGTCAGTGGATTGTTAATATGTTGCAATCAAGAGAGATCCAATCGGAACTTGGTAACCAGAACATTACTAGAAGAGTAAGCAGAGGCACACCCCAAGACGGGGTGCTATCACCACTACTGTGGCTTTTAGTAATGAATGGAATACTGAAAGAACTTCAAGATGAGGAAATCAAAGCCATTGCATACGCAGATGATCTAGCAATATTAGTGTCTGGAAAGTTTCTTGACATAATTAGTGTAATTATGGAAAGAGCTTTAAGAAGGGTTAGTAGATGGGCCAATGGATGTGGCCTATGCGTCAATCCGAACAAAACCGATCTAATGCTATTCACAAACAGAACAAAGATACCGGAATTCACCAAGCCTAGACTGGATGGTGTATATATGAATTTAGCCCCCAGTGTCAAATACCTAGGAGTGGTACTTGATACAAAACTGAAGTGGAGACTTAATAGTGAGGAAACAGCCAAAAAGGCCTGTGTAGCCCTGTATTCTTGTAGGAAAATGTTAGGTAAAAAATAGGGATTAAAGCCAAGAATGGCTTTATGGATTTACACAGCTATAGTACGCCCCATTCTTACCTACGGATCATTAATCTGGTGGCCAGCGCTGGAGAAGGAGTATATCCGAACCAAACTTGGTAAGGTACAGAGAGTTGCATGTATAAGCATTACGGGCGCGTTGAGATCGACACCAAGTAATGCACTAGATGCACTTCTTTATCTTCTCCCCGTTGACCTCCATATAAAATTTCTAGCCTGTTGTAGTGCGGTCAGACTCAGAGAAAATGGGCACTGGCGCACAAAACCTTATGGACATAGCAGTATTCTAAGCTCGGCAGCTTGGGATCTGCCAGATTCCACAGACTACACTATTCCAAGTTTGGAAATTGTCAAGAATTTCAAAGTAAAGATTCCATCAAGAAGAGAATGGAGACAAGGAAACCCTTTGGGTGAAGTAGACATCACACTCTTCACTGATGGGTCTAAAACGGACTGCGGTGTCGGTGCTGGTGTCTATTCAGGAAAATTCAAAATAGAATATGCTTTCAGACTTCCCACTAAATCCAGTGTATTTCAAGCTGAAATGCTAGGAATCTGGAAAGCATGCCAAATACTTAGGAGCAATACTTCTCTGGGGGGAAGCATTGCCATTGTCACTGACAGTCAAGCAGCAATCGCGGCTCTTAACTCTGCGATGATAACATCCAAGCTTGTCAGAAAATGCTCTGACGAGCTTAAGAATATAAGCTATCAATACAATGTTACATTACTGTGGGTTCCGGGACATAGGAACATCACAGGAAGAACAGGTGGATCCACCACTAAACAGCGTTAAAAGAGATATCTTTCTACACTTTTTATCCCTAGCGAAAAGGTGGAAAGAATTAACCTCATGCCGTACGACCAAGAAAATATGGCCGACGTACGACAACAAAAGAACGGACAACCTATTGAAACTATCTCGGCGGGACATAGCCAGAGCAATTGGTGTCTTCACGGGACACTGGCCAATTGGCGAACATGCGGCCAGATTAGATATTCCATTCAACACATCATGCCGTAATTGTGGTGAACAGAATGAGAAAGAAACCATTATACACTTCACGTGTAAATGCCCGGCGCTGGCCAGGGCCAGAAGAGCGGCTCTGGGTAGCCATGAATTTAACGATCTCAGCGATCTAGCGGCTAAGCAACCTGCAGATATGGTAAGGTTCCTGAATGCCGCCAAATGGATCTGAGACTAAATCCGTTATAGCCTAAACTTAAGCCTTGTGGTCACGGAGGTGGTAGCAAAACGGTGCTAACGCGCTAATTGTGGTCTTGTCATGGTTGACAGCACCAGCCACGTAAACTAACCAACCAACCAACTCAATACCTTAATAAAATCGAAAACCAAACATACAGCTTTATTTTAAAAGTATCGCAAACCCCTCTCATACTTCAACTTTTGGCACAAGTAACTTCAATTAACAATCATTTACAACAAATTAAAGATATTATCTTGCTAAGTCTCCTGGAAGTTCTTGCCCATGACATACTTACAGACGATGAAATTCAAAAATACAACCTAACTATCGAAGAGATGCCATACATAAAAAGTACTATTTTATTTATGGACGGCCTTATAATAATTGTCCTATTCCTTCCAAACTTTACTATCGAAACTTATATTAAAGCTTTAGTTATACTATTTTCAAACGATAAACATGTGCAATTAGACACACCTATACTAAATATTATTTTAAAAGATAAAGAAATATTTGAACATAACAATAAAAAGGATCTGTTGAGGAAACACCTACAATTTCCATTTCCAAATAACAATTGTATAAAAAACTTACTAAAAGAAAAAATTAACGATGAATTAATCGTAACTTTAAATTTAGAAAAAACAAAAAATGTACAAAATTGTATTAATCAAGAAATAATTGTTAAGAGAAATAATTTGATTAAATTTAGCAATTGTAATTTGAATATTAAAAATAATGAATTTTCTAACAAAGTTGAAAAATATAAAGATATACCTATCATACCAATTGTAAATGAATTAAATATAACAAAAATCATAAATAATTTCACATTAAAACAAATCCATGTAAATCAAATTGAAAATTTGAAAGCTATTGCAAATTATAAAAGCTATTTATAATTATAATTATTATAACAAGTTACTGTTATAAAAACTCAAAACTAAATAAAAATATTAAAATAAATGTAAATCAAACAAATGTAAAACCAAAGGAACACGAAACGAGTCCTTTTTAAATTTTAATTTTGGAGACCAAAATCACTTAGGGATGGAGGTGTTACATAAGCAAATTGCATAATTAGATTCTTTTATTAATTGTACAAACTGTACTTTATTATTTTATTAAACTATCAAATTCCGTAAACGCTGAATTACAAAAACGACTCGATTATAATCGTATGATTCTAATCAAGTTGTTTTATATTTGTATTTATTATTTTTGGCATGTATCACGTCACGTTGCAATAGTATGCCAATATGCAGATTGCTTGCATAGCATATTTTTATTTGAATAGCTGTAAATAATTTTAAGTTTAAGTTCAGTCTGTAAGAACAACTCAACTCAACTAAAGATGGTAATCTTTTATCTTTAAAATTATTCTTTGAATATAACTAAGAAGTGTTATTCATCGATAAAACTATATGATTATTTTATGTTTACTAAGGTAAAGAAATTATCCTAAGAGAAGATACGCTCGGATAGCGTGTGGTAAAAAATTTGTGCTCTACCATATCAAATCCTCGAACCGTAGTATGTTGTGACAGATTTTTTACTACTGTGAACTTAGTTCATACTTTAGACTTTGGTTTAATGGGCACTATCAATAAAAATCGCAAAAATTTACCAAATTTTGACACTCCAATATGAATAGAGGGGAATGTATTTTTAAATATAATAAGAAAAAGTGTCTAATTTGTAAATGGTAAGACACCAAAGATGTTATTTTGCTAAGTAATTGCCTCAGCAGTGGAATAACAACTGTTATGAGAACTAATAAAACGGGAGAAAAAGTCGAAGTTTCTTGCCTTGAAGCTATAACTTTTTATAATAAGTACATAGGAGGTGTGGATCTGTCAGATCAATTTTTTTCTTTGTATGACCCTAACAGAAAATCCGGGAAATGGTGGAAGAAAGTTTTTGAAAAATTATTAATGATGGCTGTCAGTAATTCTTGGATTCTTTTTCAAGAAGTAAAAAGAAAGGAAGTATCTTTGATTGACTATATGGTAACGTTGGCCGAACAACTTATAGCATATGGTAAAGAGCGAGCAATCTTAAAACGAGCTATTGGAAGTGAACAACCCTCGCATAGACGAAACACATTGTATTCTGTTGGAGAACATTTTCCAGTTGAAGCAAAAACTCGTCGCCGATGCAGGTTGTGTGCCACTAAAAAGAAGGAAACCCACACTAAATTAATGTGCATTTCCTGCAACATACCATTATGCAAAACTTGTTTTGCAAAATATCACATATAAAAGGGTTATTACATTTTTCATTAATAAAAAAAATACATAATTTATCAATGAATTGTTGATTTTACTTTATTTTCTAACTGTTGGGACATATATGTCCCATTAGTAATTACTGATGGGACATACGCTGTCCCAGGACTTCTTCTCAGGTTCGGGATGTCGTGGAACTAAAAGTGCACTGAAACTGAAGTGGAGTTCTCTGACGACCATTACAAATCGCCTAAATGGTTTGTATCTTCAAAAAAAAACCGTCTTGAAAGGGTTAAAGACTTATTTAAGAAAAACTATTTAATTTTTTAATAAAAAAGAATATAATAAGTAAAATTTATCTAATATATAAACTAAAAATATATATACAATAATATTTTACGACAGTTAGTTAGTGTTTTACAATGATTTAAAAAAAACCGGCAACAATATGTCCGACTAATGGCGATTTGACCTGTTAGAGTTAAACAAAAACAATCCACAATCAAACTCTGTTTATATATCATAAAACAATAAACAAAAATGAAATTCTTTTGATAAAATAAATAAAAATATATGTATTTCAAATATACGCGTTACGCATTTAATTATTATACATATTAATTATTATATTAATGTTGTTTAAATAATATAAAGAAGCATTTTTGATATTTAAAAAAATACAAAAAAAATAATTAAAATAAAATCACTATATTTCGTAACATTTGACAAAAATAAGCCTTAAAACAAAGTAAACAGTAAATTCATTCAATTTAAACAGTAAAACATTCAAGTTCTAAATGTTTAATGTTTTGTTTATTTTTGTAACACATGTTATTGACAATTATATATTTTTGAAATCAATAGGCAATTTTGAATCTAAATTTCAAAGGAAATAATGCATATTTGATTTCTATTTGGAGTGCAACACCTATTTTTTTTTTTTCTTGCGAGGGTAGGTGGGAATCATCGAAAGACACTATAGAGGAGTGAAAACGAGTACGATTCCTCTATGAGTGTGTGGGACTTACTAAACACTACCTCCTTTTTTGACCAAACAATAGGTTATACGACCTTTAGTACTACTGTAGTGCCTGGTCATAGGAAGTTGAGTTAAGGAATGAAAATAGATTTCAAATTGGCAGGTATATTGTGAACAAAGTTGTTAATATTCATCTTGAATCTTTGCATATTGTAAATGTAATCATCACCAAAACAAAAATATGATTAATTTTTGATTTAACTCCATGCCCAAGATATTGAGCTCACCCGCATGCTGCAAAAATTCCCCTTGAAAAGTTAAAGTTGGGATTGAAGTGTTTCTTTTCCGAGAGACTCAACAGCACTGAGTTTTCTTAGAGTTAAAATCGACTCTGTTGATTTTGCCCCAATTATAAATTTTGTCCAAGTCGAGATTTAGCTCAAGCGAAGCAGAATATTTACTGTCGTTGTCTTCATAAGAAGCAACGAGCGTACTGTCGTCTGCAAAACTATGGATTGGATTGGAGATTATATTTAAAAGATCGTTTATAAATATTAGGAAAAGTGTCGGAGAGAGAACAGATCCTTGAGGGACACCAGCATTAATTTTTGAAGAATAACCATCGACCAAAACACGAATCAAATGATTCGAAAGAAAATCTCCAATCCATTATACAAATATACCACCGAAGCCCTTTGCTTTGTATTTAGCATAAAACATCGGACTCCCCTGAATGGTGGAGGCTGATGTTGAGCCTTTCACAGAGGCATGTCATGAGATTACCTGTTGAGCGATGGGTTCGGAACCCATATTGACGATCATGAATTAATCCTTTTTTATGTAGATATTTCAGAACCTTTTTATTTATTAAATTTTCCATTATTTTGGAGAGGACCGAAATTATAGCAATAGGGCGGTAGTTTGAGGGACCGCTTTTTTCTCCCTTTTGGGGATGGGATGTATGTGCGCTGTCTTCCACTGAATAGGATATCTACCCGAAGAGAGGGATAAATGGAAGAGATTGCGCAATGGTTTCGCAATAGTAGCAAAAGTATTTTTTAAAACTGTGGCAGTAATGCCATCCGGACCGGCTAACTTTTTTTTATCCAAATTTTTAAGAGCTTTAAGAACTGCACGAGTTCTGAAAGAAATTCTACCTAAGGAGCAGTTAACCTCGGGAAGAATGCATGGTCTTTGTGTTGACTGGGGCAATGTTGAATTGGAGGTGAAATTGGTCTTGTTCTAATGGAGCAGTGAAATTGTAAATGTTGAAGACTAATCAGTTTCTACATTTGTACATTCTACATTTGTACCAAAACCTCTATTTGCGTCGTTCCAATTTGCGTCGTTTTCGAAGTTGCGTCGTTCATAAATTTTCGTCATTTCAGAGTTGCGTCGTTAATATTTCGATTTGTGTTGCTAACTTTATATAAAGGGAATTTTCCATTTATTTCAGTAAGTCAAATTTTTTTAATAAAAAGTTAGTTTTGAAAAGTTATTGTTGCAGCTCAGTCCAAGTAAATTTATTTTATAAAAATTAAAATGAGTCAAAAGCGGAAACAAATTAGTTTGGAACTAAAATTAGAAATTTTAAAACGTTTTAAATCTGGTGAAAAAGCGGTTGAGATTGGAAGAAATCTTGGTTTAGCTCCTACAACAATAAGAACAATCAATTTGCAATCGAGATGCTGACCAAATAAGAGAGTTTTCTAAAACTGCTACACCATTACAATTAAAACAAATTCCCAAAATAAGAAGTTCAGCTATGGTAAAAATGGAGTCTCTTCTTAGCATTTGGATAGAAAATCAAAATCAACGGAGGATGCCACTGAGCAAAATGGTGATTCAAAATAAAGCTGTAAGCATTTTTAATGAGATTCAAAAGAATTCGCCATCATCTAGCAGTGAAAATTTAGAAAAATTTGAAGCCAGTCAAGGTTGGTTCGAACGTTTCAAAACTCGAACAAATTTACATAATGTTGCCTTGAAAGGAGAATCAGCGAGTACAGATGTTGCAGCGGCAAATAAATTTAAAGCTGAACTAAAAGCGATTGTTCAAGGTGAATATTCTGCTAAGCAAGTTCTGAATGTCGATGAAACTGGTCTTTTTTGGAAACGGCTACCAGGGAGAACGTACATTTCGAAATCTGAAAAATCTTGCCCTAGATACAAGATAAGTAAAGATCGGCTTACACTTCTTTTAGAAGGAAATGCAGAAGGTGATTTTAAATTTAAGCCGCTTCTTGTTTACCATTCTGCAAATCCAAGAGCTTTTAAAAATGTAAAAAAAAATGATCTTCCCGTTTATTGGCGCGCCAATAAAAAAGCGTGGATGACTACAGCTCTATTTAAAAATTGGGTAGAAAATTGCGCAGTTCCTGAATTGCAAGCTTATTGTTGTGCTCAAAATATTGATTTTAAAATGTTGTTATTATTAGACAATGCTCCAGGACATCCAATTTATGTAGATAATTTTTCCGAAAATATAAAAGTTGTTTTTATGCCTCCAAATACGATATCAATCCTACAACCAATGGATCAAGGTGTTATATCCAACTTTAAATGTTATTATCTACGACGCACGTTTAGCCAGCTAATTACTGCAACTGATAGAGAGGATATGCTAACCATGAAACAGTTCTGGAAAAATTATAATATCATGATGGCTATAGAAAATATCAACTCATCATGGATAGAACTAAAAAAAAATCATGCATGAACGGAGTTTGGCGTGAATTATGGCCAGAATGCGTTTGTGAAGATACAGAAGAAGTTGATGCTGTATCAGTTGTTCGTAGAGAAGTTGCTGAAGTAGCAAGGAAAGCTAACTTTGAAGGTATGGAGGAGAACGATATTGATGAGCTCTTGATATCACACGATGAAGAGTTTCACAACGAAGATTTAATTGCTATGAATGTTGCGCATACGTTGCAAGACGATGCTGACACACCTGATGTGTCAGAAGAAAAAAAGCTTACGTCTGGTCATATATCGGAAGCCATGCAACTCATTTTAAAAGCAATGGAAATTTTTTCAGATAATGATCCTGACGAAATTCGTAGTTCAAAAGTGACAAGATCTGTGGCTGAAGCTATAAATTGTTACAAAGAAATTTATTTGGAAAAAAAAACGCAGAAGGCGAAGAAATTAAAATGTGTTTCTATGGTGTTATCCAAATTTTATTTCGCGTTTTTCTTTAGTTTTCCGTTGCCAATAGTTTTCACTAGTTTTTGTTTCTTTATTCAGTGAAGTTCAATTGCAAAAAATAAATTCGTGAAAAAAGGTTTGTATATTTTGTTTGTATTCGTATATGTATTTTAACTTTTTTTAAGCTCAATACAAAAAATACAAAAATATTGTTTATTATATATTTAATAAAATCATTTATATTTTATAAAATCATTGTTTATTTATGTACTAGGTATTTTTTTATATTTTCAAATTTGAAATTTCGTTTAAGTGGCTATATTAAATGCTTATATTACTAATATGTATATAATCATAACTATTTGCTAATAACATAGTAATTTTATTTAAGGTACATTTTTAAAGAATAACAAAAATGTCTTCGAATATATCACCAGTGTGGGAGTATTTTGAAAACAAGGGAAAATCAGAAGCAATTTGCAGTTCATGCAAAACTATTATACAACGCACAAAGATCTAATACAACTGGAATGATTAACGACTTGAAATTACACAACATTTCTTTGCCAAAAAAGAAAAATGATGATATGGACCAATCTGTTTCAAAAAAATTAAAAGTGGATGAAACTGGTATGCTAAAATTTGTCAGACGGAATGATTAACCACTTGAAATTACACAACATTTCTTTGCCAAAAAAGAAAAATGATGATATCGACCAATCTGTTTCAAAAAAATTAAAAGTGGATGAAACTGGTATGCTAAAATTTGTTTGTTAATGAAATATTGGCAAAATGTGCTGCCAAAGACGGTTTTAGCATAAAAGGGATAACTTCTTCCGAAGCTATCAAAGATTTTGTACATAGTCGCGGCTATAATATGCCCAAAAGTGAAGCAACAGTTAACAGAAAATGAATTGCTAGTGGTGTCAATACGTAAAGATATTAGAATCGTTCTTTATGAGACAAGAAAAATTATAATTTTTTTTAAAAGATCTTGCGTTAGGAATTGTATTCTGCAAAAGCACATAATAGAACAAGAAGGTAAAGGATTACGGCTCCTTCTTGACTGCAAGACTCGATGGAATTCTATTATTTCTATGGTTAACCGTTTCCTAAAATTGATTAATTGCATTCACAAAGCTTTAGAAGAGCTGGGCAAAGAAAAGTATCCAGAAGACTACATTAAAGTCTTGAAAGACATATTTGATGTTTTACGACCTATAGAGCTGGCTGTAGTTGAGTTGAGCAAAGAAGACAGTAATTTACTGAAAGCTGAGGAAGTTTGTACATTTCTTTTAAATAAGTTACAAGAAGCAAATAATGATCTTGCCACTGAAATGAAGAATGCCTTAAAAATACGAATTGATGAAAGAAGAAACAAAAATATAGTCTCTTTAATGTTGTTTGCAAACCGGTTCTTATTCACGATCTAATGAACATTTTACTTATTCATCTAAATATTTAATAAACTCATTGGCCAAAAATTTTTATGAAAGGTTATGCAATAGTGATGAAGAAAGTGAGAAGAGCCAATGCCAGGAAGAATTAAAAGATAATGTTTCTGATGTGCAGGAAGTTCCAAATACTACCTACGATGAGCTCCAAAAAACCATAAAAAGTATTATGGAGGTTCCGAAAATTACTACATCCAAATTGTTATTCCTAGATAAAGAGCTGAAATTATTTAATGGTGGTAACTGTAATAGAGGTGAGAGCACTGAAAAATTGTTCCAAGCATTGCTAACAATTCCACCAACTTCAACAGCCAGCGAGAGAGTCTTTTCGGTTGCTTCAAATTTTAAAACCAAAATACGTTCTCAAATGAAAAATAGCACTTTAAATGGCCTTATATTTCTTAAATACTATTTTTTAAACAATAAATAATATAAAATAAAATAACAATTAACCATTAATATATTTTTGAACAATAAAACTATAAAAACAAAACTTTTTTGAATATTTGTACTATTTTCTTTTTCAGTATTTGTTACCCGGATAACTCGGGTACCCGGGTAGTGTAACTATGAACTACTCGGATACCCGGGTAATCTAAAATCCGAGTAATTTGGATTCCCTAAATTCAGCAAACTATGGACAATTTTTTAATAAAATTAGCACGACAACCAAATCAGTCAACAGAAATGACCATCGATTTAGAATCTTCAAGTTCGGAGTAAAAAAATTATCTTAATCTAAAAATTATAATTGCTGTTAAATGTATTGAATTTATTGAGTTTTTTTTATTAAATATTATTTATGTTATTTTATTTAATATGCAATGTTTTTAACTTATTATGAATTAAAGTTTTTGTTCCAATACATATACATACATATAACATGTTTTTCTTAATAAAATTTGGATTTTTTAATGAAATATTCTATAATGGTACCAATTAAAAAAAAACTTGTATAAATATATACGATAAATGATTTCGATTTGCGTCGTCTTTTTCTGGTCCCAATTACCAACGCAAATAGAGGTTTTGGTTTGGTTTTGTATCAGAATTCATTAAATTGCATTGTGCTCAACATAAACCTTTTCTTCAAATTCTAATTTGGACTTCCTGATTTGCTTTTGAATTATGGCCACCACAAACAATTTAATGAATTTACGCTCTAATAGCACCTCATCTTTATCTAAACCCCCTTTATTCGTTGGGAAATCAACTGTGGATAGCAATCAAACGATTATTAAATTAATTCAAGACTTATCCACTCGTCTTGACTCGATCGAAAATACTATGAAGGTCATCATTGCAGAAAAGCTGAGTGACATGGAAATTCGTATTAATAAAAAACTTGATGATACGGTTAAACGTCTCGACATTAACATAGAGGAAATTAATGTGAAGGTTGATAGTTTAGAGAAATCATTATATGAAAAAATTAAAGCCAAAGCAATATCAAATATCAATACCATGTCTAGTAAATTTGATAAACTTGAAACTGATCGAAATGAACGTATCAATCTGGCTGCTACTTCTCGTAATTCTAACTAAATGCTAGAGTTTTTATACTCGAAAAATCGTCACACCATGCTGATCTTCTTATAAATGGCGTACAACGTACTGAGGAAGAAAGCATGGTCAGCTTGTTTAAAAAAATTTCAGACACCATCGGATTTCAAGTTGGTTTTGCATGTGTTAACTCTATGTTCCGCATGTCAAATAGAGTTGGTACCATTATTGTTAAGTTTTTGGGAAGAAGCAATAGAGATGAATTTTTTAATAAATATTTAGCGTTTAGAACTTTGAAAGTTTCACATATTGGTTTTTCTGGTTCAAATCGTATTTACATTAATGAAAGTCTTCCACCTTTATCTTTGAAAAAAGATAAAGGTGGAAGACTTTCTTTGAAAGACTTATCTTTGAAATCGTTGTTTCGTCTAGCTTCTAAAATGAAAAACGATGGTTGGATATATAAAGTAGTTACTCGGAAAGGGGAAGTGTATATTCAAAAAACTGAAAATGGACAAATTACTAAAATAACATCTCAAGATCAGTTGATAACGAGTCATGAGTCAAACGATCCAGTATGAGTTTTACATCATTTACTGCAGTCTTCATTTAATTTAATTTAATTTTATATACGATATTTTACATACTTTTGCTTTTTAATTAATTACTTTAACTAAATTTTGCTAAAACAATTTTTTTTTTGATTTTTTCCTTTTTTCATAAAAAGTTCTTTAATCAAATATTCTAATCCAATTATATTATATTGATTGTGTTTATAACTCAATTTTATTAAATTTTTGCATTATTTTTACTAATTATGTACAGATATAATATTTTTTTTGCATTACCCAATTTTCTTAATGTCTTAACTTCCCTTATTTTGTCAAATAAAATTGTCAGATAACATTATCTTATCGGGTGTTGAAGCTTGCGATAATTCTATTTTAAGAAAACATCTTAAGTCCAGGACAAATAATTTTCTCAATATTGGTCATTTTAATTCCCAGAGTATCTTACCAGCAAAGCGCACTGAAAAGTTTGACGACATTCAATCCATCATTCAAAATTCATTCTTAGACATCGTTGGTGTTTCAGAGACTTGGCTAAAATCGTATCATACCGATTCTCTTTTAACTATACCAGGGTATAAGCTAATCAGGAACGATCGTTCCAGGCGTACTGGTGGAGGTGTAGGATTTTTTATTTCAACTAAAATCAAATTTAAAATCATTGAGTCTTCTCCCGCCGATTCATTAATTGAGTATATTTTTATCCAGACATTTTTTAATGGAACTCTTATTTCTTGGGAGTTCTCTATAGACCGTCAGGAGATATTGATAACCTTTCTGATACTTCTTCTGAACTCTCTTCAAAATATGAAAATATTGTGATCATGGGTGACTTTAATTTAAACTTACTGAATAGCTCCACTAGAAATGCCACTGTCGAATTCTTTGAAAATTTTAATCTTTCTCTTCATTCGAATGCTTCTTCACCAACTCACTTTGACGTTTTTCATAATTCTGTTTCTCTTATTGATTTCTTTGTATTAAGTAAACCTGACTTCGTTGACTTCTCGGATCAATTCTGCATACCAAGTAATTCTAAACATGCCTTTATTTATTTGTCTATTGATTGTCCTCTTATTAAAACACCGAATACATTTAGTTATCGAGATTATAATAATTTAAATGAATCTGAACTCTTCGCAGAAGCTTTTAGCATTGACTTTTCCTTCATCTTTAATATTTTGGATATAAATACTAAATTAAGTTGCCTAAATTCTGCTATACAATATTTATTTAATAAATTTGTTCCTGTTAAAACAAAACTTGTTAAAAGCCGTGAGTGTCCTTGGAAGAATCCTGCAATTTCTTTGAGAGATAGTGCGTTTAAGCTCTATAAATCTAACCCTTCTAATGAGAATTGGTCAAAGTACAAAGTTTTAAGAAGCAAGGTTACAGAAATTAATAGAAATGCAAGAGACTACGGAGAACATATTTTTAACCGAACCTCCAACTTTAGAGAATTTTGGAAAAAAGCGAAATCTTGGAGCCCTGGAGAGTAACCCGCATGAAACTTTTGTTGAAGATATAGATCACTTGAATAATTATTTTGCAGGTTCTCAGAGCACTGAGCATAGGGATACGTCATTTAATATAGCTGACTTGGAAGAAAAGTCTAACGCTCTCTCTTTCCGTAATATTTCTCTTCATGAACTTTACCTAGAATGATTTTGAATGAATTTTTTAATTTATTTTTTATTGTGTTCATTTATATTATATATTATAATATACATGATATATCTATATACCACAATGGTAAAACTTTAGCATGTTTTTTAATTTTTTTTAAAACGTTATTGGAATGTTATTTAATTTTTATTTTTATTTTAAGACTAGAATACAACATAATGAACCTAGGATTTAAGAATGATTTTGAATGAATTTTTTAATTTATTTTTTATTTTTTATTGTGTTCATTTATATTATATATTATAATATACATAATATATCTATTTGCCACAATGGTACAACTTTAGCATGTTTTTTAATTTTTTTTAAAACGTTATTGGAATGTTATTTAATTTTGATTTTTATTTTAAGACTAACTAGTATGTAATACAATATAATGAACCTAGAATTTAAGAAAGAATTTTTTAATTTATTTTTTATTTTTTCTTTTATCAAACATATAAATAAAACATTTTTCAACAAAAACAAAAAAAATTAAATAAAAATACTTTTTATTTAAAATTATATTATTAAAATTTATTTCAGAGATTTTTTGTCCGTAAACTGAATTTTAGTGTCCGAAAATTAAAGAAATCGTAGACTTTTTTATTATTTTTCAATTTTATTTATTTTTCAATTTTATTTTATTTTTTATTGAAATGTTTTAAAATAAAATAATTTGTATTTAGAATATTCCAAATTAACAAGGAAACAAAAATATAATTGTATAGCTACATGCTTTACAAAATTACAAGCAACCAAAGTTTAGAAAAGTTATTCGTCCGGAAACCGATGCCACCATCCTTAACTAGGTAGGATTAGTTAGGTAGGATTATATAAATTAGTTATATAATCATAAAACATTTTTAAATAATATATGTTAAATAATATATACACATACATACATAGAAACAAATTAAATTTATTTATTACTGCATTATTTTTATTAAAAAGAAGTTGGCGCGATTTTTTTCTTGCAATGTTTTGGTTTATGTTTTAACGAATTAAACAATTATGAATTAGGATTATACTCAAAATGTGTATGATTGTTGGGATCTTATTCAAATTTGACCGATCATGTTTATGATTGCTGCAATCATTTACATGGTTGTTACAATCATATTATGTTTAAGTATCAAAATATTTCTTTAAGACTTTAAGTTAAAAGTCTGTATTAGTATTTACACATCGTCGGGCCAGAATTTAAATGATACCTATGCATTTTCGCCATTTTTGAGTTAAGTATGTCATCATACTAAAAAACACCAGATCTTTCCATTTCTGCACTCAAAATTAAAATATTACCTTTCACAAAAAAGATACTAGTATCATAAATGATACATTTGCTAATTTTATAAAAATAAGATAATATTTATCTAATACAAATGCTTTTAAACTGAAATAACATATTTTTTTACTGGTTTTAATACAAATTTAGAACAATATTTAATTGATACATATACATAATTAAGGCGGAAATTATGTATTTTACGAAAAAGTGAATTCAAAATTTATGTGTTACATGTATACAATAGGCATCAAAATTAGCGCTAAATGAAAAAATTTAACTCAGAATTTAAATGTTACATGTATACAATCTACAATAAAATAAAGAATAAACAACAAAAGTAAACTCAGCATTGAAGTGATGTACTCATACAATTCTAAATGGAAAAAGATTTATACACAAAATATTATTTCAGAATTTAAATGTTACATGCATATAATCGAGCTTAAAATAAACGGTAAATTCAACAGAATCGTCAGCATTTAAGTGATATACACATACAATTGAAAATGGAAAAAGATTTATACACAAAATTTTACACAATTTTAGAATTTAAATGTTACACGCACACAGTCAAACTTAAAATAAACGGTAAATGCAAAAGTAAACTCAGCATTTAAGTGATATACACATACAATGGAAAATGGAAAAAGATTTATACACAAAAATTATTTCAGAATTTAAGTGATATACGTTTACAACCGAGACTGAAACAAACGGTAATCGGCAAAAGTAAACTGAATTCTGCATACAATTTTTTAGAGTTGTGAGAAAAGTTAGAGAAGTTTCAATTAAAATTTTAGTGTTTTATGATTTGTTGAGCTAAAAACATCACAAGATTAATAAGAATAATTCTACTAAAAGTGACAGGTATTTTTGTTTTTTTTGAATTTTCTGAATTTTAATTTGGAGTACATACATATTGAAAAAAAGAAAAGAATTACTAAATACCTGTAATTTATATTATATCTTTATTTTAATAAATCGGTTCTTAACATCATAAATCAAAAATCCATTGCTATAATATTATATTGCAGGGAATATTAATAATTTGTTTAAAATACAATTTAATTCTATTGTACACAAAACTTTTCTATTTGGAGATGATTAACTATTTTTTTTTTCAATTATCCGAAACTTTAAGATTTAAAATTCGAATTTTTTAGAAAAATCTAAATTCTAAATTTTTTCCAAAATAGTTATTTAATTTTTCATAAATTAAAATTCGTTTCTTAACACAAATGTTTTAAATAAAGCAAATTTACCAGATATTTTGAAAAATTGATGTTATTAATAAAGATAATAATCTTCATATTGCGAGTTTTCTCTATTTATCTTAAAGAATACAAATTTAAAACCACAGACATTACTCCTAAATGATGGTGGAATCTGAATCTCTTTTATATAAAATAAATCATATTGTATGTAGATCTTCTACTACGCCTGAAATTTCACCAAATACCGCAAATGCTATAAGGGATCAGATAGATTGCTTGACAGATAACGAAGGAGATGAAAATAAAGGTAACAATTTTAATTATTGCAATAATATCTAATAATTGTTAAAGAAAAATCGTTTTTAAAAATTTCTAAAATATGATATAGAACCTAACATTACAAAATTTCCTGATTTGAATGAAAACATTATACAAGCGGAATACAACGATTTGAAAATCACAAATGCACAGATCAATAATGAAATCATATTCGCTGACGAAAACATATCTGCTGATACTTCTTTGCCAAATATACCAATACCTTATTTCGACAGTAAACGGTTCCCTAATTTTATTATGAACAAAACACACCCAACAACTATACAAAGGTAAAAATTATAAATTTATTTTCATGAGTACATTATTAAAATGTAATTTTTTTCCACAGTTTGTTGGCCGTAGATTTGAATTCAGATGATCCGCAATGTGATCCTGATTATGAGGGGTCATTTTCTTCTGAAAGAGGTGAAACGGGAACTCGCGCAGTGTTCAATACTCACCCAAAAAAATTCACTACTTTGGAATCTATAGGTATATCTGAAATAATTTTACCAATTACCTCTTTAAATAAAGTACAACTAGCTATCCCTACACATCATGTACAACCAACTACTATAATTACTCAAGCAGAGCCATCATTTCGAATGTAACTTAAAATATAAATTATCTAACAACATATTTTTATTTCTCATTGGTTTTTCTTAATAGTATACCGACTGAGAACTGTGATTTGCATGATACTCAACGTAATCCTAGTATTACCGCTCCTGATCTCGCTACATCTGAAATTCATATATCTAAAAAAAAAAATCAGGACTTCCCCAGAAAAAACCAAAATTCCTGCTAGTTTGGAACCTACTATTAAAGTGCATATATCTACTCCTGACGTTCAGTCAAAAAAAAATTCAAGGAAAAGAAAAAAGAATAAAGCTGCGTGGAAGTCCATTGCAAGAAAAGAAAATCATGAAAAAGGTAAGGAATACACTGATATAAAAGAAAAAGTTAAAAAAGTTAAATTAGATGAGTGTTCATGTACTTTTAGTACTTTTAAATGCTGCAGTATTTTCGATCAAAATATGAGGCAAATTATACACAATGCGTTCTGGAAATTAAATGATAAATCTAAAAACCACTACTATTCGAAATTTGTAAAAAAAACTACCAGTAAAACGAAAATCAAAAAAAGTTCCTTTAAAAAAACGAGAATTTCCATTTAATTACTATTTCAATTATAACGAAAAGCCGATTAGAGTTTGCAAAAGATTTTTTTTGGATACGCTAAATATAAGTTCCAGAAGATTACAGTCGTTTTTTGCAAATAAATACAATGAAATGACCGGCATCAAATTGGGGTCAAATTTAAACATAACAAAAATGTAGAATTTATACAAAGAATTTTGCGATGGAATGCCAGTAAAAAAAACATATTTATTCAAAGGTTTTCAACGAAGAGTTCAATTTGTCATTTTTTTCCACCAAAAACGACCAGTGTGATTTATGTTCTATGTTCGAAAATAAAACCGATGTGACAGACGCAGATGAACAAAAATTTACTTTGCACAAGGAAAATAAAAATAATGCTAAAAAGGAAAAGGACAAAGATAGGCAAAATAAAGAAATAAATACAACAATAATAACGTATGACCTAGAAAACGTTTTTGCCTTGCCAAAAGCTGAAATTTCGAGTTTTTACTATAAAAGAAAATTTGCAGTATACAATTTGACAGGGCATTGCAATATAAGTAAAAAAACCTATTGCAACATTTGGACAGAAGCGCAAAGTGGAAGAAGTGGAAATGATCTAGCCAGCGCTCTTTACAAAATCTTAAAATCTGTTATCTACGATTTTCCAAACATTGATAAAATTATATTGTGGTCTGACAGTTGTGTTGCTCAATACAGAAATTCGTATAAATACAACTATGTTGGTAAAATTTCTGCAAGAAAATAAAAAATATAAAGAGCATTACTCATAAGTATTCAGAGCCAGGTCATTCGCAGCTACAAGAAGTTGATTCAGTCCATAGCGCCATAGAAAGACACTTGCGAGGTCTGACAATTTATAGACCAGTTATTTTGATGAGACAAATTAAAAACTAAACTACGAAAATGTACACTTGCATATAATGCAAATGAAAGATATAGATTTTTATAATTTTAGCTTGGCATTGTCTTCTACATATTTGAGATTAAAAGTACAGATCTTTACAGTACAGAAAAGTACAGATCCTGCGTTTTTGCCGTTTTTCCAAGCTAAAATTATACATTATTTTTCTGATAATTTGACGACTCTCCAATATAAAAGCACATACTCTACAGAGAAGTTACTTGAAAATATAATTTTAAACAAAAACTTTAATAATAGGGAACTTCCAAATATAGTAATAAAACCACTAGTTTTAAATTGGACATTAAGCAATGAAAAGAAAAAAGATATTAAATCAATGATGAAATATATGGATACAATAGACGTTGACTATTATAATGCTGTACTAAATAAAATTATTGATCTAACACCAAAAAGAACAACATCTCAACAAAACACCCCAAATACTACACCGAAAGATGCTCCAAAAAGTACTCCACGTAGGGCTTCGCTACGTTCTTTGGGAGAACACCAATAATTACTCCAGAACTTCAAGTAAAAAGGTTAAAAGGAAGAAAAATAAATCTTTGATATCTAATGTTAATATTGTAATAAATTAAAAAGATTCTCTCTAAGAGCCTAAATGGATTTTTAAAGGCTTTAAATAAAAATAATTGAAATTATTTTTTAAAATACTTTATTATTATTTCAAAAAATTATTATTTTTGTTATTTTTTTTATAATGGATAATGCAACTAATTAAATTTTATTTCCTTAAAAAACCATTTTTTTTTTAAATATTTGTATGTCATGGTTCATTAATTTTAAAAAAGAATTCAGTATTTGAATGTTACAGATGTTTGAGTAATTCTGATACAAACAATACATTTTACAAAAAATTAGAAAAATTTTGTGATACATATGCACTTTTCAAAATTTTGAAATTCAGTTGAAGCCCTAATTATAGGTCAGAGTCCAAAACTATTTCAACACAAAATGGATCTAGTTAACATTTTTCAAATTCGAAATTTTTTTGAAGAAAATCCTTTAAACATGCAAGTTAGCCCCTTTCAAACTTCAAATGCTTTTTTCTCCATTTCAACTTTTTGTGGTTTGTATTATTTAAATTCTTAGCCGACGATATGTATGCACATAGTTATAAAATTTTATTTAGTTTTAGTTCATTTTATTCAGTTAATTTTATTGGTTTTATAGATTTGAAGAAGATTTGACACTTCAGCTAGATGTATTAAAAACTGGATTGGGCAAATGGAATGTAATAGTTGCTAATTGGAAAAACACACATTCATTAAGAGCCAAAGAATTAGAAAACATAGAATTCTTAACACACGATTATTTTGAAAAATATCCAGTGCTTTTGCAAGTAAAAAGTTACGAACTAGTGAGTACTAGAAAAATATTTTTAACCATAGTATTTTGCATATAAAATTATTTTCTTTTTAGTTTGAAATTGATTTTAAAATTCGTTATCCATCTGTCCATTCAATTTATGAATGGAGAAAATTTTATTTAAAGATTATTGCCAAAGCAAAATTTTTGAAGGACAAATGTGTTATCTTCCGCAGATATTTTAACAAATATTGAATCTGCGGAAGAAGAAGGTTTGCTTAAACATCCCTAAATGTTCATATTTGGCAATATTTTCTATACTTTATTTATTTCAGACTCAAAACTTGCTTTAGCTTTCGTGCTAATTCCATTTCTGTTACCGAGCTCTAGACGTGCAATTAAGATTAAAATACAGATATTGAAACTAGAGAAAATATAAAAAGGCCGAAATTTGAATGCCAGCCGAAAATACATCTCGAAACAGCAAAAACAGTTTCTTTGGGATACATAGACATAACAGGGCATCGATTGAAATACGACAATCCATTAAAAGCAATTGAAGTTTGCTTCTATTGCTTCAAAGGAATAAATATAAAGTATCCAAAGATTGTGGACATGTATGGCTATCCAAAAGATTGTTTTTAGAATTAATACACAACAACACCTTCTATTGATATTCTGATTAATGACCTTACAATTAGCTAAGTAAATTTTAAACTATTTTATTTTTGTTAAAATTTGAAAAAAACGTGAACTTTTTTTATTATGTTATTTATAGTGATAAGTTTTTCTGAATTAATAATTTTTATTAAACAAATATTTAAAAATTAACTAGTATAAGAACAATATTTGCTTTACTTACAGTTTTACTCTTTTATTGATAGTTAGCTATAAGTCTTTCTAAATTATTTATTTTTGTTCAGCAAATGCTTAAACATTAACTATTATAAAAACTTTTTTAATAATAATTAACTTATTTAAAAAATATATTATTATCCTTAGTTGAATTCGAAAGACTTTTTTTCGGATATAATTTTTAATGTAATATATATTTCGGATGTAATTTTTTTCGGATATAATTAAACGATATAATCGTACATATTTTTGAAATGGATTCAATAAACTGTTTTAGTTGTTCCTCGGTATTTATAACAATTAATGAATTAATTAGACATATCAAGAGTCGGCATCCAAATACTACATGAAATACACTGCCATATTGTTTTCGTAACTGCTATCGAAATTTTAGTCGAACTGATTCATATAGATTTCATTTGAAAACCCACTACCAAAATGTTGAAATGGAGAATACAGATATACCAACCACTACTGGTAATACTGTTGCCTGTAGAAATGTAGAAGTAGAAGATACAGATGACAACATTGCTACTAATTCAACATCCAATTCTCAACTTGAAAATAATCTGACTCAAATATCAACTCCGGACTTCCGTTTAGATCTATTAAAGGAAATTTTAAAGGTCTATTCACGAAATAAAATCCATGAAATTATTAAAGCCATAGTAACATAGTTAATTATTTTAGAAAGAATTTATTAATTTTAAACACTAAATTATCCGACATTATAGCGTTCGTAGATGAAATGTATAGTGCCAGTGTAGTAGAGTCCGAATATAAGTTTTTCAAAGAGTTTAAGAAAACTAAGTTTTTCGTGGAGCTTCAATTTGCTTCAATATGGTAAATGTGGGTAATTGTGACATAGTGGGTATTTGTGATCGTTTGACTTTATATAAGCAGATCTAGTACGTTTGTCTTTTAAAATTTAAAATTTTATTACTAAAGGATACGCCAGATGCCTCTTAATAATTTTTGCTCTTTTTTTTAAAGTTAATGACATTCTTGACGGTTAAATTAATAAATTTGTAGTGCACTTCTGTCAATCCTATCAGTTTTCATATTTTTTAAGTATTTGAAGTGAGAAGTTGAGTAAAATTAGTTTTCATTTTCAAAACCCGTAAGTACCATTATATCTTTATAATTATTTTTAAAATGAAAGTTTATAATTTATATTTTAATAAAAATGTGTATTTTAGTCAATATGATAAAGAGTTATTTTAAAATAATAAAAACTGTCACAAATACAGACATAATAATTTCTTCTAAGTTGGTATTTGTGATCGTATGTCCGAATTACCGTTCATCCTCTTATTTTTTTTATATTTAGCTAAATGCGTTTTAATTTTTTTTTTTATCTTTTGTTTGCATTTTTTAAAATAAGAAAGATTTTAGGATTTAAAAATACAAATCAATTTTTATACAGTACAAGCATAATAAAATTGTTTAGTTGTTATTATCTATTTTTCAAATATAAACTTGTTTATATTGTACCAACGATCATTTTAAACTAATTGTTTAAGTGAGTATAATTAATTTTTTACCATATAATTTGATTCATTTATTCATATTTAACTTATTTTTAATAAACTTAGAGTAACTTTGGATAAAATGGACCCTTATGAAACCCAGCGCCAGAAAATTTTAGATTTATTTGATAAAGATAAAGAAGATGAAGATTTCTCTGAAATTGAAAGTGAAGTGGAATCAGAAGATGATGCATTTGCTGATGATGGTGAATACGGAAATCATCCAAATTATTTGGAAGGTGAAGACGAATACGAACATTTTCCAATAAACTATCATGATGAAGATGACATTAATATTCCAGTTACTAATCGTGAAGAAATTATAGAACAGGATTCATCAGATAATTAATAATAACTGGCAGAGTGATACTACTATTATACCAGATTTTAATTTTAATGAAAACAAATAAATATTGACGTCAATTCAACGCCTCGAAATATTTTTTATTATATTTTTACTTTGGATATTAGAAATATGATTTTTGATTGCACAAATGCTTACGGAAGAAATATTTCTAAAACTGATCGGCCGAAAATGCGAGGGTGTTTGGCTGGCGAGGGAATTGTAAAATTTGACAAAATAGATGAAAAATAACTTTTAAGTTTTTTTGCAATATGTTTGTTGCAAGCACAGATAAAGTTTCTGTTAATTCGTCACATATTCTCAAATAAAATCTTATTTGCACCCAGGAACAACACCCAGTTTTCTCAAAAATTATGTCAGGGCGAAGATTTGAACAGATTCTAAGATATTTAAATGTATATTATGAAGAAAATTTAGACAAAGAAAACCAAATAAAATTACATAAAATTTATGCAATGTTGCAAGCTGTCATAAAAAGTTTTCAGCAGGCTTTTATTCCATTTAAAAATTTCTCTTTAGATGAATCTTTACTGTTATTTAAAGGCAATCTTGGTTTTAAGCAGTATATAAAAGGAAAAAGAGCTAAATTTGGAATAAAAATGTATCAGTTAGCTACAAGTGATGGCTTTATTTTGAATATGGAAGTATACCAAGATAGAAAGGAAACTGAAGATAACCTTGGAAAAATAGAAAAAAGGGATGGAATACTTTTGCGGTTAATGAAACCATATTTAAATCAAGGGCATCATTTATTTATGGATAATTTCTATAACAGTTTGAGCTTATCAGAAACGCTTTTGAATTATAAAACCAACACAACCGGTACGCTTCGCAGCAATAGGAAAAGAAATCCAAAAGAAATCATTTTTATCATTTAGAAATTCTCTTATTACATCTTTCAAAAATCTAAAATTTCAAGTGCAATAAACTCATCAAATTTTAGAAACCCCAAAGGGTCATCCTCCAACTATTCCTAGAACTTCGCAAAGCATTCAACACTTCTTGGAAAAAATATCTGCACCACCGCAATATAAACAAAAGACATATTTCTTACGCTGCAGAGTATGTACTTCAAATAGTATAAGAAAGGAAGCCTCATTTCGTTGCAAAACTTGTAAGGAAAAAGTTCCGATGTGCCCGGAATGTTTCGAATCTTATCATACTGAACCATTAGCCAGCACTTCGCAAAAATAAAAATATTAAAATATTTGTTATTATGTTTTTATATTATTACTTTTTTAAATATTTTCAATGAAGATTTTTGGTAATAATATTAAGTTTATTTATATAACCTATGTGTACCTGTACATGTACCTATGTGATTTGAAGTTAAAATTTTTCTATATTAAAATTAACTTTTATTTTTATTATTAAAAATGGAGTTATTTTGTTTTTATATTTTAATAATATAGAATGTAAGTTATGAATAAGTTTAACTTTATTAATCAATTAATGAAATGTTTTTTTATTTTCTTTTATTTAAATAAAATAATAAGTAAAAAAAATAATTTTTAAATGTGTATGCTTTTATCGAAACCGAATTCGCCCCCTAAAAAGTAGAAAATAAAATTGATTGCAAAACTTTAGCTTTTTGGACTGTTATAATATAAAAGTGAGTTGCTAGTGCAAGCATTTTGGACTGTTATAATATAAAAGTAAATTGCTGGAATAAGGTTAAATAAAAATCTGCGAAATTTGAGGTTCGTGTTTCTTTTTTATTCCAGCAATTTACTTTTATATTATAAGAGTCCAATGTAATTCATAATTAATAATTAATGATTAATGAAATGATTAATGATTAATGTAATTCATAATTAATGAAAGTACCTCGAAGAGTAAAATATGTACCAAAATACTGTGATTATAAATATTACAATACAATTTTAGTTGAAGTCACATTTCTAACACGTATGAAAATGATATATATTGTACATAAATGTATTTTACTGTATATTTCTATAGTATAGCATTAGTAGTATATCGTATATCCAACAAACATCTAACCTTGAACACCTAGTACCTACCTAATCCTTTAATAAGATCATGCAGTAAAAATTGTTGACAAATATCTTGATTTAAATTATAAACAAATGGAGCGGAAGAAAATAATTTAGGAAATTAGTTTAACATAATATTATTAATATTAATAATAATATTAATAATAATTAACATAATATTAATATTATTTACATACGTACGTACATATTTACATACGTAGTTTTAATTTTTTGTGTTGACAAAATTTTGTTTGTAAATCATAATGCGTAATGCGCAAAAGCATAATTTTGTAATGACCTTTACTTTTTATATTCTTTACTATGTACATACAAAAATATATTATGTATGTATGTAGTTTGAATTTGGCAATTGGAATTATTTTGAATGAAATTTTATATGTATATCTATATACACAATAGACATAATAAATGTTCCTAAATAAAACACATAAAACATTAATTTTTAACGCCATACATATTCAAAATGCAATAAAGAATGTTGACAACAAATATTCTGATTTAAATCCTAAACAAATGTTTTAAAACAAAATAATTTAGCAACATAAAAATATTGTACCTATATATTTTGTGTTTTGCTAAATCCTAATACAAAATACATGTGCACGTCAAGATTGATTGAACTAAATTATTATAGGAGGAAAGATCAAATAATATGTGTATATTATACATAAAATTTTATTAAAAAAATGTTGATGATAACAAAAAAAAAATATGTACCTACACGAATTGGATTCGAACCAAATTACTCTTACTTTCAAAACCTGTACGCTCTCCTCTGCACTATACAACACTTAAATATTTAATGAACATATTACGAACATAAAATCTTAATTTTTAACCATGCATATTCAATATGCATTAAAGAATTTTGACAGCAAATATTTTGATTTAAATACTAAACAAATGTTGTAAACAAAATATTTTAGCAACATACATAAAAATATACTATTATAGGAGAAAAGATCAAAAATATAAATTTAGAGATAAAAATTTAAGTTTCAAATTCATATATACAAAATATACACATATTTTATTCAAAAAAGGTTGATGAATAGATAGTTAAAAAAAAAAAAAAAGTTGCATGTGAACTGGATTCGAACAACATGACCTCCACTTTTGAAACCTGTACACTTTCCTCTGCACCATACAACACTTATAAATGTTGCTAACAGATTACGAAGTAATAAAAAGCGTGACAGAATGACAAATAAATAAATAAACCGACAGCGACGAGTTAATATAAAAGCATATAAAATGGAGATGTTTTTGTTTTGTTTTTTTTTATCAAATAATATATTATAGTTTCTTTATTAAATTTTATATTAAGTTTAAAATTTATAATAAAAATTTTTCTTTGTTGAATATATGTATATTCTAAAATCTTGGCCCAAGTTTTTATAAATCAAACTTCGTGAAATTTTTGTTACTAACTACAATATTAGTTTTAAATCGCCAGCCTCTGACAAATGCTCAATCTGTTTATCATTAGATAAACAAAATCTAATGATAATCTGTTTATCAATTAGATGCAGTTTATCAATCTGTCTGTTTATCAATCTGTCTGTTCTCAATCTGTTTATCAATTAGATGCAGACAAAAAAGACCAACTAAAAACAGAAAAAAATTACATAAGCTTAAAGGAAAAGCATTTTATGATCTGTTAAAGGATGATTCTAATGATAAGGTTTTTTTGGTTTTATCTTTTGATTGCCAAAAAAATCAAGCTTTACCGAAGGTGCCAGTTCAATTGGCATATTTTAGTCGCCAATTTAATATACACAATTTTACAATTGTCGAGGGATCTTTTAAATCTCCAATAGATAACAATGTGAACATTTACTATTGGACGGAAGACAAATTCGGCAAAGGATCTAATGAGATAACATCAGCTTTGCACCATAAATGATGTTGAGTTCACGAAAATTGAAATATTTCGACAATTCAATTATTTGCAGATGGTTGCGGTGGTCAAAACAAGAACACATCTATGATTGGCATGTGTTCTGCATGATTAGGATCTGCTCCTACTAATTTTAACAGAATTGAGAACATCTTCCCAATTGTAAACCATTCCTTTCTGCCACCTGACCGTGTCTTTGGCTTAATCGAAAGGAAGATAAAAAAGACGGAAGTTATAATTGAACCAATAGAATATATAAAATTATTTCAAAAATTTTGGTAAACTTATGAATTAGAAAATTCATCAACTTCCGCCATTAAAGAATGTGCATCCTGGCATTTTAAATTAAAAAACACGAAACGAATAATATTACATAGACATCGTGGAAAAATCCTTATCCAAAGTGAATACCACTATACTTCAGAATTAAATACAAAAAAAGTCAATTTTCAAAAAAATAAAAAGTTACAAAGTTGTACCAAATTTTATATGTCCAGGAAAAAGTATGTCTCAAACAAAATTAAAAGACGTAGAACGTTTATTAAACAAACATTATGGTGATGAGTGGAATACAAGATCCAATGTAGAATTTTATGTCAATTTAATAAACAATAATCCACCCGACACCTTGGTTGAAGCAGATCAGCAAGTAATATCAGAATTCGAGAAAGACAAACCTTCTTTTAAATAAAGTTAAATAAATTTCACTGTTTCCTATTACTTAAACATTTTACTTTTTTTGTTTACAAAATAAATTAAAATATTATCATAATATCATTAATGAATATGAATTTGTTTTTATTTTTATTTTAATTTACATATTATTATTATTAAATGAAAGTTAATAATTAGTGATTCTGCTCGAGAATCCGGTCCCGAGAATTCCCGAGATTTACAAGAAAATTCGATTCCCGACTCAGAACTTTAATTCTTTACATTTCGGGATTCCCGAGCAAAATTATTAGTAAACTCGGGATTTGGAATTTAAAAAAAAAGCCGTAAATTTATTTTTATTCCCCTTATTTTTCATTTTTACTGTTTTATTACCTAAAAAACTAAACAGAATAAAATAAGATGTACTAGTTATTTTTCTATTCACTTATAGATGTCACTTATATAGAAATATTATACGAAATATCCGAAATTAATTTGTCTAGTGGCAGTTTTTCTATTGACTTATTAAATTCAGGAAAGTGGAGTCGCGTAGTGAGAAAAAAATTCAGTAACTAATTCAGCGTATTAAATGTTAACGATGAGACATCTAGTAATATAAAAAAAAAGGTAAACTTGTATGTTATTAGACATAGCATTGTTGTTGTCAAAATCGCGAATTCAAATTTAAAAATAAAATTAAAGTTGGCAGTTTTTCTATTCAAATTACAAATGTATCATTCTATTCAAAAACAAGTAAAAAGTACAAAATAAAACAAATAAAAGGTACAAAAACATATTTAAGTGTTGCTAGTTTTTAAGTTTTAATTCAGTTTATATAAATATATATAATTTTTACAAATTGTTAAGGGTAAAATGAGTGAAACCGATTATGAAGATGTTTAGAAATGCTACACAAGAACTGGAAATGCTGCAGAATGTAAATTTTGTAAAAAAAAAACTTGTCTGTAAGGCATCATCAACATCAGGACTACATCGCCATTTAGTAAGTATGCATAAAATGAAATGGAAGTTTGCACAAAATCCACCAAATTTCTTAAAAAAGTAAAAACTGTTGATGGGTATTTTGTCACAGAGAAAAAAATTTTAGAAGAAATAGTTGCAAAACTTGCAGCAAAAGATGGAATTCCTATTCTTACTATATGTAAAAGTGAATTTATTTCTCGAAGTCTTAAATTGCAAGGCTTTAATTTGCCAAAACAACCATCTGATGTAATGACTTTAGTTCAAAAATATTACAACAATGTCAAAATTGAAATTATATCTAAAATTAACAGATTGAAATCCGAGATTAAAAAATTTAGCATTTCTTTAGATGAATGGACGAGTTTTCGTAATCGCCGATATTTGAATATTCAAATCTTAACTTAATCTAAAAATTTAATTTTTCTTTAACCTATTTTTAATATTAAAATTCATTGTTTTATTACGTAGTTTTTGTAGTGTTACATATACAAATGGGTTGCCAAATTTTTAGGGACAGAAAGAATTTTGAAATTTTGGAATTTGGATGATTTTATGATTGAAAAAATTGTATTTAAGTACATTTCTTGTTTTGTTTCTATGGTTATTACGATTTTAAATATTTTGAAAATATAACAATAAGTATGGTGGCCGTTTTCTGTCAAAAAATTTCGTAAGTTTTAAAAAACTAATATTTTTAGTTAAACTGTGTATTTGAATTATAGTGAAAAATTATATTTAATTAATTAAGTTTTACTAGTTTTCGAATTTAAAAGTTATTTAAAGGTAAGTTCTGTTTAAGTTTTGCTAATTTTGAAGCGAATAATGCAATGTTTTTTAAATTAAATCTGAATCTTTGGGTTTTTAGTATGGGTAAGGATTCAGACATTTCTCCGAGGAAATGTGCAGAAATAAAGACACTTTTAACCAACACCACATATTCGCAAAGACAGATAGCATCGATTTCAAACATTTCTAAATCGGTGGTTAATAGGATTAAAATAAAAATCGACAAAAATGGTCAAATTGAACCGGATCGTAAAGGAAAATGTGGCAGGAAACGGATAACAACACCACGTACTGACCGTAAAATTAGGGATATTTGCCTGCAAAATAGAAAAAAGAGTGTAGCTCGCCTGACAACCATCAACGAAGAAGGAATCCATGTTTCTAAAAGAACAATTCAGAGGCGATTGATGATGAGAATATTAGGAGTCATCGACCAACAAAGAAACCATGTTTGACTGAAGCAATGAGAAAAAAAAGACTTGAATGGGCTAGGACACACAAAAACATGACTGTTGAAGACTGGAGCAGTGTAAGTATGATTTATTATGAAATAATTTTTGCTTAACAGTGACTGCTTAATATTTATATTAATATTTTATAGGTGTGCTTCTCCGACGAGTCAACATTTCAAATATTAGTAGATAAAAGTTCATTTGTGCGACGACGCCGTGGTGAGAAGTTTCACAATGACTGTCTCGTAAAGACGGTCAAACATCCCACAAGTATTATGGTGTGGTCCGTAATATCTTCGAAAGGCATGGGAAGATTATATATCGTTGAGGGAACAATGAGGCAAGACCAGTATAAGGAAGTTTTAGAAAAACGGTTTTTACCTCAGGTAGCAGAATGGTTTTCTGATTCCGAGCAGTATATATTTATGCACGACTCAGCTCCCTGCCATAAAGCCAAAAGCGTGACTGCATTCTTGGCTGCAAAAAATGTTAAAGTATTAGCTTGGCCAGGTAATTCCCCAGACATGATAGAAAATCTGTGGGAACTCACAAAGAGAGAAATCGCGAAATCACTAATAACGAACAAGCGACAATTGATTAAAAAGTTAATACAGGTATGGCATCACTCTCTTAAACTAAAAGCCCATGCAAAAACATGCATTGAAAGTATGCCACGACGTCTAGAAGCGTTGATTTCCGCAAAGGGTGGAATTACGAAATATTAATTTTTTTTTCATTTTATAATTTATGTCATTTTGTTTTATAATTTATGTCATTTTGTTTTATAATTTATGTTATTTTGTTTTAATTGTATTAGTTCTAGTTGTCAAAATGTTGTTTTTTTTTTCAAAAACATTCAAATAAACTTAAATTAATTAAATATGATTGAAATAACTATAATTTTTATTAATTCCTTACATATAAATATAAAAACTTTATTTTTTCAGATTGTCCCTAATAATTTGGCAACCCACTGTACATACATACATTTTATTTTTACATATATAATTACCCATAAGTAGATCGGAGAGTGATCAAGTGAATAGAGAGTATAATGCATTTTCATAAACAACAATTAATAGCAAGCTATCGATAGCTAATAAAGCTCTTAATTGATTTTGTACTTGTGCAGCTATTCCGATTATTATTATACTTATTAATTGTGGTAAATGCAGTAAATGTCTTGTTTTAGATTTGTTTAAATAAGTTTTTTAAAATAGACAAACATATGTAGATTAAATTTGTAAAACAATGTCTTGGAAACGAACAAAATGTAATATAATAAATTGTGGAGCAACTTTGAAACAATTTCCAGGGTTAAAATTTTTTGAATTTTCTAAAAAAAAAACTTTAAAATATAACAAATGGATAAGTGTAATAGGTGAATCTCGCGATAATATAGAATTACATAAAAGGCCTTACATATGTGATATGTAGCAAACTTTTTAAAGCAAATGATATAGGTAAGAAATGATTTTTTGAATTTAATATAGACGGACAGCAACATATGCACATGTTTGTACATTAAAATTCATTAAGCAAATAAATAAATAACTATAATTACAGGAAAAAATTTTTAAGAAAATCTGCTCTGCCGAAATTATGTTTAGAACTAACTAGAAATAATAAGATGATCCTATTTTTGATTCTTCGAAAGCAATATTAAGTTATAGTAATTTAAAGAAAAAAACTGAATTTTGCACTACAGTAGTTGAGGAAAGTATTGATGTAGAAGAACTTAATAAGGCTGCAAAAATTTTAGAATCACAAAAATTTAATGAATCAACTGAATACGAAATTTGCGAAAAATGTGTTAAAAACCAATATTACTATATTAAAACTATTAGAAGACTCAAAAAAAATAAATCACATCAGAGCAAAATTGCACAAAAGAACAAAATTAAATAAAGTTCTGGTAAGCAAAGTTCAAAAACAAAAAAAAATACCTTACAACATCAAAAACAAGAATCAATAGAAAATAAAATTGAAATTATTATTCAACATCAATGCATATTCAAAAATATTTTATAAATTACTTCTTTCTAACAGGCTAAGACACTCTACAGAAGGTGAAAATTGGATTTCACAAATCACTTTTTCCCGTTCTTCTGTAATTTTTATAATTTCTTAAGAGACCAACTTGGTTTACATTTACCACATCCTACTTCTTTATATAGATGGTTTACAATTAAAACCTTATCACCATGGAATGGAAAACCTTATCACCATGGAATGGACATAAATGTTTTCAACGAAATTAAAAATATAATTAATCATTTACCAATCAAAAACAGAAGGAAAAACAAAAAGAAGCTATTCTTATTTTTGATGAAATGAGTATTCAGGAAAATTTATGTTATAATAATAAATCAAAAGATTTAATCGAAGGTTTTGTAGATTATGGACGCAATGAAAGATTTAATATATGTGCAAAGTCATGTTGTGTTTTTATGATAAGGAGTATTTGTGAAAAGTTTAAACAACCACTGTATTATGTTGCTTGTCCAAGCAATATACCTACAAAACAGCTTGAAGTAGAGGTATACAATTGTATTGATATTTGCAAAGAACTTAATTTAAATGTACGAGCAATCTGTTGTGATCAAGGATCTACAAATCGTAATTTATTCAACAAATTTCAAATTTCAGAATCCAGCACAAAATTTAATTATAAAGATAATTATTTTTATGCTATGTACGATATTCCCCATCTTTTCAAAAGCATTACAAATAATTTAATTAAAACTAATTTGTACACTGGAGATGGTGAGGTAAGTTGGAAAATAACTGAATAACTGTATAATTTAGAAAAAACTAGCGTTACAAAAATTTGTCCTAAATTAACTACGGCTCATGTTGATCCATCAGAGTTTCAAAAAATGAGTGTAAAATTGGCCGTACAAGTACTGAGTAGAAGCGTTGCTTGTGGAATTGATACGTTATTAAAATTAAACAAATTTCCGTCAGATATAAAACCATTTGCAAAACCAACAGCAGAATTTATCAAAAAAAAATAACCGTCTATTCGATTTATTAAATGGAAACGCACCTCTAAGACGAAATGATCAAAACATAAATTTCATTATAGAAATGAAGGATTATGTTTTGAAAGTTTTACCAATACCTTTTTGCTTTAAAACCTTTTTGCTTTAAAGACCTTGCTATCACAATTGAAAGTATTTTAAAACTCAGAGAAACACTATTTTTTTAATATAAAAATCTTTTTTACATTTACGTCAACAAATTCAGTCAAGACCCAATTGAAAATTTATTCGGAAAAATTCGAGCCCGCAATGTAAATAAAAATAATCCAACAATTTCTGAATTCGGTTCTTTGTTTGCCAAAATTATATCGCTGAATATTCTCTTTAAATCAAAATTCTCTAATTGCGAAGAGGATGCTTCACACTTTCTTCAACTTGATTGGAATGCCGTTTTAGAACACACCAATAATAACAATTTTTTTAATTTGACTCAAGAGAAATATCAACCTGATACACATGTTGATCTTATAATTAATTTTGAACATTATAGTGATGTAGGTAATTCGTCAGAATTAGAATATGAAAAAACAATTTCGATACACATAACTGAGATCACTGATGTAGCGACAAGATACTTTGCACGATACTTTTTATTAAAAACTTTAAAAAAACTTAATACGACTTGTGAAAATTGTGTTAAACAAATGACTAAAGATAAATTAAATTTAGATATGACAGAAATATTGATTAAATGATATATGATATAGATCAAAAATATTGGTTCAATGAGTCAAATGATTGCTATGAACATAGATTCTCAGCAACAAGTTTTTTAATTGTAGTGTTACTATGGAAGCATAGTAAATGGGTTTTAAGTAATCAAAATAAACAGCCCAAAAATAAGAATAGAAAACTTAAAAATTTAATAAATGTTTAAAATTAAATTTTTAAAATATTTTCATAATACCAGAGACAAATAATTACTACGTATGAAGCCAGGGTCAAAACTACGTGTTACATAAGTGTAATGATGGATAGAGGAATGGAGTCGCGGCGGGAAATTGACCCAGGATCTTTTTGGTAGGATGACTTCAGTTCCAAAAAAATAATTATACTCAATAAATATTTCAAAAAGATGATCCCAATCAAATTGACTCAAAATTATTAATTATACTTGCTATACAAAACAGATTAAAGAAAAATGAATTTTTTAGATTAAAATTAAAAGTGTTCATCACAGTGGTTATACAATAGTTATTAACTTAAAATAAAATTAAATTTGATAGTAAATTTTTAAAGTATAAAATTGAAATTGTTTATGTATAAGATTAAGTTTACTTTACTTTACAAATCAAATTCAAAAGCTAAAAAAAATCTCAGTACAAAAAAAAAAAAATAATAATAATAATAAATAATAATAATAAGTAAAATAAAGAAAAAAAAATGATATAAAATTATGGATGAACCACAACCGTTGTTACAACCATCAAGACTCCGAGTTCAACAAGAACAACTGAGTTTATCCATAGACCCACTAAAATATATCGAGAGATTACCAGAATTCAATGAAAAAGGTAATGAATTATATACGTTTATAAAGTTAGTTAAAAATATTCGTAGTTTAATACTAAGGTATACTGTTGAGAGTCAAAGAATCTTATTAAACAGAATTAAGAGCAAATTAGTTGGTAAGGCTAGGGAATAAATCGAGATAAATAACAATACTGTAAACTGATCTGGAATAATATCGGTTTTAATCAATAACTTTGGTGATAAAAAATCAGTAAACCAAATTTTTTACTAATTAAGATCTGTTTCGTTTAAGTCTAATAGTGTCGATCTTTATAACCAAATCCAAGGTTAAGATGACTTAATAGTAAGATAAAAGACGAGGACAATTCACATATTATAATACCAGCTAATATCGAATCAGGCTTGCAAATGTTTAAAGATAAACTACCCGGACCAATGCGTTCGATTTTATTTAGCAGAAATCCTTCTTCTCTCGAAAAAGCGCTAGATATTCTGCATGAGGGAAATTATGGATATTATATAATCCTATGAGTTATAAGATCAAAACGATAAAATACATCTACAGTTCACTCCCGAACATTTCGATACGTACAAACCAGTTAGTGTTTACCTGGTAATGGTCTGATAAAAAAAATGTACAATTGGTTGAGGAAAAAAATTAACTCTTTACCAAACGAAGCTGTTATGGTATGATACTTCCGGTAACTTGTCTTATTTATATATTTATATTTTTTAATTCCACAAATATTCCTAGGTTATCAGAGATGTCATGGTTAAAATATATTATATGTTAATCTATTTCACACTTCAATTTTTTCACACAGACCAGACACTTTCTGGTCTACTTGTTTCTTTACTACAAAATATGTAACCATTTGATTCCATGATTGTTTTATACGATTCTACATTTCTGTCGGTTGTATTTTTAATATCTAAGTTAAAATATATATATTGGGTGGGATATATATATATGTATATCCCAATCCTAACAAAACACAACCAAACCCCTAACAATACCCCAAGTAATCCGCAATAGTCAAGAACCACTAATAAAGCAAGGACTAGAAGCAGAACAACTATAACAAATAATAAACAAATCAATCAAAGCCTTCCACCAAAAGACTAAAAGGTAGTGCACCAAAACCAAAAAAAAAAACAGAGAAGCAACAGAAGAAATCATAGTATCAGATGACGACGTAGAAATGAAAAACACACCAACAAACAATTTTAAAAACAAACAACCCACAACTGGTGAGTATAAGAGAATTGAAATTTTATTGTTTCAAGATGCTTTTGAAACATGCAACCCATTAGAATCTTGAAAAAAAAGCATAAGTTACTTGCTATTTATATAAATTGCATTCTATTCAAAATATACAACTAGTGCTCTTATGCAAAGAAAGTTATGTTAAAAATTTTGGATTTAATAAAATATTAGAACCTATGATTGATTTTAGAAAATGGGATTAAAATTTTTGATCATAATTCAAACAAAATCAAAAAATATTATGGAACAGTAATAGCTATTTTGGGTGATAATTTAGACAGCCACCAAATTGGAGGATTTGCCGAAAATTTTAGCAGTTCAGAACATTTTTGCAGATTTTGACATTGTACGAGATCTATGCTGAAGGGCTTTAATTTTAAATTTTATCAAATACAAAATCCCGAAAATTACAGTTTAAGTTTATCAGTTAGATTTTTCATACTTCACAAAATGATATTAAATATAACGCATATCTCAATCGATTAAAAATATTTTCATGTATGAAATCCCGGACTTCCACCCTACCTCGCCCAATGGTTTATGAGAGGGTTTTATTCCATATGACTTAATGTTGATTATTGAATACTTTGCGGCAAATAAAAATATTACATTCGAAATTTATCATTATAAGATTTGAGAAAAAAATTTCATTTACATTTATCTTTTCCGAAAATAGAAATGAAATATTTCATATATTAATCTGTTAGGACATATAAGTGACTTTAATGAAACCGTATGGCTGGTTTTCAGTGCAATGATCGATATGTGTTGTTTTATATGTGCTCCTGAAATATCCAAATGTCAAACAGACTGCCGTACTATATCAATACTTATATGGAATTCAGAAGAGAATGTTTTCCTACTGCATCATTATGTTTGTCACTATCCAGAATTAATTCACATTTTTGGCCTTCTAAAAAATTTTTGGACACTAGGATTTGAACAAAAACATCAAGAGTTCAAAAATCGAGTAAAGAGTTGTAAAAATTTCAAAAATATTACTTCTAACTCGTTCAAAAACTCATCAGAAAGTACAAGCTCAATTGTGGAGCAGTGAGAGAAAAATTAAAGTCATTTATCTCCATTGCACGAATAACTGATATAATTGACTAAGGTAAATTTATTAATTTCATTAAAAATATTTGTTATATAAATCATATAATTTTTTCATAGCTCGTACACTCAGATTTTCTGGGTCTACTCTAGTTTTAGAAAATAATGGCAGCGAAATATGTGAAGATAAAATTTTGTAGTATTTTGCAAAACATATAAAAATAGAAAAATATTTTTATGATTTTGGACGAAAATAAAAAATGAAACTCGGATCCATCAGATAAACTTGTAAATATAAACGAAAATATAACAAATACTGCATTACCCATAACCCAGGAGATGAATCTCACAAGTACAAAAAATTTATATTTATAAGACAAGACGGAGAAGATGAAACCAATTTGCATCCAGAAAATATTTCAAATATATCAATTTAATCTCTTTCAATGAGCAGTAGCGCGCTATCGACTTAATCAAACTCAAATCTACAAACAAACATATTACATATTTTCAAATTTTATTATTCCGTGAGGGAAAATGCCTTTCGATATAATGGAGTTATTAAAAATAAATGTGCACTAGACATACGTATAAATGCTTTTGCAAATGTAATTGCCGATGCATTGCGTGAACATTCTTTTTACATTCCAATAAAAATATTTTAAAAAGTTGAAGAACAAGCTGTACAAATATGCCCTTTAGAACAATATCGTGAAGGTAATATTATTTTCAGTTGCCCACAAGCGCTAATTCCGAAGATGATAAATCGGTATAATAGCCTTAATCGCACACTAAATAGAAAAACTAAAACCTAGATCCAACTATACTAATTAAAGAGAGAAAAACTTCACATATTTTAAAAGAAATTTCTGTTAACTGGAACCTTACTAAATCTGATTCAATGGATTCCAAAACACTATGATTTATAAACAAAAATATTTAAAAGATTATTATTTAAAAAATAATTATTCAATAAATGTTAGTGATCATCAGATAATTATGAGTCATATAAAACAATGTTTTGCTCTTCAGAGATCATATTTCAACGACAGAAATAAAATTTTAAGAATTACTATATCAACACTTTGAACAGCTAATGATCATAAATCCAAGAATTTTAACAATTCATTTCGATAGTCACAAATCTAACATTTATAATTTTTTAAAAAATTCAAAAATCAAAAATTTTACTTGTACCGAAAAAAAATTATTTAAAAATTGTTGAAATATTAATACGTTATTTTAACGAGGACCGATATGAATCTCATTTTACATATTAATTTTTCTTTCCATAGAAAAGGAAAATCCTACAAATTGTAATGGATTTTGAACAGTTGGGAGGGTCCAAGACCCAATCGAACGTGGCATGCCTGGCTGATCTCTGAGTTCTTACTCAGCTTGGAGGGTTCGGAGAAAATTCCCTCTTTATCCATTACAAAAATGTGAGTGCCAAGATAAAGAACACATAATCATACCTTCATTCTATAGCAATGTTATGCGTAGCTGTTGCTTGTTTAAAATATAAACCACATTGTTTAACTAATGTAGACTACTTTTATTATACCTTTTTATATACCTTTATTTATAGAGGTATATTATTATTTTTCACAGTCAAACACTTTCGAAAATTCAACCCCATTACCCCTAGATTTCGTAAATCTTCATTCAAAAAAAATAAAGGAAGAAAATGTTTAGCATGCCCTGACGAATGGGATAGAAATAAAATTAAAAAGTAATGTAATTCAGGAAAACCTTACACAAATACCAAAGGTAATAAATAATTTCTAAAAGAAAAATTAAAGTTGGTTGTGGAGATAGTTGTCAAAAAAATTGTAATAATTTTTTTTCTAATGAAAAGCGACAAATATTATTTAATAGATCTTGCGGAAGCGGGGAATTAAAAATTAAAGCAATGAGCATTTATTATAAAAAATAGTAAAACTATTCCAAAAAAAACAAAGAGACAAGGAGACAAAAATAAAAAACGTGAATGTGCTAGAAAATATTTTTTAAATGACGATTCAGGAGAAGATCGAGAAGTATGTAGGAAGATGTTTTTGGACACATTCAATATTAGTTGGAAATGGATTGAAACGTCTCACTCAAAATAGAATTATTTGTCTCCAGATAAGCGAGGATATTACATAAGAACTGTTACTCATTTCCTCAAGTGAAGCCGCATTATAGACCAAAAAAAACTACTAAGTTATACATTAAAGAAAAAGGATTGAATGTTTCTAAAATATTTCGGCTTTATGAAGAAAGATATTCTTATAAGCCACAAAATCTAAGAGCCCTTTCCTTCGTCAATATCGGGATATTTTTAATACTAGTTTTTTATTTGATTCAAAAAATTAATAAAGAAGGCAAAAATTAAATCCATATGACACTGAATTGTAATTAAAATATGATTCACTTATGCCGATTTCCACAAACAAAAAAAAAAGATTTAATTACTTTATGCAAGGAACGTCATATTCTTAGGTTTTATCACGATTTTTACGAAAATTTACCTACAAGCGGAAGCATTAATTCTTATGATGAATCTGAACAATATTATTATTATATAAAAGTTTTTGTGAATTAACATTTTTTTGTAATACAAAATAATTTAATTAGTTTTAAATTGTAACTGAAATATTATACTTATTTAAGTTATCGTTACTTCCTCTTTATTTTATAATGAATGATATGAAAAAAATGTTTAGTTCCTATATTTTTTGTGATTTTTTTTAATGCATTTCTCTGCCAAATAAATGTGGACAGGAAATTACACAGCTTTTTTTAAATTATAAATTTTTAAATTACACAGGAAATTACACTCTTACGACGTGTGTGGGATTCGAACTCACACTCCCTCGGTGTTTACAGCGTATTTTATACGCTCTTACTCACCATGCCACCGAGGCCCCTTTTTGTGATAATATAATAAAAATAAAAACTTATCGTATTTTATGTTCCATGTGACAAAAAAAAACTTTTATATGAAATTAAAAATTTTAAATTTTTATAATGAAAGTATTTTCCATGTGTATAAGTGTATAACAGAACATAAAACCCAAACAGTATCATAAAAGTTCCTTCAATTAATTGATATCACGTGACTCATTTTTTCAATCATATAACCATAGAAACATTTAAACATTATCTTGATAATTCAAGTTATTAACCAACAATTTACATTTCTTCCCATGTAAAAAGTTGTTTTTCCTTAAATTTTCTTGATTTGATTATGTTAACCTTCTTATTATAATGTTTATCTAAATCTAGCATAAATATATAGATTATGCTTAAATTTTACTGAAATTGTTTTAAAAATAAAAATTTTAGCAATTTATACTAATTGCATTTTCTGCAAAACTATTGTTTTCGAGTTATAAAATTCTTTGGATGGGTCGATATATTATATTTATTGAAAAAAATGAAATATTAAAATTTTGATTTTAATGATTTAATAACACAAGTAGTTTCTCATTATTATGTTTTCAATATGATCTATCCGATACAAATCTCCCAAACAATGGAGTTTATTGTAAGATTTCTACTCAAACATTACTCTGATGTTATGAGAAATGCTAAGACAAGACATCAATAATATTAGCATCAATAATATTTTATCGCATTTTTTGAGAGATAAAACTTACATAACCTTTAAATATTCATGTATTTTTGAATTAAAAATTAAACAAAAAATTTCTGTGTTGGAAAATTTTTAAATTTTGTGTTAAAATTAAAAAGAATTGTTCAAAAGGAAAGAGATTAAAAAATGAATAAGAAAGCTATTGCGGATGCAATAATTAACTTGATTGCAGATGTGGATGAGGATTTTCAAAAAAGAAAACGTAAAAATTTTGATTTATATTGAAGCATTTAATCTTATGGTGAAAAAATACAAAAACAAAAATTTTTTAATGAAACAATATTTAATTTTTTAAATGAGACATTGTTTGAAATAATGTTTACCTAAATTTGTTTACTTTTAAATTGGTGCAGGGTCACAACTGCCAGGGACTCATTTAGTGGGACATAAGTCCCTAAGGGACCTTTGACTCACTTTAAAATACTTACGTGGGACATAAGTCCCTTGACAAGTAGCTCATAAGTTCCTTTTGGGAATTATGACTCATTAAGTGAGTTATAACTCCCTTTACTAAATTTTGAGTTATAACATCATATAACTAAAATTGTGTGATTGTACGTATACATAGACTAATATATTTAAGTCGAAATTTATTTTGAAATAATTTCTGAAAGTCTTTTCCGATCTTTATGATTTAAGTATGATAATATAAAAATATATAAGAAAAATATTAGATGTAAAACAATATGTGTTTATATATTTGTCTATGCGTGATTCTATATTATAAGAATATTTAAGTTGGTTAAAAAATCAAAGTTGATCAAAGTTCATGTGTGCGAGACTTTGGTTACAAAATCAGGATTGCCCTTTTTTTTAAATCTTTATATATTTCTATTTCATTTTCTAAAATTATGTAATATCAAGTATTAGAGTAAATAACAATAAATTGTTATTGTCATCATTTTTATCAAATAAAACTTACTGCAGGTGTAAATAAAATTATATTATCTTATATTTTTTCAAAAACAAAATTATTAGCGGCGTTGCATTTACAAGTTGAAGGTATACAAGTATAATGTAATTTCATACTTTTTACAATTACACTTTTTTTCTTTTTTATTAAAGATGAACTCCAAAATCAAAAATATTATTAAAAGAAAAAAATTAGATGCTATGAAAAAATTTCTAAATAAGATGGATGTAAATGACTTTTCAAACGTACCAGACCATATTGTAGAAGCTTTTTTTGGAAAGGCAAGCTATAAATCAAGAATGCTTGTTACTGTCTTTGCTTTTGTAAATGGTATAAATTTAAAGCAATTATTTGAACTCTTGAAAAGGAAATTATTAACAAAAGAGGACAAAACAAGAATAATCTATTTATTCAACTCTTTGAAAAATCCCTTATTTTCTTATAAATATTATAGTTATAATGTAATATTCGGTTTAATAATTTTTTGTAATGGTGATATTCGTCGATATGGTAAAAGAGTTGCAAAATAGCCTTTCAAAATGTAGTTTATATGTAAAATTATTGTTTTTTTCTTAATTTTGGAAAAAGGGAATACCCTGATTTCGAATGCAACTCCAAAATGTGTGCTAATTATTTTTGATATTATAGTTCAATAGAGTCTGTATATATTCGTACCCCTCACTGATGTCACTCTTATTTTATATATAATATAAAGTAGAGAAATTATATTATATTATTCTCAGCATTGAAATGTATAAGTTGTTTTTCTATTCTATATAACTTCTATATAACTTCTTGCAGTTCAGTTTTCATTTTGTAGTGCAACAGTTCAGTAAAAGCAAAAAAAAAAAAAATTTAAATTAAAATATGGATAATAATATGAATTGTTTTGAGGTTATTAAGGGATTTAGGAAAAACAGTCAAGTAATTTATGTGCCTGCTGAAAAACAACTATATATTAAAAAACCGAAGCAAAAAGAAAACATATTTCGGTGCATATGCTACTATAATAACACAAGGCATTATAAGCAGTGGTGATATTCAGCCGGTATGGGGCGGTACGCTCGTACCGGTTGTTAACATTTTTAAAATTTCCCGTACCGGTTGTTGTATATTAAAAAAAAGTATGTTTTTAAGTAAAAGTATGTAAAAGTAAAAGTATTGATAAAAACATTCTAAATTACTAAAAAAATATAAATATTTACCTGCCATTATCGATCAAATACAAAAAATCTTACAATAAAATAAAAATTTGGGATTTAAAATTTTTTTCGGTTTTAGTAAAAAAAAATCTACTTAAAACTGTCTAATTTGAATTTTAGTACTTTTAATTGCCACTACAATCCAAGAGATGGCATTGAATTATAGAACAAAATTTATGGAATTGAAAAATTCCTACTGAGCATGTTTAAAGTTGCATTTTAATAGGTGGTTTCACCGCGTAACCACTAAGCTTGAAAGAGTTAACGGAAAATTCTGTAAAAAAAAATATTTTTCTTTTAATAAAAAGGGAATTTCCCTTTTTGAATACATTTTTATTTTGATATATTTACCCTAAATAAAAAGTTTAGTAGTATAAATATTTTTATGGTGAATGGTTATCCCTTACTTTTAATCTCTATTAAATTCAGTTTTAACGTGCAAGTATGAAGTTTTTAAATTAATTTAAATTTCTAATTAATTATTAATTAATTATTAAATATTTTCTTTGTTTCAACCTAAGAATGAAAAGGCAAGGTAATTTGGATGACTTTTTTAGCAAATCTATAAAAATAACCAAAAACCCTGAACAGCAAGCTGAGAATATTACTAATTCTAATCAAACAAAACAGGTAAAAGAAAAAAATGATACTTCTGAAGTTCAACACCAATCGGAAAAAGCTGGAACGTCTCGTGATGCTGCGTTATTACATTTTTGGAATGATAAACAACTAAATTATTTTAAAACTAAATACGAGTGGCTTATTGTTGTTAGCGATGAAAATGTGGGATGTCAGTGGTGTTCGAAAGTAGAATCGTTAAATTTAGAAACTGCTAAACATTTACACATTTCTGTGGAGTGGAAATCATGTTCTGTCAAAGCTCATGGCTCGAACAAAGAAAATTTACAATCATCAATGAGAAAAAAATTGAAGGAACACAATGAATCAGCTTCACATAAAAAAGCTGGGGAAATAATAAAAATTGGTGAAACAAATATAATTTCCAAATCTTTCGATGTGGCTAATGAAAAGTATTTAAACAGCACAGTAAACATTTTTAATACTATCTATTTCATAATTAAAAACAATTACCCATTCAGTGATTTTAAAAAATTAATTGATTTACAGAAAAAAAATAATGTAGATTTTGGATTTTCATTACATTCCAGATTTATAGTTCCACTTGTCGCAAAGCTTATATCTACAGAAATAAGAAGAATTATTTTTGGAAAACTGATAAATACAGGTTGTAAAATTTCAATTATTATTGATGAAGCCTCAACTGTTTCACACAAAAGCGTTTTAGTAGTTTATTTGAAATCTGATATTCAAGATTCCGATGATAGTGTAACAGTTTTTATTGATCTTGTCGAATTAGAAGGAACAACATCAGAAATAATTTTTAAAACCTTAATATCAGTTCTTGAAAAACATGGTTTTAATGAAAAATATTTACATGAAAATCTTATTGGATTTTGCTCAGACGGTGCTAGTGTAATGTTAGGAAAAAAGGCTGGAGTTTCTGCAAGAATTTTAGAACATTTTCCAGGTATTAGCATCTGTCACTGTTTAGCTCATCGTATTCAGTTAACTCTAGATGATGTTATCAAAGAAGTAAATGAAGTAAATAACTTTAGATATTTTCTCGATAAACTTTATTCGTATTATCATACTTCAAATAAACATCAACGAGAATTAAATAATGTTTCTAAAGAACTTGGCACTGAAGTACACAAAATAGGTAGAATATTTGGTCCTCGATGGGCAGCCTGTAGCGCTAGGACCGCCAAAGCAGTTTGGAAATCATATCAGGCCTTATATATTCACTTTAGTCAAAATAAAGAAATTGGAATAATGTCATATTTCAAAAATGAAAACTTTTTAAAAGATTTAGGTTTAATAAACGACATATTAGAAGAAATTTCTGTACTGTCTACAGCTTTACAAGAAAGAGATATTTCATTAATTAGAGCTGATAGATTGATAAGGCGAACGATAAATCTATTCCAACATTTAAAATTAAATAAAGGAACATATGAAAAAGAAGCAGATGATATTATTAAAACGAAAAAATACAATATTCCATTTGAAATTAATAGAAAAAAAACATCAATTGTTGTTTCGAGAGATAAATTTTTTGATTGTTTAGAAAAACATATGAAAACGCGTTTGCTATTAGACGATAAAAATGAAAACTATAATAATCTCTTAAATTGCTTTAATTTATTAAATCCAGAAACATGGCCGGGTGATATTTTTGAAGCACCATGGATTGAAGGTGAAAATAGGTTAGAGCAGTTAAATAAAATAATCAAATACATCATTCCAGTAAATGATTTTCGAGATTTTGTTGATGTGCGAGATAGAGAATCTAAAAATATTAATACTATTTTGAGAGCAAAAAGAATTTTAAATGTAATTGCTGTTAATTCCGGAGAAGCTGAAAGAGGATTCAGCACAATGAACAATATCATTTATGATAAGAGAAATTCGTTGTTAATTGAAACAACAAGTCATTTAATGACAATAAATTTAATGGGAAAATCGATTGAGGATTTTGATGCAACACCATATGTTAAATTATGGTTGCGAGAAGGGCATCATATGGCAAGTGACAAACGTGTCAAAGCAGCCGCACCTAATTTGCCGTCCCAAAACCAAAATTTAATTTGGAAATTATTTAATTAATTTTATATACTATTTTTTATACTATTATATATAATATATGTATTTCTTATGTAAATATGTAAATAAATAACTATTATGAAGTAAATATAACCTACAATAGATTTTTTTCCATGCGTACCGGTTGTTAAAAAATTCGAATATCACCACTGATTATAAGGCTAGTATAATAATTGATTTTGAGAAGAATAAAATTACAAAAAAAAAATGAGACTTTACATCCACACTTTTATGCAGATAATACGAGAAACAAAATGAAGATAATTAATTCAATAAAAGATGATTCTAAATCCCGTCTTTGAAAAGACAATATTCAGCAAGAAAATTTTTTGATATAAACCGTGAAAATAATCCTACTGCAGCGAGCTTGGTATAATTTAAAACCATTAAAAGATCTATAAATAGAATTAAAAGTGAAACACTTCCGAAACCACCAATAACTCCAGCAGATGTTAAACACATTTTTGAAGAAAATGAAATTGTTCGCAAAACATTTGGTTTTTCAAAACTTGATGAAAATACAAGATTTTATAAATATACAATAATTGAACCAAAAAATGATATTGCTTATACAATTTTCATGGCAACAAAAATTACGGAATTAATTAGATCAAATATTAACGATTCAGATAAAAATTATTTTATTGATGGTACATTTAAAATTGTTCCACATTGTTGTTACAATCAATTATTGATAGTGTATATTGCACATTCCGAACACGTAAGTACAAAAATTATAATTATTTACTAATCATATAAAAATATTATAATATTATATTCTTATTTTTTTATTAAAGGTGTTTCCGCTTCTGTATATGTTATTGAAAAATAAATCAGAGCAAACATACACCCATTTGTTTCAATTCATAAACCCCAATTTTTTGAATTTCGACCATTTTCTTTTAGATTTATTTTGAAAAAGGATTGAGAAATGCGATTATAAATGTTTTTTCATTAGCAAAAATTAGAGGTTGCTGGTTTCATTACACCAGAGCTATCAAAAGAGTAGCTATAAAAAAGATTGCAAATTTTTTAATTTTACTTAAAAAAAAATAAGAAAGTTTATTTATACGATTATTTAAATCAACCAATATTATAAAAGTCTTTGAAATGACAAAAGCGGAATCCCCCGCATCTAATGACACAAATTTAATTTTAAAACCAATGATTTCTTATTTCGAAAAGCAATGGATTAAAAAAGTATGTCATAATATAATATACAGGTTTATATATGAATTTTTACTAGTAGTGTTTTTTTCCAAAAATATCTTTTTTTTTTTTCTTCATTTAATTTAAGGAAACTCCGGAACGTTTTACTGTACATAAAAAAAAATTTCGAACTACCAGTAAATTGGAACATTACAATTCGGAATTAAGTAAAAAACTCATAAAGAATGGACAATTTTTTAAATTTATAGATGTTTTATTGGACGAAGAGTATAAAATAAAAATACAGTCGATTTTATATCATCAATAGATGGTCAAACTCTGGACATGTACGAGAAAGAAAACTATTTAAAAATCGCGATGATATTATTGATAATTTATTCTACAATTACAGTATCAAAAAGAAAATAACTTTAACAGAATATGTTAATCAATTAAATTACAAATTACAAATACTAATATTTTATTACATATTTATAATGAAAATAATGCTTCTGATAATGAAGAAGAAAATGATGATTTAGATAATGAAGGCATTAATAATAATAATAATACACTGAGCCAATTACAAAATATTATCAATTGTTGTTTGTGCTTCGAAAAACCGCGAAAAGTGTTATTAATACCTTGTAACGATTGTAAATTGTGTAAAGACAGCTTTCAAACACTATCAACAAGAGCGAATGGGTCAGAAATTATTTTATAAAATTTAAATTTATTTTCATCAAATCTTGAAAAATTTTTGAAAAAAATTTCATTTTCTTCAAAAAATTTTTTAATATGTGCTGGAGTTTGTTGAAGGTTTCGGAAGTGCTTCACTATTAATTCTATTTATAGAGCTTTTAATGGTTTTAAATTTGAAATTTAAATTTAAATCTTTTACACTATCAGAATTATTATTTTAGTTAAAAATATGTTTATGTAAGTTGTTATTATATAATATATAATGTGCATATATGTTATGAATGTATTACAGATTTTTTTATTATAATTTTTATTTTTTCTACTCCAATAAATGCTTGTACCGTAAAGCAAAAATAATTAGACTCGATAATTTTTTTATAAAAATTATTCGTAATCATTTTGACAGATCTCTCAATACAAACGAAAATAGTTTAATATTCAAAATTTATTACCATAATAAAGAGTATATAAATAATAGTTTAAAGTCGGGTTTTATTGCTCCCAAACATTTTATTTACCTGGATTCTAAACGGTATATTCAAAGCCACGAGCATGTCCCTCTATTATATCACTATAATAGACGGGCTACATGCAAGTGCATTGAATATGACCCAAACGACATTGAGGCTATTTCACTAAAGTACGACATATTTATTCCAGAAAAGGATAAACGAATTTCAAAAAACCATTCGTGGTTAAACATTTCGTAATTAATATAAAAATTAGTCTAAAAACTATAATATTAGAATAGGCGTAAGTTTTAAGTTAGGTATAGGTTTTAGTTTAGCATAATCTTAAGTTAGTATAAGGTTTTATTTATAAAATTTAAATTAATTTTGGTTTTTATTTTAAATTTTCCAAAATTAAATTCTCTGATAAAAAATTCTATTAGAAAAAAGAAAAAAAAAAAGAAATATAATTATAAAAGAAATTAAATAAAGAAGAAAACTGAAACACTAAAATATAGTTTAAGGTTTTAGTTCTAAGTTCTGAAATAAATGTTAGTTTTGTAAGCTTTTTTACTAACCCAATGTAGCCAAAAATGATTAAAAAGACAAATAAAAAAGTATATAAAAAAAAAAATATATATATTTTGTTCTTTATCTTATGAAGCAAAATTACGTATATAGGCTAACGTTACTATTGGGAATTGTAACTCTTTATTTATATTTATTTAAATATACATTTGTATATTTATTTGATTTTAAGTTTAGGTAATGCTTACGGTCATTGCAAATTAACTCCATTACTCTTACAGGTCGGAAAATCGTTGTGCTTTGAAAAATATTAACAAAAGTAAGCTTACCGTTATTTGGAAATGTAATAAAAAAGCCTGGATGACATCCGCGATATTTGTTGATTGGTTCAAAACTTGTTTTTATAAAGAAGTTCAAAATTATTGTATAAAGAAAAACTTGAGTTTCAAAATTTTATTAAATGTGGATAACGCACCTGGTCATCCACCAATTTTACAAAATGGAAATATAAAATTTGTGTTTCTTCCACCAAACACCACTTCGAATCTTCAGCCAATGGATCAAGGCGTGATATGCAATTTTAAAGCTTACTATTTACGTAATTAACAATATAGGCGAACTATTGAATGAAAATAGTGATGTAAATAATAACGATGAAGTAAATGAGCATTTAACAGACATCCGGGTATTTCCAAAACGAAAATTAGTATAAGCTTTCAATCACTTACATTCAGCTATCGAAATTTTCGAAAAATATGATGATGACTATAATAAATCTCAAGAGACAAGTAGTTCAATTTGGAAGAGTGTGTCACATTATATAATCTTGTTAGACCAGATAAGGAAGTTAAATCAAAATCGTATTGACGAATATTTTACTATTACAGATGTTCAATAAAATATTTACCTACTATAAAATGTTCTAAAAATATAAAAATTTTTAATAAACGTAAAAATATGATCATCTTTTTATTTACAACACGAAATTATGTATATACATACATAACATACTTATAGAGATATTTATATAAATACAGGTTACATAACGTACTTATGTACATATAGTACATATGCTGCAAGGGAATAATGAAGATCGAAAAAAATTAATATTAATTGATATGGATAATAATATTGATTATTTATTAATTAAATCGCCAAATAATTTTGCGTCTAATGAATTTGCAGAATTATTAGAAATATGGCTAGAAGAACATGTAAATGTTTCAAATAAAAATCTAATTTGTTGTGATTTTAATGTAAATTGGCTAAATAAAAATAATATAGCTCCGATTCAATCTTTTTAGCCCCAACCATTAGAGAAGAAATTCTTGCCATCATCAACGCTTTTGATAGCAACACTTCTCCAGGACCAGATGGCATTTCATTGATAGATATAAAAGCATATCAAGAAAGTTGGCAACAATAATTAATGATCTCATTACTAATGGGCATTTTCCAACAAACGCTAAAGAATGCACCATTACTCCTATTTACAAATCTGGTCAACATGTTGATTGTAACAACTACAGACCCCACCCATAGCCTTAACAAATTGTTTAAGCAAAATAGTGGAAAAAATTGTTAAGAACAGAATAATGAATTTCTTAACAAGCAAGAATCTGATTGATAACCATCAGTTTGGATTCCTTTCAAATAGTAATACTCAATCTGCAGCGCTTGAAGTAGTTCATTATCTGAATACAGTACTGGATTAGAACCAAAATGCACTTGCAATTTTGATCGATCTTAAAAAAGCATTCGACACTGTTGACCATGATATTCTGCTTAAGGCCATGCATTATATTGGGATAAGAGACAAAGCATCTGATCTGCTTGAGTCATACTTAAAAAAATAGATGGATAAAAACAAAAATTAATGGAGTAACAAGCTCAAAGCTAGCACTACCAATAGGTGTCCCACAGGGAACAGTTCTGGGACCCCTGCTATATATAATTTATGTGCTGAATATAAGCTCGGCTAGCCTAACAGGCAAGTGTACTTTGCGGATGACACCATTTTGCTATTTAAAGCGAAAAATCGATCACTTCTCGAACAGACAGCCAATCGTAACCTTTCATGCTTAAACAGATGGCTTAAAATGAATCACCTAACCTTAAACATCAGTAAAACTTAATACATGGTTTTTAAGCAAAAAAACAAAACTGACATAGATTTAAACATCCATATCGACTCTATTCCTCTAAAAAGAGTAACTGCTGCGAAATATCTTGGCCTAATAATTGATGACAACTTATCTTGGCACCGTCATGTTGAAAATCTAAGGAAATCCCTACTACCACTAATAGGTGCTATAGCTAGTTGCCCTCCGTTAAGGCACGACATCGCTAGAATGGTATTCTTTGCCTATTTCCAAAGTAAAATAAGTTACTTCATCACCATCTGGAATCAGGATTCTATGCACATCCAAAACTTCATCCAGGTCCTAACTAGCAGAGCACTTAAAACTCTTTTCAGAGTGCCATTTGATACATCCACTTCTCAGCTTTATTCAATGTGCCGAATGCTTACGCTGGACCAGTCGATCTACTTTGCAAACTGCCAACTAATTTATAAGATGAAAAACGGCCTGTTGAAGAACAATCTAACGTTACTCAATAACACTGAAGTTCAAAAGTACAACACACGCAGCGCTAACCTTATACGTTTAACTTATACAACCTAGAACAAACAAGGGCCGCAACGATGTTATGTTCAACTGCATGAACTTTTCTACGAGTTACCTCTTCGTATTAGAAAGCCTTAACATTTTCAAAAATCGTATAAAACATTTCATAATTTCCAGTGAATAACAATTCAGTAACTCAGTACATACAGTCATATCCGAAAATAAAACCTAATACCTACCCGCACATACCGCTCCTTGTGAACCAGTATTACTGGCAGCGGGTAGTACCCCAATTAGGATACAGACTACTAAAATCAAATTTAATATACATATTTACTTTTCTTCCTTATAAACTTTATTCGTTAAGTTATATAAGATATAGTAATTTATCTTTTTATTTTTTCTTTCTTTTGCAGTTGCCCATTGTTAATCATTTGAATCAACTGTACTAGCATTATTTGTATTTTGCAGGAAATAAAAAAAACAATAAAATAAAAAAAAGGGGAAATTAATGGTAATCTCAAAGGTGAGCATCGGGTTGCAGAGCGTAGACTTCTTCATTTCAGTCCTCATGCCGCTGAGTACGGTGGTGGTTTCACTGGACGGATATCAATTAATTTTTGTCCTTTTGTATAGCTTGTAAAATAAACTTGTCATGTATAAGAAAGAAAAAGGAGGGTTTTTATGCAGAATGGATTGCTTACGCGTAGCGCGATTTGACTAAATATTACAAACTTATGAAAAGCCCTTCATACATCTTGACATGTTGGAAGATTTATGAAGGTGTGATTAAAAAGATAGTTATTAATACATCTTTATTCGTCTTGACATATCGGAAGATGAATCAAGATGTAACGAACGAATTTGGATTGTTTAAGAGCATTGCACTCAGCTTTTTCCCTTAACCATATAATAAAAAATACCTAAAAAATAAGAAAAAATGTAAAATGAAATTTAAGCAGGTTTGCAATTTTATTAAAACTAAAATTTAAGGACTGGCAAAATATTTTCTAGTATGGTTTGAACTTTGTGACATATTTTAATTAATACATGAATAAACCTTACTGAACAATTATTTTCGTATATTTTCGTATATACTTCTATTTTCCGCAATCAGATTTCCAATTCTTAACAAATTTTTAAGAAAAAAAAAATTTGATATGAATGAAAAAAGTGCAATATTATTGAATTTGTGATGCATAAATAATATACATATGTATGTATCTACATATGTATCATAATATTAATTTTGATGCAAACTTCAACAAATAATTTTATGAATTCATGAAAATTATTTTGTACATTTATTATCTATAAATTTTAAAAATCTAGGCTTAAATTTTATTCAAAATTTCAAAAATACATACATATGTACATATGTATGTATGCACTTGTTTTTTACTGGCTTACAATTCAATTCAATTTTTAAAATAAAAAAATAGAAATTCTCATATTATATTACATACCTCAATGGAAGCGACGAATTTTTATCAGAATAATTACGATACTCATTCCAATAATAGCAAATTTTTTATGTACAATGCACACATTTTTTAGCTTTTATTTTTATTTACAAAATGTACTTTCATACACAATTTGTCAGTAACTCAAAAAACCCTACATATATTATACACATTCATTCATCATATTATACACACACTTACATATTATGTTCACATTCATTCTTTACACAAAACAGAAAAAAACAAAAAGAAACATAAAACAAAAAATATGTAGATAAATACTTAACATTACATAGCTACATATGTATATAGATACATATCTATACTATTCGTATCAAACTACATGTATAGCAATAGCGTATATTGTATAGAAACATAAAAAATAAATTAAAACAAAAAATACGTATAGCCATAGACTATTGATACCTAACACTGTAGTTATATAAATACATATGTATGTAGGTACATTATTATATCATTCATATTCAAATTTCAAACTATATGTATAGCAATAGCATATATTGTATAGAAACATAAACATCGGAAAAAAAAGGAGGAAAACAAAGGCTCATATATTTCGCCAATTATAAATAAATAATAAATAAAGATATAAAAAAAAAAAAATTTAATGTTTCTGTTTTGGATGCCAAGGAATGACAACTTATCTATTCTATAGACAGCGAAATGCAACTAAGATCAATTTGCTTAGCAGAAAGACAATAAACTCTTTTTCTAAAGAAAATCAAGTTTTAGAAGATGTGATAGCTGAAGAACCTAAAACCTAAATAAGGAACTTTCAAGAATTTGCTGATCAGTTTTCATAAAAGATCCAAATAGTTTGAATGAATATTTGAAGAATCAAATTAAACCACAATTAAAATTAAAATTATTGTCATTAAGTTAAACAGTTAAACTAAATTAAGTAATTCAAATAATTTAAAAAAAAAAAAACAAAATATAATACGTACATATATTAATAAAATGATTAATCAAATTATAACATTTATTTAAAAAATGTCATAATTTTAAATTTAAAAATGTTATAATTTGAATAACTTAGAAAAAATTAATTAATTGTAATTATATATTCTTACTTAGTGCAAATACACAATATGAAGGTGAAGCTTTCAATGAAATACAAATGAAATAATCATATCGTAAATAGGATTATAAGAAATGGATCGATATAATAATGTATTTTATTGAGTTGAACCGTTGAACACATGTATGCAAATAATTTCACTGAAGTAATAAATTGGCATAATATAAAATATATATTTAAAAATGTAATGTAATATAAATGTAAAAATGTAAAATAAATATTTTTGTATAAAACTAGAAATTGCATAATATACAAAACAATTCTTTTTTTTTTGTTAAAAATCACTTTAGATGCAAATGGCAACATAGTAACATTTGTGTGTAACCATATTTTATAAAAAAAATTATAATATCTATGAAACTACTTTTTTATTTTATAATTTATTCTGGACTAGGTGAACTTCTTAAAATTAAATCATCATTACCTTCTATTTGTGCTAAGATTTTTACTATTCGTGTTGCTATAAGATTTTGAATTTCTTGCATTGTTCTGTGAGCCTCTGTTTTATTGAATTTATTAAGCTCTTTTAATTGCAAAGCTATTGTTTGACCAAATGAATAAAATCTGGCTTCGTTTGATGTTTTTAATGAATTAAAATCCTGTTTACTATTTAACACATTTGTTAATGATAATCTGTTGTTTTTGTTTATAGTTGATTGAATTTTAGTTGATGAATTAGTTCCGAAGGTTTTTTGCGTATTGGATATTTTTGTTTTTTTTTTTGATAATTTTGAATTATCCTTTTTACGACCTAATTTTTGCTCAATTAGGATTTCCTAAAATTGATAAAAATTTTAACATTTTAAATCAATCAAATCAATACAAGAGTAATTAAAAATAAAAAGTAAATTAAAATAGTACAATTATAATAATACCTTTGCTCGTTTCCTAGTTCTTATAAAAGACTTATGATCTGATGAATTTGATGAACTACAATCCCATGAATCTTCTTCACTGTCAATTTCTAATTTGTTTTTATTTCGAGATAAAGGAATTCCATCAAAAGAGTCACCACTTACTCGAATTTTCTTTCCTTCTTTTTTTGAGGCATATTGATTATGATGTAAAGTTTTCCACTAAAAAGATTTAAAAACTGAAAGACATATAATAAATGTTTCTAATATTGAAAATTACCTTTAAAGTTTTGTCATCATTTATATCTAAAACAGAACTTTTGTCTGCCTTTGCTTCATTGAAAACTGACGACATAGTTTGCAATAAATTCTTGAAGTCTGCCATTTTCGTTTTTTTTTTTTTGTTATTATAATTATCACGTTTATAAAAATACTTCTTAAAAAAAAATCAGTACGATTTTAAATTTTATGAAATATGTATTTAGAAATTTATTTCTACTGGTTTCTACAGATCATAACAATGTTTAAAATCGAAAACGTTAAATTATAAAAGGAAAATTCCTTAATTTATATTTTGAAAGTTACCAATTATTAATTTTAAATTTTCTCAAATTTTATAATTATGATTTCACTTATTTTAACTCATAATTTAAATAGCAGAAATGTATAATAGCAAACTCCGATTTTATAAAAACAGAATTTAAAAACGCTGATAAGAATTTAAGAAACCGCGAAAGACAGCTGTCACATAGCTGTCATTTACAAATTGTTCATTGTATTGAGTTTTAAAAAGTAATCGATTTCGATGGATGTAATCGTTTTATTTAGAATAATCATAAATATATTACCCGGCCATAGCCCATAGCCAAAAATATATTCAATTAATTTTGTGAAACACCTGAGTGGAGCTGGTTATGATAAACTGCTTTATATCTATGTATGTAAGTAGTGTTAGAACTTTTTTGTTTTGGTTCTTGTTTTTTTTGTTAAATTTCATATGGAAATTTTTTTTTATTCAGAGATTATACATTTTGATTTAATATATAATTTAAAACCAATATGTTCCTCTCGTAGTATACAAATAAAACAAAGAAAAATTTTATTAAATAATTGTATCTTTATTTTCTTAGAAAATATTTTAGTCTGGTTTAGTCTAATATTAATATCTTAAATATTTTACTGGATTAATTCTTGATACTGATAATCTTATTGATGTTAAACATAATTAATTTTATTAAGCTAAGTAACAATTCTTTATTGTAATTTTTTAAACGCCTAGAAAAAAGTGACACGAACTTTTTTAACAGTTTTTAAAAAATAGAAAATGGTGATGACTAACCAGTAATGCCTATTTCCCAAAAAAAAATTAAATAACAATAATAAAATTGTGAGAAAATATGGAATAAATATGGATTGAAAACATTAACGTATAACCGCTGTTAAAAAAAAAATTTCATGACGTCTCCTAAAACAAAACATCCATGTTACTTTATTTTTCTACAAAAAAAATACTCGTATATTAAAATAAAATTTAGTCAAGAAGGTAACTAGGCCTAGTTGTCAATCATTTAAAATAAAACTTTTTCTATTGACATTATATTTAATTGGTAAGTTATTTTATTTAAATAAAAATATATTTTCTTAAATTATTTTGAACTTATTGAATAAATTGAATATTTTTTAGTAGATAATTTATTAGTAGATAAAATTTTAATTTTTAAATTTACAATACAAAAGAAAATATGTAGTAAATTTACTACCCACTTTGTATTTTAATACTGCAACTGTATCTACAGACACAGTAGACGCTCTCGTTACGTTCTCTATACTCATAGAAGTGTCAAAGTCGAGTTAAAAGTTGGATGGAATGATAAAAGTGATGGAATTAAAGCTGCCGTGACACAGTCATGAAGAGGTTGTTCAACTTTGAACTTTTTCCACTTTTTTATGCATTTAAGTGTCAAATAATAAAAATAGTATAAAAATAAAAGATAACGAGAAGCCTTGCTAAGTAAGAAATTAGACTGTTGTAGATACAGCATTCATTATGCTTTATCAAAGAGAACCACAATGAAATCGCAATTTTTTAAAGGTGTTTTCGGACCTCCCTCACTTGCACTTTCCGAAAATACTAATTTATCGCACTATTTTTCGCAAAATTTTTATCCGGATTTGCAAATTTATTACAGTATGTACTATGTATATATTTTTTTGAGTAGACTAGTATTACATTAATGTATATATTTTTTTTTAGCATTTATTATACTCATTAACTTACTTTTAAGTATAATAGTGATTGTAAAAATATCAAATAATTAATAAAATTACTTCTGTTTGTATAGACTTATTTATATCCGCATTATGTTTTTAAATTTAAAATCCAGATGTCGTATATTTGACTTTAAACTTCGTCAATTCTGTCATCTGTGGTTCTTTCTATAGGCCAAAATATAATGACGCGTCATTTCTACGCTTGTTTTATTGCTGCGCGTGCGGCGCTACATGAAGTTTTCCTTAAATTATAATCACGCGTTAAATCACGCTTGACGTTTAATAAAAAGTAAACAAAAAGTAAATAAAATGTTTAAAAAAAATTTTAAATAAAAATGGATAGAATTTTCATCGATATTTTATTAGTTGTTATATGTGCAATTTTTTTTCAGATTTTGTCTTCAGGATCCTAGTTCTATATACCCTAAGCCCTTTATTGTATAGAGCTGGGTTATTATGCACTTCATTAATTAGCTGCTCTTCAAAATTTTTCATTTTATTTTATGAATTTTAATTTGTTTATCGTTATCCCTTTTTTTTTGTTTTTGATTGTCAACGCGCCCAAATTTAGAACAATTTTCTATTTTTGAAAAGCGTGGCGCGTTGGTATAACTAACTTGAGCCATTTAAACTTGTATATTCTACTTTAAACGTCAGCGCGCCGCACGCGTGTAGTTGTAGCAACGCGTCATTATATTTTTGCTTTATCTATTTGTTTGCTTTGCTCACTCTATTTTGTACTGTACTTATTTTTAATTGAATTCTGTAATCTGTTCTGTCTGCTTTCTGTTTCTGTCCGTTTCATTTCTCAAATCACAAAATTTTCGAGTAGTGAAGTGAACGAGTTTGTTTTGTTGTTTTTTTCTCTCAGTTGGTTCTTTAACTTCGGAGAGTGACGTTTAATTGAGTTTTTGTGGTATTATCCGTGTAAATTTGCAAAAGTGCATTCAAAACAAATAATAATTCGTTTTTATTAATTATAATTTAAAAAAAATCAATTTAAAGTTTTATTTTACCTACAATTATAAAGTAATTTTTATAATTTTAAATTAAAAAAAAATTAATTATTAAGATTCATTGTTTAAATTTAAGATCTTAAAAATTTTCATTTTGTGAAAAATCGATAATAACAACAAAAAAATAAAAACTAAAGAGTTAAATAAAAAGGAAATTAGTGCAATGCAGTAATTCTTTATTGAAATCCTATTTAATTTAATAATTTACCAATTTTTTTTTTGTGTTATGTGTTTTTAAATTATTATTGTGAAAATAAAAAAAAATTGTTCTAAGTAATATTTTTAGTAAAGAAAAAAAAAAAAGAAAATAAAAATAAATAAAACTGAGATTATTTGCGCTTGGTAAATTTTGCAATGCGGGATCTCGGTGCTAAAATGGCCGAGTTAAAATTTGAGGCCCCTTTGGCCCAATTCGAAGAAACTGATGAATGGGGTGGTAATGAATTTATTACACAAACAGTTGGTGATAGTAATAATGTTGGCGGCGGTGGTTGTGTTACAAATAATACAAATGTTAATTTAAAAGCATTAAGTGATACATTAAATTTAAATTTAAAAGAAACCGATAATATTTTATTATTGGAAGAAGCTGTACGTGATGTTCATATTAGCAAGAATGGTAATCTAAATAATTGTAATAATGGAAATAACACAACAACAACAAATATTAATAATATTAATAATGTAGCTGCTATTACTGCAATGAATATGAAAGATACAAATGTAGATAATTTCACTGAAACATTTAGTGGAAGTCTCGAAGATTTGGTTAATACATTTGATGAAAAAATTACAAAATGCTTTGGAAATTATGAAGAAAATGTTGAAGAATTGGCACCAGTACAAGTTCGTAGCCAAGAAGAAATAATGAATGAATGCCAGTAAGTCTCAAATTACTAATTAAATTAAATTTTTATAAATTTCATTCATTTTAGTTATTCACTTTTAAATTTTTCTGCATTAAGTAAAAGAAACACTCCTATTTGATAAAGAAAAAATTTGAGTAACTATAGACTATATCTAATTATCTACCTGGCTTTTATATAGCAATATATCTTTTTTGCAATTCTACCTTCATAGAAAAAAGAGTAGATGAGAGGTTTTATTATTGATACCCATACGTATACATATGATTATATTGTATACATATATATATATTATATTATATAATAAAATAAAATATGTATATAATTATGTCCTTAAATTAGTTGGCATGTATATAAAGCACAAAATTTACAATTTATCTTAAATTTTTTTTTTAATTGCATTTGTATTATACTTTTTTTTAATAAGAAAAGATATAATAGATAACTAGTTATATGTAATAATATTTCTTTCTCAATAAAATTGCATTAAACCTTCTTTTCTATTAAATAATATTATTGTAAAATAAAAAATATTATAATTTTACAAAATAGAAAAAGACATGCGCAAGAATTAATATTTAGAAAATCCTTTTATCGATTTATTGTAGGAAAATAGTGTCATCGTACCTCTATCTCTTTATTTGCTTTTTTTTTTTTTGTATATTTTATTGCCAATAATTTTATATAACTTACATTAATATAAGTAATGTGCATAAGTACAATTATTTAAACAAAAACTTACTAAGATTAGTATACACACATATAACAAAAAACTTTAATAAAGTTCACATTACTTTGTTTATTTAAAGGATTACTTATATTTTCCTTATTCTTAATGAAAATTATTAGCTTTTTATTATTATATGCTAAAAAAAAAACCAGTTTAGATATAGGTACTTACATATATAATAATATTTAGTAGTTTAGATATAGGTACTTACATATTTAATCAATATGTCTAAGTACTTATAAATAAAAATAAAATATATCAACCAAATTTCGAAAACCATAATTTAACTAAGTTAACAGTACGTTATTTAAAAGGAACAGTTCAAAACTGGGTTACTTGTATTGTATTACTTATATGATAGATTTTAAAGAGTTATAATTTAGTTAGTATTTAAACCAATAATAATATTATGTATTTATTTATTATTAAGTATAAGGGCTTACATCATAAGATTTTTGTAATATGTTATTTTTTTATTTATTCATAAGTAATCAGCTTCCGAAGTTTATTTTTTAAGATTAACAGTAAGTATATTAAAGTTTATCATTATTTTTCAAAATTTGGATACATACTTACTACTGGATACATACTTACTGTTAGTGAACTTCTACATAAAACTACATTTAATATCATTCAAAAAGAAATAGAAAAAAAAAAAAAAAGAGAAAGAAAATAAATTTACCCATTAATAATAGCTATTATTTTGTCACCGTTAACTCAACTATGATTAGTTATATCATAGTAAATGTAACGATTTAAATAGAACAACACGGTAAAATAATTTTATATAATGTCTAGGGTAATAAAAAAACATTCAAAACAAAATTCAAAAGTTTACCCATTTGTTTATATATACTTAAGTTTGATACTTGTTTTGTTTATTTCTTTATTTTTTTTCTCGCTTTAATTGACTTATTAAAAAAAAATTAAAAGCTTATGATTCTGTTACTTAAAATTTTCAGGCTTAAAAAATAAAAACAAATATTCCGACTGCAATTATTTTATCTAGTTATGGAGTTTTTTTTTTTTTAGTTGCTAGTTATATTTAGATTTTTTTACTTTATTTTTTAAATTCAGATCGTTATTTCTTTGGTTTATTTATAAGTAATTTCTTTTATTTATAAGTACTTAATTATAAAATTGAAATTCACCATATTACTTATACTTATTAAGTATTTATAATCCTAACGTTGCTCTTTTTACGCCTACGTACTCTGAAGGTTAAGAAAATTTTAAAGTTAACACTTGAAGTATATGAGATTTTTTTTTTTAAGGAAATCCCTTTTAGTAAAAAAAACAATAATTTCTTTTGAATTTCTTAAAAAAAAACATCCAAATGTCTGATATTTTTTTTTTATTGTATAACTAAATTTGTTGAATTCAATTTATATATTTTTTTTTATTACTTATAAAAATTCGATAATAAATTATTAATAATTGAGCGCTATCTACTCAGGTTTCTCAACTACAATGGATTTATGCATTTTTCTTATGGTAAAAAATTTTGTAACGTCATTAAGCGCTGTTTATTATCATACAAAAATACAGTAGTAAAATTTAGTAGTGTTACATATTTTTCAATAAGGGATTTGTTTTAAATACGAAGTCATGCGTTTCATTTTTATTTTTTAAGTTTTATTTTACCTAAATATTTATAAAAGAATTAAGGTTTTTAGGGTAAAAGTAATATAATCATATTTTTTTTTCTTTTTTTTGTTTAACTATTGAAGTGTAAGTAAGTGAAAAAATAAAACAAAACAATCGAAACTCATACGTATAAGTAGTACACTACTTATATATATATATATTAATACTTATACATAATATAAGAACAAGGTGAATAAAACGAATTGTTTCATTTTTATGGATTTAGGATTTTAAGCACGTTTTGTCAATTAGATTTTATTTATTTAAATTTGTAAATACTTATTTAAAAAAAAAAAAAAAAATCATTGAAAACGGTTTATTATTAAGTATAAAAATTTTCCAAGAAAAAGAAAGAAATCTTAGATACCTATTTACCTTAGAGTTTAGACAATTCTGTTTCTAGTTAGGACAATACTCAAATTTTATTAATAAAACTAAAAGTTTCTATTTACATACTCCTAAATCTGAATCCAGGAATTGTGTCATATACTTCTTATACCTATATTTTTTTAATTATGATTATTGTTTTTTTTTTGTTCCAAAATGTATTTGGAATTGCACTTTAGTTACTACTTTAGTTATAGTTACAGTTGCGTTTCTGTGTTTTTAAATTGTTTTTTAATTCATCATTATTATCTTACCATACTTATCTGTATGTTCGTTCTACTAAGGAAATAATATTTATGTAACTGTGAAATGCCTTGATTTTAATGTTGGTTTGGTGCTTAAATATTATATTTATTAGATATAAAAAAGTACTCACATATTAATTAATAATTACTTATATTCAGTAATTATAGTTACATAACTTAATATTAGTTACAAATTACACAATTAAATTATCTTTAAACATATAAGTTATAAAATAGAGTAAATTATTTATTATTTTTTCATTAGCTAAGTATTAAGCCTTAAATACATCTAAGTATAACTAATTTCTTTTTTTTATTAAGTAATCAAAATTTTAAAAATACTTAACAAGTACTTATATATATGTATATATAAGCAGATGGTCTTCAATTAAAAATAAGAATACTTAATTACATCAAAAATTATATTTATTTTAATTAAAAACTTAAATGGTTTCATTTAATTAAAATTGAATTAAAAAATTACAAAAACAAATGAAAGGTATTAAATTAAGCATATACTTACTTAGTTGGGTACTTATGGTATTAATATTTAATTATTGTTAGTTATTAAATAAAGAACGAAATTTTGTTAAAATATTTTAGTTTTAAAGAACCTAAAATCTAAATGATATATATACTTAACCCGTTTATTTAAGTTAATTTCAATTAAACTATATGGAGTTTTAAAAGAATTCAAACTAAATATTTAAGTTCAGAAAAATAGAAATGAAAAGTAAAAATTTTTATATGCATTTTTTATCCATATTGAATTTAGTAAATACTTACTACTTACATCTTTAATATATATGAAAGTATAATAACTATATTTACTTAATTTAAGTATACGTTTATGTTATTTTCATTATTCTTAATCATCCTTATTGATTTTTAAATATTTTGTATAAGAGATTTTCATCAAAAAATATGATTATTAAATTTTACTCTGTTCGTCAATCGTTTGAGGTAACTCAATGCAATTTTAACCATGTAAAAATCTTTAATAAAAAATAACTTTTAAATTAAAAATTGTATAAAAGTATCTTGTAACTTTATTATTTTAATCTCTTAAAGATTGAAAAAGACTACTTTTTTAAATGTTCATATCTCAAGTTTTGTTGAATATTTTACATTAAATTTTTTAAGCTTTTACTAAGTAATATCATAAAGAAACTATATTATATATAGTTATATATATATAGTATAGTTTCTATGTATAGTTTCTATTCTATAGTATAGTTTCTTTATGGTAATATAAATCAATATAAAAATTAAATACTTATATGTATAAATTTTTTTTTCAATTTGATGTTTAAATTTCAAATTGAAAAAAGTGAAATTAAAATTTTGCTTTTGCAAGATTTTTTCCATATCTCCAAACGCTTTAAGTCAAAATCTTAAAATTTTAAACGGCGGAAAATATATAAAACATAAATTATCTTGTAAAAAATATTTAAGATTATCTTGTAAAAAATATTTAATCGGTTGAGACCTACATACTTATTAAGGATAAAAATTTTAACATTCCCTATTTTTAGGCAATTTATTTAAATTTGTTAAGACATAAAAAATAAAATGCAAACATTTTATTTTTACATATTAACTAATTAATTGTTAATTAAAAGTACATACATACTTATAGTGTTTGCTTAAAATTGAAAAAGAATCTTTTGATTTTTTACAATTTTTTCTCTCATTAAAAGTTAAAAAATAAAAAAAAAACAAAAATATTCGCAAATCACAATCCTAAATTTTGTTATTGGTTTTTTTTTTGTGTGACTTTAAAAAGCTTTTGTTTTTTATCTTGAATTTTTATATAAATTAAGTATAAAATCACAAAAAACGAAAACGATCTTTTATACTAGGAAGAGCAAAAAATGCTTCACATCTCAAAATAATCTATAATCTTAAACAAAATACCATGGAATTGGGATATTAAATAATTAGAGCTATATTTCGATTAAAAACTTACTTAAAAAAAAAAAAAAACATATTGATGCGTCTATTGATAAAATATAAAAAACGATTAGGATGTTATATATCTCTTAATAAATAGAAATTCTTTTTTTATCAAAAGATACCAAGTTTATCATAATGAAAACGATATTTCAACCTAATACCTAATTTTATCTCACCAGTTTCGTGTGACTAAGTCAAGCCTCACAAGAAAAACCTACAAATAATTCAAAACAAAGCTGTAAAAATGATTTCTTTTCAATAAAAACACTTTCAACAAAATTTTCAAGAAAAGCTGATGTATTCCAACTAATGAAATTATGTATTGCAGTTGTAAGTAGTTTAGTTTTAAGCATTCTATAATTAAGTATTTAGCGTAAAATATAAATTTTATTAAAATTCTTCTTATATGAGATTTTTGAATTTATATTTTTTCCTCAAAATTAGATTACATTATAATAATAAAATTAATACTTAATCAAATTATTAAATTTAGATAATATAGTAGAGAAGCTAAACTGTAAGCTCTACCAATTAAAATTCCAAAATGATGTCAGCATTTCGTGGCGTTAATCGAAATTATTTTTCGTCAGCCATACATTCAAATGAGAGTACGAAATGGCGGAAAAATAAAATTACATAATTTACAATTCTTATAATTTAAATTTAAGCCGTGAATTTTCTTTGTTGACAATACTAATGACATGAGTTTGAAGGAAAAGTAAATTAGTAATCAAAAAATATTCAAAACAGTCACTAGTGATAAAATATTAAAAAATGATTTTCAAATAAACCATTACGTACTTGTTGCAATAATTGAAACAATTTTTTAAAATTTTCTTCATTTTTAAATTTGATATTCATTTGGTTTTTGTTTTGATTTTCTTAGATATCATTTGTTTCTATACAACTGTAGCTGATTTCGTCAGCCGACGCCATAATACTGTTTCATAGTAGAAATTCGTCGGCCCTTGCAATTTTTTGACATGATTTTGTTTTGAACTTAAAACAAAACATTAAAAACCATGCTTTATACTTTTTAAAGTCATGCTAATCTGACCAATTAAATTAGATTTTAATGAATGGTTTATCGCAAAATTTAATAATAAATTGCAATTGGTTATTTTTTTATAAATTAAACCATTGATTGAACCATTTCATGTCTTAATTTTCACGTCACAGTTATATTCCTTATCAGCATACATAATTTTATCTGATAAATAATTACTTGAATAAATTTTATACTTAATACTTATACTTAATAACAATAAAGACATGTTTACCTCTGTGACATTAATGATTATGATAAATTCATGTATATATAACTAGGTATATAAAGTGTAAAAAATTTCTAATTTATTTAGCGGAGTTTTTTCTTTGTTTAAAAAAAAAAAAAAAACAAAAAAATTAATCTGCTTAATATCATTAAAATTAAGTCTGGAACAAAAACAAAAAAAAAAAATTGTCAGACTTCCAATAGTAGTTTTAAAGTGTTAAAACCGATTAATATTTTAGATGTGATCATGTTAATATATTCTTAAACATTATGTCCATTATGAATTATGCATGAAGGAGAAAAATATTGTTTTTTTTTTTTTAGTTTTTCACACATTTTAAAGAAGAAAAAAAATATCAAGATATTCTTTGAATTTTAAGTACTTTTAAGAAATAAAAAATAAAAAAAAACACGTTTTTGTTATGTTTTATGTAATAATTTCTATTCTAATTTATAATATTTTTTTACTTTTACTTTTAAGTGTATTTCATCAAAAAAACGATTTAAGAAGTATTAAAGGGTTTTCAATTTAAATTTATTTATTTAGAATTTCACTGTACTTCTAAAAAGTAGTACATTGGCATTATCAAATACATATAAGTATATATACAATTTATGTAAGAAACTGTAATTTTATGTAAAAGTTAGTGAAACTTGAGACATACAGAAGTACTTAAACTTATTAAGCTAGTTATATAAGGTATAGAGACGCCTATTACCATTTTATTTAAATGTTCAAAATAACCAAAATTTTCAAAGTTGATGCGGAATTTTCTATTTGATTTTTTATTATTGCATGATACAAATAATGCCAAAAGTCATAATGAGTGAAAAATTCAATTAAAATCTATTTAATGTACCTTCACTAGGTCTTAAAACTAGAAAATAGTGTAATTTCTTAATTGATAAGTTAAAAATTCTATATATATTATCTTAAAGCCTGAGGTAAACTCGACGCCGTAGAAAATTGTACGACGCGAAAATTAATTTTCCAGATAAACGTCCAGGTTTGAAAAGGCATCTAAAAACATCATAATCCATATGTTTTATTATGTCAATTGTCATTATTTAGTTTATTGTAAACATTTTATTTGTGTTTTAAAATTAAATATTTTGGATTTTTTTAAATAAATGATCCTTTTTAAATTTTTTATAAAAATTTATTGTTTTAAATTTTCTGTTTTAAAATTATTTGGAATTTTTTAAATTGTGTCATAGTTTCAATAATCTATTATTTTACTTGCCATTTTTCTTTTTAAATAAATAATTATTAATAACAATTTTTAATTACTAAACGACTTGACTAATGAATTTTATTAAACTCTTTTAAAAACAAATTACTTTCCCAAATTTCAACGTTTTTTTTTTCTAACAATTTTTAAAACACAAAAATTCACAAATCACAACATTCAAATGTCATTCTACGCCGAAAAAGTTAGACTTGGATTTGGATCAACCATTTGAGATGATCAACGCTTATATTAGTTTCATATTATTTAATATGTTTTTGATAGTTCACAAATCACAGATTATACGCCGCACAGACGCCGTCGAGTTTGCTTCAGGCATAAGGTTTTATTTACTTATGGCAAAAATTAAATTTTTTATATATTTAGCATTCTTTCTAGGCAAAAACATACTTTTTTTTTAATAGTAAGTAGTACTTACTTGTTTGAAAACCTTTTAAAAAAATGATTTACTTAAGGCCGCTTATTAATTTAAAATTTAGCAATTCTTATTACCGGCATATACCTATAATAATTGAGTTATCCGTTTTATTATTAATTAAGTATAAAAGGAATATTGCTGTAAATTTATTTAAAAAATTGAATAAGATATTAATTACTCTTATTTGTATAATCATGTTTGCTTTTTATTTGTTAAACCAATTTTATTACTCTTGTCGTTTATAAATAGAAAAAGAAAATAACAAGGTACTTAAGTATAATGCTACAACAAACGAGTCAAACACTATTGAGTCAATTGGATGAGTTTATCTAAAATGAAAGTGGCAGTACTATTAATATATGCAGCCTATATATTACAAAATGCCCAAAATGGTATATATATAATTTCCAAACTAAACCACCCACAGCGACGTCAACTTCTTCTTCTATATTTTTGTTTAAAAGAAATTCAAAAGTTCATTAGGGGCTAATTCTATAATCTAAATAACTAAATAACGTTAGAATAATAATAATTAAAAAAAAAAACGACTATTTCTATAAGGAATGTTTTTTTAATTTATCATATATGGTAAAATATGCATAATATCCAAAAGACACTTAAAATTTGTATTACAAATGACATTATAGAAGTTCAGTATTTAATAAAAATCCATTTTTTATTAAAATTATAATTTCAAATTAAATTTTATAGACAAAATTCGAAAAAAAAAATCTTAATATGCCAATAATAGGCGACTTTACCTTAGTTACTTATTAACAAAAATACGCAAAATGTTTTTTTCTGTACTTTTAGTTATAAGTAGAGTGCATTAAAATATATATATAACTACTTAGTAATTACTTACATATATTTTTGATATCCATGTTTTTTTATTGTTCTATTTATTATATTATATAATATAAAGATGACAATGCATAATCGCTGCTGATTATTAAGTTTTTTTTTTCATTTTAAAAGTCTATAACTATATAATGCTTCTTTTTAATGATATTTTTTGTTAGATTTTTAAAAATATTCTAATATTTGATATTTCATTCTTTAGAATCAGTATTGTGAGTTTTGTTCGTGTGATCCTCTGTTGAAGTTCTTTTTTAATTCCATTAAAGTTTTGTGAACTTATATTTAAGAATTTTATAAATAAATATTAATTTTTATAACTACGTAATGTAAGTAATAAAAATTTACGATAAAATTGTGCATTCCTTCTCTTTGTGCATATAGTAATAAGGTTTTACATTAAGTCTACATTAAGTCTACATTTACTAAGTACACTCAGTCATGACTCTTAATAATATTCTTTTTTATTGTATTTACTAAAGTATTTATTAACAAAAAAACTTTTTTAATAAGTAAAATAATAACTACTTACTTATGTATTATTTCAAATTAATATGCTTATTAAATATTTTTTATACAAGTTCATAATCAATAATTTTCTAATTTATTTGTTTTAAACTCTATATAGATATCTAAGTACTTATAGTTATAATACAAAAAATCTTTAAATTGGTTTTTACTGTTTTAGAGATTACTTATACTTATATGTATATATATATATATATATATATATATATACTTATATTAAGTGGCAAATGATAGAATATTAAATTGATATATATATATATATATATATATATAGGAATATATACATATAAAATAAAGTTTCGAGTTACTTGCAAAGGTATCCTATGCCTACAACATAGATTGTTAAAAAAATATTTTTTGTAAGCTTGGGCGCATTGATTCCATGATAATCAAGTAATTAAACGTACATGTGTAGGTATATACATAAATTTGAGATACTTCAAAGATTACTAAGCCCACTGTAATTAGTTACTTAGTTATTCAATTATTATAATTTTATTAATTAGTTACTTAGTTATTCAATTCAAGGACTTATTTTGTATATATTAATTTTTTTATTTATACATAAAAGGTTCTAGTTATTTGTTTTACAAAAAATTTTTATTTTTATCGGATTAACTGGTTCGAAAATTATGCCAGAGGAGAAACTACAGAAAGTTGAGAAATTTTATACTTGTTAGTAAAATATTTGAATGTTCAAATGTGTTTGAAATTTTTTTAAGGAAAAAAATTTATTTGTAGGAAGGTTAGTAAACCTTGACAATAGATAAAATTATTTTACGATAGTTACTGGTAATCAATATATACGATACTGGATATTTTAGGTACTTTACTTTAGATACATTGTCCGATCTTTTTCAAAGTTTAATGAGAGGTTTTCTTATTAGAACCATTTTACAAAAAGGAGAAAAACGCCAAGCTTTTGACTTCATAAAAAATGTGCAGTTATATCGATATTTTTTATTTAATTTAATAAAACCACATTTTTTTTTTTAATTTATGACTTCTTAAACATCCTGTATCGAAACCTTGAATATCTTATAATATTATTATACATGTCTTTAGTTTCCTTTAAACCCTGTATGGGGTCCGTAGTTTCAGAAATGTCAGCGCTACCGCTCTTTAAGTAAGTTGGCCCCAAAAATTTTCAAAGGGGTTTTAATGTTTTCTTCGCTTAGTCGAAGCCATATATCATTTCATTACGTGATCTAAGATATCTCTTGGTAAAGTTTAAAAAGAATCCAACAATGTAGCAAAAGCAAAGTAACTATACTTATTCTACTATACATATATGTACATACATCATAACTATATTGTTATAAACTTAATTATAAAATATTTTTTGTTGATAGATTCCTATTCCAATGGTAACGATTAATTTTTTAATAAAATCCACTTTAAAAATATTTAAAATTATTCTTCTAAAAATAATTAAAACTTTATTAATTAAATATTTTTTAAATGTCTATCTTAAATGGTATCGTAAAATTTAAAAATTTTTTAAGCATTTTAATTTTAAACGCTTTAACAATACTTATTGCTTTTTTATTTAAATTAGTTATTTATATTATATAAAGACTACATCTTTTAATTTTTTTTTTTTTTTTAATGATTTATTCCTTTTTTTTCCATACTAACTTTAATTATTATTTTTTTGTTCTTTTTCATTTATTCTCGTTTTCTTAACCTCAACTTAGCAGCTGTGTACCATCAAACAGGTAACAAAATAACATAAGTATTATGCATGCAATATGTAACTAAAAATAAATTTTTTTTTTATTTAGTTGTGAAATTTTTTAAAGAAGAAATAACAAACTATAAAAAGAATCTTTTAGTATCAATCTTAAAATTTAATTCAATATGATTTGCAAATACAAAAAAACAAAAAGGAAATTTTTATGAACTTATATCAAAAATTCTGTTCTACAGTTTTTAAAACTGTTTTATTAACCACCTGCATTATATTCTCTCCTCTACTGCCTTAACCAGTTTATTAATTTTCAAAAAAAAAAAACTTTACTTACAGTAAGTATACTTAGACTGTAAAAATTGATTTTAAATTTAAAAATTATTCTGAAATAAAATAAAAAAAAAAAAATAATAATTTTATTACAAATAAGTATAGTTAAGTAATTAATTACATACATACATAGGTACATATTTTAAATTCAGATATAGGGTAAAAGTGGGTATAGTGGCGATATATATAAAATTAATAAGCCTTTGATTGTTTCTCAAACATAAAATATTTATTTTTTTCAGATTTTTAGTTTTTTTATTAATAGATTTAACTATTTTAAATACATTTGTGTTTTAATTTTTTTATTTTTTTAAATTTATTTTAGTTTTTAATTAAATTTTAAACATTAGTATCTGATTTAGTGGATAGTTATAGAAAAACTTTTTTGCTTGTTTGGTGGCTGTACAAAATGAGAATTTTGTGGAAATATTATTAATATTCATTAAATAGTGAATATGTAAAATAAGCGTTTAATGCAGATGTAATAATTTTCCTTGAAAAATATTTATTAGAAAAATGAAAAATAATATAAATAATTATTAAATTAAATAATTATTTTTATAACATAAAAAATATTAATAGTTATATATTTCTGTTTAATAAAAAAAAAAAAAAACAATTCAAATACTAAGAAAACAAAGAAAATTAAAATAGTTAACAAAACATAAACATTTATAAAAAATGAAATTTAAAATATTACTTATTAAAAAAATTTAGAGTCTAAAATAACTACGGTATTTTTCTTTAATTCCATAGTATTATTGTATATTAGAAGTCTTCTGCTAACAAATATAGTATGTCCATTCTATAATTTTAGCAAAATTAATTATTTTTCTATACATTATTTATTTTTTATGATGTAAATTGTTAAATTATTTAATAAAAACTAAAACTTCAAATTTCATGTTTAGTGGCGATTGTATCCACTACATCCACTTCAACTAATTTATGTGTTTGTATAGTGGAAATATAAATTAAATACTTACTTATATTTAAAATAACAAAAATTAGATTTTTCAAATTAAATTAATTAAAATACATTTTTTTAATAACAAAATGATTCCATGTATTAAGTATAAAATTATTTAATTTCAAACGTAAAAAATAAACAAAAACTTTGGTGAGTTTACTCTTAATGATTTTCATAAGAAAATAATTACTAAGAAAATGCAAAATTTGAAACGCTGAAAATAAATAAAGACAATTTTTATATTAATAAAATTATGTTAGAACTTAATAGATATTTTTTGTGTATCTTCTTTAATATTTAACCTTTCATTTAAAAAAAAATTAAAAGTATAAAACATTTATTATTACTATATTATTTTTTTAATTTATATGTTTTTAAATCAAACAACCAACCTATAGTCTTCGTTTCATTAATCTTTTTATTATTAATTTTAAATTTTACCGAGGGACGCGTTTCGAGCTCAGTTGCTCATTTTCAAGCTACTATTATATATACCTTGTTTTATTAAAAAAAAAACTACAAATTCTTAACTATACCAGCTTACCTCTCCACTATACTCACTTTTACCTTATGTATTTATTTTTATAATAAGAAAACCTTTGTTATTTATTAATTATTACTACAATTAGAAAATCTTATAATAAAAAAAAAAAAATTGTGTACATAAGTGATGTCAAAAGTTTAATACATTATTTACTTAATATGTAATTATCCTAAAAAAAAATGTATGTATTTGAATATTGGTGATCCTGCCGTAAATTGCCGGAAAAATGATAAAAATCCTAAATTCTGAAAATTATATTCATAATATATACATGTGTACTTATGTAAACAAAAATTTTTATTTCGCACATTAAATCACTTTCTATATATACATAGTTATTTATTGTGATTAGATTACATAAGAGAAACAATTGCGCATGGGTATACCTAAGTAAATCTTTTTTTTTTCGGATTAAGGGAGGTCTTAAACATTGAGATTCAATTTGATCGTTTACAATATCTTTCTGAGGAAACGAAGCGTTAAAAATAAACATTAACCTGCGGTTCTAAAAATTTGTAATGTTTTTTTTTGTAGATAATTAATGCGACTTATGTAAGTCGGCTTTTCTTTTTATAAATACTGTCAAGGTTTTAATTTATACACATATATATTGTACATTCTTACATACTTATATGTATGTTTTTTTTTTTGTTATGTATTTCATTTTGTTAATGATTCCAATAATACATAAAATTTAAATTGTATTTAATAGAAACTTTTTTTTTTTTATAATCTTAGAACTTCCCACATTGTTTATGTTAAAATATTTTTATTTTAATAGTTTCATTTCTACTAAAATTTGGTTAAAATTTCAAAATTTTTGGTATTGTTGTACGCGAAACAAACATTTTTTCCATATAAATAAAGAAATTTGTTTACATTTAATATTATATACTATTTATATTATTAAAATTATACTTTTTTTTTTTGGTTTTTGTTCAACAATGTGGGAGATTGAATAAAAGAAATTAAAATCAATGTCAGATTAAAAACTAAAATTTTATAATATAAAAGTTTAGTCCGACGCATAAAAAAAATAAAAACAATATCTTTTTTTTGGATTTTTTTGCAAAATTAAAAATACATTAAGCTTAAGTAAAAATTTACTTATATAAGTAAAATATACTTATTTTTGAATGATCTTAATTTATTATTAAATAAAAATACTTACAATCCCTGTTACAAGTTACTAAATATAGTTATTCATAACACAATGTCAAGTCAGACAATTCTTTTAAAAAGCAAATAATTAATATTTGATCGAAATCTCTTGTTATGAATATACTTTTCAAATATATTTTTCGGATAATCCATGGGCCATGACATTTAGGAAAATAAAATCTGATAATTAAAAATTTTGGAATACTTACTTTGAAATTTAGAAAAATCTTAAAGCAAATATTTTTTCGGACAAAATCTCGATTTAAAAAAACCTAAATAATATGATAATATTCTGGCATAAAATAAAATTGAATTTCGGAATACAATGATTAAAAAATACAGTCCTTTTTATTAGTAAAACATTTTGTAAAGGAGTAAAAGTTATAACGAAATGGTTATTTATTTCCTTATTTTTCTGCTTCCCTTACATTTCTTCAGTAGCTGCAAGCTGCAATTTATTAAATTATTTCTTATGAAACTTTTGTTACAATTTAATTTGAATGATCCTTTTCCCTTCGGATGTGGACCAGTTTTAGTTAATTTATTTACTCTTTTAATATAATTAATGAACAACAGAAATCGAAGCAAGATATCTGTGTAAAATGTGTATTGGGAGTATTGTGACTATATTAATTTACTTTGCTTCCTTTATGTAAAAGCAAACAATATAAAGGAAGTATCTTAAATTATACGATACTTATAATACTTATTGTATGTAATGGATTTTATAGAACGCACATAACTACATATATACGTATCTACTTTGTTTTCGAAAATTTCTATAAGAAAAGTAGATGAATTTTATTTTTGTTTTATGATACTCAAATACATAGTATAATTATTTTTAATAAAAATGATATTTAGTAAATATGTAGTTTATTTACTTAATATTTTGCATCAACTGTTTACTTGCCCAGAATCATAAACTTTTTTTTATATATATTTTATAATTCAGAAAACCACACCATCAGATACAAACAAATTTTGAAGACATTTTCGAAAGTACTTAGGTAATTAAAGTGGGGAATTTTCCAGGGCTGTGGAGTCGTATCGAAATTGATCAACTCCGACTCCGACTCCAACTCCGGGCTTTTATTGGACTCGACTCCGACTCCGACCTATATTCATCAACATGTATAAAAAAAAATTTTTTTTTTATTTAATTCTATTAAATTTATGTTTTACTAAAAGATGAGAAAAAAAAAGTAAAAAACAAAAAAAAATCTCATTTAAAATATATACATTTTTATATACATTTTGTTTTCTGTTTTAATTTTTAAAATATATATTATTTCTTAAAAATAGAATTGCTTCAATCAAATCTTCTTTAAGCGATGCACGTAGGTCTGACTTAATTATTTTCAGAGCAGAAAACAATCTTTCGACACTGACTTGTGTAGGCGGTAAAGCGGTTACAATTCTAGCAACATTTTCGATTATTTTTGGGTACACATCGATAGCTTCTTGGACGTTCAATTTTGATGATCGATCATATTTTTCAACTCCCTCCAAAGCGGTAAAAAACTCCTTTTTAAACTTCTGCTCTTCTGTATCTGGTTCCTTTTCATTATAACGCTTTCGTTTTATAACATCCAATTGATTTAAATATTTGTCAAAATCTAAATCTTCATTTGAACTAGAAGCTGATTCCTGACTAGAGACAAAGTAAGAAGGCTCGATCTGTGTTTCACTATCTAATCCCGGAAAATATTTGATGCGAACGGTGATTTGATAGAGCGTCTCTTTTGCTTTTGCAATTTGATGGTCATTTAATAGAATTCGGCTCATTGGATCAATGTAAATAGCGGCTACCAAAATTTCATTTTGCAAAAGTAGTAGTTCCCTTTTATTCATGGAAGATGTAATAGCACTGGAAATTGGTTCATCAGTGCGGGACAACTGATAAATTAAGTTTCTCCACTCAAAAAAGAAGGTCCCTGGAGTTATATCTTCAGTTTGCAATTTTTTTGTCAGAAGATATGGACGAAATAAAATATTTTCTAAATTTGCGGCTTGTTCCCATTCGGTTTCATTTAGAAAAAGATTTGAATTATCCATATCTGCAAAAAATGTTTTTAATTGAAGCAAACGCTTTATCATAAGGTAAGTGCTTCCCCAACGTGTAGCTTGATCTAAAATCGCACCTTTCCCAGCGCGCCTCTTTAAAATAGCATCTATTTTAGGAGTTCTCGCTGTGACAGCCATTTGTCTCAGCTTTATGATAATATTTGTTGCATCATGATTTTTTAGACCATCTCGTATTGCTAATTGCAATGTATGCACAGCGCATCTCATATGTTGAATATAAAATGATTTGGATACTTCTTCACAAATATCATTCAAGTCTTCACTGTTTTGCTCTACTGAGAGTTCAGTTGCATCAAAATCGTCCTCCATAACCAACGCCTCTTCATTTTCCTTATTTAATTTCTCCGTAACACTTAGCATATTCGAAGCATTATCAGCAACTATACATAAAATCTGCTCTTTTTTAATTTTAAAGTCCTTTAGAATTTCTTCCAATATATTTTTTATGTATTCACTTTTCTATAAGATGACTTCTGTGTTTTTCAGCCTCATCTAATATCATTTTTCTAATACTTTCTCTTCCTAAAGAAACTTTATTAGCCATTTCACCATTTAATTCTAAAAATGCTGACTGTGAAAAAAAGGATATCGGTATACTGTTTTGAACCACCATTTTTATTAAGGCACTTTTGAAGTTTTCTGCTGTCATTGTCACAGTAATTTTATCGCTAATGTAGAATTTGGATAATCCGGGTTGCGATATGTTTGATGAGGAGGAGGATGGTTTAGCGGTCATTGGTTTCGTATTCGCCTTATCTACTTCTTCTAGTACTTTCGGATGATAACGCTGCAAATGTCGTTTTAAATTTGATATTCTGCTAGTTGTTAATTGTGCTTTGCACATTTTTTCTTCATCACCTTCTATATAACATAGGCATTCATAGAATTTCCCATCTGAAGTAATTGCAAAATGCTTAAGTAATGCCAATTTTAATTTTTTATCCATTTTGAAGCCTTCAAAAATACTAAATTAACAATAAATATTAAAAAGAATAATATTTAACTTCCGTTCAACAAAGAATTTCACGATGTAGTTTGGTAATTATAATTTATTTCAGTTGTTGTCTACTTTATTTTAAAAAAATTACTGATGCTCTTCAATTAAGATGAGCATGTATTTATACCAAAATTAAACTAGGATTTGGGATTTTCTTATATACATTATTTACCTGTCTGACAACCGTTGGAAAAATTTTTTGTAATATTTTTATGAAGAATTATTTTTGCCTGTAATAATTATGTTCTGCAAATTAGGTGTACTTATGAATATTTTTTGATTTTTAAAACTTATTAGTATTTTTATTACTTTATGCGGATACGTATAAAGGACATCTGCTAATTGTTTTTACCTGTTTAAATTATTAAATCTTTAAAAAATCACAGAATTTAAAAATTACATTTAAATTTTTATTGTTACAATAAAAGTAACAATGTTTTTTTTAGATTTTCTTTTTAAAAGGTAATTGAGTTAATTTTAAATTCTTACATAGAAAAGCAAAAGGTAAAAATAGTCATAATAATGTTGAAAATTCCAAATAAAATTTTAAATTTTTTTCGGAGTCGGAGTTTCTTCTGTTAACTCCGCTCCGACTCCAACTCCAAGCCCCCAAAAATCACGACGCCGCGATTCCGAACTCCGACTCCACAGCCCTGGAATTTTCATATAAGTATATACTTAATTCTTCTTCGTTATTTCGATATATTGATTTTTAATTTAATTAATACTTACCGAAAAAAATGTTATTTTTGTTTTATAAACATCCTGTAAATAAATCAAAAACATCCTGTCTATACAGTTGAATATTATTAAAATGCACATTTAGAATTTTTTTAAAGTAAGTATGCCATCGTACTCAAATAAAATATTCGTTTCGATATTAAATTCTGTATTTGAAGATTTTTGTTTTTCAATTTCGCGATTTTGCTCGAAAAGTTTAAATTTTTTTCAGATTTTATTTTGCAAATTATTTTTTCTATATTTTGAAAATTCAATATTTTTGTTGTGAATTGTTTTTGCTCTTTTTTCAAAATATTGTCATGCAGCAACAATTTTGCTTAAGATATCTGATATTAACTATATGGAAGGTGCATAACCGAAAAAGTATCAGTTTTGCAAATTTTTGCCCCATGTTTTCCAATTTTTTAACATCATATTCAATGCTAATAATTTTTAAGGTAAAAGGTCTGGTAACTACTTAGATATTCAATTTTAAAATTAGTTTTTTTTTTGTGATATTATATTTTTAAAAGCTTAACTAATGAAAATACTTTCAGATCCCTCCTTTTTTCATGATTTTCTACCACCTCCTTTCCTCGTGATACTCGACTTAGCACGAATACCCTGTATAGTTTATGCAATTAAAAGAAATGCTAAGGGAATATTATTTTGTTTAAATATACATAAGTACATAAATATTAAATTTGAAATTAAACTAAGTGGGTCATATAAATTTTAATTTGTAAAAGATAAAATTGAATGATCCAGTAATAAATTAATAATAAAATAATATAACCTATTGTTTGGTCAAAAAAGAGAGGTGGTGTTTAGTGGGTTAACGTCTTATACACCCATAGAGAACTCGTGCTCGTTTTCACTCCTCTATAGTGTCTTTGGATGATTCCCACCTATCCTCGTAAAAAAAAAAGTACAAAAGTGGTAGATATTTAATAAAATTATTTCGTAGTAAATTTTGGAATTAGATTTTGAGGAAATTAAGTTAACAATAATTAAAAAAGATGTAGTGATATGTAATAAATTAATATATTATAGGTAATTATTTATTAATACATTATAAGTATTTTAAATTTAAATGAAGTATCTCTTTTGAACTTTTTATACATATGTATATATAGCTACAGTATTTTTCTTACTTATCGAACATACTTACTTATTATAATAAATATTATTTTAAGGTAAGATTAGATATACGTGTAACGTGTAACTATTTAACAAAATTATATTATACATATACTTACTTAATTAAATCCTTTGACGGACATTTATTTTGTTGAATACTCATATAAATTTAAAAAAAAAAAGCAAAATTATAGAACGAGGATACTTAGTCATACAGTTAGATCCTTTCAAAGGATAACGAACCCATAATTATTATTTTATTTCTATTTAACATTCATATAAGTAGAAAAATTCATACAAATTCTAATTTGATAGTAAAAAACATGAACCCTTACCTACTATACTTATTATAACAACAGTTGCAGTCAAAAAAAGGCTACTCTATTCATCCAAAATATTTTTATATGTCTTATACAAGTTTATGACATAAGAGGGATTTTAAAGATCGATTCAAAATCAGGGTTGCCCTCTTTTCTAGAATATGTAGATATGGTAGCCGATCAAAATGGCACGGAGAGAAATTTTAAATTGTATTCAAAATCAGTGTTATATACGTTTTTTTATAGAATATTTTCTATTGCTTTTTCCAAAATATTTTCAATTGAATTAAAATTAGTGATTGCGATATTTTATCCGGCGAAATTTTGTATTAGAGTCGTACATACATACGTATATGTATGTATTTATTATATGCATTTATCAAAAATTAAAAAAAAAAAAAAATTATTATTGTTTTCAAAATTTAAATTAAGTACTTCTATTTAAAGGGAATAATAAGATTTCATTTTTAAAAAGAAAATGAAGCCATATAACTTTGTTTCGCAATTGTATGTGAAATAAAGTAATACGATAAAATTGGCGGCATGGCTTTATTTCACATTCAAAAGTGAAATAAGACCATTATGGCTTTTTTTCACGGCGCCTTAATTTATATCATCATAATATGTCAAGCTAAAAACTTAAATATATAAAATGAATGTAGTTTTTTTTTTTTTTTTAAATAGATAACAAAGTAGTTATATTACAATGTTTATGTAAGTACTTATATATATAGTAAAATTATGTTGAAAATGTCTCTAATTTTCATATCCTTATATATTTCTTTTTTTTCCGTCTCTGTTATACTAACTTAAGTATCTTTACGTATACTATTCCTATATATCTGCTTATATAAAGTTATAAGTATTATTGTTATATAAAACAACCTCACCTATATTTAAAAATGTGTAAATAACTATAAAATTAGAATGTTCTTTTAAGTTAATGATAATCCTCTTTCTCGATGAAATATATATATATAGTTATATTTTATTTATATAATATAATAATCGTATATATTTACAATAATTTTAAAATTCATTCAACCTGAAATAAAAAATCATGTAAAAGGAAAATAAAAGAAAAGAAAAGAAAGGTTTTTAAATAAATCATGAAGAAAATACATTAACGTGCGGAAAATTATTATCCTCAATAGGTGGAGAAAAAAAAAAAATAAAAACTAATTGTTAAGAATAAGAATGTTATTATTTTTTTTTTTGAATAAGGTTAATTATATTTTATATTAAAAGTTTTAAATTTCCATAATTTCTAAATGATAATTCTAAACTTTTTATGCTATTAAAGAGATACTTATTTAGTTAAATATTAATCGTAACTTATTACTCATCATTTTTCATTCTTTATTTTTCAAATATTAATGAAAATTATAAAATAATTGTATTGAAATATAGTCTCGCCTTTGATTTATTGCCAACGAAACTTGTATAAAACTTATATAAATATAAAATTTGGTAGATGACATATTTTAAAGTTAAAACTCAAATTACTTAACTATATATTTCCCACGATTCTAAGTTTTTTTTTTAAATTCTTTCTCCTCTTGGAAACATAGAGTTTCCACTAAACATTTCTCGGAACTCGGTTCGCAGTTAATTATTGTTGTGGCATTTTCCAAGGATATGTTAATTTTATTCAGTTCGTTCGAAGAATTGTTTAATGCCAGGTGTTGTTATAGCGTATTCTAGTGTCTTGCTGATTTCATTTTTCTTGTATCTTAGTGGATTCCATTTTCTGTTTGCTTTCTAATTGTGCGTCCTGTCAACATCCATTTTCGTTGCATTATTTGTTTCATAACTAGTTTTTTTAATTGTTTTATTCCAATGAGCATCATTTGTTATTGTTCTGAGTTAAAATACTCTACATATATGATTTTAAGACATTAATAAATATCTGTAATCAGTTGCCCATTAAGTTTGATGTTGGCTAAGTTTTGCTACCATATAATGCACAAATAATGGTATTTATATATTAAATTTTATGTCTTTTAGTTTAATATATTTATACGTATGATGCATGATAATTATAGGGAAAGTGATATGAGAATAGTAATATGTATTATTATTTAATTTCATAGACCTTTATTAAACATTTTTTTTACATCAGATTCAGGAAAATTTTATATGAAAAATATGTTTATATAACCATCATGATCTTAAAGAGGAGAATGAATTTTTGCTACAAGAGAATGCTCTGCAATAATGAAATAAGTATAAACGTTCCAGATACATAGATAATATACCCATATATCAGTATTTTGTGATCATTAAACCATCTTCTATCTTTATATTTATCTTTTATTATTTATTATATTAATAAAACTAATTAATTAACAGCACTAATTTAGTTTTGGTTATAAATAACTATTTTCTATTAAAATAAATTTTAATTTTATTAATATTAGAAGGTTTATTAACATATTAAAAATATAATAATTATTCATGACATTGAAATATGTACATAAGTAACCATTTTGTATGTATGTTGAATAAAAACCTTTCCATTAAAATTTTAACAATATACCATTAAAAATTTAATTGTTAAGTATCAAAATATACATAATTATAACTGTACGAAAGTAGTTCTAAGGTTATAATAAATTTGCCATTAAGTTTGCAATATCTTAAAAGGAGAAAAGATGAGATATCGAAAAGTATATACATTAATGCTTGCCAAGAATTGAATTCTCAATCCATTTAGTTATGGCCATTCGTCCGTCAATCCGCATGATAACTTTTAAATTTATGGAGGTATGATTTTGCAATTTTTACTATTTCATTTTTATAGCTAGTTATTTATAATTAAACTTATTTTTTTTATATGATAATAACTCTAAGTGTTTAATTAATTAAACTGTAGATATCTGAAATTATGTCTAAAGAAGTTAAATTTTATGCTAATACTCTCTGCATAAAACAATTTAGTTATCTATCGCAACTGATTCAGGATAATTAAGCTGAGTATTTAAAATTTTGTCAAAAGAAGTTAAGTTTTATGACAACGACTTATGCTAAATTTGGGTAGCTGTGAAATTTATATACTCATACTTTGGTATATACTTATAAAAGTTAAACAATATCTGAAAATTTGTAAAAAATGTCAACTTTTATGACATTAGGTAAGTGCTGTAAAATTTGGTTGGTTTGGTACAATGTGGTCGACAATCTGTCTGTTGTCATACAACTCCAAAATTTATTACTACTACTAAATCAAATCAGATACTTATCTAAATCATGATTAAATTTTATGAAAACAGCAACTTATAACTAGTTATATTATGTTCGTGCGTGTATATCCTATAGAGTTTACAAAGTTACCTTTACACAGTTCCTCATTTTTAGATTGGGCTCGTGTTTTAGTAAAAAAAAAAATTAATAAAAGTTAATAGTTATTTTGGCATTCTAAAAAACAGAAAGATATAAAATTTTGCAATTTTGTATAACTAAATATGTATGTAGTTAATACTTATACCCTTATACTTACCTTTATAACAAAATCACTATATTAAAAAGGGAATAGTTAAGTAGTTATATGTGGTTATTCAACCCAATTTGATTATTAATATATTTTATTTAAAGTTTTAATTATTCTTTGGTTATTATATATATATCAAAATAATTTTATAACTAATTATTTGATTTCTCTTTTCTTTCTTTGTTCTCTACTTTAAGTAGGAAATAACTATCTTTTTTGGTGTTTGAAGTTTTTATTGTTTTCTTTTGTTTTACTATTTTCCTATCTTCTAACTATATTATTTTTAACATAATTTTAGTCTGATCGAGCCTCATCTATCTTAAGACAAATTTTTTTTTTTTGCATTTACTGTAGCCTAAAAGAGGCCGTAGTAAGATACCAATTTATTTATTTACTGTTATACTTTAAAAATGTCAACTATTGTTACTTTAATTTTTGACGCTTGTCTATTGGAACTTTTTTCATCGCATGTCATAGCAGTTTTTTTAGAAGTGAAAGTGTTAAAAAATTTGAACAGAAATAAATTCTAAAGTGATGATGAAAATTTTTGAAGAATATTACGCCTTCTTTATTTACTCAACTGATTTAAAAAAAAAATACATAGTGTAAAGTGAAACTATGTCTAAAACAGAACACAGAATATAAAACAAGGTAGAGTGAAAATCAAAGATTTTTAAGTCGCACATTTTCAAAAAGACAATAAAGAAGCCTGGACTACTTAATGTAAACTGAACCAAACTTGTAATTTTTTTGAGATTTTCTATGTAAGAAAAATTATGAAATATCAAGAGAAAAAGTGTCAAATTTAAGTTAAAGTATCCTCAAATTTAAGGAATGTTTATATAATTAAGAAAATCTGTAACACATATAAAAATATAACGTGCGGGCGCTTTAATTTTCGTGTTTTACTTTAAACAAATTTGGAAACAAGGTGTTCCATGTTTTCACGTACATAAAAATACGAAATTTTCAATTTTTACCCCCTAATAGCTCTTGAATAGCAGAAAGTACAGAAATAAAGTTTCTGAGTAAGCTTAGATATGTTTATTTTTAAAGATCTTGTGTCTATTGTTCTATTTTGAATTAAATTTTCTAAAAAGAGGACAGCAGGTTCAAACAAATAAAGAAATTTTTCAATCTAACAAAAGATAAACCGTAAATCGAGAAAGATGAGTGTTTTTTGTTTTTGTTTTGTATAAGTATAGTCCTTTTCTATATCAAATCCTATTCTATTATAGCCTTAAGTTATTTAAGTATAATATATTTTATTTCATTCAACAAAATTTTGATTAACTCAAATAAGAGTCACAGATATTTTCAGTCAAAACATAACTATACAATATGTTTTATATTTTTTTTTTTTTTTTTTTTTAAATGACATAATCGTATTTCCAATTTCCTTTTTCTTTGATAAAAAATTCAATTGAAATGTCTTTGTCATAAAACCAAATCATAAATAATTTTAATTTTTCTTAAAATGTTGATAAATTTTATTTTATTTATTTTTTTCTTTATACATTTTCAATGCTACTCAAAATAAATTTGTGCAAAAAAGAGTTGATGTCATAAAAAATTTTATTGAATAAACATTTGTGTACACGTATTTCTTTTCATTTATAATTTTCCTTTGAATTTTCTTAAATCATTTTTCAGTTTTCTTTTATTATTAAGATTAAGTAAAACAAAAATTGATATTAACAATAACAAGAACAAAACATTCTACACTATAATATGGTAGCATAGCAGCTTAAGTTAGCTCTAGCTAAATAAGAAAATTGTTATTTTTAAATTTTGCTCAGTGAAAATTAAAAAAAAAAAAAAGTTTATATTATAGTTTGTGATTTGTGAGCATCTCTATATGTTTCAATAAAGCAGAAAATATACTATTAATGAATATATGATTGAAAGAGCGTGTTCGCACTAAAAATATCAACAGTTTATTTTTATTTTTTTTTCAATTTAGATATGATTATTTTTTTAATTATGTATTTATGTACAGCTATGTCTTATAGCTATATATTATACTATATGAATAAATTTTTTTTTTTTATTTTAAAATTGGTTGCATTGCAATGGATAAGATTGCGGAAAACTAAAGAAGAAAAATAATATTAGATTGTCGTGATGAACTTGACAACTTAAAAAAAAAAATAAAATAAAATGTGTAATTTTAATGATTTACTTAACAAAATTTTCCGTGAAAAAAATTCTTATTAAGTTTTTTAAAAACTTTTTTTTTTTTTTATTTCTATCAAAAATTATAGTATAGTAAGAGATTGTAAGAGATTGAAATATGCATTGTGAAACCTAGTGAGATTTATTAATATTATCCTAGTTTACTTATATATGCAGTTCTGTGATTTTTCTAACTTCTCTATACATACAGGGTACTTATTGAATAATTTTTTTCATAACAATTTTATAATTGAAGGAAGTATTGACTTCATCTACATCAGCAATTAAAAGTGTAACCACCTAATTCTTTTTAATATAGTTAAAACAATTTTTCCCCATTGATTAGAAAAGGGCGGAATTAATATATAATGAATATGAATAATAATATCTATAATTATAATTTAGTAGTTTCCAGCCACACACTACGTATTATGACATTTCGCTAAGTTTGGAATACAAGTACATATTTGGATGCGATTTGTTATTACAAAATCTGCATTAACATATAATATACATATGTATGTATTAACATACATACATACATACATACATATGTATATATGTTAGAATCATAATTTTTTTTTTTTTTTTGGAATCAGGAAATTTCGTATCCCATTTTGTAATTTAGATGTTACTGTAAAATATACTTACACACCAGCTACAGGGCCCCTAGTGTATTATGTAGTTAAATAAATAATTTTAAAATAATAAAATTGGTTAATTTGAAAATTTTAAATACAATCATTAGGTACAATCTATTTTTCTTTGTTTTATATCGTCTGTTTACAGGGCAAAGGTATATAAGAAAAAAAAAAGAAACACTGTACATACATATATAAGTAGTATATATATATATTTTTATAATATAATTTTAAATGCCATCCAAATAAATTTATTTATGAGTGAGTGAGTATAATGTATTAGGTATAGACTAAAGGGATAACTGAAATTGAAATATTAATTTTTTTTTTATATAAGGCCACCCAAATGAATATTCAATTTACTTGAATTTTAGTATGTTTCAATTTCAAATGATTTTTCTTTTTAGTGTTTTGTCTTTTTCCAGTATACAAAATTCTTATTACTTACTATCCACTTTTAACAATTTCAATAAATTTTTGCATATGTATATGGGGGCAAGAATTTTTTTTTGGTCACATGTTAAGCGAAACTACTTCTTGTTGTGATAGAAATACTTTTCGTATTAACATGTAAGTATAAAAATGCAAAGTATTAATATCAGCATTAATAATCCAAACTACGTATCAAAAATTAGATCACAAGAAACTAAATGCTTAATCGTTTACTATACCGAAAGTACCAAACTTCGATTATGTTTCTTATATACTTACTTACATCCTTTTTTTTATCTTATCTGTTTAATATTGTTAAAAAGTAGCTGCACCAAGTACTTGCGTCAACAAAGCATTAAATAAAATAATATAGGTATATACATATATAATATGTATTTATCAAATATTTGAAATAATCTATTTATTATAATTAAAAAAAAAATTTCCCTATTTTCTTACGGAATTAAAAATAATATAATTCGATATAATATAGGTACCTATGTTACATATGTATATATGTATATTGTCCATACTTATAAAATTTTATTCTATATAATAAATGTAAATTTATATTCGACATTAAATATATATATTATGTAAATATATATATATATACATATATATATATATATATACATAAAATCTAATTTTTTACATAACCATTAAGAAATGAAAATAGACTATTCCGTACATAATAATACGATAAAATTCACATTGAACTTAAAGAATTTTAAAAGCACTGAAAATCTATCTCTTAAATGAAAATTATGTTTTTTTTTTTTTACATTTTCTTTCCAAAAAAAAAAAAAAAAAATTTATTGGTGCTAATATCCATATCTGATACAGCCAATGTGTTTTTTTTAATGATGATAATACTTAGTGTGATATATGTATATATGATTAATGTGAATTTCTCTTAAAAAAAAAATTCTAACTAATTCTAAAAATAAAATAAAATAAAATAAAAAAAAAATTGAGAAAATAAAAAATGAAAAATATTAGGGTGCTATAAAAATGAAATATAAATGTATTTAAAGTTATTATAATTATATGTATGTATATATTTATATAATATATAGGATATATAAGTACATAATATTATAAATGTGTTTATTTTGAGGTTATGTTTTAAACTAAAGAGAGCAGCTAGAACTTGAAATAGATTCTTTTATATTTTCATGTTATTTGTTTTTTTCCGATTTTTTTTATTTATATATTTGTTTTCCTTTTTACTGGCCTTCCTTTTTTTTTTTTTCTAGCACACACTAGATATATTTTATTTTAATTTATTTAATTTTTTGTTTGTTTGTTTGTATAGTGCTAGTTTTTATTTAGGACAAATAATACAAAATATCTGCATAGGTACATTATAGTTACTCAGGTGTACGTATATACTTATTTGAGAAAAAGTATTTTAATTTAAATTAAGTATATACATACATATATGTATGTATGTATGTCTTAAGTAATTGAATTTTTATTTTAATTAAAAGCTTTAAAAGATTTAAAAAGAGTTAAATTTTACAAAGCAAAAAAATATTTAATTTACTTAAAACGTTATAAAATTAGACGAGTTGTCTAGACTAGTCTATAGAGTAGCTAATGACTAATTTATTTCTTAATATTATACTTAGTTTTAACAAAAAAAAAACAATTTTCATTTCCTTAAAATACTGTATAAAAAATAATACTGATTTTATATATTTGTAGATACAAGATGTGTAGGTATATATATGTATATGTATGTAGTTGGGACATAAATTGGAAAATTTGGTAATCATGTCATGTAATATCGATTTAATTTCTATCAGTACATAAATTACCTACATCTGTATAGATGGGAAATTTACATAATTTCTTATATATTATACCTACCTTTAGTTCTATATTTTAATTTAAAAAAAAAAAGAAGCTCTTCCACTGATATAAATTATCACGAACGTATTAGGTTTACGTTTAGTTCGTAATCGTATTTTCTTTCCTTATTTAATTTTTTTTAAATTCATTTTTAAAATTAAATAAAATTATATTAAATTTTTGAAATGTTAAATCAATAAATAAGTACATTTTTTTTTGATTTAGTATCTAAGTATACGTATACAAATCTGTAATTCATATTTAGGGTGTTTTTCATTTTTAGTTCAGAGCAGAAACTAAACAGAACAGAACAGAACTAGTCAAAAAATTATTCCTGTTTCTTTTTTCATTTAGAGTGCGCTCAGAGTCTGAACTAAATGTTCGATTTTAATTACAGATATCGTATAGCATTTAAATTTAAATGTCAAAAAAAATTTTTTTTTTTATATGATTTGACACTTTTGACACTTTACTCGAATTAAAATACAATGTTTGATATTCTGATATAAGATTGTTTAAATTTATGGAAAGTTTTGTTTCCTATTTATAATATGTAAATTTCTTATAATAATATTAACTTTCTTGAGTTGGCCAGAGACCGGTGGCTTCAAGGAGCAAATTACAGTACAATCAAAATCAAGTGGGCACCGGATTTGAATCATAAAAAGATCCAAATATATTTATTTATTTATTTTCTTAATATCAAAAAGAGCTCTTCAGCTTGTACAGAGTACATACATACTTATATAATTTTAATAATTTTAATATTTTTTTTTTGATGTTAAATTATAATTTAATAGTACATATATACAAACTATAAAACAGTGCAAATTACGAAGTATTAATAAAACAAAAAAGAGAAAAACAACATTCGACTATCATACATAATTATATATTCCCAAATATACTTCTTCTCTGTCTAAAAGAGGCAATTGGTTGATGGTCTGAAATAAGACAATTGGTTGGTGTTATTACGAGCGATTGTCTTATCGATGTGACATGCTAAAAAATTAACTGTAGATCTTGCCGACGAACTGACACTATAGAGACCATAGAACACTTTCTCTGTCCTTGTCTCAGTCTCTCAAGAAAAAGAAAAAAAATATCTCTGTAGTTTTTTTTCCTAAGATTTAGGTGAACTCTATCACATATAGATCTGAGAAGCTTTTCTGAGAAGCATAGAACACTTTCTCTGCATCTAGAGTGGGACAGATGCAAGAAAAAGGTAAAAATATTTCGGTAATTTTTTTTTCCATTATTTAGGTGAACTCTATGACATGGACCTAAGAAGCTTTTGTGAGAAGCGTAGAACACTATGCATCTGTCCCAGTCTCTCAAGAAAAGAGTCACAGTCTCTCAAGTGAACTCTATGACATGGATCTGAGAAAGTTTTAAAGCATATTTCTTCAGAGCGGTATAATTGTCGCATAAATCTAGGAAAACTTAACACCAACTCTGGTCGGATTGTTTTCCCTATACGTTTTTTAAGATGCACTACAAACCTAAAGTCCGTAGTAACTACTAACGCGTTTGGTCAACCTTCATCAATAAAAAAAAAATTATTTAACACTCTTGTGTATAAATTTAAAATTCTTAAGCTCATTGTTTTTGTTTCATATATTAAATTAAACATTTCTTCATGTAAATTTAACATCATAAGAAGTTATTTGTCCTTCAATATAGTCATTAAATTGACATCATATGACAGTATAAATGAGAAAGTTTTTAAAAATTATAAATACAACCCATTAGGTATTAATTCGAATAGTTATAAAATTACTTTTCATCCTTATTTTTCATTCAATATAAAAAAAAAAATTAGAATAATAGAATAAAAATTAAATTGTTTGTATAAAAATGCAATACTCTTTAAAAATTCTTCTTTTTTTTTAATTTTCTATATATATCTATGTACATACATATATATAAATTTATTTATATGTACAATGAATTTAGAATAAACTCTTTGTTGAATAATTTAAATCATTTTTACTTAAAATTTTATCGAAGGAAATCCTTTTCTTTTCCACGGAATTAATCAACGAAACAGAAAAATAAATGAAAATAAATTTATATATATAAACATACATACTCGTACATATATAAATTAACTTTAAATATATATGTACTTGTACTAAATTAAATGAATTTCTTTATATATAGGTACTAATTTATCTTTCTATCTTAAATAAGTAAGTATATCCTAATTTTTTTCTTTTTTATTTTTTTTATGAAAAATTACTCTACGGTTTACGTCATCATCACAAACCCGTTGTTGGCACCGTTTTCCCTTTTTATTTTTTTGTTTAAGTTATTAAAGTTACGGTTTGTTTTTTGGCAACGAAATATTGCGCATGACTTATTATTATTATTATTGGTTTTTTTTTTTTTTATATGTATGTAAAAGGCCACTTGATATAAAAAATTTTATAAAAAAAAAAATATGAAGATTATACAATATTATTGAATGTACGTAGTTTATTTTATTCAATAAAACTATAAACAAAAACAATTTATAGATAAACTATAGTTACTTATTAACAAAATATATATATGTATATGTATCTAATGTAAAGCAATAATAAGGTTGGCACTATTCTAATATTATTGTATTACTGTGGTAAAGTAAAATCCTTTTTTGTTTTTTTTGTTTTTTTTTGTAATTTAGAATGAATACTTTGAATTGGTTAATAAATTACTTGGATAATAATTATCATCATCTGACAAATTCTCAAATATTTTTCTAATATTGTCAAAAGTTTCATATAAAAATTAGTGATATAAAAAATTATTGTGATAGGAATGATATATATAAGATATACTTACTGTAATAAAAAGAAAAATATAAGAGAAAAAAAAAAGAAAAACCAAAAAAAAAAAACATAAATGTGTTTTTTAAATTAATTCATAAATAATCTAAACACACAAAAACAATACAAGTACCTATAAATATTTTTATTTTTCAAAATGGAAATTCGTCGTTTTGTCGTTAATTTTATTTTAGTTTTGAAAATTTACCAAGTTCCAGTCACATTAGTTAAAAGTTTGATTTTTGTTTTTAATAAACTGTATCATATGATATGTCAATGTCACACACAATCCGTCCGTTTACACTGGTCTTCTCGAATCTAGTTTTTTTCATTTCGTTTAACCCTTTTTTTCCATAAACTAATTTAAAACTACAAAATCACAAAATTTGTTTATGGGAAAGAAGGGTGACGCTTAATGAAAAAAGTAAATAACAATAGTAACAATAGTATCATACATATTTGGTTTACTTATTTTCATATTGTTTTTTTAAAAATTTTCTTTATATATAGCTTAAGCTTAATTTAATAAATTATAAAGTGTGTTTATTCGAAAAACTTAACCCATCAATAGAAAAGATTTAATTCCTACTGTTGTTTGTCATAAAAGCTTGCTGTCTAGAAAAGGTAAAAGGTATTGGTGTCAAAAATTTACAAGATATATTCTTCATTACTAATTTATGTATGTTTATAACAATACGGATTACATCTTACATCTAATCTTGTAAAAAAATGAAATTTAAGTTTAATGTAGTTTATTTGAAAAAGAAATTGCTACTGCTATCTTGATAACGGTAACAATTATATAATTAGTTAATATTTGTTGAGTGTTTTGTTGAAAATTATTGTAAAAAGTATAGGGGGAGTATTATTATAGATTTCTATATATTATTATGTTATAACTGATTATACTCGTACGTATATGCATACGTATATATATAGACCATCCACCCCTAATAAATTTTTTTTTATATTTATGTATTTTATTTTATTTACATGTGTATATATGTAAGTAAAAGTTAAAAAACAAAATGAAGGGTAAATAAACGAAATCTCCAGTAATGATGATTCATTTCCTTTATTTTCATTATTTTTATTAATTCTTATATAATAATATACATAATATACATACATATGTATATATGTACATATATAGAGTTGTATAATAACGATATTTTAAATTTTAGGAAAACTTTAAAATAACTTTTTTTTATTTATTTAATAAGATATAATGTACATAGGTAGGTACTTAAAATCAGTTTACTTTCTATTTTTCTTTATAGTTAAGGATTAATAAGCAACTATTATTACATATTTAGTTCAAGTTGGGTGTTGTTTTTTTTCACCTTGTTTCATTTTTTATATTTTTCTTTTTGCTTAATTAAATTAATTACTTTAATAATGCGTACATTTATAATTACTCAATATGGTTTTTTTATGCTTTGTTTATATATAGGTACAAATTAGTAGAGCTCATAATGAAGTAATATGGAAGCTATTTGGTTTTTTTTTTATATACAGAAATAAAATAAGCTGTTGCTGATATAACTAAGTACATATATACATTATTTTGAAACATAAGACTTACAATGAAATAGTAGGTGCAGGAATTGCAAATATATTTTATTTATGTATATACAGTATGTACATAAATCCAATAATTAAAATATTTATATATGAACTTAAGAAGTATAAGGCTGAAGAAATATGATTTAAATATAAACCACTAGAAAATATATTTTTTAGATGATAGCGCTTTTGTGTTTTTTTTTATAGATAAAATTTGAATCAATTATTATGCATTGTACATTATATATGTACAGAGTGGACCAACTTGAACTGACTGATTTGAAATGCTTATATTTTTTTTATTTTTAAAGTTTTTAATTTTATTTATTTTAAAGCTAAGTGTAAAAATTCACATCCTTTAAATGGCTTCCATTTTTCTGTTGGCAGTTAATGGCTCTTTTTAAGATATTTTGCATTACGTTGCGCAATTTCTGTACGAATATTCTGCTTTAGTTCCTGAATGTTTTGTGATTTGTTGACGTAAACCCGGTCCTTCAAGAAACCCCACAAAAAAAAATCTGGAGCCGTCAAATCTGGGGAACGAGGCGGTCACGCTAAATCAGCATTTTTTGAAATTATTCTGTCCTCGAAAAGTTCTCGCAGAATCGCCATTGTCTCTCTCGCGGTATGAGCTGGAACTATATGTCACGATTATTGAGAACTACTGAACGTAAAAAATTTTCCAACATGATCCGGTATACCGTTCCAGAGACGATTTCTGGATGCTCAGTTTCATTTTCGAAAAAATATGGACCGATAACTGTATTAGCTATAATTCCACACCAAACAGTGCATCTGAGAGGGTGTAATTGTCGCTGATGCACTACTCTCGGATTCTCCGTACCCCAAATTCGCCAGTTCTGTTTATTAACATATGGCACATTTAAATGAAAATGTGCTTCATCGCTAATAATGAAATTGTTCAAAAAATTGATCGTCTGGAAACATAATAAACTTCAAAAATTTTTATACGCTCTTGCACTGAGTATGGTCATATTATAAAATTTTATAAATTCTTTATTATTTGCAAAAAAAAATAAAATAAATAACTTTAAAAATAAAAAAATTATAAGCATTTCAAATCAGTCAGTCCGATCGACCGATCCTGTATATATTTGGCCGACTCTGTATATATGATTATTCAATAATTTTGATATAAAACTTAACTTAGCGTTTAGACGTCACCTTTTTATACTCAAATCGTCTCCTTTCATCTCCCCGTTTGTTAACTTTTTTTGAAACTTAAAAAAAATACGGTGAAACTTGAAAAGTAAAATTTTTATATTATGGTCAGGCACAAAAAGTAAAAGATAGTCAAAAACTTATAATATAAAAAATAATTTTTAAATAAATATAAATAAACGCTTCAAAAAAGTTAGATTCATGTCTATTCAAAAAAGTGGAAAGAAAGGGGATTAAAAAAAAGAAATAACAACATTGATGTCTAACCAGTTTTACTCTTACTTTTGTATATATGTATACATGTTTTAACATTTTTGTTTTAATTATTAACTTTTTGTTACATAAAATTAAAATATATAAATTAATAAATTATATAAGTTAAATAAAATACAATTAACTAAAACAATATTTTTATTAAATTTCAAAATTTCGGTTATAAAACTAAAACAAAAAATTAGAAGATCTCTAATTTACTACAAACCAAAAATGAAGATCTCTAATTTAATAGTAAATTTTAATTTTTTTCCACTATTAAAGATTAAAATACTTAAATATTAAATACTTATCTCTAAGTTATTTAAAATTAGCAAATATATCACAATATTAAATTGAAGTTTTCATGTCAATTTAAATATACTTTTGATATCCGTTGTATATATTTGTTTATGTTTGCCACATTGAAATTACACTTAATTATATACATATATAAAGATTCCAGAACTGTTAGATCTTTTTATGTGTTTTAATTCATCTTAATAAATCTCACCTAATGTTGTTGATTTTTCACAGATGCCTCCATCATCAATTTTTTAAATGTGCTTTTCCGATTGAAAATAAAATTATTTAAATTTGGAAAATTTATTAAATCATTGATATATAGTTACTTAAGATATTTTATATGTATATGTATAAGTATAGTTCAACTTAATTTTTTCAGTATCTTTTGTTGTTCTTTTTTTAATTTAAAAAAAGAAAAAATGATTTATAAAATAAATTTTATAAAGAATTTCGATAATATTAGAAATATTAGAAATATTTTATATTATTAGAAATGTTTAATAAGAAATATTATAATTAAATCTGGTTAAACTTAAGATAATGAAATCTGTTCTTAATTCTAACTAACAATATCTTAGAATATTATGGCAATTGTACAATTTTCAGTAATTACTATGTTTCTTTTACCGAGTAAACTACTCTTTGCTGTATCCAACTATACACCAACCTTTGAGAATGAGTTAGTGATAGGAGTAAAACAAAAAATTAAAGTTCCATTTGTCAACTGCTTCTAACCCAACTACACTTAACTACTTTTTTCCTGTAAAAGGAACACAAACAATATTTTTTGTCAATGTTATTTTAATTTTTTAAAGAAATAATACGATTTTGAAAGGGGGCAGCATATATGCCCGTATTTCATTTGCCTTCAGTGTGATTTGACTGAATTTAAGTCAGTTCTTTGTGTTGAAATCTATAATATTAAAAACTGAGAAAAATTTTATTACTTAGTTGAATATTCTTTATCAGGCCTATAAACTTTTTCCAGAATATGTATGTACATATACATATATATGTATGTATGTATATATTCTAGATTCTCAACTATTAGAGATATTAAGCGATTTTATAGTTAGGTTTAAAATCAGTATTTTATAATAATATGGTTTAGCAGAGTTTTCGGGTGACAGCCCCCATACTCAGAAATTTTTGAGTTCGGTTCAAAATCAGAGTTTCAATTATTTGTTTAGCGGGGGTTTGAAGAGGGCATTTCCTTTTATTTATTGTTTTCTTATTAATTATGGATTCTTTTTGAAATATATATCTAAAAAATAATTAGGAAGGATTTTAGATTTTGATAAAAAATTAGGGTTAAGTACACGCTTTGTCCAGAATATGTAAATGCAAGATTTTGAATTAGGACGCAGCTTAATTTGGTTACTAAATGATGATTTTTTCCTTTTCCATAATATATTATGTGAAATAAAGGTTTATATACTTATTCTTAGTAATTTCTCCCAAATTACAATTATTACAAGAATAATTATTCATACTTTAGAATTCCTCAAAAGTAAATAACATGTTTTGTATATGTTTAAATGTTGCTCATAAAAGTCTGAAAAGGTTTATTTAGGTAACATTTTTACAGAAAAATGCTATCCAGTCAAATAATAGTAAAGCAAATGAAGATATGGCATGTACTTACGTAAGTGAAATCTGTGTAGTTAAAAAAAATAACAACTAATTCTTTTGAAAAAACTTGTTCAAAATATTTTATTCTCTATTTTGTATGATTTGTATTGATTTGAAGATATGATCATATTATAATTCTGGAGATGATTTCTTATTTTTTATATTTCGCATTATATGGTCAAAGAGTTTTACTTTTTTGCATTTATATAATATATATATCTAAAATAAGTTATTCAAATATGTTAGTTTTAATAGAATCTCTTACTATTTGAATTCTTATTAAATCTAAGTATATTATTGATATATTAAGTATTCTTCGTTCAAGGGGCCTCGGTAGCCTATTGGGTAAGAGCGTATAAGATACGCTGTAAACACGGAGGGAGTGTGGGTCGAATCACACACACACGTCGTAAGAGTTACTCCCCCTTACGACATTTACAGCCACGCCCGAACATGAAAGGCTGTGTAATTTCCTGTCCACATTTATGTGGCAGAGAAATGCAATAAAAAAAAAATCTTCGTTAATTTCTCATTTCAAATGACTCAAATTTATATTTTATATAGAAAACTTTTAATTTTTTTTAACATCTTTTTGTTTCTTGTATTTTTTAGTTCTTTAGGTAAAAATATTTTCAGTTTTGTCTAATATCTACCTATATAATTTAACAAGTTTAATAGAAAAATCAACGGCTAAAGTAAAATTAATGATTACCGAAACTGAAGCTTTGTCAAATATAAATAGTAAATAACTTTGTGGATGCCCTATGCTCCTTATAGGAGTTTGAAGGAAAAAAAAAAATTAGAAAAATATTTATTTGACGACGTCTTCAAAAAAAATTCAAATGTATATTATTATATTAGCATAGAAAAATTTTAAAATTTCTTGAAATAATGTTCAACTTGAAAACTTGAAAAAATTCTAATTCTAATTTCCATATCTTGAAAATTTTTGTTAATATTTCACACTTATTTGGTAGATACTTACTTCAATTTTTTTTTTTTTGAATTTATAATTAAATGGTACTTATATATGGATGACCTTCATACAGTATAGTACAAAAAGCAAATGCTATGTCATGATTATGTTACGTTTTTTTTTTTCTTTCTTTCTTTGATGATCCAACATAATCTTTTTAATACATATATTCTAAATAAGAAATGTTGTATAAATTTTATTTATTATGGAAAAATATGAAATGTATAAAATGTTAAAATGGAATAAATGAATTTAAAAAGAAAAAAAAAGAGTTTCGATATTTATGTTCTTTGTTTGATGTTTTCGATGTTTTGTTCTTTTATATTTATATGGTTATATTTTCTTACACTTATAGGTGAACGTATATATATAAATATAATATACATATGCATATATCACGATTTTTAAAATTCTTAATTAAATTATAAGTATATTGTTTATTTTATAAAAAATTTCATTATAGAATTAGGTGAACATCTTAAAACATTCTAAACTAAAAGAGAAAAAAAAAACATTCGGCAAATGAAAATAAATAATAGATTTTTGTTTTTTTAAAGTAAATTAAAAAGATCTTATTAACAATCAGATTGAAAAAAAAAACCAAATCATATAAATTAAGGTATAAATTCCAAAAAAAGCTGCCCGCCCTCTATATAGACTCTCAAATTTTTATGCAGGTTTTATATACAAAATTTATTCTGCAATATAATAAAATATCTGATTTCTTTATTTACATATTTTTTTAAAAGAAAAATGTATATATATAAGTATATATATACAGAATATGTATATATTTATAAATTAATAAAAGAACCTACATAATATTATATGAACATGTTTAGCATCCATATTAGGAAATCATTTTCAAATGTTATTTATTAATAAAAAAAATAAAATATTTTTATTCTTTGTTATTAATTAAGTTGTAATTGTATAACTTTCATTTACATACATATATTATTTATATAGATATAGAGATTCATTGATTGATTTATACATATATATATAAATACATAAAATCATAGACATAAATTTAATAAATCTATGTCAATACACTGTAAAATGTCTACATAAATTAAAAAAACATGTAAATTAATGTTAGCGATAATACGGAAATTGACAATTTTTTTTTTTTTTGGAAGTGAAAGAATTTTTGAATAGCATATTATGAGCGTGTAATATTTGTCATATGAATTCATTTAAAGGTTATATGTAATAACAAAAGTATTTAATTTCACTTCATTCACTTCAAATGATATAAAAAGTTTTTTTTTTTTTGTTTTTTTTTAGTACAAAATATCAATTGAACATTAAATATTATGATGTATAAATTTAATTGGTTAATATAAGAGTTTTATATAGAAAAAGAAATCTTATTCGAAAGATTTTAAACCATTAATTTTGTTTCAATAAAGCTTGCGTTCCATTTACACGAAAAGCGTAGTTGAGAGCACAATGTAATAAACTATAGGTAATGTATTCCCAAAAACCTTTTTAAAAAACTTTAATTTTAATATGTCACTACATCCAAAAAAAAAAAACTATCATAATATTTAAATATATTTTTAAACAGAAATAAAAATTAAGATACAAATATGATATATTATGTAAGTAAATTTAAAACTTAAGATACAATATCCTCAATATAAAGTAAACTATTTAATATATATTTAAAAAAGAAAAAAGATGCTTACATACGTTAAAATAGCTATATAGTTTGAATTCTAGATTAGGTATCTTATCTCTAAAAAATGTATGGAAGATGCAAAATTAGAAAATTACAATCAAAAATAGCAAAATTTTTTGTTCTTTTGTAACTGCGACAAGAGTGTGGACAAAAGTTTTTTTTTCTGAGACAGCTTAAGATAATTTTATAAGATCTTTCTTTCCCTAAAATTCCAAGTACATAGCCAAAGTTGTTTGGAAGATACAAGGATCGAAAAATTTGACAAATTTTTATTTCATATAAAAGTAAATTTTGGTATTAAATTGCAAAATTTTTTGCCATATTAGATTTGGAATGTAAAAATAGGGAAGTTTTCTGTCGTTTAGTGTTTTCAGATTGCAAATATATAGAGTATAGATCATAAATTATAATAATTTAAATATAGCGCTTTTTTCGATTTTGAAGGGGTGATCGTCAAACCAAAGGGGATACACAATAAAGTTCTTCTACAAAAATATTTTTCAATGATATGTGCGTATAGTTAAAATTTCAATGCTTTATCTCAAAACGGTGTAGAACTTTTGTGTACTGTAGTTTTTATTTCGGATGTAGTGACATCAATATTAAAAACTTTTTGGTAATACTTTACCTATAGTTTATTATATCATGTTTGAGAGTAGTTAGGAGGAGGTTCGAAAATAGAACGCTAATATAACATAACCGTTACTCCCATTTGTTTTTTCTCAAAGAACAAATGGGAGTAACGGTTATGTTAAATCTGTTCAATCTACACCAGATCAGACTTGGATGTAGAAAAGAGTACTTTACTCCGTAAAACAAATGCAAATTATGTTGATGGACTCTTATTTAGTATTAGTTTATTTTCTTTCATTTAAATATTTCAAAATCTTAATTTTTATATTAAATTAAAATTACTTAATTATATTATTTTTTGCTTTTTTATTTTCAGGTAAGTGTTATCTAATTGAATCTATTTGATTAACAAGGTTATTTTTGTTTTTAAAATAATATCAGGTAAATTGTAAATATTTATTGTTATATAGTCTTTATCTTTAAACAATTAAAAATTTTGAAAAAAGGCAAATTTTAAAAATAAACTATGATAGATATTTAAAAAAAAAAACCACATATCAATACATACTCATTAATATTATATATATATTTTTTGTTTTTAATTTCACTTTAACAATTCAAAAAGCTTTAAATCAAAATATTTTAATAATATGTACTATTGTTAAATTTTAAAAAGTTTTTAGTTTATTAATTTTAATTTTTTAAGTACCACTCTTTAAATTTTAACACCAGACTTTCAATTTTGATTCCTGCGTCAAAAATTTATATTTTTATTTTTATCATTTTGATCAGTTTAGTATTCTTGAACAAAAAATAAATTAATACTTACATACATACGATATATAGGGTATTTGCCCTAATTTGCGCAAATATTACAGCTCTAGAGGAGCATAACTCTTTAAGAAGAAAAGCTACTTAAAAAGCAAACAAAAAAGAGACAAGAAGGAGTTTAGTATATGGGGTATATTTAATATTAAACTTAACATTTGAAAGATTGGTTTTTATAAAATATGCTATTACCATATACATACATAATTACTATCTTTGGTAAATGTATTTTGATTTATTTAGATATGTATTATTCATACAAATACCAAATTTAAGATTAAATCGAAATACGAAATTTAAGATACAAATACGAAATTTAGATTAAATTAATGTGAGACAGTTAAATATATATATATGTATACTTATATAAGTTAGGTATATTTTATATATTTGAAAAAAATTACAGATAAAATATCACATTAAAAATCTTAGCATATATGTACTTATAAATATAAATACATACATACATGTATAGGTATATATAGTTTTTTTTAGCTTAATGCATTTCAAATTAGGTAAAAATGCATTTCAAAAATTAAAACCGGTAACTTTTAAGCGTTATATTTATGGTAATAAAACATTTTTTTTTTTAATGGCAGCAATCCAAGTCATCTAATGCTTATTATTATATAATATAAAGTATTATTTTTCATGAAAAACATTATATGTATGTATGTACTTACATACATATAAATTATAATAGATATTTGCGCGAATTTTGCAAAACTAATATATTGTTTACTATACATTTAAGTAAATGTCTCATGCGTTTCAAAAATACTATATACATATGCACATACATATATAACTAAACAGTATTTAATTATATTATTTATATTTTCAAGCTCGCAAAATAACTGTCAAAATAAAAAAAAAAAATATTTAATATATTTAAAAACATTTAAATAAATTTTTCAAGATTCATCGGTGTTGAAACAATCAAATTTTACAATGTGTGTACCTATAATTTATAAAATGTTAAATTGAAAAATTGATGAAAGTTCTCCAACAATAACATACAATGACGATCAATCTATTTACATCTGTAGCATAGATTTATGTATGTACTTATGTATGTATATTTTAAACTAAATCAAATAATTTATCAAGTTACTACATATATTTTATTCTTCTTATGCATCATTTAAATAATGATGTTCTGCTTGAAGTAACAGTAACCATAGCATTTATTCATTATCAGTATGCAAAGTAACACGATCAGCTACATACGCTTTTTACTTTGTTATTAGTTCCGCAAATGATGTAGTGGTAATTTTTTTTTTTGCTGTTATAATAATATATGTATTATTATCTCAGCTGTTGTTGTAATCTGTTCGAATTATCTTAACCAGAACAAGTTTTTTTTTTTATTGCAATTAAATACAATTTTTTTCGCTCTGGTTTATTATAAGAGTGCAGCGGCGTAATTTTAATAGTTTTTAGCACATTTACAAAAAAATTTTAAAAAAAATGTGCCTATTAGTTTCACTTTGTCCGTGCGTCTCTCCATCCGTCCGTATGTTTATAAAACTTCTACACCATTAAAGATAGAGGAATGAAATTTTAACTATGGGTAGATCTCATAAAAAAATTAATGTTGTAGAACAACTTTTTCATGTAGGCCCATCGATTCTTGAAAAAGTTCTATTTGATTTAGTAAAAAAAGTGCTCGAAAATTGGGTTCATCGAATTCGTTCCTGCAAAAGAAGTCGTGGAGGCCATTTGAATGACGTTTTATTCAGAACTTAATTGTATCGATTGTACTTCACTTTAAATAAAAAACATTTGAATTTCCTTAATATTTAGTGTGTTTTTGTTTTTGAAAAGAAATCATATCATTCAAATTGGAAAATCCTGTATTTATCGTTATGTGAAAAACAAATTTTGCTTGATATTTCTTCATTCATAACTCTGGTACGCTTTTAGATAGGTCCTTGAAATTTTGAGGAAAGAAAGAACTTTTAGAATTAGTATAAGTTTAGTCTGAAAATATTTTTGTACCACCCCCTTTTTAAAAGCTACATATATATTTCACCGGCTCAAAAATTGATAATTTGCTATTTTTTGTCCTCGGTAACTTACGCACTTGTATAAAATTTTCTTAATTATGACATAAAAATTAAAACTTCAGTAATATATTTTTACGTGTGTTAATGGATTTTCTTAGTTATATAGGGTTCCGAACTTACAGCACCTCAAAATTGCAAAAATGTCATATTTTCACATTTTTTCTTATTATATGAAGATTTCAAATTTTGGTGCAGAGTCACAATTCCAAACAATTTGTATTATCTTTTGGGAATGTGTGTCTTTAAAAACCCTTGGTTTATATTTTGCCTTGTTTATTTATATAAATATTTATTCCTACTTATTTTAATTGCATAAAAATTTATATAAATTTGAAATATGTTGTGGATCTAAGGGAATAGTTATATATAATATATTTTTTTTATTATATATAAGTAGATCTGTTTATTTGTAATTTAAAGGTGAAATTATTTAAAAATTGATTTTTACTGCACAGTGAAAAAAATTATTATTTATTAGATTATTGTTGAAGCAAATACCTATGTACTTATGTTTTTTTTTTTAATTACTAAATTTACTTTAAGTATAATAAAAATTTTAATATGAAAATTATAAAATTAAATTAAAAATTATTGTATATATGTATCTGTATAAATTTTTTACCAAATTTGATTTTTTATGAGAAGATCAATTGAACTGTAATTTAAATAACAAGAAATTTAACGATTGTATGATACAGATAGGTATATAGAATATTAACGTATCATTTAAAGAGCCTACATTCAATTTTCAGTTAACATTTTTCATTAAAAGTAAACATTTTGTCATTTTATTTTTTTTTAAACTGAATTAATTTTTAATTTTCTTTAAATTAATAAAAATTGATATTAAAGTTCAATTTGTTATTAAAATTATAATTTTTGTCATATTCAATGTTTTATGGAGAGTAAATAATCCACAAATAAAGATTAGGTCACTTTTAGTTCAAATTAGATTAAGCTTCTTTTTTTAGTACGGAGATATACTAAAGGGTCTTTCAAATTGAGTTTTCAAATGTAGGCGCCTATGTAACACACTTCAAACATTGAACGCATCCATATTATATGTCAGTTTGACAGTTGAAGGTTTGCCATTTATAAAAATGGAGTCGTATACATTACAACAATGTGTTGGAATTATTAAATTATTTTTCAGGTCTACAAGGATCGTTGAAGCGTTGAAGCATTCAAAGCCAGAGTGTGACCGAAAATTTTGATAAAAAAATCAGGTACTGTAGAGACGCAAGAGATGGTCACATGGGAGATATCATTTTCAGAATATAAATGGCAAACATTGTACTTCAAAAATAAATAAAAACTTTTCCAGTTTCAATTCAAATTCTATGTCTTTTAATTATTTTCTTTTGAAAACTCAATTGGAAAAACCCTGTATATATACGAATATAACCAATACAATTAGGAAACTTTAATTCATATTCATTCATAAATTTTTAAAATATAATCCATAAAGTTAATTACTGATTATGAATTTTAGTAGTTTTAGAGTTATAAGCTAATTAAATTAAAACTAAATAAATAAATAAAAAAAAAACCTTAGTTCACATTATCTCAAGAATCCAAAGAAATAGACCCCCGCATAGAAAATAATTTTTTGTTTGTTTTGGTTACCCAAAAACCATTCAAGTATTTTTGCCTCAATTTGTATTTTAGAATATTTTCTGTTACAATTTTAAGGAATCGCTACCTTTATACAGTCTTTTAACCCTATATCAAAATATAATATTTGAGCTTTCATTTTCATATCTTCACTTCAATTCAATTTGCAAGTGTCTAAAATTAGAAATTTTTTAATTTTTTGACCCATCTATTAGTGATTAAATACAAAAATTTTTTTTCGGAAGTAATTTATTCTAGAAGATCTCCAAATTTTAAGTTTCTAGATTTGCCTTTATGAGATATGGACATACAAAGTTTTCGCATAACAATAAATTTAAACGTCGAATTGCAAAAAAATTTGCAAGGGTTGCCTTAATTTTTGGCATTTTCAGTAAAAATATAAAGTAAATTTTTTATAACCATTTTATTATAGATCCTTTTCGAATTGCGTAGGGCTGGAGCTCCACAGCGGTTAGATCTGCATAAAAACATAGTTCCGCAAATGTAACTCTTTTATAAAATTTATTTATCTACATATACATATGTACGTCTTAAATTTAATATTTTTATTTTAAACTGTGTATAGAAGTTTTATAAACAGTCAGATTGATGGACCACGATTCAAACTATTTAAAAAATTTTTCATAATTTTTTGAAAAATATACTAAAAAAACTAGTAAAAAAAATATATAAAGAAGTATAAAAAAATATAAATAATCACAAAATAATATATGTATAAAGAAACTCAGTAAAAACAACATGCATTTTAATAAAAATTAAATAACCCACTATTGTTAACGATAAATGTGTATGTATATACTAATTACATTTTAGATTTGTTAACGCTTTATTGTACCTATCTCGAGATAAATAAAATATTAAACTTCCGTTCAAACGAAAAATAAACAAAAAAAAAAAATGTTGCAAATTACTAAAATTATGTAGAACAATTTCCTTTAATTATTAGGTCAATTTACACATAGCACCTATTATTATTAGCCAAAAAATTTTTATTTATACTTTTAAAAATTTTTATGAGATAAAATTGAGATGAATTTACGTATAAGTAATTTTTAAAGATGCTATAATTTGTTTAGTAACGTACTTAAATGCTACAAAATAGATAAATTATTTATGAATATTTTCAACTCAAATCAAATTGACTGTTTTTTTTTTTAATTCTAAACAATTTTGCTTCCACTTTTACATTTTCTATAGTAATGCTAACATTTTAGACTTTTGTACTATAGGTATTGTAAGTTTGTGATAATAATAAAATTTTGTACCTACACAAATAATTAAACATTAATGATGATTTAACGTTTTTAATAAAAATTGAGGGGAAAAAATCTTTAGGATTTATGGGTTATATTATAAAATAGTCAATGCAGAACACATATGTTCCAAAATTTCTCTTGAATTCATTTAGGGTTATACCGTTATACCTACCTATATCTTTCGACGTCTTAAATAAGTATCTATTTTAATTTTTCAATATTCAAATATTACAAAAGTTGAGATTTGATACAATATAAAGTTGTCTGTTTTTTTTTCATCTTTTAGCAAGATATTTCGTATGATTATTAAAATGTACCAGAATCTAAATAGATCTACAGAGTCTTAACAAAATTAAGTTTTAGTTTTAAAATATTCATCCAATTATCCAATAATCTATTAGTTTTTATATTCTACAAATAGGAATAAAATATTAAAAGATCAATATAGGTAGTTAGTTATGTAGATTTTTTATAAATTTTAAACTTGAATATTTTCAATATAGGGAGCTTTCAGTTTTTTTTTTTTTTTTTTCTGAAAAAGAATGTGCATCTTCCAAAGACAACAACACTACTAATTTAATAGTGTCAAATTTTCATTGAATAAACTAAGTTCCTATTATAGCCAATATAATGGGTTGAACCTTTTAACTCCCCCACACTCGTATATTGTCTGAGGATTAGGGATAAAAGAAGAATAGGACAGGAATGCGGAAACTGTATAAATCCATCTATATTATTCTTGTTATTTTCCTAACAGTGAAGAAGTAATATAAAGTTACAAAACATGCAATACTAACATACCACTATCCTGAACGAGGTTATACTTAACTGAAATCAACTTGGCTGTACCAGTTATTATTATTATTATTATTATTATTATTATTATTATTTTTAAAGGTTATTTATAAATGCTTCATACTCCATTACTAAATTAAATAAAAATAGTTATGTACATACTTACTTTGAATACTTTTACGTATACAAGTTAATATCTATATATGTACACTCTAAGACTGTATACAATACTATAGTCTCTATATATATAAGTATATAAGTAGTATCTATATATAAGTAGTATACAAGTAGTATACAATATTTCTAGGTTAAATCTTTCTTTTAAACAATTAAAAACAAAAAAAGTAATAATTTAATTTTTACCATAATTTTTTTTTTACTTTTTTACTTTTATTTTCATTTAAAATCGTGAAAATGTTTTAATTTTTTCTTGTTTTTATTTGATTATATTTCATTTTTTTTTTTTTTATTTAAATAGTTAAATTTATTAAAAACAATTGTATTTTAATACAATCTAGGTTATGAGAAAGGAAAAAGATAAATTTAGAAAATTTTTATATTACTTATGTACATTTATACTTTTATTAAAACTAAAAGAAAGTACATTAGATCAGATGTCCAAAATTTAAAATATTAAAACAAAGAAAATAAAAAAAAAAAAAATTTTAAATCAGATTTCTAAACTTTCAAACAAGTTAACATTATAATGTAACAAGCAATAATTTACATGAATGATTAAAATTTAGATTTTAGATTTAAACTTTACTTTTCTAAGTACCATATATATATATATATATATATAGTTAGTTATTATTAGAAATTAAGACAACAACTGCAGTTTGTAATCTTATGATTTCCATTAATTTTCAAAAGATAACTTTCTTATTGTATTACTTAAGTATTTAGTATTTTATATAGATTAAAAGTCTCAACCAATAAGACTAAATATAATTTTTATTGTACTTAGTTAAGTTAAAAAAATTTTTTTGTTTTTGTGAGATTCAAATTGAAACAAAAATGACTGCGAATTATTTTTAAACAAAGCTAATGTTTTTAAAAGTTTTATTTTATTTTTTTGATGTAAGTATATTGGCAAAGGTTAAAAATAATATTCACAGAGTTTAATTTAAATATCCCAGTTCAAATTGTTCATAGTACCTATTTATTGATTAATTTATTGATCTTTAATTTTTTAATCTTTCTTTTGATTTTTTTCGTCTTTCCTTCTGAATTAGGGAATGTGAAACCGTTCCAATTTTACAACATATTAACAGTTTGCTACAATACCTGTATTTTATTCCTTTGATTTTGTTAAGTCAATAAATCTTTAAGTATTTTCACTAAACCAACATAATTAATTTATATAAATAGTTATTTAATAAATTATGAAATATTATATTTTGAAGCTTAATTTACAACTGATAAGCTTTCTTAAATGGTGTTCAAGTGAACTCCGCAAGTAAAACAATAACACATATAAAATCCTAAATTTTATTTTAAATAGATATATTTTTTGTTTTGTTTCTAAGGGAGTTGGGAATCTTCCAAAGAGACCAAAGAATTCTCCCTTGGTAGTGTCAGATTCTTACTGACAAAACCCACCTCCTCTTTTATACAATATAATTGGATGAAACCCCTACTTGCTGACTTAGTATATTGGCTAGGGAATAGGGATAGGAAAAGGATAGGACAATAGGATACGGAAACATTGGATTGGGAGTGGGATTTTAAGATAACAATGAATCCGCCTATTATTATTACAATTTTGCTAACAATGACAATAGCCGTTACAACCAGTTACAACATGCGTATATAATACCTTCCTGCATGAACAACCTCCACTGTCACAGTGTCTGCCATTATAATGGGTATTAGTATTACTCATTAATATTAATATTATTTACTAAAAAATTGGGGCCATCAGTGGATTACAACGTGCAGTAATATATAACACCTTCCTGCATGATATAACCAAAGATAGCTTCACTGTAGCAGTTATTATTATTATTATTATTATTATTATTATTATTATTATTATTATTATTATTATTATTATTATCATTATTGTTACTCTTATTATTACTATTATTATGCATTATTTTGATACTAAATTACTAAATATTTTTAATTTATATAACTTGACCGGTGTCGCCATGTGTCAAATAAAATAATTTTCAAACATTTGAGTCAGATGATTTCAGAAATAATGAAAAGAAACTGAAAGAAATGGATTAGGTAAGTAATGGAAAAAAATCAAGGGTTTTCAAAAAAGCACATTTCCAAAATTAAAAAATATTCCAGAATAATATTCTAGAGTAACAAGTAGATAAGTATATTGGAAAAATAAATTTTGATAAGAAATTGTTTTTGTTTGATTTTTTTTGGTACGAAAAATTTGAGAAAATTTTCAGATTGAAAATATGCCTTATAGAACCTGTGTTAGAACAATTTAAAGATAGTGCTTTTTCGAACTTTGTAGGGTTGAAGTTCCGCAACGGATGGGGGAGGGCTACCGTAAAAAGGTATTATTTTTTTGGCCATACCTATCCGTAATTAAAATTTCATAGCTCTATTTCAAACGGTGTAGAAGTTTTGTAAACACGCAGACGAACGGACGCACGACAGACTGTCAGAGTGAAACTAATAAGCACATTTTTTCAAATTTTTTTTAAAATGTGTTAAAAAGAGTATCTTCTTTAGTACGAAAAAAGTCGAGTGTTTTAGCTAAACATATATATTACCTCACTATACAGTCTGCGAATTTCGGTTAACCAAATGCATATAGCCCTCCCGTAAAAGATACAATATTTTTAATTTTCATATTTATTAAACAACCACACTTTTAATTCTTCTAAACCAAAACGCTGTGGTATAATACAAAAAAAAAATATAGATTGTGATGATTAAGTTAAAGCAAGTTATATGTACTATATATAATAGTCATTTAACTCAAGAACATTAAAAAAAGCATTTATGTAAACATTCTATGTATTTTTTTTTTTGAAAAAGCATTGTTATATATTTTTTTGTATTTTTTCGCGTTTTAAAGTTTTTGTTTTTTTTTGTATATTATATTAAAATCACTTTTAATCATCTGAATATAGGTATATAAATTTAATTTACATTAGAATAATTTTATAGTGGCTTTTATATTATTTATTGTTTTTAACTTGAATAGAATTATAAATTAAACTATTTTTTTTTTATATACTTATTGTTGGTAAAACAATCAATTTTGTATTATTTAAGATTTATCGTACGTAAAAAATACATTAGTTATTTTTTATTTTTACAAGTAAAAAAATATAATTAAATATACACATTGAAAATAATGTATGTATATATATATTAAAAAAATTTATTATTAAATATTAAAAATTACAATGTTATTATTATGCTTGCAATCTTTTAATGTAATCAAGTAAAGATAGGTATAAGTAGAAAGAGGTTGTAGTTGCACACGTAGGCTAGAACCAGTTTTGATATCCTATATCAGTTTTGCTTCAAATAAACCATTGCTTATCATCGCTGTAAATTGATTACATCCAAAGCGATGTAAATGAATAAATCCGAATCTCCGCAAAATCAAAAGAAATTTTCTCAGTAATTGTCTTCTTTTTTGTGTAAGAGTAAGAACTTCTGGCATTTCTACTCTTTCGAACAATGTCTCGTTAAAACTTCTACTACATTACCCGCGATATTGTGGTAATTTAAGGATAATAGTTTAGTTGATCGTTAAAGATTTAATATAGGCCAGGTCTGTTTGGCCATATTAACAGAAAACTCTCTACGGTTTGTGAGTATATTGGCGTATTGTTAAAGCCAATATTTTTTTCAACCCTTCCTTTCCTCGAAAAATTTTAAGGTTTTTTCCGCTTCTGGTAATTTCAACAGCTATACAATTGCCCAAAAATTGGTCTTTGAATGCATAAGTGGACATACGAGTATTATATAAAATGAAATTTAAAATTTTTATTTATACAAATTAATTCTTGGTAATATGTATTGTTTTTAATAATTATTATTATATAAAATTGGTTATTAAAGAGAAAATTTTATTTTTCATTTTACATGCTTTCATATACATATACATATATAATTATATTTATATTAACTAATTTTCAAAGGTTACTATCATGAGTCTGTATTTTATTTGACTGGATTTTATTTGGTGACATGTCAGAAGTCGCATGGTCAGATGTGCCATTGGGGCTTTTGTCTCATTGTTAAGACCTCAGGGATTTTGGGAGAATTTTTAGAATTGAATTCAAAATCAAGATTATACGCCTTTTACAGAATATTTAGATATATGCATTGTGAGTTTCTAAATTAGGAGAGATTTTAGAATTGCGCTTATCAAATCATATACGCTTTTTCCAGAATATGTATATAATCCTCCTAATTCAAAACTCGCATACGCATATATCTAAATAATCTGTATTAAAGACGTATAATCCTGATTTTCAATTCATTTCTAAAATCCTTCCGAAAATCCCTGATAATAAGAGTAATAAGTACTTATATAAATATTTTGGAAAAAGCATATAACCTTGCTTTTGTAACCAACTCTAAAATCTCTCCCAATTCAGAATCTCACACATAAACATATAATCTTGCTTTTGTAACCAACTCTAAAATCTCTCCCAATTCAGAATCTCACACATAAACATATTAGTAAATATTCTGAAAAAAAGGGGATACCCCAATTTTTATCCAAAACTCTAAAATCCCTCCTAATGCATTTGCTCTACATATTCTACTACTCTCTTCTCTTAATTCTTAACAAAAAATAGTGTGGGCCTTAATTCTAATTCAAAAGGAATTAAAGCCCGCGGGTTTTTTATTCCTTATAATTATTGGTTTTAATTTCAATTCAAAAAGGAATTAACGCCCGCAGGCTTTGAGTTCAAAAATTTTGGCGGGCGTTCTGTCACTGCACTATTTTTATTATACCTATAAAAGCTGTCCTATAAAATTGCAAAATTCCAATTACTTAAGTTCATATAAGTATACTAACAGTTATCGATACATATATTTTGTTTTAGATAACTGCAAGATGACTAATAGGAACAGATTAATATTCTGTATCTTTATTTAAAAAAAAAAATATTTTACAAAAATGTATGCTTAATTTAAAGAAAAATGCAAAAATGATGTCATATATTTTGGAATTTGAAATTTTCTTTTAAATTTTATATATAAATATTTTCTTTAACATAAAAATATACTTATTATTAATTTTCATCAATTTTAAAATGCTTATATTAACAAATTAATTTTTGCCCCCACTTTGAAATTGTTTACCCCGCGTAAAAAAAAAAATCTAAAATTTAAATAATCAATAAAAATAAAATTTTTTGTTTTAATATGTATTAGATATATAGTTTTGGAAAAATTCGAAAAAAAAAATTTTTTTGCATATGAAAAAGTTTTTTTTTTTTGTCTTTGACGTCAAACAAATGTGTACATCTTCTTATACTTTTTTTTATTATTTTTTTTTTTATTAACCAATAAAAATTTGTTTTATTTATGGGAATAATTGTATTTTTTCATTTCTATTTTAAGAATATTTGAAGGTAAAAAATTATTACATTCTTTTAATTAAACAAAAAAATTGAAATTAAACATTATCATGGTACAAATAATAAAAAAAAAAAGTGACCAATTTTTTTGCTTTTATTTTAAATGATTCTGAATCAAATTTTCTTACATTGAACGTAAAAGGGTATTATTTTCTATAGTAAGATGTCTAAAATAACACTCAAAGGCAGATTTTTGATAGTCGCGCAAACATTGGCCATCTGTATAGTTATTGAACGTAATATAGGTCTCTACTAAGTACCAATAAGTCTGCATCCCACGTAAATGCCCCGAAAAACAATTAATGAAAAAACTAAGGGTTTTCAAGAAAGCACATTTTCAAAATTAGTTTTTGGTATAGAGTACATAATAAGAGTACTTACATACGTCAGTATATTGAATAAAATTAATTAAATTTATAATAATACAAAAATTTAAGGAACCGTTAGAATAATATTTGCTAGAGAAATTGGAAAAAATCAAGTCACACTTTTATCAATTTTAAGGCAACCCTATATTATTAAGAAAAATTATTAACACAAACAAAAATATAATGTGGGAGCTTTAATTTTTGTATACTTATTACTTAAAAAAAAAATTAGTACAGATGTCCAAGTTACAATTGTTAGAAAAATAGAGAATTTTCAGTTTTTGACCCCTTACAGTTCTTAAATGGGGGGCGACACGAAAATATTTCCTGAAATGACTCATACTGATTTCCAAAGATCTAACTCTTCTCAAGCTTCTAAGTTAAATCGTTTGAAAGATAGAAGGTCTCCAAATTTTAACAAAAATTGAGTTTCACATAACGGTATATTAAAATACCGCATGGCAAACTCACATATTTACTTTATACATATTTATAAAGCTTATAAAACTAGCTATCCGTTGGAGTTTCCAGAATGAAAATATTCCTTATAGAACCTGTGTTATAACAAAGATGGGGCTTTTTCGAAATATGTAGGGCTATAGCTCCGTAACGGGTGGGACTACAGAAAAAACTTGTTCCACAAAATTAATTTTTTTGGAAATGCCTATCCGTAGTTAAAATTTCATTGCTGTATTCAAAACGGTGTAGAAGTTTTGTAAACATTCAGACGGACAGAGTGAAACTAATAAGCACATTTTTTCAAATTTTTTTGAAAATGTGCTAAAAACAAACTTCGAATATCTTTAAAATTATATACAATTGACTTAAAGTTAATTTTTAGTACATGCATTAGTATATGCATTGATGATGAAATGACATTTATAACTAAGTATAAAAGAAACATTATTTTTTTTCTTTCAAAACAATTAAATTTAATTTTTAAGCCTGTTAATTTTTATTTATAGATAATTTGACATTAACTATTGCAAAAAAAAAAAAGAAAAACTATATTTTGGCATAATAGTTAATTTAAATATAAATTAAAGCTATTTTAAGTTGGCTTTTTTTTTTTTTTAACTATGCCTTCATTTAAAAAAAAATATATAAATTATACTATATATACGTAAAATTACTAGAATATACAAAATATACATCCAATAATATTAAATATATTGTGGTGTGATTTTTTTTTTTTGAAGCGATTCATTCTCTAAATATAAATCAATACTAAATTTACCACAAACTTTCTTTTTATGGTTATAACTGGTAATAAGCATTAATAAAAATTGTTAACGCACAACAAGTATTTATATATATACACACTTTACATATAGATACATTATATACATGTGTATGCCAGTGTATGTATTAAATATTAATATTAAAGCAATATGCAATTTAATTTATGTTTGTTTTTTTTCTTATGTAATATTTTAATACAGGGTGTTAATTAAATAGTATATTAAGTGCACTTAAATAAAAAAAAAAGTTTTTATAAAAAAAATTATCTAATAATATGACTAATTGATATGGCAGTTTAAAACAAGATTCTTTTAATTAATCTGAACTTGAAAAATAGTTAGATTATATAGAGAAAAAGTAAAGAATTAATAAAGTAAAGAATACATTTTTAATATACAATTAATTAAAAAGAATCAAAATAATTCTAGAACTAACTATATCCATATATGTAATAAATGTACCTAATACAGTGATCACTATGAAACTTTAAGAATAAATAATATTCAATATGTATAACTTACCCTGCATCTTCAATGCCCGCGGCTCTCATGAGTCATGACGGCTCTATGTGTCGCACGAAATAATTTCGATTCCAAGATATGAAATAAAGTCGCACGAAATGAAATAAAGTCGCAACATTTTTTATAATTTTTTGCGACTTTATTTCAATAACTTTTATACGTTTTTTCCAGAATATATACATAATCCTAAATTTGCAATCGTATAAAATGCTTTATTCTAAAATATTGGGAAAAAATAAGAAATACGAAAAAAAATTTAATATTTTTTTGTTAATTCAATTTTTTTTAACCACAGTATAAAAATATTCTGGAAAAAGCGGTAATTCTGATTTTGAATCCAACTCTAACTAACATCCCTCCTAATTCAGAATCTCGAACATTCTAAAACCTAAAATCAATCCAACTCTAAAATCTATACTAAAGTATGCCCATGCATACAGGTTTCTATATAAATTTGATTGAAATCATTTGGAAATAAAGTCGCCGAAATAACGTCGCAAGAAGGAAATGATACGAGCTTAAATTTTCAACATTATTTGCTTTTTGAGATGTTATTTTAGTTTTGATTTGCGGCTTTATTTCATAATGAAATAATGTCGGATATTTTACGACATTATTTCATTTTTGATTGCGACATTATTTCGTTTGATACTATTTCATAGAGCCTCTCATGACTCTTTTACCGGCATCTAAGTGTCAAAGTAGAGTTAAATGCTCGCAGTAATGGAAAAGTTCTTCAACTTTTAATTTTTTTTTTCACTTTCTTTACGCATTGAAGTGTCAAATAATTGAATATATAAGTATGTAGTATTAAATTAAAAAATAAAGAGAAGCCATTTTTTTACGTTAGTATGTAAGTATATTTTACAAATTATGTTTTCATTATGGACACTCTTTCTCGTAGGCTGCGTTAAGAGAGTGTAACGAGAGCGTTGGTTGTAAATACGACTTTATATACTTATATATTCTTAAATTTACTTTAGTTTCCAGTCAGAAATATCATCAAAACACATTATAAGTTATAAAAAAAATCAATAATTTAAAGATTAAATTCATATTAATATACACATAAGTATATACATATTATTTATATTAAATGAATTAGCATTGGATTTATACAATATATCTTATAATTCTAAACGTATAAGAGTAATAACATTTATTAAACTCTTAAAAATTTTCTATTACTATAATAAATAAGTATGTAATGATAAGCTGGTATTATATTATTGTATAATACGAGTATAACACCTTATAAACATTCGTTATATTTTTTCTATATACATATATATATATACATTTAATATGTAATCACTTCAATTTATTAATATAACCTTGTATTTTATAGATGGTTTGTATGTGGAGTTTAATATAACTTTAATGTAAATATAAATTTTTGATTTAGTTTATATTTACCATATTGTAAAATAATTTTATCAATTAGATTTTACATTTTGTTCTATATATGTTACATGTTGATGCGTACGTTCTTAAAAAGTTTTCTGATTACTGCTTTATATTTGTTTTTAATATATGCACATATATTACTTATATGTACATATATGTATTTTAAATAAAATTTAATAATAATAAATAAAATAAATAAAATTAATTTAAATAAAATTTAATTAATTAAAATTTATTTAATTTTCAGTATATTTTTTGTTAGAAAAAATATCGGATATAATGTAAGCAACTTGCCACTCGTATATAATCCTTAAGTCGGTTATAAAGATACATATTTTGCTAAAATCGGAAACGTCATTTTCGAATCAGTTGCGCTCTTGCAGTATAATTTTAAACGCAAACAACAACAACCTATAAAAAAGTAATGGCTGATTCTGCTCAAATGCATGATTACTTTTGCATCTGATGTGCAAATGACGTATCCGATTTCAGCATTTTTTTTTTTGAATTTAGTGGTTGAATTTGAATGTTTTATCTTTCGATTATAACGACGAAATAAAACAAAACAGAAACTGAATTAATTTCGTGTATAACCGTGCTGTTGAGTATTTTTCATAATTTTATAGGATAGCTTAACAAAATAACAAATTCGAGTATTGTAATAAGAAAATAGCAGAATAAATATAATAACAAATTAAAAAACCATTTATATATGTAACTGAATCGGCTTAAATTTTTGTTTGAGGATCATATTATAAATATATAAATGCATTTTTTTTTATTATTATTAATAAATGTAGAAGAAGGTATATAAAGAGAGTTTTTTATTTTTACATTCTGATGTAACATCCGTCGGTTATAAAAACCGAATTTGTTTAGTCCCTTTATCATTGATATAAACAACTTTCACGGTACCTATTTGAAAACTATTAACAATAAATTTGAATTAGTTGCTAAAAAAAATGAGGTCAGTGTTTTATTAAAATTAATTTTAAAATTTGACATATTTATAAAAAATCTTTATTATTTTAACAGATAATTGAAATTAAGTTATACTTTAGTACTATACAGCGTTAAAATGTTTTGTAAGAAAGGTGATAAAATCTTTTAAATTTAAATTTAATAAAAATTTTTGCTAAGCCTAACCAGATGTTACATTCAAAAACTTTGAAAAGACAAAAAATTAATTTTAAAATAATTTTAATAATTTAAAAAGTTTTATAGCTAACATTTTTTCTATCCTGAACTATAAAGCAGTTTTTAACTATATACTATGTATCTTAAGTGATTTTAAGAGCGTAAAATATTTTATGTTCAAACTTTTTTAAAATTATTACAAATTTTTTTTTTTTATTTATACTTAATATGCAATAATTTAAAACTAAAAAAAGGGAAAAAGATTTATTTTAATTTATTTTGTATAATTTTTTAATCAGATTAAAACTCAACATGACCATCAGTTAGGGTATATGGAATAAGATCAATGGATAATACATTTAGAAATGATATTAAAATTTTAATAGTTAAAAAAAATTAAAAAGAAATACATGTAATGCAAAAGTTTAAAAATTGTTAAATATCATTACATAAAATATAAACTAAAAAAAATATGGCCAATTTTTAAATGATACATTACGTAAAATATGTGAAACATCAACTTAATATTGGTCATCAGTAAAAAAAAAAAAAAAAAATGGGACATCACTGAAGTGTTAAAATACCAAAGAAATTTAATTTAACATTAATTGCTTAAAGTATCAGTTTTTTATTTTTTTTTTGCATTGAAATAAAAATTCAATATTGCTTTAATGTATGTAAGTATGTATAACAAAATTAATTGATTTAAGTGAAAAACTAATGCGTCCCTTTATGGATTTTTTTTCTTCATTAATTATTACCAGAAAATGCTATAAAAAGCGCTATAAAATAAAAAATTTCTGAAATTTTTACGTTTATAAATTTCAAACTTATTAAATTAGTTGGCGAATTGCATATTTTTTTTTTTTTATTTATGAAACAGAAAACTTTGTTTTTATTCATAAAAATAATTTAAAAAAATTCCAAAATCGACGTTTTTTGTTTTATTTATAGGTACCTACACACCGCAGGAGATCCTTTTATAAAATCCAACATAATTTTCTATTCTTCTGAATTCGAGTTTGGTACAAAATTCAAAAAAAAAAAAAAAATGCGAAAAAATAAAATTTCAGAAAAAAAATTCCTTAAATAGGAAGCACTAAATAGTGCTAAAACACCCGCTAAACAAATATTGGGACTCTGATCAATATATCAATATATAGATTAATCAACTATAGAATCGCTTCTAATATTTTGCAACAACTAAACATTTAAAATAGTAGTAAAATTTTGTAACCAACTATAAAATTCTTCCTAATTATTTTTTGCGAACATATTTTAATACCAAACTAATAAAAATAATTGGAGTTATCGACCCCCAAATCTCCATTTTTTTTTGGCATAGTAGAGACTGCTGATTCCACTAATCTTTAAAGTTTGTTCCACTAATCTTAAAGTAATTTTTAAAGTTTGAAAGCTTGCTAAAAAACTTGTATCATAAATCCCCAATGGGTATATATATATTTTTTTGTTTTGTTTTGTGGTGTTTCAATATTTTGGATTCTGTTTTTTGGAATTATTTTGTTTTCATTATTTGGAATTTTGTAATTTTGGAATTTTTTGTTTGGAATTATGACACAATCCCTCTGACTTCTGTCATTTTTTTTTTTTTTTTGTAATTTGCGATTATGTAGTTGGTAAAAGAAAAAGAAAAAAATATAAAAATTTTGAATCATTTATTTTAAGATACTATGCAACTAAATATCAATATACGTACAGATAACCTAAAATATTAACCTCGAACTTAAGATTTATTTTGCAAGTACAACGACATACGTATACATTTATATAATTATTTTGTTTACTATATTAATTAGATTATAAAAATTAATATACATGCATATATATAATGTATACTTATACATATAAAAAAAAAAAAAAAAATTAATAGGTATATGTACATTGTACATATATATGTACTTTTAATTTTATTAAATGGAAATTTTTTTTTTTTTTAATAATCAATCATTTTTGTTTTTTTTGTTCCTCTATTTCTAATGTATAATTTTTTATTAAATCTTATATAGATATGTAAGTATGTACATACATACATATGTATATACAGAAATCAAATGAAATTTTTATTAATTAGAAAAGGAAGACCTTGAATTAAAATTTAAAATAATGCTCAAATTTCACTAAAGTACATATTGTACATAATAAAGTAAACAAAATCATTCGGTATTTTTTTAGTGTTATAAAAAAAAAAAAAAAAAAAAAAAGATGATTTCAATTAAATTGTTTTGATGACAAATTTTACAACACATTTTTAGAATATATATTTTAAACTACATATTATTAGATACTTATATTTAATATTAGATTATGTACATTCATACAATAGATATTATCTTAAAAAATTTCTTTTTGTTTTTAATTTAATATCTTTTCCTAAGTTTTTAACTTAGAAAAAAAAAAAAAATTTTTTGTTTTTCATTTTTATTACTTAAGTATATTTTGAACTGGAAAAAAAAATGTTGTCATCCAATTAAATTTAATTTGAGATCAAGACAAGTGTATGAATTTTTCTCTTCTTTGTTTTGTACATTTTCTATATAGATACATTTAGCAATAGATACTTTTATTATATTGCGAATACATAAAAAAAAAAAAGAATTCGCGCATTTTTTTTAATTATTATTCTTCATTTTTGTTTTTTTTTTTGTTTAAATTTTTAAATTAAGAATTTCTTATTCATCCCTTTCAGAGCTTAAAAATTTAAACAATTAATAATATATGGGCCTTTCTGTAGGGGTTTTGGTATGTTATTTATGAAAAATAAAAATTTTTTTTTTATTGATGGCAAAAATAATTAAAAATTTTGTATATTATGTACTTTCACATATAATGTACTTTATATGTATAATATATTGGTATATTACTACAGGAAGGATATATAGATATTCCTTCTTTAACGGTTTAATGTTATTGCGAAATTTGATCAAAATGGTCATTTTGTCTAGATAATTATATAATATGTATTTTGAAAACTTCTCCTTAAAATAAAATAAAATGTACATACTTTAAATTTTAATTGGTGTAATAAAATATAAAGTAAAGTATTACTACTATTGATTATAAAAAACCCATGTTCCATATATGTACGTATCATCAAAATTGGATTTTTGGATTTAGGTGTTATAGGAAAATTGAAAATGATCGAATAATAATTTTGGTCGAAACGATTAAAACGGTACTTTGAGGATTTTCACCTCACTAAACCATACCTCCTATGTTTCATATATAGACTCAAACTAATCAAATGGTAATTAACATCGCAACATTTGGAAAATGTTTGTTCAATTTTTCTAAAAGTATTATATTTTATGATATTATATAAATGGGATTTTTTTTTATAAATGATGATATTCTTGGTTATGTAGTAATGTTTTAAGGTCATGAATCATAATGCTGATAAATGAAATCCTGATTTTGAAAACCAAGTAAACTAAATTAAACCAACTAAATCTACTCTAAATATTTTATTTATTTGCATAGATACATATTTGAAGAACAAAGAGAATTTTCTTCGCTAAACAATTGAAATCCATCACATTTTGTATACAAATTACTTATTTATAAAATCAATAAAAAAAATCATATTTGAAATTTTGTTCTATTTTTAGCACATTCTCAAAAAAATTTTGAAAAAATGTGCTTACTTATTAGTATCACTCTATCCGTCTGTTCATCTGGGGTTTACAAAATTTCTATACCATTTAAAATAAAGCAATGAAATTTTAGCTACGGATAAGTAATACGAAAAAATGAATTTTGTGGAACAACTTCTGTTAAGAACTCTTTCTAATAATATAGGGTTACCTTAAAATTGACAGAAGTGCAACTTGATTTTTGCCAATTTTTTATAACACATTTTGTTTAACGATTTTTATAATTTTTTATATTATAAATTTATTTTATTCAGTATATCTATTTATTTACTGTTTACTCAAAACTTATTATGGACTAATTTATAATTATAGAAATTGGGCTTTTTTGAAAACCCTTGGTTTTTTCAGTACTTGTTTGCTGTTAAATTCTAAGAAAATAAATCTTTTTGTGATTAATTTTCCCAAATGTCACATTAGTATAAATGGATTTCAATTTGTCAAATACGATATTTTACGAAAATATTTTATATGAAGTGCCTTTTTGAGAAATGGCTTTACGCCAATTGAAAGTGCTACCATTCTAAATGAAGTTTTACATTGTATTCTTCAGAATTTTTTTTACGGACTCATACATATAAGAGTAATTACTTGTAACTATAATGTAGTCATTAATCGTATGAAACATACATATGTATATAGGTGTAGGTATAATTATTAGTAATATGACGTTATGACTATTATAGTTATAGGGTTGTGATATTGTAAATCATATCTAAAACTTATCGAATATTTATATGATAGTTAATGACTATTAAATAGTTAGGGATATTCGGACATACTCTTGCATATCTACAATAATTATAGATAATAAATATTACTTATATATGTATAAATTTTTTTTTAACACAAATAGAAAACATTGTTTTAATAATTACTGTATGTATATATATGATAAGAATTTATTTTTAAAATAAAATATTTCAAATTGTTTGTTTTCATTGTATATGTATACTATATATGTATATACAATTATTCATATTACATTACAATTCTTTCATATAATAATATTTTTTAATGACAAAAACATCAATTTTTCAAATGTACGATTATTTAACAATATGTGTCATAAATATCAATTCGTCATATAAAACAAACAAACAAAAAAAAAAAATAATAAAACAAAAAAAAAAAAAACAATCTTTCCGTTTTTATATATATTTACATTTTGTACAGGGCACAAATGTTCTAAAAGTATTTAATTTTTAAATTTCATTTAATATAAAATGAGATTTTTGACCCAATTCAATAATTTCGAACCAGTTCCATTGGATTTTTGTCTTAGTGTTAAGGACAGAAGATCACATGGAATGGGACTTTTAAACTCATTAAAATGAGTTAAAATAAAAATAAATTCCGAAACCAAAAAAACGTATATTGAGTATTTGAACAGATAATTTTGTTATCATTATGTATTTCTATACCTATATTCTGTGGTTTTGTAAAATCCAGCCGAAAGCCGCCAATAATCGCGTCGGATTGGTCACTACTTCCTTATGTAAACAACTATAAAATCCCTTATAATTTTTTTTTTAAAAGATTTTGTTGTTTAAATAAAATGTCAAAAATAATTAGGAGGGGCTTTAGATTTGATTACGAAATCAGGGGTTCAATAATTTGTTTAACTGGTGGTACTATTTTCCCTTGTTGTTGAAATATTTTTGTTGAAAATTTGTGCTGTGGCTGTGGTGGAAATATACATATATACAAATAAATATTCTGGAATAAGGGGAAACCCTGATTTCTTCATCAACTCTAAAATCCCCCCTTATTATTTTGCTTCACACATACTTCAACAACAAAGCATTTCAAATTTTGTAACCAACTTTAAAATCCTTCCTAATTGTTATACTGACCACTACAATAAAAATTTTCAATTCGAAATTTGAATATCATTTGTGTATTGAAAAACAATCAAATATAAAAAAAACACAATATTTTATCAATCCTATTGGGACTTTATTTATACCAATGGGATTTTTGACCCTGCACCAATCGCACATACCAATGAAATACTATAATGGTATCAAAACCTATAATCATGTAAATTTAAATACAATTATATGCACTATCAACATTTTACAAGTAGTATATTTACTATCAATATTTTATTGTACTAAACCCAAATATAAATTTGTCGTTAAAGATAATGCTTAAAAATCAAAAATAAAATAAAAAATTTTAAATTAGAAAGAAATACTCTATATGTATATACATACATATAAAATAAATTTAAATGTGGGTTGAACTTTTATCATAATTCTTGACTCTAATAAATATACTTTAAGCAAATGAATTAAAAAATTTATCTAATTTTATTTTATCATTGAAATAATAAATAAATATTGACTATTTTTTAAAATACATAATAGATAATTTATTATTTATTAATTTAAAATAATTTGCTTATTAAAAGTTTTTAAATTAGATCTACACTTGTCAATTTTTTTATTTTTCTTCCCTCTCAGAACTTTACAACGATGCATACATATGTACATACATATGTATTTGTTATAACTTTGTAAATAAAAGGAATCATTAATTCAGACCTATTGAAGATTAAAAGACAATTAAAAGTAACAAAGAAAGATTCTCCTTACACCTTACAGTGTAGATAGACTGAAGTTAGGACGTACAATTACTTTGAAATTAAATTAGAAAGTTCAATATCGTGACACTTATAAGAATAAAACACATATGAGTGAGAAATAAGAATAAAACACATAAGAGTCGGAAGATTTAAAAACGCATATGCAGGATCACATTTCTTTTACATTATCGGTGGATATGACATAAATTTCAGTTTAAACTATAATGTTCAATGTCGAGACACCTATATATAGCAGTGAAATATATTAGAGTGATAAGACCCAAAAACACATTTGGAGGATCACTTTAAAAAATGCTCTCTTTACATTGTCGGTGGATATAACGTATACGCGTACTTTTAATTTAAACTATAAAGTTCAATGTCCAGCCACACCTACATATATATAGGAAATAAAACATATTAGAGTGATTGGACGGAAAATCACATTTGGAAGATAACTTTAAAAAAATTCTCTCTTTACAGTGTCGGTGGAAGAACGTATACGTACTTCTCGTATAAACTAGAATATATAGGTGTATAATAGGTGTAGGTATATAGGTATATATAGGTGATACGATATTGAATACCTATAGGTGTTCAATATCGTAACACCTATCGGAATAAAACACATAAGAATGGGAAAATCCAAAAACACATGTGCAGAATCATGTTAAAAAATTTTCTTTTAACATTGTCAATGTATGTATATGACGTATACGTACTTTGAGTTTAAACTTCCAATGTCGAAACAATTATAGGAATAAAACACATAAGAATGAGAAAAGGCACAAAAACACATGTGTTAGATAACATTGAAAGTAATCAATTCCAATGGGAAAACATTGTCCCAAATTAATATACTTACCTATACTTATAAATTTTTTTTTTTTATAAAAACCCATTTGTGGTCAAATCAAAACATTACTTTAACCAAGTATATATTAAAACAAAATTTGCAAAATTTTCAAATGATTGTAGGTAGATTAAAAATTTCAATTTCAGTTCGCTATTTTATTCATAACAATTATTAATTTGTTTGTAATTTTATACGTAGGTGCAGTGACAAACAGAAAATAACACCTTATAAAATAATGTAAGATATAAATATAAAAATGAAAAAAAGTAGATCTCAATTGAAGGTGGTGTAAGTTTATAGTAGCTTAATGATTGCCAATTATGGTATAGGTATATTGAATCTATTTTAATATTTAAAAAAATATTAACAAAAATTGTGATATCATTATTATCATGGCAAAAAGATTGAAGAATAATTTTTTGATTATTAATTTCGTCAAATAAAAAAAAAAAAAAGATCAAATTGATAGCAGGAAATAAAACATCTAGCTCTGCAACTCGTTATAAATTCGTCACGGTATATGTAGTTAAATAAATCATAATTTTTTTTTCTTTCATTAGATCTTTTATTCCAAATTTATACCGATTTTTTATTATTTGTTCTTTGAACACTTGCAGTTTTTCTAGATTTTAGCAGTGAATTTAAAAAAGAATTAGTTATTTTGCAAACGTCAAAATCGATATGGTTTGTGTCTCCAATAGATTTCACGAACATTTCAAAAATATATGTAATTTATAGAATAACGGCATAACGTTACGTACAGAACTGACTGAAGACAGGTATACATTATGAATATTATATAAGATAGCTATATAACTTTTTTTTCAATATTTATTAATTTTTTTTTAAATTTTAATTTCCTTTTTTTTCCTTTGCAATGTTCTAAAAGCATATACAGACTATAATATCTGAAATAATTAAAATTTTATTAAAAATTGAAGTTAATTTAATTATTTTACAACATTCAGTAACATGTTTGCAATAAAATTATCTTTTAAATTTTAACTAAATATTCAGATCTGACTAAAAATTTACATTGAAATACAAACATTAAATATTATGTTTTTCTAAAAGAATTTTTAAAATTAGGTATTTTCTTTATGAAAGCAATCAATTTCCTTTGTGTGTGAACATTTTGGTGTATTGGACATTTAGTGAACATTTAGTGAATCTATTAAAAAACACAATTATTGTAAAATTTATTTGAAATTTTAAATGAAAATATTTTCCTACAAAATCTTAAAATCCAAACAATTTTCATTTTCAGAAATTCATAAAATCCGAAAACCACATAATCCAAATACCACATAAGCTAAATATGAAATAATCCAAACACGATAAAATCTTATTAAATCTTAAATTGAATTATATTGAAATGTAACACTGAGTTTTAAGAGGTTTTCACTACTTTCATTGCTGTATTATTGAAATATGTATATGTAACAAAAATTATTAGGTATTTTGTAATTCGTTACAAAATCAAAGTTATGCCCTTTTTGCTGAATTTGTATATTATAATATATATGTATATGTACATGCAAGACTCTGAAGTAGAAGACAATTTATAGTTGGTTATAAAATCAGGGAAATAGGGCAATTCCTGGAATTTTTATATATACATAATATGTACATGCAAAATTCTGAATTAGGAGGGATTTTATCATATATACAAAATCAGGGTTTACTGTTTTTTTCAAAATATGTATATATACTCCTTTCACTTCAAATTCGTCCTTTTTCAAATTTGATTCGTCTTTTTTAAAAATCAAATTTGTCTAAATTTTCAACATCAAATTCGTCTTTTTTAAAATCATATTCGTCTTAATGTTGAAAAATTAGACGAATTTGATTTTAAAAAAAGATATATTTGATTTTAAAAATTTGAACGAATTTGATTTTGAAAAAAGACGAATCAAATTTGAAAAAAGACGAATTTGAAGTGAAAAGAGTATATATATATACATTATATACATATTTTAACGGTAAACCCTGATTTCGTATATTTGATAAAATCTCTCCTAATTCGGAATTTTCCATATGCATATATATTATGTATATATAAAAATTCCGGAAATTGCGCTATTTCACTGATTTTATAACTAACTATAAATTAAGGACGAACTTGAAGTGAAAAGAGTATATAAGAAAATTTATAGTTGGTTACAAAATCTGGGTTAACCCATTTCCCACATTATTTATTAATTTATTTATTAATTTATATACATAAATATATAAATGCAAGATTGTGAATTAGGAGGGAATTTGTCAAATACGAAATCAGCGTTTACTCTTTTTTCAGATCATTATATCTATATATGTTGTTATATAGATATCTAAATTTATCTAGAGTTGTTTTAATTTTTGTACACGTCTAAATTATTTTTTGTTATAACCAGAGCTGCAAACCGTACCCGAACCTAAAACCGCTCCGGAACAAGCATTTTGACGAACCAGAACCCGAACCTGAACCCAGTAAAAAATTGCATTTGGTTCAGGTTCATCATTTCATTCGGAATCAAATTTAACAATGTTTTTTCATTTTAAACTGAGAATAAAAAAAATATAAAAGAAAATAGTCAAATACTTACATAGCCACATATTTGCGTACTGTGTAAGCACACGTATTATGCTTAGCAATTTAAATATGTACGTACCTAGTAATATACCTACTAGAAATATATGTAAGTAAGTAAATACAACTACAAAAATTATTTAGAGAGATAATATTCTACTTGTATATCCAAATGTGTATTGCTTTTGGTATAGCTAGTCATAGTTTACATATTCCATTCCAAATAGAAAGAAGTAAACACAATTTGTTTTTGTTTTTTTCATGTTTCTTCAAGAATTTTTTTCTTTACTTCTAATTTCTATGCCTACTATGCACTTGCAAATAAAATAAAGCAAAAAATAATACATAAGTAAAATTAATAGATTTTGATTTGCAATCAATAATGCTGCACTTGTTATGTTGATTAAAAAATTTGAACCCGAACCCGGACCGAACCCACTAAAATTTTCCAGTTCGAACCCGAACATGAACCCGATTTTTTGTGGGTTTGCAGCCCCGGTTATAACTATTTGTGTTATATAAAATAAATATTAAGTATTTTATTTTATTTATTTAAATAATTAAATATGATGTATTTGGAATATTGTAAAAAAAAATCCTAATTATTTAAAACAAGTGGAGGTTATAATTTGGATTTTATTTGGATTTTTATGTTTTAATTTTATTTTTTAGATTTTGAGTTTTTGGATTTTGCGATTTGAGATTTTGTAGGGGAACTGAAAATGAAAATTAATTAATAAAATAAACTTTTTCTTCTCTTTGTTATTCATTGTCTTGATAGATTAATAAACATTTCATAAATTAAATTAAATTATACTATAGAACTTTACACATATACATATATTATATAATATAAATATACAGACACTAGTCTGATTCATTAAAGTTGGTCTAAATTATTATGTTCATAATTTTTTTTTTTTTGAATTTTAAATGAGAAAATTACAAATTTTATTTAAAATGATCAAAAGGCAACTAAAATGATGCTAGAATGACGAATAGAGATGCATATTATTTGTTTTTTGTTAAACTTTTTTTTTTATCGCTCTATTATTTTAATTTGTTACTTTATTTTCTACGATACCGATTATCTGAAAGAAATGTTGAAATTTTTGATGATCATAAAATTTTCTAGCCTATATTTAGCCTATACATTGGTAACTCCCTCTCATAGTTTACTTATATCAATTAGATCAATGTAGTAAAATTTAGGCAAACAACGACTTATTTATTGTAATATAATCACTAATCACTAATCAGTAATACAGAATATGCTTTAGATTTTTTTTTTTTGAAGTGACCCTTATAAAGGAACAGCTAAATTATGTACAAGAAATAAAGATTCAATTTAAAGAATATGAATTTAATAGATAGATAATTTAATAGGATCACTTTAACAAACGCTCTCTTTACAGTGTCGGTAGAAGGACGTATACTTACTTTGAGTTTAAACTATAAAAAGTTCAATATCTAGAGTTCTATTATAATCCTTCTTCTTAACTGTTTAAAACGTTTATTTTGAACAAAAAATTTTTATAATATGACGAAAGATTATAATTTAGGCAAACTTCAATGAGTTTGGGTAGTATGTCTGTCCAATAAATGATTTCTTAATTTCTATTTAATTTCAAATTTATCTATTTAATGTCAATGTTACAAATACATTTTTTGTTATTTTTTTTTTTTTTTTCTGAAAAATGAAAAAGAAAAATGACAGTTTGTATGTAATTTTCTTTCAATCTATCACTTCAACCACAACATTATTTTTGTAATGTATCTGAAAGTACAAACAACATTTTTTAATTTCATTGAACTTTTAGAAAAAACAAAAAGATAAAGTCAAAAAAAAAGAAAAAAAAAACAACAATAAAGAAAACAAAACACCAAATTTAGACCTCATTTTTTTAAATAGCAATTTTTGTCTTTCTTCCTGAAAATTGTCATGATCAGCCTTGGTAACTCCCACTCAATGATTTTTTTTTTTTTTTTACTGAAAAGAAAAAAAAAATCTTACAACCTAAAGATACAGAAGGTAAATAAAAATTCATTTAAAAAAGTTTTCGGTGTCAATTTTTTCTAGTTTTTTTGTTTTTATTTATTTTCAGTTTCTTGTTTTGTTTTTTATTTGTTTTTTGTTCGTTTTTTTTTTGTTTGATTCATAAAAAATTGTGTCTCCTTTATTTAATTTTTATATTTACAGAGAATATCTAATTATATTTTTTAGATATTTTAAAGATGTTTATCTTTATACACAGAGAAAATATTTTGATTTTTTTTAAAAAAGATGGATCTATTTATTACTTTGTTGTTTAAATTAGGACAAAAACATTTGCGTGAGAGCGTTTTTTTTTGTTTTTGTTTTTTTCATTAATTTCTCTAATAAAATTGTTTTTAAATTATTTCAAAATGGTTTTATATCCCTAATTAAGTAACTAAATATTTTTTTTTATTTGTCATGATTTAAAAAAAAAAGAAGGTTTTTAAGGTTTTTGATCTATTTAAACTTTTGTTTAAAAAATATGAAATTTAGTTTTTTAAAAAAGATAACAAAATATTTATTTTAAAAAGTGTTTAAAAACTAGTGCAAATTTTTTTGAAATTCCTTTAATTTTTGTTTATGATGTCATTTTTCTTAACAGTTTTTTTTAGTCATGTTCATTTAATTTTTTATCTCTTGTAATAAATTATATCGAATGTTTTTTTTTTCTTTTTATATTTAAATAGAATTTATTTAAAAAATTTTAAATATCGTTAATTTAGATAGTTTTTATACATAGTATTTACGGGGAGAGTACAATTTATCAAAAGGTTTTTCATATAAAAAACCTCTGGAAAATTTTCCATTTCACAAAAGTGAACATTTTCCTAAAAGCTATTTAACAAACAGGATTTATATTTGACAAAAACATGTTAAACAAAATGACTGATGGTATATAGTAGGTAAGTCATCGGCCTTCCAATTGAAAGGTCTCGATTTCAAACCATATCACGTCAGATCAGATCAGATCCATTATTAATAATTTATATTGTAATAAAATAATTAATAAATAAATTAATAAAATAAATAATTCTTGTATACTTATTGATTTTGTATTAATAAATGGTGCATATCGAATACACAATATGATAATCTTGTACAATATAAGTACGACGAATCAAAGACGGTTATTTTCTCTACCAAATTATTCAAATTGATCTGAAAAGAAATTTTTCTTTAGCACAAAAAAAAAAATCCGAAGACGAACATTTGACCAAAAGCTTATATTTTTTTACAATTGAATGAAAAACTCCCATAAACGAAATTATTTAAACTCTTATTTTGTGATATAATTCCTACATTCATAGTAAGGTTGCTTTTGTTAAACGTACATGTAACATTGGTGGTCAAAGACGGTTATTTTCTCTACCAAATTATTCAAATTGATCTGAAAAGAAAATTTTTGTTTACCACAAAAAAAAAAGCCGAAGACGAATATTTAACCAAAAGCTTATATTTTCTTACAATTGCATGAAAAACTCCTACAAACTAAATTATTGAAACTCTTATTTTGGGATATAATTCCTATATTCATAGTAAGGTTGCTTTTGTTAAAAGTACATGTGACATTAGTAATCTAACATTGGTTTTAGTTCAAATTTAGATTTTTCTAAGAAAAATAATATTCATATATATATACATATATCTAGATCTACCTATGTTACAATGTAATATGGCGTTTTATGAAATGGAATTTTTTTTTTGGCAAATGGTGGTTTTTTAGCTTTTTGTTCAAATTTTAATTTTGTATAGTGTGGAGATATTATTTATTATAAAATGTACTTTTTTGAGAAAAGTCTAATGAAATGTCCATTTGTACATTTGGTTCAAACGACTTCTGCTATATTTCATTTCCCCCCAAATAGTTATGATGGATGTGCCTAAGTACTTATATTAATAAAACATTTAAGAAAAGATGCTTACTGATTGTCTATGCATTTTTTGCTACCAATATGTATTGAATTATTCTTTTTCTATGATCATTTCAATTCAAATTATATTTTAATTTTATATTAAATAAATATTAAGTAAGTATAAAGTATAAATAGTTAAATAAGTAGTAAGTATCTATACTATAAAATTATCAACATAAATATCAAGTCATTTAGGTGGTCAAAGTTTTATATTTTATTTTTTATTAATTTTTATTATAGTTAAATTTAAATTTAAATTTTTAAATTTTTGGAAAGATATTAAGATTAAATAAATATTCAACACTTAAAATTCTATTAGCTAAACTACTGGTAACATCTGGAAAAATACTGGTGGCTATCAGTACCAGTACTTTTTCTTCTATGTACTTATATTTTTTAGTATTAGTAACGCATACTCTAATACTTTTACTAAAATGATTTATCAGTATCAGTAAAATCACCTACTACTTATTTTATTTAATTATATTTAGTTTAATTTAACAGTAAATTTTTTACTTTACATAAGTAAAAAATACTAGAATATGATACAACTCTGAATACGATCAAAAGAATAAAAGAAAATATTTGTAAAATAAATTGCTCAAAAAATCATTGAAATATTCTAAATTTGAAAAAAATTTTAGATTTTTTTTTATTTTAATGCATTTTTCTGCCACATAAACAGGAAATTATACAGCCTTTCCTGTGCAGGCGTGGCTGTAAATTTCGTGAGGGGGATTAACTCTTATGACGTGTGTGAGATTCGAACCCACTTATATTTTATACGTTCTTACCCACTAGGCCACCAAGGCCCCTTTTAAGAAGTTTAATACATATAATCAACTTTACAAACTTACAAATACAAATTTATTTAATGAGAATTTATCTGAAAATTCACTATTCTTTTATATCTTATATTATCGACATTCGACAGCATTAATTTTTGTATTTTTTGTTGAAATTTTGTTTTTTAATTTATGGGTAATTTGGAAAACATTAATTACCTAACATATCTAAGTATTTGTTTGTCTTTTTTTCTAACAACTTCAAATTTATTTAAATAATTTAATAACAAAAAGACATTAAGCCGTACTGAAGATAATTTCTATCTAATTTAAAGATAAGTAAGCTATGTATATAGATAATTACCATGTACATATTATTATATATAAATGTTTGTATATATACAATGAATATAAAAATTATAAATTTTCGCTGTTAAGAATTAAAACAGAGAAATTTAACGCTCTCATAACTCAAATAATTATTTTTAAAGAAATATTCAAGTAAAATCTAAAAAATATCAAAAAAAAATTTTACACACTAATTTTATTCTTTATACACTTTAGTATATATAAGTTATAACTTTTATAAATTGTTAAAAATTGCAAATCTGTATATATACATATAATATACCTAAGTATATATCTAATTTTAAACGAAAAACAAAATGATATTTAATTTAAATATATTTAAATAAAATCTATGTTATTCAATAATAATATACCCTCAACCAGAAATAAAAATAAAAAATGATATTCATAAACTTTACCATTATTTAATTTATTTATGCAATTTGTTGACAAAACATTAGTTATTTACTATAAAATACAATAATATGTACTCATAGTTGAAATCAATTGAATATAAAGAAAATTTATTCAATATTAGTATTTCCATTTAGTTGAAGATTGTGTAAGTGATAATTGCGTTAAAAAAAAGAAAACAAGGCAATATGTAAAAACAAGAAGTTTAAAAGCTAACATTTGCAAAACTGTAATAGAAAGCATTTGAAAAATGAAATTTTTATTTTTATTTTGCATCTAAACTATAGAAAAATAAAATTGTATAGATATCATTCTTAAGATTGCAGGTTACAAATAACAATTTTCTAATAATACCTCAGAACTTTTAAACGTAGGTGGAAATTAAAAACTATAAAATTATCTCTTCTGAAAAATTTTTAAGTTTTCAATGTTAAGCAGTCAAAACCGCTTATAAGAAATTCTCTTGATAGAAAAACTCATTTATAACAAACATAAATCTTTGAATTCATTGTTTTCTTTTTTTCATTTTTTTGCAAAAAACCTCTTATACAAAATTTCAATTTCCGTAGTTGACAAATAATACGTAAACATTCACATGTATATTTAAATACATTTTTAATTTAACCAATTTTTAATTTAAATAAAATAGAAAGGTATATTATAGCAAATTCAAATAAAAGAAAATATATTTCTTATAAACAGATCTCGGATATAAGAGATCAAAAAGATTTCCTTAAAGAGGAGCCCAGATATAAGAGCAAACGGTTTCTTATCTTAACAGAACCCAAATATTAGATTTCTTTTAAGTGAGGAGGCCTAATTTAGGAAAAACTCGTTTTTAAGAAACTTTTTTTTTTGTGGTCCAAATACAGTTTCTTATAAGCGAGTTTGACTGTATTTAAAAGATAAAAAGGTGGTTAAAATTTTTGCAAAATCTTAATTTCATATAACACTAAAGTTAAATGTCACACTTAAAAAAAAAAAATATGTAAGTAAATAAATTTCCGGTAATTTTAAATGTTTTTTCGGATCTGAAAAATATTTAATCGATCTTTCAGTTACAAAACTTTTAATAGTTGTTATATTATAAAAGATATTTTCCAACTTTGAAGTTCTGTCATCTGTGGCCCTGCTAACAGGTGAAGTAACACAAAAAATCATAATAGAGTCAGAATAGTCAGATTCATTTATGATTCAAAAATCGTTGGTTTATCTTGAACGTTGTAGATTCAATTTTTAAAAACAGACAAACAAACAGAGAGACAGATTTTAATAAAAACATTTTCTTTGAAAATATTTTGAAAATATTCTAAAAATAATAATAAATAATAAACATAGCAATTTGCAATTCATCATACCTAGCACTTATGATCTTTATTTAATATTGATTTTGTTTGAAATTCAAGATCACTTATATTTTAATATTAAAAAAAAAACATTTTTTTTTTTATTTTTTTTTTTTTTTGATTTTTATAAACACTTTTATTTTAATACAAATATACATTTATGTACACTTTGTTGTTAAATAAAAGTGTAAGTTATTGTGATATTTTTTTTTTGTTTTTGGTTGTGTATACAAACACTTCATATCTACTCTTTTGTATTAAATAAAAAAGATGTGGTTTTTATTAACAATTTCTTTAATATGAACAATTTGTATTAATATTTATAGGATTGTATAAAGGAAAGAAAAATATAATAGTTGTAAAGATTTTAAACCGGTCGAAAATTGGGATTTAGATTCAATATATTAGAAAAAAACAAAAAAAAGTTGACTTGGCTGCATATTTTTTTCACACCACAAATTTTCAAATCAAAAAAAAAATTGTAACCATAATCAATACATATTCATTTTTTGTCAAAAAATTTAAGACAAAATTTAGCGGGGCTACAAAATAAGTTTTACTCTCTCTAGAATGATAAAATATATGTACATACATATATAATAATGTTTATATAAAAAATAATCACAATCATATTGTACATGACCATTGAATATTATCAAAAACAATGTGGTAATGTTGTCATATTTTTGATCTGTCCTAAAATTTATCCATGTCACAACTGAAAAAAAAATGGGTTTGACGTTTTTCAGTTTTATCCATATCAATCTGATGAGTGATGATTTGAAATATTTTAAATTCGACAAAAAAAAAAACACTATTAAATATTGTAAATTACTTATACAATATGAATTTTTCTTTTTATTCGTGTTTCGTGATTTAAGTTTGGTTTTGTGTTATAAAAATGTATAACGGTCTTTAATGACAACTTTAATGACGCTAAGTAAATTCTAATATCCTTTACATTTACAGTATTAAAATTACACCCTTTGTTCAGTAGACGAACTATATGTATTACAAATGTGCTTGTATATTTACACGTTTATATATATATATATATATCTTTATGTAATTAACATAGTAATTTGTTACATTATCAGCTTATTTATACTTAAATTAATTTTGTGTTAAAGATTTATAATAGTCAAGAATGTATGAGATGTGTGTTTAAAGATTTTGTTAACTATATATAATACACATAAAAATTAGAACATTATAGATGGACTTATTAAGATAAAAATAGATAGGTATACTAATCCCTTTTTCTCTCAAAAATTCAACAGGTAATATTTTAATATGTGTATGTACAGTTATAATTAAATCAATAGTAATCATTCATAAATTTTTTTTTCTGTTTTTTTTTTTTTTTGTTAAGTAACTAAGTATCTATGTATCTATAATTTTTTTTTTAAAAAAAGATACAACACGTAATACAACACATCATATAATTAGGCAAATAAATAGCACACACATTTTATTTTACGGAGAATTGAAACGAAAAATAAAAGCAGGTTTGCCTTGTAAATTTTTAAATTACTTTACATATGTACTTAGTAACGTTTTACCTAATTATTTAATATTAAAACCTCTGGTTCTTGAGCATTGTATCATAAATTTCAAAGTTTTTCAAGTTTTGTATTTGAATTTTAAGCATTATGGAATTAGTTCTATAATTTGAATTGAGATCTATAATTTGAGTTGGTCAAGCGTTAGATTTTTTTCTCTGTCAGCCAGTTCTTAACTAGAAGAACATAATGTTTTGGATCATTATTATGCATAAATCATTCATTTTACTTTCTGACGTACATTCAAATGCATGTGACCCTACATGAGTTCTTAAAATATTCTAATACTGAAACTGGTCCATAATAACTGGTATTAATATTATTACCAATATTAGTCAATATAATTTAAGTATATACTTAAGTTTATTTTATAAAAGGTTTTAGTATATGAAGTATATACTAAAACCTTTTTTAAAATTAAAAAAACCATAAAAAAAATTCCAGCTTAATTAATATTTCTATTATGTTAGTACTTCTATTTTTAAATATACTAACTATAAATTAGATAATAAAAGTGATTAATATAAAATATTTATTTATTAATTAATAAATTTGTTTTGATATTTTTATGAATTTCGACAATTAGATAAGATTTTAACGTGTATCTGAACCCATTGTCTGACAAAAAAAAAAAAAATAAAAACAAAGCAGTAACACGAAATGTTTTTAAAGGCGTATATTTTTTAAAAAGACTATTCTAAAATTGTTACTATGCATGTATTTTTGTAACAAAATTTGTAATTTTTCTTACAATTTTTTCTATAAAAAAAATTATGATAAATTAAAGGAGATTTTTTTTAAATTTTAATCCAGCTCTATGTAATTTAGAAAAGTTGTTAAAGGCTGGTTTTCATTAGACCGATGATTTATCCACGAAAATGTTAGGGCATAGGCAGAAGATACAAAAATGATGTGTTTGAAAAAGATAAAGCTATCCATAAAACATTTGAAAATATCCAAGAAAGTAACCATAAATATTTACCAAAATATCCCAGTAGAAAATCGAACTAGTTACGCACTAGTTAAGAAATGATTACAGAGCATTAGTAAAAGCATTACCTAATCCATTACCATAGTGTAAATTTAACATTACATTTTACACACGATGTCCTAGGCGGTATTCAATCGCCTCCATTCAGCATTACCTAGAATTAATTACAGAACTACGTTCCCGGGAATAAGTTTGATAAAAAAAAAATATGGAAAAAATATTATGCTTATTTATTATTTACTTTTATTTATTTATTTTACTTTATTATTATACTAGAAACAATATAACTAATATTAAAATTTATATATATATACATAGGTACATATTTTATACAGTTTATAATATTGAGTTTTCAGAAAATTTCTGTAAGAAAATGTCATTAGTTATTGACATTGTCGGTTAGAAAATGTCATGGTAGAATAAGTACCTACCATGAAGCAGTTAAATGGATTTTAAATAAATACCTTACTTTAAGCACTTATCCGAATTCGGTCAAGTGCTTTGCTCGGATAATGGCTCAAAATTGCTAACATTTTTGTAAAAGCATTTAAGCAGGTTTTACATATATATAAAATGCGCATTAAATAAAAACTGCTAACGCAAGTGTATTTTCAACTTTTACATTTTGATGTTTAATTTGACAGCTATTTATAATAGTTAATAAATAACATAAAATTATTCGTTCGGTTTTAAATTGTTTTAAATTTTAGAAATTTTTTAAATTATTAATGTGAATATTATTACAATTCTGTTAAATAGCAACTATTTATTTATGAACTTATTGTCGAATAATAGATTTTCGAAAAAAATATTTTAAAGTAGCATTACATAGTAGGGAGAAAAATGCAATAAAAGAAACAGCATTAGAGTTTTGCATTTAATTTGCCAATTTCGCATTAGATAGTACAAAAAAAGTTGTATACTTAAATAGTACTTATATGTATATTGTATAGCAAATAGCAATATATGGTAATGGTTCTGGGTTTAGAGTTTCAGTTGCTTGAAATTAGCAAATTTTCAATTTTAGGCCACTAAAATAGCTCCTCAAACTTGGTAGAAATTTGTCCTTGAAATGAAATTGAAATTTTCTATTTAATAATATTAAATTTCGCGTCAGATTCTTTCAAATGTATTCAGAAAGACCTACAAAGTAAATTAGTTTTTTTGTTTTTCAATAAGATTTTTGGACGAGTTGAAATCTTTTAAAAAATATGTTTCCGTAAATTATGTTTTTCGATTTGTTTTAACGGAAAACACAAAACATGTGGAAAACATGGATTTTCACGTCGATAAAACCCCCCTATCAAAAAATAATCATCACTTTTTAAAAAGCAAACCATAACAAATAATCAATTATAAAAAAAATATTTCGTTGCATTTTTATTGCAAAAAGAATAAAATTCAAAACAATTTTACAAAACAACATTTCTTTACATTTTAATAAATTATTTTAAAGTTGACATACTTTTTTTGTTTTTTACAAAAGTAAAATAATTTTTAAAAAGAAGAAAGCATGAAAAAAAAAACAACATAAGATAAAATATTAAATTTAACAATTCCTATGTATACAGTTACTCTATTTTATGGTCTAGTTATATTCAATTGCATTTTGTTTCTTTAATTTTATTTGAATAATATTAAATTCCGAAACGAATATTCATTAAATAATATATTTATTAAATACATAATATTAAATATTTAAATGTATTTTAAATAAATATATAAATATAATATGTTACAATCATTTTTAAACGATTACTTATACATAAAAAGTAATCACTTAATATACGTACAATATAAAATCAAAAATGTATCCAGATCCGAGCTCAGGATAGATCGAAAGCTTATTTTTTATTTAAGTACATATGTACTTAATTTTAGTAACTTTTAATCATATTTTATTATAACAGCATTTTGTTTGGTTTTAATTAAAAACACTTAAAAAGAACACTTGTAATTTGAAAAACTCATTAAATAGATTATTAAAAAATATCTGAAATTGTCACACGCTAAGAATAGTTTAAAAGTTAGATAATATGGTCTAGGTATCATAGCTAAGTATTTGGTGAGGTGTGCAGAGATTATTAAAGTTATGCAGAGATTATTAAGTTAGCAATATATGCGCAACTTAATTATTGAGTGGTTAATGTAGAATCATTAAATTGAATCACGCGGTAGAAAAACTAATTGTAAGTGTTGTTTAATTTACATCCTTCTTAGTTCATGCAGATCGTTTTAGTTATAGATTTTGTATATATACAATTCTGGGTACTTTAGACTTATTTAAGATAATAGTGAAATTTCTCAAACATTATAATACTGTTCGCACATAGTTAATTAATTTAACAATACTTAAATTGTTTGTATAGTATATCAGTTATAGTTCGAACAACTGATATATGTACATATAATAAAGTTTTAAAAGCACTGTAAAATGTATCATTAGTTTAAGCTATAGTCATCATAGAATGAAAACATGTTGCAAGAGTAAAGTCGAATTATGAAAAAACAGAGGAAACTGGTCTTTGCACAGTTTGTATTTTTTTATACTTGTTTAACTATTAGTGTGGTACATTTTTATTTAAATTTGTCCAATATGACGTGATTAAAGAATTAAATTTGAAATGATAACGCTGAAATTGTCGAAAAAATTAAAAAAGTTAAAATTTTGTTTTTGCAATTCCTTAACCTTAATAATACATGCATATTATATGATATACTGAAACTGAAGCTTTGTCAATTATGACATTTATTACACAGGGTTTTGCAAATAGAGGTGCAAATATTTCAGTAGGTGATTCCAGAGACTAAAACTAGAAAAAAATTGTATGGTTAGAGAGGGTCTATTTTTAGTCTTTTTCGAGATATTAGAACTTTTATGTTTTTTTATTTCATGTTATTAATTGCTGAATAGCTTTTCACCCATATGCACCATAAAATTTAACTTAGTTTTGCTTGAAAGCTTATTCTTCATGCTTTCATCTACTGAAAAATTTATTGTCTTGGGATAATTATTTTTTAAGTAGGTACTAAAAAAATTTTTTGTTGGAAAAAAGCATTTTTCTATCAACAATCTTCTTAAATTTTGGCTTATATCTAGTAAAAGGTAAGACTTAGAGAATAAAAAATAAAGTTACTTAGTACTACATATTTTGATAGCTTATTAAGGATTTCAAATTTTATATAATAACAGTACCTTAGGGAAATTTTGTAAGAAAAAACATATTTTATATTTTAAAAAAATATGAATATTTTGAAAAAATATGTAAAAAAATATAAAAATTTTATAAGTTCTTAGCTCTAATCAAAAAAGTAATTACTCTAAAACAATAAATCCTTCCAGCAGATGAAAGCTAGAAAAATAATCTTATGTATAATGTATTACTCTTTATTATAATATAATATGTTAAAATAAAATACAATGACTGATCAGTCATAATATCATATAATAAACATAAATATTGAGGTTAGCTGCACCGAAACACTTACTTATCATGGATTCCACACTTGAATGAAAAAGTTAAAAAAAATATTTCTTTAAAAAGTTTATTGAAAACTAAAAACTTTTTTGTTTGCTCTACATCAAAATTAATATATGCATTTTATAAATAATTTTTATTACTTTTGTTTTGTTTTTTTTTCTTGGTTATTTTCATAAACATTAAAAGAACATAAAAGCATAAACATAAAAAATTTTGAAAAGCTTAAACATAAAGATAATAATTTTTTTATTATGAAACACAAAAGTCAAACACTTGCATTTACATACATATTAAGTATGTAAGTATATGTATAATTTATAAATTAAAGAAATAAAAATGCAATTTAATTAATTTTTTCCTTTAAAGCCGAGAGGTATCATATTATTATTTTATTACACTGTTTTTTATTTTTTTTTTTCGTTTTTAATTGTTTTCTTTTTGTTTTCATCATCACTTTCAATTCAATCAGTGATAAATTCCAGTAGTTTTTCCAAGTATATCCAATTTATTATTAATTTGTTTTTTTGTAAAGCAAAGCTATCTACAAATTTGTTTTTAAAGATATAACGAGCAATAAGAATGCAACATTTTTTTTAATATATTTTTTTGTTGTATTCTTTTTTTTTGTGAAATAAAACATTGTCGGCATTATTATTTATATACATATATATGTATAGAATTTATATAAATGTTGTATATATACATATATTTTTAATGATTTGTTTATTTAAATGTTTATATTTATAGTACAAAATATTATAATAGATATGTATCTTGTATCTATTATATTTTGTAAGTATAGAAGTAGGTATAACTATTTTGTTTTTTTTTTGCGCTCATATTAATTAATGCCATTTAGATGAATTTTTTATATTTTAAAAGTGTTATTAGCGGGTTTATATTAATTATTAGGGACTACAAAAAGATAAGCGAAAAAATAAAAACATTCATAATTAATAAAAATTAACACTTTTTTATATTAACTTTAAGGCATATTTTAATTTAATTATATAGATATATGATTTTCTAAAATGTTGATTCATTTTATTAACGAATTGGATGCGTGTACATGTAAGTAATAAAACATATGTGTGATGATTTTTATTCTGATACTTACTTATTCTGAGATTATCTTAATTTGATTAATTTTAAATAGGTATTTATTGGCGATATGACAAAAGTTTGGAAGTCAAAAGTCCCGCGGGGACTTGTCACTCAAAAAATAAGCCAAAAGTCCCTAAGAGACTATAAAGTCTCCTAAAAAATAAGACATAATTTCCCATAAAATTATGTACTTATGTATTTATAAATTCGCCCATGCATATTCTATATTAGAACTTAGGTGGAATTTTAAAGTTGGTTACGAAATCAAGGTTGTCCTCTTTTTTTAGAGAATTTATGTTTCATCTGGAAAAAGTGAATAGGTACCCTAATTTCGAATCTAATTCTAAAGTCCACCCTAGTTTCATTTATGCAAGATTCTATATTAGGATGGATTTTAAAGTTTACAAAATCAAGGTTACGCCTTTTTCCACAGTATTTATTTATTTATTCTGGATAAAGAGAATACCATTATTCTGTATCCAACTGTATAAACTTCAATCCAAATCAAGGCAATATTCAAATCATTATACTTTTATAAATTCTGGAAATAATTGATTGTTTTAATACTGAATTATAAATATTTCAGTTTATGAAGTCATAAGTTCATCGAACTTTTGGCCGTTTTACAGGAGTTAAATCCCCCGGGGAGTTTTGCCTTGTTTGTTGAGTTTATGACACCGGGACTTTTGTCATATCGCCTATTTATTATAAGTATTGTTTATTAATTTTAGTGTCGACCCTAAATTGAGATATATATACGACATATGATGTAAAGTCTTCCCCAGACCGACGTGTTTTTTTTGCGGCAGCGGCGCGGTAGCGGGGCGAAAAAAATTCATGCGAAAATCGGGCATCCGGACACCGCACTGAAAATTTAAAAATTTGCATAAACGTGAAACGGAAAATAAAATATAAATTATTATATTGTCAATAAATTTAAAAAAAAAATTGTGTAGATCGAGTGACCTGTCTTTTTGTTTAAAAACAAAAAAGTAATAATTTGAAAAAAGTAATATTTTTTCTTTTAAAAAAAAATTTGATTTATAATCAAACTTAAAAATTAAAAATACTTAATTGATTTAGAAAAATTTCTAAAACGATATTTCATGCCATATTTCATCTTTTTTTCTTATATATATTTTGTAATCTTTTTGTAATATTTTTTTCACTAACTCGATTAATATTTCCATTTTCTTCTCCATTTTCTCCTTTCGTTTATTTTTAAAAATAAGAATTTTTGACATTTATTTGGGGAAACCGCAAAAAAAACGCGGTTGACAGCGTTTTTCAAATTTCGGAAAAAATTAGTATGTACATTTGTTACAGAAAAAACGCTGTAAAACCGCACGGAAATATTGCTGGTGTGGCATATTCATAAGCCGCCATGTAAAAATATTTTGCAGAAAAAAAACGCACCTCTTAAATGCAAAAAAACGCAAGGCTAAAATTCGTTGGTATATTGATACGCTGACGTAATAAACCGTCGTGTCTGCCATTAAAAAACAAAAAAAAAACAAGTAAAAATTGTTGCTGTATTCATAAAATAAATACAAAAAGATAACAAAAAAAAAAAAAATATATCGTGTCAAAATTGGAAATTCGAATTCTTAACTTAACACAACTTAACGTTGTGTGTTACGGACATCTCGATATAAAATATATAGGTATAAGAGCATTTTGACAGACGTCATAACTCATACATCGCAATTTAAGTTCGACGCTTTATTATTTAGCGGCTTTCTAAACAAAAAAAAAATAATTTTTTGATTACAAAGACAATTGACTTAATTTTTAAGCATGAATTGTTTTGTTTTTTTTTTTCAAGGCATAAATACATGTTTTGATGATACAATAGAGTCGAATCCATTTAACATTATTATATTAAATATGTGCATATTTCTAAAAGAAATATATAAAATTTTTTATTTTTATTCATTTTATTGCATATAAACACAGTTATTTTTATTAATCGATTTTAAAATAAAATTCATAGTGATTCATTTTTGGACTCAATAAAAGATACCTATAATTTAAGTTCTTACAGTGAAGACATATAATTAATTTTGACCCATGAGAAAAATTAAAAATAAAAATCAAAAAAAAAACGCCTGATATAAAACTGATATAAAAAAATTACATAATACATATAAACATACCCGCTAGTGCAAAGAGAACAGTCTTTCATCCGCATTTGGGTTTGCAATATATGAAAAATGGAATCTGAAGCAAATTAGAAATATATATAAATTATAGGGGACAGTATTCCAAAGAGAATAGAGCAAAGTAAAGCAAAACATTTTAGTACTTAAGAGCGTTAAATTTACTCAAAAAAAAAAAAAAATTTTCTATGGAATTTTCCAAAACCATTCGACTTTTATGAAAATAAAATTTACGAAAATAAAAAAGGTTCGACTATTAAAGGCAACAAAGAATATTAAGGTATTAAGAAAAATCGAATAAATTAAAAATTGTAATAAAAATCAATTCTAAAAGAAAAACTTTGAATTAAAGGAATGAATACAAAAAATTAACTACCAATAACTAATAAAAAGCATAAAGTTAAAATTACAATAATTTGTCAACGAATAAAAAATTGATAAATTTAGAAAAAAAATTATTTCTGCATATTATTCAATTGATTTTATTTTTAACCTCAATCTAAGTATATATATTATATATAAGTATATGTATTAAAATATATTGCAGACATCATATAATTAAATTAGTTAATAGTTATTACTTCTATAATTCATTCTTAGTATACTCGTATTGTTTACTTATTCGGAAAGCATGCGTAATAAAAGAATGATTCAATCTTGTGTGTCCACACCGAAATGAAATCATTCATCTACATTTCAAATTATTTGTCCTTATCCTTGTTTCCTCTTTACTGTTTATCTTTAATGTGATATGTTTTGATGTTGATTATAATACATATTATTTAATTTTTCCTTTTTTTTTTTTTGTAAATGATTATTAACAATATTATAACTATATAACTGTTAGGTTATGGCATACAAAATATTTAAAAATTGATAATAGGATTTTTAAAGTCTCTTAATAATCTGATAACGAAACGGAAATGGTTACACCTTAAAAAAAGAACATACAATTAAGTGAAAATCACTTTTGAATCAAGACACTAATAGATACAATCATTTCAGTAACATCTGATGCAAAAAAGACTCTTCTCACAACTACAGAGGAAAATTATGCTGTTTAGTGAAAGTTACACAATTAATAAAAGGACTGAAGAGAAATATAATTATACTATGTCTAATTGTACATTTAGCTGTAGTTCCTTGTTTTTTTTTTTAGCAAATACCTTTTTTTCATCAAATAAATTGCACATGATATGGTTACTAGACATTTTATCTGACTCTGTTTGGAGCGATTGTGTTTGCTTTCTCCGATGTCAACTCTTGCAAAATCATGCTTTTCCAGATTTTGTTAGGCCGTCCTCTTCTGCGATTTGCTTGTGAATTCAACTCTAGTGCTTCATTTGCTTCATATTTTAGTGGTTTTCTTAGGGTGTGCCGTATCGAACTCCTCTTTTTTCTTTCAATTTCTTGTTTAATCGGTTTTTATTTGTAAAGCTACCAGAGATTTCCATTGCTTATTGTTTTTAACCAATATATTCTACGCATATGTCCCTTACATACTTAATTAATATCTAAAGTTTTTGCGTGATATTATTCGTAACTGAACAAGCTCCATTTCCTTATATCAAAGTCGTACACTTGTATTTTTATATTATGTTGTTGAATGTTCTCATCTTTATACATTTGCAAATTCTTCCATATTGCTCAGAAGTGAGAGTATATTACCATGAACTTGTTAAGTATGTCGATGTTTATGTTAGTTTCGTTATTTATATTTTATAATGTAGTCTAAGTATTAAAATGGTTTTTGTTTCTCGCTTATAGATAACCCTAATTGTCGATATTAATGGCCACAGTTCTCTTTGTTTATTTCATGGACCAAATTTCGTGTTATTTGACTAAATGTTGATACAAGGCAGGTGTTATAGTCGATAACAGGTAGTGTTAATTCTGATTCTTCTGAAGGTGATTGCTTCTATGTTGTCACATATGATGATATCTTTTATGGTATTCACTTATTGTGAAGAGAATTGGTAACAGTGAACAAATTTGTTTTACTTCTCTTTTAATATATCAGGTTTACTAAAGCAAGTAAACATGTGACACTTACTTTGAAAGAAATCGAATACAAAAGTTATCTTCAAAATTGTTTCAAGAACTTCGTAAATCATGCAAAATAGTAGAAAATTACTAATATGCAGCTCCTTATAATTTCTATGCCATTGTTAATCAATTTTAGTTAAAATTATTTTAATACCTTTTAAATAAGCATTATTAATTTTTACATTTTCAATTTTTTATTTTTAGAATGTGGTGGACAATTACTGGAAATTTTGGCAATATTTTACCAATAGATTGGTCAAAATCATATGCTAGACAAATGCATATGCCAACATTAAATTTGCAACAAAAAAAGCCCAATCCAAAAAATGATAATGATTCATCAAATACACCAGATGAATTAAATGATTTATCAAGTGAAGATGAAGCTGTTGCAAATGATCTTGATATGCATGCATTAATATTAAATGGATTAAATGCAGAACATGATGAACCTATTAAAACAGCTGAGGAAGTTATTAAAGAAATTGATGATATTATGGATGAATCTCCTCCATCTGAAGATGATGTTTTAGAATCAGAAGTTATGGAGAAAGCAAAAGAAGTTTTAGGTTCACCATTGTATGAAGAAAGTATGTTTTAAAAAATAAGAAAAATTTATATCTCCTACATTTATTATTAATTTTTGTTTTTTTTTTTATTGCAATTTTTTTTAGAATTGCAATCATTAACAATATCACAATTAAATGAATTATACATGGAAATGGAAGTATTGATTCGAGAATTTAGTGAAACTTTAATTAATGAATTAGCATTACGTGATGAACTTGAATATGAAAAGGAATTGAAAAATACTTTTATATCATTGCTGCTGGCAGTACAAAATAAAAGAAGACAATATCATGTCGAGAAAAAAAGAGGAAAATCACAAGGTAAAAAATAATCATTATTTTACAAAAAAAAAAATGAATAATTTATGTAAAATATAATTAAAAACTTTTTTAGGTTTAGATCCAAAATATTTGACAACCGTTATTCCGTATAATTTAGAATCAGGATCTCCAGATAATCAAGCTTTGCAAGTTCTTATTAAAAGTTAGTATTTTTTAATAGTACCTATAGTTACTTGTTTAAAAAAAAAAAAACAAAATTTTTAATTAATTTATATTTTTTACTTTTTATTTTAGTTTTAAAAGCGATTAATGAAGATAGCCCAACAGTACCAACACTTTTAACCGATTACATTCTAAAAGTTTTATGCCCGACATAGATTAATTATTAACTATAAAAGAATTTAAAAAAAAAAATAAATAAATAAATTAACTTATAAACAAACAAAAAAAAAAAAAAAACAAAATTAATTTATTAAAAAATAAATAACTGAGTGTAACAAAAAAATTTAAAATAATAAAAAAAAAAAAAATTAAAAAAAAACAGTGTTTTTAATTTTTTAGTATTTAGTAAAAAAAAAAAAAAAATGAAAAAAATTTGTTTGAAAATATTTTGCAACATTTAAAATACATATAAAAAAAAAAAAAAATTTACGCTTTTCAATTTTACAAAATATATATATAAAAAAAAAACACACACTTTATTTTATTATAGTAAAAAAAATCTACAAGCAATGATGTAATATTAATTTAAATAATTAAACGTAAATGTATCATTGAATAATGTCTTAATTAATATAATAATTAATATATATATATATATAAATATATATTGTTTTTAAAGAATATTATAAATTTGTTTTTAAATATTCTTTAAAATATACCACAAAAACAAAAAAAAAATATAGAATTAAATAAAAATCAAAAAGAAATTAAAATATACTTCTAAAAAAAATAAATATAATTATAATATAATATTTATTTATAAGTTTAAGAACGAAAAACAAAGATTTTCTCTGTGCTATAAATATTATATAAAAAAAAAAAAATCTGTGCTTTCAAATATAAAATCTAAAAATATAATAAAAAGAAAAATTACTTTAAGTTTAAATTTGTAATTTAATATAATTTATTAAATTTATTAATTTTTTTTTTTTTTTTTTAATCAATCAATAATTTAAGTTTGAAATGACTTAAAATCACTTTGATTTTATGGGAATTTCTTTATTTGTATGCTCTTTTATATTAACTCGCCTGCGTCGGTTTATTTTAATACCGCAATGTATTTTTAATATAATTCGAATGTTTAAAAAAAAAAAAAAAAAAACACACATATATATGATGTTGATTACACGTTCAAATTTTCAGTCAATTTTAACTGAAGACTTATAGATTTGTAGTTGTAAAATACAAAATGAAAAGAATTAAAAAAAAGTTTAAAGATGGATTCACAGCTTCGGATATTTTAGTCAAGAATTCAAATTTTCATATAAAAAACATCCGCGCGAATAACTTTGGCTAAAATATTTAACGTAGAATCTCAACTTTGACTTTAAATAAAAGTAAATAAATTTGACCAAAACATATTGTTGAAATTTGAATTTAATTGTAGTTAGATATAAAATATTTTATAATATAGTTAATAATAATTAGTTTATTTTTATTATTTCTAATGTTTTGTATTGTATGTACTTGACAAATTTGATGGTTACATTTTTTGACATTTGACATGCAACTTTGTAGCTGTTAAACCTAAAATAGACGTGACGAGACGATAAAAAAATCCAAGAAATTTCGTACGGTTTCTTTCGCGAAGTGTAAACTAGTAACTAACCAAAATGAAAACGTAATGACGATAAAATCATATGCTTTTGTTTAAAAGTTATGAGTTAAATTTTTAAATAGTAATTAACTCTTTTTTTAAAATGAAGGAAAATGAAAGGCTAATTATACATGTGCAAAATAACTTTGATTGCAAACAGTTTTATATGAATTATTATTCGAAGCGACTGTAGCGTAAGCGTAAACAAAACTTTTTTACGTAAATAAAACGTAATGGCATCTTTTTACGTAGATTTTATGTGACATTTCTGCCGTTTTTTTGACATATTTATCGTCTATTTTAGCTATGTCCATATATTCATATGTAATGGTAGAGTTTTTACTCGTCTCGTTACGTCGTCTACCTTTTTACTAGTCTCAAATTTTTTAATATAATGTTTCACTGTCCAATTGTTGCTAAATGAAATGAATGACATTTTTCAGTTTCGGCGATCCTAAAAAATGTTAAAAAATTGATAGAATAATTATTTTTGCAGTGCTGAATCACTAACTGAAAAACTGAACGTCTAATCAACGCCAATGTTTATTAAATATTCTCTAGTTAATTTAAGTTCAAAGAAAATTCTTAATATATTTTCAAAGTAGTGCTTACTTTTTTACGTTTCATAATGTAAAATCAAAAAATTCTTTTTTTTTTCGTATTCAAATTAAGAAAATTTTTTAAATATTTTAACATTTCAAGAATACATATTGAAATTTTAAAATTCAATAAAATTTTTAAAATTTATATACATGTACAATATAATTCAATGAAAAAGTATTCAAGAAAATTTAATAACAAAAAGAAAGGAAAGTATAAAAATTTTAATTTTCTTTTCTTTTTTATTCTTCATTACATATATATGTATTTATAATTTTTTTTTCATTTATATACACTGTTTTTTTATTAAATTTAAAAATGTTTACAAATATTAATTAATACATCCATACTAATTTAATACAACTAGAACAAAAAAACAAAAACAAAAATTTAGTGCTAGTACACATTAAAGTACATTTAAAAAAAAAAAATTCAATTTTGGTATAGTGTAGATATTAAAATTTATTACTTTTTACAAATATTACATTAAATTTCACAAAATAAAAACCTTAAAATATACAATAATAAAATTATCTTACCGTCCTAACATTTAAATCTTCTCAGAAAATGTCAAACTGACAAACTACAAAAAAAAAAAACTTTAAAAATTTAAATTTAATAAAAAAATATAATAATAATGGATATCAAATACCATTTTATATTTTCTTGTTTTTCTATACTTAATATCGCAGCTAATATTTTTTTTTTTTTAAATATACCTATTTAAATTTATACATGCTTCCAAAAAAATTTTAAGATAAAAAAAAATAACAAAAACAACAACAATAAGTACATTTTTTATTATCTTAAAGATTTTTAAAATGATACAAAAAAACAAAATATTCATTACAAGTAAAAAAAAAATAAAACAGCACTAAATATAAAAAACAACAAAAAAAAAAAAACAAAATAAATTAAATTTGTATAAAAAGAAAATTTTGTAGGCATTAATTTGAGATATTACTATGTGATATAATTTTTAAAATAATTAAAATCAATTTTAATATATAATTAATGTATTATTCGTAGCTTTCTTTAATATTACTACCATAATACCATACATACAGTAGAATATCTCTAAACGAATAGACATAGTAAGAAAGTAAAAAAAGAAAAAAAAAAATATTATATACATCATATGTGTAATATACATATATTATTATATGAACAAAAAAATGAGAACAAAAAATAAAATTATATCATAATACAAAATAAAATATTAGATTAATAGAAAATAGATTGCATACTTTAAAAAAAAAATAGCATTAAATATTAAGTGTATGAAATTGTTTATAAATTTAATATGAAATTAAAATTGATTTTTTTTTTTTTTTTTTTTTGACGTAACGAGAAGGTTTTAAGGCAATTTTCATAACATCATATATGGGCGATATTGTTAGAGCATGGAGAGAAAATACAAAAATACTATTTGTGTAATAAAGAAAAAAGATAAAATATTGAGAGAACCATTCATAAATATCGGGAGAAATATCGAAAAACTAACCATAAATACTGTCTAAAAAAGATATTTTCTGTATACTTTCTGCTATAATTACGGCCGAGATATTTTTATTACATAAATAAAAATAAATGTGTATTCTACACAAAAAACTTTCGCACACTCTTCTAAATTTTTATGAATACTTGACATTTTGTATTTTGAAATTTATACGTTTGTCATTTGAAATTTAAAATAATTTGTTTAGATTTGTTTTCTGTGAAAAATTAAAATTTTGTGTGCAATATTTTAAATATAATAAATTATAATTCATAGTAATATAACATAGTTATATTAATAATCTATATATATATATATATATCGTATAGAATATATTATATTATTATATTAAAAAACTACCGTATAACCTTATTCATACATAAATAATAAAATTTATTTTCAAAATCTATTTTATACTATTTCTATTTATGGATCTATAATATATGTATTTAAAATTGTCATAAAAATATAATCATTTTTCTTCCTCCTTCCTATACTACATTCCTCTATTTTCAAAATATCGGCTGAAATTATCTCATGAAAACCGGCCTTTAAAATTCATTTAACAGTCTTTTTATATTATAAATACATAAATTAAAATTCAAAATCTCTTCTTTTTTTTTTTAAACAAATCAAATTAATTCTTATGTAAAAAATTCTTAATGTAAAACATTTTAAAAATTACATACATATAAATGTACATATTTCATATTAATTACCAACATAAGTTACTAAAAGTTTTAAAAAATTGATCGTATTTAGGCTTTTAAAATTTTAATTTCCTATCATATTGAATAAAGTAGTACAGGATCTAAGTAAAAAAAAATAATAAAATTTAAAAAATTACTTATGTATGTTTATTTGTAAAGATCTAATCCGTCTCTCTATTCAATATTAGTTTCCAATAATGTGGTAAATTTAAATCTTAAATTTCAAAATATTTGTTATAGTACTTTTTTATTGATTTATTGACAGTAATTGAAAAGTATACATTGATCTAAATTGATAAATATGTAGCCAAAAAAGTTTTTGGTTTAAAAAAATTCCTGTTGGTTTGTTCACAGATTTAAAAAAAAAAAATTACAAGTAGAACTTAAATTAAAAACAATATTGAGTATAGTGTTTTTTTTTCTTTCAATTTTGGTGGACTAATGAAAAAGAAAAGTTTAGTAAATTATTTTATAATTCAAAATTTGGTATAGTTTTTATCATGTTCGAAATTTTACTATAAATGAGTCGTTTTGCTCCAAATCTTTATATTACAAGATCTTGTTTTGAAAATAATTTTATTTTTCTATAGAAGCAACTAAAATATTTATTATACATAACCATTATAGATTATTTAAAAATCTTCGTATAAATATTGAGGAATTAAATAGTTTAGTTAGATCAAAAACTAAAGATGATAAAGTAAAGGCGAAAAACACAAAAGCCAAATTATTAAATTTGAATTCAAAATGAAAACCAGATGCGAACTTTTAGTAAATGACTTTAAAATGTTTTTAAATTTTATAGTTCTGAAACGGTTGAGGCGACTACATAAAGAAAAGTTATTTTATATCTCTTACTTTTTTCTATAAGATCTATTTAATTCAATTTAGATTAAATTGATGATTTATTTCTATGATAAAAGCTTAAAAATGTTCCAATATCGAAAAGTTCAAAATTTTTCTTAAAATATTTTGCATTTATTAACAACATTTTAGAATTGAATAAAGTTTAAAAATTATTTGGAGTAAAATATAAATCGGGTTAGAGTAGAAGATTAAAAATAATCTTTTTAAGAACCAAAACCAAATCGTTTATATTTTACACAAACATAATACATATTCTCTAGATTAGTTTCCTATAACTTTGTTAAATTTCTAATATTTGAATAACAAAAGCTATTTTTTTTTTTTTTTGTTTTTTTAAATTTCATATAGATTATTTGATTTTTTGTCACACTATAGAAAATTTAAAAATATTGGACAAAAAAATTTTACAAAAGAGACGTATTACATATATAGGAATTTCATGGCGAAAGATTACGATTAAAATAATGATTATTCACTTATGAACTTCAATAAAGGAATTGATAAACTCAGTGAATTGTTATAAAATAATAATAATTAGAAATTTATTGAGTTATAGAGCACAATAGCTAAATAATGGTATGGATTTTAAAAATATGTATAATTTTTCTCTTTCTCTTGAAATCATCAACTAACATCAATAAAATTGTTTTTTATACCAAGATGTGTTAATACTGTCCATACACGGCGGACCAGGTTTTATAACAGGTTCGCGGACTTGATAAGTTGTATCGTGTATGGGCAAGTTGTAAAACTATTTTGATGGTTGGAAAGTTGGTTGGATGAATATTCAAAAATTTTAATTTTTGTGTGCGGAGTCTTTGGTTTGTGGTTGAGTTGTATCCGTGTATGGGCAAGTTCTACAACTTAAATGTCATTTTAACATTGAGATTTTTTGTAATAAATTTGTAATAAATAATAAAAATATAAAGTACATAATTACAATGATTGGATGATAGGTTGGATAAGTGTGTGGTATAGTTCTCAAACCTGTCCGCGTACAAGTTTACAACTTAGTCCTCCGTGTGTGGGAAGCATTACGATTACGTTCAACTAAGGTTCAGACAAATAAAGATTTATAATCACTTACTTTTAATGAGATTTTAATTTTTAATTTTCGTTTATTAAATTTATTAAATATTTAATCTTAATTTCATTAAAAAAAAAAACTGAAAAAAAATGATCAGAGAAACATATAAAATAGAACAAAAAAAAATAAAAACAAATCAAATACGCTTGCATTTCGTATAATTTAACTTTTAATTTTTTTTTTTTGTTAAAAAATAACGTGGCCATTTAAGTTTTTTTTTTTTTTTTTATAATTTTGTTAATTATAATTAAATAAAATAAAATAAAGTAAGAATTTTTGTAAATGTTATTAAAGAAAACAAAATAAAAAAAAAAAAATTCAAATTGAATATTAGTTATCATAGTTTTAGTTTAGTTTTGATTTTCTGTGTTATATTTTAAAAAAAAAGAACAAAAATAATTAATTTTTTTTAAATTTATTTATAGTTTTTTAAGTTTACATTTATAAATTTTTTTTTTTTTTAATTGTTTATTATTCAATAAACAAAAATATATAATTAATTAAAAATATTCTTTATATCATATTAATGTTATACAAGCTAATAATTATAAAATTCATTTATTAATTCATTAAAAACAACAAAACTTTAATTTTTTTTAATAAATTTACATTTGATATAATATTTAAGGAAATATAATAATAAATGTAACGAAAAATATTTAAATTGAGCACACACACATTGTATTATAAAAATAATTATGAAATTTTTAAATAAATAATATGTAATTATATACCTAAATTTTAAATTTGATCAATTTATTAGAAAGTTGTATTTTTTTCAACTTCAACTTCAATTTTAATATTTTTTTTTTTTCTCAACCAATTTTTTTTTTTTATTAATTTAATTTTATAATCCTTTTTTTTTTTTTTTAATTGAATCTGTTAAATTCAAATTATTAAGTGTTTTTACTTACATATATCAGAAAATTAACAAAAATATTTGAATATAAATAATTGAAGAAAAAAAAGAGTTTATAAAAAAAAATTGAAAAAAAATGCATATATTTAAAAAAGAAAAAAAAAAAATTATTTGTTATTGCAAAACATAATAAAATATAAAATTTTCCCCTTTCCAAAGTTATTATAAATATGTATAGAGTATAAATTATATTTACTTTACAATAACTTTAAAATGAAAAAAGAAAAAAAAAAACAAACAAATATTCATATTAACTTTATTGTAGAAAAATAAAAATCACAAATAAAAAAAAAAAATGCTTAAAATATTTTATTGATATTTTTCTTTTTATATTTTTAAAAAATTATTACTTATTCCTTTTATAGAGATCACGTAACATCAATTCCACTCACTCAAAAAGCATATCTCTGTCTGTACTCTGTCACTCACTTTTAACAGTCATTTTTTCAATTATTAAGACTGGTTTTCATGAGAATTTTCGTGGATATTATCGCAACTTTAGAAAGAGAAAAATATAGTGTACTACTACTCGTGGAAAAGAGGAAGAAAAAAATTATATTACAAAATATTATAGCAACACTTTGACAGTTAAAAATGTACGTATAACCTAATTCATTAATGTTTATATTCATATTTAGCTAAAAATTTAAAATTTTTCATTTATAAAGTTGTTAACAATAATACAGTTTATTAATAATATTTTTAGACCTATAAATATAGTCATTTTAATATAAATTTCACTAAAAAACGAAAAAAATATTTTTGTTTATTTTTTTGATTCTTTAAAATTTAAATGCCATTGCAGAGGGAAATGTTTTTGTAAGATTTTTTCCATACGTATTAAAAATATGCACGATATTCAAAGAACATATTTTAACTCTTTCAAACACATCATTTTTGTATTTTCTGCCTATGCTCTAACATTTCCGTGGATATATCGATCGAATAAAAACCATCCTTAATTTTTCATTTTATTTAAATTTAAAATTTATTTTCAATTACATAATCTAGATTCTAGTTTATTGTACTTGTTACGAGTTTCATTTTTCCTTCCCATCATACCCTAATTCGATTCACCCAACTAAATTATATAAAATATAGGCTAAACTATATATAACAACAATCTTAATGTTCCACTCACTCAAAAATCTCATCTCACTTTTAACTGTCATTAACAATTAGGTACTATTTTTCATTTTTATTTCAATTATATAATCGAGATTCTAATTTATTGTGCTTGTTACGAGTTTCATTTTTCCCATCACACCCTAATTCGATCCACCCGACTAAATTATTATAAATATACACTGTAGTCTAAAAGCAATCTAAAAGTATAACAACAATTTTACTCAAAAAAAAGGTCAAAAGTGACAATGCAGCCACTTTAGCTTTTTTTTTGGCAGATAAAAATTCAAAATTTTTATAATGAATTTGAAATCTTAAAATAAGTAAATCTAGGCATCTTTGTAGTTTTCAATATTTAACAAAAATAAAAAATACAAATTAATTTTTTATACAAATCTATTCAATTAGTAACACATTTACTAAAATTTTTCATTATGTAGGGATATTAAAAAAATTCAAACAATAATCGAAAATATTAAAATATTTTAATCAAAAACCTAGTTATAACCTTTAAAATTAACTAAGGTCTAGGACTAAATCCTGGTTAATTTTGACAGCAATTTTAAATATGAATCTGATTTCTTCGAAGAACCTGGATCTAGTTCATAGCGTGAACATATTGTAATAACTGTAACGGATGAAAATTGAAAATTATGTATTAGTACCATAGAATTATAGATATAATAAAATATAGATTGGCTTCTTCTCTTACTTTTTAATGTGTTGCCTATTCAACCATTTTCAGCCAAAAATTAACATATGTTTTAGTCTAATGCAAAGTCAGCTGTTTTAATTTTGTACAATTTATGCGTTAAGGCATATAGAATAGCTTCTTTCTTAATACATCTAACAGTACTCAAAGTAATAGCAGAAACAGCAATAAGAGTAATGATATAATTTTAAAAAATAATTATTCATGATTGAAAATAAATATTTCAGCATTTTCACAAGAAATTTTCCGAGCGAAATAAATTTAACAAAATATCAAATATTGTACGTCCTGTACGTTCGTTGCCACAGAATATAAAGCCAATTTACTAAGCATATTTAATATGATATTTAAACCAGAATATAAAAATAGAAAGAATTTTCTAAAAAGTATTCAATTTTATTGTGATGTAAGTATGTATGTATAATAAATATATCGTAAATTAACGATTTATTAATTTTGAAATTGAAAATTTTTGATTTAAATTAACGATTAATTGAATATTATTGAAAATTAAATATTTTTGATTTCTGTAAAAAGCGAGAAAGTTTCTTTTAGCAAGCATATTTGCGAGAGAAACTAAATAATGCAAAAACAGCTGTTACTCAAAACATGGCTTATTTTTATTTTTTTATTTCATTTCTCTGCCACATACTTGCACATACTTATATAGTTATATGTAACAAGGAAATTACACAGCCTTTCCTTTTCAGGCGTGGCTGTACATGTCGTAAAGGGAAATTACTCTCACGACGTGTGTGAGGTTTGAACCCACACTCCCTTTAGACCTTGTCTACATTTGGTGGAAAAACGTATGTTATTCAAAAATTTTTAGACAATGGCTTAGGCTTATGACATGTCATCAAGAAGTCTTCGTTTCATTTCTAATGTACCAATATTGTGACATGATTTTGCCAACAAAAAAAGCACCCTTTTTACCCTGGTGTAAACATGAAGTTTCAAAAAGGAGATTATTACATATTAGAAGAAACTTTGCAAGATGAATAATATAATTTAAAGTTAAACAAACCGATTATTGAAAAAGTTGATTTTGTTGTAAATGTAATTTTAATTAACAGTCAAGTATTTTGAGAAAAACTAAAAAGAGGCAATAAAAAAATTGCATGTTTTGAAAAATATAAATACATTTTATAATTTATAAATGTTACAAAAGTCAAATTGGTTCTGTTTAATAGCGTCCCAACATGCTAGATTCTAAATTCTAGCTAACTGAAACAAAGCCTTTAAAACGAAATTAAATATAATATTTATCGTTGGTTCCGTAGAAAATGAAAACGTTTTTGAAGAGTTTAATTTGCACATAAATTTAATCTTTTAAAATATTTGTATTTCTGAAATTTTAATTTTAAAATTTTGTTATGATATCAGAATTTAATAAAAATTAAAAAAAGGTTGAGTTTGTAAAAATATTGTTTATGATGTGTTATTATCTCAACCCTGGTAAAAATTTTGTTTGAATATTTGCTACCAGCGTTTGACATGACATCTGTGTATCTAACTGTCATTGTAAATGTCAATGCGGACAAATTCACTTGCAAGTCATTATTAATAAACTTATTTCAATTTGGACGATACAATTTTTTAAAGAATGGCTATTACAGAAGTTGATATTATTATCCCGGAAAAGGTAAATATATAATTAATAGAAATTTTGTATAGTAGTAGTAATAACATATTAATTTAAAATTAAATAATTCTTAAAGATAATATTAATAATTAATGTACACATATGTATGTTAAAACAAAACTGTTTTTTTTAGGAGGAAATTTTCGATTTGAAAATCCAAAAAGATCCAACTCACAGTTCTCTAGAAGATTTGGATGTAGAAGATCTTTATGTTCGTTATAAGGTATTTTATTTTAACAAAAAAACAGAAAAATCCAACCTAAAATAAAAAATAATTTATTGTTTTTAGAAATTACAAAAAACCTTAGAATTTTTGGAAGTTCAAGAAGAATATATAAAAGATGAACAAAGAAATTTAAAGAAAGAATATTTACATGCTCAAGAAGAAGTAAAACGTATACAATCTGTTCCATTAGTAATTGGGCAATTTCTTGAAGCTGTTGATCAAAATACTGGTATTGTGGGTTCAACAACCGGTTCAAATTATTATGTACGAATTTTGTCAACGATTGATCGCGAATTATTAAAACCATCTGCATCAGTAGCTTTACATAAACATAGTAATGCACTTGTAGATGTTTTACCACCAGAAGCTGATAGTTCTATATCAATGTTACAACCTGATGAAAAACCAGATGTTAGTTATGCTGATATAGGTGGTATGGATATGCAAAAACAAGAAATTAGAGAAGCTGTTGAATTACCATTAACACATTTTGAACTTTATAAGCAAATAGGTATTGATCCACCAAGAGGTGTTTTAATGTATGGACCGCCTGGTTGCGGTAAAACAATGTTAGCAAAGGCAGTTGCACATCATACCACAGCTTCATTTATTCGTGTTGTTGGTTCTGAGTTTGTTCAAAAATATTTGGGTGAAGGACCACGTATGGTACGCGATGTATTTCGTTTAGCAAAAGAAAATGCACCTGCTATAATTTTTATTGATGAAATTGATGCAATTGCAACAAAACGTTTTGATGCACAAACTGGAGCTGATCGTGAGGTACAACGTATTTTATTAGAACTTTTAAATCAAATGGATGGTTTTGATCAAACAACAAATGTTAAAGTAATTATGGCTACAAATCGTGCCGATACTCTAGATCCTGCTTTATTACGTCCTGGTCGTTTAGATAGAAAAATTGAATTCCCATTACCAGATAGAAGGCAAAAACGACTTATATTCACAACAATTACATCAAAAATGAATTTGAGTGAAGATGTAGATTTAGAAGAATTTGTTGCTCGGCCAGATAAAATTTCTGGAGCTGATATTAATGCAATTTGTCAAGAAGCTGGTATGCATGCTGTTAGAGAAAATCGATACATTGTATTGGCTAAAGATTTTGAAAAAGGATACAAAAACAATATTAAGAAAGATGAACAAGAACATGAATTCTATAAATAAACAAAGTTTTATATTGCTAAGATTAAACTGCTATTGTAATATAAATGGAATTAATTATAAATTTTTGATTTAATTTATTTATATAAAAATAATTTTGTATCAAAAAATGTCAAAAAATAATGTTTGAATAGATACGAATATAAATACTTAAATTAATTAATTTCTTACAAATAATTTTATTTTTCAAGTTTTAATTACAAGAGCAGTTTTATAACTAATTATAGTCTTTGTATCATTAATTATAATTTTTTTGAAATTAATATAACAAAATTTAAAATATTAAAATATTGTACAAGTTTATTGAAAATTTTGAAATGATGTTTATAATTTTTAGAAATAATAATTATTTTTAATTTTCTTTAAGGATTAATGATGGCTTGAAGTAGGAACTGGTTTTTATTAAATTAGAAAAAAAAATCTTTTCTGATCGATTCGATTTCGATGCACACAATAATACAAATTCCAAATTTATCTCACAACTAAGTTTTGTATATATTTCAAACAAATTCTATTCGAACATGTAACGTAACTATGTAGTATTTTTACTACCTAATTTACACTACATTATCATTTGGTATGTCAACAATAATTGATGTAAACGCATTTAAAAAATTAAAATCAACAATTTTATAAATTTGTTGGTGATTTGTTAAAAAATCAACAACGAAAAATTGATAGAATTTCGTTTCGAAAAAATTGACGTTTATTCCATGTCAAAAAGAAAGTGAAAATTATAAAGATAAAATAATTTTTTTTATTTAGATTTTCTATAGCAATTTATTAAATACTTTTTAAACATTTAAAATGTATCTTTTTGAATTATTAAAATAATATATCAAAATACAAAAAAAAAAACTGTTATTGAAGTCAAAATTATAACTTTGATTCTTCTAAATGTATTTTAAGTGGTATTAAAAGTGTTTTCAAGAGATATAATTTATCCAAATTTATATAAAAAAAAAAAGAGCAAAAGTTTTAATAAAAATAATATAAATATATGCAATTCATTTTAAATATTTAGAAAATATTGCTATATATATAAAATATAAATTCGAAATGCAGACAATGGATCAATTTTCTCATGATTTGACATTGGCTCTTGAAGAAACAAGTAAAGGTGTACTTCGTGGTAGATGGGGACCTAGAAGAAGAACACGATCTACAGGAAACTTACGTGAGTAAATAAAACTAAAACTAATAATTAAAAGTTTTATAAAAAGAACTTTAACTTTGTTAAAAATAGTATCAAATTTGATAACTTTTCTATATAAAATATGTTTTTACTTTTTTAAGTTAATTAATTTGTATGTATTATGAATTTTTAGTAGGTTTTTAAAAATTTTTATTGTACTTAAATTTGAATTTATTTTGTTAAAACAAATTATTGTATTTTAGAAAATATTATAAATTCGTAAATGATACATTTTTAATTTTATTTAATAAATAAAATATTTTAGCGTGCGCTCCACAGCCTACTGAAGATTCATCCAGCAGTCCCACGGATGCTCCAAATGAAATTCCAGCGAATCAAAATGTTATGGATGGGCTTTTTTCAGTACATAGTGATTCAGATGATCGACATGATTTTCGTTCAGCAATTCCGAAAGCTCGACACGTAAAATTTAATAAATTTTATTTAAAAAAAAAAAATTAATTATATGTGTTTTAATACAGAATTTTGAATCAGACTCATTAAATGAGAATTTCAGTCCAGCAAGGTTTGGCTTTTATATTAAAATTTTTGTTTATTTATTTTTAATTGATATGTTATTTCAGATTTTTTCGACCGAATAAAATGAAAGAACGCCGTAAAAGGAAATTTAAACGTATGACAGTTGAATATGAAACAACCCCAACAACGCCAGGCCCTAAAACAGGAAATTTATTACCATCCAGTAATATAGATTCTCTAACTATGAGTACAGTTGCCAATAATAGCAATAATAATGTACTTCCAACATCTACTGGTATACATTCATGTTCTTCATCTTTTTTCCCAGGAACTGGTGCCGTAAAAAAAAGAGTTTTAAAACATGGTTCACAGGAAAATTATCGTACAAATTTATTTTTTTGTGGTAAACGTAAACGTTCATATAGAGATCATCGTTATCATGATCATCATGATTATTACGGTAAACAACATTCATCAAGTGTACCTCGACAAAGCCATATTTTTGCGCCAAAAAATTTATATCCAGAACATAAAGCAAGAACACGTAGTTTCTCATCTGCAATTAGACCAAATTGTGAAAAAATATTACCACTTCAAAAAGGATTAATAAATAAAATAGAAAGAATGTCTGCAGTTCAACAAACGCATTCTAGTTTAAATCAAGATACATTTACATTTAAACCTATTATAACAAATGCTATAGCAACAAGTGCAACATTAAAGGAAAGTTCTCAGATTTCTACAGAATCTGCTAATATTTTTGAATCACAAAACAGCTCAGATAAAATTACATCAGCAAATCAATTATCGATATCTGCTAATCGTCAAGCAAATGCAACAAATATTTCAAAAGCTTTTAAAATTAAAAACGAAACAACAACAACTACTTCAACTCTCAGTCATATTCCAGAAAATGTTGCCATAAAAAATTCTGAACCAAATTCTATTTTATCTCAGAAAATTGAGGGATTAACAAGACCGACTATTTTAAATCCAATTCCATCTTCGTGTCTAATAAATTTAAAATCGAATCCAGAAGTGAAATCACATAAACCAAAACACAGTTCTAAAGGTCATCGAAGACATCATAAAAGTGGTCGTCTGAAACGAGAAAAAATGAGAGCACAATTACAATTTGATGATCCACATTCGATGGAATGTTGTAATGATCTAAATGATTTTGATAGTTCAAGTTCATTAAGTACTACAGATTCAGAAGATGGAGAAACAAATGAATCAGATCGTGAAGGTGATGATGAATTAACTGATTGGCCTGGAAACGAAGTAATGGTTAATTTTGCATCAAAAAATGATTTTAAAAGAAAATCAAATAAAAAACCTTTACCTTTAATAAAATCCTCTGATGACTATGCAGCTGGTGGTGACGATGACACTTTAATGAGTGGTGATGAAGTTCTTTCACCACCTGGTATTATAGCTGGAAATAATTTTTCTTTAGGATTACAAATGAAATCCTCAATGTTACAAAGTCAACCAATTACAATTAATACTGGAAATACAATAAATTTTAATGCCTCATTAGGTAGTGGAAGTGGTGGATTTTATGATGCTGAAAATAGCAGTTTTGGAATAAATGATAATTTTAATAGTGGTCGTAATGATAATTCTAGTGTTTTTGTTAGTGCCTGCGACAATTTAGGTGGAGAAACAACAACTAATTTTAGATTTCCTGTTAAACAAATTGAAAGTGAAATGTCAGGCGAAACATCAAATCCTTTTTTAGCATCACCACCTAATCAATTAAATGAAATCAGAGAAATAAGAGCTGGTTGCAGAAGAATAAGAGAAGAAAGACCTGGTTTTGTTGTTAAAACAAGTGTTAATGAAAGATTAGCTCGATTTTTACAAAATCCTCGACAAACATGTATTAGATTACCAGATTTAGATATACATGAACAGGATTCATTATCAAATTTGGCAAAATTATATTCATTACAAATGTCAAATGACAATGGATGTATAGTTTTTACAAAAACAAGGTAAGTTAATTATTGATAAAAAAAAAAATTTAATAAAATTTATTTTGTTTTTTTTTTAAGTAATACAACACAATCAGTTAAAATAGATCAACCTAATTTTAGTCATAGATTTTTATTTAGTGATTATAAACGTAGATGTTTTGATACAAGTGATTTAAATAATTTTGATGATTCAAGTGAAGTATTAACAGATTCATTAACAGATAATAATAATCAACAACAACAAAAGCAAATAAATAATTTTGATAATCTATTGCAAAAAAATGACGATGATGAAAATATTTCTAATGATTCAAGAAAGAGTACATCAAATACACAAACAATAACCTCAAGTAATAGTCAATTTATTGCAAGTTAGCTATTTAATAGATCAGATTCAGAATATTTACGTGTGTAAGAGGAAAATTTAATTATTAAAATATTATTAACAATATAAGGAATTTTAAGAGTTAGAAATTAAATGACGAATTTAAGTTTAAAAGTACATAATATTATGTACATATATATTTTTTTCTTTTGTGCCTGTAAACAGACACCAATTGTAAAAAAAAAATATAGTTTTTTATATAATATGAAAAAAATATAAATTAAGTTCGTTGTTTTTAGTTTATTAAATAAATGTTTTGTAAATTTTTTTTTTTTTTGACTTATTTACTTTTGTAATGATTTTAATTTACTTTGTTATGATTTCAACTTTTCAATTAGACTCATAAATGAGGATTTGAAATTTCACTTATCTTTTTTTTTTTTATTATGTATTTTAATTTCAAAGCGTAAATTAACAACTTTATATATATATATGTATAGGTAAATATATATAACAGAATGTATATTGTTTTTGAATTGAGAAAAAAATAAAAAAATTAATATTGTACAAAAAAAAATAAAAACAAAAAATCAAAAATGAACGTAATTTAAACGTTCTAAGAGTAAAAAAAAAAAAATTATAAATAAAAAAATGATTTATTAAAAATAAAAATTTAATTCAAATATACATATATAAAAAGAAAAATTAAAATGCTCTTCAGTTTATCTAATTATAAAATTAAAAAAAATTTTTTTTTTAATATTTATAAAAATTTTGTTTTTTAGATAAACTTGAATTGCATTTTTGAACAAAAAAGAGGAAATATATTTTTAATATTTTTAAAAGGCAAAAATACAAAAACAATATGAAAAAAGAAAATTAATAAATAAAATACAAAATAAATTACGTGAAAGATAAATTAATATTTTTATTATAATAAAATGTTATACATACTATTTAAGAATGTAATAAATTACAAAATATATCGAATAGAAAAATTAATAATAAAAACAATTGTTTTTTTTTTTTTTTTTTTTTAATGCAATAAATAAAAAGAAATTTTAATTAAAATTATTTTAAAAAGTGTTTTGATTATGAGAAATTTAAGAACAATACAATAAAAGTACTTGAATTTTTTTTTTGGTTTTAGTATTTATATAGCAAATCGATTAACTTCATTCTTAGATTTTGTTATTTCTTATATTTAAATAAAACAAAACAAATAGTTTATTATTCTTTTATTATTTTTTTGTTTTTTTTTTTTGGAATTAATCGATTTGAATAAGAAGGTAAATGATTTATTAAATATATTAATGTTTTTTTTTTGCTATTTTACAGGCAATAAAAATGAATATAAAATGAAAATCAAAGAATATAGAATTTCAGAATAAACAGAAATAAGAAAATATTTCAAATTATTAATTCAATATTGATACATATTTAGAATTGGACGGAAAATAAAATGGAACAATATTTAAGGTTAGTGATATTTTAGTACTTTTAAGTATAAATTAATTTAATCATATTTAATATTATTTAATGTAATATTATTTAATGTTTTTTTTTTTTAAATTTTTCTCCTACTGTCTACTTTTTTTTATTCTTACCTGTTTTCTTTTAATTGAAATTTGTTTTCTGTATCATTTTCATCCTAGCTCAAGTAGATGTAACCTTAGTCAATACTAGACTAGTATTTAAAATAATTTTTGCCTAATAACCCTTATTCGATAGAAATAAAATCTGTACAGTGCCCTTTAAGAAACAAAAAAAAAAAGAGACTAGATGGTATTCAAGAATCATTTTTAACTTCAATATATTTATAGAAGTTAAAAAGATTACAAAAGAATTTTAAGTCTCAATTCCTAAATTTTGAAACATTATTTTTTTAACATTTCCAATTATTTTTCTTTTGTCCTTTTTCAGAATTTTTTCTATCTAAAAATGGGTAAAAGCCACATCATATGTTATGCAATTTGTTGTTTTTGTTCTTTTAAAGCGGAGGTGAGCTTACAGCTGCCATTTACCTATGTCCTCCAACCAATTGTACTGCGTTGCTCAAAGATCTGGTCATCTCTTACAATATCTCATCAAAACGCTTTATAAATCGTAATAATTCTCCCTGGTTGAGCATTCTCATTTTAGAGAATCCATTTTAGTGTTCCTCACCCAAGTTTCTCCTTCTTTGAGACCTTAACACAGGGCATTGGCATATAACGTGGAATATATAACTTTTATAAGCAACACTTCGTATGTTTTCGCTAAAAAAAAATCCTGAAAATATTTCTAATAGTTAAAAAAAAGATTTTGTCATTTTCCGTAATAAACACTAGAATTTAGAATGTAATATAAAATGAATAATAAATTTTTAGTTGCAGAAATTTTTAAATGCAAAATTTATGATCCCAAACGTTTTGTTTACAATTCCGATCACATCAAAAATGAAATGTCGACTTTTATGAATAGTGGCTGTTATTTTGGAGAAGTCCCCTTATCTTAGAAACCAGAAGTTGAACCGATGCGATTTAAAAAATCTAGTTCCCTTTCCTGTAATAAAAACTAAAAAAAAAAAAAAAAATCTGTGACACTGTGAAAGTGACACCTCAGTTTTTTGAGGCGAGCTTAAAAGTTGAACTTTTTATTTTTGTTTACTATATTTTAAGCCTACTACAAAATCGATGAGTACGTTTTTTTAAATCATGTCGATTCGACTTCTTATTCCCAAAATACGGAGGCTTTTGCAACCTATGCCAATGCAGTTGTAAGTTGTTTATGAAAATGCCCATATTGCATTTTTTTTTCTAAATTCAATTTAATTTTATTTGTGTATCTAAACATTTTTTGATACAAAATTTAACAATCTGTGTCGCGGAAAAGGGGCGCGAATACAATGTTAAAATGAATATCTCATTATGCGGCAATATTAAATTTACTTTTAAGATTATTAGACATTGTATTCGCAACATCGGAAATAGATTTCCTATGTTAAAAGATACTTATATTTTAATGATGATTATTAAAATTGAGGGTCAAAATATTTTGCAAAATACTTTTTCCATATTTTATTAAAAAATATCTTAACATTATTTACACGTCTTGTTTTGCATGTGTAATCTATTATTGATGTTAATTAAAAGTAAATCCATTAGTTTTATATAATAAAAAAAATAAAACAAAATATATATATATAATTTATTATAGTTTTAAATCATTTTTATTTAATATAATTTTTCTTTTTTTTTTGTTTTTTAATATTATCTCAATTTTTTATTTTCTTCTGAACAAAGAAAAACAAAATTACAATATAAATTTATGTTTGTATGTATATGAAATTTTATTTTTAATATTTACAAAATTTTTTGATTTGTTTTTCAATTTTTTTTTTTTAATTTTTTTGTTTTATTTTTTAAAATAATTAATTAAAATTAATATTTATTCACTTATAAATGATAATTTTGTTTTAATAGAAGAAAATGACTAATTTCTTGTGACAAATTATTAATGAAATAAAATAAATAATTTTTAAAAATGTTATCTAAGATAATAAAAAAGCTAAGCTTACAAAAAAAAAATTTTTTTTCGTCCTTTTAATTTTTTTTTCTAATTAAAAATATTTTTTTTTTAAACTAAACTAAACTTTTGTTTTTGTTTAATTCTATATAGTAAAAATATTATTATATGGCAAACATTTGGAATTATTTGATAATTAATATTGAAATTATTTTTGTAAATAATAAAAAAAGGGAAGTTGAATTAACACATTGTAGACAAAGTGATCCTAGTACATTTAAATTTAGGCATGCCTAATTTTTTATATGAATATTTTTTGTACTTTATATATACAATTTTATACTTTAACTGAAGACATTTTTTACTTTAACTGAAAATTTTTTACCATAAGTGAAGACATTTGTAATAAAAGTTAAAGTAAAAAAATATATATACTATACATACACATATGTAACAAATATTTATGCATATAAATATCAAATACATAAATATCAAATGCAAATATATATACATATTATGAATTAAATAAATTAAATATATTAAATTTTTATATTAAATAAATTACTGAGTAAAGATTCTTCATTTAAAATAAAAAACTCTTCACTTAAAGAAAACAATTTTTCACTTAAAGTAAAGTCTTTAGTTAAAATAAAAAATATTCACTTAAAGTATAAAAATTCTTCAGTTAAAATAAAAAAAGGTATATATTATATAAATACATAAATAAAACTAAAATAATGCCAAAAAGGATCAATTTCTTTCAATTCTTTTTAACAGTTGTCATAATATAAATGATTATAACTTTTTTACGAACTACAATAAATTTCTATTGTTTTCTACCACACAGCTATTTTTGATTTGACATTTAGAGTTTTTAATCTATAAAATTTTATTCACTGGATAACTTTAATATAACAATCGGTAGTTTAATTATAAATTATTAGCAATAACAAAAAAAAAAAAAATGAAATTTAACTGTACATTAAATATCATATTGTTAATTACATTATCAATTTTTGTTTACATCTATCAACTAACTGTCAGTCACTATGTGAAGTTTTTGTCAAATTAAATATTAATTCACACTGATTTCAATTAACTGATAATATTCAAAATAAAAACAAAACAATGAAGGTTACACTTACATTTTTATCAGTTAAATCGCACAAATTATAAGCCTAACTATAGCCGTATTTAAAGCAACTAAAGTAAATGCCAAAATTTTATATGCTCTTATACGATTGCATATAGATACCCAAGCGTACTTAAGTCAACTTAATTTGAGTTTTTGTTAAAAATTTTATTGAACACTTAAAATTGAACACTTCAGTATGTACGATCTAGTTTGTAATTAACTAAATAAAATTTAAGTAAAACGACATTTAAGTTTTGTTATAACTTATGAGTGAAGCATAATTAATAAGTTTTAACATAAAATAAACAATAGCATAAACATACATACATAAATAAATATTTTAAAAATCTTTATTTATTTTTCAAATTTAAAAATGAAATTAATATTTCTGCTGTCAAATTTGTGACTGTCAAATGACTTAAGCCGGATAGTTTACATTGAGTTGTTTTAAGTTTAAACGTAAACTTAAAGGTCTAGAGCGAAAAGTATTAAGTTGCTTTAAAGTACGGCTAGTCAGATTTTATGTGTATTTAATCTTTGATCGAACAGATAGATTTTTCGATTTAAAATCATTGCTTTACTCTACAATGTGTTAAAAATAGATTTGTATAATAAAATTGAGACAAAAAACATTTTCAAATGATTTTAAAAATTTCAAACTTTTCTTACATTTTTATTTTGAAAGTTAATTTTAAAAGCCATTCTATATCTGATAATACATACATAGATATATGATTGATTAAAATTTAAAAATATGCTATCAGTGTGATAATTTTTAACAACGTAAAAATTATAAATTCTATCTTTAAAATAATTAATTAAAGAGTAATTATTAAGCTTTTTTGTTAAATTTTAGAAGCTTAATTTGATTATGGGGAAACTCGAGAACTAATTTCTATATAAGAAAAAAAAAAAATATATAACACTTAAAATTAATACTTAAATTAAAAATTGAATCTTTTCTTTGATTTTTGTTTTTTTTTTTCTTTTTTTTTTAAATAAAATTTAAAATTAATTAAAATTATATTTAATATAATAAAAATAATTCTTAATTTATTAGAGTTAATTTAAAAAAAAAAAAATTTTTTTTAATTACAATTTAACTACACAATATTATTGTAGTAAAAAATTTTCCATATTATTTTTAATTTTTTAAATTTAGACCTTTGGAAGTAGATTAACTTAAGCGTATTAAAATTTTTAAAATCTTACACTGTCGTTTTCGTATATTCTATTACTATAATCTTTATTTTGAGCTTCTACAAAATTTTTAGATGATTTATTATTTTCTTTATCAATTTTATTTTTATCATCATTATTTTTTTCTTTTAAATTTAATATATTATTGTTATCTGGAATGTCTTTTGTTTTGTTCATCTCCGTTTGCGACATCTCTATATGCGGTGTCAAAGAAATAGGTTCGATCGATGACGACATTTGGGAAGTTACAACTGACTCGTCCTCTTCGATAATTACGTCCCCCTCGTCCAATGTGATGCGAATACTTGGACGCTGAATACCGTGGCGTTGGGTATATTGTTGCCGTTGTAATGGGAGGTTTGTAACGATAGATTGAATTCCCTGCTGTTGTGGTTGATGTTGTTGTTGTTGTTGCTGTTGAATTGGAGATTGTTTTTGAAGAATTTCTGAATTCGTTTGATTGTTTATTATTATTTTCGGTTTTTGGGGTGGTAACTCCAGTTGTGCTGACATTTGTTGTTGAGAATTTATCGGTCGATTTAATGGACTGTATATCGGTATAACAGAAGGGTTGTTCATAGGGATATCGTTGTTCTGGGTATGATTTTTGACTGAAATATTGGATAGTGGGTGATTCAATGTTGTATCTATCATTTGGGATTGAGAATTGTGTAAAGTATGGTTGATATTGTCTATTGTATTGTTGTTGTTTGTTTCTGGAATTTCTGTATTCATCAACCAATTCAATCGGTTGTTTTGTCGAATATTGCTGTAATTCAGTTGACCATTTTGATCGTTTGGTTCCACTGTTCGGTTGTAAGGTATAGAATTTTTGTTGTTGTATTGTATTTGATCCGTTTTGTTTATTATAGGATTGTTCAAAATTGTTTTGTTCGGGTGAATGTTGTTGTTGTTGTTGTAGTGTTGATGGAATTTTAAATTCGCAGTTGTAAGTTCCACAGTATTTGTTGGCAAGTGCTGGTGATGTTGTTGTAATTGGTTGTTGTGACTGATATTGCTTATACTGTTTGGTTCGGCAAGGGAAACCTGTGATACCATTGTACGACTGTTGTTGTCGTATTTGAACCCGATATTTTTCCATTTCTCTAAAACGAAATTTTTGTCTAAGTGAATCGTAATTGTTTTAATACCGAATTATTCGGTTTTCACCAATATTGATTTTTATTAATCTGTAGTTAAATATTTTCTTAAAAATTAAAATCACATGCATCAATTTAAAACTATATAAAAGAATTAAGGGGATTTTTCTTTCTATTATATTTTAAATATACATATATAAACAGTCTGCAAAAACATGCTTCCTAAGAGCATTTATGTAAAATGTGGAATCGTGCATAAAACTTTTAGGTATCTAAGAAGAAAAAAAAATATGTAAACAACGGTGTAAATAGTGAAATTTAAAAAAAAAAATGAAAAATTAACTGAAATCGCAGATTTTCTATTTTATTAAAATGTCGTTTTTAAATATTTTAATAAGGATCAAAATATTCACATTAAAATTAAAACAAAATGCTAAAAAAAAAAACAGGCAGTGAATGAAAATAAAAAAAAAAAATTTTGAAAATATTTTTTTTTGTTTTTACTTATTCTACAACAAAGTCTACAAACATGCGATTCCAAATAATTTTTATTTCAAATATTTTATATAACTTTAAATAAATTTTTTACCTCCATTACTGCTTCCACCATTAAATGGTAACAGCCTCGTTGGTTTACAAGTCAAGACAGTCTTATATGCTTGTCTATATTGTTTATTCATAATAACATAAATAATTGGATTAATACATGCTGATAAATATAACATAATGTAACCAAATATATGAAAACCAGGCCAATGTACATCTCTATCTAATACTTTAACAATTGTAATTGGTAAATAACAAGCAAGAAATGATAAAAATATTGCTAAAACCATTTTTGTAATTCTCCATTCATTACGTTTTGCTCTTGCATCACGATGATCTTTAATTCTTAAAGATTTTTGTTTATTACCATCACCAGTAACTGCAGTAGCACTGACACCACCACCACCACCACCACTAGTATTCTCAAATGAACTTGATGATACTTGAGAATTTCTAGCTGGTATTGCAGTACTAGTTCCAGCACCATTTATTGTTGTTGTACTTGGTATTTGACGCATATTATTTGGTACAGAATTTTGTTTATAAGCATGTTTTCTCATTCGTAATTCGGATTGATGAACAACCCAAAATATTTTTGCATAACATGCAACAATTATAATACATGGTATTACAAATGCTATTGCAAATAAAGCTTTTTTACTACTACGTCCAAAACGATCTTGTAATATTGAACATGTTCCAAGTTTTTCATCATAACCAAAACGACCCCAAACACTTAATAAAGTTGGTAATTGCATACCATATGCAAAAACCCAACAAAATATTATCATAGCACCAATCCAATGACGTTTATAAATTTTTGCATAAGACGTATGATGTGCTATCATAATGTATCTGATGGAAAAATTTTAAATTATTTTTATATAAAATATTTCTAACAATTTATGATGGTTTTTTACCTGTTAACTGTAATCATTGCTATACAAAGTAAAGATACACCAATATTTCCATATTGTACAAATGGTATAACTTTGCAAAGAAAATCACCATGTGTCCATGTACCTTCGATGTATCTAAATGCCATAAATGGTAAAACTGCTGCACAAAATATACAATCAGCTATACATAAACTAAAAAAAAAATTAAGAAAGAAATTTTTTATAGATTAATTTTGTTTTTGTTTTAAATTTCAAAATTACCTTATAATAAATGCTGCAGCAACATTTCTTACTTTAGGACATTTTAGTAAAGCTACAGTCGTTAAAATATTACCAAAGATACCTACTATCATAATAATTATTGTCATAACAGCTGCAAATGTTAGTTGAGAGCGCGTAAATCTGAAAAAAAAAAATTTTATTTTCATACTATACATTTTTAAAAGGAAAAACAAATCATTATATAAATTGCAAGTTTTTTATAAAGGCACCCATTTTTAAAAGATTAAAACTTTAATTACCTTTATTCCAAAAGGAAGCTGGCATTTCGGTGTCAAAACAAGAAAAAAATGTATGGGAAGGAGGGCAGGTTTATCGTTACCCATTCACGAGTTTCGGAAGTCTAAAAAATTGTTTTATCATAGATGCGATAATTATAAGTTATAACCAAAAATATACAAATAAAATATTTCCAAATGAAAACTTTTTAGATCCCCGTAACTCGTGAATGGTTAATGATAGACGGCCTCTCCTGTATAATATTTTTTCTTATTCAGATACACGCAATCATCCACTTTCTTTTGGCAACACGGTAACGGAACATCCAGATTTTATGTAAATAAAAAATTGTGGAAAATCAAGAGACATTTTCTTCAATTTTAAGGAAATCCTATATATAGTTAAGACAAGCCGTAATAGCTAAGTAAATAGTTCTTAAACGAGAACAATTACAAAAATATTTTCTGTTATTTTGTATCTATAGTATTGTATCTATTCTCAAACATTTTGTTTACAAAATTTCAAATGCAATTTCTGCGACTGAAAACGTTCCGACGATACAAAGGAATCAAAATTTTTAAAAATTAACATTTAAAAATGACTTTTTTTTTTAACTTTGAGGGGTTCGAGCTCCGTGATGTGAGTATGGGAATGTAATATAAAAATTAATATTTTTCAGTCTATCGTTGATTGATTTGTTTGTATAAATTCAACTGATATTAATTGCATAATTGTGAAGATCAAAGTCGTTATATAAATATTTGCATTTAGGTTATAAAAGCATCACCCCCACCTAACCAAGAACGTATAGATTTTCTATTTTATAGATATTTAAATGGTTGGTGCAAAAATTAACAAACAAAATCCATAAATAGAAATCTAAAACTCGAAATCCACAAACAAAAATCCACAAATTAAAAATATAGAAAAATGTTTAAAAAATATTGTGGAAAAAACAAAAAACCCTAATTTTGTAACAAACTTTAGCTTAGGTTAGATTAGGTTAAGGTGGCTGCCGAAAAGGCACACTTAGACCGTATTTGATCCATTGTGATACCACATAGAAACTTTTCTATCCCACTCATTAAAACCATTTTGAGCTTTTTGCAAAGCTCTTCACATTTTTACTTGCTAGGTTGTTGAAGAGATATTGACCCAAATGAGTGTTCTTTTTAGCCGACAAGTATGGGCAGGTGCGAAGGAGATGAAGAGTCCTCGTTTGTTTCAAACTCATCTTTGCAGGCTCTACAATAGTCGTTTGCGGATAAGCGAAGTCTTTTGGCATGCCTCCCTATTAGACAGTGACCAGTAATTATACTCATTTTCATTCTAAGATTTGCGCTTTTAAGAGAAAGCAGATCATTGGATCGTCTTAAATCGGTTTTGGGCCATATCAGTCTTGTGATATTGCACGAGGTCAAACTTGACCATTTGTTATTTACAATATCCGTTATTTCCTTTCGAAGTAACATTTTGCTTATGGATATTAGGTACCCCTAGTCTTGGCTTGCCAGGCAGGACTTGTAAGGTTGAATCAATTCTTGTAAGTTCATCAGCTTTTTCATTTTCCGGAATACCTCGATGACTTGGTACCCAGCAAAGCTGAATTCTAAATTGCCTGGCTAACTCGTTAAGAAGTTTTCGGCAGTTTATTACAGTCAAACTCTTCTGGTTTTCCTAAAGTCTTCCTAATTATTTTTATTGCATATATATTTGAATATTAAAGAATATAAAACAGTCGAGACTGCCGTCCTTAGGCCCCCAATAAATAAATTATTGAAACTCTGATTTTGTAACCAACTATATAAAGTCCTTTCTAATTATTTTTTTTTGATAGGGATTTGGGATCAGTTTTGGTCTTTAGAATATTATAATATAATAATAATTGTTAAACTTTTTGCAAAATACATTGGGTTGGGGGGGTTGGGTTGGGTTGCAAAATACATTAGTTGGGTTGGGTTTTTCTTTTGGAAGTTGAATTTTAGGTCAATTAAAACTGATTTTAGAAAAAAACGCACAAAATTTATTGACAATGAAAATTCTTATTGAATCTAATGGGTATATCTAGTAAGTATTATACCATTATGTACCTATAGTAATATTTTAACCTATATTGTAGATTTTCCATATATCATTTAAATATATGTACATTGTTTTTTGAAATAACAGGAAATCAGTTCCACTCCTCTTAATTGTATTTGTACAAAAAAAAAAAAAAATAATTAATTAAAATTACAGATGTACCCACATTTTTGTTCTATATAAATTTATTATTTTATTTGAAATTTGACTTATTGAAATATAATAAATAAAAAAAAAATTAATGTTCTGTCCTAATATATTTTTACGTGACATGTAATTTTGTTCAGTAAAAATAAAATTTTAATACAAATTATAACATGCAATGTATGAATGTCTCAAAATAATTGACTAAACTAATCAAATCATTGTAGTTAAAGGTTACATTTTTCAATATTAATTGAACTAGACCATAAAACATAAAATTAATTTTGAAGTACCTTGTTGTTGTAAATATATATGTATGTATATGTAACCTAATAATGTGTATATATTTAAACAAAGCAAATAAATATATTATTTAAATTAATTCCAAAGTATTTAATGTTTGCTATTACCTCATTTTCATTAAGGCGTTTACATAATTCTATATATACATGTATGTTATGTCTTTACAGTTCTATCAGATATGTAAAGACATAACATAATATGATTTCTATGATATATGATATGATTTCTTAATAAAGAGTTAAGATTTAGGAATATATTTAATTCTCTTAGATGCAATTTTTACTATTTTTCTTCCCTATTCTGCTCGATTTTGTTCTGTTCTTTGTTTTCTCTGTTCTTTAATCTCCTTATAATACCCTTTTACCCTTATATTTTGGTCACATATTTTTGTTTTTGTGAGGTTTAGATGGAAATTATAAGATGTTGTAAAGGAGCGAAACAATTATTATTCCTATAATCTATAAACACAATAGATTAAGTGATGTTTAAAACGTGATTTTATGGTTTGAAAGGAAGATTGTGTTAAAAATAAAATTTGAATTAAGTTTTAATTTGGTGAATAAAGATGTGAAACTATAATGATCAGTCACACAATAATATATTCGCGATGTTGGTATTACAAAAAAATTTCTATAAGATGAATTATGCCATCTTAGAATTTGACCAAAGGACAGGGATGTACAGTTAATACTCTTCTGTTTCTCTTTAAAACACTTTAAGCATCAACATTTTTATTTTTTCGGGACAAGCTAGCTTTTGCTACTAGATATCTGTAAAATAGACTAAGAGATCCAACAGAACGTTAGAGTTCAAGGGGAGAGACCGTTGATGTGACATTAGGATCGTTTATTAAATTAATTGATTTTCTTTGAATTTTGTTGAGAAAATAAAATGTAATTTTGGAAATTTCTGCCCAAATAATGCTTTGAAATAACTCCATTTTTTGATCTTATATATATACATGATCCGTATACAGTTAATTATTAGTCGGGTACTAACTTTTTATAAATTTTGTTTTTATATAATAATTATCATAAATTCAAGATTAAAAAAAAAATACTATAATTTAGAATTGTCTGATAGTGAGAGTCTAATTTTCGATTAGTGATATCGTTGCATTCTATTGACTATTATAAGCTGTCATTAAAAATTATCATCATCATATCCACAGTAATATCCAAGAGAACGAATCTTATGTTTGTTTTTTTTTTTTTTTGCAAGAGTATAGGGCAGGTGAATATCTTTCTGTAATATTGTATAACACTCAAATACTGCCGTTAATTTTAATTATACAATAAGTTAATTATATGGTTTATTATCTATGTGGGAACATTTGGTTATAATATGTGTACTGTTATGAGCCAGAAGTCAATTAGAATGAAAAAAAAGAGATATCCTATATCACCTATACCTTATTTTATGTACCTACAGTGTTGGAAAAAAAACATTCTTCAATATTCATATCGTATATGTTAAACAATGAAATGTTGAAATTTTTTTTTTTATATATCATTCAGTTTTTTTAATTGTTATTGAAAATGGAAACTGTTTGTCTATTTAACAAAAAATGACTAAATTATATAATATATGTATATACAGGCTGATTTTTTTTCGATCTTGAATATTTACATGGTGTTATTGGGGGACAAAAACGAACAAAAAATTGTTCTGTAAGAGTGACTCTATTTTTCTCGCTTCTTGAGATATTATGGGACCTCAAAAAGCGAATATAAATTTAATTCGCTTATATCTCAAAAACTATACAATAATTAATTACAAAAAGTAACTAATTAGTAAGTTTGATATACCGTCAGAAAGTTTTAAAACTTCTTCTTTTGGTATTTTCAATTCCGATCGTTCAATATAATATTTTATTATATTCAATATATATTTATAAGAATTTAAATGAAAAAAATCCATTTTTAAGGTTTTTTTTTATTCGTTTTTTTCTTTCCTTATTTTTATTTTTTCGAAATTATTTCAAATACCATAAGACGTAGAAAATTTGACACGAATAAAAAAAATCTTAAAAATAGGCTCTTTTTCAATTTTGTTTTTTTCTTGCTCGTAACGTATGAACGAAAAGTATATATGAATATATGAAGTGTATATGAAGTATATATGAAGAAATCTAAAATGCAAAGCTTTCTGATGATGTTTAAAACTTGTTTAAAACTTTAGGCTTTAATTATCTCAAAAACCAAGGCACACCATAAACCATAAACTCACAACTTTTGAGAACCAACTTTTGTTAGTTTTGGTTCGCCAAATACACCCTATAAATATTCAAAACCGAAAGAGAATCACCCTGTATGTGTATTGAATTCAATTTAATGCTATATACAAAACAGTGATGCGTCGGTATAAAATATAATAAAATAGAAAATTAATTTTAATAAAACAATTAAGCAATTAAAGATGATATAAGTGTTAAGTTCTACAAAAATTTGGGATCAAATTGTACATTCGATTTAGTAAAACTATTGAGAAAAAAAAACAGAAGATATTGTAAAACTACTTGGGATGAGTTTTGTTTTTTTTTTCGATTTTTTTTTGATTCAACATTGTAAAGCATCAAAATTACGAGTTATTAAATGTAACAATGTAATATAGTGGAAAAAAAAATTTAATTTTAATCTTAGGGGTCATATTTATTATATTTATGTATTATATTAATAAAAAATCATAATAAATTTGCGTATAGTTTATGTTTTAATATACATAAATCATAATATACCATATGTATGTACTATCGTACTATGTATAAATATATAAATAACAAAGTGATTTGAAAACATTTACATATCTCTATATATATACTTAGTATCAATAGTATATAATATATAGTATATAATATATACATTATGCATATATGTACATACATACATATATTGCCCCCAATTTTTAACTAATAATATTTAAAATATAACTAAATAGTTAATAAACAACAAAAAAAAAAAAAAACAAAGGGTGAACTCAAAAGAAATCGATTCAAATTATTATTTTTTTTTTTTAAAGTCAATTTTTTATTTGTCACCCCATGGATGATTTCGGATATACACTGTTTTACACGGAAGTAATATTTCCGGTTTATTTTATAATTTTTTTTAACTAAAAACAATAATAATATTTATTTTTAAGTATACATATGTATATACATATGTAATATACATATATATATATATATATATATATATATATATATATATATATATATATATATATATATATATATATGTTTATTTTCATTAATTCTAAATACATATTTAAAAGATATTTTATCTTAAATGCAATCACATTTACATATTATATTAGATGAAAAAAAAAACTAAAGTATTATTGTGTATTAGTAAATACATAATACACTTATCAGTGCTGGATTAACCTATATAAGCAAACCAAGCACTTGCTTGTTCCTCAGCCCTAGAACAGTGTCACTTTCTTTTTTCTAGTGTAAAAAAAATTCATGCAAATAAAATGTTGCTCATGAAAAAAAATTGCTTTAATCATACACTGGCTTTAGTCTATTGAAATTTGTAAGCAACCCTAGTATATAGTACTTTTGTATTATAACTTCTGCTTCCCAAAATATAAGCGTTTCTTAAACTATGATACTACATAGTCATAGGTTTATGAAAATGCCGGTATTCATATAAATATAAATATACATGGAAATTTTCCGAAAATTTGGTATATTTTTTTTTTAGACGGCATTTCGCGATTAGTGTCAAAAATATGCTGTCAATAATTTTTCATTGCTAAATTTCAAGAGTGTGTTCACGATGGTTAATATAAAATTTTGTTAAATTATTTTTTTTTTTTAAGTGCTTAGGGCATCGATGGGTCTTAATCCGGTCCTAAATATATGCACATATTATGACAATGTTCATTTGTAATATAATATGACATACATATGTATGTATATGTATTTATAAATTGACAATAATTTCAATGCCAAATATTGTATTTATTCCCATATTCCAGAAGTTTAAAAATGTTAAAGAAAATGTTTAATGTTTTTTTTTTTTTTTTCTAGTACTAAAAACATATTTTAAATGTTATATTTTTAATGTATAGTTTTAAATTTCAATTATATAGAAAGTTAATTATGAAATTTTAATATTTAATATTAATAATTTTTTTTTTTTAACATACTGAGATATTTCATCACCAACATCAATATCAACACCATTTGAATCATCATCAGTTGTAAACGATTCTTTTGAATTTTCAGTTACTAGAATTAAATGATTAGCAATTGTTTTTACAGTTGTTGTCATTATTCGATCTGCCATGTTTTTTTTTGGTTTTTTAGTTTTTATTGTTGTTTCAATATTTTCATTCAATAATTTGGTTTTGTTTTTAGTAAGAAGCTGAAATTATAAAAAAAAAAATTTTTATTTATTATTTATAATAAATTAAAATAAATGCAATATTATTGTAATAATATATTTAATTTTAATATGAAAAATTTGTAATTCTAATTATGTTTTAAAATGGTTTTTGGTGTAATATGAACTATTTATTGTATGTAAGTATATAAATATGTACATAATTAAAATTGAGGTTAGTTCTTTTATTTTAAGTTTATTTTTAAGAGTTTAAGATTTACTTGCATATGCACATAATATTGTTTGTACTTTGTGGGACTTGGATAATTAACTTAACTCCTTCAAAAGTTGTTTTGTAATGTTGCATTGAAAGTTCGCATTTAAATTATCGAATTAACGCATTTTTAACAGCAGAGGAGAGGTATATGTACACGTAACTGGCGTTACCTTGAGAAATTTAGAAGTTTTTTGCAATTTTGAAAAGGAAAATATTATTTGATTATTTTTTACTAATTTTACTAATTGTGTCTAAATCTAAACGGAACAAGAGCCTAAATTTTGCCCAGTTATTTAAAATCTGGGAAAAAGAAAAAATATGTAAATAAATATTTAAGTATAGTTGACAATATCAAAATTTTGTAAATTGACTGTAAAGATGAACAATATGGGTAAGATGTTTGCATTAAATCTGGGTTAAATGGTTTTATACATACATATAAAGAAAAGCCGCTTGTGCTTTGTCATAGTGTGGGATACATCTCTACAAAAATAACTGGGAATTATGGGAAAATGTTTCTGCAAACCGTATTAGACAGCACAATAAAAAAAAAAGTAAAAAACTGTTAATTAACAGAACAAAGTTTTTCTGAAAAATTTCATTTCACTCACATGAAAGCTTTTTAAGTTATAAACGAACAAATGAACAAACAAACAGAAAAACTTTCTTCTTCATATAGGTGTATATATTAGAAGCGGTCTATATAGAGTCTAAAGTCAAGAAAAGAATTTCAAATCTTATTGAAAGTTACACATGTTAAAATTTTCCAAGTAATATTGTTAGTACCTGTATATGTATATATTATTTTCAGATAGTCTATTTTTTAGTTTCTAAATTTTTTTATAATATGAGGAATAAGATATGAGCGAATCAAAGTTTTTTTTTGTCTATAATACCTCGAAAAAACTGTTCCTTCGCACCTACTTTTTTTTTAAATGAATTTGAACATATTATAATTTGATGGTCTTCATAGCCAATTTTTAGCATATTTTCCAAAAAAAAAATTTAAATAAAAAAATGAGGTTATTAGTTTCACTCTGTCCGTACGTTCTATTTATAAAACTGCTACAAGCGTTTTCTAACTTTCATAATTTTTTTTTTTTTATTAATATTGATGTTGTAGAACAACTTTTTTATGTAGTCAAACTTATCACGGATTTAGATCTGCTCAATGTTCAAAAACCTCCTCATTTCAAATGTTTTTATCTCAGATTTTGCTTTACAAAATAACAATTTTTTAGTGCCAGTCACAATATTCTAAACTGTTTTTATTTATTGTTTTTTTTTTTTGGAAAATGCGCTTCTTTGAAAATCTTTTGTTTTTTATATTCCTGCATTGTTTGAATGAATTACCATTAAAAACACATGTAGTTTTATAAAGATTTGATTTTTAGAATGTGAAAAAAATCATAACGGTAAAATATAATATTATGCAAACGTCAAAATCGTTATGGTTCATGTCTCCAAACGATTTCAACTCGATTTCACATAAATACTAAGTAATTTATAGGAAAATATATTATAGGTAAAAAGGAATTGCCAGATAGAAAAGCATTTTAGCGTAACACACAAAACAGACTGAAAATAGATATATTATGAAAATAATAAACATTGATAGGTATAATTAAAATTTATGTAAAATAAATAACATAAAATACATATAAAATATTATAATATACAAAAATTTTATTATTTTTTTTTTCTCATATTTTCATATAAATTTATGAATAATTTATTGTTTACAATAAAATCGAATTCTAATAATTTTTTTTAAAGAACCTTTCTTTACTCATAGTTTAATGGCATTGTTAAAATTATGATTTACACTTATATGCCAAATAAAATGATGATTATTATAGAATTGATGATTAAAATGAATGATTTAATATAATTGCAAACTATTATATTATTATTATTTTTTTACTATATAATTTTTTTTTTGTATTATTCTTCTATTTCTATTGATAAAGAATTTATTGATTTCCTCTTTAATTCATCCAAAGTATTTTATGGCTTTTTTTTTTTTTTAAGAATTTATGTAATAAAAACAATATTTGTCTTTGTTGTTTTTTTTTTTTTTAAATTTTAATAGATAGGATATAGCTACCAAATATAATTTTGCACAATATTTTTGAAAAAAAAAAAAAAATAAAAAAAAAATTTTTAGTCAGATAAATATAATGATTTAAGTGTTGAGTTAATATGTAGCTAAAAATTATATACTTAAAATATTAATCAAATTCTTCGGGAAATGAAACTAAAATTTAATTTTACTTTATCTTATTTTGCGCGTTTCTATATTATAAAAATCAATGGTTATTGATGCGGTTTGATTTAAAGTTTTATATTTTAATTTTATTATATGTGTATTTAAATAAACTTAGATTCTTTTATATTTTGTTTGATATTTTGCGGAATAATATCAAAACTAAATATTTTTTTTTTTTTTTTTTTTTTAATTTAAATTTAAAAAAAAAAAGAGGTTTCTTAATAATAAGATTAAATTCCTTATTTGATTATGTTGCATTCGACTATTAGATGATCAAATAATTTTTTTTTTTTTTTTGCAGAAAATTATAGTTATGCATGGTTATGCATTATAAAAATAATTTAAGTGTTACATATAATATTGATTAAATAGAATTTAGTCAATGTAGATAAAAATTATGTATGTAAGGAAATTTAAAATCTTACATAAAAATATAACATTATGTATGTAAGGAAACATTTATTTTATTTCGTTTTAAAAGAAGAAAATAAAAAATTTATGGAAACCATACATTTAATATTATATAACATAATATTCTTTTAGTTAGAATTACATAATTAAACCACTAATGTGGGTAGTAATTTTTAAAAATTCAAGACGTGTAAGATTTGATATTTAAGATGTTTTCTTTGTCGGCAGCACGTATATTAATACGATAAAATCTCAAACAGTTTATACCATGCATTCAAGAAATTCGGTGCTAAATAAAAGAGAAGGAGGGGTTACGGTGGTCTAGTAGATAAGAGTGTATGAAATACGTTGTAAAAACCGCGGAAATGTAGGTTTGAATCAACGCACATGTCGTAAGAATAAAAATTCAAAAGAATCGGTTCGAAAAAAAAATGGTTATTTTAAAGCTTTCTCTCTATTCTATTCGTGAAGATATATAATATTTTTGAAGAAATTGCCAAATATATCCTGGAAGTTTATTTAAAAATGAATGGAGATTTATTTAACGAATTGTTATGAAATAAATCTCCCTTCGAAAATTTGTTTTTAAATTGGCTGCTTTATCTAGACCTCTTATTTATTTATTAAATACCTTTTCACACACATGTACTGTGTGCAGCAAGCAGTGCAAGCTTTCCCTTTCGGGTGTGATCGTATTAAAAAAAAGAAAAAAATTTTCTTTTTACAAGTGGTGTGAACAAATAAATCAAAATACAGTATTTTACAATTTAAAATGGTGTTTTTTATTATTGTTTATTGGTGCCTTGCTTCACTTTTTGGATTTTCGTGATTTTTCTCAAAAAATGTGGAACGCTTCACGTTTTTGTGTGTCATCCTTGTGCAGGGACCATGCTAATTTCTCTGTATCGTTCCAATTTTAGTGTATGTTCTACCGAAGCAAGAGCATTTATTTAAATTTATGTAATTTTTCATATATGTATGCTTTTAATTATATCTTTTCTTAAATAATAGAAATTTATTATTTTCAATAAACGTCCATTATCTTTATAAATTTCTATGAATTTTTGTATAAATTCATGACTAATTGTCTTAAATAAGCCATATAAAATTCATATAACTATAATTAATTAATAAAATAAAGTAATTTTTAAAATGCTAAATTGATTTTTTAAGATTAGTTAAATTTTGCAGTTTAAAGTTACCCGGCGGTCACACGAGATAGTATTTAGCTAAACAATGTATGCCCACATACATAAACATTTTTGACAATACATTTTCATTTTTTCTATTGTCTTCTCCGCTACTGGCTTCACAATTTTCTAGACAGTAAACTTAACTAATTTTTTTTTTAGACTAAAAACTAAAATAATTTTGAATATTACAGTAATTTGACATTTCATTATCTTGATAACAGCGACACCGACGTCACACAGACAGTAATTTGACATTTTATATTACATAATAAGTAGTCGTTAGACAGTACAACTCTTTCGTGTGGCTGAAGGATTAATGGTTGTGTGATTGTGGGCTTATTTGGTTTTAAATTGAACATTGAATAAGTAAACAATTAAATTATGCATTCAAAAATCAAACAAAATGCAAGAAAAAAACGGAAATTATTTTGATTTTTTATTAATGTTTAATTTTTTTAATGTGACAATTTAATTTAAGATTCATAAATATTTATACGGTTATTTTTCACTTATTTTAAAGTAATTCAAGTATAATTGTCAAGTAGAATAAAATAAAATATTGTCAAATAACCCTTAGTAGTATTAAAAGCTACCATTTTAAATTAATCAAATAAAGAATATTTATAGAAAAAAAAATTTATTTTTATTTACCCCCATCGTTTGTTTATTTTTATTTTTATCTTTATCTAAATATCCATATTTAATAAATAATGTAATAAAATGAAGTAAAAAAAAAAAAAAATATTAATCAATCCTGGTGAGAACAAATTTTTAGAAGAAAAAAAAATGTATATATAAGATTATTAAAACACACCTATTAATAATATCAAATCGAGAACTGATAAGTAATATATACATATATAGTGAAAGTTAATTTAAATTCATTGAATTTTTTTTTTTTTTTTTTTTGTATTTTGGTATTATGAGAAATTGGTAAGTGAGAATTAGATATTACAAGTTTTTTCGTTCAATCTCCAAGTATCTAATTATACACTAGTTTCAATTAAACTCAACCAAAATCTCATCTCATTATCTAACTATACTAATTTAAAAATAAAACCACTCAAACCACCAACAAAACAACATAAATAGCATTAAGATATTTTACCACAACTGTTTAGTGGTATGAGAATGAAAGGTAAGCTTAAAAAGCTGTTGGAAAATTGAAAGAACATAAGTTTTTTTTTGTATATGTAATGCCTTATTTTTCCTTCCCACTCCTATAAGAAGCATTGGGCATTAATTAAGTTATTCATATTTGATTAAGATCCAGTGTCTAAAATTATTAATTTTTCTAAGCCGTTATTTACTTGGCTGTAATTTGGCATGCATGCCTTAAATAAACGAAAAAAAAATTCTTCTGTAATTTTTAAATGTACTATAAAAAATAAAAATAGAAATCAGCACTCTAAAATCTAAAGCAATATAATTCTTTTTTTTTTTAAATATTCACACTCAATTGTATATGCAAGTAAATTACTTGAAAATGCACAAAATAAAACAAAAAAAAAAATAAAAACACCACCTGAATAAAAACATTAAAAAATGCACTTGTATCATAATACACATCAAAGAATATCAGGAATATATTTGCATTTCCTTAAAACTTTTTTTGTTTTTTGTTTTGTATTTAAAATGTTTAAAACGTTTATATTTATAAATTATATAGATCACATATTATAGTTTGTGGTATTAATTTTTTATTTGAACTTTTTTATTTGATCACGAACCCTTTACATTTATTTGATTATTTTTAGACTATGCATAGTATGTATATACATAGTAAAAAATGAAAATGATTGACTATATCTTTAAATTGCACATTAAAAAAAAAAATTTTTTTTTTAATTATAATTTTTATGGTAAAAATTTATTAGTTGATTGATTTTTTGTTAAAAAAATTTTTAAAAATTAAACGTATAACATTTACATTTTATGGTGTTTTATTATTTATGTTATTAATTTATTATTTTGTAAAGAATATAATTTTGTCTTTTCTATTATTTTTTATGAGAAACTATAGAATTGAAGTGTTCTAAAGCAATTTAAATGAAATTTTTACTAAGATAAAAAATATTTACAATATAGGTATTATGTGGCAGGAAAACTTATTAGATTATAGTCGTTGAACAAGTGAAATAAAAATGTTTGGTGATGGTCACTCGAATTACCTCTCTATCTATAGACAAATTCCATAAAATCTAAAATATTCTTTTTTTTTTGTTGTTTATTTATTTTTGCTTTATTGTTTTATTTTTTTTGAAAATTCAGTAAAATTAGTAAGTAACCGTTCTAGTAACTATTCAAGGTCATAAAATTACGCTATAGGTGCCATTTAGATATCATAATTATTTTGACATTTCAAAGGGAAGGATATCACAAAATAAAACTCAAAGAAAAGCGAACGTTGAGTCAAATATCCCATAGGTCATGAAAACAGAGTAGGGAACGATTTTCACAAAAAAAATCAAATTTATTAACCCTAAAATGAGTGGTTATTCCAAAACAGTTTATTTTTTTTTTCCTTTTTGGCCATAATTGAGAGTATTTTTTTTTTTTTGGATAATTGAGTGAGTTATCTTTTTTTCTGAGATTTTTCGAATTGATTTGCATTTTCACCGACAAGTCTGTAATAAATTAAACGAATAATTTATGTAATTATATAACTGTACGAATGACAAATTCACGGGTGCGGAACGTTATTTCGCTTTCCAAAATTCAGCTTTTTGTAATTTGATTTGGGTTCTTATTACAGGGAATTCTGTTACAGAGAAGGAAAACCTTTTTTATAAATTTTAATATTAGAGTTGGCGGAATTTTAAAGTTGGTGACAAAATCGAGATTATACTCTTTTACCGGAATATTTATGTACATGTGTACATGTTTATGTGATATTTTCAATAAGAAGGGGTTTGAGAGTTGAATTCCAAATCAGAGTTATACGGGTTTTCCAGAATATTTATATATAATTGTGTATAAGTGAGATTTTCAAAAAGAATTACACTTTTTTGTGGTTTTTAATAAATAAAAAAAAGACAACTAAAAAAGCGGAATTTTGTCTTGGCGGGATTTTGAAAAACGACCTTTCGTACAAGACTCCAAATTGATCCGTATTATTATTTTTTATTAATTGTTATTTTTTATTATTTATTTATTAATTTTGTACATCTACAATGTAATTACCATAATCGATATGGATTCTTTGCCTGTTAGGGTATGTGGGTCAGCTTAGATTATATATTAATAGATTTCGGAAGTAAATATTTATTTTAAAGGTATAGTAGTTTAATCTATCTTTAGGCGTATTTCTTCTGGAATTTATTTGTCTTAAAGCTAACTTATTTTGGCAATTAGTTTTTAAAAAATCTTAAGATCTTTTTTTAATTCCCCTGGTATACATATATGTGTTCAAATTTCCCGAAAACGAGTTATTTCTCTGTTAATGGGATGAATGCAACTACAAAGTTGTAGAGAAGCTGCTCGATTGCTCTCTGCGGGGTTGAAGTCTGCCTCAGTTTTTTGGAATATTATTAATATCATTTTTAAATTACATAATATATAGTAAACATTAAAATACATAAATTAAATTTTGATTTGAAAATCAACAAAACTAAAAAAAAAACAATCAGTTATTTTGATCAGTTTTTTGTATTCTTATCTGTGAAAAATTTTTTTTTTTTCATATAATCCGTGTTACAGTTTTTTTTTTTTGTTGGTTTATGTCTTATCTCTTCTTATAAATATTAAAAATTTAGATGACAGACATTTCCAGTGATTATATGGCTTTCAATTTCATTGAAATTTATTTTCTGCATTGCTATTAAGCGATTGTTTTGTTTATTTAAAAATGAGTTTACAATAATATTGTAATAATAATTTGTTAAAGGGTGTTCTATATATACATATAGGGTGTTTTATGAGTGATGACGTTTATACTAGTGAAGATAAGGAGGGGCAAAATCAGCCAGCATTTTTATTATAGGTCTATTTTGAACAATTTTCAAGATAAACAAACAAGAATAGTTTCCAACACATAATCAAACAGTTTTTTCTTGGGCTTCTTACATAAAAAGGGTTCCCTACGCAAATGATGTCCCTTTAATAAAAATGATTGTACATACTTAATTTGTTTTTGCAAAACTTCTGATTTTCAATTGCTAAAATTGCTCTAAATCAATGCCAAAGTTGACATATTTCATAAAAGTATAGGTAATCTAAATACATGCTAATTCAAAAATAATGCAAAATATAGAATTTATCAAAATATTTTTGGTATGGTGTGCCGCGTGTGCAGGACTGAAATCTGTTAACACCACCAACTTTTAGAAGATGAAAATGTTAGAGAACATGGATAAGATAAAATTTCAGCTTATTAGATGTTCTGTGAACCTAAAAATAGCGACCAATCAAACAGACAGAGAAATAAAAAGAGTGGGGGTAAAATTAAGTTAAATTGTCTGGAAATATAACCGTTTAAATTAATAACTTCTCATAAAACATATACTATATTTTTGAAAATGCCGTGAAAAGTTTTTACCATAGGTTCTATGTAGATAATTGAATTTTTTTTTTGTGGTATAAATCATAATAACCTTTATGCTAAAAATAATTATATATTATTTTGCCCGTAACGTATATCTGACGTATATCTTTTTATGCTTAATTCAGTTTTTAAAATTACTTACCAGTACTAGTTCTCATCATACTCCCATCCACCCTGTATATTAGTTTATTTTAACAGATCCAAATATTTTTTAAATTTAAAAAAAATGTTAAAGCTTTACACTTTATAGGATTTTACTATTTGTTTTCTGTTTTGTTTATTAGTATCTTCAACATATTTTAAAGATTGAGGTTGTCAAAACAGTTGAAAATAAACATAAATATATATATATATTATATAAATATATATTATATTTATTGTTTATTTCAAAGACTGTCAAGCAATAACAGCTGAATTTAATTATTGCAAAAAGTTTGGGAAATTCTAAAAAGTTTTACTATTATCTTCTTCTGTCTATCCATTATATTGAACGTTAGTGATTATAAATATGATATTTTCCGTTATATTTTTTAAAATTGATTTTGTTTGACATCAAATGCATCAATAGTCAATAGTCCTAACTTTGCTAAACTAGAGACTTTTTAAAGTTTAAAAAAAGACCTTAAGATTTGAATATTGGATTGAAGGGACAGAATAGAAAACTGTAGAATGAAAAAAAAAAAAATATTTTCTTTCGCATTTATTTATATTTTTGTACTTAATAATTCATATAAAGTTTTACGTTTTTAGATCCAAAATGTTGAAAATCACAAAATATATTAAATAAAGTTTCACAATTCTTTTTTATTCTATAAGAATTAATTTAAATTTTGACTACATCACATAAAATAATTTGAGGCACTGTCCGGGCGACAGGCATGTCCAAAGGTTATAGGACTTCCCACATATGACTTTTGAATGCAAAAATTAAGGGTAAGCTATGCAAAGATGAAGGGGAAGAAGAAGAGGAATCAGCCATTCTTCTTTTGAGTGAGTGCTTTTGCTCAAAAACAAAAAAAAATTTCTCAGGAAATTCTTATTAAATATATTTAACCTTTTCGATTTATAGGAGATGGACTCAATTGGTTTTCAACGCTTTAATAAGTATACATCAGCATCTGCTTTTTACCTACCTAATTAATTGTGCAAAAAATTTAATTTAAAGTATTGAAGATGTATAAATACTATTGATGAACATCTTCTACTTGTGTCGGTTTTTTTTGTCAAATAAAGTGGTAGCTTACTATTTTTCATCTTAAATATGTATTTAAATACTAAAACATTTAACTTCATTATAAGCCTTATATTTTAAGCATTCAATTTTAAACTGGATGCTTACCATTTAGATATAGCGATTTATTAATACCGAAAATTAATCTATACTACAGCTTATTTTTTCTTGTCTGTCCATACATTTACTATAATATATAAGTTATGGAAATAATTATACAGCAATATTTAAAATGTGGTTTAACCATTATAATTATAATTAAAATAATTAGGAGTGGAACGAACACTAGTGCTTATGAATGTATGGAATTTTAACTCATTAAACAACACCTCCCTTCTATTACTAAACAATAAGTTATATATCCTTTAGTACTAATGAAAGATCTTAATCAACCTGTAGTACGGTCAAGGGAAGTAGTAATGAAATAGTAAACTCTATAGATATAGTTAGATTATTATTAAATTATTATTTAAGGGGCGTCAGAAACACGTCGTCTTTTTGATGTAGATCTATTGTGCTCCCCTATTACTACGTGTTGTGAATGTTGCCTCCACTTATAATACTTCTATCATCTTTACTGTTCTAAGAAATTGAAGATCTGTATCTGAGGGTATAATGCTCGCAGTTCATTATGGTATAAAATAATATGTTCTGAGGTCCATATACCTTGCTCCGGAGGAAGGTTCCGTAGTTTTTGAGTATGTGTCCCGGAGATTTTTTATTTTTATTTTTTACACACTATCCAAACTCTAGGAAAGGGTTGCTTTATACAAAATTTTATTTTTTTTTCAAAACCACAAATTAGGAATATCCTTTGTACTTGAAGTAGTTGTGGTTATATGGGATGGGATAGGGATGGAACAAACGAGGATAATGGTGAGTTAAAGGGTAAGTTTGAGAAGAATCTGTTGAGATTCTTCTTAAATTTTGGCATATTGTAAATACCAAAATCGTCAACTTTTTGGAATACGGTGGATGCTAATAAATTCTACATTTTTGCAGTTCTAACAACCAGTAGAGTACCAGTTCTATAACCAGTAGAGTACCATAGATTAGATAGTATAGTAGGAATGCGCTTTTGCTGCACCTGTTGTGGTGCATTGGAACTGTTTAAGAGGAGGCATCAGTTAGTTTATTTCAACTGAGCAAGTGCCTGTATTACTTACTATGGGATCATTAATTAGACGAATGGCGCGTTTTTGAACTCGATCGAGCAAGTTTAAAGAAGTGGATGAGGCAAATATGTGAGTTATATTCCATCTTACGTCGTATATACGTTTTATAAATTTTGGACAGGTCTCTTGAAGAGAAATATAATTTACATCTAAAAAGAAAACTTAAGCATTTGGCAGCACTTTTTGCTATATCAAAAATATGATCATTCATATCATTTTTTGATTTAGATGCATGCCCAAAATGTTCAGGTTTTCCGATCGGTGCACGATTTCCCCGAGAAACCTCAGATTATGATTTTAATTCGTTTTTTTTTAAAGTTATCTGACAGCATTGGGTTTTGGAAGAATTTCTCTGTTTTTAGAGCCCCAGCTAGCGATTTTAGTTAGATCGTCATTTGTTGTTCTTTTTGAAAAGTTTTATAATGAGCCATTACCATCAGACGGGAACACTTTGGATATAAGCACATTCTTCTTGACAGAATCTGCATTGTTATAATAATCGAAAAATATTTTAAATAAAAATTAAGTGAAATTTCGCATGTCTATTTATACCTACAACTAAATATTCTGTTAATCAATATTGATCAATTTCTTAATAATTAATGAAAGTTACGTGTTTTTATTAATTATATTATAAAGATTGGCAAAAGTTAAAAAAAAAATAAATTAAACATTCAAAAGAGCATATTTCCGGTACTCTGTATATACTTAAATAATATATGGTTTGAAAAATTTTGCAAATTGTTATGCAAGAAACAAATAATTTGTGGTAATTGATCAAATGATAATAGTCTGTTCTTTTTCTTTGATATAACAAAAAATATTTTTATTGAATATGCATTTAAAACTCTTGGATTGTTTTTTTTTTTTTATGTTTAATAAATTATTAATGCTTATCTAATTCATTTTGTTCTATCAATGAATTTTTACAAGCAAAAACGAAAAAAAAAAAAACAATAAAGAAAGTGTATTTTATACTTATTAAAAGAAAAAATGTTGTGAAGAGGCATTTTTACACGTATTTTGATCAACTTGTTATAAAAGGTATACATATATAATACGTACATATAGTTTTAAACGTTTCTATTCCTAATTTATAAATTTTATTTTAATATCTTCATTTTTTTTTCTATTTATTATTTAATACTTGTAAGTTATTATGATTAAGTTAAAAATATTAATTTCACGTATTTTTTTTTAATTTGATTAGTGACGCCATATTTTAAATATTGTTTTTGCTTTTAATTTCTTTTTTTTTTGTTAATTTTTTACTAAGCACGAATCTATTATTTTAAGATATTTATATTGATGGTGTAAAATAATTTTTACAACTTAAATACATTAAAACTTATATATAGAATTGCTGGCTTCTAGACTATAAAACAAAGATATATAATAAAGTGTTACATAATTTACAGTTAAGTAATTGAATCTGACATTCAACTTTGGTGTTGTGCCTAACAAATGCATATTAAAACAAAACAGATTTTTCAGGAAATATTGTACATGCTCCCTACCCTAGTATGTGCGTAATAGTGATATTTAAAGAATTCCTAAAGTTATAGTTAAATAAAACATAAACCTCACCTAGAAGGGCATGTATATGCTAAAGCTACTCCACTTATAGAAAATCAGATTACTACAGCTAATCTTAAAAGAATAAAACCTTTAGATGTAAGATCTTTAGATTTATATTTTAAGTTTACTACAGAACACTTAAAAGAACGCGATCTTCAGCACAAAGACACGCTTAAAGAAAATGTTAGTAGAAAATTAATGTTTAGTCAGTTCGACTAGTTTAGTAGACGACGGAGAAGGTTTAGCCGGTAAAAGTTCGGCATACATTATATGCTACGGGCGATATTGTATCTTTTGAAAAATCTCAGCAAAATTCAAGAAGAAAAAAAAAGTGAATGATTCGCAAGAAAAATAGACGGCAACAGTAGGATTAAAATAAACCCATTAAACAAGACAAAAATTGAGGTAACGAAAATTTTGTTTTGTTTCTTAATCATTTTAAAAGTATAGGTAAGCTTAAATGCATTATGCATGTTTTAAATTTTGAAAATTAATAAATAAAATGAAAAACTTTTATTAAAAATATTTAAGAAACATAATTAATTTGTTTTTACCCCCGAATAATTTAGTATTAAATGATAAACAAATGAACTAAATTGATTCGATGAAATATTTGGCAATTATATTTTATAGACAAAAGACTCAAAAAATTCGTAACCACAAAGTAAAAGGTTTAGATAGAAGTAAATAAAATAGATCTTGTGTCCATTTATATTAATTGTAACATCTTATTAAATATTACCAAAAACAAAATTAATATTCATGATTACTTCAACTTTAATCTACCTATGCAGGGATAGGGAAACTGTGCTGACATACACATTTAAAATTTAAAATTTTTTCGGGACAACTTTTAAATAACTTAGGGGAGGTTTAAATTTCAAATTATTAAAGTTAATGTTTTATTTATGTCTTATTACTACTTTTCTCCAGGTATGGCGGAAGAACCAACTAAACTTATTGAAGATAGCGTTAACAGCAAATTTAATGTTAAATTACAACATTCCAATTGTTTTTAATCCATTTTTAGTCAATTCTTTGTATAACGCTATAATGCTGCTATATTGTTTGTTTTTAATCATATTTCTTTTATTTGCAATTCATCAGTTTTCATCAATTCCAATTTTTGGACAATTTCTTTCCGTATATTTTTTCTATAATTAATTACTTATCTGTTCATTCGTGATTATATCAATTCAAGATCCAAACCAATCATCAATAATTCGATATAAGACACGAACCAATCATTTATGTATTTATGTAGTTTCTGCACGATTAAAATCTTCAAGAAACTACATTTATTGCGTATTTAATGAAAATTTAAAAAAACATAAATTATAAATAAATGAATGACAAAAAAGTAAATTAGTATTTTTCTTAAATTCGGCTAAATAAAAAGTCTAATTAAATATGTATTTTTTTTTTTACAGAAGAGTAGAATTTATTTTATTACCGTCACGGCGTCATTTATATACCGCCGCCAAGTTACGGGGTTAGTAAATGAATAAAATTTGTTTTACTCTCCTTTTTTTTACATGCTTTATTGTGTAAACATTCTAACAATCGAAAATTCGGGGGTATCGTTTAAAATTAAACAATTTTTTTTTTTGTAGCTTACTAACAGTTACCTTGTAGTTGTGTTGTTAACTATATTATAAACTATCGTCGTTTCACTTCATATAAGAGGGAGCGTGTCATATGCCTGTATTTCATAAAAGCAGGCACATGAAAAAACAGACAAATGAAATACAGGCAAATGAAATATAGTCAAATAAAAATAGTAGATACCATATTGTAGATACCATTAATTTATTTTTTGTACCATTAATTTTAATCAAATTATATTTTTTGATTTAAAACATTTTTGTTTTTTTTTTATGTTTAGAAACAAAATATGTATCCAGTTTCAAGTAAACAACTTTAATTATTCAATTATAAAAAAAAAAAAAATATTTAATTTTTTATTGAAATGGTCATATTTTCGATGAACAAAAAAAAAAAAAAAAAATTCGCCTTCATTTTCAATTAAATGTTTGCAAGTACAGAGACAAAAAAAAAAACATTGAATTGGGTGTTTATTCAATTTTTTAAAATGACCATTTTATATTATACATATGCATATACATACATATGTACATATATATAGAGTTCTTAATTAAATCAATTTCGCTATTTTACTTTTTGTGAAAATTTTTTTTTTTGATTATAATTGAAAAAAATTCGATGTCAATAAAAATATTCTCTTTATTTTTGTGTTTTTCTTTATCAAAATCGAAGACGGTTTTATATTTTTTTTTTTCTCTTTATGGTGTGGTGATCTTCTTTTTATTGTAATAAAATCATATTATATAAAAATTATTCTTTTTTAAGATTGTTGATAAATATAATCATATAATTAATTAATTAATTAATTAATTTATTGATTATATAATTATTTACAGTTAAGTTAAGTAAATTTTAAACGAAAGACTTACTAACAAAAAGATAACTTTTATTTAAATGTTTAAAAAAGTCGCCTCCAGTCTTCTTAATGTTCGTACAACTTTTTTCAATCAAACAGATAACTTTAGAAAAACAATAAACAAGTTACATATATTGTGCAATATTCAAATTATCTTTTATATTGTAAAATTTAAATAATTATTGTTAAATCAGTTCAAAAGCTAAAATAAAAGCATCTTTAGTTTTGTTCTTGTACCAATTGCCGGATTATAAATTTCATATTTTATTATACGTTGTCTATACTGGAAATAGAAGCTCAATATAAGAAATTTTTTGTTTTGAATGCAATCTTCTCTTTTGAGCCATTGAGAGAAACTAAAAGAAAGCCTGTGACTTAAAAAAATAATAGTACACAAGCTACATTCAAACAGTAGTTTTTTTTGCTGCGGGAGGTGTAAAACTGCAAAAGATATCAAGTAAAACCTAGGTTCCCTTGCTAATGTGGGATTTTTACTTACTAACACCACATCCTCCTGTAGCCCGTATAATTGGCTAATTATCCTAACTGCAAAACAATATAATGGCTGAGGAATAGGATGAGCAAAGGAAAGAGGATAAGGAAGAAGAAAATTAATCTTAAATTGTAGAAGTGGCTCTAATAGGTTCTACTACGCAATTATGGAAAAGAGTTACTCTGCATGTATTATGTCGGAATGGTTGAAGATTTTGTGATGATTTTGGTAATGATAATTTTAATTTCGCCAGAGGTGTTGTCCAAGAGGTATTTATAAAAATACCTATTTACTTATTCCTATATATAACAAGAATATTAGTAGCTAAAAATACTATGTATTGTTACGCCTATTTTGACAACTGGAGCTAGCCATCTTGTCGCCTATTTATACAAAATATATCTAAAGCAAATACAAAATTCCAAACCTTCCAAACTTTAAAAAAATGTTCGAATTACTTTTAGAATTTCGAAAAAATAGTTTAAATTAAAAAGTTTGATTAAATTAAAATCAATTGTATAGTTTTTTTTTTACTAAATAATTTGCCGTGTATAAACATCTGTTTATGACATTTATATAACAACAATTATGACATTTAAGGAGTTTGCAGATCACATCAAATATAATTTGAATTAAAAACTATTAGTAATTTAGTAGTCTGTCTGTTATGTTCGAGATTAATTAATGTCATGTTTAGACCGTAGAAATTAATTTGTTCGTCGTCTTCAGACGGTAGAGTTATAACTCATTTAATTCAACTTTAATTTAAAAATACTTTATCTCTAGTTTGAACGTATAAAGTGGTACATTTTTTTAGAGCATTGTTTTTATTTTTTTTCTTTCATTTATAATTTGAAATATTTTAATTGTCCTGCTTTGGAGTAATAATAGAAACTCCGGCCAAACAAAAAAATTGCGTAAGTTAAATAATCTATATAAGGTGTTAAAGTGCAATAACATGTCGGAAAAGTTTTTTTTTTTTTTTGTACAGTTTTATAAGTCCTCAAAGAGATTTGACAGTTAACGATCTTTTCTCCATATTTGTATTACAGTTTTAAAAATATTAAAAGTCAAATAAAATTTTAAATTAATATATAATATATATGTATGAATGTGTATATATATGTATGAATATATATATAATATATATGTATGAATGTGTGGTTTTATAATTTAAAGACGTGATAATTTTTACTTTGTAGGTTATAATTAATAATTAAAACGTTTTATTTAATAATTTTTTTTGTTATTTTTATTATCATTTACTTAAATTTATAAATAATGATCGCGCCTACAACACCATGTCATTTAACTTTTTATTTCTTTATTTTTTAATTAATTTTGAATCTTTGTAAATTTAAATGTGAATCAAATTTATGCATAAGTATATCGAAATTTATATATATATATATTTTATATGTATATTATATATTTTATATGTATATTATATATTTTATATATATATATATGTTTTATATGTATATTGTATAATATGATGAATATTTTATAATATGCATGGATTGTAATTGTGCTTAAATTTAAATTGACCCTTTTTTGCTAGGTTAATTGGCAGTAATTTATTGTGCTAAAAAAAAAAAAAACAGGCCAAAGAAATATGAATTAAATTTTATTAAGAATTTCTTTTATAATTCGTGTTCATAATAATTGTTTAATTTTCAGTTTTAAATAATTGTATAATAAATTTAATCAAATAATAATAATATTCTATTAATCACTTTTAATGTGATTTAATGGAATTTAAACTTAGTAAAAAACAAGTAAAAAATTAATATAATATTTTATCATAGCGTATAATAGTACAATTTAGGGATAGAGTTTAACGTTATAATTATTGCGCTATAGTTTATTAGGCTAGATTATTATTTAAGGGTTATAAGTAACACTGCAACCTCTTGATGTAAATATATTACTTGCCTATTGCTATACGTGTTGTGGATTTTGTCTACAATTATAATACTACTGTCACCTCTACTGCCTCTAAGAAACTGAAGATCTGTATAGAGGTTTAATTTCTGGCAGGTCTTCTGCAGTGAAACAGTATGTTTCTAGATGCAGTAAAACAGTATGCACCTAGTTTTTTTATGTACACCATCATTCTCTATTCCAAATTTCTTTAAATGTCCCTTCTGCTAGCAGGTCCCAACAAGAAGCCTGTTAGAATTCTCAGTTTATTTCACTGCTTTCTATGATTTTTTAATTTTTTTTCAATTATTACGCGATAGATTATGCAGTAGGTATGAGAAAACATTTTTCTTTTTTAAGTTTTTATTATAATAATTTAAAAAAATTTTACAATTTTAAAATTTTCTCCTTCATTTAAAAGAATTACTTAGTTTTAAAATAAATGAATGATCTCAGTTTTTTGTTTTTTACTATTTTTATTTAGTTATTAGCTTTTAAATTTTAAATATGACAGTTATGGTCATATTTAAAACTATTTTAGTATTAGTTTCCCTGTTAGAATAAATTTTAATAGTGTATAACTGTATAAGTATATAAACTTTTTTATTTTATTTTTTTTTTTTCATTTAGGTAATATACAGTGAACGGGAGTTTTAAATATTATGTTCTGCGCACTATTTATACATTATAAAATTTTAAAAGTTTATAACAGTGCTTTTAAATAATCCATTCGTAAGAATCATAAGAAAGAGTCAGTAAAAAATATTTATTTTTAGAATCTTTCGTCTTTCAACAGTAGTGAAACTCTTTTAGTGCTGAATTCTTTGAACAACATCTAGTTTAAACTTTCGATTAGTCTTGTACTTATATCAACTTTATTAAAAATCATCTGTGAAGTATAAGACTAATCGAAAAAAAATTTTCCGTGACACTTTTTTTAACGAAATTATTTTTGTTTTTCAAAATTTTATCAAGAAATATTTATTATTAAAACATAATATATTAGAATAGACTGTTTTAAACGTAATTTACACAAATTCCTAATTACTAATTTTGGCAAAAAAATGTTTTTTCAATTGTTTGAAATCAGAACACTTTATTCAGTCCCAATACATTTTTATTATTGTTTTATCTATAGTCTCGGATCAGTTTAAAAATTTAAAAATTCTATATTTAACATTTGAATATTTGACTGATTTACATATGTACATATATACAATATTTCTTTATGTTTAAATGAATTTTTTACATATTAAATTAATATTTTTTCAAAGTTGTTTTAATGCGTTCTAATATTGTAAATCTCACCTCAATAGATATTGATCTGTATTTCATATTTTGTATAAATAATATTTAAAGAATAATTATCAATACAGTCAAAATAGCTGAATTTATTATTTAAAAAAAAAAAAAAAAAATTTTATGATTTTTTTTTATGAATCAATAAAAAAATTTAAAAATTTAGAAATTTGTTACACTCATCCCTCGATTTACACGGGGTATACTTGATTTATATTGTATTGGTTTCATTATATTTGCACTGATATGGTGTTTTTATTTTTAATTTAATTAAAACGTATTTGTATTAATCAAAAATATTTTTTATATGTCTGCTGTTGTTCGTTTTACACGGTTTTAACCATTAATTTTTTTATGAAAATATATCGGTCGTATAAAGATGAGGAAAGATTTTATTTTAAAATTTAGTTTTTTTTTTTGTCTGACATTGGTAACAATCAATAGGTATACGTATAGTTATAGTTAAATTAGACAGATTGCAACAGTCTGATAATAAATACAAGCAAATTTCATGCTGGTGATGTTTAATTACTATCAGGACTCTAACTTATTAGACAGCATTGAGTTAAATGGTACAAAAATTGGATTTGAGTCGGATGTAATAAGTGTTATATTTATTGATGACAGCTGGAAGAGTCACGCAGCAAGATGTTATATACTACTGTATGTTATAACTGTTGATGGCTGTAGTCACTGTTAGCAAAATATTAATCATAATAGGTGGATTAATTGTTCCCTTACAAGTCTAACTCCCCATTTAATGTTTCTGCATCCTTGTTCGATCGTTAGCAGGTAGGAGTTTCATCCCATTATATTGGGCTCAGTAAAAAGACCTACAGATGCCCTATAACATATATACATTTTTTTTTTTTTCATTTTCATAAAAAACCTAAGACTATGTATGCTCTTGCTAAAAAGCCCCCGAATATTGTGAATCAGAAGTCGAACCGGTATATGATTTAAAAAAATTACTCACCGATTTTGCAGTAAAATTTAAATATAGCAAAAAAAATAAAAAAGTTTCAATTTAAAGTCCTCGTCAAAAAACGACTTCCAAAAGCAAAGGTGTCACTTTTTGGTTTTTTTTTTCCCTTTTTTAGTTTCTATTACAGTATACTAGGTTTTTTAAATTACATCGGTTCCCAAGATACGTGGACTTCTCTAAAATAACAGCCAATATTTATAAAAGTGAAATTCTTTCTTGTTATTGCAAAGTGTAGTATTTATATGTCAACATTTAAATTGGTACAAGACTACTAAGGTTGCTTACAATAGGTTAAAGCCGGTGTATGATTAAACAACCTTAGTAAAACTAACAACATTAGTTATTTGTATGTACAAAGAAAATGTCACTGTTCATCATTACAGAATCTGTGTGGTGCCCCAATTCTCATGATGCCCTAAATAAGTGTGAGTTTTCTTATAGGTTAATAAGAAAACTCGACTAAGGGAGAAGCTGAGTTTAGTTAATAAGAATCTGATACTACCAAGGGGGAATTCTTAGTATCTTTGGAAGATTCCCATCTCCCTTAGGAAAAAAAGAAACAAGGTTGTCAAAAATAAAACGCTCACAAAATTACCGGGTTGTTCTAGTGTTAAATAATTAAATGATTAGAAAATTAATTTAAGAGGCGTTTAAATTTTAAAGAAATTTAATGATAAAAATGTAATTGTAATTTTAAAAGCATATTTAGAAATTATTTGTTCTTGACAAATATTATTATAAATATAATATAATTTAGATTTTAGAATATATTGTAACTTAAAAAATTTACTTTTATAACAATTACTAAATGTTAAATAAAAATTTTCATTTTTAATTAAAAACTGAAAAAAAAAAAAAAATTATATATACCTATAATCTATATAGTTTATAATAACAATAATATGATGCCGAAGAAAAAATTCTTTGGGGTAGGTAATTTTTTTTTTTTTTTTCTCTTCATTATTCTTGATAATTATATTTAAAACAAAAGAAAATAATATGAAAGATCAAAGACTACATTGTTGTAATTTTCTTTGACTTTTTTTTTTGTTTTTATTTCTATAATTATAAAAAAAAGAATAAATAAAAAAAATTGTTGTAATGAATGATCATATAATAAAGCAAATATTAACACTTTGGGATTATAAAAATATACTTATTTATAATAATGTTTTAATAACTTCAATAAGACTATATATTTAATTTAAATGTACCTATTATAATATATAGCTATACATATACATATATGTATGTATATAAACAAGTACTTAAAAGAAAATGTTGACATTATTGCGATTCGGTTCATTGAGCCTATAAAAATTTATTATAATATAAGTATGAAGAAAAAAAAAAAAACAAAAAACAACCGATCCAATATTGGATTTTTTTTTTAAATAACAATTGAAATTGTTAAAGAAATTATTGAAGATCTTAAGATACAGAGTTCAGAGTTTTTTTTTATCTCTTTTTTTTTTGCATTTTTATTTTATTTATTGAAAATGAAATATGATAATTTATATTTATTTATAAGTAGGATAGAAATATGTTATACATATACATACTTATATAATATCTAATTTTCTATGTATATATTTTAAATAGATATTTTTTAACATTAAATTGTAAAGATATATGATATTATGTTTGAAATTCTAATATTATAATCTTAAATCCTAAATAGTATCTAAATTTAAAATAAAAAGAAAAAAAAAAAAACAAATTGAATATTAGGACACATGTACAAAATTTTCTATTTATTAAGAAATATAATATATAACTATATATGTACATATATATACATATATTCGTATTGTATAACATAACAATAATAACATATTGTATATTGTAAAAAAAAAAAAAAAAATAAAACAATTATTTAAAACAGTATTTTTAAGCGGAAATTATTGACGACGACTGTATTTTGTTTTTTTTTTAAATATTATTTTCAAGATTTGATGATTCATTATAAGTTTAAAAAAAAAAATAATCAAAAAGCTTCTCTTCTTATTATTTTAAAGAAAATTTATTTTATTTTTCATTTCTGCTTTTAAATGTAAAATGACTGATTAAAATAAAATATTTTACAAATACTTATACATACATATAATATATATAATAGTATATGCATATATATAATATTACAATTGTACCAATAATCATTTTGACATTGAAATGCAAAAAAATCAATGTTTTGCATTCAATAATTAAAAAAAAAAAAAAACGAAAAAATAACAAATACTTTTATTATTAATTTATATTTTTATTTTAGATGTTTAATTCCCAGTTTTTATTTTAAAACTATACTGTATATTACTATATTCTAGAATTATTATATATTGTAGAAAATAATTAGTATGTTTACCCTATATTATTCTTATAATACAAAAGAAATTAGTTTAGTCGCAGTTTAAAAAAAAAAACAAACACATCATAGATGGTGTACGATTTTTTTATGTTTTAAGGATTATCAATTCCATTAGGACAGACCCAAAAATCAAATTAATTTCTCACATAATAATTAAAAAAAATTAAAGTAGCAATAGAGAAGCGTGAAGTTATAAAAATTCCACATTGGGCAATATTCAAAAAAAAAATTTCAAAAATTACCTTAAAATTTTATTTTTTTTTAAAATTTATTAAAGTATTTATTTTCTTTCTGTTTCTTAATTTTTTTTTATAAAGAAGAGAGCTCCCATATTGCGTTTATTAAGGAGCTTTCCGAACCTATCGCACTATATCCCTTAACACTTGACGCTTCTTTTCTTACATGAATTACTCTTTTAATGCGAACATCAAATGTAATCGAGAGTACATACATACATTAAAAATTTGACAGATAATTAAATGTGATCAGCTATATACCTTATTGCAATACTTTCGAATACACTAAAAATGCCTGGGAGTTTTTTGGGAATTAATTAAGTGCTATTACTAATATTTAGTGTGAAGTGCGATATATTCAGAAACGTTCTAAGTATCTAATTATTCATATTTTACTAAACTCCAGTTTCTTGAATCATGCTATTATATAAAATTATCAAATAAATATGCAAGCGCCATGTATTATCTTAAACAAGAATTATTTATGTATTTATTTTATATTATGATACAGACTATTGTTAAAAATTATATAAACTATTTCGATATAAATTACTACTACATATACATTGGTTATCACCTGATCGGTTTTTCAACCCAAGAATTTTCAATTGAACGTCGTCGTCACTGATAAAATAAAATATTCATACATATTATATAAAGTCGCGTTTCAATCAAGAGTTTAATGTTGGTTCTACAATTAACATTTTCTTATTACACTCTTTATAATTTGAGTTTGAGTGAAAAAATTAAGTAAAATAAAATTTGAATTTTACTAAATTTTGGCCTTTTCTTATAGAGATTTTGACTAATATTTATACTTCAACATTTTATTTCATGAATATCTTAAATTTAATTGAAAATTATTTTTTTGAATATATTTTATAAATATTGCAAACGAATAAAATATACCTAGGAGACCTAATTAAAAAAAAAATGGCTTCTTTTTTTAGTTTCACTCTGTACGTCCGTCTGGGTCTTTATAAAATTTCTACACCGTTTGAAATAAAGCAATGCAATTTTCACTACGGTTAAGCATCGCCAAAAAACTAATTTTGTGGAATAACTTTTTTCTGTAGCCCCACCCGTTACAGAACTACAGCCCTACAATGATAGAAACACAGCATGAGTGAAAAGTATATCTCTATACTGTGACGTCATTATGTTAATAATTTATGATTTACAATTATCACAGTACAGGATGCCTACACAGGTTCTACAAGGCGTATTTTCAATGTGGAAACGCCAAACGATAGCTGATTTTATAAGCTTTATGAATATATATAAAATGAATATGGGGCTTTATCATGCGGTATTTTAATATACCGTTATGTGAAACTCATCTTTTGCAAAAATTCACCTTCCCCTTCTATCTTTCAAACGGTTTAACTTAGCTAAGCTTCAAATTTTCAGAGGAGTTAGACCTTTGGAAATCAGTATGAGTCATTTTAGGAAATATTTTTGTGTCGCCCCCCGTTTAGGGGCTGTAAGGGGTCAACAATTGAAAATTCTCTATTTTTCAAAACCCGCAACTTGGGCACCTGTCCAAATTTTTTTGAAGTAATATGTAAAAATTAAAGCTCCAATAGCATGTGAATAAATTTAAAAGTTAAGTATTTCCACGACTGCGGAACAACTACATTTATAGTAAATATTTTCATACAATTTAAAACATTTTAACTTTAATTTGACAGATGGCTGCATATACTCTCTAACGAATGAACAAGAAATAAGAATGTTCATTAATCATTATAGATGTAGTTATATAGGAGACATTTATCTTCTTCTATGGATATTGTTTACTCTTTGTCGCTTTAAATGACACATTCTATGATTTGAATGTTATATTTGATAATAAGTCGCAATAACGGAACTAAGATATTATAACTTTCAAAGTAAACATTTAATTTTAATATAATTTTTTAACTATACTCTACTACATATATAATTTTTTTTTTTCTTATAAGATAATATTATTAATTAATTTAAAATTCAGTAGAAAAATAAATGCCAGTTATATTATTTCAGTTAAGTATACTTAAGAAAATGTTTTTTTTTTTTAATATCAACTATACAATATATTATATTACATACATATACTTCTACATATGTATACAACACCATACTATTATTTTTTTTATCTTAATAGTATCTTTAGATATACTATGTCTATATAATATAAAACAAAAATTTAAGATGAATTAGTCATCAAAATTAGTATGCAATATAAATATGTATATAGAAAATATAGAAAATATTTTTTAACATGAAAAAAAAAAAAAATTCATTAAGATATCATTGCAATAATAAAATATACAGGTAAAAGATTCTGTTTTAACATCGTTAAAAAATGTATTAGTTGAAAAAGATGAAAAATAAATAAAAAGTATAGAGAAGGAAATAAAACAAAAAAAAACAAAAAAAAAAAAAATGAAATTCTTTGAAATTCCCTTTTCTTACAACAAAATTAACGTGTAAAATATTTTTTATTATGTTTATTGTAATTTTATATATATAAACTCTATATATACATAATAAAAATGAATGAATGTATAACGAAAATGATCATTAGTAACTACTATTCCGGATGATTCAAGTGAATTGAAGGTGATTATAAATCTGATGAGTAATATTTGTAAATATCTAAAATTACTCACGTTTTTTTTTGTTTTGTTTTTTTTTTTTTTTGTTGTCAGTTGTCACAACACAATACACAGAAAACAAAAAAAAAAAAAAACAATAACAAATTAAAAATACAAACAACCATTTTTATATGTTAATTGTAAAATATATTTATATTAATATAATTATTATATACCTATACACACATCTACATCTACATCTATCTATATCATATTATATTAACTTAACATGTTGTTTTTTTTTTTTTTTTTTATAATTAACTTTAAATTAAGAAACAAATTCTTGTTTTTTGTTTCAACTAAATTTTTGCGACGAAAACATTTTTTTACATTTTATATGACTAGATTATAGGTATGTAGGTATACCTAACTTTGATTAATGAAAAATTAATATAAGGTTAACTGCTTAATTGCGTATTCTTATCATGGTAAAAATATTTTATTAAATTTTTTTTTTTTTTTGGTTTATTTCTTTCTTATTTCGCCGTTAAATTTGTAAATATTATCATTTATCAGAGATTTATCAGATATTTTGTTTCATTATATTTATTTATTAATTTTTTTTTTTTGTGTATTATTAATAAATTTTGTAATTTTATACAATATGTTTAAGTTTATCTAAATGTAATTATAGATATATTAAATATTAAAGCAAAAATTAAAAATATAAGCTAAAATTGAAAACGTAATTTAGGAATAAAGGTTTATTCTGCACATATGTATATGCTTGTATATATATAGTTGCTTTTGCATCCGATGTGCAAAAGCATTTTATGTAATGAACAGATTGTATGTAGGGTTTTTATAGGTGCATATTTGACTCATTAATTTATCTGCAGATTGATTACATGAAGAGATTGTATGTAGGATTTTTATAGGTGCATATTTGACTCATTAATTTTTATGCAGATTTTGTAATATAATTTCTGTAATTAATTTTTTTGTTTTTTTAAATGTGGACAGGAAATTACACAGCCTTTCCTGTTCAGACGTGTCTGTAAATGTCGTAAGGGGGAATTCCTCTTACGACGTGTGTGGGATTTGATCCCACAATCCTTCGGTGTTTACAGCGTATTTTATACGCTCTTACCCACTAGGCCATTGAGGCCCCTGTAATTAATTAAATTACATGTATTTCAAAAAATAAAATTTAAAAAAAAAAAAAACTTCTTATCTTCGGAATTTAAAAATAAGTTGCAATTTATTTAACCTGTATACAAATAACTTTTCTGAATAATTCTGCAGTTTATTTGTTTTAATATTATTATAATTTTGAATATAAAATATAACAAAAAAAAAAAAAAAACATGACTTATATTAAAGAATGTTATCAGTTAATTTTTCGTTTCCGCATTTATTCTATCATATTTAAACAAACGTTTATTATAAATATAGACATTATGCCGAAAATGATTGATTTTTTTTTCAAATGTTTTTGTTTTTATGTTAAAAATTTTTTTTTTTTTTGAAAATATCAAAATATTTATATGAATACAATACTATTCTCATGTCAGTTGATAAAAATTTAAATAGTAATTAAAAATAAGTACCTATACAATTTTAGTTAATTATTTCCGTATTGTATTACATATATAAATTATTTTTTTTTAAGGGGGGGATAGGTGCGGAAATCGAAGGATGTAAAGAAGTGCGATACGCGTATGATTCTTCCATAAATATGAGGAATCTTAACCCACCTCTCTTTTTCACCAAACAATAGGTTAAGAAGCGTTTAGTACTAATGTATACTGGGCAAGGGAAGATTATGGTTATATATAGAGTAAATAATTAATTAATTTTTTTTTGGTTTATTCTCCTGCCGTATTTTAGTTAATTCTCTTGTCGTATTTTAAACACTATTACCCACTAGACCACAGAGACCCCATTATTTTGTTATTTTGATGTGGAAATAACTAGAATAATGATGAATTTGTTTAAAAATATTTGAAAAATTAGAATATGGTAATTCTTAGAATATTATTATTATTATTTTATTAATTAGTAAACAAGTTTTTTACGTAAACTTTACAATTAAAAAAAAAAACAACAATCTTTTGAATAATATTATATTTTTTTTTTTTCAATTTCTTTAAAACTAGAATTCTAAATCAATTTTTTATTTTTTATTAATTATTAATACAAATTTTATACATATGTATGTACATATATTTATAATATTAATTCTCACCTTTTTTGTTTATCCTATATATTATTTTTTTTATACTGAACTCTTTTTTTGAGTATATAAGCTTATAGCTATTATATAATAGTATGTATTGGTTATATTTTTTTGCTCCCAATATTAATTAATAATATATTTATTATGATTATAATTTTAATTTTAATCTGTAATCGAATTATAAACTTTTATAAAAATTCTTATTATTATTAAATAAAAAACACATAATGCAATAAATTTCCAACTGTGCAATTCCATTGCTTCATTTTAAAAAAATACAAAAAAAAAAACAAAATAAAATCTTTAATTAATTTATTATTAATTAATTATTAATATTATAAATTTAAATTTTTTAATTAGAATTTTCAATTAATTTTTTTAATTAATATTTTTGCATTTATAATAAGTAGATATTAATATATTTATCAAACTTTTTTTATTTATTAAATTATTTATTAAAATTTATTATTATTAATCAAAAATTTAAAAAAAAAAAATTGCTTTTTGTTTCAAAATTAATATTAAAAAAATATAATTAATAAATATTGATTAATAAACTTAATTATTTTTTTATATTAATTAAAAAAAAAAAAAAAAAAATGTTATTAATTATTTTAAATTTCAAAATATTTTAACGAAATTGTTTTTAATATTTTTAGACGTTTTTATAAAAATTTTAGAATACCTATGTATTTTTTTTTTTTTCAATATCAAGATCCTAAAATCAAGATCTTCTTTGTTAATCACTAAGTAATTAGTATTTAAAAATTCACTATTAAAAAGTAATTTACTTTAAATTGTTATATAGTATAAAGATATCATAGATAATTTTCTAATTTTCATTTTAAATTGTTTTAGAATTTTTTTTAAAAAATTCTTGTTTTAATTATTTTAAATAAAAAAAATTCATTTAATTCTTTAAATCGCTTTTAAAATACAAAATGTTTTTTTCGTTTATTACATTTTTATTTATTTTTTTATGTTAAACCGAAAAGTCAACCGTTCACACCGAAACTTTATCAATGAATGAATTCAGAATTGTTGATATGTCTGATGAACGATCAAAAGAGAAATAAATTACAACTGGGGAATGAGCGACTAATAAAATATATAAAAAAAAAAATAAAACTGTAAATAGTAATTTTTGCTAGACGGTTTCGTTTCCCATTAATAAATAAGAAAATCGAAAAAAAAAGCAAAAATTAAAAAAATAAGTTTTTTATTTACCACCACCCGTAACGTGATCTGTTATAATATAGTACCTAACCAAATACAACAATTTATATTTTAACAGAATTTTTAACAGAAATGTGCCTATATATGTTAATATATGTAAACGTTTGTAAAAAATAAAATTAGCAATAATAATAAATATTAATAATAGGGTAAAGCCGGTTTTGTTTTTTGTATTTATATATTATTGTACAGACGACATATACGTTGGTTTGGTACATATACTAATAAATTCACTCTTTTAAAAAACTTAAATGAATTCTGTTATTTTAAATCTTAAGATTTTTTTTAAAAGTCATATTTCAGATTTTAGAATATGAGCGAAATATAGAGAATAATATTTTAAGAATCGTGAGAATATTTTATTAAATTTTAGAATTTTAAAATTTATTACTAAGTTTTATATATGTATATATATATATTATATATATATATATATATTTTAACAGAAATAATAATACCGTATTATTAAATATAAGTAAGTATTAATTTTGTCTGTGCTTTTATGGTTAAAGGAATAGTTTACTATTATATTATTAAAGTTTGCAAATGTTATTTAAGATTTTGCATTTGTTAAACAATTTTTTAAAATAAAATAAAAATACATTAAAAGATTATAATTTTAAATTAATTATAGATTTTTTTTTTTGTAAGTATAATTTTAGTAGCATATAAGCTTAATGTATTTTAGCATCCTTAATATTCGTGTAAGGATTTCAGTTAGTTTATATGTATGTATTAATCATTAAATTTATATACATACATAGTACGTACATATACATATATTAATTTTTTGCAATTACATACATATTACATAATGTACATATTATTGTATGGTTTGTTTTAAGAACTTCCAATTTAGATACTTATTTAAAGACTAAGGAGAAAGAAATAGTACTTAAATTTCAGAAAATATTGTGGTCTTTTTAAGACGGTTAAGACGATGGTTTTGAAGAAAGACAATTTAAAAGAAAAATTTTATAAGACATTAAAATGAAGCTATTCTTCGCTCTAATAGTTGTATTAAGTTCTTTGTGATTTGAACCGAAGTTTTTAAGTGATTTATAGATGAAATTTCATTATAATAATATGTATATTTGTTATATTGTTGTTTTAAATATTTTGTTTGAAAGATTAATATAGGTTCATATCTAGAACAAAATTGATCAAAATAACTTTGCTTACATACAAAAAAAAAAAAAAAATTAAATTAAGGAGTAGCAATTTTTATTTTTTTTATAAAGATATATTTTTGGTTTTTACAAAGATATATTTTTGATTTGTCATAAATTTATAATTTAATATCATAAAATTAATGACTTTTGTATATTATTCCATTTTATTTGAAAGTGGTGCAGTGACAGAACGCCCGAGGAAATAGAGTTCGCGGGCTTTAATTCCAAAACTTTTGGAATTAACGCCCGTGTGCTTTAAATCTTTTTCAAAAAAGAATTAAAACCCACGGGTTTTAATTCAACTAGATCGTCAATGGGCTTTAAGTCCATTTCGAAAAAAAATGAAAGTAACACAAAGGTTACTATCATGTGTCTGTTGTTTAGTCTGTTGTATCATGTGTTTAGACTCACTTCAATGAGACTTCTCGCTCATGGCACTTTTGTCTCATTGTTAAGGCCTCAGAGATTTTGGGAGGGATTTTAGAATTGAATTCATAATCAAGATTATACGCCTTTTACAGATTAGATGTATGAATATGCGAATTTCTAAATTAGGAGAGATTTTAGAGTTGGTTACAAAATCAGGGTTGTACGCTTTTTCCATAATATGTATATAATACTCCTAATTCAAAACTCTTATATGCATATATCTAAATATTCTGTAAAAGGCGTATAATCCTGATTTTGAATTCAATTCTAAAATCCTTTCCAAAATCCTTGACAATAGCAGTATTACTTATATACATATTTTGGAAACAGCATGTAACCCTGATTTTGTAACCAACTCTAAAATCCCTTCCAATTCAGAATTTCGCACATATTAGTAAATTTTACCCAATAATTATCCAAAACTCTAAAATCTCTCCTAATGCGTTTGCTCTACATATTCTATTACTCTCTTCTCTTAATAATAAAACATAGTGTTGGTCTTAATTCCTGTTCAAAAGGAATTAAAGCCCGCAGGTTTTAATTCCTTTTAATTATGGGTTTTAATTCCAATTCAAAAAGGAATTAACGCCCGCAGGCTTTATTTTCTCAGGCGTTCTGTCACTGCACCGTTGAAAACATATCTAATTTTCAAATATAAATAGATTAAATATTTAAACTATTGCAATTAACAAAACAAAATGAGTAAATAATGAATTAGTTGTTTCTAGAAATACAAAATTAATTAAAGTGTCATTATATTTTAATATTCAAAGTACTATCACAGTAATCAAAGTGATATCGAAAAATTAAAAGTTCAACATTTTTCAGTAGATATTAGACTTTGTTTCAGTTGGTTTGAGGTGATAATTTATTAACGTAAACTTAAGGAAATGAAATTACTTAAAAAAGATAAGAGACTGGTTCAGATGTTTTTTTTTTTATTATTTTATATTCATAAGGATTGGCCATGACATCCCAAATACAAAATCCCAAATTCTAACATCCCAAAGCAGTTTTTTTTTTCATAATTCGTTTTGAATTTTTTTATTTCGGATGTAGGTCGATTTATTGAAAACAAAAATATTCAATGCAAAAATTGTAGAGAACAAAATTTGAAATAAAAGGACTGTTAAATGCGAAAAATGTTGGAAAAGAAAATGTAAAAATAATATATGCCTATACATTTTTATATTTCTTTTCTAAATATTCTGAAAAAAGTGTATAATTTTGATTATCACATATATATACATATTATATGTATAAATATTTTGTAAAAGGCGTAAAACACTGATTTTGTAACCGACTAGAAAGCCCCTTCTAATTATTTACTTTACTTATATTTAAACATATAAATGATCATGCCATCCCAAAACCCTCTAAATAAATGATTGAAATACTGATTTTGAATTCTCCTCTTAAGTCTTTCTTAAATCAGAATTGCGCATACCTTTACATATATATAAATATGTTGGAAAAAGCGTACAACTTTGATTTTAAACTTAACCCTAAAACCTTCTCTAATTCAGAATATCGCATTTGCATATATGTATATATATGTGTACAGCCCGGAACCCCTACAAATCCATTCCCTCATTTTGTAGATAATTCTTAAATCTGTAAATTTACTTTACTTTTTGAAGTATTGGAATTTTGATATTTTGCAATTTCGAAATTTGGGTTTTTGGTTTTTTTGGAATTTTGTATTTTGGGGATTTTGGAATTTATAGTTATTTTGGGATTTTGTCATTTGGGATTTTGTTTTTTTTTTGGGATTTCGTGGCACTCCTATTCATAATAGTAATTTGAATTAATATGATATATTGTCTAGTACATGAGAAATATCTTTTTGAAGATAGTTGAGTCATATAATTTGACGTGCAGGATTTAAAGTTTTCTTTTTAGTGTCAAAATTTCACTATATACATATACATCCTGACAACTATACGTTTCCTCACAATTAAAGTATGCAATTATTTATAACTTAAAATATTTCTAGAATCATTTCGTGTAATTAGACTGATGTTGAAAACTCTTTTGCTTCTTTTGGTATCATGTGCCACCGCCTATAATAATTTTCACCTTCTATGGGATACAATTTAAATTACAAAATAAAAAAATAAATAAATATTTTCTCCCCTTGCAATCTATATATGTATAATATACGGGTATGCAATAATTTTTACTATAATTTTTCGATATTAATTCTTCATGAAATTATGCTATGATTAAAAAGAAACGTGGAATATAATATGTATATAAAAGAATATAAGAATGTATTTATGTTTCGTAGTAAAAACCCAAATGTATTATGGGAAAGCATATTTTGCTAATATTAAATTCAAAAAATAGGACAATTATTTATTTTTAAAACCTAAAAAATAAATCACAAATTTTACAAAAAAAAAAAACAAAAAAAAAAAAAATGGACAAGAAAAAATCAAGGGATAGGTGTATTATAAAATTATAGCACTTCCTTAATCTATACATAGTACATTAAGATTGTTTTTTAACGGATTGTTTACTTTATAGAAATAATTTTTAAAGTATTATTCTATAGTATAGTATTCTGGACTAAAAAAAAACACAAATTTAAGCATTCATTTTTTTTTTTGGCTTTTTTCCAATAAAATGCATATAATTTTCACTTTTTAATTTGATTTTTTGCAACTGACTGCAACCATACATCGTATACATCATACAATCTATTGAAAATTTTTCTTAACAGTTTCATTGTTGCATAAAATTAAATATATGTTAATAACCGCGTTAATAAGAAAAAAAAAATGACTTATGATATACTATTAATATTATATGAAAATAAAAAATAAAATAGATTTTCTTATATATATGGAAGCCGATAAGTTACAAACAAGCCAATTTAATCATTTATTTTTCTTTTTATATACATAATACATACTGTACATACATACATATATATATATTTATTATTTTAACTTTCTTAATATAATAGATGGTAATATAAAATCATCTTCATAATCATCATCATCATCATCATAAGTAGATGACACATTATTAAGAACTTTAAATGTTTTAAAGAACATTTTGTCAGATTAAATGAAAGAAGCACGCGCGCTATCATCTATACAATAAAATATAAAATAAATGATGATGATCGTTTAATATATCATAACACAAATATGTATGTAATATACTATTGTTCTTAAGTATATACACTTAACTTGAAATGAACACTTTGACTTTATATAACACTTACTTACAACAAAATTTTGTATTTTAATTTTGATTTCTTTTGAATTTTAAGTTTATTTCATTTTTTCAATTAAAGATTTTAACCGCCAAAAACAAAACGCTTTAAAATGCTTTATAATAAAATATACGATATATATAAATATATATATAAATTCTTTAGTTATTAAATTTAATAATTTCTTTTCCCATCATTTTTGTAGAATCTGAATATAAATATAAATTTAATCCTTAACAAAAAAAAAGGGAATTAAAATTCATATGAAATACAAATTAATTGTTTTGTTTTTTTTGGGACTAAAAATAATATAAAAAATTTGTTTAAAATAATTACTTTTATGTTCTTTTATTCTTTAATCAATTTATTGAAAAAAGGAAGAATAATTGGTGCAGAACTAAAAGTCCCAATGTGACTTTTCTTTGACTCACTTCAATAGCTGAAAAAAACCATTCATCTTTTGTCTTAGTACTATAAAGACATAAGTCTCAATGGGAACTAAGAATTATGACTAGGAAGCCTACCCTTTTTTTAATTGAACTTTTGACTTGTTAAAGTGATTCAAAACTTCCATTGATATAAATGAAACATTTCCACAATCAAAAAATGAAATAATATCTGCATATATATTCAACATTTTCAACAAGTAATTTTGTTTTTATTAACATTTAGCCTTGAGTCCGCCCGAAATATCAACTTCTGTAGCTAAGTAATCCTTCCTAATTAAGAATCATGCATAATATATACCTTTTATATATACATATTTTGGAAAAAGTGTATCACTCTGATTTTATAACCATAAAAAATTACTAATTATTTATTTTAACATACATATTTCTAATTGGGGGCTTCGGTGGCCTAGTGGGTAAGAGCGTATAAAATACGCTATAAACACCGAGGGAATGTGGGTTCGAATCTCACAAACGTCGTACGAGTTATTCCCCTTTACGACATTTACTGCCACGCCTGAACAGGAAAGGCTGTGTAATTTCCTGTTCACATTTATGTGGCTGAGAAATGCATTAAAAAAAAATATTTCTAATCACTTTAATTGAAATTATTGAAAGTCTGATTTTGTCGCTTTACTCCAATATTCACAGTTAAGTTTTCTTTGCATTTATATTTAACAAAAATATTTCCTCTGCGTCGTCAGAGTTTCTTTCCAAAAGCCTTTTGCAGGATTTTTGCAAATTAATTTCTATACAAATTAGTTTTTATTATAATACAAAAATGTAAGAAAGCCACCTTCTATAAAAAGTTATATGTAGTTTCCGTTAAAATAAAAATTTCTTTTAAAATTTTAATATGCATTTATTATATCACAGACGTATAAGTCAAAAGTTCCAAATATGGGACTTCTGATGCTGCATCAGAATAATCATTGGCTTAATTCAATTGTTTTGTATTTTAAATAACTAACATATAGCAAACATTTGAAAGGGTTATATTAATTTAATTTTTAATTTATTTTACTACATATATTTAATTGTCTGTTATTCTTAAAATTTTATTTTATTATGTGATTATTTGTAATTGAATATTTTGTTTATTTGTTTTAGATTAGCATTTTTCAATTTATTATAATCTAAACAGTTATTTACGTCGATAAATAAAGTTTCGATTGTCGTCGATTTTCAAAAGTTTTATCATCGTCTCAAATTTACACGTTAATCAAAATTTTTTTTTATTTTTATATGTACTTATATTTTCATCTTTATTCTAAATTGAATCGGGAGATGATACAAAATTTTGTTTGGGTACTCAGATCCTTTTGTTAAATTAATAGCTATGTCTTTAATTTATTCAATGCGACATAACTTTAAAAACATAAAGGTATTAAGTTCTATATATATACCATTTTTATTTTAACTGAAGGCTTTTTTACTTTAAATGAATATTTTCTACTCTATGTGAAAAGATTTAAACTTTAAGGGAATATTTTTTACTTTAAGTAAAGACATTTTTGTTTTAAATGAAGAATCTTTACCTTAATAATTTATATTGCATAAATATTTAATGTACATATATATTTAATTTATGTAATTAGTTCATATATATTTGGGCCTGATATTTACGTCCCTGATAGGTACTTATGTTTATGCATATAATATATATACGAGTATATATGTGTATTATAAGTAATTTTTTAATTTAATGTTTATTACAAATGTCTTCACTTAAAGTAAAATCTTGATTTAAAGTAAAAAATTCTCCACTTGAAGTATAAAAATTTTCACTTAATGTAAAATGGTCTTCACTTAAAATGAAAATGTCTTCTGTTAAAGTTAAAAATGTATATATATATTATGTATATATTTTATATATATTTTGTTAAATTAATCGCTATATCTTCAATTTATTTTCCATAACTTTATAAATATAAGGTATAAGTTCTATATATATAAATGTATATATATATATATATATAAATATACAGGCTTTATACCGAAATCAGCACAGGGCATCTGATGCTAAGGGCTTACGTTAATAAGCAGATTCGATACAGGAAAGTGTAAATATTATAGACAGAAGGCAGAGATGGTATTACACGTATCAAATTAATGTCTGACGCTAGTGTCCTAAAGGAGAATAACCTTGGGGAAAATTTCTCTGCAATGATGGCGTATTACTAGAAGACCATCGTCCGATTCTTTAGTGGCTTTGTCTTATGGAGTTGGTGTGCACAATCGGTCGCGACGTGTAGGTGTGAAAATAGTTTCTTACTAATATCAAACAACAACAACAACACAGTTATAGAAATATTTACATTAGATTTTTATTAAATTATAAAAACAAATCATTACATTTGACTTCAAAGTTTCTAAGGTTTTAAGTAATTGTAGAAATGAATCATCTTTACAATATTATAAATTTATTAGATTTTTATTTCCTTATTTGAGTTGATTCAAACCGGTTTTTTGTAATTTAGTGTCTGTCTATTGGAACTGATGAATTAAAGTGGTCGCTTAAAGTCAATGTATTTACAAATTTAATCTAACATATAAATAATTTGAAAATATTTTAAAAGTAAAGATTATTTTGATTATACATATTAATCTGGTTGTATTCCATTTATAGGGGTGGAGTGACTTTACATAAATTAAATTTAAAAATAAGAATTATGTTACTAAAACAATTCGCTTGCTTTACTACTGCCATTATTATATTTTATCAAATTTGTTTTTATATGTTTATTTTAATGTTCCAAGATTGATTGAACGACTTCTATGAACAATATACATATATATCTTTGTTTTTTTTAAAGCGCGTGTATCTTAAAATACTTAAATAAGTCATCATCATTATTAATAATGGTATACAAACACTTATTAATAGGGAAAAAAAGGGAGAGAGAAATAAATAAGACGACAAAAATTAATTTTAATTGTTCACTTATTAACGATTTTATGTCAGTATATGTATGTAGTTATATCCTGATGACGTTTATTTGTTCTTTTATTTGTAAATTTTAATCTTTATTATAAGTTGGGTACGAATGCTCGTATCTCAAAATTTCGTTTTTTAAAATCTCGTTTCCTAAAATCTCGTTTCATCAAAATGTCGTTTCTTAAAATCTCGTTTTTTTTGCTTTTTTTTTAATTTTTTTATTTTTAACAAGAAACATATGGATGTCAGAGGTGGGATATTTAAATTCTAAAATACCACCTAATTTTTTTTTCATACATTTTGCAAGATGAAAGCCTTTGAAGTAGTGCGGGCTACCACCCCTAAACCCTCACTAAACAAATTATTGGAACCCTACTATTGAATCCAACTCTAAATTCCTTCCAAATTCACAATCTCACATATACATACATATATATAAATATTCTGGGAAAAGAGAATACTATGATTTCGAATCCAACTCTAAAATCCATCATAATTCAGAATCTTACGTATACATATATATAAATATTCTGGAAAAAGCGTAAAACCGTGATTTTGACTCCAACTCTAAAATCTCTTCTATTATTATTCAATAAAAATTAAAAATTACAATTTCTTATTTTTGTCTATTCGCTAAACAAAAAAGAGATTTACCGAGATTTTTAAAGAAACGGCATTTTAAAAAACGAAATTTTCATAAAACGAGATTTTGAGATACGAGCATTCGTAGCGCTCCCTTTTATTATATTTTCATTTTTTCCTTTTTTTTCTTTACTGAAATTAAGTTAAATTGTGTTTTTTTCTTTAGTTAGGGTGCAGTTTGTAAAGAACGCGCTTACTCATTAAGATTATATATATATTATAAAAGTATCCCTTAATTTATTATGGTATTGTTTTTTTTTTTGGGAAAAATAACGAATATTACGATTGATGCATTAATGGATGCATTCGTTATAATTTTATTATTTTTTTATTTATGATATAAAACAAGCAATGGCAGTCGAATTTTGCTGCGGGTGGGCGGTGTTTCATGTAAATATTATTAGGAATTAATTTGAAAATTAGTGTATATTGAAATTGGTTTTTTTTAAAAGAACAAAACCTCTAACACCAGATTAATTGTGTTAACATCTATGGAATTATTTTGACTATTGTTTTTATTAAAGCTCTTTTGGATAATCTGTTAATAAATCAATTTTATTTTATAGATTTATATTAAGATGATTATGTAAAAACATTATTACATAATTGCAGAGTCAACAAAATATATATGAACTTTTGGAGATCATTTCTCAACTAGGTTCTTGTATGAGGTTATACTTTATTTTTCTTAAATTTAAAAAAATTTTGGAACTAATTATTAAATTGAACTTCGTTTGTCTTTACAAATCTTTAAAATTTTACAATTAACCCGGCTGTACTTTTGATTATGTTGCACACCAGATCTATTTCAACCTTTTGGGAGTGAAACTACTATGCATTTCATGAACTTCTGTGAGAGTTTCTGTTGGCGCATTTTTAAGAAGGTGTTAAAATGGACATTTGAAAATATTCGTTATTTAGGAATCGTTAATGGTAAATGTCTCGGAAACTATTTGGCCAATTGATCAAACTATGCTCTTGATATATAGGTCTAATCAGATTTGGAAAACATGACTATATTTGCAGGTCAGTCAATCATAACATAAATTTTCTTGACTTGAAATTCTGGTGAGCATACAAAAATATTAAGAGTGGTTGAAATGAAACACCGTTAAGTGGTTGAAGTGAAGTGAACACCGTTAAAACGTATTTGTTTTCCTTCTAGAGTCTAGACGATATTAAAAATATATTCGGTCGCAAAGGAATAAAAATCCGAAACAGAAATGCCCTTTTAACTGCTATCATGTATTTCATATAGAGTATTTTTCAGAAAATGTTGGAAAAATAGAAATACTCAATTTTCAAAATGAATTTAATTAAAATTTAGTAATAGGGATAATATAAATTTCAAAATGTGTTTTAAAAGAACATTTTTCTTTTTATTCTACCTAAATTATTTTACCATAATTAAAAGAAAACTAAAAGGGCTACATTTTAAAGATAAATTGAAAAGGTGAATAATTTCCGAGATATTTACCATTATTTAATTAAGTAATCAAAATTTTCAAACGTCTGTTTTTACTCTTTGTTCCCAAATGTACTCACTTAGATTCCAACAGGATTTCATGAAATTCATAGTAGTTTTACCCCGAAAAGTTGGAATCTATTTGGCGTGCAACCTTTTCTAAAGTTTAGCCTAAAGTTTAGTCTACGACTTTAAATAAGATGGTAAAGTGTAATTTATAGTTATAAGATATATTTGAAGAATTTTGTAGTAGTTTTGTATTAATATTTTATTAAAGTTCTATCATAGAATGACGATATAATTTAAACTAAATATATGAATGTAAGAGACCCCAAATTATATTGAGTGTCATTTTACTTTTAATTAATCTTAAACCCAAAATTTCTAAAAATCAAGATCACTAAAATGTTTACATTTAAAATTTGACTGAAAATAATATATATAACTTTGCCCCTTATTTTTAGTAAGTCAATTGATGATTCTGAAATTGAATGATATTAAGATTAAATTTATTGTTAACCAGCATATCTGTTATATAATTAAATAAGAGTCTATTTTGTTAGGGGATAAAAACAATCTCGTTTTTTTTTTTTAATTTGTTGTATGTAGTTAAACTAGAAACCTAATTTTTTTTTTAATTTGTGTCTTTCTAAAAATGAAATGGTGTATCTTTTATGTTTACTTCAATTTATTATTATTATATAATGGCACACCATAAAATTGCCCACCCTTGAATACTAAAAAAAAAAAAACAAAATCTTGTCACTTCTGAGTAAAAAAATTTTTGGAAAAATGTGCCTATTAGTTTCACTCTGTCCATCCGTCCATCCGTCCGTACCATGTGTAGGCCTCGTAAATAAATTAATGTTGTAGAACAACTTTCATGTAGCTCCATCTATTACGGAGTTATAGCCTCTGAAACTTTAAAAAGCCCTATTTTTAAAACTCTTTTTTTCTCAAGTTCTGCTCAACATTTTTTCAATTTAAAAAGGCCATTCGACAGCACTCTTTTTTACCTTTATATCAAAGTTCACAATTTTTTTTAAATTTAGTAATGAAATTTACCGTTATGTGAAAACTAAATTTTGCATGATTATTCTTCCTTAAAATTTTAAGAAAAAGAATATCTTTTAGAATGAGTGTAAGTTGTCTCAGAAAATTTTTTTGTACCACCCCTTGTTTGAGGACTATAAGGACTAAAAAATTTAAATTTTCCTATTTTTAAACATCTGTAACTCAGACGTCTGTACAAATTTTTTCAAAATAAAAGGCAAAAATTAAAGCTTCAACTTTATAATTTTACAGGTGGTAATGGTTTTTCTTAATTATGTATAGAGTTCCCTTAGAATTGATGAAAGTGTCTTTATTTTTAACATTTTGATTATATGAAATTCTAAGAAAATTTTGAAATTTTGGTTCAAATCACAATTCTAAAGAGTTTATATTCCAAGAGTTTGAAATCTGCGCTTTTAAAAACCGGTGGTTTACATTTTGCCTTGTTTTTTTTTGTATGGATACTTAATTCATTATTTGGCTCACATCTGAGATTAAAAGAACTTAAAAATTTAAATTTTAATCTTAGTTCATTATTAATAATCTTTAAAATGTCATCATCTCAAAACAATGATTTTTCATATACACTATTTCATTTCTATATATAAAGTGGACAAAATTTAATTCAAAGATTAAAATATTTTATCCAAAAAAAATTAGGAGAAAATGATAATAAAAATTATAAGACAAGATAATCAAAATTAAATATATTAAAAATCTAAAAATGTTACAAAAGGTCATGTCGGTTACTTTTTCACATGTATTATATACTCGACACATATATATTAAATTCAAAATGTGAAATAAAATAATTAAAGGGCGTTTTTTTTTTTTTTTTTTTTTTTTAAACATTAAAAATTAAGGGTTTTTTTTTTTGTTTTCTCTTTTTTTTTGCTTTTTAAATTTAGTCTGGGTGATAATTGATAAAAATTTCAAGTTAAAGAAGATGTGAATTTTCAACAAAAATGTGTTAAATATTTATTAGATACTTTAATAAAAAAAAATTTTGTGTATCCCTCCTTTAATATTTCTGTTGTATATTAAAGATGGTCTATATTTAAGATGGGTATATGTATTTGTATTTAGTTAAAATATTTTTATATATTCATCAGTTTCATTTATTTCAATTATATAATTTATATATTATGTATATATACGAGATTCTAAGAAAATTTTCTATATTCGCTAATGAAATTTTAACGAAATTGATCAATTTTAGTTTTATTATTAGATATATACATATTGAAAATAATTTTTTAAGGTCAAAAGTTTCGGGTCAATTTGTCATTTTTCTTAGTTTATTATTAATTAAATAAAAGTCAATTTTTTTTTTAAAAAGTATAGACAATATATATATTAGAATTAAAAATGGGCTAAATTTTGTTTTTGTTTTTTTATTATTCATTTGATGATAAAAAAAAACAAAAAAAAAAAAAAATTGTGATATAACAAGTTGACCCCATATATAAATGAATTTGATCCCCCTTGTGTGTGTTTGTTTTATAATCATACCGTTGTTTATTATTTCCTTAAAAGAAAAAGAGTTAAATTTATCCAGCGTCATCAATAGAATCTACAAAACAAAATATATACATTTATATGTAGGTACATATACAAAAACAAAAAAATACGAAACTAATAAAAATAATATATTTCACCCACATGAAATTTAAAAGCATATTAGATAGATTGGGTTTAAACATAACCATAATATTATTGAATATCTGGCAAAAACAAATTTTTTTCCTGCTTAAAATTCGTTTAAGAATTTCTATAGGAGAAATCGTGTTTTAAATTTTAAATTGCAATTAAGCAAAACAAAAAAAAAAAAAATTTGTGTATACATATTTCAAAAAAAAAAAAAAAAAATGTAAAACCAAAAACAAAATCTAAGATACTTGTATATATATAAAGCAAAATGTATCTATAGACTTTAAATATGCGAAAACAAAAATGATATTGAAAAAATTCTGAAGACAATTAGATTTGTATAAAATCAGGTATGTTTTGAAAGTGTTATTTTACAAGTCACCTTTAAAATAACACTAACAAAGAATATAGATACTATTTTTATATCAATTAAAAAATCAAAATATGCGCGTTCAACTTAATTAGTATTCAGATTCGTTTTATTTTTTTGAATTATGAATTTGAAATTTGACCAAAAATGTAAATAATAATTATAATATTTAAATAAATCATAAATTAAATTAGAATAAATTGTAATTATACCGGTAAATTTATACTATAAAGAATTGTTATTTTTATCATTTTTTTATGTATAATTTTTTTTTTTTACGCATAAAATTATTATTAAATTTTAATATAGATATTTATGAAAATAAACATAAAAATCCGTTAAATATATTTTTATTAATTAATTTATTTTTAACTTTTTTTTTTTTCGCATATTTGAAAAGATTATTGTTAAATAAAGGCTATTTTAGATTATGTGTATTTGTCACATGACTTTTTGAACAGGTGATTAGTTATAATTATAGATTGAATATCGCGCGTTCATTGTTTTGTATTGTCATTTGTATTTTATTATTATTCTATTATCAAAGTACACTTTATTCTCTGCAGAGTTAATGGTGAAATGAAATTTGTCATATGACTAGATATGTTATATAACATAAGGATGTCATGTGACATTTGTTTTTACGTTCATACTATATGTATCCCTTCGTATTGTGGAATTTGTACAATACACATTTCAAGTGATATCACAATACATACAGTGTGAAGTGACCTTAAGTATATGGCTTGTTTATACTCTTTCCCTATACGTTTGTAAATTTGCTTCTAGAAATATCTTTAAATAATCGATGTATGTATCCTATTAAAACATATTATTGTTAAATTGATGTCAAAGAATTTTTTTTTTTGTTTTAGTCTCAACTGTAAGGGTATTAAAGTTTCCTCAAAATCGAAAAAGAGATTTTTATTTGTAGTTGTCGAATCCTATATATTATTATTTTTTTGTTTGTTGCTGATGAAAACTGAGTTACCGCGTCCCTAATTACTAGACATTCAGTTCGTATTGTACTTTAGAAACGTAGTAGAACCTATTCAAAAAGAGATGGTCTTTCCTTAAATTTTTGAAAAAAAAATTGTAAATTTACTTATTATCTCTTTGTTCGTCCGTTCGATCGCCCATCTGTCTGTTTACAAAACTTCAACACGCCACACGACAGGATATTTTTTTGGTTTATAAATCAGTATCAAAATATATATAATATCATTTTTTGCAATTTAGTATTGTAAACACCAAAAGAATATTCTTAGAAGTTGTTCTGTCCTTATTCAGTTCTATAGGACTTCAGTAGGTATATAACTGAACCTTATTTAAATCTTTTCAATTCATAAACCTCTATATAATAATTAAGAAAGAGGTCTGTGAGTTGAAAAAATTAAGTTAAAAAAAGCAATTCATGAGTATTTTAGTATTTGAATTTACCGTTATGGAAAGATAAATTTTTGCAAGATTTTCTTTCTTTCATAACTCCGGCACGCTTTTAGATAAAATCTTTAATTGATACAAGAAAAGTTTTTCATGATTAGCATAAGCTACTTCAAAGTTTTTTTTATATCTGCTTCTGATTAATAAGTATTAGGCATTCTTTCTCACTCCTAAAAGATGTATTGAGTATCCATTAAGAAATAGATAAAGCTTTCGCCATCTATTATTTTAAACAAGAATTATTCATTTATTTATTTTATACGATATAAACTATTTATTACCATATAAAATACTTCTCTTGGATATGACATGACCAAGGTTTGAACCCAAAACCTTCAATCCAGGCCGGTGGCACAACCATTACGTCATTGGTAAATATTTAAAATAAGTTTCCCAATGTGGGAAATTTTAGTATTAATTTTTAATGCATAAATCTAAGATATTTTGTATTTGTCATTACGAAAGTTTTTTTTATTGAAATATATTGCATACACCTTGTGATCGTTTTTATTATTTGTTGATAAAATAAATAAAAAAAAACCACCTGTCTCCACCACAGGACCGACCGCCCCTACCCGAAAAGTACAATACCAAAATTTATAGATTTTTTTTATAATAATAATTTTATATCAAAGCAAAATAACTTCTAATAATTTAACAACATTTTGTTTTATTCAATAACAATAATAAGCAATGTAATCGTAAAAATATATGTATTTACATATGTATGTATGTGCATTCATTCATACATCCATTTCCATTATTATGTAATGTAGGTACATGATTTTTTTTTCATTCAAAAATATTAAAAGTAAAAAATAATAAAAACTGTAAACAACAAAACAAACATAAGATTAATATTGAATCTGCTAACAAATATTTTACCGTTTTAATTTTATGTCATCAACAAAAGAATAATATGCATAGATACAAGTACATATTATATATATAAATTTTTAGGAATATAAAAAAAAAACAAAAAAAAATTGTTCATATAAATTCATATGGAGTATTATGTATGAAATTTGGACTTAGAAAAAAAAATTAAATAAAAGTTAAAGTTAGTCGGATCAAAAAATGTTCTATGGCAAAGTTGTTGCTCTTTACTTGTGTAACAACTTTTTCTTAATAATTTTTCTCATAAAATTTTTCTGTTACGAAATATTCGTAAAAAACTTAAAAAGTACACTAGTAAACTACCATTTGCGGTTGTCCGATTTGCTCCAAAAGCTTATCAATCCGAGATATTTACGTTATAACCTTAAATATGAAATTTCAAAAAATTCTGCTCAGTCGTTTAAGCTGTACACGTGCCCACAGACATACCCACACACGCACAGACGGACATCATGCTGAAAATTTTTTTACAGCCTTCTCCACACCGGAGTAGTGCATTTTTGCGAAAATCTCGAGTACAAATTTTTAGTATGAAAACAATACCTACCTTATACATTAATGTATGCGGTCGGTAAAAAAAAAAAAACAGCCTGCAATCTGTAGAAGACGAACCATAAAACTAAAAAACTCTGATATAGTCTGATAAACTTGGTTCTAAAATTAACTTAATAGCAAAAATATACCTTAAAATAATGATATAAAAAAAATTTGGAAATAAATTTGCTTGCCAAATTTTTATAGTTTAAATTTTGGCATGGTAAATGGAGTATTTAGAAATGTAATATTAAAAACGAATTATATAAACCTTTTCAAAACGAAAAAATTAAAAAAAAAACTGTATTAAATGATAAAGAATATAAAATTGATTAATTATAAGTATAATATAGTATAATTATTGAAAATATACTAAAGGACTCTTTGACAAAATATCTCAAGATATTTAAAGATTTATGTAAGACCAACTGAGTTTTATTTAACTGAATGAGTGAATCAATGAATGAACGTGTATGTAAGAAAAAAAGTAAGTTAAGATTAAATAAGAGATTAGGTCTTTTTCAGGAAATCTCAGTATAACTACAGACTATAATTACTGTAACTATAATGGCACTACGTACTGGATAAGGCTATTGAAAGGAGAAGAAGAAGCTATATATAATCTAAAAAATTTAATAATGCAATGTGATTATAAAAATAAATTTATTAATTTTCCCAAATTTATAAAATTAATATTTTTGATTTACTAAATTAGAAGGTATGGAAATTTTCTCTGATCGTTTTTTATGACCGTTAAACTTTTGATTTAAACTTACAACAAATTTTCCATCAATTTTGTCCAATGTTTAAAGAAGGGTAAACAAAATTCATGATAATGTCTTAAATGTTTATTTTGTTTGTTAATGTTATACATATACATATATGCTTTATTTATGTAAACGCAATTGTATTTATTTGAATTTTATATATATATATATATATATATATATGTATATCTTACTATTTATTATGATTAGCTTTAGTTGTTGATCAATTCTATATATGCAACTGTCGGCAAATTTCTCTATATTATATTGTATATTTATTTGATTGTTGAACTGATGCTGTAATGGACCTGTCTGTTATAATATTATAATAATAAAGTATAGTTATATATAAAAAAAAAAAAAAAAAATTCTACACCATTGATTATATTAAATGATTTTGCGCGTTTATTTTAAAATTTTTATTATATTTTTATTTTTTTTTTTATTTTTGGTTTTTTGCCTTCAATATTTTATTTTTGCAAATTAGTTCTAATCGAAATTTAGTGCATTTATATATTTTTTTATTCTTTATTTTATGATTTGATGTATGTTATTTTATATTATGTATTGTATATTTGTTTTATATTATATTGTTGATAATTTCTTTTATTTATTTGTCTATTTTTTAGGGTTAAATTGGTTTTTTATTTTTTAAAACTCTTTATGTTCCAATTTAAAATTTTATGCTTAAATTTATGAAAAATGAATATATGACTATTTATGTAAAATTTATTTTTTTTATATATATAGATATGTGTAGTTTTTATTTAATGTTCAATGTGTGAAAGTTCATAATACTGGAAATTATTTAAAGAGATGAAAAATAAAGCGAAAAATTGTGTATATATACATATGTATTTTTAAATTAATTTTTATGTTTATTTTTTTTATTTTTATTTATGGGTTTATTTGGTAATTAAATTGTTTTAATAATAAGATTCAATAGAATAAAAAACGATATTTAGATTTTTTGAATGATATATCGATGTTAGAAAATTTGAAATTTAAATTATAGTTCATTTTAACCCTTATTATCACTTTTGGTGGGTAAGATGGTTGATAATTCTAAAGATAACCCCGTAGTAGGGTAAAATTACCACGCGTAGGGTAAAGTTAGTATATGTTAAAAGTATCATGTAACGTCATCTTTTCAAAAACATATATAACTATCCCTGCATCTCATCATTTAACAATGAAAAGGATATTTAAGAATATGCTTGTCCATTTCAGTTTTTTTTTTATATAAACCGTTATATCTTTAAGTTCATTAAATATATATATATATATATATACGAAATGCGGGGTTAGTATATTTTTGAAGAGCTGACATTAATAAGTACCGTTGACATACATTGATTTTGTCTTTCGAGGGGTCCCGTTATCTTCAGAAAAACCAGAGATGGTTCTCTTTATTATCATTTTCTGGATCCTACCTGAATTGTTAAAAGAGTAAAAATTATCAAAAATTTTTGTAAAAGTTTTAATAAATGTGTAAAGCTTATCAACTGATATATTATACAAATTTATCATTACAAAAAAAAAAAGTAAATTTATTAAATTATATAAAATTTTTTAAAATAAATATACATACTTACATAATCGCAAATTTTAATGTAAGGTACCAGCAGGAAGTCACAACATGCCGGACTATAAATTTGGAAATATCACAAGAATACTGTCTTCAGGTTTTAATTGTATTTAATATACAGCATGTTTGGAAGTCGAACGTCACAAAGGAAGGAAGTGAAAGGGGAAATCGAAACAAGCTAAAAATTATTCCGGAGGGGTGAAAAGGATGATCTATTCTTAGCTGTTTCCGAGATAGAAACCTTCAAACTATACTTTCATTAAGTTTTTAAAAATATAACAATATCTTCGCCACTGTTGAACTTAGAAGATTCGTTTAGGTATCGATATACAGCTAAAACTATGAGCTTTTGTGTTTACTAATATAATATCTAATATCTTTTTAAAAGAATATTAATATTTCGAATGTTTGTTTTTAAATATCTGTAATTTTGCTAAAAAAAATTTCTCCCATATAATTTTGTTTTTGTGTGAAAAAGTATCAAAAAGTTTACGTTCCACAAGTAGAACTATAGTAAAAAAATGGGGGCTTAAAAATTATGAAAAAGAATTTCATCAATAATTTAATTTATTTTGTGGAAGAAATTTTTTAAAATTTTTGATCTTCGTTATCTTCGAAAAGTGTTTAGTTAGAACGTTTAAATTCTGATAGGATAAAGATGTTTAAAAATAAAAATAATTTATCTCAGAAAACTGGTTTATATATGTACCTGTCATGTTTAAAAATTATTATCGAAAATTCTCTTTTTCTTTTTGAGAGTTTCCTTAAGCTAAAGAAAACGTTTCTTTATTTTTCACAATCATTTTTTACACAAAAAAAAATTTAATAGATTAAATTGGTTTATTTGAACCTTTGATTTTACTTACTACCTTCTTTTTGGAACATTTCCAAAAAAATTTTGAAAAAATGTGCCTATAAAGAAAACAAATTTTAAAAAAAATTTATTTTGTGAAACAACTTTATCATGCAGCCCCATCCATCAGAGAACAGTCCCTCAAACTATGAAAAAGCCCTATTTTTAAACGCGTATATTTCATGTTTCGCTTAACATTTTTTAAATTTGAAAATGCCATTCGACAGGAATTTTTTTTTGTAAATTTAGTAATTAAATTTACCGTTATATGAAAACTAAATTTTGCATGATTTTTCTACCTTCATAACTCCGACATGCTTTGAGATAGGAACCTGAATTTTCAAATAAGAAAAAACTTTTAGAATTAGTATAAGTTTTCTTAGAAATTTTTTTTGTACCAGCCCCTGTTTAAGAGCTATTAGGGCTCAAAAATTGAAAATTTCCTATTTTTAAGCACCTGTATACATTTTTCTTCGGCATGACATAAAAATTAAAGTTGCGGTAATATATTTTTACGTGTGCTAACGGTTTTTCTTAGATATATAGGGTTCTGGACTTACAGCCCCTCAAAATTCTAGAAAAGTTCTATTGTCACATTATTTCTGTATTATATGAAATTATATGAAAAGTTTGTATTGTCTTTTGGAAATATGCGCTTTTAAAAACCGTTGGTTTACATTCTACCTTGTTTACATACTATCTTCATACATACTACCTTCTCTTCTAAAAAAAATACAAATTTCAATGCAAAAGCCAAAATTTCAAAATGTTTTTATTGTATATTTGTAGTATATATTTTTAGTTTTTCTTTATTGATTTTCCTAATTTGAGAGTAAAAAATAAAATTAAAGTAATTTTTATGCATATATTATGCATATACAATAATTTATTAAATTTTCAAGTGCTAACATTTTTTGTTTTTTTATTTTACAATATTATTTTACTAATTCCTATATAAATAAAAAAAAAATTGCAAATTGCATGACATATTTTAAATTACCAGTTGTTACTTCTTACAAAAAAAATAATTTGAATCCTTTTTTTAACGTGTACATATAACAATGAAAATCAATTTAATGATTATCTTTTCTTTTTTTATACTCGTAATATCTTGTATATATTTTAATTTTTTTAATTGACATCATTTTCAATTGAAATTCGAAATTGTACAAGTACAAATACATATAAAATTGCATTAGACATTGTATTTATGAAATCCCTATTTGAAAATGTAAATAAACCGAAGATTTTCATTTCTTTTTCTTTAATTAAAAATATTGTTGTTAACAATTGCTCTATCTAAAAAAGGATAAAACATTATAAAATTAATTATACATTAAAAAAAATAAATTTGTAATACATATAATATATAATTAAATATTAAGGGTATTCAGGATTAGATATAAAAGGAGATGTGCTATAGCTAGTATATTCTTATTTATTTATATAAAAGGAGATGTGTATTTAGTATATTCTTACATCTAGATTTTAGAGTAAAAAATTTTCATACAAATCAATTTTATACTGATCGTACAAAATCGTACGCAGGCTTTAGCCTATTGTATGTAACGTCTTGTACTCTTGTGCAATTTAAATGTAAAAATTTGTTACATGTAACCATTTTTTTAGCCATTCTAAATTTTAAATTAGGTGAGAATAAATTATTTTAAAGCGAACTTTTTTGTTTTTTATTTTTTCCTAAAGGAGGTGGGAATCTTCTAAAGACACCAAGAATTACCCCTTGGTAGTGTCAGATTCTTACTGACTAAACCCACCTCCCCCTTTAGCCAATACAGTGGGATGAGTATATTGGATGCAGTATATTGGCTAGGGAGTAGGGATAGGAAAGGATAGGAAAATGGATACGGAAACATTGAATTGGGAGTGGGACTGTAAGGAAACAATGAATCCGCCTATTATTATTATTTTGCTAACAGTGACTAAAGCCGTCACAACAGTTACAACATGTAGTAGTATAGTAGTATATATATTACTACATGAGGTAATTATTGAAGGCAACCCCCACTGTCACTGTAGCGGCTGTTATTATTGGTATTAATATTCTTATTAATATTATTATTATTTTAATACAGAGTCAGCGCCATGAGTCAGATAAAATTTAAACTTGAATTTTTACTTGAAATTCAACAATAAAGACCCTATTACACCAACCACTTATCACCTATTACTTTACAACTTATCGTTTTATTCACAAAGTTTCTCTTGCATCAAAACATATTTAAAAAAAACTAAAAAAATTTCATTAAGTAAAAAAAAAAATGCACTTAACAAATTTTTGTTGCAGTAAAAACTAAATATAATATTAAGTTATATTTTATTAATATGTAGTTGGAAAGTTAAAAGTTTATAGAATAATTGAAATTTTGTATTTTCTTGCACCAAAAATTTTTACTAATCACTTTTCAATCAAATTTTTGATAATTTGTTAACCCATTGCAAACTATTAACAAACTATTTTTGGTTTTGGATATTATTTTGGATAAATATGTGTATGCAAGTATAAATAATATGAATGAATAAAAATAATATGTTTATATACAAAAATTGGGTCATCAAACATCATCATTACATTAAATTGTGCCACCAAACATTATAAAACAATAAAAAAGCATATTATGTACATATATATTACGTACATATATAACATGGATATGGATTGGATATGTATTATATGGATTGGCTATGTATTATATGGATTGCCTACGAAATTTCAAAAAAATATTCTATTTCCAAAACCATAATAAATACATATGTATGTAATTCCAAATTTCAAAAATTAATGGAAACCCCTTTAAATTGGAGGGCTACCGCTTCTAAACCTCTGCTTAACAAACTATTAAAACTCCGATTTTGTAACGAACAAAAAAATCCCTTCTAATTCAGAATTTTACATATATACAAATATTTAGTAAAAAGCGATTGACTCTGTTTCAAAATTAACTCAAAATCTCTCAAACACATATATATGTATAAATATTTTGGAAAAGGGAAATACCCTGATTTTGTTGTAACCTTCTAATTACTTTTTTACATGCATATTTTGTAATTATAATATGTAGTCTATAGAATAGAAAATTTCCTTATCAAATTTGTTTTCTGGAATTTTTTTTTTTTTTTTAAATTACGACACCATCCCAACCAACATATTCATACAAACTTTTTTTTAACTTTAATTGTATATGTATTATTAACAAAAATTATCCTCTTAAAAATAGTAAATTCTGCAATGAATAAAACTTTAAAATTTTCTTTATTATACATATTAATAAGTATTTTATTTGTACTCAATAAGTTACATTTATTGTTGGTGAGTTAGCAATAATATTTACTTATCATAAGTAAATAAGTTATCATAAAAAACCAAAAAAAAAAAAATAACTGAGTAAAATTTATAATGATTTTGTTGTAACATTAATCACCTTAACTATTCTAAAAAATAAGTGACCATAAAAATAAGATGGTAGTTGTGGTTGGTGCAATAGAAGCCAGGTCTTTTATCATTTCATTATCATAATTTTGAATTATTTTTTAAAAAAGTAGTCAGTCTCGTAAACCGTAGCATTTGTGTCTATATACCATTATAAAAGTAACAAAAGTAGCAAATTTTTATACCGAAGATTGTATATTTTTAAATTCAACTAAAATTTATAAAACAGTTAAATTTTAACTAATTTTGACTAAAACTTTTAACTAAAAAACAAAAAAATTTTTCTACATTTGATACTTTTACAATTACTGAACGAAATGGGCGTGAAGAATGGATACAATACCCTTAATATTTATTTAAAAACATTAACAAAAATTTAAAATATTTTTACTTTTTAGCCAAAACAAGTCAATAAAATAATTTAGTCTGATATCTGATTTCCAGAGAAAATATTCTAGATATTATATACCATCTTTACTTTAACTGAAGACATTTTTACTAAAAATTTAAATTTTTTACTTTAAATAACGGTATTTATAATAAAAGTTCAAGTAAAAAAATACATACATACATACCTTATACTTTATGTATATACATAAATATTAGATCTAAATATACATATATGTATATGTATCTTACAAAAATAAAATATATGTATATTAATTATTTTTATAACATAAGTTACTAAAGTAAAGTTTCTTCACTTAAAGTAAAAATGTCTTCAATTAAAATAAAAAATTTTCACGTAAAGTAAAAATGTCTTTGGTTAAAGTGAAAAATATTCACTTAAAGTAAAAAAGTCTTCAGTTAAAGTAAAAATGGTATATCAGTGAAAAAAATCTTCACATGATTAATAGTTAATATCAAAATGTAAATATAAAATTTTTTCTTAATTCATACAGTATTTTTTACATTATTATTCGTTCTCATATTATATGAACGGACAAAAATTTTATACTTTAATTTATTAATTATTGTCTAATATCTACACAAGAATTTCCAAATTTTCGAAACATTATTGTATATAAATATAAAATAAATAGAAATTAATATAAATTATATATATATTAAAAATATAAATTAAATATATACCAAATATGTATATATTTTTCTTTTAATATTCTTTAATTTTATTAAATTAATATTAATTACATACTTACTTTTAAATATTCAATTGTAAATTTATCCATTAATATATTATATTTATAAAATATTGTATATAAATTATATTCTTTTTCTTTTCGATATTGTATTGTTTTTATATAAAATAATATATCAATCATATTTAAAATAATATATATTGCATATTCTTGTAAACTACCAATTGTAATATTATTTAATAAAAATAAATAATAAATATCATATAATAAACTAATTATATTATATATATATTTTATTAAACATACAATTAATAATAATTGAAATTCATTTTTTAAAATATTATTTAATTTTCGAATTTTATAATATATTTTTATTAATTTTTTAATTATTTTTAATATTAATCGTAAATAATATCTTTTATTATATAAATATTTATTATTAATTTTATTAATATTAATATAATATATATTTAATAAATATATAATTTTTGTATAATATATTATTAATAACCAATTACAAATACAAAATAAATTTAAATAAAATGTACATAAATTCCAACAATATAATAAATGTATAAAAGGATATAAAATATGATAAAATGTTTTATTAATTTTTTTAAATTTAATAATAAATTCTATAAAATATTTAAAATCTAAATATATTTGTATAATTGTTACAATAATTTTTATAATAAATTTTATATGAAAATTTATATTAAAAAAATTTTTATTTAATTTATATTTATTATCATTATTATTATTTAATAAATTATAATTAATTAAAAATAAATTTTTTCGTATATTTTTATATATTTTTAAAAATTCATTAAATATATTTAAAATAATTTTATTTTTATATAATTTTTTTATTAAAATTGTTAATGGAAAAAAACCTAATAAACCAAAATATATATGATCTAAATAGTATGCTAAACCATCATGTTTTGGACCTATTTGAATTAAAATTTTCATACAATATGGAGTCGATAAAAATATAATAAAATTAAATATTATTAATAGTTTTATGAAAAATTTTCGATTTTCTTTAAATTTTTTGAAATTTTTATTATAAGAGAATGAAAAAAATCCAATAAATTTTCCATAATAATAAAATGAAAACATAAATTTTTGTCCAATTTTATCCATTTTGATTATTTTAAATGAAAATCTGAATATTTACTAAAAATTTAAAAATCAAAAAAAAAATCTTAAAGGTTTAGAATATTTTCAATACCATAATAATTCGATTTTATAATAAAAAAATATTTTTTATAATTCCCATATGATTTACTAAAATAAATTTTTCTTTAAAATTTTTTTATTGAAAATGGTGTAATATTAGCGTGGATGACTTAACTTCCACGGACATAAGTTCCATGGAACTTATCTCTACTTAAATGGACTTAAGTTCCATGGAAATTTTGACCACTTTTTGTTGGAATTTATGTCTGAAATAAAGTGGCCATAAGTTTGACTTTGAATAGCAAATATTGTATTTTGATATATATATTAAATCTGTATTTCTACAAAAGGTTTTCAAAATTTAAAAATTCAGAGTTTACATATATGCGAGATTTTGAATTTGAAGAGATTTTAAAGTTGTAATCAACATCAGAGTTATGCGCTTTTTTCAGAATATTAATATATATCTATATGTATGTCCAAAATTCTTTATTCGGAAGGACTTTGGAGTTGGATTATAAATCAGGGCATTTCCTTTTTCCACATTATTTATATATTCATATATGCGACATTCTAAATTAGGAGGATGTTGATTTCTTTGAATATTTATATAAAAAAATTATTAGAAAAGATTTTAAATTTGGTTATAAAATCCGGGATACAAGTATACGCTTTTCCAGAATCTAACTCTAAAATTATCCCCCCTAATATTATAAATTGTTATACCTATTGGGTATTATTATATTTATATACATTGCAATATTGTTTTTGTATTTTAATTTTATATTTAAACTTCATTAAATTAAAGATAAAATAAAAGTCGAAATTATATAAAATTTTTACTATATTTTGTAAATTGAGTCTATTAATGACGGATCTAAATCTCTTTTGAAAATTTTTTACTAAATATTTTTTACAAACTTTTAAATCAAATATAAATGTTGGCCAATGTTTAAATCAAATAAATGTTGGCAATTGTTTAAATCAAATAAATGTTGGCCAATCTTTAAATCAAATAAATGTTATTAATGTTGTATCATAGTTGTATTAATCGCGATGATATTACTTCCACTTTTATTTACAAACAAATGAGGTATAGGGAAAATTTAAATAATTTGATCGGTTGCTATAAATTTCAGTCTGCTGCCACCTCGCGTATTTTAAGAGAAACCAACTCAATATCTGGAGATCTTTGATATCAGCCTTTTAGAAACTAATATTAAGAGCCAGTCTGCATGAATAATCTCACATTGAAATTTAACCGCCATATTATTGCAATGGAGTTAACGATAATTTAGCTTCAATAACTACAATTAAGTACTAAAAGTAGTTTAGTCTTTATTTGCTAACATAATAACCCTACATGAAAGGTGATTAAATCAATTAGTGATAATTCTCAAAATTCTACCATTGATCAGAAGCGTTTGTCATTGCATTGTAACATTTTTATTTTTGCACTGAATTCTATTTTTGCACATATGTTTTTTGAGTCACTTACTTTTGGTTTTGTGTTAAATATTAGAATTCCTTTGTATTCCGCAATATGTTCTTATTTTATAATATTATGATAGGTATTCTGTAGCTCTTTAAAAATTGATCTAACAAAAGCGTTTGACATATGTTAAATCATTTAAAACTCCTTAGTTTCTTTAGAGAATTTAGGAAAAGAGTAATCTGAATTTCTTATTCAGCAGTTATTTGACAAATAGGCCCCAATATGTCAAAGTAAACGACTTACTAGTGATGAGCTAATTATAAAAAGAGATGTACCACAAGATTTACTTACTTCCTCAAGTTATACATATACTTATTTTTTATAAGAAAATTCTATATTATTTATTAATCTATATATGTATAACCCAGACGTTTGAACCCGAGACTTTTCGAATGAAAGGCTGATGTCTTACCACTACATCATTGGCTGGATAAACTTATATACATATAATAACCATAGATTATCAACAATCAGATACAATAGTTGGAGGAGTTATTGCTTATATTTTCATAAAAATCAAATCGGTGTAGTAATGAATATAGTTCTAAAAAATGTTATTTTAATTGAACACTAGTACTAGAAACTTATACAAAACAACGGATACATTTGATATAAATCAACTAATTTACTTGAAAAATATATGTAGCTATACATGAATAATATCCTAAATAATAAATCGAAACTATAGGGTCTCGGCCACGGAGAAAGCGAGCGTACAATTTTTTTGCGGGCGATTTTTCAGCAGACGATTTTTTTGTTAGCAAATGGCCATATAATTTTCCGATTTTTCTGCCGAAACAATAGCTTTTGTAATTTATTTAATACGAGAAATTGATTATTTTTCAGTTTCACGCTAGCTTTAAAATAAATTTTTCTTTAAAATGCCGATTCTTCGTAAAAGTTTATTTTGTTAAGCAAATTCTTATTTACTAAAAAATTTAATTTTTGAAAATAATCGAAGATATAGAGTTCACTCTATTAATATGGAACGAGCCAGTTTTGGGGGATTCCATCATCTCTATAAGAAAATAAGAGAAGACACAGAAAAATTTTTCGAATATATTAAGACAATGTCAATAAACACTTTGTGTATCAGTTCGTATACCTATACTTTTATATAAAATTTTTATAATGTATATTATACAATATAATAAGAACAATACTATAAAAACAAACTACGTGGTTAATATTATTTAAATTGACGTTTGATTTTGTTTATATTATGACCATTTATTGCAATTAAAAATGATATCAACTGATATACACGCTAATTTAAATTAAAAAATGAATTTTTATTTTTCATTTATCGCAGTTTTGCCGCTCCAAAATTCAAACAATTTTGATTTTAAAAAATCGTTCACTTGCCGCAAAAAAAACACTCGCTTATCGCTTTGCTATATGGACACTAGTTTAAAAACCAATATGTTTAAATTATTTTTAAAAAAATCGCCCGCCCCCCACTGTCTGCGTGGCAGAGACCAAGTCATCAAAAAATGCAACCAGAAACAGAAAAAATCATGAAATTCCTAAAGCTAAAACAACAAAAGAAGCAGAAAAATCTTAAATGTAACGTAACTTTTTAACTTGTTGGTAATTCAGTGAAATACCAATTAAAGGGAAAAAACGAAATCTAAACAGCAAAGAAGAAAAAAATTGCATGGCACCTTTACCAAATATCAATATTTCAATAAAAGAAATATCATGAAAAAATAAAAACATAACAATAAATTAAAATTACATACATCAGTATATAAACTTTATTTTATTTAATTTTTTAAAAGTTTATTTAAATTAATTAATTTGTTCTTTTTTTTAAATTTAAAGTATAAATTAGGAAAAAAAAAAAAGAAATCACTTAAATTTATAATAATTGTATTTTATCTGTTATTTTTTAATGTGTTCATCATTAATATAAAATTGTGCTGCAACTGCCAAATATAAACATACATTAGATATAAACGGTAAAAATATCCTTTTTGAAATAGATATTGTATTAAAAATTTTCACATCTGAACAAAGAATTGAAATTTCCATAATTTTAATGTTAAACTAAAATATTAAAAATTTATTATTATTTTTTTTTATTATAGAGTAATATTATAAAATTATATGTAATTAATGAATTTGTAGTATATTTTGTCTATATAATATATAGTATATAAATTCAGTATATATAAATGGAAAAATTAAATCTATATACAATTAATAATGACAAAATATTTATATTTATAAAATCTTCTATTTTCTATAATTTAAAATATAAAAAAAAAAAACTCCTATTGTATTTTTTAAGAAATAATTAATATAATAAGTTATTAATTAATATAAGAGGGAAAGTATAATTAATCAAAAAAAAAAAGAAAGCGAGAGGGAAGGGGGAGTGGTGAGTTAAAAAAAACATACTTACAATATTTTGAAAAAATTCTTTTTCATTCCATTTATATATTTTTTCTTTTAAATTAATATCAAATATGCATTTTTCAATATTTAATTCAATTAATTTTATTTTGATTTCTTCAAATGATATTAATAACATTAATAATTCTATTAATGTACATATTGGATAAAAACTTTTATATGTTAATTTATTTTTATATAATGATAAAAAAAAATCAAAAAATAATGTTAATAAATTAAAAAATATATGTATCATTATTCCAAATAAAAATATTTCAAAATATTTTTCTTTAAATTTTTTTATTTTTTCAATTTTTTTTAAAAATATTAATAATATATTAATATTTTTTTTCATTATTTTAATAATATTTAAATTAATTTTTTTCTTTTCATATAATTGTATATTTTGATAAAAAAGAAAATTTTTAATATGTAAATAAAAAATTGATAATATTAAATTACATACTAATATTAATGTTATACTTAATATTATTAATAATATAAAATATGCTGTAATTGTATAAATAAAAAATATTAAATAAATATCATTTTGATTCATATTTTTTAATTTTGTTTTATATAAAAAATATATAAAATATTCAATTTCAAATGAAATTAATATAAATGCTGTTAATCATTTTATTATAAATAATATTAAAAATTTTATTGTAAATATTTCAATATTTTCTTCTTTTAATATTAATAATGATATTTTAATTATTTTATATATTTTTAATGATTTATTTAATAAATTTAATAATTTACATTGAATTTTTGTATAATTTATTGCAATAAAAAATGAATATAATATTAATGAATAATTAAACATTTGATCTAATTTTATTGATAAATATATATCTTCAGATAAATTGATTATATTATTAATTAATAATAAAGTGATTAAAAATGTAATTAAATGGAAAATTTTTAAAAACATTTCTTTTTTTTCATTTTTAATAAATTTTTTTGATTTTTTATCATATTTAAATGCAAGTAAACCTAAAAATTTTCCAAAAAAAAATAAAATTTTTAATAATTTTATAACAATTTTATCCATTGTTTTTTATTGGTAATTTTCTTTTATACTAAAATTAATATATATGTATTTTTTAAAATAAATAAATTTATTATAAATATATTAATTTTCTATATGTTTATAAATTAAAATAAATAAATAGAATCTATTAAATATGGTCTAACAATAGAATTGATTAAATAAAAACTGAGCAAATTAAGGACAGAGAAGGTGCTTTAATTACTTGCATATTGAAAAAGTTAAAATATAAAATTTAAAATTTAAACTTTTGTAATAAAATGTTTTAACACTTTTAACATTTACTATAATAAAATTTAGGATATTTAAAGATTATTTAAGGATATAAGTAAAAGATATTGGAAGTTTTCATGGACTGAATCGGTTCAGAAAATATTTTTGCATCTTTCATCGACAGATCCAATTATTTATTGTGTGTAAAGGGACATGATCCACTAGTTCTTTTAAAAATGATATTGGTTTTTTTCTAGCCAAAATGAAAAGAGACAACATGTATACATGTATACAGTTATATTTTTAACATTCCGAATTTTTTTTTGTTAGACACTAATTATAACTAGCTATATATAAACTTCACAAGTACGCAAAATCTTTTCTTCCGTTTCTATCGCTTGTATTCGTTTTTCGTATCTTTCATTACTCAATTCTTCTAAAAAAAGAAAATTGTAGAGCACGGTTTTAAACCATTAAAATACAAATGTTGTTTCAAATACAAATGAGTGTCGTAAGTTTAATAAAGTTTTTTATCCTTATTTTTTATTCTTTTTGACTGTACTGAATACTAAAATTTGATACTGTCTCTGACATTAAATAAATAATGGTATTAAATAGATAGAATAAGAAAAGCTATAATTAAAAATAGTTTAAAAATATCTACTTTACACAATCACCTTTTTTTTTGTAACATTTTGTAATCACCATTTTTTGATTAAATTGTAATAAAAAAAAAACTTTTTAATATGTAATGGCTATAAGTATGTTAATCTTTTGTATTTTTAGATTTTAATCTATACAGGTCTATAATATGTAGATTTAAAAGAATGATAAACTGAATTTAATTTTAAATAAATTATGATTAATTTATAATGCTATATTACGTTACGACATCTTATATACATTATAAAGTTCTAATATATTAAAGCAGAAATGAAATAAAAGTGTCAGCGGTTTTAATTTAATAATTTTATACCATATCACCATATGATATGTCCATATCCTTCTATAAAGTATACAACTTAAATATTTATTCAGCTTTCTTTTTTGTGTCCTTAATGTTTTTAATTTTTTGTTGAATTTTTCTCTGGATTATGACTGAATAAAACACAAAAATTTACCTTTGCGCCAACGTTTCGTATATTTTTTTTATACTTTTTCAAGGCTAAAAAATTGTATTTTTTAAGACTTTATGCATTGAATTTTTTAATCATGAAGATTTTTCAATTATATCCAACCTTAAGATAACAATTTAAAGTCGTCTAATAAAATTTATAAACGTTTATAAAGTGTTCTAATAATATTTATATAAATATTTATATTTTTATATAAATATTCATAATTTAAGCGCTTAAAAACACGAACAAAAATGTACTAATAAATAACAACAACAATTATAATATTATGCATATATTAACACTTGTCATACTTTTATCAAAATAGACAGATCCAAAAAACTAGAAAAAAAAACAAAATAAAAATAAATAACATAATCCTTTTTTATTTCCTTATATTACTATATAGTGTATTTGCAACTACACGAAGCAAAATAGAGAAACGGCAACTCCACACTTACTAGATGTATGAGTTGTCAACGCAGTCACATCTAATTAAATAAAATAGTTTATTCCAAAAAGTAAATGTATATTTTGAACTAGAATAAATAAATAAATAAATAAATATTAATTTATTACTATTGGAATTTTATACTGTCATTATTGAAACAACCAGGTAGAGAAAAATTCTTGATTTTATTTGTTTGTAACGTTCTTTATTTCAGTTCTTTATTATTTATAGTCTGTTCTTTATTTCGTTTAAAATATCAGAAAAACAACAAAAAAAAAAAACAGAAACGAATCGAACTTGTAAACGCAAGGCTCCTAATTTTAAGAATCGGGCACTCTACCACTGCACCAAAACCCTTAACTGAAGCTTGTATGTTTATATTCAGTTATATTGTGAAATTCCCTTTTCCTCTCATACAAACTATATCTTAAAATTTTATTTATGTATTTAGAAAAAAACAAAAAGCGAAAACAAAAAGTAAAATTTAAAATTTAACGGAATCAAAGAGCGTCTTATTTGAATATGTATATTATAGGTATAGATTATACATACTATGTGATATATATGTATATTCTTTACATGGGTTTTTTTTATAAAAATGGAAAATTAATAATGAAAATCAAAAAATTTTGGGAAAAAAAAAAATAAAGTTGGTTGGTAAATCATTGAGTAAAAGGGTTTTAAATGTCTATCATTTACAGATTAAATATTATGATATCATTTTGCTAATGTTTCTCTTAAACCAATTTTTTTCTTTGTCTAAAATTTTGACGTCATCGAAATTAAAAATATGATTTTCTTGTTCAAAAGCAGTTTTTCCTTCTTTATTTATATTGAGAATCTTACAATTATACTTATGTAGGTTCATTCTATTTTTTTAAAAATTGCTTCTTTTGTCCAATGTAATATGAATTACATATGTAGTGCAATCAATTTTATATATTAGGTTTTGATTGTTGAAATTTGTCATCCTTATCTTTTAATTTAGAAAAAAAGCTGAAAACTGTCTTTCCATTAAAAAAAACTATTCTATGGTTAAATAGAATAGATGGATAATAAATAGATGGATAAATAATTGTTGTAAATCTTGTTAATAAAAAATATTGAATAATTAGTTTGTACTAGCAGATCTTTCATTATGTTTATATTTTGATATCCAGCCATTGGTGCAGAGGTCTCGGGTTCGATTCCCGGCTGGGTACAATAATTATAATATAAAAAAAATTCGATATCGCAATATATAAATACTTTATATATCATAATACCTCGTACACACTACGAAATCTTACACGAGATCGTACAAACCGCGAGAAACAGGGGTTGTACCTACCTGGCACATTTATGTACCACGGTACCGGGATATAAATAAATATATTTTTATTTAAAAGTTATTTTGATGAAATTTTGTAAATTTTGTTGAGAATATTTACAATAACGTTTTTCTTGTGGTGTATATAGGATGGTTGGATAAAAAATTTAACGTTCTCCCCAAAGTTCTGGATTTCCTATACCAATCCGTGGATATAGTGCCATTATTTTTTTTAATTATATATATATATGAAGAAAAAGTATTTTGTTGTCTTTTTCTATTTCTAGTGTGAATTTGAATTTATGAAAACTATTAAAAGATACACACCGGTGTCTATTTTATCATTAGGGACAGCTAAAATCATATCGTCTACATATATCTCCACAAACGGTATAACCAAATTAAATTATTTAAGTACATCAGTAATTACGAAATTCACCACGATGTTTGCTAATGATGGACTAGCTGGATTACAAATAGCACTACCATCCAATTGTTTATACATTTGTCCGTTGAATTTAAAATAACTTGAGTCAAAAATAAAATCTATTAATTCCAAAAATAAATCTAAACTTATTTTCATGTCCTTATTGTGAAATATGTTGCCATTTGCCCTCAATTATTGATATGAATAATCTCTTCTGTATATTGGTAAATAACGATATACTATATCTAAAGAAATTATCATATAATTTTTTGGGAAATTAATGTGCAAACCTTGTTGAATTATTAATATTATATTCGAACGTTTTAATAATATTTATTTTATTTATAGAAAATTAATAATATTTATAAATTTTATTAGACGACTTTAAATTGTTATCTTAAGGTAGGCTATAATCGAAAAATCTTCAAGATTAAAAAATACAATGTATAAAGTTCAAAATTTTTTAGTCTTAAAAAAGTATAAAAAAAATATACGAAACGTTGACGCAAAGGTAAATTTTTGTATTTTATTCAGTCCTAATCCAGAGAAAAAAAATTCAATAATAAATTAAATATTTATTTATTTTTTTTTTTTAATATTTCAATTCATTTAGGATGTTATATTTTCCATGTTATTAATTTAAATTGTAATATTATTTATTTTGTTTATGTAATATAAACATATTATATAAAAATATTATATTATGTAATAAATATTATATGTTTTACACTGTATTTGATATCAAAGAAGACATTTTTTCAATTAATTAAATTTGCAACCTGTGCAGGATTGGAACCGGTTCTCTCTCAGTAATTAAAGCCACGTGCTTAACCACTAGGTCATCGAGATCCACAACTTATATATATATTCTTCTTACTTTTATTAATGTTTTTTTTTTCTAGTTATTAATTACATTTTAAAAATGATAATTATAAAATATTTCACAAACATTTTAGAAATAAAATATTAATTCATATGGAACTTTCTTTTTATTTTGTTTTTTATTTATATTAATATTACATATTACACAAAAGAATAATGCAATATTACCAAAACCATCGACTATTAAAGGCCATTATAGGTCGAATATACTATTAATTTATACTATAATATATTTTATTTTGTTTATATAATATATTTACGCTATATTTTGGTATAAAGGGGTTTTTTTTTCAATTAATAAAACTTGCTAACTGTGCAGGATTTGAACCCACACTCTCTCTCTTAATAAGTCATGTGCTTAACCATTAGTCCATCGAGGTCACTTTTCTATTACTATATAATTGCCGTGATAAGTAATTAATTTAAAAATAATGTTAACTAAAATATAAATTTTGATTTCTTAATTTATTTAATATTACATATAATTAATTATTAAATTAATTTAATATTATGAAGAGTTTATTTTATTTATTTATTTATATTAATATTCTAAATCACATAGGATATTGTAATATTACAAAACAATTAAATAAAAATCTTTCTAAAGGTTATAATTATTGCATACTTTTAGGTACATTTATTTTTCAATTTATAATTTTTTTCATTTTTTTAAGAAATTCTTTTAATTTTAACTTATTTTACAAAAATTTTCAATTTATACAATATTTTGAACCCATACTAGTGGGTTTATCTTAGAAATTTTTATTATCCTATTAATATTTAGTAAAAATATTCATATTTAATTACAATATTGATTCACAAAATACAAGTAGTACTTGCATTTTATCAAATAAAAGTTTACTAATTTAATAATATATTTTATAAAATGTATATTTATTTTAAATTATTTATGTATACTTTTTAAAATTGAATTTATCGGTATTACTCATCATATAAAATTGTATTGTTACAGCAAGATACAAAAAACCATTCCATAGAAAAGGTATTAATACTTTTTTTGATAATTGAAACATTCCGAATATTTGTAAAACATCATTAAATGGTGATACATCTAAACATTTTATAATATTTTCTTTATTCTGAAAACAATAAAAATATAAAATTATTTAAAATAAAAATTTTATAAAACTTACATTAAAATTATTATAATTCCAAAATGTAAATGTTATTTGATGTTTCCATTTTTGAATATTTAATTTTTTCATAGTATTTTTAGGTAAATCAAGAGTTTCAAATCATAAAATCATAAAATCAAGTATTATAAAAAATGGATGAAATATAGTTTCAATTAATATTTGATTTATATATATATCACAAAAAAATCAAAAAAGTAAATCAAGTAAATTTATAAAATAATTACATACAATATCAAAAAAATAAATCTCGAATAATTTCTCTTTAATTTCTTTACATTTTTCAATTTTATATAAAATTTTTATTAAATAAGAATTTTTTTCATTAATTTTTTTTAAATTATAAAAATTTATATTATTTTTAATTTTTATATTTTCTAAATATAAAATCATTGTAATATTTTCATAAAAAACTGATATAATCCAATTACTAATACAAAATGCATTTAAATAAAATATTAATAAACACCATATATAGAATATTATTAAATAATAAAATATTTCATAAAAATTATTATGTTCATTAGTTTTTTTTATAGAAAAATTCCAAACAAATTTTATTTCAAATATTGTTAAACCCATTGTTAAAAATTATTTCATTATTATTAATTTTATTAATTCATTATTATAAATTTTTTTATTAATTTTTATTATATTTTTATTAATAATTTGAAATATTTTTATATATTTATTTAAAATATTTATAAATAATTTTTGTTTAAAAAATTTCATTATAATTAAAAAAGAAAAAAAAAAATTAAGAAATTAAATAGATTTTATCTAATATTATAAGAATATAAATTTCATTTAACATATATCGTATAAAATGTATACAAAATGGTATTAATATAAATATTCCGAAATGAAATAAAAATAAAAATTTTTCAATTTTGAAATTATTAATTAATTTTTTTGAATTATTTTCATAAGTAAATGAAAATGCTCCAATATATTTTCCAAAAAAATATATTAATTTAATATAATTTATAAAAATTTTATTCATTTTTATTTTTTTATTTTATTTTATATTAGTTTTTATTTTTTTTGTGTTATATTAATGTTTATATTAATGTTAACACAATGAATATTATTTTTTAACTATTATATAAATTAGATTTTTTGTTTTTTTTGAACATTCATTTGGAGAATAGCAATTAATACTAAATTTATTACATATGGTATATCAATTCTTTCTTTTTTTTTTTATAAATAAATAAACTATAATTACACAATTTTTTATCTATATATATATTGATTTAATAATATAAAATTAATAATAGTAATTGAAAATAATATAAACTCAAGAATGTGTATTTTATTTATAATTTTAAAGTATAGGTATTTCCTATTTCGTCTTCTTATTGTTACATTATTCTTCGGTATATACATATTTTCAGATTTAAATCTATAGATTAAAATTTAATTTAAAATTAATTATAATTGGAAAATTTCGAAGCTATTCTTCCAACTCTTAATAGATTTTATAAAGCCTTTGGCAAATTTAATAAAAATGAAGAAAGTGGTTTTTTATTTATTTTATTTTATATAATATCTGATAAAATCTTTCTAAAACATAAATTTTACAATAGTATTCTTATCAGGGTGCTCTGCATAAAAGTGCAAATATTTCACGAGGTAAATTTTGAGATTAAAAACTAGAAAAAATTGGGTAAAGTTAAACAGAACTAGAAAACATGAAGAGACGGAGAGGGCTCTATTATTAGTCGGGTCTTTAAGATATTGGGTTTTTTATGTTATTTTGTTTTATATTAATTGCCAAATAATACTTAAACCACATTCTCTACAGAAGCTAATTTAATCTGGTTTGAAATCATATTTTTTAAGCTTTCAACTGCTAAAAGATTTATTATTCTGGGCTAATTATTTTTTTAAATTACGAATCACGAACACAAACATACGAATCACGATCATTTAAATATTTTTAATCTTGATCATTTAATAACGTTTTAGATCGAAAAGTAAAAGTGTGGGATTTAAGAAATCTTGGTCAAACTTTTAGTTCTTACATATTGCGAACGCCAGTCCATCATTTAGTTGTTTTACAATAAGGTCCATGGGTAATTGGTCAATGGGTAATAAGAAGAGAATTCTTCATGATATTGTAAAAGAGTTGACAGGTATATATTTATGATTTAAGATACAGCCCGCTTCAAAACATATTAGGTATTCTACATGTACAAGATTTTCTATCAATATTAGTACTTGGTTCTGGTGAACCCAATTTTGATTGATTTTAAGCAAATTCATTCCAAACATTTACGTAACGTAGATAAAATGAGAGGTACTATGGACAAAATTCCATCCGAATTTATTACGTTGGATTCAAATGAAATGAAATATCCGGTGTTGATGATATTAAATAAAAAAAAAAGTTTATGCTTAAAAAAAGCTTCAAAAAGCCATCAAAAATTGATTTTATATAAAGATGCATCAAGCATGCTGATATAATTGCATAAGAATTAAATACAGATCCCTCTTCAGTTTTAGATGGTTTATATAAAATATTTATCCATTTATTTTCATTAATTTTTAATTACAAGATGCAATAGATTAAAAAAAAGAAATATTAGTATAAAATTATGTTAGCTTCTCAAGTATTGCAAATTTTAAATAATAACGGTACCTTAATTGGCCACTTTTAAAAGAATACTTGTTACTTTAAAAAAAATATTTAAAAAAATAGAAAATGGTCGGTATGTTTTTAGCTCTAATTTAAAAGGAATTATCTTAGTATAATAAACCCTTCGCTAGCTAAAATCTTGAAGAATAAGTTTTCAAACAAGACCAAAGTTTCTACGTGGGTCAAAAGTTATTCGGTAATTAATAATATAAAACAAAATAACATAAAAGTTCCAATATCTCGAAAACAACTAGTAATAAACCTCCTCGCTCCTTCCGTACAATTTTTGTTAGTTTTAGTCTCAGGAATCATCTCTTGATATATTTGCACTCTTCTGCGAAATACCCTGTATCTTAATTTATAATTTTTTTTTTATTTGATAATCAAATTTTAAAATAATCATTATAATTATGAACGATTTAATAAATAATTTTAAATTTAATAACATTCAATCTATGTATATAATTCGTATGAAATTTCTATTTCGAAATGCAAATTGGCCGACCACCGTCAAAATGATTAATTTAATTATTTTTTTTTTAATGCATAATAAATGTCACATAAATGTGTACAGGAAATTACACAGCCTTTCCTGTTCAGGCGTTTGCTGTAAATGTCGTAACGGGGAATATCTCTTATGACGTGTGTGGGATTCGAACCCACGCTCCCTCAGTGTTTACAGCGTATTTTTATACGCTCTTACCCACTAGGCCATCGAGGCACCTTTAAAACAAATTAACTACATACAAATTTTTATCTATTTAGTTATTTACTAATGTAAAATTAATAGTAGTCTTTATTATAATAAAAATGAAAACATCAGATAAATTAGTTACTATACTAATATTTTTAGTTGGAAAATTATACGTTGCCGAATTCAAAGTGTTTGTATTTTTGTTGATTGAAGTTTAATGTTTTTTTTTGGGGAATGCTATAGTTAATAATATTAAACTTAAATATTGAACTTTGAATTTTCCGAAAATAGTATCAAACGGGGAGAGTGTATAGTTGACTATGCCAACTATAGGATAGGATAAAGGAAGTTGCATGGCAGCTACTCATTGAACTACTGGTCTATTTTTGAATTATCATATAGATGGACGAACGAATATAGTATATATAATCTCTTGATTTTTTTAACTTTAACTTTTAACTACCGGGTTTCCGTTCACTATTTTTACTAATAGATTTGGGTTCGTGTATTCTAGCGAGAATCTATTGCACAAGCACAACCAAATTTTACAGAAGTTGTTGCCATAAAACTTGAACTTGATCATCATTTATACGATTTTAGACGCTTAGCTTCATTAAGTTCCAAGATCACCGGCTGAACCGCGGGGTCTGAACCCGCATTGACAATTATGAAGCAAAGCGTTGTGGTCCAGGTATTTCAGACACTTTTGGTTCACAATTTTCTCCATTACTTTGGAGAGGAATTTCTTATAGCAATAAGGCGGTAGGGTGGTTGGAGGAATCGCTTTTATTACCTTTTTTGGGAATTGGAAAAACATGTGCAACCTTCCATTGGCTAGGATGAATACCTGAAGTGAAGGAGAGGTAGAAAGGTTGCGCAGAGGTTTTGAAATACTGGAGTAGGTATTTTTAAGCACCATGGTAATTATACCATCTAGTCGCATAAGATTAGGGCACACAATCGCCACAAAAAAAATAGATATTTGAAAAAACTAACTCACACTACCACCAAACAATCTCAATAAGATACATTTTCTTTGACTGTCTTACAACAACTTAGTTATTAATAATTACTTCAATTTCTACTTCTGAATTGATAAAACTCACTTCTCAAAATGCACAAGTAATAGAAAAAATTGCAAAAAAAATCAATATCTGCTTTTTAACATTAAATTAATAACAAATTATATGTAAATATTTATGTAAATCTACCTCTAGAAATTAATCAAAAAACAAATGTAAATAATCTAAGAAAGAAAAATGTTAATTTAAATAATCAGCTTAATGGCCTTGGCAGCAAAGGACTATACTAATGTCAAAATCATTTCTATAATATTAGTTAGTTTTAAACTTTTAAATAAAAAAAGACTTAATTTTTTTTAACGTTAATTCAAAGTATTGCATACTTTTAGGATGTTTTTTTTTTTTTTTAGTTCTTTTAAACATTTTAGAGTTTATTAAATTGATTTTTTTATCTATATTTTTGCAATATACTATAATGCAAAATTATCATAAAATTAGCAATATACTATAAAATTGTGAGAGCTAGCAAATTCGCGTTCATTTATATTTTTTTACTTGTAAGTCTTCTATTTGAATTATGATCAAATTATGAAATATGAATAAATGAAAACAAAATTAAAGCTTTTATTTAAAATTTATTCTTCAGACAATATAAATATATATATGTATATAATATCATTAATATGTTAAAAAGCATTATTTCAGTACTTAGATAAATATGAATAATGAATGATTTAGTGAATGTCCTATGCTTAAAGGAGACTAAAGAAGAGAAAAAAATCTTAATACTATAATAATTTTATGATGTTCTTTATATAGGAAAAATTTATTATAGTATTTTAATTTTTTGATTTAAATTACAATATACAAAAAAAAAATATATATATATATATTTACAATAAATACTCTTTTAATTTAATTTTTTCAATTAAATGTTTAATTAATTAAATAATAAATTTATTCATGTTATAAATTATTTTTAATATTAGTTATATATACTTTTTACATTCATTTTTTGTATACTATCGTATATTATATAAAATTGTATTGTTACAGCAAGATATAAAAATACATTCCAAAGAAATGGTATTACGACTTTCTTTGATAATTGAAACATTCCAAATACTTTAAAATTGTCTTTAAATAATGATGTAATATGTAAACATTTTGGAAAATTTTCTTTTTTCTGAAAACAATAATGTACATATTATTATATATATTATTTAAAAAAAAATTTAATAAAAATTTATATTAAAACTTACATAAAAATTATTATAATGACAAAATGATAAAAATGATATTTGAAATTTCCATTTTTCAATAATTAATTTTTCCATTGTAATTTTTGGTTGATCAAGAGTTTTTAATAAAATAATAAAATCCCATATTATAAAAAATGGATGAAGTAGAGTTTCAATTAATATTTGATTTAAAAATATACCACAAAAAAATCTAATTAATAAATCAAGTGAATTCATAAAATAATTACATACAATACCAAATAAATAAATTTCGAATAATTTCTCTTTAATTTCTTTACATTTTTCAATTTTATATAAAATTTTTATTAAATAAGAATTTTTTTTATTAATTTTTTTTAAATTATAAAAATTTATATTGTTTTTAATTTTTATATTTTCTAAATATAAAATCATTGTAATATTTTCATAAAAAACTGATATAATCCAATAACTTATACAAATTGCATTTAAATAAAATATTAATAAACACCATATATAAAACATTATTAAATAATAAAATATTTGATAAAAATTATTATATTCATTAATTTTTATTGAAAAATTCCAAATATATTTTATTTCAAATGCTGTTGCACCCATTGTTAAAAATAATTTTATTATTATTAATTTTATTAATTTTTTATTATAATATTTTTTATTAATTTTCATGTTATCATATTTATTAATAATTAATTGATATATTTTCATATATTTATTTAAAATATTTAAAAATAATTTTTGTTTATGTAATTTTATTGTAATAATAAAACAGAAAAGAAATAATGTAATAAAATACATTGTATCTAATATTTTAATAATATAAATTTCATAAGACATATATAAAACGCTACGTATACAAATGGGTGTTATAATAAGTAGCAATAAATGAAATAAAAATATAAATTTTTTAATTTTTAAATTATTAATTAATTTTTTTGAATTTTTCCCATAACTAAATGAAATTGCTCCAATATATTTTCCAAAAAAATATATTAATTTAATATAATTTATAAAAATTTTATTCATTTTTTTTTTTCTATAATATATATTTTATTTATTTATTTATTTTTTTTTTAAATTTTTCTTTAAACACTTTGATTATTATTTTTTAACTAGATTAATTTTTTTTAAATATGATTTTTATATGTAGAAAAAAAGAAATACAATCAACACTTAATTTATATTTTATTTAAAACAATTTCTATACACGTTTTTGGAATAACAAGGATTTAATTAAAGTTTATTATATTTAAATAATTTTATATCACTTTTTTCTTTTTTTATAACATTGCGTACATACTTTATTGTTAAATAATATATAATATGACATGAGTTACTTTGAAAATAATTCCCTACTGATATACCTATATAATAAAAATAAAATTTAAATTATAGTTTAGGGTACCTATATGGAAAGTAAATGTAAAAGTCAAAAAGTTCGATTAAATATAAAAGTTAGTTATTTCATATCAAAACAACCAAGTACATTTTACAGAAGTTATTACCATAATCTTTTACAAGATTTAAGATGTATAACTTAACTATGTTTCAATTTAAGCAGACTAACTTAATATACAGCTTTAGCACAACCAGATAATAAATTTACAGAAGTTATTGGCATGGAACTTGACATCTTTTTAACAAATTTCAGATACCAAGTTGCAACATCAAATACTAACATCGAACCCGCCGGTTGAACGTGCTGGATTTAAATAGCGAAACTAACAATTTTTGTAAAGTGACGTATAAATAAAAATTTATGAGTTCTAGCTCTTTTATTTTTTGAGTTACCATGCGGGCGAACCTACATGGCTTAATCGACTCAGAATTCAACACTTAAGGCTATTAGATATATATTAAATCTATTAGCTCGAATCATGTAAGGTGACACAAACGTAATGACAAATTTATTATACCCTTGAACATACATTCATACGAATATAAAAACGTATATTCGTAACAAAATATCGAATGGGTCGAATAAATAAATAATAATAATGAATAAATAAAAAGCTTAGATCAAATAGAATATCAATTTTATCATCTTAGTCTCTATGACCTTAGTGGAAGATATTTTGTGAATAAAAGATTTTATGTTATAAGGAGAAAAATTGTATTTTAACACTTTAAGTAAATCCTTATGTGCTTAAAAAGTTTATTCAAAAAGATTGTTCAAAAACTATATAAATTTAAATTAATTTGAAGTTTTTTACATTTAATTAAAAATTAAGTTTATTAAATTCGATTCTGATACAATTAATTATACCTTACATACATACATACTTTTGTAAATGTAGGCAGATGTTTTATGATGAGTACATATTTTTTTTTTAACCAGGATCCGTGGAAAACCTAAAAAATCATCCCAAGGAATTGCTTTGCATAAGGTTCTACTCGATAATGTTGTCATTTCATTTTAGCCAACACAAAAAAAGATGTTGGGAATTGGGATATTTATAGTAGATATGGAGAATGGATAGGAAAATTTGGGAAAATTTGAAAATAGACGTTTGTTTATATGATATGTTCTGAATTAATATTTCACAACAAATTAAAAACGATTAAAAAAATACCTTGTATTAATTTACTATTTGAGCAATTTATTTTTTTTAAAAAACTGAAACATTTTTTAATAAATATTTTAGTTTTATTAAATTAATAAATGGTTTCAATAATTAAACTTTGAGTCAGTTGAAAAGTTCCTGTTTCACTCATTGTTTTTATTTTTTATACAAATATTAATACAAATTGTACTCAACTTAAATTAAAATTTTAAACATTACCACTAGATGTCTTTTATAATTACTCAATAAGCAATCTTATTTTTTTAACGCCAGATATCGTTAAGTATGGCCATCTGTTGTTGAATATATTTATAATTGTAAAAAACCGTTAGAAAATTTAAATAATAAAATAAAAATAGCAATATTTTTGCTTGTTTTTTTTTTTGGTTTTGTTACCTACAATTTAAATTCTTATTTTGTAGAAGTGGACTGAATATTTAAGTTAAATAAAAAAAAATGAAGCATATTAATAAGATTAATAATGAAACAAAAGATAAAGTTTAAATTTGAAAAAACAGGAATTTGTTTTTAAATTATACTTAAATAGCGATTAGTTATTTAAATATATAAATAGATATAAAGTTATTTTAATATAACTTTAAATTGTTGCAAATAGTAACGGTGAAGCGCATCAACTGAAGTGAACATTTTTAATGGTAGTAAAGTAACTAAATAAGTATTTATTCAATTCCATATTTTAACAGTTCCTATAAGACAAAAATAATTTCAGTAACTTGTTATTGAGTATATTAAATAAATGACTATTAAAAAATAAGAATTTATTTTAAAATTAAAAAAAACAAGAAAAAAGAAAATAAGTATTTATAACTTTAGTTATGTATGTAGGATGTCAATAATTAATTAAAATTAAATTTTTTTGATTAAACTCACAAACCATGTGGTATCACCATTTTGATCACCATGTGGAATCCTCGTTTTTTCTGTGTCACCTTCCCACTTTCGGATTCTGCCTTTCTTCTTAGATTTTTTTCCAGAATGATCTCTGTTGAGCCTCCAAATTTTGTGGGATTACAATTGAAAAAAACAGTTCGGTCAATTTTTCTAGATAAATATTTTATTATAGTTCAAAAATTGTTTTATTTTATTTAAATAAAATTGTTTATTTAACAACTGGTTAACTTCCTTTTTTAATCTTGACTATGCTGTACCATGTCTTAATGCAGAATGAACTTCTTGTCCTTTTTTTTGTGATTGCTATCATTCTCTCTCATCATTATCGTACGGTTCATGTTGTCGTATGTTAATAATGTTGTCGTATGATAGTTATAGTATTGGACTTCATTGTTAATTATTGACATCCTACATGTATAATATTTTTTAAATAAATTTTTATTTGCTATTTTGAAAGTTTATTTATAATTAATTCAATTAAAAAATTTACATTCTAACAGATTCTAGTTATTTATGCGAATGAATTGGTATTTGTATAGTTGTATTTTTAAGGATTAAATTCTTCAATAGAGCAGATTATGTATTTATATTTTTAATTACACATGTATAAATATGTATATTTCTTTTATATATTATAATACCATTTAAATAAAATAACAGTCCAAAAAAAAAAAAAATTGTATTGCATATAAATTGAGTGATTCAATTTTATTTTAAATTAAAAATTATAAAAATAAACATAATATAATATATTTTAGTTCAAAATTAAAGAAAAAAAATATTTATAATTAAAATTTATCAAAATATTGAATTTGATTAAATATTTAAATAAAATTAAATCAGAACCAGATTGTATCAGATTGTATCAGATTGTACATATATTATTACTTAAATAAATAACAAAGCTTGAGTTAAAAAAAAAAAATACATTGAGTGAAAATTTAATACTATTATTAACTCTGGTATCATATTATAAGTATATCGATGATTTGTTGTGGAGCATTGAGAAAAAAATTATTTCTTGGAGTTTTGAGAAAAGAGAAAAGGTGTTTTACTTACCCTCTCTCAGATGTACAACAAAACAACAGTAGAAAAATAACAAAATAGACTGTAGTTTGTTTGAGTGTATGTACAGTACAGTGTACAGTATAAAATGTGAACAACCAACATTTTAAGTATTTTTTTCTTTTGTTGACAATATATTTTTGTCTTTCAACCAGTGAAGTTGTGTTTTGTTTTTCGATTATTTTTTTTTTTGTGCGTGGTTTTATTTAAAAAAATTTTTTTTTGCTTTATTTTTATTTTTCTAATTTTTTAGTTTATATATAAAAGAATTAACCGGAAAAAATTAAAGAAAGAAACCTTTGTTTTATGTTTTTTTTTTTTAAATTTTTGTGTTTTGGTTAAAAATAATATAAAATTTTATATTAATTAATTTTTAAATAAAATAAAATACTAATAGTTGTTTTATTTTTCTGTTTTTAATTTGTACTATTTTATTAAATTTTCTATACTAAAAAAGAAAAATAAAATAAAGAAACATAAATAAAAAATAAATGCCATTAGGCTTTTTTTTTTATATATGTCATGTAGTTGCAGCCACACAAAGATAATTTATATAAAAGTGACAGATTAATGAACATATAATAAAAAATTGTTCTAGTTTTTTTTTAATACTTTTGTCGGTAAGAATAAAATTTTTTTATTATAAAATAAATAGAATTAATTTATATAAGTATATGTAATATGTATTTATAACCTCAAAAAATAGATTGGTGGATAATAATAAGAAAATATTTAATATAAAAGTATATATGTACCTATATAGAAAAAAAAAAAATGATTGAATATCTAAGTTAAAAAATTGGATAAATCATAAATAATATTACATACACTTTGTGATAATTTCAAAGAAAAAAAGCAAAAAAAAAAAAATAATAATAAATAAATGTTATTTTAAATTCTTTTGTAAATTAATAATAAAAACAAAAAGATATAGAATCAACGTGTTTTTGTATTTAATATAAAAGTATATGAGTAATTTCGTTTTTTTAAGTACAAGTACCTAAACTGAAAAATAATTTTTAAAAATGAGGCAAATTGGAAGTGAAGTAAGTTTTATTTAATTTTAATATTACATTTATTATTACTTACCCATATATTTTTTATTATTTTTTATATTATATATCAAAATTATTTAAATAAATATTATTATATTTATGGATGCATGATAAAAAAATATCTAAGCATATTATTTATTTATTATTATTTACTATCCTTTTCATCTTTTTTTTTTTTTTTATGCAATAATATATTTTTATTATTCTAAACTTATGTTTATTGTACATATATATAATTTTTTCTTATTTTTCTATAAAACAAAACTTATAGGTTATGTTTTTTATTTTTTTTATTTTTAAATATTCAAAATTTTTATTTATTGCTTAAATATTTCTCTTGCATATCTCATATGTATATTTTTAAACTGGCATATTATGCACATAATCAACAACTTATTTTTTTTTGTAAAACTTAAAAATTTAACTGTCATTTTTTTTGTTTTTTTTTGTTTTTCTGACTACATATTTTAAATTTATGGTCTTCAATTTGTTATTAAGTAATCATAGTAATTTTTATGAAAATAGTGATCCTATTTAAATAATGATCTCATTACAGCTTTTTTTTTTTTTGAAATAACAAATGAAACATTTTATAAATGTTAAAAGAAAAAATAAAAAAAAAAAATTAGGCATAACCCCAGACCTAGTGACCTATAAAAACTTTTTATTTACATAATTTGTAATAAAAAAAAAAACATAAAATAAGCTTATTTATGTTATTATTGTCCCTGTTAGTGTTAACTTAAGTACAAATTTGAAATATGTAGTTTAAATAATTAAGCAGAACAATTTAAATATTGTGCATAAGTAATGCATATGCATCTATATTATACTGATTATATATACTTTTATATTAACTCGTCAATGTCGGTTTATTTTGTTTTTTTATGTTTAAAAATTAAATTAATTCAATATGAGATTTATTGTTTAAATTTAACTATATGCGATCTAGTAATTTCTTATTAACTTTTTAAAAGCTGATTTAAAAATTAAAATTAAAAATTTGTTTTAAATTAACATATTAAATAATCATATATTTGAACCATAGTATAGTAAAACATTTATTTAATTACATCTTTTATTCAAGAATTTTGATTAAAGCTCTTATAACTCATGTACCTATAATAATCTATAAGCATTAAAAAAATAGGTATCTCATAGTTTTAAATTTTAGGGGAATTTTTATTTAAGTTTTGTTAGGGTAATTTTTTTTTTTTTTTTAAATATGTCATTGAATTTATGATTAATATTAACTGAACTTTTTAAAATTGTATCCGGACATCAATACGCTGCATCTATTCTAAAATTTTTATTAGAGTACACTATATACGTACCCTTACTAGATTAGATTAGATTAATAAGGAGTGTAAGTCACATTGCGATCTTTTATAATGTATAGATTTATTATGTGTGTTTCCTTATTACTACATATTGTGAATTTTGTCTCCACCTATAATACCCACTCTCAGCCCTACTGATTCTAAGAAACTAAACAAAGTATACGTTTTATAGTATCTTAAGATAGTTTTTAAAAAACGTTATTATTATTGGTTTGAATTATTAGTATTATTACGTTAGTTAGTATTATTGGAATTGGAATTATTATTGGTTTGACATTCATTCTCTTATAATTTTTTGTTTTTAATTTCTTCTGCGTTCTGTTATTGTGCAATTTTTTTTTTTTTTTTAATAAATGTCAACTTTTTTCAATATTTTATATACAATTTCTGTTTAATAAAAATCCATTTTTATTTTAAATTCTTAATAAATTGAAAAATTAGTTAATTCACTGATGAAAAGAAAGTTTTAATATTGTTAAATACGCAATTATTATTATTTTGAAAGAAGAAAAACAAAAAAAAAAATGTATATTTTCTTTATAAGCTATATCATCATTATTATCATTTGATTATTATCATTATCATAATCATCATCAGGTACACCAGTTACAATGATATTTTATAGCATAGCATAAATAAAAGAAATTTTTTTTTTTTATAAAATTAAAGAGAAAGAAATGATAAAAAAAAAAAAAGAAAAAAACCGATTTAAAAATAAAAGAAAAATAGTCAAAATATAACATTAAGAAAAATAACTCATCTAAAAGAAAAGTTGAAAATTTCTTTGCTTTAAACATGAAAATGATGAATGCACAACAAAAAGAAAAAAAAAAAGTATTACAATCATTTTATTATTTTTCATTATTTTATTTTATTTTTTTTTTATTGCTATTTTTTTGCTTTTATTTTGTTTTTTCATACTTTCATTTGGTACTGCTGGTGGTGTTGTCTGTCATTGCTTGTTTGAAATGGATCATCAGCACAGATGTGAAAATATAAGAATATTATACCTATTATCTTTTCTTATTATTAGAAGAGTGTAAAAATTATTCTGATTTTTTTTTTTTTTTTTTTTTTGTTAGGTACCAAAGAAAAAAAATTTATATTCATACTAAATATTACATTAATGTTTTTGTTTAAAAAAAATTTTTTTTTTTTTTTTTTTAAAATCTAAAAAACCTAAAACTCAATTTAAGTTTTTTTTTTTTTTAAAGTACAAAAATTACGATGGAAATAAAAATACAGTCGTATTATTATTAACTATATACGAATACATGAACCGAAAAGAAAAATACTTAAATCATGAAATACTCAACAAAAAAAAAAAAAAAAATATTTACCAGTCTCTTAGTATGTACATTTTTATGTTTTTCTATAAATGGAAGTATTGTAATCGTGAGATAAATTTTGAAGTTTTTAATTAATATATTTACGTTTTTTTTTTTCACCTATGTAATGTATTTTAATGTTTTTTTGTTTGTTTGTTTTACTTTTGTTTTTATTCAATTTTTTTTTTTGTGAATTTTAAGTATGAGAATTTAAAAACAAATAGGGTGTTAACCTTAAGGTTGTATTTTTTCTTGTAAGGGTTGTTAGTTTTTGTTACAAATGTATTTAAACAGAAAGTAAAAAAAAAAAAAAAAAAAACGAAAATGAAATTTATAATAAATGAAATGCATATTTTTGAATGCATAATATAATTAATTAAAAAATTTTTTTAGTAACTAAGTATAAATATTTGTTTTTTTTTTTTTTTTTCATTTAATTTTTTTTTTATTTCTTTCTTTAATTTGAAATATTTTCGAATTATAAATTAAATATTAATATTAAGGCAATTTCTGTCATTGGCATAAACCATGTTATTATTTCTTTTGTCACGATATATCAACTTTCATTAATAGGTAGTTATATTTTAATTCCCTTTTTATGTAAATGTACGTTTTTTAAGGATATTAATGACCTGAGACTAGTTATAAGAATGATTCCATATAATGTGTATTCAAACAATTTTAAAATGTTTTTACGTCAAGTTAATAGAGCTATATCCAGTTTTTTTTATTAATAATGACTAAGGTAGCTGTTATCATATTTATTATGTATCCCTGTAGAGTTTATACTTTGACAGTCAGATAGGATATAGAAAAATGATTCATGCATTAAAGTTTGAAAAAAAAAATATGTATTCTTTTTGGTAAAACAAGTTGTTCTCAGTATGCAGTATCATAATTAAAGGTTTAGTCCTAAATGGGACTTAAAGATTTGGATATATATACTAATATTTAATTAATTTTATTCACGACTTTTGTGTACAAATATGTGTTAAATTCATTAGTGCTCTTAATTAGTGTACAATTAATGAATTTGTAAAGTGAATCCGTTTTTTTTATTTTGAGTTATAGAGTTGAGTTTTATTTTGAGTTTTAGTTGAGTTTAGAATTTTAAAGTTTTCCTTGAGCTTTTAAAAATTGTACAATTACATATTTAATTATTTTAAAATAAAACTTTTGGTATAGAGTTGTATAACGTTTGCTCATTACAAAATTTTCTATCTTTCATCGACTATTTTTTAAAATTTTTCACGAATTACTGTAAACGAAAAGACACCATTTTGAAATTTAAAAATTTTAAAAATTAGTAACTGCTACTTTTTAATAGAGGCATTAGAATTTAAATTTAATTATAAACAAAAATATATATATATATGTATGTATATACAGGTTATTTTTGTATATTGTATACTATATATTATTATAATCATGTTTTATATATGGATTTACTCCACATCTTTTGTTTATTTTGTATACTTAATGAAATTTGAGTTCATTTCAGTTTTAATTTTGTTTTGTTCTTTTTAGGTGAAAGAAGATAAAAGTTTATTTAGTATATTTGAACAAAAAAAAAAAAGAGTACAAAATAAAAATGTACACTCATGATTCTTTAAGTTAAATTTAATGTATTGAGGTATTTTTGTTAGTTTTTTGTTTTTTTTTTTTTTAATAAGGTAGCAAAAACTTAACAATTCTAATACATTAATTTAGTACATGTATACATATATATAATGTGTATATAGTTACTGGCCACATGGTTTATGTTGCCGATATATTTTGTTTCATTTTTATATTTATTGCTTATTCATATATGTACGTTTTTTTAAAGGATTTTTATTTTAATTTTTTTTAATAGATACATACATAGGTGCATTATACCATGAACTTAAGTTCCGTTGTGTACTCATTCAATAGTTACGGTTAAATAATTTTCTATAGAATTTTTTTTTTTTTACAATTTTTGTCTGATGGTGTTCCGCTACCTTTTAGTAGTTATTTCCTTTTATTCTTGTATCATATGAGAATGACGTGTTATATGATACAGTTGATACATATATTTCTCTTCTTTTATTTTTATGTTGGATATTCTGTATATATATGTATGTATGTATGTATTTATACAATATGATATGAATATAGTGAATATTTTATTCTTTTCTAAAATTCGATATTGTTTATTGGTTGTAATAGGACCATTCATACCTGTATATATACATTATATAAATATGGCGTTGACAATTTTGTAATTCTATATAATGTTCTTGTGTTTTTTTTTATTTGTATGTTTCATATTAATTAAGGGATATACAATGCAAAAAAAAAACAAGTATGCAAAAACCAAGGCACACATTTTCAAAAAGATAATAAAAAGCATTTTTATTGTGATCACTTTTGGATTAAAATTTATAAAAAATGAGAGTTTCTCAATTTTAAGGAAACTATTAGTTACACGTGTGAAAATATAATAGGTATGGGAACTTAAAATTTTGTTTAAACTAATCTTTAAAAAAAACTGCACAGGTGTCTAAAAATTGTATATTTTCAATTTTGAAATTGTAATAGTTTCTAAATAAAAAGAGAAATATAAAAATTATTTTCTGGGGCGGAAAACGGAAGTATATTCTTTAAGATCTTTTTCCTCTCAAAATTTCTAGGTAGTCTGACTACCAGTGATCCTTCATCTATGGTTAAAATTCCATTGGCCTTTCATCCATCTATAATCCATCTTAAACAATGTGGAAGTTTAATAAACAGACAGATGGATAAACTAATGAATGGAGTAACGGACAAAGTAAAACTAATAAATAAATTTCTAAAAAGTTGTTAAAAAATGTTCCGAAAAAAAGAACAATTACAAAAATTTAACATAAAAGGGTCAGTGAATGTTATGAAATTTTATTTTACTTTCAGTTTTTATATTTTTAAATAATTGTTTTTGTTTTTTTATATTGATTACCTTGCAAAATAATTGTAAAACATTCTGTAGGTATGTATGTAATTGAGTTCTACTACGCTATTATATAAAATAAAGAATTTATACATAAATATTTACATATATAGTATGGATAATTAAAAATAGTTGTTAATACTATACTTATATGCTAAATTTAATTTTTTTTTTGTTTTGTTAAATTTTTATTTAATGAAATTGATGAGTATTGATTATTTCTTTACCTAATTTTTTTTATTTATTTATTTACATGTATATAAGGTATATTTTTGTTGCATTTCTTTTTTACGAATTTTTTTATAAAATTAATTGAAATATGAGATACAGATATTTTGTAATTCTTTCTTTTCTTAATAGCATTATTTTCTTAATATTGTAAATTGTTTCCTGTAATTACATACATTTTTCGACAAATTTTTTAATTTATTGCATAAAATTTGCGTGTTACATAAAAATTTTATAAAGTATGCGTGAAAAATGTATGCTTAGATTTAGTTTAATTTGAATAAAAGAGATACTTATGTATACTTATAATTGGCAAAAATGAATCTAAATATAACACGTTGAGTTCTACCTATATTACCGCTGAACATCACTTAAATGATTCAAAAACTTAAATGATTCATTGCTGAACGTTCTCAAAAGCCCGAATCAATTTAATGTACTGATTTTTACCTTTAAAAATATTCACCGTTAATAAATTGGAACTTACACAAGTTTGTTTTGATGTTCACCGGTAAGCGTAGATTTGTCAATGGTGAGCGTGGGACTACGTGTTACATATAATTCACATATAATTTCGTCCATTATAATATCATTTGGTGCAATGATTTGATCAAATTATTATTATTCTGATCAAATTTGTTTACACTTATATTACATAAGTATCTATTGTATATTAAATATAAAATTTATAATAAATTCATGTTTGGAATACTATAGAGAATATAATGTCATGTTTGAAATACTGAATAAAAAATTTTAATATAATTAAAAATTAACAGTTTTCAATTTTTTTTTTCTTAAAATAGCAAATAAGCACTTGAAATTTTAAAATGCCCGGATCAAAATCCTTTAGTATTTCCGTTTGCTCATTGTTAACCCCTATTCGATTAGAAAAAACGCTAACTCCGTCGCTTCAGTTACTAAATTTATTATTCACTTATTATTATTTAAAAAAAATTAATTATGATTAACATTTGTTCGTCATTTAATATGTTAAAGATTAATAAAGAGTTTTAAATAATCCTAACAAATATTTTCCAAGTGAATCCCATTTAAATATTTAACTCGACTATCATTAAAGTTTTAATCATACAATAGTGTATACGTATTATCATACTTAACTTTTAAATCTGCTTCATATTAAAATATTCTTATTTGATATTGTTTTCTTGGTTTAACGTTATTGGAGTTCAAAACATTACAAAGAGAAACATAATATTAATAAAAAAAAAAGAATAAAATAAAAAAAAGTATGAATATAAAAAAAAAATGTGAAATAGGTTACGATAAATGATTAAAAACAAAAGAACACCAAAACCCACAGCCCAACTGGGCAAAGGCGAAGCTACTAGGGATATTAATGTATCTCAGTACCTCAAATAAATAAATAAATCTATTGTTTGGTCAAAAGGGAAGGAGGAAGTGTTTAGTAAGTTAAAGTTTAACATAATAATAGAGGACTCGTAAACGTTCTACTCCACTATAGTCTCTTTCGATGATTCTCACCTACTTTCGCAAAAAAAAAAACTACTGAATTTGCATTTCCTTTGTACATTTTATTAAAGCTATTGTTATTTTTATAAAAGTTGTTCAAATCACTCGTTTTATAACCCTTAATTTAAAAGATAGTTTACACTTTTTTTCACTTTGTAGGAATATTTTTTTAAATGAACTTTTAGTAAATTTAAAAAAAAAAAATGTTTGTTTCTTTTATTAAATAATATATCATTATTTTTTTGTTTGCACTTTTTTAATTTTTTTCACCTGTATAAGTCAAATTCCATAACTTTTCACATTTTTTTTTATTACTGATGTAAAAAAAGAAACATAATTTATATTAATAACTTGACTTATGATCTGTTGAATGTTATTTCATTAAATAATAAAATTAAAAATATACATATATAGCGTTTTTTTTTTGTTTTGTAAAACTATTTAATTTATAATTTTTTAATTGACAATTTTTTATTTAATTATTATTATTCAATATGTTTATATGTGCAGTTTTTTTTTTACTGCAATAATAATATTTTCATTAATATCCTGAATTTTTTTTTTAATTGAAATTTTCATATATAAAAATAAATAAATTGATTATATTATTGTCTGCTATTGTTAATTGTAATAATGTCAAGATAAAAACTCTGCGTATAATTTTCATTCTTATAATTTATTAATTTAATCAATAAATATTTTTAATTTTAAAATACTTTATTCCTTGTCGACGACTTTATTTTTCCTTAAATATATATTTTATCAATAAGTATTAAGTATATTAATTTTCTTTTAACTTCCAATTAAAATGGTTCATCCATCGAAGTATAATTAATAAAAATTATGATTTTTTCCGCAAGACAGAAAACAACATGGAGAAGTACTGTTGTTTTAAAAGAAGGTGCAGCACAAAGAAGAAGACCAATCTCTGGAAATCGAATCTAAGACTAATCTCTGGAAATCGAATCTAAGACCAATCTCTGGAAATCGAATCTAAGGCCAATGTCTGGAAATCGAACAAGATGGAAGGAATTTATCGACGCTTTATGCTCCTAACGCCTTTAATTACGTGTTAGAGGATCCAAAGAAAGTAGAAGAAAAATGATAACTTTCAATAACAAGAAATTTATATTAGAATAGTTTTGAGGGTCGTAATAATAATTATTGATATAAATTACTTTACACTATGTATTTACATAGAATATTTGAAAATTTGATTCTACTGTAGTTACTGTCTTCTTATCGACAATCATTCAAATTTAAGTAATGTCCTTAACTGAAAATTTTGTTTTATTTGATGAAAACTTTTCATTTCCTAAACATATGTGCAATATTTTTTTATTAATTTAATTTTAAATATTAATAAATGTGCTTTTATTTCATTTACACATTTTTTAAATTCGGCTTTTAACAATTATATACATTTGATACTAACACAATCAAACCAGTCACTAAATTTAATGATATTGAAGTCATTTTTGACTATAAATTTGGATTTTCTACAACACATACGTATATTAACAACAAAATTAATCAAAGTCAACTCAATCCTACCGGTTTAATTAAAAAATAACGGTCTAGAACAATTTTAACCAACTACTATATGTTACAAATCTTTATTTACGACCTTAGTTCGTCCTATTTCTTAAGTGCGCAAATTAAGTTTGATCTATATAACATATTATAAGAAATAAAGCATAATCAATACAAAAAAAATTTCTCAGATTTATTTAAAAAAAATTTAAATTAAGTTGAACCACTCATATCGGCTCCAGATGTTGATTTAAATTAATCGATGTGAATACTTTAGAATCCAGAAGAATAATGATAAATACGTAGTGTTTTCATTATTCAAGTATTTCATAGCCGTATGAATTTCAGACTAAATACTTATATGTATTTAAGAAATTCAGTAAACACAAAATAAAGTTTTAGGTCCGAAAAAATGTTTACCATTATACTTTATAGGAAAAACTACGGTAAATATGAATCGATTAACAGAATATTGATGGATGTGAATCAATAGAAAACAATAACAAATATAAAGTAGAGATATGTGATAAAAAAAATGACTATTGAAGAAAATCCCTTAAAAATGATCAACTCTATAAAATAAAAATTCAATTCAAATAATAATTTTTTATTGTAGGTATTAGTTTTTTTTTCGATATTAGTTTTTTTTCGTATTATGTAAATGCTTGAATTAAGTAAATAAATAAATATTCTTTTAATGCATATGTAGTATGGAAATGTGGAAAGCAAGTAGTCAAATATTAGGATAGGTCAGATAAAAATGTTAACTATTTTTTTTTTAAACTCAACTTTTAAATGTATCAATATATGTATGTATATATAGCTTTTTGTTCTCCTTTAACTGTATTAATATTTTTTTTTAAACGTCTTTCACTCATGAGGAGGACGCGTCTTATCTATAAAAAAATCCGTTTTTGTTTTTTTTCTTTCTTTTTTTAATTTGGAGCAGATTCGTTCATATTTACCGTGAGTGGTGATACCATTATTGAATCCTTTATAGTAAATTTTTTTTTTGAAACAATGTTTAAATCAGTACAATGAGTACAATTTTTTTAATCGTTTTTTTAACGGCTTTTTTTTAACAGTTTTGTATCTTTTTTTTTTTTTTTTTTTTACAATTTCATACATTTGAAACGTATGTATATGTCCTAGCTTCATTATGTATATTTTTTTATTTTGCTCAATGTTCAAAAAAAAAACTTTCTAATAAACTTGTCATGAAAATAAAAGAAAAATTTTGTTATGAAAAAATTAAATCCGAGTTTAAAACAGAAAATACAGAATAAAAAAAAAAAAAAAATTTCAAGGCTACAAAATATATTGTATTTTATTTTTCTTTTTATTATATTAAAATTCAGTGAACCGGTACAGAAGAGACTTTTTCATATAATGTACATCCATAGCCGTATACATATATACCTACATAGTTATATATAATATGCAATGTCTATATACATAGTTATAAATGTTTGGCATGGAATAGAGGCTCGTTTTAAAAAACAAATTTTCACCGTCGTATGCGTATTTAACTTAACCACATCATAAAGAAAATAAAACCGGTTAAAAAAAACATATTTAAATTCTGTATATGTAATGTATACGTACAGAGCCGTAGTAAGACCCATTAGATGCCCTAAACAACCAAACAGAAAAAAAAGTAAACAAAATTTTACATTAGCGATCGTGAACGGACTCTTGAATTTTAACGATATAAAATTATTCACATAAAAATTGTGGATACTAATTGTCAAAATGTCGTCTAAAAAAAAAAGAAACATACGCAATTTTGCCAAAATGTACATGTCTTTATACGAATAATTATATTATACGAATACAGGCATTTTCATAAACAACCTAATAATATGCAATCTTGATGGTAATTAGAAATCGGAGTACAAGAATACTAGGGTTGTTTATAATTAGGCCTCGGATTTTAAGGTCGTTAAAATTTAAAAATGTGCACTTAATATTCTCTAACAAAGACGTAACAAGCGTAAGCATAGCTCATAGTGAAGCAAAATTCAATATCGCCAAAATAATTAATATATTTAATATTAACAATAAAAGAAAATTAATTTAAAGCCTTATTGCAATTACAAATATTTTTTCTAAATTTTCTAAAATAAAAGATTGCCAGTTAGATCTGAACAAATTTTTGTATATGCTGAAAGATTTTTCGACATCGACTCATATTATTGAAGCATACTAAAATGCAGATATTTCTGCTGCTGAGTATTTAGAGATATCTGCCAATTCATTGACTTTTCCTTCGCAAATGTCTCCTATAGCTTTTAGAGGGAGATATAAAAAAGTATAGTATGAAAATAATTTCGCTAATGATTAATATCAAATATTTAAATTTGTTGCCTAATTTTTTTCATAGATAGCGTTAGTACGAAAATAATTTGGCCATTGGTTAATATTAATACTTAACAATATTGTTTTTTTTTGCCATTTTTCAGAAAAGTTGAATATAAAAATGCTTGATTTTAGGCTCTTAACTTAAAAATATGTTAAATTATTCTGTTTTAAAGAAATATGCTAAAAAAGATTTTTGTAAGGACAATATACTTAATATGCATTTATATGCTTTAACCTAAAAAATCCTAGCCCTATTTAGTTATAATAGACTAAAGCCATAGTGTACGATTAAACAGTCTGAAAAAAAATTTTATTTATGAATTTTATTTTTTTAGTTATTTATTATTTGTACCGAACTGGCATAAATGACAGCCCGAATTTTTTTTTACATTAGAAAAAAAGTGACAACTGACACTGACGTGACACCATTGTAGAATTTCTGTGGTGCCCCAATATTATCATATTGTCCTAAACAAGTTCTTAGTTTGCTTAAATAGGTTAGTACAGCACTGTATACGTATATACATATATAGCAAAGTATTTTTATATACGGATTGAAAATTTAGAATTTATATAGTATGTTCATATATATATATATATATATATATATATATATATACATATTTAGTTATAAATAAATAGAGCTGTAAAAGTAGGAAAAGAATAAAATATTATATTTAGCGATTGATATAATAAAATACAATTCATCAAAAAATTTGATGTAAAAACAATCAATAAAAGTGGTCAACTTTTATAATATTTCAACTTTTTCCGTATATTTGATCCGTAGATATGCAATTGAAATGAAAAAAAAAAAAAAAATTAAAAATAATAAATAATATATGTATGTATGTATTTGTCATTAATTAACTTTCAGAAACTGATATACAATAGAGTATAAGTACGTATATACTTTACTATTGGGGATTAAAGTTTTATTTCTAGTTTTTGGTCCAATTTTTGTTTTAAATTAATTAAATTGATATAACTATATTTTATATATATGTATATGTACATTAAATTAAAAGCTTTTAATGAAAAAAAAAAAAAATGAATTTTTCTTTTAGTTAATAAAACTGTTGTATTTATTAATAATTATGTTATTTATATAGGTTAATTATTATTGTTATTTTCACCTTATTGATAAGAAAAAACATTATATACCAAGTAAAAAATTTTGTTATTTACTTTAAACTTATTATTAAATTAAAAAAAAATAAAATAAATGTAATGTAAATATGTATTTTTTAAAACAAATATAACTAATAGACAACATATTTTTTCATTATTGATTTTAATTATTGATATTGTAAGTATCTTTTTTTTTGTTTTCTCTGAATCACCCAACGAATTGTCTTTGCAACTAATTATGTATCTAAGTTCTTTTACTTTCAAACAATTTTTTTTTTACATAACCAAATAAATTGGCTTATAATTATATCATTAAAATTCAAGATTTTTGGAATTTCAAATATTTACTTTACTTTTAATATGTACTTTATGTACTGTTACTATATATTTAAAAACATTTTTTTTTTTTTTGTATCTTTTGTATAATATACATATAAAGTATTAAAATATGTTGAATTAAGGAACTATTGCACGAGTACATGAGGCTTTAATTCAAAAAGCATTCTCTATTTTGATTTTCATACATAAAGTTCTTTTTTTCTTCATTAATATATACATATAATCTAGACAAAGATATGGGACATTTTTTTGTTTAGTTTGTGAATATGTCTAAATTATGTTACTTACTCAAGTTTTTCTAAGAATCTCAAATTATAGAGATCTCAGTAATTATTTTTCTGGTATTTCTTTTATGGGATTTGTAGTGCCCAGTTAATTAAATTTTAGTTCTAGAAAATTACATTTACATTTAGAAAAGCTCTTTTCTCATGCTTTCAAAAAATTTTTTTCAGAATTCTTTAATCTTGTTTGTAACAGAATTTATTGTAATTTTAATTAAAATGAAGAAAATTGTATCAAATGTTTTTTTAAGGCCCCAAAGCTCCAAAACTATTGGGTCCCAAAATGTAACCCCCATAAAAAAAAAACTTTTGTCCACACATTATCCCCTACACGATTATTTATGTCCATGCATTTATTTACGACACCCTGTATAATTTTATCTCTTATTATTTTTGTTTTTTTTTCTTCCTTTCCAATCCTTTATAAGGCTCAATAAAACAAGTTTATTATTGATTAAGCTTCACTTTCTCTAGAATCATTAGTTTCATTAAACTGTTGATTACTCGGGGTGTACGCATTGTACAAGACTATTAAACATAAATAAATATTTTTATATTTTGCTCGCCATCTATTATCTTATACAAGAATTATTTTATTTTTATTATGTATTTCGATTGCGATATTAATTACATTTTTTTTAATTTTTGTTATACTTATATTACATATGTATCAAAAAAAAACTATTTTATTTTTTATTAATCTATATATGACACACTCAGGGTTTGGACCTGGACCTGAACCCCTTGGCAGGATTCTATTTCCAGGATATTTATTTTTAAATTTCGAAATTTCGAAATACTTATTTATTAAATGGTAAAATTAAACAATAATTTTTTTTTTAACATTTTACAATAATTGTTAAATTTTAATCGGAAATTGTTTAGTATAGATTTTAAAAGTTTGTGTGCGTTGTTTAAAATTTATTTTTTTTTTGTTTTTTTATTTGTAATGTACATTTTGAATTAGCTGGAAGTGTCAACACTTCAACATCACTTTAATAGTACGATTGTTGTTGATTTTAACTATTGTTTATATTCATATATTTGTAACTGTTTTGTTATAATAATTAATAGGTAGAGATATAGATATAGATATAAATATAGTATATATAGATATAGATAAAAACCATAGTATATAAGAAACTATAACTATAATAGGTATAGGTATATAGACTGACACAAATATTTAAAAATTCTTATTTAATTTAACTTGGTTATTGTACTCAAACAATGACAGGATGGGTTAAATTTAAAAGATGATAAAATAACGGTTTTTATGAAATAAGAGTATCTAATTTTTTTTTTGTTTTTTATACTTTAGTTGAAATTTTTTGTAAAGAGTAAAAATAATTTAACTTGTGAAATATTTTAGTAAATTCATTAAATTTTATTTCATTTGCAATAGAAAATTTAAATTTTTTATTTTAGAAATTCTCTCATTAGTCTCCATTTTGATATGAAAATAAGATATATTATGTTTATGTATATATAGTATAGAGTAGATATAAATTAGTAGAAGATTTTCTTTTGAACACAAAAATAATCATTAATCTAATTTTTTTTTTTTTTTGTAAAAGTTTACAATTATTATTATTTAAATTTATCTCATTTATATATTTTATACAATAAAATTTAAAGATAAAAAGAAAGAAATATATAAACAGTGTATTATTAATATCTAAATAGGAAATTCGGTAATTTTTTTTTTATGATATTAATCAAAATAATAATAGTTATCTAATTAGTTGTATTATATTTACTATAAACATACATATATATATTTACTATTATATATAACAGTAATTTATGAAATTTTGTTTTTTTTTTGTTTAATTTCATCTTTATATACTGCATAGATAGATATATAGTTGGTATTTATTATTGTAAGCATCATTAAAGATAAATTATTTGTTGATTATTTTATACTTCTATGTTGTTGTTGTTCTCATTGTTACATTTATTTTTTTTTTTTTTTTTTAAATTTGACCTAAATTTGATTTTAAATTTATTTATTCGTCAAAAAAATTTTGAAAAAATTTGGTTTATTAAATAGAGTTTCAACCTAATTTGTGAATAACATTTTAATTTATTTTAAGTGCGTAGTTTTGTTTTCTTTCTTTCTTTTTTGGTACAATTGACTTTTCGATCAAAAAAACCCAAAAAAAAAAAAAAACAAATAAAAGATACATTTGTTATGCATATATGTATAAAGAAATTAAACAAACGGTGGGAATTTGGATTTTCTTTTATTGTTTTTTTTTTTTTTAAATACTTTAATTAAATAAAAACAACTTACAATCACTTAATTTAATAATTGTTTTTTTTTTTTCTGTTATCCTCTTTTTCTTCTTTTTTTATTTTTTTTTTAGTAATTGTCTTTAAATCTTAAAATTTAATTAAAAAAAAACAAAGTAAAAAATGTTGTTAATTAAAAATTACGAAAATTTGTTGAATATGTTGGACGTTGGTATATGGACCATAATGTATCTATGGTCTAAATTTAATTAAAGAAAATCTTTTGAAGTTGTTTTATTTAAAAAAAAAAAAAAAAAAAAAGCATTTAACTGTAATTACTTTTAATTTTCGATAGACCACTTTTTTGATTTGCGGAGGAAAATTTATTTTTAGAAAAAACAAAAATAATGTATAATAAAACTTTGAATGTGATTTTGGATTTCATCAGAAAATTCACATCATAAAAGTTAACAAAATGTTCCTAAATTATACAAATTTATTTTAAATTTTAAGTTACAAAAATTCATTTGGTGTTTATTTAAAAATTTTTTTTTTTATTTAATACTGGGTTTGAATACTGTTTAGATTTTATTGTTTATTTCAACATCTTTTAATTTTATTTACTTTAATAATGACTTTATCTTAACAAAATATGTATTACGAACGTTATAAAATCTTATGTTTTTAAATTTTCAATTAACATTATATAATATGTATGTACTAATATGTATGTAGATAATATTATGTTGTAAATTAAAATTTTTTTTTTTTGTTTTTTTTAATAATAATAACTAAAAATTTTCCCACTCAATACGATAAAAAAAAGGGTGTTATTAAACAAAATATTTAGGGCTTTTTTGTATAATATTACTTTAAACTTTTACCTTTTGAAACATTTTGACATATTTAAAAGGTAAAAATATGTTTGTAATAAACAATAAATTGTTTATTTTATTAACTGAAATATGCGTTTATTAACTGTTAAAATTTGTTTTTTCTTTTTTTTTTTTTTCTTTATACAGACCTACACTTTTTTTTTCTTTCTAAAAAATAACTTTACTTTTTTTTTTTTGTTTTAAGTCTTTCGATTAAGTCAAAAAATTGATTTTTGTATTTTTTTAAGTTTAAACCTGAAAAAGAAAACAAGATATTTGGTTAAAAAGTAAAATTACAGTTTTGTTTTTTTGATTTTATGTTCATACATATTTTTTACATTGAAAAAAATTGAAGAAAAAAAAAACCGAATCTTGTTGTACAAAATGAAAGTAAAAATTCATCAGGTTTTTTTTAAACTGGAAAATTTAATTTTTTTTTTGTTTTTTTTTTTTTTTGTTTGAATTTATAACTTACATTGAACCATAATGTAACAGTAACATATTTAACCACTAACTGACATCAAAAATTGACTAAGTGAAAAGTGGAAAAAAAATTTACCTATATATTTTTTATCGGGAAATAAAAATTAATTTTTTATAAGGAAAGAAAATTTTAAATTTAAAATATCAATTGTGAAGGTTATTAAAAAATATTTTATTAGTTATTTTGATTATTATGTATTTTTTACTGTACAGTACTTTGCAGTATTATAACATTACTTTGGCAGTATTTTACTGAATCATTTTACATAAATTTTGAGAATTTGAATTTGCAAATTACTGTTAAAGTATAATAAAAAAAAAAGTTAAGTGCTAATGTATATTATGTATGTATGTATGTATAAACTACAAGATATTTTCCTTAATTTTTATATTCATAATAAAATATAAGTTTAACATATTTATGTATTTTAAAAATTTTTTTTTAGATTTGTATTTTTTTGTACCTAAAGTGTAAAATATTTTTGAAATTCATTAAATTTTAATTTAAAGAATAAACAGTTACAAAAAGATTTTATGAAGAATAAATATTTATTATAAATAAATGAAAAATATCATTTAATTTTAATATTTGTAGATATAACATAAAATTTTTAATAAAATTAAGTATGTCATTTATTTAATTAAAATTACTGAATAAACGTAAACAAATGTATTATTTTTAGAATATAGATATGATAGTTGGATATAGCCTAGCTTTTTATATAACTTCCAATTAATAAATTGAACAGTTTTGTTTTCTTACATACTTTTATTATCAAACAAAATGAACTGGGCTGAAAAATAAAGTAATTGCGAATAATTAACTTTGCGGATTTTTTTTTTTACTGAAAATATATCATACTTTTAAGTTTAGTTTTTGCTATGTTGGTTTGTTGGTTTTCATGGTTTCTCTCTGAGAGCATAATTAGCATATAAACAAAGTGAAGTTTTGATATCATTTTCCAGTATTTTTAGTTATCAACTATGTTCTATAATCAGCCCATAGAGTTGTTAAATAAAATTAGTTCTCCAATAAGAGAAAGTCACGGAGAGCTTACTTCATTCCCTCCTCCATTCTCTAGCTACATGGATTCCTATCGGCCAGGATCTCGTAATTATTGTTACTGCTCTAATAGTGTTTACACGAGATCTTTTCTTTAAAATTGCGTCATACCTTTCAAGATTTTCAATTGCTAAGAATATCCAATGTAGATTTTGCAGTTAATAGAAAATGTGAGAAATTTTGCAATTTTAGTTAATCAATATATATTTTTTGGCATATCATAAATATCCAACTTTTAAAATAATTCCCTAATCCCTATCCCCTACTGAATACTTTGCACAGATATAGCTGAAAATAATAGTTTTTTTATTCGGATAATAGCAGTTGCTAAATTACGATTTATAAGGTATTTGATTTTTAGTTACATATGTTGCAAATGTTTTTAATAAACAACTTTTATTCTGCCGATATTTTTACGAAACCTGATCTTATATATCTGTTTTGTTCAAAATATAAAGAGAACCTATAAGTTAACATATTTTTAGACAAATTCTAATAAATACGCTAAGCTATAGTAATTGATATACGTTTTTGATTATTTTTAATTATAAAGAATAAACAACTGTATTAAATAATGAATTAGGTATAATTTTAGTCTTACTACTCGTGTGCGTGTGAACCATATGCTTTTAAATTTACCAAAGCTTTCAGATCTATACATACACCTATACTAGACTAATGTATTTATAAGGAAAAGCAAATACACTTTATAATTTAAAATAATATTTTGTAACAAAAAGTTAAATATGTATCTTTAAAAAAAAAAACATTTTAAAAAAATTAAATATTTTATAATACATATTTATATTAGATTTCAGATTTTATGGGAGATTTTTTGATTTAAACTAATATTAATATTTATCTTGATATTTTTTCTTTAAATAAAAATTATGTACTACATTAAATTTTACCTTAAGTATATTTTCTTTTACAAATTTTACAAGGTAATGGGAATTCATACATATATGCATACATATTGTTAATGTTGGTATTGTGACCATATCTTATTATAAAATTTTATACTATAAAAATTCCTAAGCGATTAAATTTTGTAATGCATTTTTTTAATCTTTTATTACTAATTTTAAATATTTTTAGTTAAAATTTTAAAAGGTTAATATTATCAAATGACAGTTGCAACATTAAATGAATTATATACATATGTAGGTGCATACCGATATGTTGGTATGCTGATATGCATATGTGCAAATGTCAACATTTTTTTAAAATTTGGATATGTATATAAAATTATAGAAAAGATCTTTATTTGCTGTAAAGTTATTTTTTAATCAATTAAATTTTTTTTTTTAAAAACTTTTATGAAATACTTAATTGATTTTTTTTTATTTTACTTTACTTTATACTACTTTTAATAGTAAACTTACTTTATTCTCTTCAGCATCCAGCTAAATGGCATATTGTTAAGATACAAGCCTTTGATTTCATTGAACCCTGGCTGGATCAAATAATTAGTAAAATAAAAATTAAATAAAAAATAATTTTATACGTATCTTATAATTAATATCATATCAGATTATATTGTAATATGTACATAATAAAATAATAATAAGTTTATTCTTGTAAAAGATAATAGATGTCGTAGAAATAAAGAGATATTTATGTCTCGCCATCTTGTACAATAGCTACAGCCGAGTTATTAACGACTTAATGAAATTAATGATCCCTGAAAATTGAAACTTAGTGAAATGTGATTAATAAATGGCTCAGTGGATAGTCTATACTTCTTATAGGAGTGGCAAGAAAAAAAAAATTCCTTCAACGGCTTTAACAAAGCTTTTCATTAGTTTCTGTTTTTGAAGAAATTTGTTACGCTACGTCCACCTTTTTACTCTTCTTCAGATATAATACGAGTTACCATTGCTTATATATCTCTTTTTCATTTTGGGAGTTCCGGAACAGCTTTTGAGCATTAGGAGTTCCGGATCATAGCTTTTGAGTGGCAGTTGATCTTATTCTTTTTTTTTGTAGTGTCTGATTTTTACTTTTTTTATTGCTTGAAAAGGATAGTTTTCATAAATTAAATGAGTAATTGAGAAAGATAGTTTTGATACATAATAATTTGTATTTGTTTATAATATTTATTATCTTCAATTTTGTTTTGGTTCAAAAAAGAAAAACAAACAAAACCACATAAATACTTAATCTGTTTTAATTTTATTAAAAAAAATAAATTAAAAAATTTATGTTTGTGGTTTTGACTTGATGTATAACAAACAAGTTTTTATTATAAGTTAATACATATAAAAAATAGGCATTTAAATCTATGAAAAATGATTTTTCATTAAGAATCATCTTTAACTGTTTAATTTTTTTTTTTTTTTAAGTATCTCTAATCTTATATATCTAAAAAAAAAAAAAAAATGTGGTTACAAACGAAAGTGAAATGACTGATGAATTTACTTTTATTTTAATTTGCGTTATCTATTAGATACATAGATACTTATAATCATAAAAAAAAATTGAAAATAAACTAACATAATATATATGGTTGGTTAGCAATTTGTTGAAAAATTTATAATTTTTAATTTAATTTTTTTCATATACTTTTTTTTTTTTTGTTATTTTGGAAAATTTCAATTATTTTGTTGTTGTTGACCAAAAGATATTATTTTTGGTTTGGTTTTGGATTTTTTTTTTTACTAAAGATTTAATATGCTTGAATCACGGAGAATATTTTTTAACAAAAGGTGTTATAAAAAAAATCGTGTTTAGGTTGTATAGTTATAATAATTGATTGATTTCCAATTTTGAATGGAATATTTTGCATATACATACATACATGTATAATAGGTTAGTTTGTTACCGGGATTAAATAAATCACGAGAATTTTCAGAGTCTTTTTCTTTTTTTTTTTTATTTAAAGATAAATATATTTTTAAATGAGTGTTTGTAATTAAGCGTAAAATAATATCTTAAGCTTTCTTTTTTGATTATAATCTCTTATATGGTACAATATATGACTGCGTTATGGTTTTTCGCTCCTATAATTGGATTAATTATTGTTTACCCTTAAAAATTAATTTATTTTTTTTTAGTTTTTTGTATTTTTTTAATTTTATTTTTTTATAACTAAATGAACAAAAAACCGAGACCTTTTCCGTTAGGATTTTGGGGAATAGAGGCGTGATATTTGCAGTACCTATTTCTAAAGTAATTTTTGCGACCCGTTTTGAATTTGAAAAAGCATTCCACTTGGTTGATACAAGATTAATTTTTTACAATTAAATGCAATTTGTTTAATGTGTAAAATAATGTACATATAAGTATAATATATAGAAAAAATCAATCACATATTATCTTTTTTTATCTATCCTATATAACTAAATTAGTTTAACCGTATAAAAAGATATAAGATGTATGCAAATTGCAATCTGTCTGGGAAGTGTGAATTAATAACATATAGGAAACATTTAACATGTTGATGATTATTGATTAAATTAAATATAGATATACATACTTGTACTGTAGATGGATTTTCTTGTAACTTATGTGCGTAAATAATTGAAATTGTTTTTTTTTTCTTTTCTAAATAATTTATTTATCTGGTTTTCTTTTCTTTCATTTATTTTATTTCAATATAATTCAATTATTACTTCAATAGTATCACCTTTAATAATGTCTAAAAGAAAAAGAAAAGCGAATATCAAAAATTAATATCATTTTGCTTAACTTTACAAAACCATAAGTAGCAAAAAAAAAAACAAAAAAGGAAATTAAATTGGTTTTAATCTATAGGTTTTTCTTTTCTACTTAATTTGCACTTATTCATATATATATGAATTTTAACATTATACTAAGCATATTAAAATGAACCAATAAGAATCTGTGAGTTTATTGAGCCCTTTAAATAATATGATGTTTCTAATATATAGGAAATTAAATTGAATTTTTATTAAAAATAAAATTGAATGGAAAAGGAAATTGAATTAAACTATAATAGAATATAGAATATATATAGAATAGAATTTTTGTTTTTACTTTCTTTCTTATCCTTCATTCACTTTTTTAATTAAGAAATTGAAAATACACACACATTTTGTGGGCAAAATTTGAAAATTGAATTTTTTTTTTGGTCTGTTGAGAGAATGAATTTATAATATAGAAGTGGATATATTTTATGAACCATTTGCCTGCTGCATCTTGAACATATGTATGTTCTTTAAAAATCGCCTTTACATATACCACAAGGTATAAGGTTGTATGAACAAAACTTTTGTAAGAGGTTACGATTATGTGTCTATGACTTTTAGAGCTTGTAAGACAGACCTTAAAGAAAATTTGATGACATATTTTTTATTTTGATTAAAATACCCATAACTCATGTTCTGAGAAAAATTTAAACTTTTCGTAAAATGTATTCTACTAAGCTTTTTCATGTACTGTAAAAGTATACTTCAAAGTATACTTCTAAGCAAAAAGTATACTTCTAAATTAGCTACTTTATGTACTGTTCTAAAAAAAATTTTTGTAAAACAGTTTTTTTACGTGTTCTCATTTAAATAGCTATCTTTTTTTGCTTTTATCATCATTTTAAAGTTAAAAGATTTACATTTTTTCAATTTTTAATTAAAGAAAATGCCATTTTTCTTGATGACGTAACTTTCATGGAATATTTTAGTCCTGCTCAAAACAGAAGTTATGAATATTTTAATTAAAACAAAAAAAATCTGATTTCATTTTTTTTTAAGATCCTACAGTTCCAAAGTTGTTCGGTACACAATGACCCCATACAAAAGTTTTGTCTACACACTATTCGCATTTGAAATAATTTATTAAAAAATCACTCTGTATTTGTATCATTTGTTTGATCAGCGAACTTAAACACTCCGCCATTAGACAAATAAATTTGAAGATAAATAAAAACTAAGTAATTATTATTAATACATACGTACATAAGGTATAGAAATTTAAATTCATTCAATTTTTAGTTTATTTACATCTACGATTTATATAGGGTATGTTAGTATGTAAATAATAAATATTAATACATATTTAATTGATCAACAATCTTAAAATATTCATAAAATATGACAGATTCATTTTTAATTATGTTTATTTTACCACCTCATTAAAGTAGTTACGGTTTATAATTTTAGTAAATCTTTCGTAATATGTTTTTCAATGCTTTCATACACATTTTCGAAAAAAAAAAAAAATAATAATTAAAAACAAAAGAAATTAAAAATCAAAAATTTGTTTTTTTTTTATATTCAAATTTTTATATTAAATTTGAAAAAAAAAACAAATATGAATTAGATGAATTCAAATTTAAAAAATATTTTGCAATATATTTTTTGGTACAGTAACTTTTAAAAACAGTTAAAAAAATTACAAATCTTATTTAAAATTGTGCCTATAGAGGTGTTACATACATACATATACATATGTATACAATTACATAATAATATTTTATATTTTGTATAAATCATTTTTTATGTTTTATATTTGAAGCTGAATATTTAAATAAAACAAAAAATATAATAGATATACATATATGTATGTAATATGTATCTACCTATGTAAAGTTCAAAACATAAATTCTATTCAATTATTACATAATTATCATAATTTTATTATTGTTATAGCATATAATGTGTTTTTTTTTTAATTATTGTTATAACCACTGAACTTTTTTTTTGAATTATGTAATTATTAGTTGACAGTTCAATATTCTATTAATTGACAATTGACATTCCAATTTTATCATTTGACAGTATACTGTCCTATATATCAAGGATTAGTTGTATTTATTAACTTTATATTATTATGTTATACATTGCTTAACTTGGTTTCTTTTTTTGGAATTCTTTAAAATTTAATAAAAGCTAAAGGATATAATATACATATATATTACCTAACGAAATTAAAATATTATGTTTCATATACATAAATATTAAGTTTTGAAATAATTTAAAGATTCAAAGTTATAAAATCAAGTTTAGTTATTATAAAAAAAAAAAAAAAATGAATGTAGAAAAATATAAAAATAAAAACGAATTTAAAAAGAACTAAAAAGAAAAAAACAAAAAAAATATAATAATTCACGTTTTAAATAATATGTTATGTGCATTGAGAACAGTTATACATCAGAGTAGATACATCATTTTTACCAGGTAAGGTAATTTTAAAATTTCAAGGTTAATCAAAATTAAATTTTTATTTTCTTGTTTTTTTTTTCAAAATATTATAATAATAATATAATTGTTATTCATTTTTTAGCTTTATATCGTACATAAAGAAAATATGTACATATGCATATGTATATAGGCATCACATAAATATGGTAGATCATATCATCTATTTCTAATACTTAAAAATTAATCATTTTGATAACATTTTGAATAATTAATTAATTCAAAATGCATGTATGTGAAAAACGTAAAACGTAAAATTCATGTGACTTTCGATTTTTATCATTTTGGTTGATTGGGTTAAAAAGAAATTGATTAAAATTTTTTAAATTTTATTACAAAATGTCATATCAAAAATTTTCAATGTCATCTTAATTAAAAAATCTGTATGTTTTCATTTCGGCATATTAATTAAATAAAATTTTTATTTATATGTATTTATTTTGATAAAAGAAAAGTATAAAGTTTAGATCCATTTTGAAATAATTATTTTCATAAAGTTGTTTTAAATATTGTGATCTAAGGTTTTTTTTTTTTACTTTTGTAAATAAGTACATAATTAAATAATGTGTAAAGAGGTATTTTCATTGACAAGCTATTAAATATTTTATTTCATTTATTAACACCTATACTATAATCTATTCATTGTTAAATTTTGATGTTATTAATAGAGCAGTTTTGTTATGCCTAATTTTTCGTTTTAAAAAAAAAATGTATAACCTTGATGTTTATAAGGGTCTATTGATTTTAATTTGTTCATTTCTTTATAGCATCATTTTATAGTCTTAAATTATTACTACTATAATGATATTTAAAAGTTTTAATTTTCAATTCAATTAAATATTTGTTATTGTAATCATTATTAATAAAAATACATTTATATTTTGATAAAAATATAGAAAACTTTGATTATTTTTAAAAAATGTTTTCTTTTTAATTCATTAATTTTATAGTTATTTATAGTTAGAATTATAGTTAATTGACTCAAATAGTTTAAGAGATATCTTTAAATAAAGAAGAGGAAATTTCGAAGTGTCATTATAATAGAATGGTAGTCAGTTAACGACATGGCGTCACGGTTCAAAATACATATATATGATATTTGTACGTAACTGTCATTTTAGTTATTTTTAAATATGAACAATTTAAAAAATTTAAGAGCAATTTAAAATTCACTCAATTCCGTTGTTCTGTTGAACCGGTAATGATTTTATACCAATATGGAGACTATATATAGGTATACAATTTGAAAAAAAAAAAAATGTATTCCTAAATTACCTAAAAATATGCAAAGAATTGGTTTCTTTTAAAAAATTGTAAATGCATTTTTCTGTCACTATAGATCGAGTTTATAAGCTACTAGATAGCACGCAATGGCATATATATATTTGAAACCATCATAAAGTACCGTAACGAGATGGATGTCATTACATAACTTCACCTTCCTTATTTGGATGTACATTAATGGTTCAATCAGATTAGTTAAGTAATAAGTTTGACATTTAGATATTGAATGATCGACCGTATTTTTATTCTAGAAATTGTTTTTATACAACAAAAGTTTTTATTAAAGAAAATATTCTTAACATTTAAATTTTCTATTGTAAAACAATCCCTCATAAATTACTTGAAAATTTTAATAATTCGTACAATTTAAACAAGGCAAAAAAATGTTCCTTCATATACTTGTATATACATAGTCTTAAAGAAGCTAAAAATTAATGCGTCGATGAAGATCTAACAAAAATAAATATTTCTTTTAAGTTATACATTACATGCATAGTACAAACTTTGAAAAAGTTCTGTTTTTAAATGTCTATATCTCAAAATCTGCTTAACATTTTTTCAATTAAAAAACTCGACAGGATGTTTCTTTACCTTAATAAATTAATATCAAAATTATACATTTTTTTTTTTAAATTTGTATTTAAATTTATATTATGTGAAAACCATAAATAAATTTCCATAACGCCGGCACTCTTTTAGACAGAGACTTGAAATTTTGTGATAAGAAAGCACTTTTAGAATTAGTATAAGTTTTTTTTTTTGTATAAGGACAACCCTCTGTTTAAAGACGATTAGGATTAAAAAATTTAAATTATGCTGTTTTTAAACACCTGTAATTTATACACCTGTAAAAAAAATTTTCAAAAAATTAAAGCTTCAATTTTATAATTTTACATGTAATAATGATTTTTCTTAATTAAATAGAGTTCCATTAGAATTATTGAAAAGGTCTATTTATTTTGTGCATTTTTTCTTATTATATAAAATTCTAAGAATATTTTCACAATTTCATGTTAGTCACAATTCTAAATACTTTATTAGTTTATAGATTGTCTTTTAGAAAATGTACGCCTTTAAAAATCGTAGGTTTACATTCTGCATTGTTTTATATTTGTTTTTAAATACCTAAATTAAAATTCCAGAATTCCACTGCTTAATTGTTTTTTTTTTTTTTAAATAAACACTAAAATTAAAACATTTTATAGACATATTTAAAAACTTTAAATTTGGATTTTGTTCGCATTTTTTAAATTTATTTTGAAAACATAAAAAGAAAAAAAAAATTCAAGATAGGCAAGGTGATCTTCTTTTTATGAGAGGTTATAACTTATAGTCATTTAAAAATTTTTTAATTATTATGTTCTGAATAAAATACTAACATTTACATTTATTTTTTATTCAAATAATAAAAAAGTGTGCTATTAACAACATAATTGTAATTTTCAAATGATTGAATTTATGTTTTTTTTCTTTTTGTTGAATTTGCATGTTATTTTCTTGTTCTAATTCTAAGAAAAATAAATAATAAATAAATAAAGAGAATATATTAAAAATATGAACAGATAAATTGAAAAATAAACTGTTATATTATTAGAATAGAGATTCGTTGTAGCATAGATTTACATCATTTCGATACGTTCTAATTAAATAAAATTGTTTAAATAATAGGTAATTTATTTTGTAAATTTACCATATTACATTATAATTATTAATAATTTTGTAACGGACAAAAGAAATTGATGCTATTTAATAAAAGTTTTTTATGTAAGAAGTAAGTAATTATAGATAATGTTAAAAAACGATTTAATTAACATTTATTAATTATTATTGATTGATATTATGATAGTATATTTTCTTTATAATGATTATACATAATTAAATTCATCATTTTATAATTTAATTATGATTCCTTTTTATGGCATCCATATTATATCCTTTTAATTTTCCTTATTTTTCATGTTTTTGATACCAAAAAGAAAACATACGTATATTTTCAAGTTATGAAACAATATAAATTTCCGATTCAGTTTCTGAAAAATACTTTAAGAAGGAAATTTTAAATACCCATAAAACTTACATTATAATATAAATTTCGTTTACAATCACTTACAAACTTTAATTCAAACTTAAATAAATTTAAACTTAAAGACCGAATGTTTCAGCACTTTGTTTATTTGTGTTGAAATCCCGATTCAGCTCTAATCATTGATGACTTCCTTTTTAGTAATTCTTCTTCAACGCTTGAACATGCAATACGTTCATACTAGAGAAGAATCACTGATACTTTATCTCAGCGTTTATCAATCGAAATAAAAATTTAATAAAGAACTTACTAATTATTCCTACTTGCAGACTCAGTTATTAGTAAAGAACTGAAACAGAGTTTTGATTTTCAAAAAAGTACAATAATTGAAAATTTATATAATAGATTGGAGCACGACATTTTTCTGAAAAAAAAAATCTTGAATCAAAAAAAATCGTGATAAAAAAATCGTAAAAACAAAAAATTTTGAATTCAATTTTGAAATAAAATATTTTTCAATATATATATAATTTATGAATTTAAAAAAATATATATATATTTTTTAATAAAAAAATACTAAAATTAAAAGTTTTTCAACAAAAAAAAAACCAAATCAGGATTGCCCCTTTTTCCGGAATATTTATATACATATATCTATATGCGAGATTCTGAATTAGGACGGATTTTAGATGCCGGCAAACCCGATTTTTTTCTTTTAAAATCATCATTTCAAAAATAAATCATTTTTATTCAAGATTTTATTTTAAAGATTTTTTTTTCAGGTTTTTGTTTTTTCTTTGTTCCAGATTTTTTTTTTTTAGGATATCGATGGGGACCTCTATATATCGATATGCAATCTAAGTATATGTGCTAACTATAGAAATGTATAATTATAGTTTAAAACAAACAAAATGTTAAAATAAACAAACAAAATGTAACTTACAACTTTGGACTGACTACAAAGTTACTTTATAAAGTTGCATTAGAAATTTTATATATTTTTTAAAGTCCAAGCTTAATTATTTCATATAAAAAAAAAAACAGGATAAAAATTAACTTTATAATATTGACTATTCATAACAACAACATAGATATAATTAAGTAGTCTAGATATTTATTTTTTGTGGTTTGACAAATTGTCATAATGGTGTCTTTAATTGTAAATGCTTAAAGTCATTCAAATAAAATCGTTTAATTTGCTGTGTTGTATTGTGTTAAATTAAGTTTTATTTATTGAAAGTGAATTGTTAAAATACATAGAAGTATATTATTTATTAATTATTATATATTTATTTTGTCAAATAATAATACTAATTGAACAAAAATTTCCTTTTTATAATTTTTTTTTTATACAATAAGTATTACAAATTTTCAAATAGCGCATATAGTGGAAATAAATATAATATACACGAGCGATAGATTTTCATATTTAATATAATAATAAACAAAAAAAAAAAAAAAAAGATTTTTCCACCCCTTTTTAAATTAATGTTTAAGCATTATTAACGACAACAACTTTCTCTGCTTTTTAGTTTTTTTTTAAATCTTAGTTTTTTTTTTGGTACAATTCTAGTAATTTAACGTTTTATTTATTTTAATCTGATATAATATGTAATTAAAAAAAAAAGTTGTTGTAACCTGAATTAAAATTATACGTTTAATTAATCCTGTCTAAATTTTTTTATTAATTTTTAAAATTTTTCATAAATATAAAAATTTAAATTATAGTTTTGAATAGGAATCTGATATTGCAAAACGAAAATTCAATATCCCGTATTTGGGTATTGAAAAATTCGATCGTGGCATCCCGGTATTTAATACCGAAAAAATAAACAAAAACACAACGAAATTTTTAAGCCATAATAATTATACAATTCATTTTTAACTTGGTTTAAAATATTATTATTACATCAAAGACGGAAAGTATGTTCTTAAAAACCTACAAAGCATCAGGCTTTTGTCTTTTAAGTTAGAGCGATTTTTATTTATATTTGGCTTGCAACAAAAAAAAACGCTTATTCCAATCCTACACTTGTTTCGACATATTGTAAAGATGCCATACATTTGTTGGGTATATATTCCCCGACCTAATACACTTATCTTCGAAATTTAATTAATAAATATATATGTATTTTGCATACTTCTATTATACTGTAAAATTTCTATTACAACTGTAAATGGGTCGGCCCATACGATCGAAATATGTATAATGAAATAAAAGCAATTTTTCAGTAAGGTTATTTTTTTCTAAATAATTTTTCTTCGTTTGTAAACTCATATTCGAAACAGTGTTTCCAGCGTCTAATTCAACGGAAAGTGTATGTTAAATGTTTTTGTAAGTGAAGAATAAAGAATAAATTAATATCATGATATTATTGCTCTAATTCTAGGATTCAATAAAGGTAAATAAAATCAGTTAGAATACTGGGGTTCAATACCGGAAAATATCAGCTAGAATCCCGGAGTACCAGTGTTGCCTTAACCCTAATTTTACAATGATATACATTTGTTTTTTAAAAATCATATATTTAATATTTAAAAAAACTTTTTTTCGAATGGGTAAAAATATATACATACATACATATATATATTTTTTGTAAGATTTACTTTTTAATTATTAATCTCTAATTATTGGACCTTAACTCGTCATTAATGCCGGAAGTAAAATAAATCCTTGTTTTTGCTTTTTCTCTCATAAGAGTTTTAATTCTGAAATTATGAAAAATGCTAATTTAATTTTTTATCATTTCTTTATTTTATAATTTTTTTTTCTTTATATCTGATCTTAAATTGATATTTTATTGCCGGCCGTGGTTTTTTGCTACATACTATTTTTTTTTTTTTGTTATAACATTTTGCATAACAAATTACAATTCAAAATATTTAACTTTTATTAAAATTTCATATGTAGTTTTGTCAAGATCTTAGATCGTTAATTAGAAAAAAAATTCACAATAGTAAAGTTTAATTTGCAAACGGGAAATTTGTTGTCGTTTGTGTATCTAATCGATTTCACAAAGATTTCATAGTTAAGTATTAGTGGTAAAAAGAAAACGCCAAACAATTATTGGAATTAATGAAAATTGATGGATTGAAAAGAAGAAATTGATAAAAATAAACGATATACAGTAATGTCATTATTTTAAACCAGAATAGAAAGAAGAGATACGAATATTTTATTATAATATAATAAACAGTAAACAGTTAGTTTTCATGTACATACTAAGATACGAACCACGAAAACTACCGATGTTAAAGAGATATTGTTAAGCTCTTAGTTATAATAACGCTATCATCACAACCATGACTATATGGCTACCAACTTTAAATCATTTGTAAATTATTTCTTTGAGCTAAAATGCTGCCACATTCACAGCGAATATAATTGTATTTTTAAAAATTTTGAATTTGTAGCGGAGTCATTGTCAAAATATTGTATGTATACAGTTTTTATTCTGTCAGTCAGTTAGTAAACAAAGTAATTCTTAAACTTTTGATTAATTGTAATTTTTATAATACAAGTTTTAATTTAAAAAAAAAAAATTTTAAATTTAGTTAACTTTATGAAATAAATTTCAGAAATTATACAAAAGTTTTTGCCTTATGACTTGCAAAGTTTTTCTAGAAAGATCCTAGTATAGTCAAAATTTAAGGAAAGAGAAGGGTACAATATTTTGAAATAAAAAACTATTATGTTAATACTAGTTATTTTCTTAATAATGTATACCTTGTTAAAAATATTTGACTTTAAGACGTTATAACCTCAAACTGGGAAACTCTAGAGTAATATTTAAAAATGATTTACAAAGCTTTAGTACGGCATACTTATTTTTTTTTTGTCTTATTTGGTTCCAATTTGATCGAAATAGAGGTTTTATTAAACCTGTATAGAATTTAGAATGACAGGTTAATAGTGTTGACAATTGTTGTTGACAGGTTGACAGGTGTTGACAGGTTGAAATAAAAAGAATACCAAATAGTTTACGTATACATTTTCGAATATTTTTAGTACAAATCTAATATCTAATGAACAAAAATTTATTGTACTAAAGCGTGATTTGCACATATATAAATTCAAATTCAAATCAAAATCAAAAATCAAGTTTTGTTGTTAGAAATTTTATTGTTCTTAGACCGCTTTTGCACTAACACGGTTTTAATTACCCGGCTTTTACTGTAATAATTACTGTCCTTTTTATTAAGTTTTTTTTATTAAGTTCTTTTTTTTAGTTCATATTATTTAAAATGAAAAATTTACGCTTTTTTTTTTTGGTTATTTATAACTATAACATCAGATTATATTAAGTTATAATTAATTTAAAACATCAACAAAACAACATAATAATTAAAATACAATACAAATACTGTAATAATTAATCAAATTAAATTAATAACATTGTGGGTTGTTAATTTTAGAGTTTCTTTTCTTTTCCTTATAAGAATAAAACTTAAATTTTATTTGTTTTTTTGGGGTTAAATTAAACATTTTAAACCAAATTTTTGAAAATAGAAAATATTCTTATTTTTTTTTTATTAGTAATATAGATAAGAATTTTTTAATACTACTGAAAGTTAATTTTTCACTATTGGTATGGTACCTTAAATAGCTTTAGATATTTTTCATTTAAATAAAGTACCTACATCTAAAATATCACAATTCACAATTAAAGTAAATATATTATAAGTAAATTTATTACTTTTTTTTATTGTAGAAAATCTTGAGATACTCTACTTAACATTTAAATTTGAATGATAGATTTGTGAAATATTTCCAAAAAAAAAAAAAACAATAAACAAAAAAGAAAGAAGAAACCATAATAAATGTTAAATAAAAATGTTCAGGTGTTTTTTTTTATTTCGTTTTAACTTTGTTTTAAATTGTTTTAAATCAATTATGTAATTTTCAGCCTCCATAAAATTATTTTTTTTTTTGTTTTTTAGTAATTCAATCTATTATAGAGTTTATGTTAAACAAAAGAACAGAAGCGTAGGTAAAAGTTTTTTTTTTATTGGTATTTTAAAAGAAATTTTATACCAACGTTATTTGATTATATATACGTATAAATCATATGTGGTGGTACTTTTACCTTTTTTTTTATGTTTTAAAACATTTTTTTAAATTTTGTTTAAAGTTTAAAAATTATTTAAAAAATGAAATTTTTACAAGAATTGTTATATAATACATGCATATAATTTTTTTTTGTAACAATTAAACAATTTATGGTTCCACATTATTGTATTTGTTAATTCGGCTTAAGGCAGATTTAATTTCTAACCAATTTTTTTTTTTTTTTTTGATTTTCTACACTTATGCGAAATTCGAAATTTTATTACGGAAAATTCAAAACATTAAACAATGAAAAATGTTTTACCTGAGACCTAATTGCGCCAACCACTTATCACTAATCATATATAATCAAATATTTTTTTTTACTAATCAAAACTTTATTGAGTTATTATCAAATATGATTTTGATGCAACAAAAATTTATCAAAACCACCGATAAGTGGTTGGTGTAATAGGACTCTGGTTTAATACTTTACTTAACTTTGACAGATCAATTCATAACAGATAAAGACAGATTTGTCACAGATCAATTTTTAGAAAAGTTAAATGTTTTATTTATATAGTTTATTACGTGATTTGGAAAATTTCATTTTCTATTCCAAATTCATACTCTTACATGTTATGTTAAATGAAGATGCTTAGAAAAATTAAAATTAGAATACTCAATGAATATGTGTGATATACAAAGGCTTCGTTAGAAATCAGAGGAAAAAATTAATCTGTTATTAACTCTCGACTAACTTCTATGTATGACTAGCCCAGTATGTACTTGAGTCTTTAACCACAAGGCTTATTAAACGAGGAAGTTTTGATTTTGTCAGCATTGACAGCCTACATTCTTTACAGTTTCTTCTTTGTTTAATGGTGCGGTACGAACCTACAGTCAATAAGTAATTTCTAATTGGTTACCTCACCAACAAAAAAAAAATTAAATAACTTCAAACTATTTATTATTCACTGCAAACCTAATCTCGTTTATTAGCTTTTACAGTATATTAAAATTACTAACATGTCTGTTCTGTTTCAAGTATTAACATAAAGAAAAAAAAAACATAAAAATACTTTGCCATTATTTGCATATAACTTGTATTTTATGTATAGTATTTGCTATAATCTAGTATAGGTAATTGATGAATTTATAATAGTTTATATTGAAAAAAAATTTTATAAAAATTGACCATCACTAACAAAACAAGGATCTTGTTACTATTAACTATAGTTTAATAACATATTTTAAACTTTAAGGTTAATATGGCGTGTATATTATATTGTAACTTTAATTTGAAAAATATGCAAACGTGTTATGACAAATTGTACAATATTTTTGAAATTTAAAACCATAAAATTATTAAATAAGGTTTCCTGTAATTGCGTAAAAAAAAATATAATTGATTTTTTTTTTAAATTTAATTTAGTTTCTATAATATGACTAATAATATCCTATATGTATGACTGTTCAGTAATTATGCAAGGATATATGAAAGAATATATAATTATTTTTTATTATTAAATAAGAAGTTTTTATAGGTATTCTTAGAATTAGGCTTTAAAATAGTTTAAACTTTCAATATACATATTAACAGTAACACTTACCTAAATTTTTACACTTACATCACATAAAATACCTAATATACTTTAACTGAAGACATTTTTACTTTAAGTGAAAACATTTTTATTCTAAGTGAAGTTATTTTATGTTTTATGTATTTTATGTAATTTTATTCTTTTTCTTATCGCTCCTCGAAGCAGCATAGGGCATCCACTAAGTCATTTATTATTCATATTTCACTAAGTTTCAGTTTCTGAAATCATTAATTTCACTAAGCCGTTAATTATTCGACTGTAGCTATTGTACAGAGACATTTTTATTTTTACGCCATCATCTTATACAAGAATTATGTTTTTTTTTATTATTATTTCATTATATGTATACCTATCTACATATTACAATATGATATTAATTATAATTTATAGGACATATACTTATTTTTAATTTAATTATATTTTACTAACTATTATATATTATAAGAAAAATCTATATTATTTTATTAATCTATATAACGCAGCCGGTGTTTGAACCCGAGAATTTTCGTATGAAAGGCCGATGTCTTAACAACTACACCATTGACTGAATAAGGCTTTTACTAGAAACTTTAAATTCGTTTTTACGTTTTACACGTACATCACATAATATACCTTTTTTTACTTTAATTGAAGATATTTTTTACTTTAAGTAGATACACTTTTACTTTGGCTTTTTTTCGCCTTCTAAAAGGAGTTGGAAATCTACAAAAGACTCCATTAAAATTTATAACCATGTTTGTATATAAATTTTATGGTCATAGTCATCATATATACCAAGAATCGGAGAGTTTACGTGTAAGCATAGTTGTTTATTTCTCCTATCAAACATAATCATATAGTCATTAGTCTGCTTTTAAATATAACTACAAATAATACTTGTGAAATATCAAGTACATTAGCAAAATTAATGAAAAGTTTGTTTTCAATTTTAACTAATTTTTTTCTTTTCTAAATTTAAGCTAAGTATTTTGCAAAATGCCTAAAATATTTTTTAACTACGTGAGAATATATTAATGTTACCAAGTCGAGTACATGAATTTACATTAATTAAGATAATTCGACTAAATTTTAGAGTTATATAAAAAACAAAAACCACATTTTCACAATTTTTGTTTTTTTAAATAATATGATCTTTTTACTGACGTAAACTAACCTACCCCTGTAACCACGATAAAAGGGTCATATCGGTAACTACTTTTGCTAGATACAGCAATATAGTTGCTAGAGAATAATTTTAGAATATAGGGATACTGATTTTATTTTTATTATTTTCAATTATGGGGAACTTAATAATAAAATAAATCGATTAAAAAACTTTAACCTTAATGTGAAAGGTTATTAATACTTGTCCACATTATTTTTTTTTACTATACTATAAAGAAATCCTTCATATTTATCGCATGTTTCTTAATATTTTGAATTATTATTAAATTTTGTTGATTGCACATGCACTTAGATCAAAAAAAATAAATGAAATATGAAATGCATTGTTTGTTTAAAAATCAATTGAATTATAAATATTTGTATATAACCTTGCAAAATGTTATTGACTTTATTTTTAAAATTTATTTTTATTATTTAAATTAGTAAATTTTGAAATTCTCTGATTATTATATACTATGTATGTATAGCATATTATTATTTTAAAATAGATTTAATATTATACTGATCATACAATTTTCTTTGGTACTTTGAATAAAAATTGTATGAAAATATTATAAATCTGTTTTTTTTTTGTTTGTGCAAACAACGCACATAAATTATGAAAAAAAAAAAACAAAAATTACTCTGAAAATTAACCATCCATGATGTTAACAATGAAAGTCTTAAAACTAGTATAAAAATGTATATATATATATATAATATATGTATATATTTATTAATTCTTTAAAGTGCATTGACAGATCGGTTTGTTGACTTAGTTAGTTATACCTGGTTGTTCATTATATATACATAATATATATATATATATATAAATATATATTTTTTGTCACATGCTACTTTTTGAGTTAACGCGATTTGTTTTCGAAAACGTAGGTTTTTTTTTTTTATATTTTTTTATTTTTTTTAATGATTATGTGAACCATTATTTACCTATAACAAAATTGTTTAAAAACTATTTTTTACATATATATATATCTGTATATATATATATATACACATATATCTATGCAATAATATTCACGTGTTTAAGTTTATTTTTATACCCGTACGATAGGATTGGGTATAATAAAATTACTCCTCCGTTTGTAACACCTCGAAATAAGCGAGCTGGATATACCTTCAAAGGTATGGATCGGATCAGAAAAAAATTCTAAGACTTTTGAGCCATGTCCGTCCGTCCGTCCGTCCGTCAGCACGCTAACTCAAAAACTAAGAAAGCTAGAATCCTAAAATTCACACAAAATATTTTGGGAGTAATTTGTAGGTTCCCTATTTTTTTTGGTTGAGTTTGGACCAAGCCTTAGGGTAGCTCTCGAACACCTAACTTTTAGATCTCCACATTTTTTTTGCAATAGAGCTATGAAATTTTAACTACTGATAGATCTCACAAAAATATTAATTTTATTTTTAATAACTTTTTTTTGTAGCCCCACCCGTTACGGAGCTACAGCTCCCTAAAGGTTCAAAAAAGCTCTATATTTAAATTGTTATAGCACAAGTTCTATAAGGTATATCTTCATTTTGAAAACGCCAAACGATTACAACTTTCATTAGCTTTAAAAGTATATATACAATTAATATATATTTGTGGCATACGGTGTCTTAATTTACCGTTATGCGAAACTCAAATTTTGCAAAATTCTTTAACCCTTCCATCTTCTAAACGGTTAAAGTTGGAAACTTGAAATTTTGACAGAAGTTAGATCTTTGAAAATTAGTATGAGTCATTTCAGAAATATTTTTTGTATCACCCCCCGTTTAGGAGCTGTAAGGGGTCAAAAACTGAAAATTTTCTATTTTTAAACACCTGTAACATGAACACCTGTTAAAATTTTTTTGAAGTAATACACAAAAATTAAAGCTCCAACATTATATTTTTATTTCTGTTAACAACTTTTTTTAATAATATAGGGTTACTTTATAATTGACGAAAGTGTTACTTGATTTTTTCAAATTTTCTAACAAATTTCATTAACGAATTTTTTCCATTTTGTTTTACTCGATAATTTGAAATTGTTGAGGATATCATGCGTAGTACAAAAAAATGTAATTAAATAAAATTACATTGCTTGAAGAATTTTTATTTATATGATATTGATATATATACATACTTATATAATATCATGTTTATTTACATATCGTATATGTCACTAGTGAATGAATGATAAGAGTATAGATGTATATTATATAGCGCCGTATTTACATACACATATGTATTTTATTGTACTTATAAGAAATTATTCTGTCAATGGAATATTTAAATATAATATAATATAATATTTAAAATTATATTTACTGTTTTGTACTTAGTAAATTTAATATACATTTACCGCTTAGTATTAAATGGTACTATAGAATATTTGAAAAAGTTTTGGATTGATAATCGTTATGTGGAAGGTTAGAATCTGCTTTTGAAGAATGTACATATAAACATATAGTTTGAATATATGTACAACCCATAGTTCTAGAAATTATAAAATTCACCCAAATTATTTTAAAATACTAAAATATTAAAAAAATAATATTGTAAGCAGAGTGACAGGCTGTGAACATACTAACGGTTCGTACGGGTATCTAAGAGTTGACAAAGTCAACTGTATTCTTCCTCGTTAGTTTTAAAATTTTATTTTTTATATATACATATACATTCCAGTCATTCCTATATGATTCGAAGTTCACCATATATTAAAATAATATGTAAATGGTTTTTTTTTTTTGCAAAAATTATGGTATTTTCTTTATACCAAATAATAATAATAACAATAATAATGGTAATGGTAATTATTATTATTCAGAGATTATTTGTTATAGGATGACGATGGTAATTTAAAAAAAAAAATTTTTTTTTTCTTTAATAATTGAAAAATATGTTACATACATTATTACATACGTGTTTATTAAGATAAAAAAAAAGAAAAAAAAAAAAAAAGTTATACAAGTAATTATTAAATCATAAAAATAATATAAATGCCTGACATATTTTTACAGCAATTAATTTTATTTAATTCTTTCAATTAAAATGAAAAGAATAGGAGGATTTTTTTTTTCTTATAATTCAGTCAGAGAAAAGATTAAATTAACCATAATATAAATTTAGAATCAAAGTTAATGAATCATTTGTGATGATTCTGAGTGAACTGATTGAATATAAATTAATGAAATTTGAAATAGGTTAATCAGACTATTGAATAAAAAAAAAAAAAAAAAAAAAAAAAACAAATTTTAAAGTTATAGAATAAATTTCTTTTTAATCTTATCTGAAAAAAATTAAAAACTCTTACTTAGTATTTTTTGATAAAATTTAAATTTTTTTTTACTCATACAATAACCTTTTACAGACCAAGAAATTTTAATGACTTTTTTTTAATTATTATCTACATATGTTAGGGTTAATTATTATCTACATATGTTAGGTTTTACCTTAAAATTTTCTTTCTTTATTGGATTAAGTCCCATGTCGTGCGTTATTGTAAAAAAAAAATATTATACTCTAGTAATTTTTCCAATTAAAGTAATGCAATTTTTTACTATGAATAAATCTCACAGATTCTTGTAGAACAATTATTTTATGTAGCATCACCCATTACAGAACTATAATAGCTTCCAACATTTTAGGAAAAATTCTTATTTTCCAATGGTTATACGTAAAACAATAGAAAGTTTTATAAATCAATATGAAAATTATAAATTTTATTTACAATTAGATAATTAAATTTTAAATTAGTTACAGAATTACGGTTTCTCTGTATCTTCGAAACGTTTTTTTTTTTATCATAACCTAGAAAATTTTAAAGGAAGAAAGGTCTTTGAGAGAAAACGTAAGTTACCTCAGAAAAAAAATGTTTGTTGTTTCCCGCTATTAAGAGCTATATTAAAGGTGAAATAATTAATAATAGGTTATTTTTAGATACTAGTGAAAATAAGTAAAATTTTAGCAATATATTTTTTTTTATAAAGATTACTTTTCTTAACTATATAGAATTTTCTTAAAATTCAAAAACGCATCTTTCAATTTTTTTCATGTCAAACTTTCTTCATGTCATAAAATTACAAATTGTTATGCGAAAGTAGTCACAATTATAAAATACATCTTAAGTTTTACATATTTTGTTCTACTATTTTAAGATTTGCTGTTTTATTTAAATTTTTATGCGGAGTTAGTATAAAAGTATTCATGCAAGTTTTTTAATACAAATGGTTAATGATCCAAAACCAGTAGGTTTTATATTTATATTTTACGGTCGAACAAAAATTCGATATTATTCGATTAGTTTTTTTAGATATTTTGAACTTTTTCTTTAGAAATGATCTGTTCGACTTTTTCCCACAATTTCAGTTCTTTCTTTTACAGGTTTATAGATTTACATTATACATTATTGTGTTTCATATATATTCTATTATAGAAAATATTTTATATGTATATATAATTAATTTTCTCATCAATGAATATGAAATTTAAACTGGTGATTAAGTAATGCTCCTACAGTCGGTTTTAAAGTTAAATTTACAGTTCATGTAGCTAATTGCGCGCCTAGACAGTGGTCTTATTAAAAAACAAAAATCTATTCAAATTTATTTAAAAATTTTGAAATAATTGTAAATAACATATATTTATAGATTTTATTTTTGTCCATTTTTAAAATACTATATGCGAATTAGGGTTAAAGATCAGAATAATTAAGTAATCAAATGCATTCAAAGATAAGATTGAATTAAAGCAATTTGTTTATTTTAAAATGGCTTTAAAAAACATAAATTTTTAATTAGTTGATGAAAATGATTGGAAATGTTAATTTTTAAATTTTTAAAAGTGTAAAATGGTATGATTTTTATAATTAAATATAAAACTTATTTATCAATTAAATAATTACACATGAAATTATAATCATATAATTTGTTTTATATTCAAAAAAAAAAAAAAGCATTAATTTAAAATTAATGTTGGGCGAAAGTTATACACCTTTAGATACATATATTTATGTTTGTACATAATTATATGAGAAAGTACATTTTAATCCTTGTTAAACGAGTTATAATGTTATATAATATATAATATATATATGTTATACTAGCAATAAAATTTGAATAAAAATTCTTTTAAAATTTTTCTGTTTTTTTTGTGTAAATAAGGTACATAACTTTCTCCCATTATAACATTTTATTATATACAAAATATTTATTTTATATATAAACTTTTATTTAATTCACAAATTTCAAAACTTATATTATTATTTTTTTTTTTATTTATTTGGATTAAATAAAATAAAATAATACATATATTACTTTTTTTACTTTAACTGAAGGCTTTTTTACTTTAAGTGAATATATTTTTACTTTAAGTGATGACATTTTTACAAATATTCATTAGATGAATATTTTTTATTTTAAGTGAACACATTTTTGTTTAAGTGAAGAATCATTACTTCAGTAATATATACGTTATATAAATATTTAATTTATGTAATACATATATATTTGGATCTGATATTTATGTATCTGATATTTATATAAATACGTATATATATAAATATATGTATATGTATTTTATATGTATCTTTTTGCTTGAACTTTTATTATAAAAATGTCTTCGCCTAAAGTAAAAAAGTAAAGTAAAAAAGTAGGTTATACTTAAAGTTCACTTTAAGTAAAAAAATCTTCAATTAAAAAAAAAAATCTCTTCACTTTAATTAAAAAATGTCCACAGTTAAAGTAAAAAAGGTATATATAAATATTTTTCATTCATATACTTATATATATATATATATATGCATAATATTCTAAAAGTGATGGGATTCAAAAAAAAAAAAAAAATTCTCTATATTTTATTATTATTTCAATATTGGCATACATTACTTATATTTCTTTTCACTTGAATACTTTTTTTTTTTTTAATCATACCGTGTTATTTTTTTTTTAATAAAACAATTAATTTAAATTTTACATTTTTGTTTTTTTTTTTTTTTGTCTTATCTAATTACTACTGCTAAATACTACTACTACTATTATAACTACTATATATTACCAACTGCAATCAAAATCAACAATCCAATTTACTAACAACACAACCATCACAAATTCATCAATATAAAGTTAACACCAAATGCTGATGAGGAGATATTATGTTCTCCTGATTCTGATATTGATTCAACCAAATCTAAACGTATATATTTTAATTTTATAAGCTCATTAAGTAATTGGGGTATAAAACAATTTTGCTGGGTTCTAAACATTTTCAACTTTTCATTTGATTGGCTTTATCCTTTATATGATGATAATCAGTATATTGAATTTCCTGAAGCTGTAAGTACATAATAATGACAAAAAAAAAAAAAAAAAAACAAATTGTAATAATACATACTTTAAAAATTTTTTGTATATACATACTTATATATATACTATATGGATGTTTGTTTTTATATATAGATATAGATCCATCTAAATATCCATAATTACTATATATAATTTTCGAAAGTTATATTTGTGTTTTTTTTATTTTGTTTTTCCCATACATACATACATATTTAAATTCCATTGTGTGTTTTTTTGTGTAAATGTAGAATAGTTCCGAAACCATTATGTATTTTTTTTTTAATATATACATATATGTAATATGCAATTTGTTATCCTGTTTTTTTGTTTTTGTTAAGTTGATGTATATATCTTTAATGTATCAGTTGATCCATAGTTTTGATGTTATTTTTTTTAATTTTTTTTTTTGTATGAAAAATTAATCATATAAAATATTTAGATGATCTTCATGACAAGTATATGAACTGTTAAACATCATAACATTCGAAATTATTTTGAAATAAAAATTTTTAGTTACTCCTCCTTATTGTGAACATTTTTTAAATATTATAAAACTAATATAGTTATACTGAAGTTCGCGGTGAAAAAATCCTTCGAATGAAAAAGTTCAAGCAGCATTACAAAAAATTGAGAAAATTACTTAAAATATTATTTTTTACGCTGAACAGTGCACCGAATTTAAAAAAAAATATTTTTAAATTTATAACTTTAAAAAAAAGAAAACTATCAAAATAAAAATTATCTTTACTTTTTGTCCTTTAAAAAATAAAAATAATTTTGCACTAAATAACACTTCCTTCTTAACTGCTTGCTTTCGAATGATTAATTATGTCGGAATTTCATTAATTTTCCATTTCGACGTACAACATACATGCATACAAAAAAAAAAAAAATTCGAAATAAAAATGACATTTTGCAGTCGTTAATAAAATTCTGATTTCAATAATAGGTACCATATGTGAAATTTTTGTTCATCGAAACATTTTAACGGACTTCAGCATAACCATATTATATCTATTAGCTATAAGGTACTTGAGATTTTCAAACTTTATATAATTATTCAATACTTTATTTATGAACCGATCTTTTTAATATGAAACGGATTTTTGCTTTTCAATTGCCCGTTGTTTGAACAAATAAAAAAATAAAAAATGTATTTTTTTTTTAATTAAATCTTATCCTTATTGATAATACAAATATATATATATATATATACAAGGTGGTCCGAGAATAACCTGCCATTGGGCAGTAGATAATATAGGAAAGTTCAACATATGTGAAAAGTTGTATGGCGGAGGGAGAGGAAGGATGGTCTACCTCCAACCCACAAGGAGTTAAAAAGTCTTAAAGATTCGAATTTTTAATAAAATAATCTTTTTAGACTAAATTTTTTGATGGTTTTTTTTTACCGATAAAAACCGAAAACTTACTAGATAGAGAACAATATTTAAGTGCACATTACAGCCTGTTGAATTGTTTTTCTAACTCATAAAAAATAATGAGTATGGCTTTTCTTAGTTGCAAGTTATAATGACTTAAAGTTTAAAATTATAAGCATTTTTTTTAGATGAATATTACTTTGAGCCCAATTGCTTAAAAAATTGCGGAATTACCCTACCATTTTTTTTTATTCGATATTTAGTCACTAATTTTTAATTGATTTGCAGTATTATAATAAAATTCAAGTATTGAAAAGGTTTTATTTTTATTGGTATTGTTTTAAAATAAGTAGTTTTTCCTTTCAAGAAAATGGTGATTTATATGTGCAGATTTCGCGATGTATATTCTAGACGAGCTGAAGAGGAATATTAGTAGTATTCGTTTTGAATATTATTAGTAAATTTTTTTTTAAATTATAATTTTTTAAGATTAGAAAAAAATTTTGGTGTCAAAGGAAGGAAACAAATTAAAAAAAATAATAGGGTAATTCCTCAATTTGTTGAGCAATACAGCTGGCTCAAAGTAATATTTATCTAAAAAATGCTTATAATTTTAAACTTTAAGTCATTATAGGTGTTAGATTTTATAGATAAAAAAACAAACATCAAAAAACTTAGTGAAAAAATATTATTTTATTAAAAAATCAAATATTTAAACATTAAAATCCTTATGAGATAGTAGACCCTCCTCCCCATACAATTGTTTGCATGTTTTAAACTCCCTTATTATTTACTGCTCTATGTCAGGTTATTTTCGGGACACCCTATATATGGATGTATATGGTTAAATTTCTCAGGAATTAAGTAAACTGACATTATTTTAATATAAAGTTTAATTGAATAAATTCAAAAAAAAAAAAAACTTTTTTTAATGCATAAGTCGAAAAAATTCTCTTTCTTTCCTGTATTTATAGATAAGAAAAAAAAAAACCAAAAATTATATTGATTTTTATTGCGGTACATTTTGTATTTTTAGATTATTTTTAAGTATTATTATAATTTTCCATAGAAAAAAAAGGCTAATTAATCAGTATTTATCAGGTGTACGATAAACTATATACAAGTTATAGTGATAAGATAATAAACGAATAAATAGGTTTAAAAAAAAAATAAAAATTAAACTTTTTTTTTTTAATAATGATAATTTATAGTTGTTGCTCATATTTTTGTTTTTTTTGTTTTTTTTTTTGCACAATTCAAACTAATTGAATTGAATTTTCATTTAAGAGAATTTAGTATTTAGTAGAATATTGTAAAGATTAAACTTAAACTTAAATTTTTTTTTTTTTTTTAAATATACGGTTATGATTATTCTATAATACGAAAAAAAAAAAAAAAATAGTATATATATGTACTAAAAGTTATATTTATTATGAAAATTTGTAATTTATGTGAAAGTAAAATTTAATAAAAACTTTATTTAATTAAAATTTAAAAAAAAAAAATGATGGTAAGAATAAACTAAAAAAAACTATAAATATTAAGTAATTAGTTTTAGGTGTTAAAATTTAATTATATATTAAATTAAATTTTATTTATATGTACATGGATTAATCACATATATAAAATTTTTTAATTTGTTTTAAAATTAAAATTAATATAACATTACATTAATATAAATATATTTTTAAATTATACATATTTATTAATTATATTTTTTGTTTAAATTTTTATTTTGGTTGTATTTAGTTAAATTTTTATTGTTTCAACAATTGAAAAAGGAAAAACAAAAATGATATAGTAATTTATAAACTTATCTTAAGGATTGATAATATTTTGCTTAAAGAATGAATGAAAAAATTTAGCGTTAATATTATTAATATATTATATTAATTACAATATGTAATTTCTTATAACTTATAAGGTTATTTTTAACAAATATTTTGAGATAAAAACTAAAGAATATTTAATCTGACAACATATGAGTACAAAATAATTCCATTCCATTCAATACATTAAAAAAAAAAAACTATTATATTCTGAGACTGAGTTATCATAGGAAACCATATCTAAAATTTTCACTTAATATAATTTTTTTAATTTTTTTAATCTGTAAAATGTTACTCATTTTTGAAAGTATAATCAGAGCTTCATTTAAACAAAAATGTGTTAAAAATTATAAATCAAGTGTTTAAGTGTTTAGCGAGGATTTTCAGTTCTAAATTTAAATTGTTATACCAACATATTATTTCTATAGTTGTTGAGAAGCATATTCTCTCAAAAATTCTGTTCTTAGAACTGATAACTATACTTCACTCCCTTAGATAACAAGAACCTGTTATATACCTGAATTTCATTTTCCTATATGATGTTATTTTTTTTACGTAACCAATGTATGTTTTACTCATGAAATCCAGTCAAATGAAATACAGTCTTGAAATAGTAATTCTTAGCTAGTCAATGGTAAATATATTATTACCTTGGACAATCGAGATGTATAGTAGTTTCAAGCAATGTGATGAAAATATGAAAAAAATTATTTAGCTTTTGTTTTTCTAATTTTTCTCTATGTATAAACTATAAAGTAAATAATAAACACAATTCCGATCATCGACCATCAACCACTGGCAAAATTCATTTCGTTTAATTACTTTTCGTCAAATGAAACACAATTGTAACAAAACAAAAACTAAAAATGTATAATTTTTTTTTTAATGCATTTCTCTGCCACATAAATGTGGACAGGAAATTACACAGCCATTCCTATTCAGGCGTACTCACACACCCTCGGGGTTTACAGCGTATTTTATACGCTCTTAACCACTAGGCCATCGGGGCCCCTAATATATATTGTTTATTCAAAATATAAAACCATTTTTAATTTTTGTTGATCAGAGATAAAAGTCATACTCGATTATTAGCGATAAAAATTGATAATAACCTTAATATTGGCGTCGAAGATTTTTTAGTTGGACGACGATTATTACAATTGTGAATAAATCATAAGAATACATATGTTGTAATTTTTAAGTCGCGAATATATCGTCAAACACAATTCCGGTTTATTACTTAAAACTGCAACTATAGGAATAGTTTTAAAATTTCAACTTTATATTAAAAATACTCGGTACGTATTTAAATATATAATAACATTTTTCCATTCGTTCCGGTTCCTTTCTTTTTAAAAATTATATCCTGTGGGTATAATATTATATAGCCTCTATAACATAAATTTCCATATGACTAATAAAGTATGAAATATAAGGTTGCGAGAATGACATATTTTATAAAAGAATTCATATGTAAAAAAAAATGTAAGTATATGTAGTCTATAATTTCTATAGACGTACATATTATATTTCTTTCATAAAAGAAAATTTAAATAATATTCGAATATTGATTTATTTTTTTAAAATAATTTTTATATTAATTTTTATTATTTAACTTAATATAACAAATTAGATAAGAGTAATCTAATAAATATATTTTTTTTTTTATAATTTATTCATTGATAAAAAAAAAAAAAATATTATATAGATACAATTAAAAACAAAAATGTATATATTTCTCAATAAAATTAAAGATATGCCCGTGCATGCAAAAAATATGAAAATTATTTGCACATGAGCAGAAAATATCTTATATTTAAAAATTTTTTTTATTAAAATATCTATAGATCAATATCTCTAACAGTAAAAATGAAAATGTCGATGAAAAATTGTAAAATGAAACACGAAAATCAAAAATTTATTTATAAAATTATTTAAATTACAGAATAAAAATTAAAATAATAAAAAAAAAACAAAAATCATATTATTTGTGAACTTGTTCAAATGACGTACACTAAAAATGATTTTAATGGAAGAGAAAAAAAAAGTTCAATTTTTTTTAATTATACAGTAAAAACTTTAATGTTGGGGTGGACATTGAACTTGGTCTTAAATTAATTTTTTTTATAGTATTTTTTTATATATAGTATTTTTTTTTTTCAGTTTTTTTATTTTCGTTAATAATTTTAATACATTTAAGTCTATACACATTAATATTTTGTGCGTGCCATGCAAAACAATTTAAATCACTTTAAGTAAAATGTTTGGTTTAAAAAATTAAAACAAAATAATAAACTTTTAATTTTAACGAGCTAATTAAATTTTGCGCAAGATTTAATTTTGATTTTTATAGTACATATACTAAATAAATTTATGAAGTTTTAATTTAAACAGAAAAAAAAAACAGAAGAATTAATAGTCTTAAATAAAATATTTTTAATTTATTGTTTTGATATTTTTTTATTTTGTACGGTTTTTTAGGATATTTTTGAAAGAAAATTTAAAAAATTACCTTTCATTTTGTTGAATTGTCCATCTGTTTTACAAAAAAGTTCTACAGCATTTTCAAATATAGCGATGAAATTTTAATCATGGATAGATTTCATTAAAAAAATAATTTCATAAATCCAACTTTTTTATGTAGTCCCATTCATTACGGAGCAACAGACTCTTAAAGTTAGGAAAAGTCCTATTTTCAATTGTTTATTATCAGTTATCACAAATACTGCTGTTTTTCAATCTAAACGTCAAACGATAGGAAATTTTTTAAGCTTTTTTTTTTCTATTCAATATAAAAATTGAAATTGAGAGGACGAATGATTTTTGAGAAATAGCATAAGTTACCTAAGAAAAAAAAATGTATGTACATCCGTTCTCTTTAAGACTTAGTGTTCGAGACTACTTGTTACTTGAACACCTGTGCCAAATTTATCGTAAATAAGTTATAAAAATTAAAGCTCCCAATAATTTATTTTTACATGTGTTATGATTTGTTAACGATTCTTAAATATATTATAGAGTTTTCTTAAAATTGAAGAAAATTTGCTATGATTTTTAACAATAACACAAAAAACTTCTACAAATTTTGAGGCAAAAATAGTTACAATTTCAAAAGTGTGCGTCTTTCAAAGCCATTGGTTTTAGATACTGCATTATTTTTTTCAACATTAACAAAGTCACATTTTTCTTATATAATTGCTAATTGCAATAGAATTTATGTCCATAAATTCTGTTTTATTTTTAAGATTTGAAAGGTTGTCTTTGCTTTATATTTATCAATTATAATTTCGTTTAGCTAAAAGCTCTACTGTAACAGATGCAATAATACAGGGATAGTTTTTTTTTCATATTTTATTTTTTATTTTGAAAGTTTTTTAGAGTATAGTATTAGAGGGGGGCATCTTTTACTAGATTTCTGAAAACAGCTTTATTTCTAGTATTTAAAATGTTCGCGGTTGCTCTTAAAAAGGAATTCTTTAGTTAGTTTATGGGCTAGTCTTAGTTTATAATTTTTGTTTTTGATTTATTTTTAAAAATTAAAACTTAAAAGCAATATTTTAATGTTTTTTTTTTTTTGAATATTATTATGTTAATGAATTTAAGTTATTCATTATTTGTTTTGTTTAATTATTTACATAATAATTTTCAAAAAGAGTATGAAGGATATTAAAATATTTGAATACGAGTAGAGAGTAGATAATATACCGATTACTCTTATATTTATATAGAATTTACTTAGCTATTTTATCTGTAATGTCGACGATAAGTGATTTTTAATAAAATAAAATCTTTATGCAGTTATAAAGAATGTTTCTGAAGTAAATTAATCAAATTTAAAAAATTTCCTGTAAACTGAAAGAAACACAATGTATTTTGGCCTAAAAGACATTAAGAATCTTCTCCTTCAAATCTCCTTAATAATATTCTGATCATTTTGAAAAAAAAATGTAGAAGAGAAAAAATCCTGAAAGTCAACCTTTTTTTTGGGACAGAATCTTTAAAAAATAAAAATTTTCGAAAAAATTTAACAACAAAAAGTTCTAACGTCTTTCTCCAGAGAAATGAATAAATTCAAAAAAAAAATTTTTAGAAGAAACGAACAAACGTACCTACTTATTTATTGTAGAAAAAGCGCAAAGCATTCTTTTATAAATATAATATTTTTCCTAATTCAAAATCTCACATATACATATATATAAATTTTCTGGAAAAAGCGTATATAATGCTGCTTTTGAATCCAACTCTAAAATCTCTCATAATCCAGAATTTCAAATATAAATATTCTGTAAAAGGCATATAATGTTGATTTTGAAACCAACTACAAAATCCTTCTTTAATTTTTTTTTTACATTCATATATTATGTTCTTTAACAACAAAACATTTAAAAAATGGGGACAGCCGCTCCCAAAACCACACTAAACAAATCGTTGAAATCTTGATTTTGAAATTAACTCTAAAATCCTTTTTAACTATTTTTTTATGTAATACTAACTAAACAATCTTAACTACTCAACTACTCGAGCAGTATAGTATAGCTCAGAAGAAGAGAAAAGGACTGGAAAACTATAAGATTTAAGAATTTCTGCAGCTAAGATACAGTTAATCTTTTGAATTAATAAATTTTATTAAATGAAGAATCAATTAAATTTAATTTGCCTGTTTTAAATTAATTCGTCATCAAAGCTAAAAATTTAAATGTTAAAAAATGTATTAATCATATATTTAAATTTTTGTACTTAAATAATAATATAGCAAATTTTTCTTATTATAATGTAAAATTTAATTAAATTTTGTTTTTATTAGTAAAAATATTTTGTTTACTAAATGTTATTCATAAGTATATAACATAACTTTTAGTCTATGTTTATTAATTTTTCTTCTTAAAAAATTCTTAAATGACATATTTTATAAAAATGAATTAATTGTTATAAATGTAGATGTGCGTATATATATATATTAACTTATATATTTTCAATTATACATACATATCTTAAGATAAATCGAAATATTGTTTATTTTTCTGTTTAGCAAATTTTTTTTTTTTTTATTAAATTTTGGATTTTTAATGACACTTTTTTTTATATTCTTAAAATATTTAATTAAGAAGAATCATATAATAATATATACATACATACATATATTAGTCATAAAAATTGTAAATAAAAAAAATTTTAATTTAAAAAAAAAAAAAAAATGTCAATTAAAGTTCTATTTATTTATCCTCAATTATAATTAATTTCTATATTTTGCTAAATATTGGTAATTTTTATTTTCAATTTATTGAAGCATGTACGCACTTTAACAAAGTACACACTTTACAACACTATAAATTGAGTCACAAGAACAAAAATACAAAAACAGTATTGGCTATAGGAGATGTTGTATGAATTGGGGGAAAAAAATGGACTATTTTAATTTACCAGATCTATTGAGAATGAAGTTAGCTCAAGATAGAAACCAATAGAGAGGATTTCTCAAATCATTCCCATACAAATCTTAAACTTTGAACTTTTACTTCATAGTAGAATCTTTTCCTGCTGTAAAAAAAATACAATAGTACTAAAGTCCTGTAACTTACATTTTTTGATCAAAAGAGGAGGTGATGTTTAGTTGATTAAAGTCCCACACTTTGAAATATAATGAGCTATAACCCACACTTTGAGCTATAATGTTTGAACCACTGCTATTTATCGTCTTTCGATGATTCTCACCTACCTCATTACAAAAAAAAAATCGTCGGGAAACTGTAGAGTCTCGTAAAATAATTTAATAAATAATAATAATAAGTAATAAATCGTTCAAAATAAAAAAAAATTAACTTAAAATCCAGTAGAAAAAAAACTGATATGAGTCATGCTTAAAATGAGTCATCGTTAAAACTTTGGTATTTTTTAATTGTTTTTAAATTAAACAGAATTCTGTTGTTTAACTATTAACACTTTCTTTTAATTGAAAAATTGATTTATTTTATAAAAGTTGTTTATATAAAAACTTGTGCATATTATTGATAATGGTTCGAATGCATAAAACTGAGCTTGAACTTAAATCTCACTTTTTCAAACAAAAATATGAGTTCAAGCGTAATTTTTGTTTGAAGAAGTGAGGTTTGAAGAGTGAGTTCAAGCTCAGTTTCATGCATACCAACCATTATCTAAGTAAAGCATTCATGTATATACATATGGGTACACGCACATATGTACATTTGACTAAAAAATTGACTTAAAAATGATGGCTTAAAAAAAATTACTGACAAGCTTTGTTTAATAAATGCTGCATTCACCACTTCGGAAATTTTAACCCCACTCATGTGCGCGGCTGTTTTTTATATGAAAATTTGAATTCTTTCATTTTTCAAATTTAGTTCGGAATTTTTTTTTTTTGCTTGGCAAAAAAAGTTGATTTAACTTTAATTTTTTGTGCGGAACTCTTTTTCATCTCAACAAATAAACAACAATTTAAACTTAAATGTCATTTTTAAATTTCAGCTGTCTAAATTTTCTTCTTCTGTACAAAAACTGTTCTAAAGCGGGTGAATCGTTGTTGAGAGAATTCTCTTTTTTTTTAAATAATTCAGAAGAAATATGTCGAAGCGGTAAATTAAGCATAAGATACACGAAACGCATTAACGGAAAAACTTAACTCGCTAACAAAAAGAAATTATATATTTCAATATGAAACGCCCCATTAAATGTCAAAACGATTTATTTGACATTTAAAAAATATTTTATAAATTTTAAAAGAGAAAATAAAATAAACAATGAATAAATAGAACAAGTACCTAATGGTTATGAAGAAACTTTGGATGCGCATTCAATTTACTTTTTTTTTTCCAAATGAAAAACAATGGTGAAAAGTGCAAAATTGAAATCGAATATTTTTTAGAATTTTTATTTTTACACTGTTTTTTTTATTAATGAATCAAATTTTTCTTTCTAGTTTTTTTTTTTTATTTTTTTTATAAACAGGCACATCCATAGATATTAAATTTTTAAAAGTTTGCTTTTCAGTTGTTTTAATATAAACAGCTGTCAACACAAAGTCAAAAAAATTTCCAAAGAGCAAAAAGTTAAGTAACATTAACTTTTATTGTTTATTTATTTATTTATTTAAAAATGTATAGTCCCTAATACCATTAGTGTTATACAAATGTTAGTTCTGGCAACTAAGGGCCTTCGGCAACTTTTATTGTATCTTAGATTTTTACTTTTTACAAGTTTTAAATAAATCACCTCTATGAGTATATTCTCAACTTTTGCCATTTGTGTCTTTTCTAAATGAAGATATTTTTATAAATTCTAAAATTTTTTTTTTTATTTTTTTCTTAAAATTTCGTTTTGCAAATAAATATTAAGAAATTTCGAATTTTATCCGATATTGTTAACATTTTATCTATGTAAAGAAATTGCGTAATATTTTCATACTTTTAATTTTGTTTTTTTTTTTTGTTTTTTATTTATAGATAAATTGGTTTTTGTTAGCAAGTTTTGTTTTTTTTTTCTTGTTTTTTGTCGTTTTCTTTAACATTTGTTTTGTGATAATAAACCTTTAATTACTTTTATTAATTTAACTGAAATTTATTATTCTTTTTTTTTTTTTTTGATAAAATTGAAAGATACAATATTTGATAAAGATGGTTATTTATTTACTGTTAAAAAAAAAAAAAAATATCTTGTGTGTTTTTTTAATTTAATTTTTAATTTTAAGTAAAATGTTTTTTGAACTTGAAAAGTTGAAAGAAAAAAAAACAAAAAATTTAAAAAAAAAAAGGAAGAGCATTTTTAAAATAAAAAAAATTAGTCATATAAAAAAAACAAAATTGGAAAATTTTTGATAAAATTTTTGATTGATAACAAATGTAATAGATTTTTTGATTTTTGTTATAAGTTATGTTTTATTTTTCATCTGTTATCTTGTATTTAACAACATTTATAGATTTGACAGAATTCTTTTGTTTTTATGTTTTTTTTTTTCTGTTGGTTTTGTATAGTTTTGTATAGTCTTGACATACATAGTTTTAATATACGATATATTTTTGCTTTGATTAAACCGTATATACAAAATATTTAACAAATTAAATTGTAAATTTACCGTTAACTTTCTTTGAATGTTTAAAAATCTTTTTTAAATTAATTTTAATCTTTATATATGTACCTAAAGATACATTTAATAAATTACAACGAAATTTAATGATTCATTCATTGTATAATGTTAGAAGAATACAACAAAGATTATTTATTTTCTTATGTATTTTTAATATGTAAGAAATATATTTGAACTATACATATATTTCTCTAGACAGAAATATTCTAGTTTTCTCTAATTCCAATCTTGGAGTTAATTGCTTCAGTTAATTTTAATTTTGAATTATTTCTAAAATAAGTTAATGATCATTGATCAATATTTACTAATGACAGCATTTATTTCGATTTATTTATTATTACAAAGTTATATGTAGTTATATATTGCAAAGACTTTTATTTTTACAGAATTCGGTAGAATAATTTTTTTTTCATTTAATCTAACTAAAAAAGATATCGGTGTTAAATTCTATCCAGTTGGTTATATTCAAATGAATAGTACAAAAATATGTATAACAAGGGTTTCGCAATTTTATCGAGTTAAGATTAAGTTAATATTGTCAACTAAAATTTTGTCTATATAGTCCCTTTATTCTTTTAGTTTTTATGTAAAACTGATTCATTTATAGATTTTCCAAAACTTTTTGTTGTCTTATCAATATTTTCATCAAACTTTTTTTGCTTGGCATATTTCTTTAGTTAATAAATTTTTAAGTTTGTTAAATTGGTCTTTAGGTAGACGGTAGTTATTGGTTGGGTTTTTTTTTTTTAAATTTCATATAAAAATTATTTCTTTTTCTGATAAAGTCCATTATCTGTTCATTCAATTATTGTTTGTTCTTATTCTTATTGTTCTAGATTTTAAATTTCTTACTTTAGCGTCAGTTATAATATTTTAAATCAGATTTTCGATATCATTACACTGTTTGGTGTGTGTTTGTTATCTATATTTCATTGTAAAATTTGGTTTTATCAAGTGTATTTTTAACTTAGGAAAATAAAATAATATTAATAATTCATTTTTTACTAAGATCAAACTACAGAGTAAAATTAATTAATAGATTTAACTTCAGACTAAATGGTTTATTTCATTTTTTGGGATTTTTCTAAAATATTCGTATACGGACTGTTAGTACCTACAGAGATATAATCCAATAAATTTATATGTTGGTGCTATTAATGATAAGCTAATGGGTAACAGCTTATAAAGTACACTGTAAAACACTTAGGAAATGTGTGGTTCGAATCCCATACACATCGTAAGAATAATTTCCCGCTTACCACATTTACAACAGCACCTGAAAAGGAAAGATTCTGTAATGGCCTTGTCACATTTACGCTGCAGGAAACTAAACTGAAAAAAAACTCAAAATTTATGTGATAATTAAAAGTCTTTTGCAGCAGAGTACAATTTATCTTAAATTTGCCTATAATAATATCCGGTTATCTAATAGCTCAGTATTAAAATAGTTTTGGCACATATCAAAAGGTGAAAGTATATCTATTAACTAAAAAAGTATATACGTTTTTTTTATACCTTAATCATCTTAATTTTAATCAATTTTATAGCTAATTTATAATTAATTATGCAATTAATTTTTTACTTTTAATATTATTCCAATTTCCTATTTTTTTTTTTTTGTTTTTAGAAAATTATTAAGTTTAATTTCCGAATTATAGAAGATTATGTCAATAATATTGTATTAGTTATAAATTATATAATCTATTTTTATTAAAAAATTATTATTAAGAAATTTTTTTGTTTTATACATATACATATTTCTTTTTTTTTGTAAATTATTTTTTGTTTCATTTTTTATCTTCAATTAAAATTTAACCACCCAAAAAAAAAAAAAAAAATTGTTTATAAGATTAAACTTTTTAACTCAATTTTCTATTTCCTTTATTTATAACCAATTATAAAAGTTACATCTTATTGGTTTTTAATTTGTTTTTATTTACACACAAATATAATACAAATATTATATGCCTATGGTAACTCTTCATAATTATTAAATAACTATTAAATAATATCGAGAATAACATAAAAAAGAAAGTTAATGGCCGAAAAAAAAACACAGTTATTAAATTTACTATATTTCAAAAAAAAATTAAAAAAAAAACAAAAATTAATAAATTTATATAAAAATTAATACCGTTAAATTATTATATCATAGCGCAAAAAAAAAAAAAAAGAACAAACAACAAAAAAAAAAACAAAAACAATTAAAAGAAAGCGTGAACATTTTTCATGATGATGAGATTCTTCAGATTAGTTTTTGCCGTTTAATTTTTCTTTGCATCATTACACAAATAATTAAGAAATTAACTTAAAAATCATGACGTTAATTAATATTAGGTATATCTATAAAATTTTTTGGATTGATTTAATTAAAAAATTTAGGTAGAAAAAAAAAAAATGTTTAATATTTTTTTTTTTATTTGTTAATCTATTGTTTTGTTTTTTATTGACAACTTGTTCCTAACTTTCGATGAGATAAGAATAATGTATATTTTTAATAGTTTACCTGTATATATGTGATAATTAAAGTTGATTTTTTATACTATAGATACGAGTTTTATATTATATATATTATATTATAATTGTTTGCAAATGTTTTTACCATATTTTATTTTCATCAAATTTTAATTTGTCATTTAGTCAGAATTTTGATCCTTTTTTAACGTTTTTTAACATATTTTTCAAAAATATTTTGCGTATTAGTTTCAGTTTGACTGTCTGTTCGTGTATTTACAAAACTTCTATATACCTTTTAATATTGAATAATGAAAAATATTAACTATATGAATAGGTGTAAGTCTCTTAAAAATATAAATGTTCTGGAACATTTTTTTTGAACAAATGTTGTTCCATCCATTATGTTTTGCTTAGCATTTTTTAAATCTAAAAACGCCAAACGACTGGACATTTTTTGATTTTTCAAATTAATTTCGAGCTTTGAAATTTTGAGTGAAAAAAATCTTTCAGAATTAGCATAAGTTAAATTTTATGATCTATGAGGCACCTGTAACTTAACTACCTGTATAAATATTTTCAAAATAAAAAGGAAAAATTAAAGTTTTAACATTTAATGTGTTTTAAATGTGTTATTAGTGTTTGTGAATTATATAGAGTTTCCTTAAATTTCAAGAAAGTTCCTTTTATTTTTTTATATTATATCGTTCAGATATAAATATCTGCCGATATTTTTAGGACCCTTTTGCCTTTAGCATGTGGACCATCTCGGTACAAGAATTCAATTATAATTATATTTAATATTTGCTTTACATTATTTTATTATATTTAATATATTATTTTTGACCAGACCGGGGTTTGAATCCAAGACCTTTCACCTGAAACACCATCTTTAGTCAGATAAAAAGTTACTTTTGATTTTTTGAAAATTTTTGTTTTGTATAAAAAATTCTAAGAAAATTTTAGTACAAGTCTGAATATTCTAAAGTGTTTTTACTGTCTTTTGGAAAATATGCTCCTTTAAAAAATTTTTGGGTTTTATCGTCTTGTTTAATATTTAACCCCTTCCTTGTGATTTCTGAGAGATTTTTAAATTCCGTTTCGTATAAGTGTATTTTAAATCTTTTTTACTCCATTGTTTTTTTGATTTTTTCAGCTCTAAATAACTTTACTCTTTACGCCCTTATTTACATATGTATATATTGTATTGTCTCTTTATTTATTTTTGTTGCACCTCCTTTGCATAAATTTTCTGTCCCTTTTTCAACTGGTATTCGAGAATTACACAAAATATAGTTCATATTATGCTATAAGAATTGAAATTTTAAAATCGGAACTCGGTTTTTTTCGAATAATTTTTGTATTTACGCAGGGTACGCAGGGTAAATTGTTTGTTTAAACGCAAAAATAAGTTGTTCTGAAGATCTGTATTTTAACTCTAAAGTTTATTGTAAATATATCTATATATTAAAAAATTAAATTTTTAGACTGTATTTATCTTGCACTAAATTATTCTGTAGACAATAGTTAGAATATTATTTTATAGTATATTGGACTATATACGAGTATAACTTAGTATTATAATTTTATTTTTTTATCATCGAAAGTACAAAATATTGGAAATAATTTTCTTAATATTCTTCCCAAATTTTTGTAATTGACTTAGAAATTTTTTTTAATCTTTTACTTTTTTTAAATAATGATTCCGAAACATAATTTTTAAACTGTATTAGATGAGTATCCAGCATATTATGAAAATACTACATATACAACTCATACATATACACCATATTATTATGTTAAGGTTCGATAATTTTTACAATACAAAATTTACTTAATTTTATTTTAATACAGTTACAATGTTAAGTATAAAGCAACCTTATAAAAAATAAAATGTGAAATCTTGAAGTGAATAGAATAGAAATCTTGAAAAAACCAGAATAGAAAATTTTCTTTAAAATCTGTTCTTGTTCTTTTTTTATTTAAAATCTGTTCTGGTCACTTCACACAATATATAAAGTTACGAGCATTAGTAGTGTACTGATCTTTTAATCTAATCAAAAAATTTGAAATTAAATCATGATCGCTAATGAAATTATAATAGTTGTTTTTTTTTTTTTTTGATTTTAGTTTTTAATTTTATTTAATTTTAATATTTTTCATTTATTTTTTGTTAATTAACCTAAAAAAAAAAAAATTTATTTTTGAAACAAAAGATATAAAGTCAGAGAGATTGAAAGAAAGGGAACATTTAACAAAAATGTTAAAAATTACATTTATAAGATTTTATTGAAAAAGGAAATTCAAAAAAAAAAAAAAAAAATTTAATATTAATGTTTTTTTTTTTTTTTTTTTAATATTTTAAGAATACAGTTTTGTATGATTGAAAAATTTCGCACTAAGTTATTTACTTACATATGTACATAATATCATGTTGAAGTAATATTTTTTTATTATTAATTGTTACTTTTTTGTAGATATGGAGCTGTAAATTATGCTGTGAACCCATTCTTCTTTTGTTGATCGTATATTAAAAAAAATTATAAATTTTCTCTTCTCTATGTATAGTATGTATATATGTAATGTATATAATGTATATATATATCATTATTAATTTTATGATTGCTTAAATCTAAGTATAACATATCATATTCATATATGTATGAAATTCAATTATTTTAGATTTAGATATTATATACTTATATATATTTTTGAATTATTAAACATAAATTTTATGCTATCTGTTTGTCTATTTTAACATTTTTTATTCATAAATGATTATAGAAATGATTTTTCAGTATATGTTTATTGAAAAATACAGTTTTCTTTCTTTACGCTATACTTACCTGTCATTTTTTTTCAGTTTTAAAAATGATGGAATGATATATAATATATTTTCATAATATATGCTAAACTATGTTGTAGTGATCATTCATTATAGTAATTTAAATAAGTCATTTTAGAAAATTATTAAAGTCAACTGTGTATATATATATGTATATACATATGGTACATATATTTTATTTATTTATTAAACATAAATTGCTTGAAGAAAATTATTAAAATAAGATTAAATTTTCTAGATGAAACAGAAATTATTATCGATAATCATATCTGTAATATATTGGATCTATACTTCTTGAGTTATCCTAAGCAGCTCTGCTTATTTTTTTCTATAGTTATAAAAACGTAACATATATAACATTAATAATATTAGTATTTAACAATATTTTAATGTACTCTGTTCACTTCAAATTTGTTCTTTTTAACATTTATGTATTTGTCTTTTTTCAAAATCATTTTGGCCAAATTTTCAAAATCAATTTTGTCATTTTGTCTGTTTTCAGATCAAATATATTTTTTTAAACTTTTTTAAATAAGAAAAAAACGTACATTTTCTAAATTTTGTATTTTTTAATAATTTTACACTAAATTTGTATATAATTTGATCAGTAAATTATCTGATACAGTACAATACCAAAATCTAAATTGAATTCAATTTAAATTAACTTAAGTGAGTTAGCGAAATTTAAGGCTGGGGCTTTCAATTTATTTAAAACTTTATTATAAATAAAAATATGAATATCTCAACTTACTTATATGAAAAGAATCAGATATCTTAATAATGTATAGTAATGTTAGATTTGTTACTAAATGAGGGGGAAAAAGCAAACGGGCACAGAGAAGATACAGGAGATTTAAAACTTAAAACGTTATGGATTTAAAGGTTAATATTCCCTCAAGGGTTATATTTTGATCAAATGGTTTTTGGTTTTCCCTTTACACATTAACTTAATTTTTCTATATCACATACTCTTTGTTTTTTTTTGTTTCTCTCCCTCTCTATTTTATTTTCGTTTAAAGTCTTTGAACGGTTATATCTCGGTTGACAGAAAATACCTATAACTGTAATAGTCATTAGCTATCATAAGAATATTCGATAAGTTTTTTCGATATGATTATATAATATGATAAGGAAAATTACAACTTAACTCTACTAGTCACTACAAATCATTTGAAAAACGTCATGTTATACTAATGATTATATATTATTTGTACACTCTCTCTCTCTCTCTCTCTCTTGTTCGTATAGTAATGACTAGACGAATGTTTTTTAAATGACAACAAATGATTTGTTATGACTTATTTGTTGTTTAAAATGTCATGTAAATGTACAAAATCACATGATATCATATGATAGCGTATAACTATTATAATTATGGATAATCTAATGACTTAAAAGTTTATGCACCGCCTTATCTTTTCATCATGAGCATCTGATTCTGGTCACACTTTCAAAAAGTTTTAAAAAAATCTATATTTCACACATGTGTTTTGAATTTATCGTATATATATTTACGCTGCTTATATAAAATATATAAGACTTTCTTTAAAAGAAATTGATTAATATGACAAATTATTTAATTTCATCCTAATACAGGCATCATTAAACTTACTTTTTGTTTTTGTAAAACGAGCATCAGCCTACATTAGCGGAAAAGTGGATTCTACTTGTAGACTGATTTTTTACTACTCTGAACTATCGTGTTTTAAAATCAGATATTTTTCGGAGTATAAAATATTTTATATATAAGAAAGTTGGTGTATAACAGAGCTTTAAATATTGTTAATAAAATATATTTTTGAAATGTATCTTTTCCAAAACAAATTTTTTTTATTTTAACTTCTTTGAATTTGTCGTTTCACATGAAGAGCTGTTGCTGCGCGCTGATGATAATGATGATGGAAAATTATAACAATGAACATGGTTATAGTTGAAACTTCAGGAAAAGATAATATTATTCTTTATTTGGTGGTTTAGTTTTAGTGTATGTATATAAGTAGTAAAACTAGTACATTCTAAAAACAAAAAAAAAAAACAAAATCATTTTGCTCTTTTTATTTTTTGAAATGAAAATTTTTGTAGCAAATTGTCTTAAGTGTTGTTAGTTTATATAAAATAAATTATACAATTGAATTAAATTGTATATAAAATTTATAGTTTCTGGGGTTTTTTTTTTCCTGTTTTGTATAGCTGTAAGATTTTTTTGAAGATAAATTTTTTATTTTTTTTGTATCTTTTGTACATTGTATTTTTCTTTTTAATGCTTTTTGTTTCTTATTTCTGTAATATTTGTTCTGAATTTCACTTCAATTATTTTGAAATTTTTTTTTTTTTTTAATTTCTTGTGAATAAATTAAACAATTTAATTGTAATATTTATGATTAAGCATAACAAGTTTAAGATGAAACTAAAATATAATATAGTGATATTATAATTGCGCATCTAAAAACTTAGGATGACCAACACAGGTATCAACAAAAAAAGAAAAAAAAAAGAAAAGATTTTTATCATTTATCACTTTAAATCATTTTCATCTTTTTCACTTTCATTTTAAATTGAGTTTTTTTTTGTTTAAAAAACGTATTTTAGCAAAATTTAAAATTATTTAAAGATAATTATTTTCGATATTCTGTCTGTTTAATTTTATTTATGTTTTTTGTACGTAACAAATTTAAATAAAAATAAAGTTTTTAAGTACAAAATTTAAAAATTACAAAAAAAAAAACAAAAAATTGCAAATTTCAATTTTTAATTTAATTTTAATTTATATCTTGTAGGATTTGAAAAGGTATGGTAAAAGAGTAAAATGTTAAAAAGGTACTAAACAATTCTATAGATATTATAATTTTTTAATTTATCATTTTTACTTTTCCTTTTAAAAAGCTTAAATCAAATTAAAAAAAAAAATATATATATAATTGGAAAACCTTTACTTATTTTCTATAAAAATAATATTTAAAATCTATTTAAATATTTTTAAAGAAAAAAAAAGATTGTTTGAAAGAAAAGAAAATTTCTTCATTTTCAAAATAATTCTATTGTATTCATTGTTATTCATTTTTTTTTTTTTATCTTCATATTTGGTTTAAGTAGACATAATTAAAATGATAGACAAAAAGCATCTCTATATAAGCATTCAAAAAGAAAATTAATAAATAAAAAAAAAAAAAAATTCAATGGATTTGTAAAGATTATCGATTTTTTTTTTTTTTTTTTTTGCACTGAGTGAAATTTACGCTAAGAAAAATTAAATCTATTTTTAATTTATTTCAAAATGTGGTTAAAAAAAAAAAAAAAACTTAGTTATTCAAGTAAAAAAGTGTTTTTCTTTTTCATTATTTTGGTTTTATTTAACGTGTTTAGTAAACAATAAATTTATTGAATGTTTTTTAAAAAAAAAAAAAAAACATTAAAATTAAAAAGTGAAAACTCTTACAAAAAATAAAAAATTAGCAAAACCGGAAGTATTCAAAGAAATATTTAAGAACTTTGTCACTTCTTATTTTTACTTCAAGATTTTCTTTTCAAAAATTTATTTTTAACTTAATATAATTTTATGCGGTTTTTTTTAAGTTTTTTTATTAGATATATTCATGTTATGCGGTATTATTTTTTATACAGAACTCAAAAATTACTCGTTTTATTTTTTACTTCCGTTTCGAGTATTTTCTGTACGGAAGTCAAAAATAACTAACTTGATTATTGCTTCGATTTGTGAGTATTTTATTATATAAAAAAAAATATTAAAAAAATATTTAAAAAAAAAAAGATTTTGACTGTAAAAGGAAATAGCATTTTAATTCTAATATGATAAAATATTTAATTTCATTCTAATATGTGCATCGTTGAATTTATTTTTTATTTTTGTAAAACGAGCATCATCCCAGCGAAAAGTGGACTCTAGAGTGTAGTAAATCTTATTTTCGAAAATCCAAATATAAAAATGTTTTCCAAATATAAAATATAATAATTGACGATTTCGCATATGCATATATTAGTTGACTGTCTCTTCGATAGAATTTACTTTAGAACGCGACCAGTATCAGTACAATGATACTTAAAAATACCTACACCAATATTTCAAAAAATCTACGCAATTTTTTATACTTTTTTTTCATTACGGTGTACATTCTATGCAATGGAAGGTAGAATGTTTGCGCATGGTTTCCCGTTTCCAAAAAAATTTTTAAACACGATTCCCCTAACAACCCTCAACAAAGTAATGAAAAATATTATAAATGTCCCTATCCAAATCTTCTTACTTATCTTATACTTATCCTAAATTTTATCAAATCCTTTTCCAAAGAATTTATCCCGCATCCTAATCCCATAAACCTAAATCACGTGGAATTCTTCTATGGGTGACTTTTAAAGTTTTGTGAAACAACTATAAAACCTATCCTTTTTATATACGTGTATAGAAAAATAAACCATTAAAACAGAAAGCTGCCAGATTGTAGCCTAACTCTCAGTAAAATGTCTTTTATGTCACATTCACTTAAATAATTATATATGCACGTATTCCATTTATGGAAAAAAATTTATAACTAATGTTAAGATACACACGACTATGTTACTGCAAGTCTCAACATTAAACAACTCATCTTATACTCGTTTTCATTCGATTATCAAATAATTTTGCACATTTTGCTTCATATAAATATTTACACATCTACTTGTCAATATGTAATTACAAATTACATTTGTCGTATTATTATTGATGTAAACATGGGACATTGTATAAACATAAATATTGATGTGAATCATTAATCATGCAACAATAAGTGACAGGCCATCATCCATTTTGTATGATGATGAATAAATTGATTATTTATTCTGGAAAAAAACTTCTTTTAAAAAAGCCATGTAACACCTTTTTATAATTATTTCAATTAAATTATTATTATTATGATATTTTTCTATAATCTTCATTATATATTGATTTATTTCTTTATTTATTTATTTTATTTACTATTTTTTAAATTATTTTATTTATTTTATTACATATGTTATGGGAACTTATATTTCGAAATTAAATAGGTATATTACATCTAAATTCAATTTAAAAAAAAAATGTATATATTATGTATGCATATAATATCTACATATGTTTATTACATACATATGTAGATATTATATGCATACATAAGTGAATAAAAAAAAAATCATTTTTCATGGATTAATTGATAAAACCATGGGAAGCAAAAAAAAAACAACAAATAAAACAAAAGAAATTAAGATTAATATTTTATAAAGTTTAATTTCTGACAGTTAACAGTTAACAATACTCAAAATTCACTTAATACCATAAATTTTCCTAGATATTCAAAACTTCAATTATAAATAGAAATTAATGGGAAACAATTTCCAAAAAACAAAAAAAAACAGATTAAAGTTATACACAATAAATAAATTAAATTGCTTCCGAAATATCATACATAATATGTGTATGTGTCCAATCATTTAATTATTTTGCGGCGATAATTTAAATGCCTAAAAAAAAGGATGCAAGGGGCCTCGGTGGCCTAGCGGGTAAGAGCGTATAAAATACGCTGTAAACATCGAAGAAGTGTGGGTTCGAATCCCACACACGTCGTAAGAGTTATTCCTCCTTACGACATTTACAGCCACGCCTGAACAGGAAAGGCTGTGTAATTTCCTGTCCACATTTATGTGGCAGAGAAATGCAAAAAAAAAAAAAAGGATGTAATTTTTTAATTATGGTGTAAATTTAAATTCATTTAATTGTGGAAATAAAAATCAACTGGAATGTACGACTCACTAAAACGTTTCTTCACGCCCTAAATGAAAAAGTATTTTGGTATGCAATATTGAAATTACTATTTTTTAGAGTACATTTTTTTTTTTATCTATTTTTACATATTTCTTTTTATTTTTTTCTATGGGCGGCGCCTGGCTGCAACAAAAAAAAGTATTATGTACCTACTTACTATTAATAATGTTTTGAAGATGATAAAGCTGAATTATAAAAGCAATGTAATTTGACCTTAATTTTTTTTTTTTAATAATTTCTTTACATTCTGTTTCTATATTGTCATTTGGAAAAGAAAACAAAAAAACTAAAATTTGTAATGAAGAGGTAATAAAATTTTTATTTTCTTTATTATGCTGTAAGTAAATGAAAAAAAAAATCAACAGAAAACAAAGAATTAAGATTTTATTTAAGCAAGAAGAAAAAAATAATTGAAGAAGAAAAAAACAATATGTACCTATATATTATGTTAAACCATGGGTTTTAAAAGGTGCACATTTCAAAAATGGTTATATAAGTCATTCTAGAAATACAATTATTTTTTTTTTGTAATTTCTTCTTTGTAATAAGAAAAATTTTATTTGAAAAATATAGAGAAACTTTCTTTAATATTAAGGAAACTGGTATAATTAAGATCTTGTTTATGTAAACGCAAAAAATATAATATTGGAGCTTCTTCAAGATTTTAAACTTCTTAGCATTAAAAAATTTACACAGATATCTGAAAATTGTAAATTCTTAATTTGTTTTATTTTTTATAGTTCTTTAAACGGGGAAGAATTTATATGCGCTAACTAATGCTAATCTGACTAATGACGTAGTGGCTAAGTTTCCGACCTTTTAATCGAAAGGTCTAGACTTCAAATATTAGTCAGGTCATATTCAATATTATATTTCATACATTATTAAGCTGTTACTTAAGCAGCGGTTTTTATACTGTAATAGTTTATTTCATAATAATTAAAGTCGTATATAAGTGTATACATAGTGTATTTTTTTATAGATAATATACAATTGTATATACGATAATATAAATGTATATTGTATTAGATAATAGATGGCGCACAAATTTAATATTTGTGTTTCATAATCTAGTACATTATTAATAATTCTGTTAATCGCCGAGCAATCGCAGTAAAAACTCTAAAAATATAAAACTTCAAGTTATATAAATAGATGAAGGGACGTACGAATATCAGAGTATAAAACTAATATAAGCACATTTTTATAAATTTTGTTTGATAATATACTTAAAACGAAACAGAAAATACCCAATAGTAGTAATGAATTTTTCATTTCACATATGTATGTAATATTTAAAACAAAACAACAAAAAAAAACCGTTATATGAAATGAATTGAATATTTGCCACCTTTAGGCAACTAAACAAATCGAAAGAAAAGTAGTAAGAAAACTCTAAAAAAATTTAACAACATAGTTGGAAAAAAAAAATATATATTTTTTTTTTAGTTTAGAGAAACAGCACATTTTCTTTTTTTTTTTTTTTAATTTTCTCTAATGAATTATATTGTACTAACTTCAATTAACGGAGAGATACATATGTACTTTAGATACAGATATGTATGTATAAAATGTAATTATTATAGTTTGAGCGGAAAATATATAACATGTATACATATTAAAAAGATTGAAGGAAGAAATTAGAAAGAAAGTTGAAGGGATATTATGAACAAAGGTGGTAGGTATTCTATTTTAAAATGTTTGAATAGAACTTGAGTGAAAAAATTATTCTGTAAACGTAGTTTGTATACATATACATGAAAAATGAATTAAAATTGTTAATTTTCGACTGCATTAAAGAGAGGACTTTTTCATAGAGAGCTCTTTAGCCTTAATTTTTTCATTCTTCGAACATTAAGAACCCATTTGCGAAAAGAAAATCAATATATTTGGTGTCAAAAGCTTCCAGAGGTTTATGTTTGGAAGCTTCCATTTTGTTAGAATCTTAGCTTTGGCTAAAAAATAGTGTAATTTCAAGCAAAAAATAAAACATTACGAAAAAGTTAGTACAAAATCGCGGCTTCAATAATATATTTAGCGGCGGGGAGTTTCAAAATTTAAAAAAAAACGGAATTTTAAATAAAAGAGATTTAAAAAAATATAGATTTTCAAAAAAAACGATATTATGAAAAATTAGTTTCCGTATCTAACTCAAAATCAGTACCTTAGTTTTGATTTAAAATTTTTTCAACTTAAGATAATAAACAAACTGCGAAACAACTAAAAATAATTTATAATCGTTTGTTTTTTTCGTTGGGTTAAAAAGATTTAAAAAAAAATTTTTTCTAATGAATGTTAATTTATTGGTTAAATAAAATTCTTTTTACTTTATAAGAAAACTTCTTCCGGAAATTAAAAAAAAAAAAATTAAAAATTTTCATTGAATAATTTTATTGTTACCCGATTTATATTTGTTTTTAATTATAAAATTAAGAATACTGAGATAAAAAAAAAAGAATATAATGAAAATATTATAAAGTTAAAGTTTTAGGAAATATATGAAATAATAAAAAAAAAAATAATAAAAAGAAAAGTATATTTAAACATTTATTAGTTACAGTAGATAGAATTTTTATTACTAGTATATATAGTATTAGTAATTAATTTACCGACTTTATGCTAAAAATTTATTTATTTTTTACATTTAAAAGATATACCTACTCATTTTAGTATAAAACTACAATATTATAAATTTATTTTTATTTATTTTTTTTACTGAAGTCAATTAAAAACTTATTGTCTAGTAGTATCTATTTAGCATTTTTAATGTTTTTTAATGTTAATTTTAATATTAATGTACCTACTGTTCAAAAAATTTATATCATTTTTTTTTTCTTAAGAAATCTGGGAATCTATCAAAGACACCAAAGAATACCTAAATTTTGATCCTAATTACGCACTTGGTTTTGTCAAATTCTTACTGATTAAACCCATCTCGATTTTTAGCCAATATTTTGGGTTGTAAGTTTGAATGGTTCGATGTTTATGTTTTTTTTTTTTTTTTTTTATTTTGACTCTTCACTTTCCCTATTATTGAAAATCACTTTCCCTTCCCTTATTGAAAAATTAAGATTATAATTTAGAGATTTGAATGAGTTTGAAAATTTTATAATAGGCCTCTTTTAAAAAACAAATATGTAGCTCTTTAAAATAAGACTTTTGTAACTTTAAGAAGTCTTCTAATTGTCTATGTATTTAGAGTTGCATCAAGGAACATTTCTTTTATGATTTTATTGTTATCAACTGTTAATCCCCTTATTCGGAAATATTTTCAATTTTCATCCATTTGTTATTTTTCCAAACTTAACTCTATTTGAGGAAAAATATAAAAACTTCTTATTTATGTATGTATAATTATGTACATAATTAGTTTTTTTAAGATTTTTTAAGGTAATAAATATATATATACACATAGGTTTATTGAATAAAAGTTTTTAGTATGAGATGTTTTTTAAAGTTGCTTTGAATTTCAAAAATTTGAATAATTAACATTTTTTTTTTTTAAATGTCTTAAGAGTATAGATAGATGGTATATGGTTTCATAGATTATATAATATACATATATATATTATATATAAATGTAAATATATAATATAATGGGTAATTGTGTATACATATATTCGTATAAAAGTATAAGTATAAAAGTTAAAACTACCGTAAGAGTTAATAAAATGTGTATCTATAAGATATATTATCTTAAGAATTATTATTCATTAAAAAAATGTTATGGTTATTATTTTTAAATATATATATTATATATATATATTAAATCTGGTATGCATTTAGTTGGTATTCATGATATATTTCTTAAAAAAAAAAAACAATATATATACATATATATATAATTATTATATATTTGACATAAGAAGGTTACTATTTCATTTAATTTTTTAATTCCGATTAAAATAATTTTTAAATGATTTCAAATGATTTTTTTTTTTTTCAGTTTTTCTCAAGGTTAAAATTTAATTTTTTTTTTTTTATTTATAAATCATTAGTATTTATAAAATAGTTAATCTTTTTGATTTTATTTTTTTCTAATTTATTTTATATATATTATATATTTTTAACATTTTTGTTTTTTTTAGTATAGGTATTTACAATTTTTACCTTAAAATTTTAAGTTCATTGAAATTCAATTTGAACTTAGATATTATATAATTTTTTTTTTTTTTTGCTTCACTCTAATAGAAAATTGTAATAAAGATTTAATGTGAGTGATTGAAGAATGTTTTCCATTTGATTGATGGAATTACAATATGTAAAACTATTATTATTATTATACATATTGTATATATGTAAACTTTGACTTTCTTTAAAATATTTCGACACTCACGTTATGAAAATATTTTACAATTCAAACTTTTAATTTTTTTTTTTTTAATATATAAAGTTTTTTAGCATCAATATTTATTTTCTATTGTGATGATCGATAACGTTAGTAAATTTTTTTGACGTGAAGGGTTCATTATACTTCTTATATGTATATTGTAATTATATCACTTTTGAAAATATAGCCTTTATTTGATTGAAAACAATAACTTGTTCCCCACTTGTATATCGGAATTTCCATGATTAGTCATCCGGATATTTAAAAAAATTTATAAATTTTCACTTAATTCACTTAACTTTCATTAAATCACTTAACTTAACTTGAACTTAAGTATTTTGATTTCTAATCTACAAAATATTTGACTATGTAAATACACTTCTATAATATATATCAAGATTTTGCATATATGTACTTCGATATTTCAACAACAAATACTTTAACAAAGAATGTCATTAACTTTTTTCCAAAATATTGTTAGTCATCGGGGCGGGACTGTACACTTTTATTAGTTTTTTCATATGTCAATAAAATGTGATTATTCGTGGAAATCGTTTACTGTAGAACGGAAATCGACTTTCACATTTAGATTATATAGTTATGTGTTTATTTATAAAACATTGACAAAAATTTATTGCAGACGTTTTATTAGAACTTTTTTAAATAACACAAACAAATTTAAAATAGTATAAGAAAATAATATTTAATTTGAAATGTAATACTAGACCTTTGAGAATCCTTAGATCTTAGAGAAAATATTATGCAGATAATTTTCAAATATTCGATTTATTTGTCATGGAATTTTCTATATACATTTTTTTTTTTAATACAGAATGGGGGTATAGGTATACTTAACTTTAGGTACATTGTTCAATTTTTTGCAAAGTTTACTAAGAGATACACTAAGAAACTGGAACACTAAGCCCTTTAAAAATTTATCCCAGAATTATATACCTATTATTTCTATGCCCAATGCCTGAGCATTTACACTAAAAGTGTTGTATGTTTCTGTAACTTTATGAAATATTCTATAACTAATAACTGGTAAATCAAGTTGTTTTTTAAAATTACAAGTATGCACCTAGAACTACATATTTGAAAATAGAACTTTTAAAATTTTTATTCACATATAGATCACATTAGGGGTTGAAAACTGATTGAATAAAACAGAACAGTTTATTATTCCGATTCCATAAATACATTAAAAGAAAAGGAATTTTTTTAGTTAGGCAACGACCTTTCATAAAATTCCGACACAGTATGGAGATGTATTTGAAATTGTAGTCGGCTCTTAATACATTTTTTTTTGTATTATGATTCTAATAAAGAGATATTTGATTTATTTTATATATCTTTAAAATGGTCTCTCTTAGTTGCCGTTCTTTTGATGGGCCATTGTTTTAGTGTTTACATATATATATTTAACTCAAGATATGTTTTCTTGCTAGATATGTTCTTGCAAATGACTCATGTTAGTATATTTCTCCTATTGCATAAATGTTATAAAGTGGTTTCAAAGTTCAATTAAGTTAATTTTAATCGGATTAAATATTAATATTTAATTTTGTATTTTTATTTAAATATTAAAATAATTTTATATATTTTAATTCTTTTGACAATCATAAGCGTATAATGCAATATTGCACTATTATTAAACTTTTAAAACACCTTATAATTTAATTAAAAAATATACAATTTTATAATATTTTTTACATATAAATAAAATTATAGTAATCATGTGATATTTTTTGACATTTTGAAAAGCATCAAAATAATTTACAATATAAATTATATACAAAAAAAAAAATTAATAAAATGTTGTTAATATTAAATGTGGGGTACCAATGTATCATAATATATAAGTAATTGATACATTATATGTTGTATTGATTTTTTTTTTATATGTATTAACAATTTAACCACAATTTATAATATAACGGTAAAATTGAAAGTCTTTAATTTCATAAAACATACAAAAAAAAAACAAATTATATATACATATATATGTATAGGAAATTAAGACTTTCTATTTTTTATCTAATTATATTGACAAAGATATGCAAAATTTTTTTTTTATTTTCATAACTATATAAATATCTAATTTGAAATTTAATCATCATAGTTACTTTAAATATAAATACAAGTACATGTATATATCTAATTTAAACTATATATGTACGTATAATAGATATTATTATTACGATAGATAAATATTAAATATTATATGTTTTATTTGAAACTAATTACAAAATAAAATTAAAAGTGATTATGAATATAAAATCATAGTAAAATTATCTATTGTGAATTGTATTTGATTTTCTTTTGTAAAAAGAAAAAAAAATGCTGTAAAGTTTTAGTACCCATAATTTTGAAAAGAAATTTTTAGTTTTTACTCTGTCTGTCAGTTTATTTATCTGTTAAAATTTCATCTACGTACTTTATTTTGAAATAACTACAGAAAGATCTCTTCTTAAAAAAAAATGTATTCAACCTGAAGTAATAAGTACAATTCCGATCATTGACGAAAATTTCGCCAATAAAAAATTAAAATATAAGCATTCTTAAGTATTTACTCATAATTAAAACTATGAGACGTACAACTAAAAATTGTTTGTCGTTCATGAGATAACGATATTTTTTTTTTTTTTTTTTTTCCTTAATGATCGAGTTTGACATTTATCTCTTAGGAACAAAAATTAAAAACATTCTTTATTTAAATAGCTATATTTTTTGTGCTTTTCGTTTCGCTACAATTATTTTTCATTTAACGAATTTCGAATTTCGCTGGCGATCGATTATTAGGAACTGTATTTGTCACTGGAAGAGGACGAACCATAGAAAATGCCTGTTTTGTTTTTTTTTTGGAATTCATTATTTAAATTTACCGTGTTATGGAAAAGTAAAATTTTACAAAAACTGAAAAGAATAAAGGTTTTAAGAGAATAAGGATTAATTCATCTAGTTAAGAGCTATATGGGATGTCAAAAATTAAAAATTAATTATTTTAAGATAAAAACTTTTTTAGTAAAATGCAAATTAATTAAACGTTCAAACGTTATATTTTTATACACGTTTATAATTATATCTACTTATACGTATATATATACAGTATGCAGCTTAAATATTAAATATTGTGTATCTTAATTTTCATAACTTTTCTTAGAAAATGTCAAAATAATTGCGCGTTCAACGTTTTGTAAATGTACATACATATTTTAACAACTTTGAATTTTTATAGTGACATGTTTTTAAGATATTTGATTAATCTAACATGTTTTTTTTTTTTTTTTGTTTAAAATCTTTAATTATTAATAAATAATAATCATACTATTAATTTTTTTGTTGAAGGTTAATGTAATCTTAGATAGATTATCGGCAAATCCGATAGGAAAATTTGTTAATTATGTATGATATATGAATTGTTAATTTCTTCTTTCACTGTTGTATGGTAATTACTTTTTTTTTTTTTTTTATTATTTATTAATTTTTTTTTTTAATAAATTGGTTAGATATTAATTTTCTAATATAAAATTTTTATTTAATTTGCTATTGTGACTCATTGCATTATTGCAATCTAAATTGATAATCAATAAATGTATAATAATACATAATCGATAAATATACAATATATATATATATACAATATAATAATCGATAAATGTATAATAATTGAATTTGATTATAGATTTAGATTACAAAATGCAATGATAATTCACTTCTACTAAGTATCACTAAAATTGGGAAATTTTTTTTTTTTTTATATATGTACATATATATAATAAAACATTTTTAATATAAAAATTTTAAAAAGTTAATTAATTACTATTAATTACATTTCCAATTAAATTTAATTTACCAATATAAAAAAAAAAAAGAAAAGAAATAAATTGATAAGATTAAAATAATAATCAAATCAATAGAAATTATTTTATTATGATATAATTTATTGCATCATTTTTATTTATTAAAATGTTAATTTAAAAAGTAGCTATTCAAGTGTTTGCAATTACCTTATGATATTGAATTTAACCCAACTTAAAGGTACATATGTATATATGTATTTATATGGTTTACTATCCTTTTCTGAGTAAATTTATCATATTTGCGGATTATGCGGATTATATGTATGATTTATATACATATATATGTATGTTGTAATTGTAATTCTTATGTCATATAATATGAAATTAATATATATACAGAGTGTTATTATTATACATTAGAACCTTATCTGTTCTGGAGCAGATAAAATTGTTAAAAACTAGTAAAGAATAATATTGGAGGAGAGTGGTTTATTCTTCACCATTTTTGAGATTGATATCTTATTTTGTTAATTTTTCATATAAAAATAAACCCCTTTTCCCCAAAAAGTATCTCAAATACAGGATATTTGAAAAGAAAATTGAGTTTGAAACAAAATATGGTTTTTTAGTTAACTTTAAAACTTTATAACTTTGTAATTGTTGAGCATATTATGAAGAACGTGAACACATAAAAATTAAAATTCATAATTTACTCTACAAAATGTATTTGGTTGCATCTCCCTTAAGGAAGTTATTTAAAAATTGAATATGAGCCCCCATCTCCTGTTACCATTCTTTACTAGTTTTTACCTCCACTACTTGTTCCAGAACGAATAGGATTCTTATGCTCAGACACTCATATGTACAACTTATTAACGTTATTATTATCTATACATATATATAAAAAATTTATTATACCTGGGGCACTCTGTGTATACAACTTATAAGTGTTATCAATATAAGTACATTTATATGAAAAGCTTATAATGCAATATTATATTTATAAATTTTTTGATAAATAAATTTTTAATATTTTTATTAACACTTATTTTTATAACACTTTTTATTAACAAAAAGAAAAGTGAATCAAGTAAATAAAATTACACTTGATTCACTTTTCTTTTAAAAATATTTATCTAAATTTTCCAAGTCAACCAACCACTCCCCAAGTATTCCTCTAACTTATTTATCCACAAAACTAAAGTCTTCATTTGTGGTTTCTTTTTGGTTAAAGTTCAAAAGTTAGTGGTCAGAAGTGCTCAGAAGAATTTCGGCCAGTTCTTTTGGATGGATTTCGATGTTTTCCACCAATCGTGGTAAAAAACTGAAAAAAAAAAACATTCTTTGCAGTGTTTGGATTATTTTCTTAATAGTTTTTAACTCCTTGATGGTTATGGGTTTAATTTAAATTTACAATAGCATAACCATCTTTTTTTTTTTTTTATAAATGTAAGAAGATCCAGTTAACTGTAATTATGTTTAAATCAGTTAATTTTATTTAAAAAAAAATCTGTTAGAACGATTCATGATCGTTGAATGACCGAATAAGAATGTTTTTCCATATAATTTAATGTTATCAACAGTGTTGGTCAACTAATTGCGCTAATGTGTGCTTATATTATACCATGTTTTATTGTTATTATTTTTTTCCGTTAACAATAAAATATTTTACACCTTATATTATCTTATTATTATTTTAGAGTCGAGATAACAAATATTTAATTTTATTAATTTTCATATAAAATGAAACATTATAAATTAAAATGAAAAATATTCTTTTTAAAAGACGATCATAAATATACAGTTCTCTTTATATTCAGCAGTAAAATTTTATTGTAAGACTGATTATAATTTTATATCCTGTTTTAATTTAAAAGTAATATCCTGTTTTGTTTCTTTTTCTTTTCTTTGTTTTTAACATTTTACGAACAGAGACTTATGTTTAAATGTTTATCCTATTTTAAAATATTTACTTTCGATTTTTTTTTGAAAATTGTATCTATAAATTCAATTTTTACCTCAAGTTAAACCCGTCTCTTATTTATGCACCAATTTATGTGGATGTACTGTTCCGACTAACTAAACCCTTTATCATAAATTTTTAATTAACTTTAGCTGTTTATTTGTCTTTTTCAATTTTTTTTTTTTTTGCAAGAATCCAATGGTTAACATCATAAGTTATTTAGAGAAGTTACACGAAGTGTTAGATTTTATGCATCAAAATACTATATCTTAGGATGCGACCTTTTATATTTAAAAACTGTCTGGGACGAAACGAGATCTGGAATGTTTAAGATATTTATTATGACTATATGTAGGATATAGAAAAAGATTTGACAATATTTTTAAACGCAAATATTGATGTTTTTGTTTTACTTTATACGATATTATCAATTTTAGAAAACACATTTGATGAAATTAAAGTTCCATAAATGTGACGTGAGCATTACAAACTATTTTCTATAAGGCGATGTGTTATTCCATCTAAACAATTTGACAATGTTGAAAAATATTTTAATAATAAATTTCTTCATCTATTGAAATTAGCTGAGTAAGAGTAAGTTCACAAGGGATGCATTCATCCATATGCAAAAATGATTTCGGTTACATTTCGTATATTCTTCGGTAATATTAACGAATATTTTGCATTCATTATGCATACACTCGTTCGTGAGCTGCAAAACGGCGATATTTTTATTTTGAAAGTTTTATTTGAAATTACCTATAGTAGGCCAATATGTGTATATTGTTTTGACATTTGATGAAAACATTTTTTATTTACAAAATACAAAATGGTTAAACCAGAGAAAATTGTTATTTTATGTAAGAAAAAAATTTAATTAATATAAACTAAATATAATTTATTAATACACATATAAAATTATAATGAAATTACATAATTATTAAAATTATATCCATTTTCAAAATATTTCAAAATATTTAACGTTTAAAATTTTTGACGTTTGATTTTACCTCTGTATTTGACGTTAAAACAAATTTGCATCTTGTATGCTTCTTATAGAGGATGCAAAAATTTTTGCATCCATAATATGTGAAAGGGTGAGCATGTCATGAATACGATATATATTTTCAACCAATAAAATTTTTGCATCCGGATGCATGCATCCCATGTGAACTTAACCTAAGACTTTAAAATGCTTTTCTCAATAAATGCGAACTTGTTTTCTTATCTCAGTAACAATACTCCATATAAGTTTTTCCTTCGCTTCCCTCTCGTTAGAAATTTTCCTTTTTTTGTTGCTGATTTTATCAAATTTTTATCACATCCCATAATATTTCTTTTATTTTAACATAATATGTAACAATTCGGTATACACTAATTTGATCCAGTTTTATTTTTTATTTTATTTAAAATAAAACAAATATTTTTGGGCAATATACTTTTTCTGTTCTGTTTAATATAATATTTATTTGCCAAAAATTACATTCACTGAAATATCATACATACACACATATATATATATATACAGGGCGTTCTGTGTAAAAGTGCAAATATTTCAAGAGATGGTTCTTGAAATTAAAACTAGAAAAACATTGTATGGGTAGAGAAGTTTACTGTTCGATGTTATTTTGTTTTATTAATTACTGAATAACTTTTATCTTACATATTTTAGAGGAGTCTTGTTTAAAAGCTTATTCTTCAAGGTTTGAGTTACTGAACAATTTATTATCGTAGAATAATTACTTTTTAAATTAGAGCTATAAAAACATACGAAGATTTATATTTTTTAAATATTTTCTTTCAAAATAACAGTAAGTATTTTCTTTCAAAAATAATCTATATTAAGGTACCGTTATTATGTAAAACTTGAAATTCTTGAGAAGCTACCATAATTTTGTACTTTTAAATTTTTTTCTTAGTCTTATACCGTTTCTCAGATACAAGCCAAAATTTAACAATATTTTCCATATCTCAAAAACGAAAAATAATAGATTCGGAATCCATACAATTTCTTTCTCGTTTTAGAGTCTTAGAAATCACCTCCAGAAATATTTTTGGTGCAGAGACTTTTATGCAGAATACCCTATATATATGTAATGTATTTGCAAAAATAAAAAAAAAAGTTCATTGCCCGAGTTTAAATTTTGTTCCAGTCAATTTTATTGAAAATATTTTTATTTTATTTTTTCTATTCTTATACCGTAGGGTACCGTTGAAAAGAAAGTAAGTGTTTAATTTCTTTATTATCATTTTCTTGTTTTTTTTCCCCTTTTTTGTTTTTTTTGTAGTATTAATGCACGCTGACATCAACTGGACCTATAGCATAAAACATACTTTTTGAATCAAACTAAAAAAAAAAAAAAAAAAAAATAAAACGTAAAAACAAATACCGTGCAGTATTTAAAATAACTTTACTTACCTTTTTTGTTTTGTTTGTTTTCTGTTTGTTTAATTTTGTTTGCTTGCACAACCGTACCGATACCCCAAGTGATTGATGATAAAAGAGATTTTCTACAATACAAAAAAAAATAAAAACCTTTTTTTAATATAACATTTTTACTTTGTTTATTTAATTTTTTCTTTTATAGCTTTCTTTTTGTTTTATCTTTTTGTTCTTATAGTCCACGATTTAAGTCATGATTCTTAGCTTATAATAATTTCTTTTGTTTATTTTTTTTCTTTTTTTTGGACATTTTTAATTGAATTTCGATTAAAGTGTTTTTTTTTTGTACATTAGAAAAAAAAAAGTGAATTACTTGTTAACACACTATAAAATTTAACAGTAAATTTGTAACTAAGCTTTTCTTATATACTGATTTGATTTTTTTTTTTCGATGCTTAAAATTTATTTAATTATAACGATGTAAAGGTCAGATAATTTATATTATATATATATATACTTAAATTATTCTTAGTCATCAATTAAGATTGATGATTATTATTAAAGATATAGTATTTAATTAAATAAAGATTAAAAAAAAAAAAATTCTTCCATTAAAGTTATCTTAAAATCAGAATTTTTTATTTTATATTCAATGTTAGCAATTAAAACATAATTAAAACTTTTTTTCTTGGTAACTATAGAAATAGAAGTAAAATATTAGAGTTTTGTAAGTTAAACATTTAAATCTTTTTAAAGTTACCGCAATACATTTCCGGATATGGTATATATAAAGGGTTATTTCAGTGATAAAGTGATATTTCGCCATAAAAAACATGCCTTAAATTAATTTTATTTTAAAATAGTGTTTTTGTTTGGAATTATGAAACCTATGTTTTATTTTAAATATATATATATATATTTTTTTGATATTAAGTTTAAGAAAGATTTTATTCTTTTACCTTTTACCTTTATTCTTTACTTTTAATATACCTTTAATATTTTATTTAATCAAATCAAAATTAAAAAAAAAAAAAAATGAATATGGGACCTAATGAAAATGTACACCTAATAAAAATGTTTGCAGTGTCTTGTTTAATATTTCGTTTCTTTAAAATCTCGTCAAAAGCATTTGCCTATGTGCTCCCATTTTGATTATTTAGTTTTCTTTGAATACTTTGGAGAAAGCAAATGAAGAATTAAAGGAAGCAGAATATTAACAGGATGGAAACTTCAATTCTTCTTGAACTCACAATATTAATGAATTTTGATAATTAATTAATTTGAATTATTTTTCATCAAATCAGAGAAATAACTAATCAGGTCTCTATAAATCAATAAAAGATCTACATAATTGTATGTTCTTCTTCTATCATGTCTTGTATACCGTACTTAACCTTCTATTGTCCAGTGTTTTTAAGCTATCATTATTTTACAGCTTAATTTTTGTCAGGTAATAAATAAAAATTTTACAAATAAGGTATTCAAAACCTATAATTCTCAAAAATCCCCAATTATTATAGATAATTTAATTACAAAATTTGAAAAATTCTTCTTACATCAAGGATGAAAAAGATGAAAGGGTTTTTTTTTTGAGGTTATTACCTTTAAAAATAAAAAGAAAATTCGAATAAAAGTGAAAAAGTTGAATGAAAACTTTCCAAACTATTATGTCAATTCTTTTAAGTCATACATAATCTATAAGCACAAGGCCTATAATGGAACATAGACCAATATATTTGTACAAAACTCTTCATCATATTTTTAATTAAAAGCAAAGGTTTTAAATGGGTAAAAGTTGCACAATCAAAAAATACTTGTAGCTTAGGGCTTTCACCTTAGCTAAGCTTAGCGTTTTCATGGTTAATTTATAACAGTATGATTAGGCCAACTAACCTTTAAAAAAAAAAAAGTGAAGCGGTATTTTTATCATCGAATATATAGGACATTATATCGAACATCTATAAACTTATAAACTGAACTGTTAAACACATTACACAAGTATATAATATTGAATATAAACACAAATTGTACTTTATTTATATTTAAAATTTCTTTTCTTTTCTTTTTTATAAAGAAAATCTATTTGTAATTTTACCGTTAAATTAGATGTTAATTTGCGTAATAGATCTTCTTAATCAATACCTTGTAATTTTGATGGACATACAATAAAATAAAAAGTTTATTTGTTAATGTTAATATCTTTTTTCATTTTAATACATATATGTTATATATATATATGTATGTTTAATTATATATCTATTGAAACATGATCATTAATAGCACTCAGCAAAAAAAAAAAAAAAAAAAAACGAAAACATCATTCAATTCAAATACAATTCAATTCATACACAAATTAGTTATTTTAAGAAAAATCAAAGATTAAAGACAGAAAAGAAAAGATATTTTGAAAAAACAATTTACTTTCGCTTGGATGAAAAGTCAAATTAAACGCCTTCAGACATTAATTTTTACAAATAATTTAACAGGAAAGAAATGTTAATCCTCTTTAATTATTGTTATTATTATTATATGTTTTTTTTTTATTTTTTTTTTTATTTATTTGTCCAATTTAATTATGTAAAATTGTTTTTTTTTGAGGTGTTCATATTTATGTTATTAACAATTTATTTTAAATAATGACTTAAAGTTAGTTTTTGTATGACATTATTTTGTTTGAATAATTTCCGTTTTTTTTTTGTTTTTGTTTTTTTTTGTTATGATTTTTAATGATTAAAATAAATTACCTATTATCTAAATTTAATTTTTTTAAATTTTTTAATTACTAATTTGTTGTACGAGTACATGCATTAAGTAGTATAATAACTGTCAAGATGTAGAGCATAATATGCGACATGGGGACGCCATTAAAAATATGGGACGCCATGCCATACTTTTCACAAAAAAAAAAAAAAACACATCATATAAAACATTTTAGTATAATACAAATATCCCATTTGACAAATATTCTTTTAACGAAAAAGAAAAAAAAAACCATTCGACTAAAATTTCATTTATACTAATATAGGGGTTATTTTACATAAAAAAGTGAGGACTGTAATAACAGAAAATATACTGATGTAATTTGAATTTCAAAGTAGCTGGCTCTCTAAAATGATCCTGGTTCTAAGTAGCTGGCTCTCTAAAATCTATTATAAACCAAACTTTATTTTGATTATATAATCTGGATTTCAATAAATTGGCCATCGAGTAAACTAAGGCTAAACTTTAGATTGTAAGGCAGTCATATTATTTTAAATGTTTTGTTAGATTAAAGCGAGCGCTAGAAAATATATATGTGTAAAAAAATAATTATGAGCAATAGTTTGTTATAAAATCAGGGTTTTAATAATTTGTTTAGCAGATATTTGAAATTATACGTTTTCTTCTAGAATATGTATGTACATTATTAGAAAATGTATATACAGAGTTAATTCTTTCTTCTTGTGGTAAATATTTAGATGTATAGCAGTTTTCTTCTTTACTTTTTCTTTGTCCAATAATTGAATATAATCAACATGACAAAAAATGTCATTTTATATGTAAAATTATTGTAACTTTAAATGCTCATTTCTAGACTGTAAAATTTTCAACGTATTTTTACAATCTTGTATTTCATTAAAATCTGATTTTTTTAAAGTTTTTATGACAATTAACGAGCACAAGCATCATACTAAGAAATCCTTTTTACCATAAGATCGTTTCAGATCGAAAATATTTGTTTGTGTTTTTTTTATAAGTTCAATTCTGCCCTTGTGTCACCCTTATGTAAATTATACGACTAAGCACAACTATTTTAGATTTGGTCTAACTAAAAATAAATATTAAAAATGATTTATAAATATATGAATCATTAAAGTCGCTTTAGCTTATCTTTCGACAAAGTCTAACATAAAGTTGATTTTATTAATGATAGTGTTTATATGATCCGTAAATGTTAATTTCTTACCAAAAATAATTCCCATTATTTAATATGTTCCAAGCTCCCAAAAAAAAATTTTAAATCGTCTTGAAGAAGAGTATATATGTATCGTTAACAGAAAAATCATCTATCGAAAACAATAAATAGAAGCGGGCCAAGATGATTACCTTGGGATATACTGCAGAATTCGAAAGAAATTAATCTGAAATTGCTTGTCTTGTAATTTTATTTAACCCCTATATCTTCTATTCCCTAATTATGTTTCTATCCACTTTAAAGAAGAGGATAAAAAACTTAATTTTTTTAACTTAAATAGAATAACATTGTGTGGTAAAAAATCAAAAGGTTTACTTAAGTCGGTAAGTACTTACTTAAGTCGTTCGGTCCGTCTTAAGTACTTACTTAAGTCGTTCGGTCCGTCGGTAGGTATATATAGTATCAATTTAAAATCCTGACTTCATGGTATTTAGTAAATAGGAAGTTGATATTTCACTAGATTTGCAACAGTAGATTTATATTTTAAAAAAAAAACAATGTAGATTAGGACATATTATATGTATCAACACAGTAGCTCTGTACCATAAGTTGAAACAATTCAAGTGAATCTAAATTGAATCTTATAACTAATTTATCTTTTATATAACGTTTATCTTTATATGATAATTTTTCCTTTTCATAAAATTTTGTTTTCACTTTCATCAATAAAATTCTATAATACAATTGAATCTGAGGACTCCTCTCCTCTCCTCTCCCAGTATTTGATTAAATTATAAATTAATAGTTACTATATGATTTTTGATTTAAAACAAATTAATCATCTCATAAAATCTATTCATCTTTTCATTGTAATTTTTTGTTTTTTTTTTTTGTAATTAAATTTTTTTTTTAAATTTAATTTTTAATTTTACTTTTAATTTGAAGTTAAATTAAATTTTAATTAATTGATTTTTTTTTTTGCTGATTTTATTTTAGGACGATCCATTAAAACGAATTCAGGATGAAATTAATGAAGTTGCACGTCGTGAACGTGAATTACGTGAAAAAACTCAACGACAACAAGAACAATTAAAAATTCAACAACAACAACAACAGGAAATTGAAGAACAAAATAATAAAGATAATACAAATAAAATATCTTATATTAATCATCAATTAAATAATCATCGTAACATTACAAATAGCACAGTACAATTATTATCTAATAATAATAATAATAACAATAACAGTAATAATAATTCATTAAATTCAACATTATCATCAATTAATGATGAAACATCATCAATAAATACATCAATATCACCAATTATTACAAATGGTATTAAAGATACAATTAATATAGATACAGAACATCATTCAGATGATTCTGGTATATCAGCATCATCCAGTCCAACACCAATTAATGTCAAAAAATATATTAGAACAAATAATTATAATGTTATAAGTCCAACACCACCAGCACAACAAATTCAATTTAATAAAATAATAATATCAAAATCATTAAGTAATAATATAAACAGCAATAACAACAACAGTAACAGCAACAATAACAGCAACATCAATAATAATTCAATAATACAAAATGGTAATGGAACATCAAATCAAAAAATTAATTTATTACAATTTACACCAATAAGACGTGTTACAACTGGACCAGCACATAAAGGTTTAATGCAACGTTTTATTGCAACACGTGGTAAAATTTCACTTAATAATAACAATAATAATAATAATAACAATAACAATATAAATAATAATGGTATAAATGGTATAAATGGTACAATGACCAATGGTTTTAATAATATAAAAGATGGTGGTGGTTCATTATCAGCATTTAATGATAATCAATTTAATCATAGTTCAAATCATCATCGAAATTCAGTATTTTTACCATTAGCAACAACAACAACATCAATTGTATCACCACCAATAATTGAACGTGATGCTGAAGGTAAACCATTACGTCCCGGTTATATTCCTGTTGAAGAAAAAATACAAAAAGAATTAAAAGATATAAAGAATAGAGAATCAGAATTAAGAAAAATTCGTAGATTAAAATCAAGACAATCACAACCAGATTTATTAGAATCAATTGAAAATGAGTATGTTTATAATATAATTTTTGTTTTTATAGTAATAAAAAAAATTTTAATAATTAAATAAAATTTTTTTTTTTTGTAGATTTGGTGAATCAGATGAAGATTCCGAAGTTGAACATTGTTATCCTCCTGGTAAATTGAGAGCTGTTAAATCAATTAGTGAATTATGTGATACAATCAACTTAAATAGTATATCACCAAGGTATATTAAAGTTAAATATTTAAAAAAAAAAAATTATTTATTATGTTTATAGTACAGGGTGAATGAAAAGTTCAAGATTTTTGTTTTTTTTTTTTTTTTTTAAATTAGAATTAGACTTCTTTTTGCAGTTTTTTTTTTAATTTTCATTTGAAACCTGGATTAATTATCATTTCGAAAATTTCTACCATTTTTTTTTCTTACATACTCTTTATAGAGTATTCTTTTCAGTTTTATCATAAAGCTTGAAACTTCAGTATTCTTTTAAAGTTTTCTTAAAGCCAAGCTTTTTTTTCTATATATTTTTTCTTTTAAAAAATATCCTATGTATATAAAAAGTTAAATGTTACGGCTTAAATCTCTTTTGTATCAGAATCAGATCAGATTTCTCTTTTTTTTTAAATAAGAATTCTACTCTATATTTTTCACATAACACATAAACATGATCCAAAAAATATTAGTTATCATTTTTTGATATCACTCTTCAGAAAAATGTACACTGTTAATTATGAGAAAATATTATCTTATAATTTTAAAAGCTAATATGATATTAACAACAGGGGTCTGCCATTTCTAGGCAAACATAAATTAATCTTAGAAAAGTCTCTGAAATCTAAAATTAAACTGTTAAAATAAATTTTTTATATTTTTAAAATTTTTTATATATGTATATAAAATTAAAATTAACTATCCAGAAAAACTATTTTCATTAATATTTTTTTTATTAAAGCATATGACAAATTTTCTCTCATCCTGTATTCTATAATTTTTAATTTATTTTCAATTGTATTTATGTATTTGTTTTTTTTTTTAATGAAATATATTAAAATTTATTTTAGCCGAACTACACCAAGCCCAAATTTTGAACGTAATCGTCATCAAATTGAAGGATTACGTCCAGCAGTATCATTAGCTCAACTTTGTGAGTTAGATGATAATGAAGAAGCACCATCTTCACACGAATTAATTGCAAAATGGGAAAGTCTAATACAACGGAATTCTAAAATATGTGTACATGAAAATTAATATATAAATATTATAAAAGATGTATAAGTTAAAAAGAAAACAAAATATACGACACCTACATATTAAAAATTAAATTATTAAAAGAAATTTAAAAATAAAAAAAAAAAAAACAAAAATTCAAATTTCAAATTTCGTTATTTCGCAAAGAATAAAAAAATAAATATGTATGCGAATTGTATCCTAAAGATAATATTTACTTAAATAATTAAAAAAAAATATTATAAGATATTTAATGTATGTATGTTATCTTGATAGAAAACAACCTAAATTTTTTGCATATTTCTCCAATTTTGTAATTTCCATTTTATAAAAAACCAAAATATTTTTTTTTTATTAATTATTAAATATTTTAATAAAAAAAATATACATATATATATTTATATAATATAAGAATTATTTTTTTTCCTAATTATTGTCTCTTCTAATTAGTCTTGAAAAAAAAAAAAAAAATTTGCTAAAATAGTTAATAAATAATATACCAATAAATATATATATATATATTTATGTAAAAATAAGGATCATTTTGTATTTTAATGGTGATTTTTAATTCTAAATATTTGTCTAAAATTTTTTTTTTATTTTTATTTTGTTTCTTTTTCGTTTTAAATTAAGCTTAAAAAAAAAATAAAAAAAAAAACAAAGTATTGTCAACTATTTTAATTATAATATTAAAAAAAAATATCGAAACAAAAAAAAAAAAAAATTAATAAACGAACACTTATATGTATTATGATGTTAAAAAATTATTACTATTATAAAAAAAAAAAAATAAAAAAAAGTTAACTTTGGCCTTTAATATATTTTGTTATATATATTTATAAAAATCGTTTATTGCTATTATATATATATATACAATATACTTAAATTTTATATATTATTTGTAATTGTCTTTTATATTTATATATAAAAATATAATATATAAAGAAAAAAAATATATATATACATTAATAATCCAAGTGTATCTAATTCAGTCAATTTTATTAAGTAAATAACTTAGTGTTAATATTTACGAGTTAAATTGCCAAGCAAAGGGATTGAGTACGTATTTCCAAAAATAAAATTCCAACAAAATTCCATTCCCAAAATATCATTTACATGATGAAAGAAAACAAAATTTCGGAAAAAAACATTTCCACTTAAAAAAAAATTCCAAAATTAAAAATTTAATGGAAAGCACTTTTTAAATAGCGGAGGATAGACGCACTAAATTCGCTGCTTAACAAATTACTAAAATCCTGATTTTGTAACCACCAATAAAATAAATCCCTTCCAATTGTTTTTTTTTTTACATGCATATTCTCTAATTATATAGTCTATAATCTATCTATAGAATAGAAACATTTGCTTACCCGACGTTTTTATTAGTTATTAACTAGCAAAGTTACTAGTAACTTTAGTTAGTAGTAACTACTGAATCTGTATAAGTGTAAAAATATTCATATATTAATCGTCATTTTATTATCTTCAAAATATCAAAATAGCAAGATAGTAACTAATGCTAGTAATGAAGATAGTAATGAAGGTAGAACAGTGAAGGACAGAATATTCTAACCATGTATATATTATTAATTATTCTCTTTTTTTTTATTTAGTTTTTCTTTAAACATAAATAAAGAAAATTTTTATGTATAAAGAAAATATAAAGAAAATATGTTATGTATGTAAAATAAAATTTAACAAAAATAAAATATTATACAAAAAAAAATTTTTTTGTAAAAAATGATAGAAAAAATTAAAGAAAATCATAATAGTGATAGTAAAAATCTACTAGCTTATCTATCTTCTTACAAATACTAATAAAACTCAAATAAATACTATGATAAACTAGCATAATAGTTACTATCTAATGTAAACAGGGGGTTATGGAATTTTTGTTTTGAATTATTGAATTATTGCTCTTATTTAAGCTGTAATAAATAAAGAATAGAACTTTAATAGTTTAGTTAACTTTTAAAATGAAATTGAAACGAATTCGGTACATTTGGATTATTTTTTATTTTTTTATTTTCAAAATGATCATTTATTTATTTTTATTAAATTAGGTTTTTAGTTATAACATTTCCTAGAATACGGATAAACCAAATTTAGATTTACATTTAATGGGGAGACTGTTGAAAAATAATATCTACATAACTCCATAATTGGTTTGAAAATAAAACACAGGTAATTCATAAAGGTGCTATAGTGATTATCAGTACGAAATATTAACAAAGGTATTATTCTTTTGTACAGCAACATTTTGATCTAATTTGCCTTTTGCTTTCAATAAGACAAATGACAATGCTACTTAAAATGCAAAACTCAACATATCACTTAATCTGTAAGTCATTCAAAACGAAAGTACCTAATATCTAAAAATCTTTTATTTTATTTTTCATTTTCAAACTGTTAAATTTTTGCAAGGATATCTTAAGATATAATTTTATACAGTAATCTTAAAAATTATTTAACTTTCCTGAGTTTTTCTTTTATGTTAGTATGATATGATAAAATTCAAATAAAAATTACCAAAACTCTAAGGTAATCAATCAAATTACAAGTATTTAAACACAATAAAGCGCAAGATTGTAATCAACCATTTTCTTATATGTAAATAAATATATGTATGTATAAAGCCTGATAAAGTTACTTTCAAGCAAAAGGAAATATTTTGTTGTTTTTTTTTTAACTATAATTTATTCCATAAATCTTAAAGATAATTATAAAGGCATTTTGTTTTGACTTTCAGTTTTCAGATTTTGAAAGTCGTCGAAACAATCGCCGAATATAAACGAAATTGTACAAATAGCAATTTTTTTTTTAAATTTTAATTTTAAAAATCCATTTATTTACCAAGCGCCCAAAATCAAACTTTTTTAATAGGCAAAAGAAAATAGGTAGGTAATAGGTAGGTGTTTAGGAAAGATTTAAACAACATTTAAGCAACAAATTTAAAAAAAAAAACAAATATGTACCTCGATTTTGCCTATTTCTATTGAAGTCATGAATTTTTAAGCTCTTTTCAAATTTGAAATTTTGTATTTTGGCAGTTCTTCCTAGATTGAAAGAAAACAAAAATTTTTAAAATTCACAAAATTACCAAGCACCAGTAACAATATTTTATCAACAAACAATTATACATATATGTACATATATTACATTTAAGCAGATGATTGCAATCTTAAGATTCATTGTCAAATTTTAAAGGTTAAATAGTTATCCATAAGACTTGCTTTGGGACATGGAATTATGGTCTTTTTTAATTGAATTTTACATGTCATACTAACATAAAACGCAGAAAATGTCAGAAATTGTTAAGATTGTATTGTGCCTATTAATTTAGTGATTTGTAAAAGTAGTTGTTATTTTCAATAAAAAAAGAAATGTCAAAATTTATTTTCAAATTTTGTTTGAAAATAAATGACAGACAAAAAGGCAAAATTTAAGTTTTTTTCTTTTTAAATTTGTTGCTAATCTTTCATGGGTGCCTATTACATTAAGAGAAATTTTGATACAAAATGATTTTAAATTATAAAATTTATTCCATACTCTTTATGGAGTTTTGGGCCTTAGTTTTCGAAAGTTAGCACAAAAGTAAGTTTAAAAAAAAATTTAAAAATTAAGTTTTTTTTTATGTGCAAAATCAAAATTTAATTGTAGGCAAAATATCCTTTTCAAGTTGTTTCTCTGAAAATCTTTAAAACCTTTTTAGGAATAAAACTCTCAAATTTTTTAATTAAATCTAATAGGCGCCCAGGAAAAATTAGCAACAAATCTAAAAGAAAAATACTTCGCTGTCTATCCGTCATGTGGAAAATTTAAAAATACTCACAGTTCTTTTGAAGTTGACAACAAAAATAATTTTTAGAAATCATCAAATTACCAGGCACCCATAACTAAAATTTATCAGCAAACTAAATAAATTTTAAAAGTAAGTAAGTTGCTTTTTAACAGTAATAAATATAGTAAGTTAACTTTTTAACTTTTTAAAATTCCAATAGAATTTGTCCAAAAAAATTTAAATATGATATGATTTTATTTAGTTCTTTAGTTATTAATCCTTTCTCCAGAAGCTGTTGAAAAATTCTACTTAAACCCATAATTGGCTTTAACATATAAAACACGGGAAATTTATTAAGGTGCTATTAGTGATTATCAGTGCAGAAATATTAACAAAGGTATTTTATCCTTTTGTTTCTTTTAAGTTACTATGCTCTAAAATTTTTTTTTTGTTTTTCTTTTTTAGATTACCAGGATATCTTTAGAAATAAATCTATGCACTAATCATCAAAATGACTGAAATTTTCTATAACTTATGGTACGACATGTAGAGTATAATTAAAAAACTCTGCAACTCCCAAAGCAGTCAAAATACACCTATTTAAACTTCATAATTTTCACAATGAATCATTTTAATTAATCATTTGCTCTATAGTATATGTAAAAAGTTTAAGAATAAATAAAAAAAATTTCAAGGAAAACAAAAATTTTTTATTTATACTACCAAATTTATTCCATAGGTAATTAGGTACTTTAATTTGGTTTTTGAAAATCGCTGAAACCAAATAAAAAGTAAAAACCTTAAAAATTTTATTTTCAAAAATCCATTTTTTACTAGGCGCCCAAAATCAAAATTTTTTTAGTAGGCAAAAATTTCGATTTAAAAATTAAAACCAAAACTGTCTCAAACTTTATTTTTACCCTTTGTTAAAAGAAAATATCTAACAATTTTAAACCAAATATAATAGGCGCCCAGAAAAGTTTAGAAGCAAATTAAGAAATAAATCGGCGATGCGTTTGTCACTTATTTTTCAAGCCTTACAAATTTTAAAAATGTTGACAGTTTCTGTTTAGATTTTTATTTAATAAAAATAAATTTTAAAAATCGCTAAATTACCAGGTACCCATAATGAAAATTTATCAGGAAGCAAAAAAAAAATTAATTTTGACAGTTTCTCTTTAAATTTATTTAATAAAAATAAATTTTAAAAATCGCTAAATTACCAGGTACCCATAATTAAAATTTATCAGCAAGCAAAAAAAAAAATCAAAAAAATATACTGTGTCTTAGCTAAATTTTAATATATTAAAAATCCGGTAGATGTCAAAAATAATAATTTAAATAAATGTACTAAAACGCTATTCGGCAATAGATGACTCTGTATACATTTTTTTTTAAATACAAATTTAAAAATTGCATATTTTTAGGCGAAAATTTTCAAATACATTTTCTTTTCTGTTAATCTGGGCGCCTAGTATATTTCGTTCAAAATTTGGAAAAAAGAAGGGTTGAAAAAAATTATTTTTAATAAATAAAAAACATTTTTGTTGTTATCGAAATTTATTTATTTTATTCTATAAAAGTATAAATTATATAAAATATAAAAAAATACATATATATTTTATATGATGAAATTTCTGTTCAGGTTTTTTGTAAAAATTTATATTAGTCAGATTTTGAGTAGGATGCCACTCGGAAATATTATTCTTTTTGTAATTGTGAGGTTAAATTTTAAATGACATAAACCACATAAACTGTGAAAATAAAAGGCACTGCCAAAATACTACTGTAAATAAGTAAATATATCAACATTAATTTTAAGTATTGTTTTAGATAACCTTACAGTATCTGCAATTTAATAAATTTTATTCAAATTTTCGAGTTGAAGCACTTTTTTGGTGTTTTTTTTTCTCTTTTTGAATTTTCTATAGTGTCATCTTTGACCAAATCATTTTTTTTAGTACAAAAACTTTATATTTTAGTTTTTAGGAGGAATCTTTTTAAATTTGAAAACTAAAATTTGGTAAAGAAATAAAAATTAATTATTATTCTTTTTATATAAAATATGCAGTTTTTATACCTGTACTGTACGAACATAATTCAACGGCATAATAAATTTTCCATTACGTTTGTGACACCTTACAGTTGACAATAAATAGATAATAATGGAAAAATAAATATGATATTAGATGTATAGAATTTAATTTTGAATTGATTTAGACTAAGGGCGTGTATTTGTCCTTCGGCACTATAAGTCAAAAAATAATAAATCTAACATAATGAAATTTTTAACAATTTTAATATAAATGTTAAGTTTTCCTATTGAACTAGAATAGGTTTGACAAACAGGTTCGTTTAGATGCTATTAACATCTTCTTCTTGTTTTATATGAGAAAAAACAATGTTATAAGTTAGTTATATGATTTTTTATTTTAATCTACCACAACTGGTTTGGAGAGTTAGTCATCTGAAATTTTATGGAAGATTATTAAGTTTTATGGCAATAATTTTTATTAAAAATTTGTTAGTTTTGGTGCAAAAAGATATTTTAAATTTTCTAAAAAATGATTAAATTTTATGGAAACATAATATGTATATTATGTTCGTGCAGCGGATTTTTTATAGTTGACACAGTTAACTTTACACTCATGCTCGTTTTTTTTTATATATTAGTTAACTTTTTTTTTAATTAATTTTACTTTACAGATGTTTGCATATGTTTAAAAAAAAAAAATTAAAGTTTATTTACATACCTTGTTATTTGCTTTTTTAAAAGAAACCTAAAAAAATTCATTACATACCTTTCTTTAAATTTGAGGTAACCGTATTATGTTGAGATTCAACATGTAAAAATACTTTTCCACATGTAAAAATATAAATTTTATTTGTGCATTTTAACTTTAAAGCATTTTTTTAAGATGTTTACGTTATGGTTGTACAAAAATAGAAAACTGTCAATTTTCAATTCCCTTATAGTAAACATGAAGAAATACAAATATTTTTTTTTTTAATGCATTTCTCTGCCACATAAATGTGCCTTTTTTTAATGCATTTCTCTGCCACAGACAACCTTTCCTTTTCAGCCGTGGCTGTAAATGTCGTAAGGGGAAATAACTTTTACGACGTGTGTGATTCGACGTGTGATTCGAACCCTCGGTTGTTTTACAGCGGATTTTATATGCTCTTACCCACTAAGCCACCGAGGCCCCGTACAAATATTTGTTCTATGTTTAAAAATTGATTGTTAAAAACTTTTTGTTTTATTTTGAAAGGGTTGGTGACCAAATCCACAAATTGAAATCCATAAATAAAAATCCAAAAGTCAAAATCCACAAAAAAAAAATCCATAAATTCAAAAATGTGCAAAAAATATTCTGAAAAAAGAAAAAAAAAACTCTGATATTGTAACAAATTTTAAAGTTCTTCCTAATTATTTTTATTGCATACATATTTCAACATTAAAAAATCTAAAGCAGAATGGGCTGCCGCCTCCAAACCTCCGCTAAATAAATTATTGTACCCTGATTTTGCAACCAACTATAAAGTCCTTTCTTATTATTTTTACATACATACATACATACATATTTCAACAAATAAGTGTTTGAAATAATTGTGGATCTTTTTTTTTGTGGATTTTTTTTTGTCGCAAATGTCGGACTTTTGTGACTCACCCATTTTTAAATTTTTAAATTTAGTTGAATTTAAGTTTTATTAAATTGAATGGAATACCTAAGCTCTTTGTTGACTTTAGTGATCTGTACTTTCAATAAAATAAAAATAGAACTTTTCTATTTAAAATTTAAAGGCTTCTTTAGATAACTCTAAAAATAAAATAAAAAAAAATTTCTAAAAAAAAAATAAAATAAAATTTATTTAAATTATCTACAAAATTAAAATATGAAATAAGGTTTTTTTTTTTTTTTTAAATAAAACAATTAATTTAATTTAAAAGTAACTTTATATGCATATATATAATATCTACAATATTTATGCAATATATATGTATATTTATTTAAAAAAAAAAAATAATTTATATCTATAGATATTTTATTATCACAAATTATTGTTTATAATTTAATTTAGTTTTTGTCAAAAATTACGATTTTGTGTTTTTTACAAATCATTAAAAAATTGACGAGTTTTTTATATTTTGATACAAAATATTTGTTTTTTTTTTTTTTTTATCTCGTTTTAGTTAAATTTAAATAGTAATTCATGTAAATATAATTTATCAAAAATATCTTAAATTAAATTTTATAGGTATAATATAATTTCTATATAAAATAATTTTTTACTATATATATATATACATAAATACTAAATATATTGTCGGTGTTCGGATAAAAGTGACCAAACGCCATTCAAAAGTGACGGTACATTTTTTTTTTTAGTTATTCTCCTGCCACATAGACAAGGAAATTACATAGCCTTTCCTTTTCAGGCGTGGCTATAAATATAGTAAGGGGGAATTATTCTTACGACGTGTGTGGAATTTGAACCCACAATCCCTTGATGTTCACAACGTATTTCATGAGCTCTTTCTTACACACTAGGTCACAAATTTAAAATTTGCATAAATGGCGTTTTTTTACTTTTGCCCGAACATCGACGATATATTAAAATTTATAATAATTTTTTTTTTTTTTTTAGTTCAAGTCAGTTTGAATTTCCTTTCATATTAGATTAAAATTTCAATTTTCATCATCACGGCTACTACTTGTACTATTACTAACACTATAACTAATTTTATAATAGGGTTGAATAAATTTTTTTGGTATAAAGCCAATTTCACTTAAAGTTTTTTGTGTTCTCCATATTAATTCATCTTTATAACGCCATATTGATTTATCTTCAATATAATTATCACGATAATATTTACATACTTTTTGTATCCTTTTAACACAATCTGTTCTATAATGTTGTAATTGTGCTGATTTAACATCAACTGGATATGATTTACATGGACCACCCAAACAACCTAATGGAAAATGATTATGTAAAACAACAACATGTTCTGGATCATGAAAACATTTAACAAATTCATTTGGTTTTGTATAATTTTTTGCTCTATATACATGTTGTAACATATGCATATAACGTGGTATATCTTTATACCAACCTGATTCTGGTTTATGATGATCATCAAAAAAATATACATTACGAAAATTATAACTAGAATAACCAGATGGACGTAATTTTTTTGCTTTTGGTAATATTTCACTTTCCATTAATTCTAACCAATTGGAATGATGTAATGGCATTATTACTTCATCAATATCTAATAGACCAATATAATTATAACGATAAATATTTTTATAAAAACAATCATTATATGGTATAACTTCATTTTGTCTTTTATGAAATGATTTTTTTTGTAAATATAAATGTTGAAAACCGGGTACATTTGGTTGACCACCAGGTAATGTTATAGGTGTTACTTCAACACGTCCTTCTTTTTCATAATATTGTAATACTTTTGATATATTTGGATGTATATGTAATTGATAAAAAAAAATTTTATCGGCACCTAATAATGTTAACAATTCAATCCATTCAATTAAACGTGTTGACATATCATCATATAAAAAATCTAAACCCTTAACACATATTGCAAATGATTTTTTTTTATCATCATCTGGACGATTATAAATAACACGTAAATTATTTGTAGCTGTTGCACATTTATCTTCAACAATTGAAACAGATGATGGTACAAGTTTATGAAATAATTTTGGTAAACGACATGCAATTAAATATGGTTGATATATACCTTGTTTATAATTACCCCATGATTTATGCCATATATATTTATATTCAAATGTTTTAACAATTGCTGGTTCTTTTTGACCATCAAACCAAAATTGACAAAATGTTTTTATTTTCGGTTCAATACGATTTATCATTGCAAGAATACGAACAGCTGGTCCCAATTTTGATTTTTTTCTTATATCATAATAAGCTCCAAATAATTGAAATGTACCATTTTTTGTATGTTGTGTTTGCCAATATATATTATTAAATTCTAATTCATATATTGATGGATATTTTGCACATTTGACATTTTTTTGAGATGATTTTTGTTGTAAAAAATTTTTATTTTTATTCCAATATGCAATTGGTAATGATGGTAATCTAGCTTCAACATCTTTAATTACTTGATCTTCATCTAATGGCGGACGATTATCTACTAAAATTTCTGATGATTCATAAAATTGTGATAAAATTGATGATGATGATGTTGTTGTTGTTGATAATGATGTTGTTGTTGTAGTAGATATTATATCAAAAAAATATCTATTTGGTACAAAATTCTGATGCAATAATATTCGACCTCCATTTATTGATGATTTTAAATTTAAATGTCCTATTATTGATGTATTATTATGATAAAGTTTAAAAACAATTAAAATTATTAAAGACCATATTGATAAACCAACTAATAGTTTTAATTTTAAAATTGTCCTTGTCAGCATAATGAAAATTTATATTTTAAATCTGAAAAAGAAAAAAGAGAAAAATTAAAAAAACAGATTATTACTATTTAAATGTGTAAGTAATAAATATCGTAAAATATTTTTAATATATTTAATTATATTTTAAAAATTGTAAAGTAATGAAATTATTTTTGTAAAAATATTTGTATACATATTTGGATTCAAATAAACATTTAACCATTAACTAACCATAAAACTTAGATTGTGTACACCCACCTTAATCTAACAAACTTTAAAATACAAAATTCTGAATTTTTAAATGCTGATTCTAAAATGTAATTGATACACATTAGGTGAATAAATCGGCTTTTAATTGTGTTGGAAATACTTTAATTGAATTTTTCTCAATAAAAATCTTGGAAATGCAACCTAAGATACAGAATATGTATAGCAAGCTAAATATTGCTTTGTAAATAATGACATTTGTACTAAAATATTTCATCTACCTAATCTAGGACATTGAATTTTATTTATATGTTTTCCTACAAAATATTAAAAAAAGTGTACAGAAATTTAGAGCTTAACTTAGATTTACACTCTAATCCTATAATTACTGTTTCCATTTGACTTCTTTCTTACTATCAATCTTATTATCTATAAATTTCTTACTATAAATCTTCTTTTTCTATCTATCTATCTTTTATCTTTTATATATATAAAAGCGAATGTTTACTGTTTCTGATTTATAGACTTCTAAGCTGCTCAGCCGATCATCATAAAAATTTGTACATAAAAGATTTTGGGTAGAGGGAGAGTTTCTGGGCGAATAATTTTGCTCTAACCGGCCGTCAAGTTGTGGCTGATGCAAATATTTAAGCTTTTTCGCTCTAAAATAAAAACAGTTTGACCGATTGACTTCAAATTTTGTATTAGAGTTGTTCTTTGACAGTGAAGTTGACGTTAATAGAGTAAACTTGGAATTTGTTAACCCATATTGGCACAACGATTGAGGGGCGCGGTAACGGATATCCGGGCACCGGGTATTAGTTAGTAAACTATAAATTTCTTATCAAAGGGGATATTTTAAATTTGACTATGATATTTTTATCTGACTATAAAACCTGACTTAAGGCTGTGACTTTGAATGTAATTTCAAAGTGGATTTATCAAATATCAATCATAATAATAGTACAGAATGAATAATAAAATTTATTGATTAATATTTATTTTATATACTAATACTTTCTATTATATACCAATACAGTATATACCAAGACCAATACAGTGCATAAGTCGCTGGTCTTTCTGACGAAAGATCTGTGGTTCAAATTTCGGTCAGATCAAACAAAATAAATAATATAATTATAATTAATTATTGGTACGACAACCATACCTAAAAAGGAAAGGTTGATTTATTTCCTCATCAGATTGTACATATTATGTAAAAAAAAAATGTTTAATTTATTGTATAATTCCCGATTTATTGAAAAGGAATTGAAATTAAAGCAAATTGTAATAAATGTAAGAAAAATGTTCAAAAAAAAAAAAAATGAAATTTATTGTACATCGTATAAGTAAAATAACAATAGTGATATTTCATTAGGTATATAGAAATAAAAAAAAAATCATTTTTAAAATATATAGGGTTACCATCTCATATGCAATTAAAAAAAAAATTCAAATCAATGTGTCAAAGTTGACTCAAGTTAAGTCTAATACTGATTACAAAAAAAAAAAAAAATCAAATATCATTCACTTTTATTTAATTCCATGATTTCAATTGATGACAAAATAATAATTAAATATAATAGCTGACGCAATAATATACTAATTTCTTTCCCTGATAACCCAGAAGTACTATTAAAGTACCACCAGTGAAAGTACTTCTTTTCTACTGAAATTATTAGTAGAAATGGGAAAAAATTCAACACTTTTGCATTAATACAAAGGTTTTCTCCTTCCTTTCAGGGCTTTTTCATTAATTTTTTTAGTACTGTATAAAATTACTTCTTTTCAGGACTGTTTTAGTACCTTTTCAGTATTGAATGGAAGTATTGTTTTTCAGGGTTAATTCAGAACTTTTTCAGAACACGCTATCAAATACACAGACAGATTAAATAAATTATTAATTTTATATTTATTTTATAATAAAATTAATTGACAGCATTTCAGACATAATTTTAGATCTTTGAAAATAAATTATAAATAATGTAAAAACTTAAAATTAATAATAATAGTTTAATTTAGTCTATATCAACTTCAATCTCTAATGATGGAATAAAGTAACTTCTCTCCTCTGTTCTGAGTTCTGATTCTGAATATTCAGTTATAAAAAAGAGAACCATATAGACAGTAACTATACTATATTGTTGTTGTTTCACTAGTTCTGCAAAACTTCAGAATTGATTCAGTACTTTTTTCAATGCTGAAAAATCTGCATATTTAAAATTACCTACACAAAGACAATTTGTTTACTATATAAATGTGTTAGAAAATTTCTTTACTATATATAAAAGTGTAAAAATTCTATGGTATGGAGTAGTAACTGCTGAATTCAGGCTATCAGAGTTAAATTCAGAAAATTTGATATTTTAGTCTTAGTAATTCATAAAGTTGAATTTCTGTAATCGTTTTTTAATGTTTTAACTATTATAATATTATGAGAACCCTATCGGAAGATATTTAAAACTTTTAGCAGAGAATATTTAAATCATTAACGTTAAATGAAAATAATTGGGACCTGATTACAGATTGTAGTTTTAACACCAAAACCGAGTTATTTCCAGGGATAAAATTTAAGTTGTTTATTACAAATTGGATAAATGTACCAATTGGCAAACCCTCAAATTTATAAATAAATTTTTATTTTAAAATTATTAATTTATTATTTTACAGTTATAATAAAATAATGTTTTTAATTTTTCTAAGGTCAATATAAATAATATTGTCATGGTCAGATATTTTTTTTTTTCAATTTTCCATTTTTCAAACTAATTTATCAAAGTTATAAGTATTTTTAATAATAGATACAAGAGAAAAAAAAAAAAAACATTCTTTAAAAAATCATGGTCATGTTATTAAAAAAAATATATATGTATATGTATATATGTACCTATATCTATAGAAATTTTATTCTCACAGTATATTTTTTACTTATAATCAAAATCTAAACTATTATTTTAAATCTTATAAATACACTAATGACAGTTTCCTAAAGCAGAAAACAAAACAAAAAAAAAAAAACAATTTTATTTTATTTATTAGAATTTTTAATAATTAAAAGTTTCCATTTTTCTCAAAGTAAAAAATTTTAAAATAAGATTTCAACAAAACAATTAAATTTATTAGAAGACATTTTATTTTAATTATTTTGAAAAATGATTTTTTTCATTTGTAATGTTTAACAAAAAAAAAAAAAAAAAATGAAACTTCAAGGTTTATAGAGTTTAATTATACAGCATCATAAGATCAGATTAACAATAAGATGGGATAACTAATTTAATTATATATAGATTTATGTATTACATTTTTAAAACTTTTTACTAATTTATATTGATAAAAGTTTTTCTTTGCCATTAAATCTTTTGTGAGCATAAGTATAGTTTTCATATTGATTTCAAAATTCTTTGAAGTTCAGAACCATTAAATAACTCATTTACCAGAATTGTACGAATTTCGATTCAATTCATTGTTCAATAAATATTTTCCGCTCATGATTTGAGTCTGTTAAACCTCTTAGCTCATGTGTAACACTCATAAAGTTGAATGGTTAAAACTGATCTTGGACTTAAATTTCACTTTTGAAAAAAAAACTTGAACTTCTAAGTTTTATTTGAAAAAATTAAAATTTGATTTCAACCTCAGTTTTATGTATTTGACAACCCTGTTTTTTAGTTTTTATTAAAACTTTTTTAAAAATATTTAAAAAGGCATAATAATGTTGAACGTTTGTATATATAAGTATACCAAAAATTGAAATACAGAAAAAAAATTGAAATTTCATTTAAAATGAACTTCAATCGTATTATTCTACTATAAAAATGTTTTTGATTAAATCGAAAATATCATTATTGATGATTTTGATTATTCGGAATTAAATGTTTTGACTATATTTAGTTTAAACTCTCAAAAACAAAAAAAAAAACTTAAAGAAAGTAAATATTTAATTGTCCGTTTGGAACTTCTGAAGGAAATGTTGTACCCGCGTATAGGATCAAATGACTATATCCCAAATATAGTTGGTATTGCCAGCTTTTATAAAGTCTATTTTGTTAATGGCGCATATTATCCTTTAAGGACGAAAAGGATTTTTAATCCAAAAAAAAATTTCTGAGGAAACTTATACTAATTCTAAAAGTTCTTTCTTATCTTTGAATTTCAAGTCCCTATTTAAAAGCGTGCCGAAGTTATGAAGCTAGTAAAATCATGCAAAATTTGGTTTTCACGTAACGGTAAATTTAAATACTAAATTTAAAAATAATTGCAAAAATTTTGATAATGATTTATAAAGGTAAAATCAAAATCCAGTCGAATTGTGTAAAAATATTAAGTATAACATGGGATATACGCATTTAAGAATAGGGTGTTTTCAAAATTTAAGGGGTTGCAGCTCCGTAATGGATGGGGCTATATGAAAAAGTTGTTCTACAACATTAATTTTTTTTTTTTGTTTTCTCTATCTTTATCGGTGTAGAAGTTTTGTAAACAGATGAACAGAGTGAAACTAATAGACGTATTATTTCAAAATTTTTTTTGGAAATGTGCTAAAAACGTTTGAGCCAGCACAAAAAACTTAAAAAACGGCATAAAATAAAAATAAAAATGAAATTTGGTACCTCCTTAATTTACTATAATATTAGGTCTCTAAATATAATTTTACGTAGGCTGAAGAGAAATGTGCGTACCAAAGAAAATTTCTGGAAATTGTCAACAATTTAATTATAAAAATAAGTGTACGTACCTATATATTATAGGTATTGGTTTAAAATATCATTTAATCTTTGAGACATATAGAGCTACATATTTAGTTATCATTATTTTTGTAATATTGAATAAAATTTAAAAAATTCTTATAATCTAATCTTTTATAAAATAAATAAAAAACTTCATACAACCAATTCTGTTTAGTAATTTTACTTTCATTTTCTTAACAAAATCTAAAAAAAAAAATCTTTTTCTAAATTAAAAAAAAAAAAAAAAAAAACAATTTCAAGTTTTCAAAATTCAAGTTTTCTAACCAATTTTCAACTATATAATTTTTATTTTTATCTATACCTCTATATTAAATCATTGAACCTAAAAGATTATTCTCTTGAAAATTGTTCATCTCATAGAAGAGATCTCATAGAAAATATTTACTTGTATTCAATCACATGTTAGATTAAATCTTGTCTCTGTCAAAGTAAAACATGCACTCTATATTAAATTTCAAGTTATGATTTTGAATTAAAGTAATGAACAACAAGAACAACTAAACCGAGAAAGACAACTTAACTTTCATTATAATCATGTAATGAATCTACAAATCATCATTCATTAGTTATACTATTATCAATATTGCAGCAAAATGTCATTAAAAATGGCAGTTGAATTGATGAACTTGATGTTGTTTGACCGGTTGGAAAAAAAAAGAGCAATGAAACTAAATGATGAAGTAAAAGAAACACGAAAAAAAAAAAAAAAATTATTATTCGGTTCGGATGATAAAAGGGAGAAAAAAGGGAAAGTCGAAAATGACTTGAAATGATAAAAATGAACTGGATTAAAATAAAAAAAAAAAAAGGGAAAAAAACAGGCAACCGAAAAAAAAATATGTAATTGAAATTTGCAACATTTTAAACAATTTTTATACATGCATCTTAATTTCAATATGTACATATAATATTTCAAAGTTACAGACATAATTGGACTTGAAAAGACCGGCTTATTTAAAAAGCATATAAATAAAAAAGCAAAACAAAAAAAAAACAAGTAAAATGGTAAGATATTTAATCCGGTTGACCAATTTTTGTGTATGTTATACCTTTTTTTCTTTATATTGTAATTTTTTACTCATCTTTAATTGATTTTTTTTTTCTTGTTTTTGTTTATCTTTTTACTTTTTTAGTATAATATCAGTTATAAACACGTTTCTTTTTTTTTTTCGTTTTTTATTTGATCTTCCACTTTGAAATTTAAAGATTTAAACAAAAAAAAAAATTTTTGCCAGGTTTTTTTTTAATTTTTACTATTCGCTTTTAAAGGTAAAGTGAAAAAAAAAAAAAAATAGCAAAGCATAATACACATGTGAGATTTAAAATATTGAATGAAATTTTTTTTTTTATATTAATGATATTTTTACTATTAAAAACTGCAGTCATTTTAAAAAAAAGCAGAACTTATGTAAAACTTTTGGTTTTTAAAGGTGCACATTTCAAAAAGGATAATAGAACGTTTTGAAATTTTCTTTAATTTTAAGGATACACTAAATAATTCAGAAAAGAATATAAATGCACCAAATAAAGAATATACTTGAAAAATGCAGTAATTGTAAAAAGGCGATATGTAAAATTAATGGTTTTTAAAGGTGCACATTTCAAAAAGAATAATAAAAAGCATTATGGCATGCTCTCTTTAATTTTAAGGACACTTATTTAATAATTCAGAAAAGCTACTATTTAAAAGTATATACTGTTTTAATTTAATATTTGCATTCTATCTTTAAAATATTTGCTTTTAGATTGTAGGTGTTGAAAAAACAAAGAAATTTTCAAGTTTTGACCTTTTATTACGCTTTAAACTGTTAAATGTAAACATTTTTCCGGAGAAACCCTATTCTCTACCTATTGTTTAAATATCTGAAACCCCCTTCCTCAAATATCTAACACCTCCAAAAAAATCTTAAGTAATCTTCAATATTTAAGAATACGAGACGCTTCTAATGTTAATTGGTTTTTGTATATGGTAAATATAAATATTGAATTGAAACAAAAAAGTTTATATTACTTTTGTCAAGACATTGACTTTTTTAATTTGAGAAAAAGTAGTATCTATAGATCCTGAATTAGTAAGTATATTTAAAAATTAAGCTTTTTCAAATTTTGGGACACTCTGTAGCTTTAAAATGGATAAGGCTGCATAAAAAGTCGTTCTGCAGTTGGTGGTCGGATGGACAGTCAAATAGAGTAAAACAAATAAAATTTTTATGAACTAAAAAAAAGTACTAAAAATCTCATTATAATTGTAAAAACAAAAATTTGGCGATTTCAAACATAAATTTTTCATATATGAACCTATAGAAACTTTTCTTTAACGATAAAAATATAATCAAAGATAATAATTTAAAACAATTTTAGACAAAAGGAAATAATTAATATTTTACGGAAATGAAAAGTATTTTGACTTAATTTGATTAGTGAATATTGTTGCAAAGGCGGTAAATAATACATAATAATTAACAATTTATAGCCATGATCCAGTCATAATATATGATGAATAAAAATTTGATTTTTAAGAAAAGATAAAAAAAATTAAATAAAATAATTATAATTTTAAAATCGTTTCTTTTTTTGTTTTTTTTTTCAATAAATAATTAAAAATAAAAAAATAAAATTTTTATGTTTTTAGTCACGTAAAAAATTAAAAAAAAGTAATATTCATTATATATACACTGCAGTGTCGGGATAATTTACTGAGCAATAAGGTCCAGAAGTTTTTAGTTGATGGAAGCAGAATATTGTTGTTACTGAGAAAATATAAAAACATTTGAATGAAGTATAATTCTTCTTTTATTCCAACAAAACTATTTTCCTTGAATATTATTTTATTTATAATCAAATCCCTTTTCATATAATATTTTTAACCACAGTTATTCCTACACCTTATTATTAATTAGCTATAAACTTTATGCATCTAGATTCAAAATTCACAAAAAAACAATTGAAACGAATTCTCGCGTTTCAAAATCTCGTGTTTTAAAATCTCGCGTTTATAATCTCGCATTTCTAAATATCGCGTGTTCAAATATCGTGTCTCAAAATCTAGCGTTTCAAATAATTATTTTCATTAATTAAATAGATTTCATGGTTCAAATAATAAAATTGTAAAAGAAATACTATAAAATATATATGTATATAATATTGAAAGATTGAATAATCCTTTTTTAAAAAGCACAATTTTTTATATTTTTTCCATTTCAATTTTTTGATTATATTTTCTAGGAAAAGAGAGCAACCCTGATTTTGAATACAACTGGAAAATCTCTCTTTACTTAGAATGCCACATATACAAATATATCCATTTTATGGAAAAAGTGTATAACCCTTTTTCTTTTGAATGCAGATCTAAAATCGCTCCTAATACAGAATCTCGTAAATATAATGGAAATATTATGGAAAAAACGAATACCCTGATTTTGAATACAACTCTAAAATCTCTGCTAATAATATTTTTTACATATACATATTTAAAAATAACCGTCCGGTAAACATATTATTGGAACCCAAATTTTGTATCCGATTCTAAAATTCTATGTAATTTTGTACATATACATATTTTGTAATTGATAAAATATACTTTAAAAGAAAACTGCCGAACTTTTTTTTTTTTAACATTTTTATTTTTTTCGAACATTTTATATTAAATTTTTTTTGGATATTCGAATTTTTTTTTTTAACAAAAGAGTGGCTCCCAATAATTGTTGCATTTTTTGAATTTCTACTTTTTCGCGAGATTTATTAAATATCGTGAAAACGTGAGATTTCGATACGCTCCTATTATTTCAAACTGATACCTAACGTTAAAACTTATATTTAAAGTATTTAATGTACCTACTTATTAACGTTTTGAAGAATGTATTTAAAGACCTTTATTTTCATTTCGTGAAGAAGTTGACGATCATCAAAATACAACAAGAAAACCTATACCGCCTAACCTATATTGGTAGTGTGACATTTTTAATCTAAAAAAAAATAAAACATGCACATTACCACTTTGCCATTTTGCCATTCTTTCAGTTCATCTCATCCCTCGTTTTTTTGTACTTTAAAAAAAATGGAAATAAATGAATCTTTTATATATTTTTCCGCGTTAATTATAAATGTACCTTATGTCAGACCTTTTTTTCTTAAAACTATACTATCTTAGAAAAATTACTCCGGTAGAATTTAGTATACAATTATTTATAATCCAACATGTATTTATACAGTTTTTTTTTAGTGAAAAAACTAATTTAATAATTAAATCGCTTCCCATGTTAGTTTTTTTTAAAATATTTAATTAATTTTAAATTAAAACCAGACGAAAATTTTTCAATGTCATACACTTGAAAAAAAAACAGAAACGAAGAAGATACACCTGTACCTATATTATAATATCTATGCAGTATTTATAAGCTCCGTTTATACTTAATACATTAATAATAATATTGAAAAGAATTAAAATCTTCTTTACTATTAAAATAATTATCATCTATACCTATACAATTTTAGTTGCAACTGACAATGCAATTGTTAAGGTATTTGGATATTTGTTTTTTTGTGATCTTCACTTTTATTATTTCAAATAATTTTAATGTTAGTTGAAATTTTTGTTTGCGTTCTGCAAAAGTTTTACAATTTTCTCTGTAATTGGAATCTACAATTGGGATATTTTAGATAATCACCACAGTTTATTGTAAATACAAGTCAAAGTTAGTTTTTTTACAGCGCATTTTCATAAAATTTGGGAAAAATGTACCTATATTAGTTTTACTCTGTCCGTCTGAAATTCTGTCTGTCCGCAATTGAAATTTTAACTACGGGTAGACATCATAAAAAAATTAATTTTAGCCCCATCCGAGAACGGAGTTACAGTCCATTGAAGTTCGAAAAAGCCCTACACTTAAATTGTTATATATAAAGCCTATATAACAAACGATAGCTGCTTTTATTAACTTTACAAAAGTCAATATAAGAAATATAGAGTTTTACTATAGACGGTACTTTAATTTACCGTTATGCGAAACTCAATTTTTACTAAATTTTTGATCCTTTCTACCTTCCAAACGGTTTAAGTTAGAAACTTGAAATTTTAAGAGGAGTCAGATATTTGAAAATAAGTATAAATCATTTCAGAAAATATTTTGTTTCGTTCCCGTTTAAGAGCTGTAAAGGATCAAAAACTGAAAATTTCCTATTTTTAACTTAAACATTTGTCCAAATTTTGGACTTGATAAATTTATTTAATTCAATGTACCTACATATGTGCTCTTTATCCAAAACTTATTATGGAATTTCTTTTAATTGTGGAAATGGTCCCTTTTGAAAAGCCTTAATTTTTTGAGTTGGACTTTTTTTTGAAAAGTGAGTTTAGAAGAAATTTAATATTTTCAACTTAAAATGTCATATTTAAAAGATGTAAACCAAAGTATCTAAAGTAAAATTGAATTTTCATTTAAATTTGATTGGTCGACAAAACAAAATTATTTTCTACTTCAAAAAAAACTTGTGTAAAATCAAAATGAAATTTTATTTTTCAGGATTAAAATTAGGACGTTAACCCAAAAACATGTATTTCTTTTTTTTTTTGTATTTGTAATGGTTTAAAATTATATTTTAAAGCTAATTGGTAATGGAATTAGTTAAAATAAGTTTCATTGAAGCTACTAAAACCTTTTTAAATACTTTAAATATTTATTTTTTCTCTTTTCTTTCAGTTCAATTATTTTTTTCTTTTTTGTTTTTTTTTTTAAGGTATTTTCAAGTTTATATTACTTAAATGTATTTTTTTTATATTTATATTTAAAAAAAAAAACAGCATGCATGTAAAAAAATATACATTATAATTATTTTAAAGTTTCACTTCATATACAAAAAAAAAATATTATGTATTCATGTACGGGGACATGTTTATCGATCCATGAAAAAAAAATTTTCTTTTGAATTAAGAAAAGTGTAAAAAGTTTTTAATTAACTCATATTCAATTAAAAATTTTTGAAAATTTTAAAATAAAAAACAAGATTGACGTGTTTATCTTTTAAACAAAATTCATATATGTATATATAAAAAAAAAAGAAAGTGATTACATTGTTTAAAAATTATTAGGTATCAAAAAATAATTGTAAGCACCACCAAATTATTGGAAGGTAAATGCATTTACATTGTAATTAAAAACAAAAGAAAACAAGACATTTAAATGTTATATGTAAACCGAAAGGTTTTTTTCAAAAAGACACATTTTCTAACTTAATTTAACAAAAATTTCAAGGTGTTGATTAAAAAAATTCCGGAGGTATGGCGAAACCGAAACTTTTTCAAAATTTTGGTATTACATAACGGTAAATTAAAACACTAAACTGTGAAAAATTATACAGTGTTTATGCGCGATAAAGACCGTGGAGTGCTTTCTCTATAACTGTCCTAGACTCAAGTCTGTCAACGAAAAGACGGAAATATCTCGGAAATTTTCTTTTCCAGGATTTAGGTTAACTTTCTGACATCGGATCTGAAAAGCTTTCAAAGTTTCTTCCATCTGAGAATTGTATAATCTTGGCATATAATCTAGGGAAATTTAACACAAACTCTTTAAACAATAGTTTACGTTTTGAAGCTACACTATATGGACCTAGAGTCTATAGTGATTATTAACGTGTTAGCTCAGCCTTCATCAATAAAAAAAAATAAAATAAAATGCAATATTTATATTCATGTATATAAGACTGAAAAAAAATAATCAACAGAACCTAAAATGAGAACTATAATAGGACTGTATTGTAGAGGACTAATTACATAAAAGTACTTTTTCATAAGATTAATATTTTTTATAACATTTATCCATGATTAAAATTCAATTCTTGAATCTGAAACGGTGTAGGGGTTTTTTAAACAAACAGTCGAACAAACAATATTAAGACTTAAAAATAAATATTTAAAAAATTTATGCTAAAAATGTGCTAAAAATGAAACAAAATCATTTTTAAACACTTTCTGATATCAATAATATTAAAAATTTGTTTTTTTTTTTTAATCTTTCACTTATTTATAATTTTATATTTATATTCAAATGAATAGATACTTTATATCTTAATTAATTTTAAATCTGTGTTTTTTTATTATATATATGTAAGTACTTTCAAAAATTACAAATTAAAACGCGATAATAACGATTAAAAATAAAAACTTTTTAAAATTTTTTTTTTTGTAATTAATTAAGCAAAAAAACAAAAATGGTATTTAGATAACTAGTGTATGTTTTATTTTAGTTTCTTAATTAAAAAAAACTTTTAACCAAAAGATAAAAGAAAAAAAATAATAGTATTAAACCATACATAATATTTATAAAATTTTAGTTAGATTGTTGCGATGAAGACAAAGAACAGATAAAAAACAATAAATAGGTGAAAACTGTTAACCACATGAATTTGTCTATTGATTTTATATTGCGTAAAATATAGAAAAAAGTTTTATGTATATAGTAAGTTAATTGATGATATTTACTGACGTAGCAATTTCATTGACCGCACAATAATTGAAAATTTTGTTTGTACAGAGTGTCTGTAAGTAATTTTTCTTGTTAAACAACACTTTTTTTTTGTTTTTACACACAATCGCTTAGTAAAGAACTATTTTAAACTACAGTTTCTAAATGTTTGAAAACACAGTTTTGGTTCAACAATTAGAATCAACTTCCAACATAATTTAATATAATTATCAATTTTAAGTACATCCCATTTGATAATTGTCTATACCTTCTCCCGCATAAACCATGTCTTTTATATTTTTTTGAGCGTAAATTAACACCGAAAATGCTTTTTAAAGCATCGAAAAAATAAAAAATAAATTTTAGTCAGCGCTTATTACTCCTATAACAAAAAGCCTTCTAAGACATCGTAAAAATGTTGTTTCCAACCTATAAAATGATGTAAATTAACACTGAAGGGGCTTTTTAAGGGATCGAGAATTTCAAGCTATTTTAGTGCGAATAATTAAAATCACGTCGCAAATGTGATTCAACTATAATAATGGCAACATATAACCTAAAATAATTGTAGTGAAATGCCATCAAAATATCTTAAAGTGCAGTTATCCCAAGGAGAATTAATTTCATTACGGTACTGTATAAGTTGATTATAGAATATAGTTGACAACCAAAACGAGAATGGAGAGATTGGTATCAATACCGCAATTTGTTTGTGCTAATTGAGCTCTCTTGATAGATTACTATAGAGAGTATATCCTATATGTAAATCTACCAACCAAACAAAACCATCTCAAAATTTAATTTTTGCGATTTGTTCAAAAATCGTTACATATAAAAAACTTTTTTATTACAAACGTTATTTCTTGTTTCAAATTCCCTCTACTATATTGTTAACGAATTCTTTTATCTATTCGCGGATACTCTGTATATTGAATGTAATTGACTTCATTTCAGTATAGACAGTTTGTTCATTATATTATACAGTAAAAATTTTTAAATATTAATTCAATATTTCGGTTAAATGTTAAAACAACAAGGGCACTTTATGAATTTTGATTTTGATTTGGGGTTTTTAAAACAAAAAAAAAATTTATTTTAACTCAGTAGGAAAAACTTAAATTAATTATTCTTTTTTTTTTTTTGCGTTATTATTACCGATTATGGAGTTAAAACAAATATAAGCATATCTTAGACTTAATACTTTGATGACCTGTAACAATTATACTCGTCATAATATTATTTTCAAATTTATTTTATTTTTAAAAGTAAATATAAAATGCTTTAATACAAAAATTATCAAAACATTGTATAAATGTTATTTTTTATTTGATTTTGAAATTTTGATAAAAATATTTTCTTATGTAATAAAATGTACCGGTTATCAATGTGTTAATTTATTTTTTAAATAAATAAAATACAATAGAAATTTTATCTTAATTTTTAATTTATAAATTGAATATAAATAATATAATATCCATGTTAAATAAATTGCGCAAAGAAACCCCTAAAATTTACAAATTAAATTTATTAAAATCAATCAATCAATTCTATAGATAAATTTATGATTATAAATTGAAATAAGATTGCAAAAAAACAAAATGAAAACCTTAAAAAAAAAAGATAACTAATAACCAATTTTTTTTTTTTATTTAAATTTATATATTTGTCCATGCTATGTATTAGATAATACCTTTTAAATTTAAAAAAAAAAGTGAAAGGTTTTATTTATTAAATATATGTATTTTTAATTTAAGTAATGTTTTCTAGTCATGGATTTGCAATGCTAAATATTACTTTATATTAAAATTCTTAATTACCATTGTACTTATTATCCCAAAAGCCGAAATCAAAAATTCGTCCAATCTTAAAATAATTTTTGTAATCGAAGATCTGTTGTTCGAGAAGATATTCTAATTGTCATAACTGCTACAGTTACCTGCAATTCTTTTAGAATAAAAATGTTCTTTCTAAATTGCTGCCTAACAACGCTTTTAGGAAATTCTTAATTTAATTTATAAAAGTCTTATTCTAAATTTGGTTGCCATATTTTAAATCCAGAAAAATATTGTTTTAAATCTCGAAAAGATTTGAATCAAACAGATTTGAATAAAATGAAAACATAAACTCTTACAAAGATTGAAGCAAGGCATATATTTTTTTTATTTCAAATTCAACTCTTTTGTAGGGGTCTCGGTGGCCTAGTGGGTAAGAGCGTATGAAATACGTTGTAAACACCAAGGGAATGTGGGTTCGAATCATACACATGTCGTAAGAATAATTCCCCCTTACTACATTTACAGCCACGCCTGAAAAGGAAAAGCTGCGTAATTTCCTTATCACAATTATGTGCAAAAACAAAAAAAAACTCTTTTGATTATTAAATCAATTAAATTTTCATATTCAGTTGTAAAAAAAACTTGTTTAAAACTTTTTTACATACATATACATAGCTATACAAGCTTTTTCTCGAATATATGGATGGTGGTTGTTGCCCTTAATGGTGGTTGGTTCTTAATTCGGAGAAGGATTTGCCTATAGTTTATTCCGATAACGTACGAGACTGAAATATTTTAAGTAGGTACATAAAGGGTTATGATGTTGAAGCCTGTATAACCTTTATATATGTGCATATTCTATAATATTATATATGTATACGCTAGAAACGCAACGTATTAGTTCGGAGTAAGTATTATATGTACTATTTATACGATGGACCTGCAAATTAGAATAAAGAATGTTTAAAATGTTTAAGTTAAAAAATTAAAGTTAAAGTTGAAGAATTTTCTATTACAAATATAAAAAAACATTATCAGTTTTATAACAATGCCATATATATGTACGTAAAAATATTGGCTGAGGGTTAAACCAGATTAAATTAAAAAATATAGAAAATTTGAATTAAGTTTGCTTAGTTCTAAAATTAAGGTTAAAAACAATGTAAAGAAATGAAGGTATTAGTATTATACACCAAGTCTTTTAATGATATGAATGAATATCTCATGATTTTTCTTTTCACTATCTATAAACAGTATGAATATTCAAATTCAAAAGTGCATATGGAAAATAAATTTTCCCTTGATCAACATTCGTGTATTAGTGCTAAAGGTATACTAACCTATTGTTTGACCATATTGTTTGACCTTATTGTAACCTATTGTTTGACCTTAGTACTAACCTATTGTTTGAACATAACAGGAAAAGGGAGGTGATGTTTACTGGTTTGAAGTTCCATATACCAGGATTCCATATAAAGGAATGATTTCCACCAACCCTCGCAAAAAAAAAAATAAAAATATAAGTAGAAATTAAGTGTTTCAATAACTTAATTTAGGTTTTAAATGAAAAAGCTGTTTTCAATTTATTAAATGACCTAGATGATATTTTAAATTAGCAAACGGTTAAATCAAATTTTTACATGCTTGAAAGCAATCATTTGTTTTGTGTACACCTTTTATATCTGATGTTTAGAAAATATTTCAAAAAATTATACCAACTTTATGTTTCCGAAATAAATCTTCAACCTTGATTTTTGTCTTATCAGTTCTAACCTTAACTAAATCTATTATTTTTAATAAGTTTCGATGTCTTTTAATGAGATTATAATTTTCTTCTTCAACATGGAAGAAAATGAAAAATTTATTTTTGGTGATTAACAATTAGATATGTAGGAAAATATAAAGGTCACACGCAATTCATTAATTTTTTATACATCGCATATTAAATCTTTATGCATTAAAATTTCAAATATTTTTCTATTGTGGCATCTAAATTACTTTATAATTATTCACATACTTTTGCTATCTAATGCTTATAGTTTAGATTATTCTAATTGTTTAATTTTGTTCAGATAACAAAAAGTTAAATATTAATCTTATGAAGTTATTTATTATTCTTAGTCATTATTTAGAAAAGAATTATAAAAATTAAAGTTAGTTTGGAAATGACTTTGATAATTTTTTTATATTAGTATAATAAAATAAATATAAGTAATAAATTTTCTTTTATTAGGAAAAAAAATATCTTTAAAATATTATAAAACCTGTGAATAATTGTCTGTGTAAATTAAATCTGCAAAATGTTTATACGATTTAAAAAATTTTTTTTTCTTTCCACATTTATGATAACTAATTTAAGTATCTAAACCGATAGGGTATTCACAAACTATTCATAGGGCATTCACATAGAGCCCATACAAAATTCATAAACTCAGAAAGATTAAATTTAACTTTAGTTTCTTAAATCATTATTGTCACTAAACGGTTCATTACGCAGCTGTACGATTATGAAACATCAATTTGATATTTGATTATGGAACAAATATCTGCGCCATCTATATTATTTTATACAAGAATTATTTATTTTATATTACGATAAAAAGTCCTAACTATACCAAACATTCCCCGAACTAAAACTTATTCAGCAACTTATTTTCATTTATAGTAGAGGCTTTATATTTAGTCAAGAGCCACAGTATAGAGCCTATATATTCAGTCAAGAATTCTGATATATAGAGACATTTCGTAACCAGAACCAGGGTGAAACATATTAAAATTATATATATCTATGTTTCCTAATTCTTAAGATTTGGAAAAATTCAAAAATGGTGGTTCTTTACTTTTTAATTTTGCATTTAATCCTGAACTATTTAACCAATAAACTGATACCTTCCCATCTCTTTTACTTCTATAATATTCATCCATTATATTGCGGATGTTGTTAGAGTGCTCATTATTCTGACTAATTATTGCTTTATTCTGGTGTTCGTCAATAAAAACATTAACGGTACCAAGAGGAGTTAGGATTTCTGGGTGTCTTTTAAAGTTTCCCATTTTCTTTACAAAGCAAAAAATATATAACGATATAAACTATTACAACATAACTTTCATTGGATATGACGTATGTGAGGTTTGAATTCAAGATTTTGCAATTGAAACACAAACGACTTAACTATACTACTCATTGGTCAGATTTTAAAAACAATTAGACTATACATATATTAATTGAAAATCTTATATATTAATAAATATTTACAAATAAATAGTTTTAAAGTTTTCAGTCGCTTTAATAAAAAACTAAATATTAATTTTTATCACATTTATTTAGCCCTCTGTTTGTCCGTTAAAAAAATTAGATCTGAACAATTTGTTGTTCTTTCTTGATTCAATTGTAGAACAACTTTTTTAAGTAGCTTCACCCGTTATTAAATGTGTTTTCAAATGTGTATATATTATGCTCTACTTAACATTTTTTCAACATTTAATCTAAAAACACCAAAAGATAGGTTAGTTACTTAGGTTATATCAATTTTTCTAAATAACATATTTAAATTGAAACAAAATCCTAAACCCTAAACTGAAACAAACAATATTTTGCTTTCTTCATATCTCCGCAACACTTTCAGATAGAATCTTGAAATTTTGAGAAAAAAAAGGAATTTCTAAGAATTGGCAAAAAGTAAATTCGTACCACTCTTTATTTAGGAGTTATTAGGTGTCAAAAATTGACACAAAATTTAAAACATAAAATTTACAGAATTTTATGAACAGCTGTTCAGAATTCTCAGAACCGCTGTTCTTAATTATATAGGGCTTTCTTTAAAATGGAAAAAAGTTCCTCTTGACTTTTCGTAATTTTATCTTATATGTATATAAAATTTAAAACAATATTACAAATTTTAGTATAAGTTACAATTCTAAAATGTTTTTATTATATTTTTGAAAATTCTTACTTTTGATTCTGCCTTGTTTTAATTAGACTGCGGAACGCATAACATACTATTCTAACAGTCAGTTCATATAAATGTACAAAAAAAAAACCATAATTAATCAAAATTAGCTTTCAACACTTTTCTTAAAAATATTATTTCAATAATCATTCAAAAGATACTTACTACTATAATAGTTTTATTAATAAATTAAAAAAAAAAATTTAAATAAAAACAAAATATGAAAGAGCTAGAGCTAGAAATGTAAATGTGATTAAAATAGCAGAACAACCTTGAAAATAGATGAATAAAAAAAATGAAAATAACACGATTTCAACTTGTTATCTTTTATTTTCATATAATTATACCATATAGGTTACAAATATTATTTACATACATACATATATGTACATATTATTAAATAAAACCATATAAATAATAATACCAAACATAGTGTGCTAGTAGGCATGAATTAAAATAACAAGAAAAAAAAAGGTAAAATAGAGGTAAAAATTTTATTGAACTTTAAAGTTCATGTATTTATAGTGAATTCACAGTCAGCGTTAAAAAATTATGGATAATTTAAAAAATATTTTTATAAAACAAAAAAAAATTTATTTTAAAATTGATCAAATCTATAACGATCTTTAGATTTTTTATAAATTTCTTTAAAGTTATTATGTGTATATATTTTGAGACTAAATATGCTATATTTTAATATATAAAATCTTGTATTGTTTTAATTATTGAGTGTTAGAACATACAATACATACCAAAAGCTGTCCACAAAATGAGAATTTAGATCTAATTAATTCAATATATCTGTACTTTAATACAAATCTTATTTATCGTTTAAAAAAAATCACCGTTAAACTGCTTTTTAGCACATTTTCCAAATAATTACTTTCACTTTGTTCATACAGCAGTTTACAAAATTTTACCATTTAAAATGAGGTTATATGTTATGTTAATCATAGCTCCATCAAAAGTCAGTTTATAATTTTAAGGTGACGCAAACAAAATTTTAACCATGGATAAGTTTCATAAAAAAAAATTAATGTTGTGAAATAACTTGTAATCCCCAACCCATTACAAAGTTACAGCCCCTCCAAGTTAGAGAAATGCTCTATTTTCTACTATTCTTATCTGAAATTCTCCTTAATAGAATCCCTCACACAGTTATAAGAATTATTCCCCCTTACGACATTTAAAGCTGTGCAATTTCTAGGAAAGGCTTACCAGGAAAGGCTGTGTAATATCCTGTGGACATTTTATGTGACAGATAAATGCATTAAAGAAAAAAAAAATTATTATTATTACATGTTTTATCACCTTTTCTTAATTAGGTACATAGTATGTCCTTAAAATTTAAGAAAATTTTTTTATGATTTTTCATAATATTTATTGACTTTCACTGTATTTTTTTTATAAACATATACATATTATATAAACGGTATCTACATAATATACATTTTGAAATAAACATTAAAAAAATTTTCTAAGTTTAAATAATATGGCATATATATTTTTATCGTTTAATTTTGAATCGATTAAAATTATTAGCATTTTAAGATCATGCAATCAATAAATTTATCTCATTTAATTAATATGAAATGTATCTTTAGATTTTTTTTTTTTTTTTCGAATATGAAAATATTAACTACATTTTGAGAATTATTAAAATAAAATTACATCAGATAAATATTTATTCATACAGGAGATATTTTTTTGTATATAGAGTGTATATATGGACTTCGATTATATTAACGTTTTATATTACATTTAAAAATGCAAATTTATTATAATTTTTATATACATTTAAATTCTGTCTAAAAAATATAAATAAAAATTGTGACATACATATATGTAATTTTAAAAGTGACGAAAAATTACAGTCCCTTGAAGGTCGTTATAATTATTTTTTACTGTATATATGTAGGTATATACCCATGATATGCCACGAAAAAAGACATAATTAGCCGTATATTGACTTTGATGATAATTTTGAATAAGGTATCATTAATTTTATTAAAATTTTTAGTAATAAAAAATCAATTTATTGTATAAGGTTGTAGTTGTAAGGGTTAATATAAAGTATAACTGTGTAAGGTAAGATGATGATTTCATCTCAAGCATTGCATAAAATAAATAAATAAAAATTTATGTTTTCATTTTTTTTATTTTTATAAAAAAAAAAAAAAAATATTTTTATCAAAAGTATATTATTATTTTTGAAAAGAGTTCAACTCTTATAATAATGACTTTTATTGTTATTAATTAAAGATGATTACATACTTATATTTAAATATGGTTTTATAATAATAAATTTTTAATATTAAATTGGATTTTAGGTCTTCTTTTTAGATCCTTATTTTGTTTTATCAAGATACTTTTGCTTTAAGTACACTAATAAATAACTCAAGTTAATAGTAAAATTGTGAATTATTAACATCCTATTTGAAAATAAGATTTAGAATATATATTTAGTCACTGATAGTTAGTGTATTTCCCATGTACCACATCAATGTGACAAGAAAATCACACAGCCTTTCCTTTTCAGACGTGGATGTAAAAGTAGTAAGGGAGAATTATTCTTAAAACGTGTATGTGTTTCGAACCCACACTCCCTCGGTGTTCACAGCGTATTTTATACGCTCTTACCTACTAGGCCACCAAGACCCCCGTTACTGTATTAATTAATAAATATAATTCTAACATGGAGGTCTCAGTGGCCTAGTGGAGTGTGGGTTCGAATCCAACACACATTGTAAGAGTAATTTCCCTTACGACATTTATAGTAAGACCTGAAAAGGAAAGGCTGTATAATACAGCCTGTATGCCATATTTATGTGGCATTGGAATAAAATAAAAAAAAATAAAAAACATTCAAACATTATATTCGAATATTAATAAATTGATTATAAATAAGATATTGAAGTTTTTAGAAAGTCTTTTGGTATATAACTAATTAAATTATATTTTAAGCATAAATTAGAAATATATTATTTAAAAAAAAAATGCATTTATTTATAAATTTTTTTAAAATTATAATTGCTTATTGGAATCGCATACCACATAATTACAAAACTAAAAATATCCACCGTGCGCACAAATATTTTTAAATATGTTAGATATAATATAAAAAGAGATCAAAGTTTTCTGCACCTTTTTGCACCTTTATTTCAAATTTTTTTTTACTGACAGTTATTTATTTATGTAGTATAACAGTATAATTAAAAAAAAAGGAACAATTTTTTCTTAAAATATAATTGAATTATGTTCAATCAAATTAATAACATTTTTTTCATAAATATATTATGTACATTACAATTACAATTGAGTGCTCCATTGGCGATCGATGAAGCGTTTGATGAAGCGATTCTATTTCAAGAATAATTTTCATAAAATTTAAATAAATGAAAAGAACTGTTTCGGTATGTTTCTGTTCGGTATGAACTGTTTCACTAAAGATCTAAAAATATTTTTAAGTAAAATATGTATGTTGTAACTGTTTTATTTGTATGTTAACCGTTATATCTATCTGGTTATATTATAAAAACTGTTATATATTGTTATAATATACACATGTATAAATGTGTTTGTTATTCATATTTTATTATAGATACCATATTAAAATTTTAAGGTTCAATTAATCCCAGAAAAATTTTTTTTTTTTTTTAAATAAATAAAATAAAATAAAAGAAAAAGAAAATATATTTTCTAAAAATCAGTCTCATAATTGATAATATGAGTTGGACTATAGGAGGATCATTTATCAGAGCATGTTATAATACATAAAATGTATTAAATTGACATTTCTGTCATTACTTATGGTACACTTTGTATATACCTATATGAATATATGTGTGTATATACATATGGATTCTGTTGTTATACATATAGATAATATAAGATTTTTTTTTTCTCTAAAATTATTTTTTAAATAAAGGCTTGAATTGTTATTTAAAAATATAAAATCAATAAAAAAAATTTTTTTTTACAAAAAAAAAACAAGAACTGGGAGCGCCCATTTATTGAATGCGCTTTTTTTTTATAACTGTAAAAAATTTTCCTTCATACACGATCATTACAATTATTATTATTATTTTTTTTTTTCATTTTTTTTGTTTTCGTTTTTTTTTTTTTGGCTTTTAACAGAAAAAATCACCTGGAAGTTATTATGAGTACTGTATATAAAATAAAAAAAACTTGTATTGTTGTAAGGTATATTTTGAGCAGGTTGAATGATACCCAAAAAAACAAAATTCATTCATTTGAAAGTAAAAAAAACATGAAACATAACCGTAAAATTTCAAAAATGGTATTGTTAAAATTATTTACAAAATCAAAAATCAAAAAAAAAAAAAACGTTTTTATTTAAAACATGAATTTTGATACGATTTTCATTATTTGGTAAAATATTACCAAATTTCAAATTAAGAGACAAAATATGTACGTACATACATATATACATATATAAAAAAATAAACAATTTTTCCAAAAACTTTAATTTGATACAAATTAGAAAGGTGTAACTAAAATTATCTTAAGACAAAATACACATTTTTGTATTATTTATGTGTTTTTTTTTGTTTTTTTAGATAAACTAAACATAACAGTTTTTATAATTTTAAATTATTTCCTAATTTTTTTTTTTTTTGATCACGTAAAATATTTTCACCGTTGTTAGAATAACAGTAATTCGTTGATACAATAATATTGGTTTGTTTTTTTCGGCAGATTAACTGTAAGCAAATTTATGAACAATACTTGTAAAGTTCAACGTGTGGAATGGAAAAGTTGATCTAGGGTTAACTGGTTGTTCCTTAGAAATTAGAATGAAAATAACTGGATAACTTTAGGAAGGTGTTTAATGGAACAATAAAAATTAGAAAAATAAAACGATATTTGATTAATAATTTCATATTTTTCATTTTTAAAGCTTTGTTAAAGATATTTTTTCTCCGATATTAGGTCATATGCATAAAATTGAGCTGGAACTCAAATCTCAAATTTTTTCAAACAAAAATACGAGTTTAAGTGTAGTTATTGTTTGAAAAAGTTAAATTTGAGTTTAAGGTCAGTTTTATGCATTCAAACCATTATATCATTTTTAATCAATTTTCTTTCAAAAATAACAACATATAACCTTATTCTCGACTTATATGTATATATACCTATACTTACTCGTGAAATGTTAAAAATAAGCTCATATCTTAAAATAAAAAGAATTGATGAAAGCACAATAAATACAATTTTTTTATTAACAAAGGTATCAAAGGGTTAACAGCCTTTACTCAAAGTTTAAGAAAGTTGAACGTATAAGTTTCTTCATTTACCTTAAACAATTGGAGAAAACCGAATCAACCAATAATAAAAGGTTTTATTTATATACATTAGGAGCTAAACTGGAAAAAATCAGCTGAAAATTGTTCGCGATTTAGGCGAAAATTGTATTTTAATAAAACTTATAATAATTATGTAAAAAACGCATATAATAGACAAAATAATAGGAAAACAATGAAAATACAAAAAAAAAACATTTCAATTAAAAGAAATACATTCATATTTGTATATATATGTATATATGTATACTTAGAAATATTTTATAAATTAACGACTGAATTACAACGTGCTATAATTTAACCAGCATTTATAGTAAAAAATAATAGCATAAAAAAAAATTAATAAAAAAAAAAAAACATGATCAAGATTTTTGATATAAGATAAATTGAATCAAACAGTTTTTTTTTTTTTAATTTTGGCTGCAGAATATGAACCAATTTATTAAAATTAAAATTATTAAAAAAAACTTTAAGATGCCCAAAAAAAACAAATACATTTTTTGTTTTATTGCGTTTTATTATAAAAAAAATGTCTAAATAAAAACTTAAAAAGCGAATTAACGAGTTAACGGCTTCAAAACTTGTATGACAGGAAAAACAGATTTTATATTTAATGTTTTAAAATAATAAAAAAAAAAAAAAAAAGTTACAATAAAAAAGAGAACAAGTTTAATTCATGGAATGTCACGAATTTGGACCAGTGTTCATGTAAATTTTTCTATCTTCTATTATTATTATTTAATTTTTTTTTTTTTTTTAGCAAAAGAACTGTTGTTTTACAAAAAAGAATATCATTTTCTAAGAATAGTCATAAAACTTTTTATTTCAAAAGAATTAAAACTCGTCTATTTTTGTTTTTTTTTTTTTTTATTATTATTTTGTTGCTAATTTAATTCCGCATTATAAATACACATTTTAAATAAACAGAATTTAAATTTGCTTTAATGTCGTTTTAATTATATAAAGATTAATGCCACTTTACTATAATACACCCTGAATAGGATTATGAAAGGTGTAAGGAGAAGAGATATAAAAATTTATTTATTTACTTGTTGAACTTTAGATGAAAATGCTATACCTATAATAAGTTTGTAGAAAGCTTTTGATATATGCTCTAATGATATGAGCTCTAATCGTAATATAACGTACTTTTTTGGTGAAATGTGTTTGATAATATCCTTGCAACACAGTTAAAAGTTTTAAGAGAGGCTTCAGATTTTGTGAAAATTTTTGAAAATTGAATACATATTTACATTTAATATCTGATTCAGGAGTTGCCAAAATTTGAGAAATTTGGAGTGGAGTGGAAGGCTTAAAATCAATATAAAAAAAAAAAAAAGAGAAGTGAAAGTAAACCACTTATGACCATGTAAACGAAGTGAAATAATACTGAAATCAACATAGATAAAAACAAAGGAAACATAATATATCGGAAAAATAAAAGTGGGAAAAAATTTTTCTATGTCAATTACTTAGATTAAAAATGTTATCATCCATTAATTAGGGTTAAAATATGAAACTAAATATAGTTTTCAATTATATACCAGGGCATCTCAAAATGTATATTTACATAGTTGATCAGTTAAAAGCAAAAATAGGAAAATGAGTGCTAAGAATTTTTTTATGAATTTTTTCTGCTGGTCTTCAAAATTGAGTATTAACCACTGCTTTTTCCATAAGTTACATTACAGTTCATTTCTTTTTAGAAAATAGGCTCCATATAGACATACTTAGCTTAGAAGAAAATGTTATTTTTTTTATCAATAAATATCTTAGGCATATTCTCGGAATACAATGGTCAATGAGGTATAAAAGTAATACAAAATTTTAATTAATTGTTATATGAATGCAGCTACCTTCTCTAAAGTGTTACATATATGTATATATATATATAAATAGATATATACATACTTTTTTTCAAGGTAGTTCGGAATCACCGAAAAGTACTATAGAGGATTGATACGAGTATTAGTCTTCTATTAAAGTATCGGACTTTAACCCACTAAACACCACATCCCTTTTATGACCAAATACTGTATTAGGTTATACGTCCTTTAGTAGTAATATTTGCTTTATATATGTATGTATAAATACAATAAAAAAAATATTGTAATTTATAACAATTTATTTTACAACCTTTTATTACTTTTATATCCAAAAATATACTATACACGTATTCTATACCTAATAGAATATAAATGTAATTGATTTTGAAATCACGGTTACCAGATATTTTTTAAAAACATACAAAAGATTTTGAAATATTGCACCTAAAAGCGTTCAAAAGATTTATAAAAAGCAATTTATAAAAATTTTAAAAGCATTTATAAAAAGCAATTTACAACAAATATTTTTGTGCTGCCTTAAAACATTTTACTTTGTTCGGAAATTAGCGTCTGCAACCGAATCCTAACCCAAACTCAAAGCCGGTTCGGTTCAAGAGCTTTTGTTGAATTTGAACCAACTGAACCTGACGCCAAATTTTGATGCGGTTCGGGTTCAATATCATAGTTTTTTTCTTGTATACTGGAAAAATTCAACAGAAAAACGCAAGAAAAAATAAAAAAAAAAAACTAAAAAAATAGTCGCCATCCGCGAGTCGCCTTGTGTTTTTATGTAGGTAATGAATAAATGTATTGTTTTTAATTCAAATCTGGGTAAAATGTAGGCGTTGAATAAGTAAGTTACCTATGTACTTTTACACTTATGTATTAAATTTACATACATATTTAAAAAATAAAAATTTATGTTAGATATTTTAATTATTTTGACTTCTACAAAGTGAACGACCTAGATCAACTTTCTAGTTCCTGCTACGAAAATTTTTTTAAAAAACATTTGTAGATTTGTACCTTGTATTTTTTGTATTCTAAATTATGAACCCGAACCATGAACCGAACTTGAACCTGAACTTTTTATTTTGATTAATCCGAACCTGAAGCTGAACACAACTTTTTCAGGATTTCAAAACACATTACTTATAATATTGTTGTAAAATTTCAATTTTAAAAAAGAAATTTTAGTTAAAAGTTATACCATATTTTGTAAATATATAAAAACAAACACAATATCTTAAATAAAATCGGCTAAAATCTTATAAATTAAAAAAAAAAAAAAACTATTGTAAAAAAAAGTATATAACACTATCTACTAAAAAATAAGAACAAAACAAAATGGTAACTTTGTTTGAAATTTCATCTAGAAATTTGAAACAATTATTACATAATTTAAATGTTACATAATGGACTAATTTAATCAAGATTCTTTCATACACATATGTATATATGTAGGTACCTATATTTGTTAATTTAATATGATACCTTTTATTTCTTTCCGATTATTCATTTTTTTTTTTTTTTGTAATTTGATCTACTTAGTCATATTGAATTTTTTTTTTTTTATTATGATTATAAACAACAAACAACAGATTCATTAATATTAGAATAGTTATATTTCAATAAATATGTATATCTAACTCAAAAAAACCAGAGGTGTATTAATATTCCTACATGTATTGTCTGTATATGTAATTATATATTATACTTAAAAAATATGTACATAATATGTATACAACCTTTAGAACAATCGTCTTAAGTAATTTTTTTTTTTGGTTTCATTACACATGGGTGTCATTAGGTTTATATACATATATTATAGATATATTATACAGAGTGTCCGGAACTCAAAGGTCACAAAGAACGGAGGTGATAGAGAATTTCATAACAAACAAAAAATTGTTCTGGAGGACGGAGTCTATTTTTAACGGTTTCCGAGATAACGCGCTTCAAAGTAATTTCATTCACTTTTCAATGAAATAACAACATCTTAGCACATGATTAACAAGTAAGCAAGTAAGGTATATTTAGATAATTATCTCGAAAACGATAAAAGATAAGAGAGAAAAATGTATTGACTTAAATTGAAGCTGAGGAATAGATGATTTTGAAAATGAAATAAAATTGGTACATTAATAACGGTTCTTTATGCAAAAATTACAGTTATTTTATTAAAACAGTGAAAAATAAAAATATGTTTTCTATTTAAAACCTTGTAACTCTTGAACTATGAAAGATAAATAAAAATTAGAATACTAGTGTGAAAGCCCATAACTTCGCTAGCTATCGATACGAATCTTCTATGATAGGAATCTTCTATGATAAACGAATCTTCTATGTTATACAGGGGAGAAGATGTTGTTACTTGATTAAAAAGTGAATGAAATTACTTTGCGTAATTTCCGTTAGAAATAGATCCGGTTAGAAATAACAGTTAAAAAAACACCCCCGTTAAAAATAGACCCCGATTAAAAATAAACCGTTAGAAATAGACCCCCCAACCATCCAGAACAATATTTTATTTCTTATGAACTTCTCTATCACCTCCGTTCTTCGTGACCTTTGAGTTTCTGACACCCTGTATATATTATCTAGGTATGACAAAATAAATATATATGTATTATAATATAATATGTATGTCACATATTAACTTTAATTTACTTATAATATCGATTATTAATACAAAAATAAAAAAAAAACAAAAACAAAAAAACAAGGCTTTAAGTATGTTGACGTAATTATTATTTATTTTATTTAATTTAATTTTTTTTTATTATAATTTGTCAAACCCTACATATACAAGAATAAAAAACAACCCACTTAATTTAAAATAAAAAAAAAATAAAAAAAATGAATTAAAACAATCACTTAAAGAAAGAAATTACAATATACTATGTGCATTGTTAAGTCGAAAATTATTTAACCACGCAAATTAAATAATGGTCAATATTTTGCGAATATTTTTTTTTTTAATTTAACAATAAACTGAACTTCATATAATGATAAAATCTTAATTTTTTTTTAGCATCTTTTTCTCAGTAACTAAATATTTGCTAAAAAAAAATCGAAACAAATTAAAATGCTTAAATATATATTGTACAAATATTTATTATCTCTTTTATGTTAATTGTTTAGGAGATTCAGATAAGTACATACATACATATATAAATTTTAAATTGGTATACTTATGCAAATTTATATACAATTAATACTATGTAAATATTTACAGTACAACTCAAATAAAATAAATTTACAGTATATAATCTATAAAATAAATAAATGAAACCAAGTTTTAATAAGTTAATTATTGTATTATTTTAGTTATTTTTTTTTGTATTTCAACTGAATTTTTCTTTTGGACATTATTAGTAGAAATAGCAACAAAACAATGCACAACGTCATATATGCTGGATTCACCCCTTCGAATATTTGAGCCACACTCATTCGAGCGCATGATTTTTGTATTAAAATTTTAAATTCTCTCATTTTTCAAATTTAATTCGGAAGTTTTTTTTTTTCCGCAACAAAAGTTGATTGAAAAGTTGAACTTTAACTTTTTGTGCGGAACGAAGAGAACAGACGCGGGTGCATTTAAAAAATAAAAATTAAAAAATAAAAATAAACGTTAATTGTATTATTTTAAATATAAATAAAAAAAGATGGAAAATGTTTTTTTTTATATTTTATTTTTTATTTTTTTTATTCGATTCATCGATAAACAAAAATTTAAAATAATTTATATGTCATTTTCAAATTTCAGCAGTTTAATTTTTTTTCTTTTGCAGAAAAATTGTTCTGAAGTGGTGAGTCGTTGTTGAGAGAATTTTCTTTTTTTTTTGTAAATAGTTCAGAAGAAATATGCCGAAGTGATGAACTAAGTAATGACGAACAAAAATAATCATTGTTGTCATTTGTCTACTCTACTAGTACCATCAAACTTTTCAAATAAAGTTTAAAATGAAAAAAAAAATAATAACAACAACCGAAAACGATCTTCATCTTCCCAATTAAGTGAGTAAATTGAATTAGTAGATAAGGCTGTATAAATAATGCAGAAGAAAATAACATAGAAAACATCTAAAAGAACTAATGTCGAAAAAATTATAGATTCATTTTGTGAATTTAATTCATATACGAATTAAAGTAGAAATTTTTCGACATTAGGTCATTTTTAATAAGTACTTTCAATTTTAGTTCATATGAACTAAAGCAGAATTTTTTTGGGTTTAAATCATTTAGATGTTTTCTACATTAGTTCATTCTACGTTATTTCCTACAGCCATCACTAGACAATGGAAATAGAATCATAAAGATGAGAAAGAAAATATTTTTATATTTAATATGATTTTCATTTTCATTATATAAATATTATGTTTTATTTTGGATTTTACTGTATTTTCTTTTGTTTAAATTTTTTTTTCAATCAAAAAAGTTATGCAAAAAGAAAATAAAGTGATATTTTTTTAAAATATGTATAAGAAACTAAAAAAAAATAACTGTTAAATTTTTATTTGAAAAATGATTATAATATAAATATGAAATTTATTGAAAATAAATTATCATAAAATCAATGATTTCCATATATACATACATATATAATATATATAAGATTAAAAGAAATTTTAAATTTATGTAATAAATATATTTAACTTTCGTTGAATTCGAAAAATATATATGTATGTATAATGTATGCATATTATAAGATTAAGTATTAATTAATTTAAATTAACATAATATTATATACAAACACGATATTTAATATGAGAAATGAATCGAATATTTCAGTTAAGTTTAAGAAAAATTATGATATTTATTGCCAATTAAGGAATGGAAATTTATAAGGTAAAAAAATTTACTTCAAAAATGTGATTTATTTCATTAAGACATTATTTCTAGTATGGTTAGGATTTAGAAATATGGCTATTTTAAAAAAATTTTAAATTAGTTTGATACTATAAAAAATTCAATAAGAATAATGAACTTTTTTTATTGTTCCGATTCGCAACGAAGGGTTTAAAATGGATAAGACGCGTTTCTTTTCAAAATATTGATACACAATTCAACTTATTTCAAATATCTTTAAAATCGTTTAGAATATAAAATAGATAAACAGTTGAAAAATATATTTCCAGAACACATCCTTTTAGAACACATACTCAAAAACTGGGTAGCTTTACTTCGAGCAAGATATGTGCACCTAGGAGCATATTACATTGCCAAATATAAACTGCCAGCAATAAACCTTCTATAGATCTTTATATTCTTAGAGGCAGCGCAGCTGACAGAAGTATTATAAGTGCAGACAAAATCTACAACACATACTAACAGGGGGGAGGGGAGGGGGGAACACAATAGATCTACATTAAAAGATCACAGTGTTATCTCATAAAAAATAATCCAAAATCCTTTTAGAAATATTTTCGATAAAATATTAATTTCAATATATTGGGTAATTTTAACTAAGAACGCAAGCCACATTTATTAAAATAGTTTTCATAACATTAGCGCTATAGCTATAATTATATTAATTATTAATGCTTCTTTAAATTTATTAAATTATTTTACATGTGGAATCAAAGTTTTTTTTTATTAAGGTTAGAAATATAATTTTGTGAATGCAACTCACTGTCTGAGCCAATTAACACACTGTCAAAGCTTTTTTATATATTAATGTTTCAAATCCAAATTTTTCGCGCACATCAAACACTGACAATGATCCGATCATGAATAGCATTAAATATAATAGTCGTAATTAAAAAAGTGTTTATTAATAACCGTTGCCTATACATTATTAAACTTATATAACAAATTTATGGTCCTCAGAAAAGCTTGGTCCTCATAATGTTAAACTTTAGTATTTTAAATTAATTTTAGTTCTATACATTAATCCAACAATTTTAGTATTATATACTAACATAGTAACACGTAAATCTCTAATACATTATAACTCAATCATTTAGTGATAACTGATACTTAGTTCTTTATATTAACGTTTAACTGATGCTTGTAAACAAAAATATCTCTGCGATACAATTAAATTTTATACTAAAAAAATCTTCAATTTTTTATAAAAAAAAAACCGTTTAATTATTTTTAAAAATTAGTTAATGGTTTAAAAATTTAACTAAATTTATCTAATATTAATAAAAAAAAAAAAACAAAAATTCAAAATGTTTTTTTTTCTTTCTTCTGCACAACATTTTTTTTATTACTCAGAAGTCAGAGGATATTTTTTTTTATAAAGATGAATACTCAATAAAATAATAAAAAGAAAATTGACTCACCTTTTACAAAAATTTTTTGTATCTCTTTTGTATAAAAATAGTATCTGTTAAATGAATGTGTTGATATTAATTTTCCTTATTCCATTAAAATTAAAATTAATTTTAATTTATTCAATTAAATTAAATAGATATAGAAATGGTTCTATATTTATACACATATAGAAGTATATTAAGGATCATTTAATTAATTATTTTACAATCTAATGTAACATTTTTAAATAAAAACTTTTATTCTTTTTTTAATTATTATTAAATATTTTTCATAACATTTCAAATATTCTACACATTAATAATTTCTTTAAGAGGTATTTTAAAGGCAATTTGATTTTTACTTTATCCTTTTTTTTTTATTTTTGGTTTTAAATAATTTTGAATAATTAATATAAATTTCAAAACAATACAACTAAATTTTATTGTTTATTTAAAAGGCACTTAAATTTTATTATTATTTATTTTTAAATAAAATATTAATATCAAGTTTTCGATTTTTTTGTTTTTTAATTCCTAAAACCGGATGATTTTTAAATAACGATGCATTCACAATAACAGTCAACGATTGAATGTACTAAAAAATATAAGAGAGAATATATTATGTAGACAGTAGAGGACTATCAAAAGTCAAAACTCAAAAGGTATGCATGCACCAAAAAAAAAAAAAAAAAAAAAAAAAAAAAACAGCAAGACTGGTTTTAAATAATCAAATTCATGCTTTTCTTCTTTTACCATTTGTTTTTTTCACCATGTTTCGTATACGTTCCAAATGTTCAATTTGGGTACGAAAAAATAAACGAAAATATATAATTCGACTTTTTATTAGAGTTGTCATTATTTTTCAAAAAAAATGTAGTAAAAAAACATAATATTATCTAATTGAAAATGTGAAACTAAAAATTTAAACTAAAATAAGAAAATAAGAAAAAAAAAAAATTAAAAAGTATATAATTATTTTCAATTTAAATTAAATAGGTAATATACATAAGGCAACAATATACATAAGGAGAAAATGATGTGAAAAATAAAAAATCTCTACCTGCTACAATTATAAAATTCAACAAAATGAAATAACAAGAAAAATGAGATTTGATAGCGATTACACTGTTCTAAATGGTTCTAAATTTTATGAACAATTTTTTAGTAGAAGTATAAATCATGTGAAATTTCAAAAGAGAAAATGTTAAGTGAAAATTAAAGAGAAATATAGTAAAGAAAGAAGTTCAGTTAGATAAAAGAAGAGAATGGTTATAAATTTTGATTTAATTCAAAATTTGAAGAAAAAAACCAGAGAAATTTTAGTAAATATTAGTACTAAATAGTACTAAACATATATGTATTAGAAATATTTAAGTACATTTTTTGTAAATTGTACCATCTAGTGGTAGCAAATCAAACCTTTCATATTGATTGGATGATTTGTTACTATATCTACTATTAAGTACAATAACCATCTGCATAAATGTATATATGTACTAAAAACAAAGCATTAATTTTGGTTTGTGTTTAAGTTTTCTTTTAATAGAAAATTGGTTTCTGTCTGAGTTTATACAAGTTTAATCAGTATGTTAATATTCAAAAAAAAAAATGAAATTTAAAAGTTGTAAATTTTTTTTTTAACAGTGACATCTTCAAATCTGTAGAAAACTTTTGTTTTTTGGTTTTTTTTTTTTAGCATAGTTTAACCATATTTAACAACCATGTATAAAATCTATTTAAAATTTAAATAAACTGTGTAGTTAAAACGATAGTTCAATGATTTTTCAAAGAAGATATGGAAATGGTTAGGTTCAAGAATGATTAGGTTTTTTCAAAGAAAAAATATAAATATAAATAATAAAGAATTTTATTTTCTATACTACTACTAGAATAAATTCTAAGCTACAATATTTTTTTTTTTTATAGAACGAATCAAAATGAAATGAAAAAAATATGTTATTTTAATTCTTAGCTTCGAAGGTAAAATTAAAAACAAAAATTACAATTTTGTATAAAATAGTTATTATTTAATTCTTTGAAAGGAATACTTTTTGTAAAAAAAATGTTATTGGTTCTTATGTTAAAAGTTTTTGGTAAGGAGTTTGGAAATAACGTATCCTAGCTCAATAATTTTACATAAATTGGTGTCAGGATGGCTTTAAATATTTTGTTACAATTAATTTAGCACCTGCAATTTAGAAAATTATTGTTACTTCAAGTGAAAAAATGCAAATGTGTGCATAAATATAAGTTTGTTTTATCTATATTACAAAACAATTATCTAAGTTACATCTTATTTGCTGTAATGGCTCATTCTGTCAAATTTAATAATATTTCTGTAATGTTAGCATTCAAACATTTGTACACATTAATATTAATACTGAGTTATGATTTTTAACCCACGAACAGTTTTTGACAATGAATCGAAAAATGATTTTTTTTATAAAAAATAATTGGAAATAATTATTTTATGGAGTGACAAATTGTGAACTTGTTTTATTTTTTAGCTTATAACAGTCAGGTCTGACTAGAAAAACTTTATTTCAAATCAAAAATATTTAAAAAAGTTGAAACAAGGAACAATGACATTAATAGAGTTATCGAGTTTGAAGAAAACTGTTAAATAGGTTTGATTTAGGTTTTAACTTTGATTTTCTTTAAAAAGTGGTCGAAAACAAAATTAAAATGTTTATAAAAATTAATAGAAAAACAGAAATATGTATGTATTTATATTGTTTTGTATGGAAACTGAGAAACTGATAACAAACAAGTAATTTCAGCTCAATATATAAAAGTATTAAAGCCTATTTATTAAACAATGGTCTTAATAATATAATAATATTTTGACGTCCCGAAAAAGTAATGTAAGAAAAGTGAAAGTGATTTTTTGGTATGACTGACCAAAACAATATTATTTCCACGTTTAAACCATATTTATATTATTTTACATAAACTATACGTATGAAAATACCCACAATTAAATAATGTGAAGTTATTTGATTTTGAACAAATCAACAAAAGTTTCTCGCTTAATCTTTCGTTTGTTATTTAGATTTGCAAAATTGTTGTGATTTGCAAAAGAGTTGACACCTATTAAAATCAGGTATAGGAATAATGGATTTAAGCTTTTAAAAGCTTTTTAAGTCTACAGATAAATAACAGATAACATTATTTACTCTCATCTAAAGAAATTTGAATAATTTTAAATCCTTCAATATTTAAGGGATACATTTTACAATAAGCTGCGAACTTATATCTTAGAAACATTTAAAAAATTTAACAAACAGTAAAAAATTTAAACTTTTTCTAGAATTTTTTTTTAAGAATTTATTCCTATCTTCTCGTAATTTTAATTTTTCTATTAATGACAAACATAAAAGTGTTCTTTTTTCCGATAAATTTGAATAGAAAATATATTTACTTTGTAATTGTATCTGTAATTGTAATTTAAAATACAAATATCAACAATAATTTAACCTCAAAAGTACTTTACTTTTAATTGTACCAAATATTTAATTTACATGTTTTACATGTTGGTTTGCAAAGATTGAATTAAAAACTTCCTTAAAAAAAAAAAAAAAAAACAGAAAATCTCTGAATGATGTGTAAAATTTATAATTTTCTTTTTACAAATTGTTTTGTTTATATATGGATTTTCTTTTTCCTTCCTATATCTTCAAATTTAGATTATAAAAATTGAAAATAAAAAAAAAAATATTGAAATTTTCTTATTTTTCTTTGTAAATATAGATTAAAAAAAATTTGATAAAACTATAAATTCAATTTATTTACTGTATATACAGAAATAAGAGATAGATTTCATTACCTTCCAAAATATGTAAAACAAAACAAAACAAAAACATATATATGCATGTAAATATGTACAGATATGTAAGTATGTATACTGTAGATATGTAAAAATCTACCTATTTCTTGACACTTATATTATTCTTATACAAAATACCTTTTTTTTGTTTTTGTTTTCTTTTCTATAGTGTAGAAAAAACTTTTTACTATATAAAAGTAAAAATAAAATTTACAATGATGGGATAAGAAAAAAAAAAATATAAGAAAATTTTCTTAAAAAAAATATTTTATAAATTAGGTAGGTATGTTTTAAAAGTTTGTAAAAGTAAAATAAAAAAAAAAAACAATAAAAACAACAAGAGAAAGTCAGATTATAAGGAAAGAATAATTCATTGCAAATATCCGCATTATTCTTCCTCCATATTTAATTTATTATTAAAAAAAAAAAGTAAAAAACAAAAAAATAAACACAAAAATCAAGGTATGATTCTTTATATTGTATTTATATAGATTGAAAATTATAAGATATAACTTTTGTTTTCCTTAATTTCTTTCAAACCAATAAATTTTAGATCCGTAACAATTTAAAATTTACCATAGGTTGTAATTAAGATCAGGAAGAAGAAAAAACAAAAAAAAAAAATAGAAAAGTTTTACCAAACAACCAAACTTATACAATGAATAAGAAATGAAAAACACATAAATATGTTCGAGGTTTTTCTTTTATTTGATTTTATAAACTTTTTTTTTTTTGTTTTGGATTTATTATAGGAAAATATTTAAATAAAACAAAAAGAAAAAACAATACATATATATACATAGGATAATAGATTTAGTTCAAAAATTCTAAAATCAAAATACATAGCAATTTCGAGATTTTTTATTTAAAAAGCAGTATATAGCAAGAGTAAATCAGGTAAAACCATTAATTTTAACTAGTATATCATAAGATTTGTAAAAGCCTCTATACTCTTAATATAATATTGTCAAATTATATTGATTATTGTTTTAATCCTTCTTTTTTAATATATTAGATGCCCAAAACACCCAATAAGTTTTCGTTACATTCTTAACATTTTAACTAAACTGATCAAATCAAATTTTTGGATCAGATCTTTTTTAAAACAGTCGGAAAGTTTTTCAAATACTTTAGGTATCTAAACTATTTCAATGTAAATGAATGTAAATAAGATATTTTAAAAAAAGAAAATACTTAAAGATTGGGAGTCTCCCTTCAAGAAAAAATCTTGAATTTAAAATTATTAGGTCCAATTTTTTTTTTTAGTATAAAAAATAAAAAGAGCCTTTTAAAGTTCATATTTTATCTAATAGCTTTTTAAAACCCATATAAAAATTGCATATATTTGAATATTATGTATATAAGGTATTTAGGTACCTAGTTATTTATTACAAACATTTTAAATTTTCGATATTTTAATATTCGAAATAAAAATAAAGTACTCGAAAAAAAAAACATCAAAAATCAAATTTATCTTATAATAAGAACCACCAATACCTTTTTTTATTTTTACATATGTTATGTACAAACATACATATATTATTTTACATATATTATGTACAAACTACAAATACCATCATAACCACCACCAATTTTAAAATCTTTTGTTAATAATTTTTTTTTTTTCCTCAACAAAATAACAATCATTAATTTCACTCAATTCATTTAAATAAGTTCTTTTTTTCTTTTTTTTTGGTCTAATCCACTTCAAAAATCTAGTAATTCACAATTTTCCACAATACCTTTCAATATATACATATATATTATTTATATTCATAATAACATCTACATACATACATACATATGTATATTTAATATCTGAAAATATATTCTTCTATAATTTTACATTCATTTCTAATTAAAAAAAAAAAAACAACATATAACTTATGAACACATTTTGCTTTATCTTTATTTTTTTGTTTTTCTTTCTTTATTGGGTTTTTCCTGTTTTTCTTTCATATAAATATGTAGTTTTTTTTTTGTTGTCTTCAATTTTACTATTTTCTTTAGATAATATCGTTTCTCAATTGAAAATAAGAAAATTTGTTATAAAAAAAAAAATAACAACAAAAAACAAAAAAAAAAAACAAACCTTTAAACACATAACTTTTCATCACTAAACTTTTGTATTCTCATCCTTAATAAATAAAAAGGTAAGTAGTATCTTTATAATACTTTCTCGATCCTGAATTGAAAAAAATTAAAAACAAAAAAAAAAAAAGCGGAAATATCTTAAGAAACTTTTTCATTTTATATAATATAATATAGGTATATTAACAAGACCGCAACACATGAAATTCTATACATATATATACATAATTTATATTGTAGGTATATGTAGTTAGAATGAAGAAACTCAATATATCGTTTAAAGAAAATTTTCACCGATTTTAATTTTTCCAATTTTATTTAACAATTTAATATTTTTTTTTTTTATATCAGGACAATAAAATTTTTGTCAGTCCTTTTTGTTAATATTTCTAAAAAAAAAAAAAATTTAAATAAATCTTATAAATATGTTTCCATTCAAAAGCTTTAGAGCAAAAATCACAATATAGAAATAGAAATTTAATAATATACAGATGATTAATATATTTAATAAAATTTAGTAATCGTTTCTAAAGATGTCAGAAAAATTAAAGATATCTATCTGAAAAAATGTGTGATAAAATATTTTAAACAAGAAATAAAATATTTTGTATTGTTAATTTTAATCTACTCAAATGTAGTCATTTAGTGAGTAGAAAGAAGGATATAAATATAAGGATAGTATATATAAGGAAGGATATAATATATAAGTATATAAACTAATGTACGAATAAGGAAATTAATATTGTAAAAAATTATATTATGCATAATATTTTCTAGCTATAATCAATAACATTAACCCTTTAACCACATATGATGCACATATGATGCACAGACCTCTAAATTTATACGCTTGAGTATCATATATGATGCACACAATGTTTTATTTTCCTTAATTAGATTTTTTTTTGGGACGTATAAAATTATATATATTAAGGATATGTATATAAAAATCTTTTCGGAAAATATATATATAAAATTAATATTACTTTGGACGTACGATGGTATAAAAAAAAAATTACTATAGATGAACAGGCAAAGAGAGATAATTTTAAATATAAAAAGTTACAAATTCAATTTTTTTCCTAAGATTGGTGCGAATCACCGAAAGATAACACATACCTCCTTAATAGTGTCTGAATCAGATTCAGATTTCAGATGAGTCAGACATTTGAACATTATGAAATAAATTTGTGCACTAAGTGTAATTTAATAGAGAGTGTAATCTAATAGAGGGAATCAATAGAGAGATTGTTCCATAATCCCTCTATTGTATAAAAAAAAGTTTACATGTATGTTTTTAAATAGTTTTCCTTTAGCTTTTGCTTTAAATGAAGATAAAGTTTTGTTTTAAATTTCTTTATCTCAAAATTGCTAGTGTCTATTTTTTCGAAAATTTTATAGAATTTAAAAATTGAATTTCCATCATTAAATTAATAGAAATATTAAATTTAGTAATAAATGGGGAAATTAGAAATCCAGAAATCCAGAAAGTAAAAAATCTATTGAAAATCTGGAACAATTACTGAAAAACTTCATTTTGACCAACGAAATTATTATCCACAATTTTTTTTTAATTTTCAAAGTTTTAAATTTTTAAATAGTGAAAGCTGCTGTCCTTCAAAAACCACACTTTTTCATTTTTCCCCCTAATTTTGTGATCGAAACCCGTATATATCCTCCTATATAGGAAAGTATCATTTGTTTTTACATTGAATTTTATATTTTTACAATGAATTTTATAAAAAAATTTTATTTGAATTTTATAAAATAGAGAGAATTATTAATTTTTAAAACAAGAAGAAAGAAAAACTGTTTAAAAAAATTTAATTATGAAAAACATTTATAGAATGTTAATTGTCGCAAAAAAATTAATTGTTTAAAAAAGACTTTTTTGTTTAATTTTATTTCGTCCTCGTCCTTTATTGCCGATTACTTAATGCTATTAATTCTTGCTATCATATTGTTTTAACTCAGAGTTAAAATAATTTTTTAAACGGTTGAAATACGAAACATCATATTGATCCACCAACAATTAATTCCTTATATAGTAATATAAATCTAATATAGGAGTGTATTTCACATAATCATTCATGAAGAGTTTTTAAATAATTTTTTTAGAAATTTTATAAACTATAAAATAATATAAAAACAATATATAAGTCTTTAAAATCATATGGTCTGAATAGAATTAAAATGAATATTCATCATTTTCAAAAGAATTTTTTAAGCGATTGCATACTTACAGGATGTTTTATTTATTTTTTTTATTTTACACAATTATTAGAATTTATTTATTTAAGTAAAACATAATTTCTATAAAATTTAAGATACTTCTACTATACAAACGATACTATTTTAAATATAATCTTTGATTTTCTTTTTAATTTTTATTTTTCCTTATGTATGTTAAGGTTTTTTCTCAAGATATAAGAAAAAAAAAAGCATCGAATGAAAATAAATTCCCAAAGTTTTTCTTGTACTTTATTTTACTTCATTAGGTATGTGTTCTCTGATATATGTTCTTTTTTGTTTTTTTTTTTGTATGTAATATGTATCTTATAAAAGAATCTTCAATTAAAATAAATAAAATATTATATTATAATTTATGTATATGTATGTTTGTTATTAATAGTGTGGGTTCTATATTATAATAGTAAATAAGAAAAGAATCAAAGTTTTTTTTAAGTTTTGTGAAGATTTTGGTATTGAATACAATTGGAAAAAGATTTTCTTTGTGGGAAAAACTTTAAAACTTTTTTTTTTGCTGTTTTTTTTTTTTACATTACAACATATGGTTGATAAAATTTTGTCGATCAACACTTTAGAACTATTTAATATTTATATTTTTTTTTTTTTGTTTTATGTTTTATATTTTATTTATACATACATATATATATATCATATATAAAATAATATGTATATAATTATAGGTGTGGATTTTATTGTTATACGTAACTATAGAATTGAAGGTAAACCTTATATTCACTATTCATTATTATAGGTATTTAAAGGTCTGATTAGGATTGATGTTATGTTGAATGATTTTTTTAACCTAATACAAAGATTGGATTTTTAATTGGGTTTGGGGTTTTTCTTTAATTTTGTGGGGAATAAAACTAAAGAATATAAAATAATTATTATTAGATTTTTGTTGTTTTATAGTTTTGTTTTTGTGTTATAGGTGTTATATAAAGGTAAGAAAAAAAAATTGTTAACATGATTATATGATTGTTTTCAAATTGATGTTTTATTAAAAGTGTTAAATTATATATAGATATATATATATATAGTTATTGTATATATTATATTGTTTTATATTGTTTGTATTTATTTCGTCAAAAGATATTGATCTCTTTGTTTTTAGATAAAATGTTTGTAATTAACTAATCTAACGCTTTGTATTTTATTTAATTTCTGAAGAAAATTTTCATTCTTATAAAAGTTTGATTAAAAATTAAAATACATTTAAATGAAAAACGTTTAATTTTAAACATTCAATTTAATCACATTAAATTCTTCCTTTAAATATTTGATAGTATTTTACTTTAAAAATTTACCACTAAAATTTAAATATTTTGAATAGTTGCAAATTATTATATGAAATTTATAAAAAAAATTTTCATCAGTAATTTGGAAATGGTAAAATTTCTATTCATTAGAAAGAAATTAATCAATGTCTAAACCTTTTTTATTTTGGTTTTTCTTTGTAGATGTTGGTTTTTTTTTTGTAATTGTTTTTTAAACCAATAGAATACGAAAAAGAAGGATATTTTTTTATTGAATTTCATTCTATAGTTTTCTTTTTTTCTTTAATATATTTTGATTATTTGCCTTTTTAATTCTTTTAAATTTTTAATTTTTCCTGAATATTCTCTTTCTGATTAAAATTATTCTACAATTTTATATATTTTCATATGACCGATAATACAGTGCCTAAATAGCCGATCTTTCAGGCGAACGCTCTCTGGTTCAAACTTAGATCTTGAATTACAGTTAATACTCGTACAACTGAAAACGGAAGTTTGATTTCCTTTTATTTTCTCATCACATTGTATCTATTTATCTATTGATCTATTTATTTATTTTCGTGTGGGAGAAAGAAAATAAATAAATAGATTCTGTTTAGGAAAAAGTAAAAAAAAAAAGAAAGAAAAAAACGCAAAATAAGATTATAACACGGTTAAGTATAGTATAGCTACAAACGTTTATTAAATAGTTAGCTTAGGTTAAACTGGTTGCTGGAAAGGCACTCTTAGACCGTATTTAGTCCATTGTGATTCCACATAGAAATTTTTCTATCCCACTCGTTAAAACCAATTTGAACTTTTGGCAAAGCGAAGAATGCTCCTCACATTACTCCTGCTAGATGGCTGAGGTTGTTGAAGAGATATTGTCCCAAAAGGGTATTTCTTTTAGCCGACAAGGCTGGGCATGTGCAAAAAAGATGAAGGAGTCGTTTCCTCCTTGTCTTCATTTTTGCAGGCTCTACAGTAATCGTTTGCGAATAAGCCAAGTCTTTTGGCATGCTTCCCTATTAGGCAGTGACCGGTGATAAAATAGCTAACTAAAATTACCTAAACTATATATAAAAACAGTAGTGAGTTTTTTTGTGTCCTATTATTCCTTTTTATATGTATTGTAGAGACTTATCGTCTCAATGTATATATGATTAAATTAAATATAGGGTTTCCGCAAAATCCTCTCAAATTCGCTTTATCTTACACTGGACTTTTAATTTTCACCTAAGACTTTTCACTTCGTTTTATCTCGTTTTAGTAACACTTCTTCTTCAAGTTCAGCCGGGAAATATGAGCGTATAGTAAAATCTCATTTTTAGTACATTTTTACTATCATAAAAATCCAAATGAAAAGAATTAATTTTATGTAATATTTTTGCAATTGGTTCGCTAAGAATGGTAAAACATATCATTATCAGATAGCAAAATAGAGAAATAAATTCGATAATATATTTTGAAAACTAAAACAGAATAAAAACTTTTTTTTTATGTCACAGTAATAAACACATGGTTTAAATATTATTTTACAAGTCATTTGAAATGGTGGGATGTAATAAAAAACATAACGTAATAATGCTTGATAAGGCATATTTCTCATTAAAATGTGTAATAAAACCTAAGACTAGAACTTTGCCAATTAGGCTTTATTATCCATTCCAATTAGCTTTATTTCGTTAGATTTTATTTTATTCTTTTTAAAATACTTTGTCCTTTGTAAGTTAAATTATTTAAGAATACATAAATATTGAAAATAAACAAATTAATAAGTAATTATCTAATTATAATAAGAAAGTTTGTTTTATTTAAATGAAGGGGTAAACTAGACCTAAATTAACTTAAATTGACTTTTATTACATTATTATATTGATTATTACTTAGTATGACTTTTTTTTAAGAGTTACATATTATATTAATTTATAAAAAAATTTAAACTTCTAAATTTATATAATATTAAAAATATTTGCGTATAATCGTATAACAAAATTTCCTTTTACAAATGTCCTTTTTTGATAAGACCACAACATCCCAAAAATTTTGTTTAATGGAGTTCGTACAATCATGCTTTGCTCAATGTAAGGAAATAAAAATTTTAGATTAAACACTTAATTTCGGCTCTTTTATCACTAATGGAAAATTTATTTTCAGCTTTTATCAATAGAATAATTTTCTAGCGGAAAAAATCCTTTTTCAAAATGTATTTTCTCCATTTTGTCTACGTAAACAAAATTAATTTTTAATTTCTTATTCTGTAGGCAGAAAATTTATTTTGTTTCCTTATAAAAAAAAACGATATTTTTAGCAAAAACGGAATTTTAAAAAAGAAAATGTTTGCAGTATATTCAAATCATATAAACAAAGAACCCTTTATCTTAAATATGCGTCAAAAAATTAACTTATGTAACATGGCTATAAAATAATGAAATATTTTACCTTCAATGTATCAATTTTTATTCCCAGCGCCGTATGTTATATTATATATAGGTACTTACTAAAATTTGATTTGGAACTTACGCAACAACTCCATTGAATGAATAAAAATTTTATTTTTAATTTGTACCAGAATAATTAATAAATCTAGTATTTTCTTCAGTTTAGCTCCTTTTATTAGCAAAAATCTTTAATATTCATTTACTTCTTTGTAAATCATCTTATAGGGAAAATATTGTTAAATGAACCATAATGAACATGCGAACGCTTCGTACCACCCTATTTTGGATAAATTGTAATAATTGGGCTCAGGAAAAACTCAAAATTTTATGACTTAGAATTTTGTAAACTCCGATTTAAGGAAAATTAGAATTAAAGGAAAAGTCAGAATTTTCTAATACAGATTTATAGATTTTTAATACAGATACTAATACAGATTTTTATTACAAACCATTGTTTCTTCGATTAAAGTTTTAAATCTTTGCTATTTCTTTTGATGCTTTTACAATCTTTATCTCTGTTAATTATATTGACAGGCAATTAATTTAATACTGTGGACTGTTGCTGAAGTTTTCTTTTCAACAAATATCCTAGCTATAATATGGCATAAATTAGATAAAAAATTATTGTTATTTAATTCATTAATAGAATTTTTATAAATAATTTATTCATAGTATATATTGTAATCCATATATCATAAATTCCTACTTTAAAAGACAAAATTTTTGAACAGACATTAAAAACTAACTTAATTTTAACCTTTATTTATTTTTTTTTTTTTATTAAAAAAACTTTTATTTAATACCTCACTAGAAAACAATGAACCAAAATCAAAATTTTTTTTTTTTTTAAATAAACAAAAAATTAAAAAAAAATGAAAGGAAGTAAAATAAACAATGACGGAAAACAATTGAATTTGTCAAGTGTCCTTATTCTCTTTATATTATATATTGAAGAATGTTCTTTACACTGCAAAATATCTTATTCTTGCCTCCCACAAATTTTCTATTTTCCATTCCCTAAATCTATAAATTTAATTTTAATTTTCAATTTTATTTTTCTATGAGTCCTTTAAAATTTCCAAAGAAATACAATAACATAGAAAAAAAAAAAAAAAAACAAACAAAAAAATGAAAATAAAGAAAAATTTTAACTTATTTTTCCACATCTAACTTCCTTTCAATTCTTGTATTTTTTTTTGTTTTATTTTATTTTATTTTTTTAATAAAATACAGGAAAATATCAAAAACCAAAAAATACGCCCAAAGGAGATTTCTTAGAGATTAATCTTTAGTCGCAATACAAGCTGGTCTTCCCCCTTTCATTTTTTTACTCTTTTTTATTTTAACTACAATTCTATAAAAAATATATAATATTTTCATTTGGGGTAAATGTATTTTATTTGTGTGGTATAATAATTATTAGCTTACGTTTATAATAATTTTACAATTTAATAAAAATTGTCATGTTGATATTAAGGGTGATGTTGAAAAAAAGGATATTATCATAAGAAAAGTGTCAAGTCAAAAACTTTTCTTGAGTATCAATAACGCCTTCGGTTTACTCTTCGTTTACTTCGTTTATAGTCTTGATTTGATTCTTTTCGAAGTTGTCGTCTTTTTCGAATTCTTAATATACAATTTTTGAGAGTATTTAATAAATATTTTAAATACTTTACTTATTTAAAAGAAAAATATAACTTTATATGTTTCAGGAATATTTTTAGTTATATTCTAATTAACAGTTTAAACACAAAATGGGAACTATAATTACAGGATAGAACTCCTTTTATAAAATTATTGAAACCGTAATAACGGGTTATATTTATGTTATAATAAATATAATTTAGGAGTTTAGTTGAAATCGAAACCTTTACTATAACTTTAAGGATAAAATTAACCTTATTGATCATTATTCCATATAATAATATGTAATCATTTCACTTCTATTCGTATCTTATTATTTATTCATTTTACCGTTAACTGTTAAAGCTTAAGTAAACTTTAGATATCCTATAGAATTCAAATTAAATTTTGAAGACAGGTTTTTATTTTCTCCTTCTTTTTTTTTCTTGTATATTGTCTCTTTTGTTCCAATCATTATTGCAATGATAATGATCCTGATGAGAAAAACAATAGCATTCTGTATATACAGAAATTGGGGAGTAAGTTGGGGATTATTTTGAAAAAAAAAAGAAATAAAACAAAAAAAAAAAAAAAAATCTAAAAAAAATATTAAGAGTATGGTATAGAGAAAGCTGAAACACTTCACCTATTAATGGTATGCATACTAAGGATTCGACAAAAAAAAAAAAAGGACTTAAGCAAATCAGTAAGTAAAAAAACAAACAAACAAATAAAGGAAGAACAACATGGATATTGTTTTACAGTTTTGTGTCCTTCTAAAATTCTATCGTTGTTTTTTGTTTTTTTTTTTTTGTTGGTTTCTTTTCGATAGTATAAATTTTTTTTGTTGTTGTTTTATTCTTATTTTTATTCTGATAATAAATGAATGGTTGAAAAGAAAAGAAAAAGAAAATAATAACTATATAAGTATATATATATATGTGCAAAAAAAAACATTTATACTTCTTAATTCTTTTCTGATGCTGTTAAACAAACCTAAGAATTGGAATGAAAATGGAGGAGGCTTAAAGACTGGTGTTATCATAATCAAAATTCAAAAAGGATCACCAGAGGGTTGCACATAGGATTATATTGTCGTTTTTGTTGTAATATTATTAAATATTATTGTTCTTAAAGTTCGTTTTTTTTTGTTGTTTGTTTGTTTGTTTTGTTTTTTTCCCCCCTCCAATTGATTGTTTCAGAATAAATGAAAAATTATTTTAAATAATTTTTTTTTTTTTTTCTTCTTCTTCTTTGATAATGTATTTTTTGATGATATATGATTTTTGTTAATCTTTAATAGCATAAATTGAGGTGGACATTGATGTCTAGTGAATCAACATATATGTATATGATATGCTGATATGATGATATGTTTTATTTGTTTTTAGGAAATTCATTAGATGATTTGTTAACTCGTTGACTCGACTTTTTCTTTTATTTTTGTTTTTTAAATAGAACGTTTTTAAAAAGGAAAAACAAAAACAAGTTATAAAAAAATATGGGTGATGTTGATGAAATCCAAACTTAAGTTGAATGTTGTACTGAAATTTAAAGTTGTAATTAAAATTTTATATTTTATTTTAAAATTATTGAAAGTGATTATAGAAAATATAAATTATTGTTAAATAATTTTCAATGTTCTTCAACTTTTCTTCTTTTTGGATGTAAACGTAAAACTTGTCTATAGTTCAAACTTTAGAGTTTTAAAGAAAAATTTTTCTTAACTGTACTAAAAGTGTAAGAAAACTTAATTGAATAAAGATTAAGTTGAAATAATGATTTAAATACAGGTATTTATGAAATCTCAGAATATGTACATAATATTGAATTGAAGAAATTGTAAAAAAAAACAATTAAATTGACTTCGTCGGAACTTAAACTGACTATTGGGAGTCAGAAATTAAAAACAATCAGAATGAGGATAGCATTAAAATTCGCCAAATAATATAAATCTTATAATTATATCTATATAGAATTAGTCAAAGAACATAAAAATGATGGCAAAAAAATACTGTTTTGGTTTAAGGATATTTTTTTCAAATAGTTATTTTATCATTATGGCTAAAATCTGTCATATGTTAATTATATCAATTTTATTTCATTTATAACTTATTCATTTCATTTATTTATTTCAGCTAAATACGAACTATTATACATATCTAATGGAGTTAAGTTGTGTGCTGCAATAGATTGGCACAATGCCCTTTATAGAACAAATACATAACTATTTTAAGGACATTTTTTTTTTAGAAAAACTCTATGTGTATAAAAATAAAAAGAGGTCTCTAAAAACTTAGATACGCCTCGCAATGTTGATATTGAGAGACATAAACTTAAACTGTGGATATTAAAAGATAAAATAAGCTTTGTGCTTGAATATATTTACACAGGACATTTTATAGAAAATTTTTGCTTTCGAAAAAACTTATGTGTATACAAAAATAAAAAGAAGTTTCCCAAAACTTAGATGCTCATCTTAGATGAGATCTCACAAAGTTGACAAATTAATAAATTTTGTGAATTAAAACATTATTCATTTTTTTTTAATTGGTACTGGCATAATTAAAACCAACAAATTATTTCGCTTGTATTAAAAATTAAAAAAAAAAATTAAAAATTAAAAATTTAAAAAAAAATTGATATACAATAAAAAAGTTCGGAACGAAATGTGTCAATTCAAAGTTAGGTTTTTTTTTTGTTGCAATTCAAAAGAATGACTAGAAGGCTTATATTTTAGCAGCTATAAATAAAACTAGAAATTCAATAAGCCTTAATCATATACGTAGAAGTAAAGTTATTCGTAATAGCCTTTAGAATATTTTTATTCTCATTACAGCAAAATTTATGTCCTCATATGTCAGTACATAATGAAACTTGATTTCTGAAATTTTCTAAAAGATTTTTAGGTTTTATGGCAATAACTTCGGTGAAATTTGGTTAGTTCGTAACAATGACTTCAATTAAATGTCATATCTTTCCACTTCTCAAATTTTGTAATAGATGATTAAATTTTATGCATATAAGCATATGACTTATGTACTGGTATATACTGGTACCCTAGAGTTGACACAGTCTGATACGTACGATTGGTATAAAAATATTAAATTTACGAATATTTTAAAATTTTTGATTGAATGAAAGAAACATGAGTCGTACGGATGTCAATAATAATTTCTAATTTTCATTTCGGTCCATTTAAAATTATATTTTATGTATTTTAAATTTAAAATACAAAATTACTATTATTATATATTTACATATATATACATGCATATAATATAATTTTTGTATTTTTTTATATAAAAATTTAATAATTTAATTTTTAATTTTCTATAAAAAAAATTCAGTATAGATATTTTATAGTTTCTGTCATATTTTCTATTAGTGAAAATTTTATGGTTATCCATAAGGGATTATCAAAAAATATATAATATTAAGAATAATAATAAAATAATATTACAACAACAACAACAACAACATATAAAATAACAGAAGGCTACTAATAAATATATCGTTAAAGGCGACTTCTTAAAAAAGTTTTTCATGTCCTTCACGTATTATATTAACATTATTACGTAACAATAAATATATGTATGTAACATACATAAAAATATGAATATGTATAATAAGTATATAGATATATAGAAAAAATTATAAAAGTGTGAGTTTGAATGATTTATGATCATTTGCTTATGTCACAATCATTTCTCTTAAAATTGAATTCCAAACATATGTAGGTAGAGTACTAATGATTTTTTTTTTTTTTTTGTATTTTTTTATTTAGAAATGATTGGTTACTTTAACTTTAACGTGCTTTGCTTTTTATTAATAGAAAAGCAAAAAAAAAAAAAAAATTACCAAAAAAAACAAGAAAAGAAAATAAGGATAAAATTAAAAGTAAAAAAAAAAGAAAAAAAATGCTATTGTGAAATGAATATTCTTAATGTTATACAATAGGTTAAATAAAAATTCAATGAGAATTTTCCTTTGTTCATTTGTGCTTTTTTTTTTATTTTTATTTAAGTTATTGTTATTTATTTTCCCATGAGAATTATGGCCAAATATTGAATTCTGTGTTGGTTTATTGAATTTTTGATGAATTAAAAGAAGAAATAAATTGAAAAAAACAAAAAAAAAAAAAAGTAAAATTGTCTTATGTGTCTTTTATTAGATATTGTCAAAATATTTTTGTATAGTTTTTTTTTATTAGATTTTGTTTTTTTTTTTTTTTGACTAATGATACACAGGAGTGCGAAGGAAAATACTTTTATCTGTTTTTATATTTGTATTTTATTAATATTAATTATAGATGAAAAAGAAAATAAAAAAAAAAAACTTAAATATTTTCTGGAGCTTTGTTAGAATGTTTATTAGATAAAAAAAAAAATATCCATATAGTTAGTTATATGATATTAAATATATAGTAAGAAATTATTAATCGAAGAGTTCATTATGAATTTTTGTATTGTATATTTTGTACAGACCTTTACAAGACAAAAAAAAAAAAACCAAAAAATAAGGAGTCATTTATCTTTCATTATTTGTTTAGTTGTTTTATTATTTATTTGATTAAAAGAAAATAATAAATTAAAAGTATTTTGTAAATTAATACACTTATAGTTATAATATTTTATGTATAAAAAGCTATAATATATACTATATATACATATATATAATGTATATATGGTGATATAGATTATACCACTCGAATTTTATTTAATTATATGGTGTTTCAGACTGAAAGTTTTAAATTTTAAATCTTTAAAGTAAAAGATTATTTTATTTTTAATTTAAAATACAAAAATGACAGTACATGCAAACTCTTTCATGAAGAAAAAGAGTAAGCAGGACAAATACTATAAAACTGGAAAGCTTTAATCTGAACAAGATATGTGCATCTAGCAATACATTACTTTGCCGAAAATGATCGTCCGATTCTAAACCCTATCTTAACTTTTTTAGAAACAGTAGGACTGGCAGAAGTTATAAGTGGAGACAAAATCCACGAAATAACCGGAATAGTAAAATAGATCTGTATCATAATGTCGCAGTGTCTGTAAAATTACTGTTAAATTAACAATATCCTGTTTTACAGATTAAATTAACTTTTTAAAAATAAATAAAGTTTTTCATATAATATATACTCGTAGTTTTATTTTAAAATTTATGTAACATGCAAAGAAATTTTAATATAGTTGGTATTATCAAGTTTTTCCGATAAAAAATTGGTAAGTTTGCTAAACAAGTATTTGCTTTGGTTTAATTTTTCTTTGTAAGTTTAAAATAATATAACATGTACGTTTGAAATTCAAAATCTTCTTATTGTTATTTGAAATTCAAACTTCTCTTCTTAAGCACATGAACTGATTATAGTGCAACTTGTTGAGACTATATGAAGATTTAATTTTAAGATAAATTAAAAATATAGATGTTTGAAAATTATTTAAAAAATTGCATCGTTATTATTTAATATAAAATTTTACCATAAATTTAGTAACTTAAAAGATTGATTTTTTGCTTACCTTTTCAATTTAAATGATCCAAAAAGCAAAAACAATTGATTTTTTAAAATTTGTTTTCTTTACTAATAAACACCTTGCAAATATAAAAAAATCAATATTTTCAAATCACAAATTGCCAAAACAATTGCCTTTTTCGTCATATTTAAGCTGACTTTATACTTCGTTTCCTAATATATTATTCTTAAAATTATAGCAATTTAAGTGTTTCCTATTGCGTATCAAGAACATACTAAGTAACTTCATAGCTTTAAAAATCATTTTTATTTTTTTTTTCTCTATTCATGACAGTAATTTTATTTTCTTTTCAAAAATTAGTTTATTCTTTTTATATTTTAGTAGGTGAATGTGAAATAATGCAAATTCATTACAGGCTTAATTTAAAAAAAATCATATATATATATTTAAAATAATTAAATTAAAATATAAATCAAAACACTATTTTTTTTTAAATATAAAATTTAATTGATAATATGATAACATTAAGTCGATCACTTTGTTCGAATTTACCACAATCGAGTCTAGATAAAAACTGATCGATTTACTGTAAATTAAATTAAATGGAATTCAATTGTAATCAAATTGTTATTTAATAAAGTCTCAATTGTCATCAATATTTTCATTCTCTTTAATTTCTCTTTAATTGTGACATTTATGAATCATTTAAATTTGAGTAACAAAATTTAGATAAGTGAGAGTTTAACAGATTTATTGTATGGTTGCATAGATTTTTTTTTTGTAATTAATTGAGAAATTCTAGAGGCATTTTAAGGGGACTTATGGGGAATATGGTTTTTAAGGGGAATATGGTTTTTAGGATAAAAGAATTTAAGAGAAAAATTAAATATATATTACAATAATAATGTTGGATAGAAAGTTTTAGAGAAATACAAGTATACGAAGTAAATAAGCTGAGATAGGTAGAGTACAGTTTATTAAAATACATATTGCAAAAATATCTTTGATCATAAGTCCTTTCAGAAAAAAACATACTTTGGAAGTTTCTGATGTAAAGGAAAAATTTATGGAAAAAATGAATCAGTTTTCAGTCCTTTCAGTTCAGTTGAACAGTTCAACAAATTTGATCAGTTGAACAAAAAAAAATTTTTGTGAAAAGTGTAAATATCAAATTTTTTCAAACAAAACTATACTCATGTATATAATAGTCCTCTATATATTATATTATCTAATATGGCGTTTGATAGAATGTAGTTTTATTCAAATGTCTAATTTACAAGGTATCCATTTGCAATTTGTCTGTTAGGAAGATACTTTTGTTTACAATTTTTTTCGGCTTATAAGATATTAGAAGTACATTTTTCAAAAAAGTCTTTCAATAAAATTTTCTTTATCAAAAGGAGCCGAGCCGTATGAGCCGTTCTCCCAATTGTACCATAAATAAGTCCTTAAGTCTTAATAGTTGCTTTGAATAAAAATATCTAAGTATATTTTATTTTAAATAATGAATACAGTTTTTTATTCAAAGAATCTACGAAATAGTTCAAAGAATTTGGTTTGAATGAAATTAAATAAATACATATTTTTAAAATTAAAAATTCTGTCAAATTTTCTATTTTGATGATTATATTTAATATTTAATTGTTTTGTTTTTTTTTTTTTTATTTAATTTTGCACAATGTTTTTTTTTTTTTTGCATCAGATCAAACTCATATTTTTGTATATATACCAGTATATTGAGTTTACTGACCGAACAAAAAGTTTTCTATAATGTAAATAAATAAATTTTCTGTAGAGAATTTTCTTTAGCGTTTTTCCATAAAAATTATAAAATTTCTTTTTTGTTATGTATTATATTTGTCATAAATTCATATGAAATATTAGCAGCTAGAAGTCATGTTAAATGTCATTTAGATTGTTGGGTTGTTGTTAGTATACTGATCTATATATTTTGCTTGTCTTTTATTTTACATGAAAGGAATTTTTATCAAAGATTTCGAAATTAGAATTCATTTAGAAGATACCCCATAGTTTGTATTTGTTTTTATTTTTGTTTTTTTGTTTTTTGGTTTTATTGCAAATTATTTTCATGGTTGCATTTGCAATTTTTGTGTTTTTTTTTTAGTGTATACAATTCAAATAAAACTGAATTAAGGGTACTAGCATCGGATATTTCCAAAATCTGTGAAATAAAAAAAAAAAAAAAATTAAGTGGTCAAAAAAAGAAGTGGGTATATAAAGTTATTTAGAAAAGAATGCAACAGATAGATTTATGATTATTAAAAATTAAATTAAAAAAATAAATAATTTTCCTTATTTTTCCTTATGGCGTATAGTGAACATTTTTTGACTTTGATTATTTAAAAGAAAAATCAAATACATTTTTTTTGGTTTTATTTTTTAAATAAATGAATTTTGTAATTAAAAATAAATTTTACATATATATTATGTATTTCGATCATATGTACTTGTAAAGAAAATGTTAAAATCCATTTTTTGTTATATTTTGCTATCATTTCACTAAATGTTCAGTATAAATTTACTTAATGAAATTATCGAGAATTTTTAAAGTATATTTATCAGAAAATCAAAGCAAGATCTCTGGTTAAACATTGAAAGTGGAACTATAATTCAAGGGCCCCATTTTTAATTTTATTTTATTTTAAACAGAGGAAATTTAGAAGCCCCAACTCATATAATATATATGTTATTTCTGGTTTATATTAGACATTTTTTCATATTCATTTGCATAGACAAAACTTTTTACATATTCATTATAATATCGATAGAATAGAAATTGGTTTTGATATACGCCAGAAAGAAAGACCAGATATAATTTATCCGATTCATGATGTAGTAGTTGAGTCACCTCCATTTCAATTGAAGGATTTTGAGTTCAACCAATATAGTTAGATTATATAAAAATAAGTAGAATTTGATATAGTTATAATGTATATTGTAAAATAATTAATGTTTGCGTTCCTTTTGCACGAAAAGAGTAATTGAGAGTAGTTGGGAGTAATTGGTATAAATGGAACGCTAACTTAACATAATCGTATTTACTCCTATCTACTCTTTTTCGAAGGTTGGTGTAGTTGGAAGTAGAAAAGAGTAGTTTACTCTGTAAAACGGAACGCAAACAATATTAATAATATTAGTTGCTACATTGGAGCTGCTTTCAATTATTATCTCATGCAAAGTTTTATTGAATATTTCAACTATTGATAGTTTCTTAACTGTTTATAAAATAGTAATACGAGTATACTAATAGGCGGATTAATTGTTCCCTCATAGTCCAATTCAAAGTTTCCGCATCCCTGTCTCTATCTCTATTTCACAATAAATATATTGCGTGGGAAATTAAGGATTTCATAATATTATATTGACCAAAGGGGAAAATGGTTTTAATCAGAAAAAATTTGACATTATCAAGCGAGTATTCTTAGGGGTTTTAGCGTTTTTTTGAAAATTACTATCTTTCTAGAAAAAAAATGAATTTTAAATATATATTAAAAATTAAATATCAAATCATTGACAATATATGAAAATATATAAGACAGGTAAACACTAATTAACTATAATATTAATCCCTTTTGGAGTAAATCCGTATTTGAACTATAGTGTTACTTTCGTTACTTTGGTTACTTTTGTAATGCAATAATAATACAAAATATTAATCGATTGTTTAGAGTATTTTTTGTTTTGTTCTGCGAATCATTTAAGATAAATTATAAGATATGAATTTTTTTAACATTTTTTTTTTTTTTTTTGCATTTTGTCTAAACTCATTTTTTTTTTTTTCTATATAGTTTCGAAATTTATTTCTGGGTTTGATGTGTATTTTTCCATCAAACTTATTTTCTTTTTCTAAGTTTTGTAAAATACAATTTTATTTTTTTTTTGTTAGAATTATTTTATTTATCTGATATAATATATACAATATTGTGTAGAAAACTTCAGTTTAAAACTTATTGTTTTAAAAATGTTACCTGTCTGGAATGGTTGTCTATAATAATACACATATACATACATATATATATATAAAAAAATGAATCGTTTAAATTTTATCAGAATATTTTATTTTCTGTAAAAGAAAACTTCTTCATTTTTTTTTTTTTCTTTTTGGTTTTGAAATTTGTTTTTTAATGTTCTTTTAAATAAAATAAGTTTTTTGTTTTTAAATTTAAGAATACAAAACTTTCACTCATTTTAAAACACAAAAAATGAAAAAAAAATCAAATAAATCAAATTAATAATTTGAAAGATTTTTTTTTTTGTTCATTTCAAATAATTTTAAGTGTTTTTTAGTTTGAAATTAAAATTGTTCCATTGTTTAATTTTGAGGTCTTCTATTATTTAAAATTTTTAAAATACTATACAAAAACAAAAACAAAAAAATGTTAAATTACAGATAAATAAATTCTATAATATGAAACAAATAATATCATTAAAGAAAAAAAAAAATAAAAAGATGCAAAATTTAAAGTTTGCCAAAAGAGTTTTAAAACAATCAAACACATACTTATATAACTGTATATAAAATCAATTTAGATTTTAGATAATCTACTCTATGGTATTTAAACTAACTACTCTATCGTATTTACCTTTGTGATCCTTATAATTTCTTGTCAAAATATTAAAAACATTTTTAGTTTATTTAATTTATATATTTAGTAACAGATACAAGAATCTATATACAGGGTGTGCCGCATTAACTTGCACATAGAGCAGGAGGTGATGAGAAATATCACAACGAACAACAAAAAATTATATGGGGGGGGGGGGGTATATTCTGTACACTATGTATGACTTTTTTCAAAGTTATGAAGGTTCAAAGTAATTTAAAATGAAATAATTATTATTCAAAGTAATTTAAATTTTCTTTTGAAACAACCTGTATTTAGAATACTTTTTATGGCATATTTTGAAAAAGCTTTTCAAGCCCTATAATTAGTACTTAATAACTTTTGCTCTATCTGTAACCGTTTTTGAGATATAAAGAATAGAAAAGTGTGTTATTTTCAATCACAATAGAAGAGTGTGTTATTTTCAAAGGTGTGTTAACACATTTTCTGTGTTATAAGAATAATTCCCCCTTTTTTTTTTTCTTTTTTAAGAGGGTTGGTGAAAAACTCGAAAGTCACCAAGAGGAACTGCCCGTTCTTCTCAGGGTTGTGTTGGACTTTAACCAACTAAAACCATCCCCCTTTGAAAACCAAACTTTAGGATGAAACCTTTAATATAAATGTACAGTTTGGTTTTGGCGATAGGGATGTCATTTACAGCCACATCTGGAAAGGAAAAGATGTGTAATTTGCTAAGTACATTTATGTGATAGGGGAATAAAACCACAACTTAGGAGAAAAAAACCACAACTTAAGCGTTAAAAACTTTACTTAAAAATAAAAGAACAAAAACTATTAAGATAATAATCTTAAAAAAAAGTAATAAAATCACAAAATTATTAATATCTAATATATATTTAAGGATTAAATTAATTAATTATCATAAAATAACTTCGAATGCTTGTACTTATATCAAACTAATTTTAGATTAAGAAACATAAATCAATTTTTCATAAGTGTTAATATTTCTAAATAATTTACATTTATATTAATATAAAAATAAAATAAAAACTTAAAATGTAGTTGGAATTATGTTATCGATTAACACAAACTTGTTCTGCTTCGTGGTAATATAGATTTGAAAATCATTAAATTTCAAAATATAAAAAAATATATATAAAAAAAAAAACAATTACATATTATAATACACATTACAATCTTTAGAAAACGAAACCATTTTGAAAAATGGTGAAAAAAAAAAGAATCTTTAAGATATTATAAATGTTATAAGTAATATTGAATGCATTCTGTAAACGGAAATGTTATTTTATTCAGTTCACAGTAAAAACTAAAAAAAAAAACAAACAAAAAGATAAAAAAGTATCCTAAAGATACAAATAAAATATATATATATATATATAACTATATATTTTATATGTATATGTATATTTTAAATAATTTTTTATATTTCATAAAAAAGTTTCAATGCATTTTTTCCAAAAAAAAAAAAAAAAAAAAAAAATTTTGTATTAAACAACACAAATATAGCATAAAATATAAATACATATAACACAAACAACAAACAATTGAAACAAAACAAAAAAATAAATAAATAAATAAAATAAATTGAAGAAGAAATCATCATTCTTTTTAAACAGATATTTTCTTCTGATTCAGAAGTGTATATTTTGGTAGCATTATATAGTTACAAACATTTCTACTCCCTTTTTTTTTTTTATTTTTTTTTTTCAATTTGTTTTTTTTTTTTTTTATAAAATACTGAAATTTCTATATTTTTTATCTTAATTTTTTTTTTTTTTTGTAAAAGAATCCATAATGCATTTAAAATAAAAAAAAAAAAAAAAAAAACTATGAAATGGATTTCTTTTCAGTATATTCGAATTATATAATAAATTTGATGGCAGAAAATGTCTTAAAAAAGTTATCCTTTTCTTTTCTATATTTTCTGAAACAGGAAAATTTCACAAAAAAAAAAAAAAAACAAAAACTATTTCAAAACTTGGTATTTGAAAAAAAAAAAATAAAAAAAAATAAAATGTAAAATTTTTGTAGTGAAAATTTTATAAAATTTTATAATTTTTGTTCATTTCATATTTTTCTCAAGTAGTCGGATAATTTTTTGAAAATAAAAAAATTCTTATTTGTTTTTTTTTTTGTTTTTGTGTTTTTTTTTTTTATTTTTAAGAAACTAAAAGTTTTACCTTGTTGTTATTTATATCAAAATCTGATAGAGTGAGAGAAAGAGAGAGAGAATGAAAAAAATCTTTGAAGAAGGAAAAATCATTTTAAATAAATTAGATGATCCTTATGGGCATATGAAATGAACAATCTATATTGTATATATATACATATATATATATATTTATTTAACACTTTTAAGTGCATTATAGTATTGTTTTTTAAAGATTAGATTTTTTTTTTTTCTATCTGTTTTTCTAAATTTTAAATTTTTTAATAAGTATTCTATAGTTTTTTTTTTTGTATTGTATTTAAATGATAATTTGAAATGTTTTAATTGAAGTTAAATAGAAATTTTCTAATAAATTTTTTTTATTTGTTTTTAAAGTTAAATTTAAACGATTGCATATCAGCATATTTATTTTCGGTAATATAAGAATTATTTTCTCTTTTCAATATGCACTCCTAAAATTTTTTTTAGCAGATTTTTGATTAGTTTTATTCTGTTCTTCCATCTGTCCCGATCTAATGTTTCTTTACAAAATTATTCTACTCTGTTTGAGATAATGAAATGAAATTTTAGGCGTAGATCAAGATAAAAGATGTAACAAAAAGATAATTTTATAGAACAATTTTTTTATGTAGCATACTTACTTTCATCACAAGTTGAGGCTCACTTGAGACTCACTAGAAATTGACTTTAAATGACTCAATTTCTAGAGGGTATTTTTTTTATACTAAAACGAAAGTATTGGAATTTTTTTTGGATAATTTACTGTTTTTGTTTTTTTTTTTTTTTGCACTTTAATGACAAACTAGGAATATGTTCCTTTGTACTATGTAATTGTGATTATATGAGGCGGAGTATTGATGAAAAAAATAAGAATGTGTGGAAATAGAGGATTTATCAGTGATAAAACTGATAAGATTCACCTTGAATTTTTGCTAATTGTAATTTCCTAACTTCTGGAAAAATATTAGATAGTAGTAGATTCCACATTTTTGCAGTTCTGACAACAAACCAATTGGTATAACTGTTAGAGTATCATTTAGGTAGTTTCACATAGTAGCAATTTTACCGTATTTTTTATTTTTTAGAGATATAAGATCTTTAAGAAATTTTTTGCATTATCGCTATTTGCGAGCTTTAGGCGGTCAAAAATTTAAATTTTATTATATTTAAGCAGTTGGATAATGGAAATTTTTTTTTTCAGTTAAATGCAGAAATCAAAACTTAAATCTAATATTTAAGTATAGTTACAAATGCTAAAATGTATTTTACTCACTTTTTAAAAATTTGTACCTTTGAAAATGTGTGTTTTTGAATACTGCCTTGTTTTTTCTTTTTTATTTGGGTTAAGTATAGTTTTTAATTTCAACCTTTTTTTATTTAAGACTATTTTAATGTACTGTTTTTTTTTATCGGTTTTTTTAAATTTCAAGTCTGCAAAAAAAAATATACATATTTCATTGTTTAAAAAATGAGAACTTGCAAGATTTAAAATTTTGGATTAATCAATTTTTGCGTTTAATGAGTAACATTACGTTTATAACACGTACAGTGTATTAAAGGTTGACAGTAAATAAAAATTTAATACAAAGAATATTTTTATGAATATTGAAAATGTGGTTTTGTATACTTTTTAATTGCAGAAATCTACTTTCACTTTTCTTTTACTTTAAAAAGGATAACAAAGCAAACGTACCAAAACCAAACCATATCTGAAAATGTGAATGACAGAATTTTACAAAAAGGCATTTAAAAAAAGTTGACAGTTTAATAATAAGCTTAGATAAAAATGCATTATATTAACACTCTTAGAATTAAAGCTCTGAAAAATATATTTTAAATGAAACACTCTATAAATTGATGGTAAATTAATACCTTATATGAGTTGTACTACAGCCATTAAAATATTAATTCGTATAAATAAAATTTAAAATTTTTCCGCTTAAAAACCTTGCTTAAAAATTTCAGTTCTCCTTGCTCAAATATAATATCGTAGCATTAACTTTAACAGAAGCGTCTCACAACAAATTAGAAATTTTTGAGCTAAGGTTATATAAAAGAATACTAAGAATTAGCTGGGTGGGTAGAATTACGAATACAAAAGAAAAAATGATAATAAAATGATAAAACAAAGAAAACTCAATTAGTTAGACTTTGTAATGAGAAATCTAAAAAAATGTAGTCTTCTACATCTCATTCTTGAAGGCAACTTTCTTTTAAGTATTTATCGAATATACTTTTATATAATCTTATATAATTTTATTATTTATTTAACTAATTATCTTTTATCTTTTAAAAATATGTTACTTTTTTTAGAATGAAAATCTTATGCAATAATTAGTTCAATTTTAATTTGAAATCAAATTAACTATATACGATTAGCCAATTAAGGACAAAATTTAGAAGCAATTAAGTGCTATTAGTTAATATTTGATTGGTAAGTAAGTGGAAGAAAATTTCGAAAATACTAATACATAGTTAAATATCCCTTTTTAACTTTGATGAACTTGAATTATGTTTTAAATAAATTTAGATTTTTTTGTCAAAAATTAAAAATTAAAAACGAAATAAATAGAAATAAACTTTCAAGGATTTTATGAGTAAAATTAGTAATTTTGTTTTAATTCCGGTATCAGGCATATTGATATAGTTGTAATCCGTGAAGAAAATTTACATTTTCCAAGTACCGAATAGAAAATTATTTTAAAAAAAAAATACTTATTAAATTGACGAAAATTGTGTTCGAATGATATGGACTTCAAAGTTGGATTTCAAAGTTGAAAATTCTCACTGGATCAATATTAAGTGCAATTAAAAGAATTAAAAGAAAAAAGTGACAACAGATGCATAATAGGTTATACATTTTATAAAAGTGGCATTTTCAAATTTTGTAATAGTGTATAAAATTAAAAAAAAAAAATCTATAATAAATAACCATAGTTGCACCTTATTTAATCCAATAAATCTTAAATTCTTTTGATTATAGCGTTATTATCTTAGTGAAAAAAGCATAAATATTCTGCTTTAGACAAAAAAATTGATATGATATTACATAATTATTACTTTAAAATCAATTTTAGCGATTAGCGATTTCAAATATTATATGTATTTTATGTATGTATTTTGTATTTATGGTACCAGGAGTATTAAAAATGTTCGTAAGATAAAAAACAAAATTACAAAATTTTTTATCTGTAAAATATAATGTAAAAAGTCACATGTATATTTAAAATAAAGCGTTTTTAAACGATCACATTTTTAAGACGATAAAATGATAAGCATTCTAAAATCTTGTGACTTAATATAAAAATATATTATATGTTTTAATATAAAAATTTATAAATTTTTTTTTAGAATTTTTTTTGTTAAGGAAATTTTAAAAAAATTAAGACACATTTCAATATAACTAAGAAAGGTGTTAAAAACACATATAAAAATATATAACTTCAAATTTATATTTTGTTAGTTCCGCATCATACCTTTAAAAAATTTGTATAGGTATCAAGGTTTCAGATGTCGTCTAAACTTAATTAATAGCTCTTAAACGTGAAAAGTATACAAGCATACTTTCTTTAATGATCTTATGATTATTTTCCAAGAAGTTACCATACCTCTTTAAATTTCTAAAATTCTGAATAAAAGCGATTCGATCCGAGGTGGAAATACGGAGGTGTTACATAACGGTACACTTAAATATTAAATTGCAAAACAATTAATAATATTTATATTAATTTACAAAATAAATAATATTTTATCCTACATCAGTTAACATTTTTCGATAGATAATTTATTTAGTAGAACTTGAGTTTGGTGGACAAATTGCTCCTTAATGGTGCCAAACAAAAAAAAAACTCCTCCGTAAAATTAATATTTTGTTAAAAAAAATTAAGTCTATCTAAGGTTAAAATTTCATTATTTTATTCAGATGGGAAAATGTAGAAAAACAGTGTAGAAGTTCTGTGAACCAGACAGATGAACAGAAAGACTAGCGAAAAAAAATGTAACATGTTTAAAAAATTTTAGAAAAAATGTACTTAAAATAATAACTATAAAAATATAATAAGAATAATATAAGATTATCATATTATTATTAGAATAAAACAATAAAACATGGTATAAAGAAATAAAAATTCTATAAAATATGTTAAATAACTATACAAAATTAATTTAGAACAATAGTAAAAGTCATTTTTAAAAAGTTATAATAAATATCATTATACTATATTGTGTTTTTTTTTTTTTTTTTGTTTTAAATAAATATATAATTTTTCTTAAAAGATATAAACAAAATAACAAAATAGCAAAAAAAAAAAAAGAACAAAAAATAAAAATTGTCACTAAAGGACCTTATCTGTGTTGAAACAATGCTAAAAACATTATGAAAATTTATATAAAATGTACAATCGCTTTTTTTTTTTTCTATTTATTTTTATTTTCATTATAAAACACAAATCCGCAAAAAAGAAAAACTGAAACGCTACTACTATACTCTTAAAAATTATGTACTATTTACTATATATTCTTTAATATTATATGGAATTTTATTTTAAAGAAAAAAAATAAAAAATAAAAACAAAAACATTAATTTTTTTTTTTTTGCAGGACATTCACGTATTTTTTTTTTTTTATATGTATAAAAACAATAATGTCCATTCTATCCTAATTATGAATTGTAGTTTTATAAAAAAAAAAAATAATAAGGTTATTTTCTTATTAATGTATTTACTGTTATATGTAATATATATGTACATTAACTATTTTTATATAATATTAAGTATATATGTATGTATATATATATATATATATATATATAAAAGACAGAGAAAGAAAATAATAAAATATGGTTATCAGTAAATGATGTTTATTTAAATGTAATGAAAATACTAGCCTTTTATCCTTTATATAAAACAAAAAAAAAAAAAAATAAAATAAAATCCGTATTAATATTTATTACTATTTTAAATAAAATTTATGTTAATTACAAAGTTAAAATTTTTCGTTTAATTTTTAGTTGTTTTTTTCTGTTTTTGTTTTGTTTTAAAACCTTTTAAAATTATAAATATAAATTTAAAAATAATAAATTTTATGGAATTAAAAATAAAATTTTAAATAAAAGAATTTCTGTTTAGATATAATAAATTTATGAAAATATGTATTTTGGTTAAATAAATTTTCAGGATATTTAAAATTCTATTGTTTGTATAAAATATTAAAATGACTTGTATTTATTTTTTTTTTTTTCATTTTAATTAAATGTAATGAAAATTCGTCGTTAGTACATAGGTTTTCTATACATACTTATATTTTCTTATTTTGTAGTAAGTTATACAGATTTCCTAGTTTAGTTAATTATTTATTTATTTTGTAATAATCTGTAATCAATATTAGTTAATAGGTTTTATTGAACCACTGCCGATTGGAATATATGACCCAGATACTATTATTAGTTTTATATACTTCTTCAAAAAAAATTATACAAATTTTTCCGTTCAACCTCAATAATCCTAATTATCCCAAACTCTATTTCCCAAGTAATCCTTACCTCATCCTTTTCCCCAAAACCAAATTGTACGTTATATCATTATGCACGAAAGGACTCATTCTAAAGTTTGGTTTTAAAGAGGTTTTGGTGGTTTTGGTTGGTTAAAGTTCAACACTACCCAGAAGAACTTTGTGCAGTTCTTTTTAGTGTCTTTCGATGTTTTGTTTTCCATTGTCCTTCATTATAATATTTATTTGTACGGTAAAATAGCGTTCGAAAATATATATTTTAAGTGCTTAAAATCTGGTCTTTAAAAAGGGATAAAATACATAATAAAAATTCAAGAATTACTTAAAAATGTTCAAATTAACACAAAATTAAAAGAGCAGAAGAGTTGAATGCTATGAAGAGAAATAATCTGATACTATACATTCTATAATTAATATTATTTATTTTATTTTAAAATAAAATTTTATTTTTACCTTTCGATTCCACATAAGGACAATCAGCACAGGACATTCACTAAAACATTTATTACACATATTTTCATTAAATTTCAGTTTCTGGAATCATTAATTTCATTAGAACGTTGAGTATTTGGCTGTAGCTATTTTACAAGACTATGAAATACAAATTGGCGCAAATTATTTTCGCGCCATCTATTATCTTATACAGAAATCATTTTATTTTTTTTTTATTTCATTAATATAAAATTAATTATAGGATGTATATATATTTATTTTTTATATAATTATATTGTAGTAATTATATAGATTATATAAGAAAAATCGATTTTTTATTAATTTATATAATCCTGGTTTGAACCAGAGGAATTTCTAATGAAATGTGGTTGTCTTAATCACTACACCATTAGTAATTTAAAACTAAACTTTAATGTATAAAAATAAAATATAAGAATTAAAAAACTAATACAATTGATACATCTAATAATAATAAACTTCTTTTGTTTGTAATTAGAGGATTGAAGCCTATTAACAAGGCAAATTATATAAGTAATTTTTGGCAAAAAAAACCTTTTTAATGTCCTTGCAGTTTTCTTCATACATGGTGAAACGTCTGTTATAAAGAGTAAATATACATCTTTTTTAAAGGTTTCCTTCAAGAAACCTATATTAAATCGTAACAGACGAGAATTTGACTTTTCAAAATTTTGAATTGAACATTTTGACAAAAATTTGGTCTTTTGAATGAAAAATGACAAAATATGAACCAAATGAAATATGAACATATAATTAATTAAATTGTTAAAACGAATTACTATCTATAATCGTTAAAACGAATTACTATTGTTAAAACGAATTACTATCGATTTTTAAATTAAACAAAAAAAAAATAACATATTAACGTACGTTTTTATTTGTCCTATTTATTTAGATATGATTTGATCAAGATTTGATCATGAGATTTGTTTGAATGAAAGATGGATAGTAAAACTCATTAAAATAACAATGTAACGATTCTATTTAGGTACATTAAGTATAGTATAAATATGCCAGATTCTCAGTTAGAATAGAGTTTAGAGTTGGATTCAAAATCAGGGTATTATGTTTTTCCAGAATATTTATATACTATATCTATATGCCGGATTCCGAATTATGGGGGATTTTAAAAATGAATTCAAAATCAGGGTTATTCGCCTTTTACAGAAAATTTATACATATGTACTTATATTGTAACATAAATAAGTTTAAAGCTAACAAAAATAAAAAAAAAAATTTAATCTTGATATAATTAAAAAAAAATATAAAATAAAAAAATGTATTTCAAAAAAATTAAAACTTCAAAAAACCGAGTTTTTCAAAAAACCAAAATTTTGTCAAAAGAGATTTTATAAAAACAAGATTTCGTACCAGACCTCTGTTAAACATTTTCTTGGTGTTAAATGTTTTGATTTAATCAAGGGGGGATAATTATTTTTATGTTTTGTGAACATTTTTTACAACTTAGAGACACATCTAGCGGTTAAAAGAAATATATTATTAAAATTGATAGATTTAAAAGTTTATTTATGGTTGCAATAGCAAAGATATAATAAGCTAATCACCTACTGTTGAAGTTCTAGACATACAATAATCAAAAAATCTTTAATACTTTTAAAAAACTTTTAAAAATAAATGAAAAATATTCTCAAAACTTTTAAAATCAAATAAATGGTTTTTGGTTTATATTGGTTTTAATTCATTTTCATTTTATCTTTTTCCTTATAAAGAATTTAAATGATTTTTGTTTTATTTTTTTTTATTTTCTTAAATATTTGTAGTAAATCTTAAACTTACATTAATTTAAATCTTTAATTTAAAAATCTTTTTTTATTAGCTATATACGAGTATATAAAATAAATCTTCTTTTATATATAAATATTTATATAATATATATATATACATATGTATGTATTTCATAAAATATATTTTCAATTAGAAATTTGTATAGATTTAAGAGGGAAAATAAAGCTAAAAACTTTAGTATATGGAAAATAATCTGTATCTATCGGAATACAAATAAAAAAAAAAAAAAAAAAATTAAATAAAATAAAATATTTATGAATTTTCATTTCATGTTCAATTCATATTAATCTTCAAGAGAACCATCATCTGTCATTACATAATATAAATAATTTTTTTCTGTATTTTTTTGTTTTTTATTTTTTTTTCCCGTATATCAATTATAATTTCAGAACACGTAGGTATTCATATACACATTTTTCGATATCTAACATCTAAGTATGTATGAATCAGTATATGAATACATCAAAAACAGAGAAAAAACATTTATTCATTTTCTTTTTTTTTTTGCTTATTTCAAATTCAATATTTTGAATTCTGTCGGGAATAAATATGTTTATATGTCTAAATTTTACAAATTGATTTTGATCCTTCGAAAATATTTTTATTTTTTACTTAAGCATACATATAATGTCAATTGGGTCTGTCATTCTAAATGACAATCTATATTTTTATTAACATAATATTATTTATATTATTTATATACCTACATAAATGAATATATATTTATGTGTAGATGTAATAATACATATATATTTCATTGCCATTTAACATAATGACAACTCTCTGGTATAATTTATACAGTTATAAATTGAATAACTTGGACAAGTAAAAAAATAATATAAAAATTTCTATATTTGACATTCGATGACAATCTTATTTTGTAAATTCGTATATATATATATGTATATGTATCATATTATTAAATAATTAATTATTTATATTTAACAAATAAATACGATTATAAATTGGCAGGGTGAAAACGTATATATATACATACATATATATATTATAATTTCTTGATTATAATAAAAATAAAACAAATTATATTTATTAGGTCTGTTATTGATATTGTGTCTGTTAACACCTAAAATGAACACTCTAAAAATTATCTTGAGGGGAAAAACAAACATGTTAAAGTCATGTTAAGTATTAAACAAACTGTTTTCGTATCTTTGAAAAAGTGTTATTTAAGACTAAAATTCAGAAGGTAAGATGGCTCAGATTTGACACCTTTAACTTTAAATTTAATTTTTACAGTTATTTATTAAGTTCTCGAGAGTAACAGCATAACAGCTACAAAAAAACATATGCAAACATTTTAAAATTAAAATAATATATATATATATAATACATGCCTCATATATAAGTAATAATTAATAAATATATGATATTTAGATATGTTTAAATATAGTATATGTTATAAAATATATTATATATGTGTATATTTCATCTTTTATCTGGAAAAAAAAGAATCTTTTACCTGAAAAAAAAAGAATCTTTATCTGGAATTAAAAGTTTAAAAAATTCTAATTTTATAACAGATAATTGTGGCACAGCCTCATTTAAAGTGTGTTCAGTTAATTGTTCATATTTTGCGTTAAATTTTTTTTTGGTTTTAATCATAAAAAGGGTGAAAAATTCCCTCTTACTTTTACAATAACTAATTTAAAATAAAAATTTAAATAAAATAATTAATAATAATAAGAAGACTTAAAATAATTTATAGACTTATAGTTTTAAAAATTAATTCTTTTATTTAATTTTTTTTCGCTTTAAAAATACTAAACCATAAAGACATTTTTATTTGTCTAATTACAATTTACGTGACATTAGAACTTTACATTAGAATAGCATGTAAATGTGTATCATAAAATACGAATTAATTTTCTGACATCTGATAATCAATTTTTTGACAGGTGATTTACTTTATTGATTTCAGGCTGTAAAATGAATTGCCACAAGAAATTGCCATCGTCATTGTAAGAAATTATTTAAATAAAAGATTTAAAAAACAAAAAAGGAAAAAAAGTAAAATTCCTAACTATTAAGTAAAGAATTTTTCAAATTTGAATTATTGAGCCCTAAGCTACAAAATAAAGAATCAATTATTAAAAAAATTTTAATTTTGATCATGCACTTGTACAAGTTTCTAATCTAATCAGTTTAAGACTTTTTGTTTAATAAAATTAGCTATACTAATTGATTATTTAATAAACTTATAAAAAATTAAAAGATTGTTTTAAATAAAAAAATTTAACATTTTAAAATTCAATTTTTAGCATAATTAATTAAAATTTTAAATAATAAATATAATCTTTTTCATGAATACAATCATAAAATTCAATCAAGATTTTAAACTAGATTTAAAGATTTGAAACAAATTTTTTTTTTGTTTTTAAATTTAAAATTTAAACTTTTAAAATTTCGGCTTCGGCTTCGGCAGACACTTTTGAAAAGAAAATATTTATAAAACACATATATCATAAGACAAGATTAAAACAAATAAATGTAAACTTAATTTTAACGAGAAAGAGTGTAGAGTAGATTTTGTCAACTCTATGATACCCGCACGAACATAATATATTATGTTATTTCTTTTAGAAAATTTAAGATATATTAATTTTAATATCCTATATTTAAGTACAGATAGATATAGAGAAGGATATAGATTTCGGAGCTATATCCAATTCTCTTGTTCTAAGTCCTAGACCATAAACATTTTGTAGAGGTCATTATCATAAAACTTAACTTGTTTTGACAACTTTAGATATCTAGCTTAATTATACACTGAGTTATGTTTATACAAGTAAAAAAGTAACATAACAACTACTCGAAGTGATCAGTCGAAATAATGCAATTTCAATAGAAAAATTTTATATTTTTATAAAAATTAAGTGATAAAAATTTCAGAATCTTTTGCATTAATTTTTAGACGTACTAATAGATATAGCTAAATCGATTAAGTATTCAATACTGAGCTGAGTGATATTGTATTAATATAATATTTATATTTGCCGTAGCTTTCTTTATCTCCTTTATTTTTTTTGGCGGGGGGAAATAAAGCCTAGAGCAATAAAACCTATAGACCTTATTTCACATTTGAGTTGAGAAATAAGGCCTAATTCGTAAAATTTCGCGGTAGGTCTTATTTCTCATTTCAAAGAGAATTAAAGCCTATAGGCCTTATTTCACTTTAGAAATATTATATTATTATTATATTATTCCAATTACAAATTTGTAGCTGACTGTAAAATCTGAATATTTTTAACAGGTTTCAAACAATTTTCTACATTCTGGTCAGCCCTCCCTTTCGAGCCACTCTTCGCCTCTCTCTTAGCCGATCCCTTCACACTTCCCTTGAAGGAACTGGAACTGCTATCTGCTATCAAAAATTCTTTGTAATTAGGAGAGATTTTAGAGTTGGCTTCCAAATCAGAGTTAAATCAGCTTTTTCCAAATTATTTATAAATATTCTAGAAAAAGCTGTAATCCTGATTTTGTAACCAACTATAAAATCCCTTCTGTTTTAGAGTCCCGCATACTTACGTATATTCATATTTTCGAAAAAGATGCAATCCAGATTTTTTAACCAACTCTAATAACTGAACTAAGTTCGACAAAATTATTACATTAAAAAGTGATAAAGTTTGAATATTAAATTTAAACGAAATTTTTTAATTTTTAACTTGTCGAACTTATTTCATTATGAAGAAACACTGACTACTGACGCACTTACACAGTGAAATGTGCCAAAAAAAACAGAAAACATTTTATTACTTAAATAAGCTGAAATATATGAGAATTAAATTATGAAAGAAAAATATTAAAAAATGTTATTATTGGAATAATAAATTACAATTAGGCTTTAATTCCATTATTTTAAAAAAATAATTAGGCCTTATTTCACTTTGGAATGAGAAATAAAGTCTAAATCGCGAAACTTCGAAAGTGAAATAAGGCCTATTAGGCTTTATTACTCTAGGTCTTATTTCACCCCGCCATTTTTTTTATCTCCGTAACTCTTTTAAAATGTAACAAATACAAGGGCAATTTTATTTTACTTTTGAACTATGTTCTTATGGGTATAATAATAATAATAATAACAAGAATAACCTTAAAACTATTTTATAAACTTTAAACATGTTTAAAAATTCATATATGTATCTACTTATATAATAAATGTAACAAAGAAATTGCACAGTCTTTCCTTTTCAGGCGTGGCTGTACATGTCGCAAGGGGGAATTACTCTTACGACGTGTGTGGGATTCGAACCTAAATTCCCTCTGTGTTTACAGCGTATTTTATACGCCCTTACCCACTAGGACACCCATGTCCCTTTAAAAATAAATTTTATTTAAAAATTATTTTGTACAAATTTTGAATCGCACATCGTAATTTTTTTTTGCATTTCTATATTTGCATTTCTATATTGCAAACTGCAATGCAATGAAAAATAGTTTGACTGATCTAATATCAAAATATAAAATTAATTTAAAATTTAAAGCATTTACCAAAAAAAAAAAAAAAAATTTTATATTTGATTTATTATAGTACAAATAATTATTCTGTTTCATACTAAAATTTATACTGATTTTTAATTTTTATCCTTACATAATGTTAATATTTAATGTCAAAAAATAGTTTTCCCTCTTCCTTTTCTAATTTTTTTTTTTCTTAATAAAATTTTAGTTCCTTTATACACATACATTTTTTAAAAATTCTAAATAAATTTATATAATATAATAATATATATACATATTTATATACTCGCATAATTATTAAACATAGATTACACTTAACATTATCTAAATATCTAAATAAAACTATATATTTAACAGGTTTATACATAATTAGATATACAAGTATATTAGTTTTATTTTTATATTATATATAAATACATGTATAGATAAAAATATCACTTGTTGATTCTATTTTAAATAGTCACATGTTTTTAATTTAAATTTATAGAAAACTTTTATGAGTACATAACATAAATATAATATATAATATGATTAACTATATAATATCTTATTAAATAATTTCAAAACATTTTTATGTACCTATTTTATTATTGATACTGATTACATATTCTTATGTACAAATATATAAATATGTACATAATTTCCATAATCATAAAAATTGTATTTGACATAACGACATAAAAATAGATATTAGAACTTAAAATATAAGTGATTGTATAGGTATAGAACTTTAAAAAATGAAGTTTAAAATTTAACACGATTTAAATTATAACATTATACTACAGAATTAAACTTTTAAGAAAAAAGATTAAAAAAAAAACTTTCCTTGAAAATCTGAATTAAAATATACATAATATAACGTACATTAAAAAAGTGTTAATAATTATTTGCCTTAAAATATGCAATATTTTCATGAGAAAAAATCTTTTAAATTAAATTTGTGTTGGGAAAATGTGTGATTTTATTTTTGTTTATTTATTTTTTCGAATTTTGATAGTACTTATTAGTTTTGTTGTTTTTCCTTTATTTTAGTGAATTTTTTGGCTTAATGAATTTTTAGTTAAAATATAGATAAGATAATATATTGTATATTGAATAATTAATCTGATTTAACTTAAAATAAATTAAACTTAATGTTTATTCTATACTCCTTTGAAGAATAAATGAACTAAAGTATTAAATGTATAACAAATCTGATAGAATGTTTTAAATTATTTGTAATTTTACATGAACTTTTTTTTTTATTTTTTTTTTTATGACATTTGAACAGGAAATTGCACAGCCTTACAGCCTTTCCTGTTCAGGCGTGGCTGTAAATGTCGTCGGAGGGAATAACTTTTACGATGTGTGTGGGATTTGAACCCACACTCCCTCGGTTTTTACAGCGTATTTTATACGCTCTTACCCACTAGTCCACCGAAGCCCCCGCATGAACTTTAATGCATGCTTTGCTAGTTTCTAATAAACTAGGAAAATAAAAATATAGTTATATATATCATATAAAACAAGTAATTAAAATTAAATAAATAAGTATATTTTTTTATCCAGCCAATGTTATAATGGTTAAGGCACCCACCTTTCATTCAAAAGGTATCGGGTTCAAACTCCTACTGATATGACCCATTATTAATAAATAGTAATATACATTTTTCTTATAATACATATATAATTACCATAATATAATTACTTAAAAAAATAAAAGAAATAATTCTTTTACAAGATAGATAGCGCACAAATAAAAACATTTGTGTTTCATAGTATTGTACAAAAGCAAACACCAAAATAATCGCAACAACTAAGTGAAACTTATTAATGTTTTCAAAAACTGATACTTAGTCAAATATGAATAATAAACAACTTAGTGAATGCCATAAGTTCTTTATAGAAGTGAAAAGGGAAAACAAAATAAAAAATATGTCTTTTATATATGTATTTACCTTATATGCCTGAGCAAGAATCTACCATGTATACCGTACCAAGCATTTCTGACTGTTTGAACGCTCAGAATTATCCTTGATTTATCTCAATGTGGTGGTAGCCAAAAAAATTACTCTAGGTTTATTCAACAGTAGTTCTAAAGTAGGCCACATTTAAGAATGAAAAATTTCACTTCAAAATTTTCATGAAACCTGAAAAGAAAAAAAACTTGTATTACTTAAATAATATTAACATAATAGTCATAACTAAATATATAAATTTGATTTAGATATAATATAGTAATAGTATATAATTTAAAAAAAACATGACAGTTACTTTAATAGCTCACGAATTATTTATTAAAAATTAAACGTTATATATATATGTATATGTATATACATATATATGAAGTTACTAATAAATTCGTAATTAATAAATAAAACTAATGAAGCCATTAAATTTATTAAGTCTAATATAATTAAAAATAAATTTGTAAAATTTTCAAAACAAAAACAAATATTTCAGCTTAATTAAAATAAATAATTTAGTAATCATATAATATATTATATAGTAGTATATAAAATAACTATTATGTAAAATGTATACAATTATTATTATAAATTACATATTTTCAAAATGACAAAAAAAAAGTTTTTTTTTATTTTCTTGTATATATGTATATATATATATATATATATATATATATATTACAACCTAAAATATGAATATTTTATAAAACAAAATTATTTAATTATATATCGTATATTTTTTTTATAATTAATGTACATTATTTAGTATAACATTATAAGGTACCGCATAAGTACCATAAAAAAATTGGTTTGATATCTAATGAAAAAACCAACATAATTTAAATTTTATTTGTATATAATATATAATATAATATATAGTCTATAATATTTAATGCGTTTATTTCCATATTGTGTTGTTTTTTTTTTTTTTTTTATTATTCCTAAATTTACAGAAGAATCTATTTTTTATTTTTATCAACGAGAAACAAAAAAAAAAACAAAACACAAAACATATAGGTAAAGTTCATATATACATTATATACATATATATGTATATATTACATGTACATGTAATTATGCTCATACATATTATATTATATTATTAAAGAAAATTAAATGTATTATCACTATATGTTAATATCAATGATTGCTTCATCTATTTATACTTATAATCCATTGTGTAATATTCATTTATTATTATTATATTGTATGTACAAATATACATATACATATATTATAATGTATGTATTAGAAAATTAATTTTTTATTCAACTCTAATAAATTAATCTGTGTCAAAAATAATTTTCTGGCAAACCTAGAAAAATATATTAAAACATAATAATATATAAAAAACGGAAAAAAAATTAAAATAACAAATAAAATATAAATGTATGTATTAATGTGTTTGTATATACGCATTATTTTACTATTATTATGAGGACATTCATTACCTACCAGGACATTAATTACTTATTATTATTATCGTTCAAAAATAATATTAAAATTAAAAACCTAACAAAACCATCAACCATCGCATCTATATAATATATATATATATATGTATATATATATAAAGATACCATATATTATATTGCCGCATATTATATTATATATGTTAAAGTTCCTTCCGCATTCGCAAAAAAAAAAAAAAAAATATTATTAAAAACATTGAAAATCGTTACTCTCAATACTAAAATCAACAACATATTCATTAAATTAATCATCATTTATAATCAACATCATTAAATCTACATACATATATGATATATCTACATTGTAATGTATTTTTGTATATATATGTTTACGTGTAATATGTATATATGTATCTAATATCATTATAATCATTATCAAAATTAAAATACAAATTAAACCTTAAATACACAAAAAATTAAACCATATTAATAATTATCACCATTACATTACTGAAGTGTATTCTAATTAGTATTAAAAAACAAAACCATCCTTAATTGATCACATTTCTAATAGAAGAAAAAGAAAAGCAAAAAAACGAAAAAAAAAGAAAAAAAAAAAACCGCGGTAACGAAAATTTCACCTACAATTTTTTTTTTTTTCATTTAAAAAAAACGCAATTATTAACTCATACTGCTTTATTCCATAATTTTCTTTTTGTTTTTTTTTTTTTTTTATCGTTGACAATTTACTTGTACACCAATTTTCATATACAAACCAAATGTCCAATGCCATATTACAAATAACAACAACAAAAATAACCAAAAAAAAACAAAAAAAAAAAAAAAACCGTGAAACCTTACAAATTATAATGATGTATAACAAAACAACCAGAATAAAATTTTTTTTTATACCAATATTATGGTATATATATAATATAAATTCAATGAATGGTGGGGTAGTGAAGTGGGGTGATATTTTTGTTTTGTATTTTTGTTTTTCTTCTTGTGATGAATAAATATGGGGATGAAAATGATAATGGTAGTAAGAGTGTTAGCAGTGGCGGTAATTAGTCAACACGATGCCAAGCCTTAAAAATTTTTATTGGGATTAATTGATTAACTTTAAGCCCATTGAAGAGAGGAGTTCCCTTTGGTTTGTTTCTTTGTTTTCTAATATTGTTTTTTTTTTTTTTTATTTATAACTGTTATTTAAGTTTTTTTTTTTTGCTATCCTTTGTGGTGTAATGTGCCCTTATTAAAAAAAAATTGTACTTTTACTTTGTGTACTCACCCATTTAAAAAATATATTTATTTTTTTACAGCATTTTTTTGTTTTTGTTGTTTTTTATCGGAGAATTTAATGAGTAAATGAATATTATTACAAAAAAAACCAAAGAAAAAAAAATAGAATATATATTTGTGAATCTATGTGCCTTCTTATGTATTTATGTATTTATATTTCTGTATCTGTAGGTATGTAAGTTTTGTATAATTAGCTTAAATGTCATTAGGAGGACAAAAATTGATAAACTTGATTTTCATTAATTTTTTATGTGTTTTTTTTTTTTTTTCATTTTAATTTCTTTTTTTCTTTTGTTGTTTAAGAATTAAAAAGAAAACAAATATGTATATATATATAAATGTATGTACATACTACGGAAATAGGTGGGACAGATTAGCATTAAAATACAAAAAAAAAAAAAAAAATATATTAATTGAATTTTGACAAACAAACATGTTGACAATTACTAATTTTCAAGTGCGATATGAAAGTTGAGGGTTATATAGTAATCTAAATAGCATAAGGTAGTTTAATTTCTATATATACGTATATAAATATAGATAAGCATAAATATATAGTTATCTTTTTTATTTATACAATATATATCTGATATTGTTTCAAGAATTATACGTTTTTATTTACTTGAACAAGGATGCGTATATATAAAATGGCACGTGGTTGATTTTTTTTTTTTTTTTTGCCAACTAAATGACAAAATAAATTAATAAACATTTTTTAGTACTTAAATAAGGATTTAAGATTTATTACTTTGTTTTCAAGATATTTTTTAGTTGCCTATATCCTTTATCGTCGTTTTTTAAATATACAAAAAAGTCAAAAGTCAAATTAAACATAATGTTTGTATATTAAGTATGTATATAAGTAAAATAGATATTTGGGTTTTTAATTTTTGAGGTGTATGTATAATAAACAGACATACTATATAAATTTCTTGTTTTATCATAATATACAATCCGCTGTCTTAACCTGATCTTCTCAGTTATTTCCTTTCAATTCATTTAGGTTTTAAACAGTAGTTTTTCAATTTAATGACAATAAATTTAATATTTGTAATAAATAAATATATCTAGTATAAATCTTTAGAATCTGTATATGGGGTTTTTTAAATACAAATTTAAAAGAAGCCTCGTTGGCCTAGTGTGTGAGAGCGTATAAAATACGCTGTAAACACCGCAGGAGTGTGGGTTCGAATCCTCAAGACGTCGTAAGAATAATTTCTTTACGACATTTACTGCCACGTCTGAAAAGGAAAGGCTGTGTAATTTACTTGTCACATTTATGTGACACGGGAATAAACTAGAAAAAAAAATCATCCATTAATACTATATGTATAAAAGGAAATAATTGATGGAAGATGAGTAATTTGACTTATTGTTATCTTATCTCAATCTTTCTTATAGAAAAATTACTAAATAATTTTGAAATTACTAAATAATTTTTGATAAAACGTATCACTATAATTTTTTTTTTTGTTTTCCGTTGCCACTCCAAAGAGGAGTGTAGGGCATCCACTAAGTCATTTATTCATATTTGACTAAGCTTCAGTTTCTGGAATCACTATTTCACTAAACCGTTGATTACTCGGCTGTAGCTATTGTACAAGACTAAGACGTTTCTATTATTTCTATGCCACCTATTATCTTATACAAGAATTATGGTTTATTATTTATTAATTATAATTTATAAGACATATATACTTATTTTAATTTAATTTAATTATATTCTACTAATTATGTATTATAAGAAAAATCTATATTAATTTTTATTAATCTATATGATCCAGCCGGGGTCTGAACCCCAGACCTTTCGTATGAAAGGCCGGTGTCTTAACAACTACACCATTGGTTTATATCAGTATAATTAGTTCTTTAAAAAATTTTAAATAAAGAAATGTAAATGTAATTTTTCACTTTAGAATCATTATCTAGTTGTTTAATAAATATATATACCTATTGAAACAAAAAGCATTGGTTTATCTTATATAATGTTGTTCGAACTTCAATGATTATAAACATCCAAATTTGCACGAATTTTTATTTGACATACAAATTTGTTATACAAATTTTAATATTTGTCAATGAAACTTTAATTTGGCAATTACTACTTATTTTATTTTCCTTCTCCCTCCTTTAAGAAGCATAGGGCATCCACTAAGTCATTTATTATTCATATTTAACTCAGTTTCAGTTTCTGGAATTATTAATTCCCGTTGATCACTCGCTTGTAGATATTAGATCCAGTACACCATTGCCTGAATGAGTACTACTTATTTGTAGGTTTTAATTTGACATTAAATTAAAAAATAAAAAGAATTAAAATTATTTGATTCTAATACTAATTTCTACCTATATATGTACTATATGTAGGGATAAAATATAGTAATCAGTCAAAAATTGGAAGAATAACAAATCCTGTAAGATTTCTGCGATGGTTACAAATTAAAATTAAATTCGGTGGAATTTAGTATATATATATTTGGCAAAAAATTGAGTTACGTTTTTTTTTAGTTTTCTGTCAAATTTTGGTTTAGAATAGACGATTTTAATAGCGGACTTCCAACATTTATTTTATTATAAGACAAATATTTATATATGTTTTAAATAATAACTCTTTTATTTTACTTCAGAATGTAAACAATCGATACTTCTTTTAGATTTTATACCAATTGGAACTAGGTTGAATTCATGTTTGCAGATCTTACGAAGTTCTACAAATACATAGAGCGTTTTTGAGGCAACACTACGTTTTTGTTTTAAGAACTTTAAAAGATCTGCTGTCTTATTTGCAGAATACCTACCATATTTCTGTTGGGCGCATGGTTCTGTGGACATTTTCGTCTGTAACATAGATTACAAACCTTTCAATATTTGCTTCAAATTTTTTTTAAAATATAATAAAAAAAAAAGAAAATTGCCTAGCAAAAAGTATACTCTTAGGGTATTCTTTTTTAAATCTCTGTCTAACCTACACAGATTATTGATTTAAAACTACATATTAAAATTGCTTATCTACTTTAAAATTCGATTCGATTCCTCCTACAAATCTCTTAATACCTACACAAGCTATATTCAACAAAATATTTTTTATTATTTCTGTTTTGGGTTTTTTTTTTGGCAATAAAAACAGAAAAGTTCAAAAATCTTTTTAAAAAAACTAAATAAATAAAAAATTAGTCCAATAATTAATTAATTCAACAATTTTATATTTAAAAAATATTATTGAATCAAAGATAAATAAATTACTTTTAAATATACCTATAAGACTATAAATTGTTTTTTTGCCTTGAAAATTTTTCCAAATCACTCTTCAGCTTTTATACTATAAAAAAAAAAAATAAAAACAAAATAAAAAGTCTACTATATAAAAGCTTTTTTATTTCTTAAACATATATTTTATTCATTATATTATATACATATATATTATGTATATGAAATCTTATCTATGTATATACAATTTTTACAAATTTACAATGTAAATATATATCTGCTATACATATACCTATTCTATATTTTGTTATTACCTATACCTATATATATATGAAAAAGAAAATAATAACCTAGGTCAATTTTTTGTCTTAAACTTTTATTGAAAACTTTCTCAGTTTTTAAAATTTCAAACAAAAATTCTTTCAAACAAATTATATTTTCATATAATACAACATTGTGCAATAGGGGAATTTTTTTTTTATCATCTATATCTATAGATTTTCTATCCATATTTCCACTCTAAAACTTGTAAATTGTAACTTATATCTTATATAGTATTACATTACAGTATGTATTTTATATATAGATACAACTAAAGTGTATACGTTTACAACCAATTTACAACAAAACTAAAAGAAAAGAAATTATACAGAAAATAACGAAAGAGAGAGAGAAAGAGATAATCAAATTAAGTTTGATTGAAATTTTAAAGCATATTATACTGATATACATGTTGTTTTGTTAATACAAAATATTACGTAGAATGAAATAAAAATGTATGATAAATTGCGCATATACTTCTTTATATGTACATATTTTCTATAAATATACAAAAAAAAAAATATATGTATATATATATATATATGCATATAAATATTATCTGTTAGGTGTATTTTAAGGTACTGTATAATAATATTAATAATAAGAATATATTGTTGAAAGTAAAGAAAAAAAAAATATATACATATATGATATATATGTACAATATACAATATACATATTTAAGTGAGAAATAAAATTGAGAGAATTCAAGTTGATTTTAAAACAATTGAAGTAGGTAGTTAGGTACCTATAGCTAGTATTCTTCATTATAATAAAGCGCTGCAGGCTGATATCTTTTTATATTATTTTCTTCGAATGAATTGTAGTAATAATAAATAAAAAAAGAAAAAACAATAATAGTAAGTTATACTATAGTAAAAAATAAAAAAAAAAAAAAAGGGAAAAACAAAACAAAATTCATGATGGAAATTGAAAAAAGAAAATAATTTTAAAAATAAAGATTTAAATATACGAGTAAAAAAAAAATGTTTATTTTTTTGTATAGGGATAAGTATACTCTAACCCTTTTAAAAAAAAATCTAACTTAAGATTTTTATTTAGAAAAAAAAATTATACTAATTTCACCTATAAATATATTCATATGTATATACAAATTGCGAATATGTTTATCAACAGTCACAACAATTGTAATAACTAGACATCAAAATTTAATTATCTAGTTAGGTTCTTACATATACATACATATATGTATATATATAATTTTATAGAAAAATATTGTTAAATTTTTTATTATGTACAAGAATTTTATATAAAATACTTTTTTGTGCGTATATTGTATATACATATGTATATATACGGCTATATATAGGTAGGTACTAAATTAGAATAAAGAGTTTGAAATTTGTTAATGTTCAAATTATTTATTTCGATCAAAATAATAAAAACTTTATTTATAGTTATGTTATATATATACATTTGTTTATATATTTAAATACATTTATATATATTTGTGTACATTTTCCAGAAAATTTTATAGGTTAGACATTCAAGGATTTATTCAATTAAGATTTGTATATAGGTACTTATACTATATAGTTAAGTATATATATTATAAAATAAAACTAGAAATTAAAGAAAATTATGTATAAATGTAAACCTATATATTTGTCTAAATTAATATATATATATATATATACATAATTATATATAAGTAATAAAAAAGAAGTAATGTTTTAAATAAAAATAATAAAAATCAAAGAAAAATATTAGATATTAATATTAAAATATACATATATATATATATATATATATATATATATATATATATATATATACAAAGGAAACGTAATTTTATTATATATAAGTTTATCTATATACAATGTTAGTTTATGTAAATATAATTAAAAATAATCAGTCTGTGTGCCATTGAGAAAAAGTTCTTATGATAACTAGGTATATAAGAATAAGAAAAAGATCGGAAATAAGGAAGGTATTTTTTATAAATTTAATATATATATACATATGTATCATATATAATATGAATATATACATATTGGTATATACACGTATAATAACAAAGTAAAAACAAAATAATATAAAATAAAATTATTTTAACTTTTATTATTTATACTTTAAATTTAATGATTAAAATTTTAATGTTACAAGGACGTTTTGAGGATAATTAAAAATAAAATTTTCAAAAATAAACAAAATTTTTTACTTTAATGTATATATATATTATATATATATATATAAATATATATAATAGTAATATAGTATTTATATATCTAAGTATATATTATATATAAAGAAAATATAAAATCTAAGGAAATTTTTTAGAAGGCAATGACCTCAATGTTCGCGGAATTTTTTTTTTTTTTTGTACCTATAAATACAATTAAATTTAGAATAATTTGCATTTTCTTTTATAATTTCTTCTTTCATTTTATAATGACACATACAATTAATGCATACGTACATTGGTACATAATAATATTAATTAATATAAAATAAAATTATTATGTATATTTAGCTACTATACATATGTATGTAAAGTTTTTTTAATTAAATATGTAGGTATCAAATTAAAAAAAAATATTTTTTTTTTATCTTATTCCTGTTGATTAAATGATTGGTAATGCAAAAAGTTAATTAAGTTAAAAATACCTAATGGTATTTTATAAAAATATTTATAGATTTCTATATATTATTAAATATTGTTTAAAAATCTTTTAAATTATTGTTTTTATTTTAATCCTTTATCAACTAATAAAATTTATTATAAAAATATCTTAGAAATATTTTTATTCAATTAGTCACTTAATCAATTAAAAATGAATTTTTAAATGAAAATAGATACCTACTTACGAAAAATTTAAATGAAGAAATTTTATAGAACCTTATAAGTAGATATAGGTAATACATTACATTTTAATATTTTTTTTACTAATTATAATATCTATTAAGTATATTATGTACTTATATGCATATGCATGCATGTATATATAACTTTTAATTTAAAATTGTCAAGGAAAAACAATATATATATGTATTTACATATGTACCTACCTACCTTCCATTTTGTTAAATTTGAAGGATTTATTAAATTTTTTTTACTTATTTTTATTTAATTTTAACATAAAATATGTAATTTATTAATTCTTAAATAAGTACCTATATAATATTATTAATTGTTATTATTTAAATATAAAAATTCATCATTTATATAAAATATTTATATGTATGTATCAATTTTTATGAGATTACGTATAAAAAAAAAGAACATAATATACGAACACCAAAGAAACGCCCTTTTTTATTGAATATCAATCTATATATCAATAAATTCTATATAATATACCTACATATCCATATATATTTTCTTTTTTTGTACATATTATATTTCTTCAGTTTTCAATACATAAAAATCGTTTCATTTTGTTTTTTTTTTTTTTTTATCTATTACCAATACAAATTATTCAATTACCAATACCAATAAACCAATCAATACCTCTATACGTTACACAAATAATCTTTTTAAAATATCTTTCTACCTTTCAATTTTTTCAATACATTATTGGTATATATTTAAAACAAAAACAACAACAACAACATCAAACCATAGTAAAATAAACCCAACAGTAAAAATAAACCAACAAAAGCAACAACAACAACAGTAATATAACAAATTGCAAAAACAATAATAACTCAAAATCTTTTTCTCTCTTTCTCTCTCTCTCTCTCTCTTGTTTTTTTTTTCAATAATATAAAATATTTCTTTTATACTAACTATCTCGTTATAGTAAAAAAAAAAAAAACTGTTACTACAAACGTTTTTTTATTTTTTTTTCTCGTGTTTTCTTTCTTTCATTTTACGTTTCTTTTTGAATCTAAATACATACATATATATATTTATTTTTATTCAATATACATATGTATAATAGCTATGCATAGAACAGAAATTTATCGAAAATTCATATAAAATTTATCAAGAAAAAAAAAACATATATATATTATATATAAAAAAAAAATAATCATGTATCCAATAGCTCCGCCCATTAAAATACAATAATCGAATACATTCAATATCGAATAAGGTGAGAACTGGATCGAACATAACAAAATATAGGAAAAAAAAAAGAAAAGCAACAAAATAAAGAAACGAAAAAAAAATGAGTGAGTGGGAAAAAAAATTTACAGCACCGATAATAAAAATAATAATAAAAAAAAAAAAGAATGAAACAAAAATATAGATAGAAATAAAATAAGTAAGAAAGAAAAACCGTTCGCAGAAAAAAAAAATAAAAAGAGACATTATTTTTAAAACGAAAAAAAGCAATATATAATATGTACATACATATATATATATGTATACAAAAATATATTTTTCACATAAGGGTTTTTATATTAGTATTATAGTAGTACAAGAGTATAGTATAAAAAATTAACAACAGAAAATAAGAAGAACTCACTAAGAAAAAAGTAGAATAGGGTACACTAAACGAGAACATGTAGAAATAATAAAATATTATGGAAAAAAAAAACAACCAAACAAACAAAATCAAGAAATAATAAATAAATATACAAAAAAAAAAAGAATATTATATTTTTTAAGATATAACGGTAAAGTAAAAAAAACAAAAGTAATGTATAAAAAAATGTTTATATATAGATGCATATTATTTTTTATTTAGATACTTTGGTATCTCTATAAGCATGTGCATATAGGTACATACATATGTATATGTATACATATTATGATTTAGTTGAATAGGGATTAAAAAGCTTTAGATATTGAACTTATTTATATTATTGTTTTTTTCTTCTTTTTTTTTGTTTGTCGTTTGTTGATTTGTTTGCATTGAAAAATGAAATTATCTTATATTATATATTTATATATACCTATTTATATGTACATGCATAAATGTATTCTTTCTATATCGTTTTTTTTCTTTTTTTGTATTTTTATTTCTTAGAATTATTTATGAAAAATGAAGAAATAATAATTTCAGAATAAAAAATTAAATTTTTTTTTTTTTAATATTTCTTTTGAAAAGGAATAATTTCATTTTTTTTTCGGATAAAAAAAAGCTTCAAAATCATTCGGAAAAAAAATTTATAAAAGTAAATGTATAAACTGTCTGTATGTACATATTTTGAAATATACATATTATGTAGGTATTTTATAAGATATAAATTGCAAAGTAATATTTTTTTTTATTCATATGAGATGGTTCGTTCGTTTTTTTTTATAGGATTCAAATTTGTTTTTGATATTATATTAATTTTGTTGATTTTTGTTTTTGTTCTCTTGATTCACATACCTATCTACCTACTGTTTTTTTTTTTTTTTTGAATGACATTTTTCTTGTTGTTGTTATTATTTTATTTATTATAAATAAATTTGTACAACAACAGAATAACAAAAAAAAAAAAAAACAAAAACGAAATATTAAAAATAAAATGTATGAAATAATACAATTTAAAATATAAAAAAGAAGAAAAGGATAACTAAATTAAATATAAGCAAAGGAAAAGAGAATAATAATAATTGTTTTTTTTGCTTTTTTTTTTTTTTGCTTTACTAAAATATTTGAAGCAATTCAAATTGAAAAAGAAATAAATGTACAAGCTAAATATACTATACAAAAAAAATAAATAAATAAATAATCCAAAAGGAATACAAAAAAAAAAAGAGGGAAAAGCGCACACACCAATTGAACCTTATTATATTTTATAGGACTTTCATTTAATTTTTTTTTTTTATATTATATATTAGTACATACCTACATTTATATTTTATTTATATTTTTTTTTTTTTACATTTCATTCATTTCTATGTACACTTATATATAATAATAATAATAATATACTATTATTATATTGAGATAGTACTCACACTTTGACATATTTTTTTTTTATTATATATCAATATACACATATACTTGTTTTTTTTTTGAAGAAAAATTTCAACAGAATAAAAAATATAATAATAATAAAATAAAATCGAACAATTTTATTTCCCCATCACATACAAAGAAGAAACAACAAAAAAGGAAAAAAGGGCAAAGCTCTTGGGAAGCGCATATAAGCGCCATCTCTACAGCACAAAAAAAAAATAAATTTTTTTTTTTTTTTTGGTGATCAAACGAAAGAAATAAATTCAAAAGATACAATACAACATAAATGAGAATATTATATTTTTGAACATATGGGTGAGTTACTTGAAATACAGAAGAGAAAAAAAAAACAAAAAAACGAAACAAAAATAATATAGAAAGAAGAAAAGACAAGTGAAGGAAGCATTCAAGTCAACGTCAGTAAGGGTAATTCGATTTTTTTTTATATTTCTTCTGCTCGATATATAGGTATTAAATTCAAGTGTTGTAGTTTGAAATAAATACATATATATATACATATATGATATAAATATATGTATATATATATATTAAATACAAGACTATTGACTATTATTATTATAAAATATTTCTGTAAAGGATATGAGATTGGTGGTGTTGTTGGTGGGTCCTATTTTGTTTTTTTTTTTATTTTTAATTTTTTATTTATCTGTTATATATATCTGTATACCTATGTATACATATATAAAAATTGTATTTATGAAATAAAGTTAAAAAAAAAAAAGAAAATATAATATAAAATGTATTTAGGTGGTACGTATATGAAGGAAAAAAAATTTAGGTGGTAAAAAATAAAAAAAAAAACAATATTACGATTTTTCGATTTCTTTTTATAATTTTGGTTTTGATGTATATATGATAGAAATGAAAAATTTAAAAAAAAAGAGAAATGTTTAAAAAAAAAAAAATTAAAAACTTAAAAACTTAATAATAAAAGACATTAGTTCCGATTTTTGTTAGGTATTATAGATGTTGAATTTCGATTATAAATATATATATATATATTTTTTTAAATTTTAATATAATTTTATATATGTTTTTTTTTTTATATATGTTTTATATATGTTAAATAATAAAAAGAAATATTATATATGTTAATTAAAATTTATATATATTCACAAGGTTAAGTATTTCGGCTGCTGGCTACAGGAAGATTGGAATACAAACAAAGAAGTAAAGTATTTAAAGTAGGTATTTAAGTTGTGAATCTACAAGGCTGCTAAAGTAACATGAGCAGTTACATTATATATATAACTCATTACCGAAAACAAAATTGTAAGAAAATGCAGTGTCGTATAATTTAAAATCTTATGATGGATCATTTTATGAATAATTTCTTGATTCAATTCAGATAACCGTAATCTGTAATGAATATTTCATAATATTATCATCAATATATAATAAATTATCTAATAGATAGTTACATCAATGACTATATATCATTGATTGATTTATCTAGAAGTAAATGGACGGCACAAGAAGAATCTAAAAAAACAAAACTTAATGTTGACCAAATGAAGTTATTGTAAAGGTTTCACTAAACATTGATATTTTATTTAAAACATAAAAATACAGGAAAAAAATGCACATAAAGTTTTCAAATGTCCTTACGAGCCAGAGGATCATTTGAAGGTGGAAACGTACATAGCTTACAGTTAAAATTATCTATTTATACACTCAAATTTTATTAAGCTAGGAAACGCAAAAAAAACCGACCATAAAAAAAACTCTGATATTTATAGAGAAGCATATACAGATAGGTATATAGATAGGAGTCCAATGTTATCTATTAAATTAAATATTAAAAAAGTGAACCTGTTTTCCTTATATACTCGTAGGAGAAAATTATATACTAAAAAAATTTCAGAGATCGCTTTACAGTAGAAAAAGATTTTGTGATTTGAAATCATTCAAAAAATCATATCCGTTTGTTAATGTTTAAGTATAGTGTTCTAGGGTTAACTACATATATATTAATTCGTATTTTGAACGATGAAAAAAGCCAAAAAAAAATGAAGAAAACAGCCTTCAACATTTTAATTTACTAACAAAATTTTGATTGTTAATTGTGAAAGTAGCAGTAAGTAGGAAAGTAGTAGATTCCAAATCAAAATTATTTTGTCCTTATATTACTTATAATTTTACCACTTCATGTCTATTTTTCTAATGGTGTACATGATCCTTTTTTTTTTTTTTTTACTTTAGGGCGTTATACATAATTTGCATTTTTAAACTTTTGGGTTAACATATTTTGTATTGTTTTCTTACCGTTATCTGTATAATTGGAAATAATTTTATAGCATATGTCAAGTTTTATCACTTTCAAATGACAATATCTTAACTGTATAATTTTTTGCCAAAATAATAGTTTCTGGCTTCATTTTCGGTTCTATTCTGATTCCACAATCTCAAAAAGTTTACGTTTCACTAAAAATTTGGATTAGATTTTTTGTCGTAATTCCAATACTTTTGTTATACCAAATATAAAACAAAAAAAATAAAATAAAAACAAAAAACTAACAATAATTTTCCACTTAAAATATCCTATAAAATATATAAATGGTTATAAATTTCAGTTTCATATTTATTAATTTTATTTTTTTTTACATTGATGATTATTTTTTTTTAATTTTTTTTATTTTTCATTTTATTTTTTCTGATATAAAAGAAACCTGACTAAATTATAATATGTATATGGTACATATATATTTTTTTTTCTATATAAATTTTCCTTCAATTTTTTTTTTTTAAATATACTTATATTTTTTTATCCATTTACAAAAAAAAATTTATATATATATATAAATATCCAGGATTTTTTTTTTTTTTTTGACTATGTTAATATCTATCTTTATGCGATTGAGAGGAAGAAAAAATAAAAAAAATTTATAGAGAAAGAGGAAAAAAAAAAAAAAGGAAAAACTTAAAACGATTTTTTTTTATTTTCTTATTAAAAAAAACTGATGAGGAGAAAATGGAATTTGAGCAGGATCCAATCAGGTTCTTTTGAGCGAAAAAATAATGAAAGCAACCAAAAAAATAAAAAATAAAAATAAAAAGCAACAATAATATAATAACAAGAGGAAATAAAGGAAAACAAAAAAAAAAAACATATAAAAATAAAAATTGGTTTTGAGAAACTGCTGATTTTCGGTTCTTATTTCTTTATTGCATATAATACTTGTATATTTCATTCTCTTTCCTTTTATATATTTTTTTTTTGTTTTTTTTTTTTTTTTTTTTATATCGTTTAAATTTAAGAAAAAATGCTTTGGTAAAAAAAAAAATTGACTTTTTATTATATATATATGTACATATATATATATAATTTTTTTTATTTTATCAAAAACGAAATGTGTATACATCAATATATATAGAAATAAATATATATAGAATCTATATATGCATATTATAGGGAATATAAGGATGCCATTTTGTTAATATAAATTATTGTATATTATATGAAAGGAAACGAAAAGAAATGAAAACTTATGATGATTTTTCTTTACTTAATATTTTTTTTATTATTTTTTTTTTTTTTTTGTTTTGTGCTTTTTTATTTATATCCAATTTCTATTTATATGTTTATTTGTATGTTTGCACGAATGTATATATATATGTACATTTTCGTTTTTTTTTTTTTTTTAATGTAAGTATATGTATAAAAGTACATATGGCGAGATTTATTAAGATTAAGGACTCATTCATGTCAATGTAAAGAACTTTTCTGTTGCCTGAAATTTTTGTGTTTCGTTTTTATTATTTTTTTTTAATTTTGGTTTTTTTTTTTTTTACATTTTTTATATATAAATTTTTTTTTTTTTTTTTTGAAATTTCAATATATATGGAGTATTGATGGTGATGATTTCTGCATTGTTTGTGTTCTTTTTTTTTTTTTCTTGTTTTGTATTTTGCAATCCTTGATGTTGTTCTTGTAGAAATTGTACGAATATACGATAACTTAAATTTAAGAATTAAAAAAAAAAATTGGGATACAAAAAGAAAAGAATGACTTGAAGCTTGTTGAAAAAAAAACAAAAAAAAAAACATTTTAGAAGAGGTGTAAATTATTTTTTTTTTATTTATATATATAAGTATATAAATATATATGGTAGTATATATGGTATATATGTATAAAAATAAAAAGTTAAAGTAATTTAATTTGTTTTGCTGTTTTTTTTTTCTTTTCAATGAAAAATAAAGATCTAAAAACAAAATTTCATTTTTTTCCCCCTGTTACTTTAAATTAAAGGAATAAAAATAAAAAATTTATTAATATTTTATAGAAAAAAAATATTTAAGAAAATTATTTAAATTGATTTTATTAATAAAATAAATAATTAATTTTGTAATTTTTTTTTCTCTTAATGAAAAATAGGGAATGGTTTAAAATGTACCTATAATTAAGTTTAAGCCTGTATATAAAGAAATCTTATTTATATATACCATAGCATTTTATGAATATTTTACTTTTGGCTTTTAAGTGCAGTCATGTTAGTTGTAGTCATTTAAATTTCTTTAATAATATTAATATTTTGACTACTCTTTCGTTTAGAATTTGATGACATGTCCTAACCGCTTCAGTTACAATTCCCTTCTGGATTATGTCTCACCAATAATGAATCAGAATCCCTTAATTTAGTTAGTGGGTAGTCCGACCAACGATGGGACATAAAGTCACAAATAATTTTAGTAATTTATAACCTACCAAAAATTAATGTCTATAATTATTTGGGGATTAACACGCAATTTAAGTGTGGCAAAACACCCATTGATATATAAAAAATGTTAAAAATTCGTTTTTTTATTAAAAGGAAAAATTTATATTCATGTCATAATAATTTTCTCCAGGAATTTTTGCAAAAATTAAGATTGTCGTAAAAGAAATGGTTATAATCTTAGTAGTATTTTAGAAAAACACTATTTTACGTAAACCTTGGTGTTGAAATATGTAAGTTAAAAAAAATAATTAAGAGGGATTAAGAGTCGATAATAAAATCAGTGTTTCAATAACATGTTTAGCAGGAGTTTGGGGGTGTTCGCTACCACTATTTTGAGTATCATTTATAGAAGTTTTGCTACAGATTCTCTAAAATTTAAAAAAAAAATTTGGAATAATAAAATATACCAGTGTAAAACAATACTTTATTTAAAGTGAAAATTATTAAATTTAAAATAAAAATAAAAAGAATTAAAAGAAATGAAAAATTATTTGTGCAAAAAAATTATTCAAAATTTTTAGGGGGGATATAGTTGCCTAAATAAAAATGTTATCTTCCTTTTTAGTGGGTCATAACATCAAAAAACAACGAAAAATATAATGAAGTTATTTCTTACCAATTCATGGGCATTGAAACAAACATTTGGTTGAGCATAGTTTCAAAACTTAATTTAAGGATTATAACCTAATGGGCGTCTGATTTGAGGATTATCACCTACCGAGTCTATAATCGAGTTTAGATTTTATAAAATTAAATCATTCTTGTAAACTAAAATATTTATTTTAAATGGGATTCAATATAAACAATAATAGTAAATTTTAAAATAAAAAAATATATGAACAGGTTCCTTTATGATTAATTTTTTATACCTCATTAGTTCTTACATATGTACATAATTTCATCTATAATCTAATTTCAAAGCATTATATTATAAATGATGCTTTAGTTATCAATTATTCAATAATAATTTAAGTTAAAAGTAAAGGTCGAATGAATTAGATATTTATAATGAGTATTTCATCTAATTTATACTTAATCTAATTTTTACCTTTAGTATTTTTATTTTGTTAAAATTTTTGAAAGAAACTTGTAAAAGACTTAATGGTAAATTTTAAAAATTTAAAAACTTTCTTCAAATTTTATAAAAGCTGAATTGCTTTAATGGTACATAAATATTGTATCTATGTAAAAATGTTTTAAGTTAATTAAAGTAAAAATAAAAATTGAAAAGATTATCGCGGTAATTTTAGAGTTCCAGAACTTTATTCATCTTCTCATGTATAGTTTTTTTAAACTGGAACCTTTTATAGTCGATATTTTTTCATTTAAAAGTTGTTAAATTTTTTTTTCCTTTCTAACAGATGATTGTACTTCTTGATTTTATGACTTGTTTTTAGAAGAATCCATACACGGTATTTTCACAATTTAAAGATGAATTAAGAAAATTTATAAAATAAATTAAATAAAATTTTTAAGAAGTTAATTTTGAAAAATTAATATATCAAATGTATTATTGGAGTTATAACAGTTGATGTTATACAATTATAAGTCTATCATTTGATTTAAAACAAAAATCATAATTTGCAACAAAAAAAAAAAAAAAGTTAATGTTTCTGATTTAAAATCTTATTATGTATAACTATAATAAATTTTTATTTTAAACTCCATTTTCCTGTTAATCTTTTAACATTAGGTACAATTTAATCATAAATTTTTTGTTAAGAAATATTATTAATGGGTTTTATTTTATCTTTTGGCATATAATTAAAAATGGTTTTCTTTTACAAACAACTTCTTCAGACTTAAATAGTTAGACATAATATTTTTATTTTTTTTTTATTATATTAATTTCTAAGTATACTTTTGGCATAAGTTAATATTTTGGTCTTTATTTTATTCTATATAGAAAATTGCATATACATATAGGTGCTTTTATGTTTTTTTGATAAAGTTCGGCTTTTTATAATCTAAGTACATATATAATAATATCCTTGTAATCCTTTTGGTGCAAAAAATTATTAAGGAGTGGAAATGAAAAGTCAAAAATCAAAATGATTAAAGTTATAATAAAAAAAAAAACTTAATATTTTCCCTGTTTTTGAATAAAATACGAGTGTGATGATTCATTTACTATAACTTGGAAAAACTGTTTTGCTAACCTTATAAATGAAATTATATCGAATCATATTGAAGAGTTCAAGGCTTTTTAAAAGAGTTTTTCAATTTGTACTTTTAAAAAAAACTTTTGAATATTAGAATACAAAAATTAAAGAATTAAAAGTAAAACAAACCTTTTTACAATCAGTAAATAAAAATATGTGCACTTCTAGGCGCAAAATAAAAGTGCCTTTCAAATTATAGAAAAATGAAGTATCCGTTGAGAGTAAAAAGAAAAATTGAAAATTGAATATCACCAAAAAGTCAAATGGAAAAAAAATCGATTTAATTAGTTCGATAGATAGAATTTTTTTAAACTTTGCCTACTTGTCTCTATACGGTAAAACTATTTCAATATAATTTTAAAGACTAAAAGCTTTTAATTTGTCGATTTTATAGAGAAACTAAAATTTTTACTTTTGATCCATTATCTAACTATGAAATGTATTTTCGTTTTTCATTATTTCACATGGATGAAAAATGTTTCACATAAATTAAATAAGTATAGGAATGAAACATTTGTTAAAGTACGAAGCGTTGAATCTTTCAAAACAAAATTAACATGTTATTTAATTTTTAAATTTTTTTATATTTTTAAATATAACAATAAATATTAGAAACTACTAAATAATATGTTAATTATAAAGTAAACTAAAAATAAAAATTAAAACTACGCCAGGACAAATAATAATATAGGTAATAATAATTAGTAAATAATAATTAGTAAAACTAATTGATATTGGGAAATAAAGTGAATTCGAAAAAATTAAAACTTGCTTTGACATTCAATTATAAATAAAAAATAAAGGGGCCTCGTGAACCTTGTGGATAAGAGCGTAAACACCGAGGGAGTATGGATTCGAATCCCACACATCTCGTAAGAATAATTCTCCCTTACGTCATTTACGCCTGAAAAGAAAGGGCTGTGTAATTTCCTTATTACATTTATGTGGCAGGAGAATAACCTAAAAAAAAAAAAATAAATCAATTTCATATTAAAACAAAAAACCGTATTTAAATTAACCGTCATTAAATTTTTACATTTTACTTTTGATTTTAATAAGCAAAAGTAAAAATTTAATGACAGTGAAATTATTTTTATTTCTATTCTGAGGAACACAAGAATCACTCCAAAGTGTGATCCTTCTTGTTTGGGAGAAATTGATTTTTAAACCTTTAAATTTTATTTTACTGAAAATGTCAAATGCAAATGCAAATATAATTTTCTGCTCTGCTCAACTATTGTACGAGTAAAATTCAGTCCATAATGCTTAATATGTTATATTAGCAACCATTCTGAACTAAAAGTGTTACTATTAAATTATAGATATTCAATTTCCGTTTGGACTAAACACAAGATACATTTCCTTTTGGTAATACAAAAACACTTTGAACATTAAAAACATTTATTTATTTTTGATACACATGCAGCGCAAAAATTACTTTTCAATACCTCATAACAATGATTATGGATTAAAAATAATAAAAACATATCAAAAATAAAATTTATAATTTTGTGATCCACGTGCATTATATAAATTATATGGATCAAATAAGAACATATCATTTAAATAGCAAAAATTTTATATATTTTGTGAACCAAATAACAAAGTTTTGATTATAGATCAAAGTTGCATGAAAAAGTATAATAAAAGTGGATGTGCATCAAAGATACGTCTTAATATCTCAAAAAAATATTAACATTATAGGAAAAGGGATAAGAAAGGAAGAAGGAGCGTATCCAAAAACCTTCTCTTAGGTAAAAGAAGTTCTCTTAGGTAAAAAGTGCAAAATGGCGTTTGGATCAAAGAAGCATCCAGTGGACGATATCATAAAAATTCAAAATTTCCTTTATTTTCACTTAGAGGACCGTACATTTTCTTTTCTATATTAATCCGATAAATCTTTCATAATAAATATAAAAAAAATATGCTTTTTACTCTTAAAAGTTTATTTCAGATTAGTTAATTTATTGGATTGTAATAATTGATTATATTATTAACAAAAAAAAAACATCGTACATATATTAACTTGTTAAAAGATCTTGATTTTTAGTCTTATCCATCATTGTAAAGACAAGCTTGTTTTTCAAAAATACATTTTTGCTTTACGCAGATACTTTATCAAATTTTATTTATATTTCTTAATCAATTCATCAGCCATTTGAAATATAGATTGGTATTAAGAAATGGAATAAACTACAGTCAACCTTCCGACAATGCGATACTGTATATACTTTCGGTTATTAGAACATACAGCGTATAAGTAGTATTTTATCGTTTTGTAAGATATAAATCAATAGAAAAACATGGATTAGGTTTCAAGTAAAAAAAAATTGTATCTATTGTATTATTCAAATTTAAATATTCACTAATAGAAATTCAAGATTCCATTAGAAATATTTCAACAAAATTATAAAAAAATTTTAGAAATTGTGAAAATTTCTTATAAAACCATATAGGTATTTTTTTTTGCAAATGGGAAAATTCCCTTTCATAAATTTGCATTCAAAAACGCAAACAAAAAAAATCTAAAATTCGGGTTACAAAAGAAATATTTTATAAACTTATGTTGTATAAGAAAAACGCTTTACAGGAAGGTTCACTGTACCTACATATTTCAAAGGAAAACAATAATCTTAGAATCAATTTTTACAGACTAAAATTGTATGTAATGTAATTGTATATATATGTATATTATATATATGTGTCATTATACAATGTATGAAGTTATGTACGGTGGGTGATTCTTCAAAAATGTTTGACAGTTATAATACTACCATATTTTATTGTAAATATACTTTAATAAATTTATAAACTGGTGTTAATTGTTGTTTAAGTGATTTGAGAGATTGTTTATATATACATACATATATTTATATACATTATTATGTACAACTTCTTCTTTTATTATTTTTATTAAAAATGTTTGGAATTTTTGAGAAGGGTTCAATATTAGGTAAAAAATAAACAATAAAAAAAAAAAAACAAAACAAAATTATATTTAATATTGAATGAAAATTGACAAGGAAAAAATATCCTGTTAATTTTCAGAAGTAAATCAATCAAAAAATAATATAACTTTTATTTCGATAGCTAACTACAAGATATACATATATGTATTTAGTTTTAATATTGAGTACAGATAGGATGCTTATACCATTAATTTGTCTATTAGGAGGGTATCTATTAGGAGGGTAAGGTGAGAGGTAAGGTATGGTGTTTATTTATTTATCTTTTCTTAATGGGTTCGTAATTAAATCTATAAACCGATATCTATAAATAAAAATGAAAAAAAAAATTTACAAATTCAAAAGTAAAAGTATAAATGAAAAGTAAAAGTATAAATGTGCAAAAAATATTTTGAAAAAAGCAAAAAACTTTGATTTTGTAACAAATTTTGAAGTTCTACCTAATAATTTTTATTGCATACATATTTCAACATCAAAGAATATAAAGTAGTGGTGGAAAATGGGGGGAGGGGGGCAGGCTTGCTCTAAACAAATTATAGGAGCCTGATTTTGTAACTCTAAAGTCCTTTCTTATTATTATTACATACATACATATTTCAACAACTAAGTATTTAAAATAATTGTGGATTTTTTTTTGTGAATTTTGTTTCTTTTTGTGCTAAAAATCATTATGGATTTTGTTTTTTATTTATTTTCGGTCTCACCCCTTCTTAATATATGCCTATTACTTACAGTTAGTTTTGCAAACAGTAGTTTTTCTTTTGTTTTCTTTTTTTCTAGACCTTATCCCACCAAAACTACTAGGAAAGGAATCCTTTATACAAAGTTATTGTAGGATTAGGTAATTGGGAGAGATATGATAATAAAACAAAATTTAAAGATAAATTAGAAGCGAACCAGTTTAGATTCTTTTATTTTTATCGTTTGAAAATTATCATGCCTCTTAGAAAATAAATAACAAATATGTAATTTTTTTTTTTTTTTAATAAAATATACATTTTTGTAAATAAAAGCGCGAAAATATTTAATACCTACATAACCTTTTAATTATTAGTTTATAATAAATATATATAACAAGTACATATTTAAAAACAAAAGTTAATATAATTTAATTTTCTTTTTTTTTTTTGTTGGGCATTCTACCTTAATTTAAGTCTGTTTTATGTTCTTTCAATTAGCTCTCAATTAAAATCATCTAAGAATTATATATTATGTATATATATAAAAATAAAGAGGTGTTAAAATGTTTCTTTATAATAAAAAAAAAATTACACATAGTTAAAGTTTGAAGTATCCACATTTCATTTTTCCTTTTTGTTAGAAATAAAAAAATAAATGAAAATAAAAATAAAGTCTAATTAAAATAATTATTCCTAATTAAATTAGCTTTTTAATTTTGAAACAACAAAATAAAAAAACAGGAATAAATGGCAAACATATTCTTAGTAATAATTTACACTGCAAATAATCCTAAAACTGTGTACATCCTTTTCTCGTCGTCTTTTGTCTTTTTTTGTTTCATCATACATATTTCTCCATTTTTTTTTTTTTTTTAAATTGTTTTAATTTTTTTTTTTGTTTGTTTGTCTTTATTTTTTTTGCATACCCTTTTTACATCTTGTGGTTTTATTTTGTCTAAAGATTTACAGAAGCAAAAAAACAGAACAAACTAAAAAAAAAAACTTGGATTTACAATGGGAAAAAAAAATTTAGAAATACACATATGTGACCAAATATAAAAAGTGTACTGTTCTGTGGTGTTGCCTTAGTGAAATGAAAGTAAAAGAATGTACATCTTACTATTATTAAGTATAAAAGTATAATTTACCAATTTTTTTTTTTTATAATATGTATATATTTTTTTTTTTTTTTGGTCTTTTTTTATAACGAGTTGCGGCAATTTTACCCCTTACAACAATCAGATAGAATAAAATATAGAAATTGTATTTTTATTATAATATAAATAACCTTAAAACTCAAAATAACAATAATGGGTAAGAGTTAAAAAAAAGAGTATAAATAATAAATAAAATATTGCCCGTCATATATGGATAAAATTGTAAGAATTGTTGAGAATTTGTAATGCATACAAGAGAAATTATATAGATATATAAATGTTTTTTTTTGTACTTAGAATACCCGAATTAAAGCGTTTTTGTAGACAACTTGTTAAAAAATTTGTTTACGGTTTGTTCTTAAAAAAAAAAAAAAAAAAAATTTAAATTAATATTAAGTATTACCATCTGGCAATGGTGTAAAATATAAAGGTTTTCGATTTTAATAAGATAGAAAAGTAATAAATTAATAACAAAATATTTTTTTTTAAATTTAAATCACTATTTCACGATACAACCAACTGTTATTCATAATGGTTGAATCAACCTGCGTTGAGCTAGAATTGATGCTATGTTGTTTTGATCTTATATATTGTTGAAATACAGTCTGTTGATAATTCTAAATCATTTTAGTTCCACAAAAATATATTTTATGTATTTTAACCATTATTTAGGCATGGAACTTTGAAAACTGTCTTAGACCTGGAAAACATATTTTAAAAAAATTCAATGCTTGAACAATTCAAAATATACGATACGATTTCTATTCGATTAGCAAATGACAAAATATATTCAGTTAAAGTTTTGCATTTTTGATAAATAAATAAATAAATAAATAATTACACAATATAAAGAACTGATCGTCTTCCGTCCTATCATCTAATTTTATATTAATCAATCAATGAAATAAAATAAATAAATTGAACATAGCTATATTTTAAAATATTTATATGAATGGATTGTGTTTTTTATCTATATATTGTAGATATTCGAATCAACCATATCTATTTTAAGGAGAATTTCTCAGAAAAATCAATATTTATTAAATTTCGTTTCTTTAATTAGATTAAAAAAATAAAAATTAACGCTATAATATATAAGTTGTCCGAAAGTCGAAGGAAGATGATAGGGCAGATCGAAAGCAACAAAAAATTGTTTCGAAGGTGTGATATAATCTTACCAGTTTCCGCAATAACGGCCTTTAAAATATTTTCGTTAAGTTTTTAAAAATATAATATCTTTCCGCCGCACAACAACAAAGAAGACTCCTTTAGATATCAATATACAGCTAAAATTATACTATAATAATTTAAATTTTTATTTTTCAACGTTTACAGTTGAACAGTTATAAGCTTTAAAATCCGAAAAATATTGGTATTTATGGTATATATTGGTATTGAGGTTAATTATATATTGGTATTGGGGTCAATTAACTGTATTTTTTTTTGTATAAAAAAGTTTATTAATATATGATTTTTTTAATATTTTTTAACTTATCAAAATCATACTTTTAAGTAAAAGTAACTTATTAACTTTTTTATCATATTTTTTTACCATTTTCGAAACTTATCGTATTTTTGTTTTGCCATTTAAATATTACTTTATGCTTCATTGAAATTTTACTAAAAAATTTGTTTCCATATGGAACATAAATTACAATATATGTATATGAAAAACTTTCAATACCGTTATCTCTGAAACTGTTTAAAATAAACCCGTCTACCGAAACAATTGTTTGATAATTGTTTCGATCTCTCATAAAACTTTCTTTCTTCGTGAAGTTCGACTTTCGGACACTCTGTATTAGGGAGGATCTATATTATTAAGATAATGGGTGATCTATATTATAAAATATAACACATAATCAAAATTTAGTATCAAAAACCATAAAGATTACGGTGGACTGTGAGTATAAAGTAAAAACAAAATGGCCAAAAATCTAGATAAGTATTGATTATTTGTAATAAACACTTTGAAGAAGTGAGAATTGTAAAAACAAGATTAATAAAATTTATATGAAAAACAACTAATTACAATTAAATTAAAAATATCCAGAGAAACATAAATCAAAGTACATACATATGTATATATATGATAGCAGAATACTCTAATATAAGTTATAAAAAAAGGGATTTAATTTTAAAAATTCTTACCTTAATTTTTTAATGCGAACAAGTTTCGGTAGCCTATTTTTTCAAGTCAAACTGTAAAATTTTCAACTCTACAAATTATTATTTTTTTTTTTTAATGTATAAAAATGTGGACAAGAAATTGCACCGCCTTTCCTGTTCAGGCGTGGCTGTAAATGTCATAAGTGGGAAAAACTCTTACGACGTCTGTGGGATTCGAACCCACACTCCCTCGGTGTTTACAGCGTATTTTTATACGCTCTTATCCACTAAGCTACCGAGGCCCCAAAATCTTTTATGAAAATAATAATTTACAATTTTTTATAATATCAGTATATGTATTGAAATAGGCCTTATAGTGGTAATTATATAATCTTTGATATTATATATAGTCAAAATAAGATTTTCAGTTATATTATACCATTTGGAAAAAAGAAAAGCTTAGAATTTTTTTTTGTTGTTTTTAAAAGTATATAAGAAAACCATTAAAAAGAGGTATTCAAAAATAAAATTTTAACATTTTATACAAATTATATCCTTTATATCTAAAAAAAAAAACAAAACTGTTATTGCGTTTTTTAATATTTAGTAATATTATATATACTAGGGTATATATATGTATATTGAAACTTAATACGTAAGTATATAAAAATAAAAACTTAATAAAACCTTTTAAAAAAACTTTATACTAATATTTTTGTTTTTTTTTTATTCACGCATTTTATTTCTTATTGTATAGTACTTACTATACTCAAAATTATTTTGTGACCTCTTGATCTTCTTAAAAGACTCCTGTTGTTGTTTTTTTTTAGTATATGCATTTTGTATACTTTTAGTATAAATACCCTATATCATAAATATTTGTTATATTCATATATATTTATTATGCATATACAAATTTAAGGTGCAATCGCATTTTTTTTTTTTTTTTTTTTTAATTTTAATTTTTTTTATTGTGGGAAATTTTTATGGTGTGACTTTTATCCTATACGTAAAAAAAAAAGCGACAAAAAAAAAAACAAAAACGTTTATTATAAATTTTTTAGTATAAAAATTCATTTTAATATTTTTTTGTGGCTTTTCAAAAAATGTTTATTATTTTAATTTTGGTTTGTTAAAAAGTTCTTTTAAATAAAATTTTTTTTTTTTTAAACTTCATACAGGACATATTTAAATGAGGGAATAAGCAAATAACAATTTCTAAAAAAAAAAAAGAAAAAAAACCGTTAAACATTGCGCTAGAAGAATTTTAAATATAAAAATAGAAAAAAAGAAAAATCTTTTTTTTTTTTTTTTTAATAAAATTAAAAGAATACAAAAATATTCTAAATATTTAAAAAAAAAAAAAAATAATAAAGGAATAAAAAGCGCAATATAACATGGGGAGGAAAAAAAAAAACATTAATAATTTTGCAAAGGCATAACATGGTAAAGTTGAATTGAATGAAAAGGATAATGTTTTATATATATATGCATATATATATAAAAACGGGGGAGCTCATAATATTTTTAGTATTTAAAATTACGCGTTTTAACATTTCAAATTCATGTCCAGATTTTTGAAGATTTGAAAAATTCTTTGTTTATTTGTTATTTTTTTTTTTGTATTAAATCTGTTATTTTATGGTGGTTTTGTACTAAGCGTTTTTTTGTAGAATATTTTTTTTTTTTTGACTGTTTCTTTTAGTATAAACCTAAAATCATATTGTTTTTTATTTATTTCTTTTTTTTCTTTTTGTGATGTACTTATTATCTTTTTTTTTTTGTATTATACGAATTTTATACTATATGGTTTTTATGATGAAAAGATAGATACTTACTATATAATGTTTTGTGTGTTATGCAAAAACGTTTTAATTTTACTTTGAACCTTTATTTTAAAATGTATTTCGCGTAATACAAATGACAAACATATATACCTACATTATATAGTGCATAATATATAATATAATGATGTCTTCTCAAAAATACCTTGTGAAAATTGCATTAATTCTATTTTTTTTTTTGATTTGATTTTTTTAGTACTCAATGTTAGTGTTAACGTGTGAATATACAGTAGGGGGAAAAAATATCCATACAAAGTAATAGAAAATATGAATTGAAGAAGAATGAGTACAACTTGGATATGATATACTTTAGATTAGTTGACTTTTAGGAGTCGTCCCAATTGGTGCCGAAGGCTTTAAGGGGTTAATATTGGCTTTTGAGAATATTGATACTAAATTCATGTTACTGTAAATATCTTATTGTATATGTTTTGACCGATCAAGATCATAATATCAGATGCACCATTAAATGATGTATCACATTCATTCGATTATGTGTTTATTACTTTAAATACAGAGTGACTTTAAATAAAATGTTATTTCTTTAGTTTTTATTTTCTTTGGAGATTTTTTCTATATATTTTAGCTTATTAATTTCACTTTTTCATCTTTTTACCTTTATAAAAAAAAGGTCGATAGTTTGTTTAGCTTGAGATTTTTGACGTTCGAAATGTTGTGTTAACGCATAATTATATAAGGAAGTTTGATACATCATTTGAGGGAAGATTTCATTGCCTTTCTTTTAAAGTGTCTACCAATACTAATGGCCCAAAAGATATTTACAGTAACATTCATTTTGTTTTAATGTTTTCAAAAGTCAATTTTAATCCTTTTAATGTATCTGACGGCAATCACGACCATTATTATAGAAGTTTATTATTTTTATTAAATTTCATTTGTGCAAAATTGTATAACAATTGGATGTGACTAAAAAATTTATTAAATTAAAGAATCAGAACTTTGTTTTAACAATTTTACGAGGTAAATAGAAATTATGCATTTTTTTCTTATTGTAATTGGGAATTCTCATAAAAATTTTTGATTTCTTCATCTTTATAATATTTAATTTAGAGGTGAATTATCAACTTGTTATACGAAATCTTTTAAAATCTTTTTTAGTTTAAAATTAACTTAAAAATTTTGTTGTAAATATTTTATCCCATATTGTATGTGGGCATTATTTAATGTATTAAAAGAATATAAAAATATAGAAAAAGATTTTTATATATTTATATATAAAGTGCTAAAGAGTATGAAGATAACAAAATAAAATTTGCGTCATATATTGTACACGTCTAAGATAGATAATAAGTGGATTGGTTGGTTGGATGGTTGGTGAGTACTGAACAATTTACACGTTTATATACAAAATATTAAGGTAAGCAGTTGTGGTTCACTTTGTATTTTTTTTTAACTAAAAGGAAGATTTTTATTGCGATTTTTTTTTTTTTGTTTCTGAAAATCCTGTTTTAAGGATAATAAGTGCACCGTGATGTATAAATTTACACATGAATTAATTTTATTTAATTTGTTATAATGTTTTTTGTTTTTTTTGTTTTAATATAATTTTAATTTATTTATATGAGGTGACTACTATTACTTTGATTTAGAATTAAAAACGTATAAAAAAAAAATTAAAATATAATAAGAAATTCTTTTGTTTTTTGTTAAATTTCGTGAATAAGAATAAATACTTTGTGTTTTTTTTTTTTTTCTTATTTCTATATGAAATTGTATCTGAATGGTAATGGTTTATTATTTTAACCACAAAGAAAAAAAAAAATGGAAAAGAACATGATTATTTTAACTATTTTTCTTTTGTATGAATAATATAATATTATAATATGGAAGATAATACTTAAAATAAATAAAAAAGAAAAAAAAAAGAAAATATTAATTAATTATATGTTAGTGACGGTAGCGATAAATTAATATTAATTTTTAGGAGTTTTTTTTTTAAATTGAATTAATTTTAATTTTGTAAAAATCCAAAAATTATGATATTTATAGGATATTTCAGAATTTATATTAAAATGAAAAATGCAGTTTAGAAAAATTATTTAAAAATTCAAATTTTTTATGGATATTAATATTAAAAATATGAAACAAAACGGTAATTTCTAGACACGAATGAGTTATCACAAAAAAAAAACTATTCAATTACTCTAATTTGTAAGATTGGTTCTACTACGAAATCTATACTAGGTATTTTATATAAAAAGAGGTTCTCTTCCAATCATATTTTATTTAAAATCTCTTTTATTTTTCTTAAAAAACACCAAATCGAAACCCAAAAAAAAATCTGAAAAAAATATTTTCTACTTACAATATCTCTCCTTATTCCGAGCCTCACATATATACATACTTTACATATGTACATAATTTGGAAAAAGCGTATTTTGGCTTAAATTTTAGTTTATTTAAAAGAAAAATTTTATAACCAACTCTAAAATTGATACTAATTATTTTTCATACAAAGGTACATTTTATAACAACCATAGGCATTTAAAATAGTGGGAGAAATTTTTAAATTTTTAACGTTTAAAAACATATAACTTAGGGTTTTGAAATTTGCGATTCTTTCTTTGAAGGTTTTTAATGGAATTTTTCCTTCCTTGGGATTTCTGCCAACCGCCATAACAATGGGACTGTCGTTCCAAACTCACTAGGCAAATTATTGTAAGCCTCATTTTGTAGTCAACTCAAGCGTTTTAAAGTTTTTTTTTTCTTTCTCTGATAGTTTTTAATGGATTTTTTTCTTCTTTTGGAATTTTGTATTATTTGGAATCCTTTTTTTTGAGATTTTGTTGAACTCCCGCAAAAATTGAGCTGCTGTTCCAAATCTTATGCAAGACAAATTATTAAATCTTCATTTTATGGTCAACTCTAAGGAGTTTTTCAAGTTTTTTTTTTGTTATGAAAAAAGAAGATTTGTTGCTAAAAAAGTAGATTTTTAAAAAATTTAATTTTCCAAAAGAAGATTAAAAAAAATACTATCTCAAAAAAGGAGATTTTGCAAATGGAGATTAAATAAAGTGAGCTTTTGTAAAATTTCAATAATTTTTAATAATTGTTTATTATATTAAAAGTAACAGACCAAAATACTAAATAAGTCAAATTGCATAAGTTAAAAAGTAGTTTTGGATAGACTCGAAAGTTTATAATATCCTTAAAAGATTAGGTAATAAATAATACATGTGATACATGCGACTGCGATTATTAAGTTTAACTAAACTCTTAAAACTAGCATCTAAATACTTATCGTTACATATCGTCAGCTTATGAAGAAAACTGTGCCTGTCAAAAAGTATTTGTATTGATTTTGCTGACCGTATAGAAGAGAATATTAGAAATATGGAAGATATGGACCGTATGGAAGAGTTTTATAGATATGCATAGTACATTTTTAGATCATTAGTATTAGTACAGATACAGATTACACATATAACCCCTTAACGTAATAATAATCATTAGCTATAATACGATATATCATATTATAATTTTATACTTTAACGTTTGCATGGCATTCCATATAAATAACTATTAATAGTCATACCAATTATTCATTCTCATTTATAAAAACCACTCGTCAAGTTATTACTATATACGAGAGAGAGAGAGAGCGAGAACATTAAATCATATATGATCATTTGTAATTTGACATTTTCAAATTCAAATTAGGGTTGTCATTTTGTATATCATATTATATAATCTTATTAGAAACATATCAAATGTTCATATGATAGCGAATGATTATTATATAGTTAGAAGTATATAGTCAATTTAATTTTTAAACTGAATATAACAGTTTTTTTTTTATCTTTCATTTCAAATTTGTATAATTAATTTTGTTTAATATTCTGCTTCATTTAAATTATCTGCTTTTTTTATGAGGGTTCGTGGAAAACTGGAAAGTCACTAAGAGAAGCTGCCCGAGTAGTGTTAGACTTTAACTAACCAAAAAACCAAAACCACCCTCTTTTGAAACCAAACTTTAGGATGAAACCTTTAAAACAAATGTACATTTTGGTTTTTGGGAATAAGGATGTGACATCTGTTAAACTTTTCCAAAACTATTTTCTGTGAAATGTAAAAGATTCTAAGCTTTACCTATAATTCATTTAAGATAAATAAGTGATGTTCATTCAATCAAAATCTATAAACGAAAGAACTATTAAGGTTTGAACTGCTCACTTTAATTTATTACAATTTTATTCAAAGAACAATAATGAAAATAATATAACATTTATATATTAATGCTTATGAGGGTGAGCCTGAAACACTAATCTTACCATAAAATTTTAATCGCTTTTATTTATTTTTCTTTTTATGCATTTAGTTAAATCTAAAAAATCTTGTATTAGAAGAAAGCATTTCAAAACTATATAAATAAATAATATTTGATAAAAAAAAAAAGAAATCATTCATAATCATTCTTAAATGAATGGGAAAGTATATATATACATATATACTTTATTAAAACTAACCCTCATTTTAATTATCAATTTTTTTTTGTTTTTAAGATAACTGGTCAATTTTTATTTTTAAAAGTATAATTTTTTAACGATAAATTTTTTAGAATAAAAATAAAATGAAATGATAAAATTTATTCATATATGACTTTTTTTTTCGTTTTATATACATTATATATGAAATAGATTGCGTGATTTTATAAGCCTATATTATACATTAAATTTTTATGATATATAGTTATGCACAAGTAACTGACAGTTATTATGCAAATGAAATATTATTTAAGTAATTAACAGCGATATAATTATTTGTCATTTATCGTATTTGACTTTATTATATACCTATATACAAACACATATTACATGCATGATTATTATACATGTTCTATATTAAAACATATATATATGTATGGATATGTACTTATTGAAAATTAAATATATCATATAATATGTAATATAAATATATGTATTTTAATTAAATATTTATGTTCCAATTTTATATATTTGTATATATCTACATATGTATATAAAAATAAAAAAAAAAGGAAAAATTAAATTCACATAATACTTATATTAGTATGCATATAACTATCATTTAAGTAGCTGCCCACTAAAAAACAACAAAAAAAAAATTACAAAAAACAGAAAAAAATATTGAATAAATTTTTATTATTAACATACAATTGTCAACATTCTTACATATCTACATACATATGTATATATACAATTATTAACATTTACTTCAAAGGGATTGATATTTAACTTATATTTCTTTTTACTTATATATAATATAATAAAATATTAGGTATGTATAAGCCGATATAGGGATATATGTACTTACCTATATATTTGTAATATATATTAATTTTAATTTATGTCTAAAATATGTATGTATGTTAAAAAAAAATTTATATATATATATATATTTTTATCTTTATATCATTAAATTGAAATATTCGTTTCTTTTTTGACTTTAGTATTTAACTTTAACGATAAAAATACTACTTTACTATTCATTCGTTTTGTCTACTTAACCTCTCTATTGATTTGAATAATTTAATTTTTTTTTTTTTTGTTTTTCCTTTCTTATTTTTTTTTTATATACATTTATACATTTATACAATACATTTTTTTGTTTAATTTTTTTTTTTTTCATTAAAGATATTTTTATAGTGATATGACTTTTTGCACCTGGTTCAGCAGGTAAAACAAACCGCTTATTAATAACTTATAAAATTGTAATATAGTGTAAAACGAAAAAAAAAAACAGAAATGAATAATATTGTCTGGTAATTATAAGATACCGCAGTGTGCTCAGGAAGAAAAAATATTTAAAGAGATAATTTTGATGGTATTATTGAAAATAATGTAAGTTTTTAATGTGAAATTTATTAAATATATGTACATAAATACATAGACATAGAAATGATAGGAGGTTATAAGGATGTAATGTAAGAATGTAATATTTATTAATAATTTTTTGTTTTGCAGCCTGAGATAGAATGTTCCGATGAAGACACAATCGGCTTCCTTGTATCCCCCTATTTGGTATTTTCATTCTACAAGCTTAGTAGCGAAGTGTAAACTTTATGAAGGAGCGAAATAATTAATACAAACTGAATGCAAAGGAAAAAAAATGTTGACTTAAATAATGTTTTAAAATTATTAAGATCTGAAAACAAATTGTTCAACAATATTTTGATGTTCTTAACATAAAAGAGATTTTATATTTGAAGATACTTTTGTCTAAAAAAAAATTTTTATTATATATTTATAGTATATCAGCGGTTCTATGAATATTACGCTGAATAATTTTTAGCATAAAATATTAAAATTCGCAAGAGGGATAACTTCTCGTTAATTGAATTCGACATTATAGTTTGGTTACAAACTGGTGTTAAAAAACAAAAATTGAAAAGTTGTAATCTAACATACACTATAGAACCCTATCTATTTTAGTTAAAAACAACCCTATTTATTTTATACTGTCTATAAGTTTTTTAGTGAACCATGAATTAATTACTGTTAATCCCTTCTTGATACTCAAGATTTGATCGGTTTATACTAATTATTTATTTTGAACTTCTGAATAGCTTAAGCCTACTTTATATGTAGATCTTAATATACTTTATTTGCCATTAAGCTCTACATTATATGACATGTTGTCAATTAAATTATCCATATCAATTGATAACAATATGGCTTTATATGCAATTTGACAAAAAAGTGATAAATATATATGTATATGTAGAATGACAGATGTTTAAACATATTAATTGACAAAAATTTACATTGTATTATTGATCACATGTCATTTAGTGTAGTAAGCAATGAAGCAAACATTTATTTATATTATAGACGAATATTGAAAATAGTATCTATAATCTATAAAATATCACATATAATTTTAAAAAGATTTATATATATACATATATATAAAATAAAATTGAAATTAATGATTTTTTTTTGTAGAAAGTATATATGTATATACATATTATTATTAAAGAGAGAAAAAATTATAAAATATACGCGGTTTTTTTTAATATTGATGTAAAAAACCGTTAAACGGAAAATAAACTTTTATATATTATTATAAAATATGAATAAATATTTGTATTTTTATATAAATATGGATATATATGTATTCATATATACATATATACATATATGTAATAATGACGTGACTGGAGAGAGTTTTTAATATTTTTTATTCTTTTATTATTTTGTAATGATTGAATTTAATTTGTATATATACGCCCTACTTATTCAATTCTACAATACTCATTTATATATTTAATAAATGTATATATATTTAATATGTGTAACATTTAAGGACATTTTAAATAAAACATTTGATACAAGGAATATTTTATAAAATTGTGATATTATTTCTTAAATTTGTTAACTAGGTATAGTTAAACTACATTGATTATAATTTAAATTTGATAAAAGCTGTTCTTCAAGATGACATAAGGATTGTTAGAGTACAGAAATGAAATATCAGAAATGAGTACAGAAATGAGATTTATGAGATATCAACACTATTTTAAAATTTTTTAAAAGTTCTCTAATAGTCCGAATTACCCTGTCGAAATATATATATAAACATTCCCGAAAAAGCGAATAATCTGAATTTTGTAACCGCAGGCAATAAATTTCATTCTCATTATTTTTTAAGTACATATTTTAACAACAAAGTATACTGCTTAAAATAGTGCAGACTGCAAAAAAACACGAGATTTTAAAACATTAAATTTTGAACTGCGATATATATATATATATATATATTTAGTGGTATTAATGATTAGAATTGGTGAAAGTGTTATGTATAGTGGTACAAATGTTTTATTTTTACTTACTTTTATAAATTTTATATAAAGTGGTACAAAATGTTTTACTTTCTATATAAGCCAAAATACACTTTTTATAAATACACGCACACACACACACAATTCCTAATTATTTTTCTGTCATGAGAAAATTTGATAGCATACATTTAATATTTTCATATTTGTATTTCATTCATTATTTTTTGTTTCTTACTGTACATATACATACGTATATATAAAGTTTTACATATTTTTGAACTTCAAAAGTTAATAATAATATATAGATATATTTATATACCTATTAAAACAAATGAATATGTAAAAACAAAAAACAAAAAAAAAATGAAGTATATCTTTGGTAAATAAAGTATGTTGACAATATATTATGACATTTAGGTATAAATTATTATATCTTTTTTTTTTTTTTTGTTTTAACTGTAACTAATAAGTTAGTATAAGTATATAAGTAGTAAATAAGTATTAATAAAATATGTACTAGGGAGATTATTTAAAAGAAATAAAAAACAAAAGTATATACCATATATGTATATTGTATAAGTTCATAAAAATTATAAATATTATCTATAGTTATTATATATAGTTAAATATATGCCTGTCATTTATGGTTTCATAAATATTATTATGGTATTGTGTGTTTTTTTTTTTATATCTATATTTACATATTATAAAAACCGTATATTAATATGTTCATCAGTTAATTGGCATAAATCAAACGGTTATTTTTAATGAATGTGTTATGACTAAAAGCGCGACATTAATATCAATATATGTATGTACATCTATATACAAATATATGTAAATGTATATTTTTGTTGTAAAGATATAATAAAAATGGTATTAAAACATTCTTTTTTTTTTTTTTTTTATAAAATTGTATTGTTCTGTTATTTTATTTGGTTTTATTGTTATAAGCCATGTCCTTTAATTAATATCCTTTAATTAATAGATTGTTAATTTATATGGTATTAAGTATAATAGAGATAGAATATGAAAATAATAAATAATTTATTTTTTTGAATGAGGGTATTTTGAAATTAACTTCCATATTATTTAAATAAATATATGTACATGTGTATGTATATAAAAATAATTTTTTTTTAGTTAAATGAAGAGTATTTAAAAATTAATTTCAATAAATTTGTTGTAGGAGAATTAAAAAAAAAAATCAATTTTAAATAAAATAATTAGTAAAAAGTTAAGATAATTGATTTTTAATTAATAATTAATAATTTTCAAAAATTATAGGTATTAAGGACGATTTATCTATATTAATTCGGAAGCATGCCAATTTTTTGTTATAATTTCGCAGGATTACCAATTTTTTTCAAAGTTTTTACAAGGGATACAAAAAAAAAATGTTTAAAGGACATGTAAAACGAAAATGTTTTGGAAAATTTTTAGGGCTGAGGAAATTTTTTTTTTTTGTTTCATACTTATATTGTATTAGAAAGCTGCCGGTCTTTAATTATAACCTCATGCAGGTATTATATATTACTGGATTTTGTACCTGTTGGTGGTTTCGTCACTGACAGTAAAATAGTTATAATAATAAGTGGATTCATTGTTCCCTTACAGTTCCTCTTCCCAAATCAAAGTTTCCGCAAGCTTTATCCTTTATCCTTTTTATCCTTTTCAATACCTACTCTCTTATCAATATATACTGCGATGGTAGTTAGGAGTTTCATTATGGGAGATAAAGTATGGGAGGTGTGTTTAACTAAGACTCTGATACTACTAAATAGGTATTCTTGGCGTCTTTGACCTTTCTTAGAAAAAAAGTATTAAAATAAGAAATAAGTGAACAAAACATAGGTTAAATGATGGTTTTGTTACGCCACTTTTTTAATGTCAATAAAAGATGTATTAACAAAAATGTTTGATGCACATTTATAAAAAAAACTTTATGTAAATATGTAATTAACTCTTCTATATTTTATTTGTGGGGAAAAGTTATCTTATCTAAGTTTTTTTAGAATAGTTATATTATAGTTTATTTAGAAGGGATAATCAAAATTATTTTGATAACATTTTTTTTAAAATGAACTTACTACTTTATTACTTATGGTGGTACAAATTCAAATCCGAACACAAATCGAAAGAATTTTTAAATGTAAAATTACTGAAAAAGTAATTTTCAATTACATAATACTACTTACGGTCATTTTTGATATAAAATATATACTATATAACATAAACAAAATAAATAATTAATACTATATAAATACCTTTTTTATTTTAACTTAAGACATTTTTACTTTAAGTGATGAAATTTTTACTTTAAATGAAGATGTTTTAGTTAAAGTAAAGAAATTATGAAAGTACTTTAAGGGATGATATTTACAATAAAAGTTAAAGTTAAAAAAATACCTACAATATGCATATACATATTATGTATATTAAATCCATATAAATATCAGATAAAAATACATATACATATATATATTACGACAATAAAATATATGTATATTAAATATTATATAACATAAATTATTGAAGTAAAGATTTGACTTTTAAAGTAAAAATGTCTTCAGTAAAAGGGAAACATTTTCACTTAGATTAAAAATGTGTTCACTTAAAATAAAAATGTTCACTTAAAGTAAAAATGAATACTTTTTTAGTTGAGACACTTTTAAAGTAAAAAAAGGTATAAATTAATAAGATTATATTTAGATGGTTCACATATGCAAGGAAAAAGGTCCAAGTTATTTGTTGTAATTACCTATACATTACTATACTAGAAAAGTATGAAAATTCAACGTTTTTTATGATCAAATTTAGAAATATTACATTTATAAACATACATACATACAAATATATTTATATGTATCTTTAAATATTATTATATCATTTATTATATTTATTTAATATTTAAAATCATGTACAATTTATTAAGAACATTTTATTCAGAAAAAATTGTTATTTCCTTTTTTATTATATTGAAACAATCCTTTTCCAATAAATTTCCGCACGAATGTCAAAAGATAATTCAATAGCAGCTATGCCAGTATACCTAAGATTAAGGAGAAAGTAAAAATATATTAATCATTCATCCCTTTTTTTTTATATTATGGGATAATTTTTTTTGGAATGTATTTGATAGAATCATATATTATATACCACAAATAATCAAAAATAATATATATTTTTACTTTTAAATTTAAATAAACAAAAAAAAAAAAAAAAAACCAAACAAAAATATAAATCTTATTTTCTCAATACTGAATGAATGAGATGATATTTATATCATTAATCACTTTTTAACTTTTTTATTTTATTTTTTCTTTAAATTGTAATAAAACTTCAGATATATTTTGTGAATTATATTTTGTATATATTATTTTTAAAATATATATAAGAACTATAATACATAAGTCAAAATATAACCACAAAATCGTATATTAATTGACCACAATTATATTTTACCTATTAAAAGGATGACATTAACAATAAGCCTTTTTAGAATAGACGACATTTTATATATTTGCAATATTATATATATATATGTATATATATATATATATTATATATCAATGTACCTATATATATTTAAAAAAAAAAAAAATAATGTTATATTTTATAGTTGGCTGTATGGAAATATTTATTTTATATATATAATGGAAATATTTATTCCTTGTGTTTATAATGTGTAGTGTTTAGAAAAAATAAAAGATGATGTCTTTTTTCTAAAATCGTATATCTTTTAGTTTTTTTTTTTTTTTTTTTTTTGCGAACGAAATATAAAATATGTCAATCAACCTGAATCAGAATGACAAATAGTTTTTTAAATATATGTACATACATATATAAGCATGTGTATACAAATTTGTATAATTTACAAAAAAAAAAAAAAAACTAAGGATATTAGTTTAATATTATTTAAATATAAGAAGGGTATGTAAAATACAACTTACAAAAAAAAAAACAAAAAAAAAAAAAATACATAATAAAATTACGATTTGGTTATATTGTGGTATGTTTTGTTTTCTTCTAAATCACGTACCGACATATCTTTTTATTTTCGAAAGAATTATAAAGGTGTGTTCCATTTGTAATACCTCAAAATCAAATTAAAATTAAATAAACATGAAAAAATGGCTCTCGTACGAAATCTCTTTTTTCAAAATCTCGTTTGACAAAATCTCATTGAACAAAATCTAGTTTTTTTTTGAAAATCTCGTCTTTTTGAAAATTTAATTTTTTTATTTTATATTTTTTTTAATTATGTGAAGATTAAATTTATTTTTTATTTTTGTTAGATTTAAACAATTTATGTTACAATATAAGGACATATGTATATAAATATTCTTAAAAAGCGAATAACCCTGATTTTGAACACAATTCTAAAATCTCTCTTAGGCGCCAGTTATAGCTATCATTGAAATGCTTGCGGAAAATGGAAATTTCAAAAAAAGTAAAAACAAAAAATTAATTGTAGAAAATTTATACTTTTTTATTTTTCTCAATTCAGCCAATGTCATTATTAAATAAAAAAATCTTTTTTTATTCTTTATTAGTACCATTTTCTACCAATAATAATTAAATAAATTAAAATAATAAAACTTTATTTTGCAAACATCGAAAAAACGCTAACAACAATTTAAATTTAAATTACATTTATTTTTATTTTGCCTTTAGTATTGTCATTTGCCATTTGACAGATAATTTAACTGACAGTTTTCTCTGCTTGCTATAATCACCTATACGGAAAAAGTATAAGTTTTCAATGAAACGTTTTTTCCGGAAGCATTTCAATGATAGCTATAACTGGCGCCTTAATGATATTTTTTACAAATATTCGTAAGCTATTTTAAAGTTAAGCCAAAAAAACAAGATTTTGGCAAAAACGAGATTTTTAACAAAAGAGATTTTCAACAAAAAAGGATTTAAAAAAAAAACAGATTCTAAAAAAAAAACGAGATTTTGTCCACCGAGATTTTGTAAACACTAAATTTTGTTCACCGAGAGTTTGTAAACCCAGATTTTGTCCTGCTCCCCAAAAAAATACCTTAAAATGAGAAAAAGGATAGAAGTTTTTTTTTCCTTAACATATAACACCATAACAAATTAATTGAAAATACCATATATTTACCCAACAAGTTATTCCAAATTTTTCAATTAACTTTCTTAATTTAACTTAAAGGTAACTTTCTAACTATTCTAAGTTTTAATACTATTATAAAACTGTCTATTTGATTAGAAGACTTTCAATAGATTTCATTCAAATAACGGTTGTAAACAATATTTCAATTAAGTTTTATACCTAATCAAAATTCGTGTTTTTTTTTTAACTTTTTCAAGTTGCTGAAATATTTTGATCTAATAATCCGGTAAAAGATCAAACTACATTATCAGTCAATAATTAAGACATTTTATTTTTGTTTGTTTTATTAATGAAGGCTGAGCTAACATGTCAGTAATCACTGCACTCTAAGTCCAAATTGCATCTTCAAAAACGTAGGAGAACCTATTCGAGAATACTTCGTGTTTAGTTTTATTTAAATTTATGTCACAATGAAACCAGTTTGAAGGAAGAAATCTTGAAAGCTTCTTAGAATAAAGCTAGATAGTTCATCTAATTCTTGGAAAAGGAAATTACATTTTCCTTGACAGACTGAAATAGCTTCAGAGAAAGTACATCACACTCTTTATAGTCCTATATGTATAATTTACAGTTATATTCACATTTATACCTAATCTTGTAAACCAAGCGCGTCTACTGATAAGATAGACTACTGATGTCAGGTCTAAAGAGAGAATGACATAATTAAGAAGTCTTAATTTGTTAAAGAACAAATTAAAAAAAAAAATGGATGTGAATTTTCTAAATTCCAAAATTTGTGGTTTCTGAAATACTGTTAATATTATTTTAGATTTTAAACTGATATCTTATTATTATTTCGATTTTAAGAACATTCTTGTAATAATATGTTCAATTAGTTAATGTTACCTAAAATATAGAAAAAGAAAATCTATTAGCTACATATAATAAAGGTGACATTTTACTTAATACTTTACCAAATACTTTATACTTTAAGATTATATTTTTGTAATTTTTTTTTGTAATATTATAATATATGAAATTTGTGACATTACATAACCGATGGAATCATTTAATTTCAAATTATAAACGATTTAAATTTTTAAAAGAAACTTTAAAAGAATCTTTAGTTACTTTAATTTAGGTTTTCAAAATCAAGTGGACACGCAATATTCTTAAAATATAAATGATTGTATATAGTTAAAAAATGTTAAATCTATGATAAATGGGTATCTGGTAGAAGATTTGTTTTATTTTTTGTTTTCCTTAATGGATCTTGAAAATAAAATTTTAGAAAAAGAAAACGGTAAATTTCAATACTTGAATGAATTACCATTTGATTTTAAGATGATGCGAATCTAATTATACTTTTTTCGATGTTGTTTAATATAAAATAATTTTTTTTTAATATAAACTATAACAGATAGTCAAATAAAACAGTAAATTAAAGTTAATTAGTTGCAGGAAAACTAAGAAGTTTGTTTTTTGTAATATTTTTTTTTTCTTTTTAGTGCACTTCTCTGCCACATAAATGTGGACATAGGAAATTACACAGCCCTTCCTTCTCAGGCGTGACTGTAAATGTCGTAAGGGGGAATAATTCTTACGACGTGTGTGGGATTCAAATCCACGCTCTCTCGGTGTTTACAGCGTTTTATACGCTCTTACCCACTAGGCCTTCGAGGCCCCTTTTGTAATATACTTTATTAGTGAAAAAACTTTATTAAAAGAAAAGAAAAATAAAAAGGTGAAGATGGCGAAGGTCGTGATGACTGTACCTAAATTTTTTTTCGGCCTTTTTTGCATTACAATATAATTGGTAAAAAGAAATTTGAAACTGTGTAATAAGTATCTGTGCACTATTTATTTATTTATTTATTTATATTAATATTACATACATAAATGTAATGCAATATTATTGAACCATCGGCTACTAAAGGCCATTATAGGTTCTGTGCACTATAAAATTTTCATAATCGTGAAGTATATATACATTATTGCATACTTTTAGGAGATATTCAAAATAAATTAGAAACGTTTGCAAATATTGATATATTTCTTATGTTTTTTTGTTTTTTTTGGATCGATTTCTTATAATTATCGATATACTAGAACTGGAGAACAAAGAAATATTTATGTATGGCTGTGGAAAGTGTTATACGCAATTAATTTTCATCAATTTGATCGAATCCAGAATTCTATGATTGAAAATCTTAATTGATTTTACATAATAACGGCATCATTTTTTTCATTTGGATATAGTTAGTTAAATTTTTAATAACAAAAAATGAATTAGTATCAGTTTAGTAATGGTAAAATTATATAATACTAGTATACATACATATATATTATATAAATTAAGTATATATTAGCTATATTTTAAAACAAAAACAAAATAAACAAGGATAATATAAAAAAAAAAGGACTAGAAAAGAAAAAGCATGGTTTTGAAAATCAAAATATATACTTAATATTAAATAAAAATTCTATATTATGTTGATACGCATGTACATTTATCATATTGAACAGCATTGAAATAAATAAGTATTAGGTATATATAAATATATATATTTATATAATATGAATTCATGTCTGTTTTGAATTGCCCTTAATCGTTTCACGTAAAAATATCTTTTTTGTTTTTTTTTCTTTTTATTTACACTAGTACTTATCTATAAGTTATATATAAATATTAAAGGTATTTCTTTTATTTCATTCAATCATTCATTCATGCATTCATTTCAGTTTTTTTTAATAGGTATATGTATATATATATATATAAGCATTTATAATACATATATGTATATATTAGCATTTTTTTTTTCTAAAGAGTTAAGTTATTCTATTGTTGGATTTTCTTTTTTTTTTTTTGTTTTTAGTTAAAAAATACAAATTTATCTTAAGAATTAAAAAAAAAAGAAAAAATAACAAATAAATTTATCTAAAAATATCAAAAGTAAAAAAAAAATATAAATTTGTATATATATAATGTATATTTTTAATCCTTGAAAAGTCGCATGTGAAGAATAAAAATGAATTTCGAATATGAATAAAACAATCTATCATTTCGAAAGGATATCGTATCATTTGTTGTTTGTATATGTATGTATTGAAGTTTATGAACGTGTATATGATTTAAAGGTTTGATTGAAAGGAAAGTTGTATTATTATTATTATTATTATTTTTGTTTCTTTTTTTTTTTTTGGAAAAGGCATATAAATAATATTGTACGACAGATTGTTTTTTTTTGTTTATTTTTTTTTTTTTACTAAAATAAACTTTGAAAGAATATCAAAATATAGTTTTGAAAAATGAAAGATTTTAAATATATTTTTGTTGAATATTTATATTATATAATATATTATACAGATATTAATTTGTAGTTTACTTTTACCAAATGGGTTAAATAAATTTTTATTTTTAAAACTTTGTTTTTGGTTTCGTTTTTTTTTATTTTATTGTTTTATTAAATAGAAAATAAATTTTGTTTGTTTCAAAAAAAAAAAAAAACAATTTATTTTGTTTTATATAGAGGAAAAAAATAGTATAAGAATAATTTATTAATAATTATAAAATTTTAATCGTTATTCTTATAGCAGTATAATAGTATAACTCAATATAACTTATTATAAAATTTAATTTTTAATGTTCATCACTTAAATGGGGGATTTTAGAAAATAAAATTAAAAAAAAAAATTTCTATTCCCTTATATACCTAACAAAAATATTTTATGAAAAATTTAAATTGATATTACTCCTGGAATTATGCAATCGTTTATAAAGTTTTTTATTAGGAAATTTCAGGGGAAAGGAAAGAAAATTTGTTTAGAAAATTTGCCGCCAAATATAGTATAAATAAAATAATTAATATTACTTCATAAACCCTATCATTTCAATCTTGTGTAATTGCTTTAGTAGCAAAACATTTTAGAATAGCATTATTACCTTTATTATTTCTAATGTTAAAAATAGATAAATTTATCTGATCTAAGACATTTTATTAGACTAAATTATTTAAATGAATAAAATTGTTAAGTAACTCTTTACATGATCTTAATATTTACTGTTTACTCATGTTTTTTTCATTTCAAGATGAATGCAATTAATGGGTATAAATAAGATAGTTATATTAAATCGAATATCTGGCATACTTAGAAACGAACTTATCAATAAGAAAAAACATATTAGCGACAAAAAGTCCCAAATCTCTTGGATAATTACCACACTAGTACCAAAACAAAACAAAAAAATACCCTATATGTCCGAGTCATTAAATTTTGATGTATTACATGAGAGAACGCAGATTTAAATGATGCACAGGAAATATTTTTAATTACTTAAAAAATTTAACTTAATTTTTCTTAACTAATTCGCATTGCAACCAAATATATAATATATATAATATTTTATTTACTGCAGAAGGTGGAGATCTTCAAAAGGCATTAAGAAAACTTGGATTCCTTGGTAGTGTGGGATTTTTATCCACTGACACCATCTACCCCTGTAGTCAGTATAATGGGCTAATCACCATAATTGCAAAGCAGTGTGATAATTCCTATGTGATAATTTAATATTAAAATAATTACATATTAAGTTTGTTAATTAGATTTTGAAAACAATTACAATTCTCTAAATAATTAAATTTAGTTCTAGCGAGCTTTTTAGGATTAAATTCTATGACAAAATTGTATAAATAGCCACCTTTACTTTTTAATCTGTACTTTGAAGAAATTTGAGGAATTTCTGATTCTGATTTGAGGAATACCTGAATAGCAAAAATATTAGAGTAAAAATAAACGGAGTTAATATGAACAATATACGATACGGAGATATAATCCAACATTATTTAATGATATTAAAACTAAACTTCAACAACTTATGAATTGAGTAAAAACTCACAGCAGATTTTTCGTGTTCAAACATTAATAACAATAAAACAACGTTTATTTTTATAACTAACGCACACAACAACATAAACTGAACGATAAATAGCACCACAATCGAATAAATCTCATGTTTTCAATAATTAGAGAATTGCCTAAATGAAAACTGGAACTCAGATGTAGAAATAAAGTGTCGAATTGAATATACTCGTGGCAGCTTCATAAAATAACTGTATTATTAATCTTGAAAGAAATTTCGAAATAATCCTAGACTTTAGAAGGATTATGAATATAAGAAGGAAAAAGCTAGACTTTGAAAATTACGAACATAAATCAGTTTGAATCATTTAATGTGTGTGTGTAATTTTAAGATGTTGAAAACATCATGGGTAGAACAAATTATCAATAATGATGTTCTAAGTGGAATAGAATATATAGACCGTAAGCTGTTATCAATAAATAAGCGAAGGAAAAGAAATTATCTTGGTAATATAATACACAACGACAAATATAAAATTCTACAATTTATTATGCAAGGTAAAATTTAAGCTAAAGCTAATTTCATAACTAAGAACATTTCAGGCAATGGATAGGTTTCCAACTGATGCTTCAGAAATCTGATCACAGTCATTCAGTAGCAGATAAGCAGCTCACAAATAAAATGAAGCCCATAATGAAAATTTCATTAAAAAACAATGGAATATTTCAAAGAAAAATCCAAACTGAATTTGATAATATGGAGAACGAAATAAAATCACAAAGTATCAAAAATCATGAAATTTTAAAAAAAAATGTAATAATATTAAAAGGAAAGAACGGATGGACAATTAATAATAAAAACTTCTTAATTTACTTATATAATATAAATAGAATAGAAAAATAAAACAAATGATTTTTTTATATATTAATAAAAATTATTTTGATAGAAAAACATAATTTTAGTATCCATTATAATATATTCTGTTTTTTTTTTCTAAGGAAATATATTTTTTTTTCTATATTTAATGTGTTTATTGGTTTTATAAGTATAGATACACATTATAATATTCTTAATAAGTTTAATAATGCACTCCCTTTTTTTTTAAATATTAAAAATTATATCATCCTCTATATAAAACATGATTAAAACTAAATTAGCGCTAATATCTTTTAAGTCCCTCTTGATTTTTTACCCTCAATTCACAATAATCTTTCCGAAGATTAAAATAAACTAGTAAATATTCAAATTAAGATTCGTTTTCAATCAGTTTTATAGATTACAAAAAATTACATTAACGAAAATTACATTTGGAAAAAAAAATTAAAACCATTTTAAATTTTTGACTTTTTAAACCATTTTTTATTTAAATATTAAAATTATACTGGGGGCTCCGTGGTCTTTACTGGGGAGTGTGGATTCGAATTCCACAAACATCCTAAAAATAATTTAATTCCCCTTTCGACATTATTTTATAGCCACGCCTGAAAAGAAAAGACTGGGTAATTGTTTTGTCACATTTATGGGGCAGGGGAATGAACTAAAAAAAAAAAAAAAAATCATACTTTTAAATTAGCGTTAAAAAGGGGCCTCAGTAGCCTAGTGGGTAAGAGCGTATAAAATACGCTGTAAACACCGAGGGAGTGTGAGTTCGAATCCCACACACGTCGTAAGAATTATTCGACCTTACGACATTTACAGTCACGCCTGAACAGGAAAGGCTGTTAAATTTACTGTCCACATTTATATGGCAGAGAAATGAATTATAAAAAAAAAAAAATTAGCATTAATACTTAGGCGTTTTTCTTTTATGGTTTCACGTCATCTCTGTACATTTTAAATAAATTATATTGTTACTGAATATATTATGGCTGCAAGGAAGGTTATTCTAAAAAATTTTCTTAATTCGGCATCAATTATTTTATAACATCAATTCTCTCATTTTTAAAAATATTTAAAACTTGTGTGCAGTATATTTAAGTTTTATCTATCTCTGCAGTTGATATTTTAGACCAAAAGACTATTATAGAATAGAGAGACTGTCCACAGACCCTTTTGACTGTACATTTGTTCCAGTCGTTTTTAGGTCAAAAATTTTAATTTTTAAAACTTTTACAGCTCACAAAATTTGATAACTTTTACTTATGCAAAATTAAAAAAGAAGAATATATTAATTAAAATCAATTTAATGTATATACCAATGTATATACCGTATTTTATGATGAATTTCTTAAAAAATTAATAAAATTGTCGTAATATAATAATTTTTTTGTTTTTTTTTTCTCTGTTAAATTAGACTTTGTTTAATTAATTATTATGAATTTATAAAATAATAAATTATTTGCAGATATTAGTTCGGCGTCTATTAGTTGTAAAAAAAAATAATAAAATAAAAAATGTATTTTATGTTTTACATTTAAAAAATAACTTAATAAAAATTTTTTTTTTTTTTTTTGGATATGTTCCAAATATATTTCACGCCTTTCAATGTTTGAATTTGAATTTTTTTATATTTTGTTTTTTATAAAAAAAAAAAAGTGAGAAAAAAAATTTTTTTGATAGTAAATGTACTTTTAATTACAAGTATTTTGTATAAATTTCGAATATTATAAATTATATATAGATATGTATATATATATACATATAAAAATGTTATACTCGTATATAATTATTAAAACTTTTTTAATTTTTTATTTTTATATACATAAGTATAGTATATAAAATTTTTTTATTCTATTTAAAACAATCAAATAAAACACTATACATAACATAATAATTCATTTAATAGGGCTTTTTAGGCCCTGTTAATGGAAATATATTCATATAAATTACGAAATGGTCGGGACGTATTGACGAGTTGGTGAAAATATTTGCTATAATGGTTGTAAAAAAATATACATTTTTGCACCATGTCATAAAGGATCGTAGCGAAATTTGTGTTTTAAAATATATTTGCTATACTTATGACTTTTGATTTAACTGTCAAAAATTGAATAAAAGATGTCGCTAATAGCTGTGTTCTTTCCATAACAATTGGAGATTTAAATTTTTGTGATTATTATTAAAAAAGAAATTTTATGAAATAAACATAAATATATAAAAAAAACAGAAGGTGGAAGGTTAATACTCCCGATAATTAAAATTCCATAGAGTTTCTGACTGATTAAAATAACACAAAAGTTTCATGCAAACTTTTACCATTCTAAGACACAAAATCCCACAAAAACAAAAAAACGAAATGTCCGATGGGACTTGCACTTTTTTTACACACTTGCACTTTAACTGTTGCAAAATTTTGTGCTTTTACAAGACTAATTAGTACCGATTAGTGAATAATCCTATATAGTAATATTGTTATGTAAAGTAAATTGTGGTCCTTGAATTGGCTTTGTTTTTATCCTGTAATATTATCATAAACAAAATATTATACTTTCTTAAAAATCCGTTTTTTCGATTTGAATTCTTTTTGAATATTGTCTTTGTCTAATATTGTCTTTTCGCACATTTGCTTTCAGCCATTTTCGATGGAATTTTATAAAAATCTGATAGAAGTATAGTTTATGGAAAAATTGTAATTGGTTTTTTAAGGTACAACGTTATAAAAATCTATTGAATATAGAACAAAATTAAATATATATGTACATATTCATAATTTCAATCATTTGATTTTTTTATATTTTTTATTAAAATTTGTTATCCAAAACAATTTTTCAAATTTCTTATAATATAAAGATCATATATGCCTCAGTGGCCTAGTGGGTAAGAGCGTATAAAATACGGTGTAAACGTCTAGGGAGTGTTGGTTCGAATCTCACACACGTCGTAAGAGTTATTCCCCCTTACGACATTTACAGCCACGCCTGAACAGGAAAAGCTGTGTAATTTCCTGTCCAGATTTATGTGGCAGATAAATGCATTAAACAAAAAAAAAATCATATAGTTGAGACGTGCGTTTATTTTCAAACATATGTAGGCCCTACAGTTTCTTGAACATCATAAATTTAACTAAATTTCTTGTCTGTATTGATTGTTGTAGATTGATTAGTTGTCTGACAGATTGATTCGTCTGTAGCCATTGTTCAAGATTATTAAACACAAATTTGTACAGTTGCTCTTTGAACACTTTTCTTAAAATCAAAAAAATTATTCAGAAACAAAAGTCACAATTGATTGAGTTAAAAAAAAAAAAAAACAAGTATAATATCGTTGATATCAAGTATCATTGACCATAAAAGGAGTTCTATATAGATTTAATATGAGCTTTATAACCTTAACTTTTAAAATTGAATACACTTTTAAGAATGATAATTTATCATAAATTATATACAAAAGATTGTTATATTATATGACACTCAGGTATCCCTGAAATAAAGCCAAATTAAATTTATCTTTCTTTTAAATAAATTTATATATGTATACACAAATGTATACGTTTTCGTAAGAATGTAGTTGTGAGGCGTCTTGGCAACCACGTTCGTATGCTCCATCTGATTACATAGAACAATTGTAAATTTATGTATATGCAAAATCTTATTAAGATTTTTATAATAGCTTTTCAAAATTACAACCAAAATTTAATCAAAGATTTTCTAAAAAAATATTTTCTATGGAAGATTTTGGCATGTGTACATTCTCTTCTTCCTCCTAATGTTTTTTCAATGTGAAAACCTCAATGTCAGGAATTATTTTAGATTTATAAATTAATATCAAAATTATATAATTTTTTACAATTTAGTTTTCAATATCTTTATACAGAGTGTGAAAACTTGGACTGAATAATTTGAAATGCTTATAATTTTTTTATTTTTAAAGTTTTTTATTTTATTTTTTTTTCTGCAGATGTTAAAGAATTTTATAAGATTTTATAATGTCATCATAATCAGTGCAAGAAGGTGTAAAAATTATTGAATTTTATTATGTTTCCGGACGATCATTTTTTTTGAACAATCGCATTATAAGCCATTTAGCACATTCTCATTTAAAAGCATATGTCAATAAACAGAACTGCCCAATTTGGGGTACGGAGAACCGAAAACAGCGCATCAGCGACAATTACTTCTTCAAAAATGAAACTGAGCAGAAATAAAAAAATGAAACAGAAACCGTCTTTGGGATGGTATACAGGACCATGTTGGAAAATTTTTTACGTCCGGTAGTTCTCACTAATCTTGACATATGGTTTCAGCTCATACCACAAGCGAGACAATAGCAATTCTGGGGCAACTTTTCGATGACCGGATAATTTCAAAAAATGTTGGCCACCTTGTTCCCTAGATTTAACGGCCCCTGATATTTTTTGGCGGGTTTCTTGAAGAAACAAGTTTACATCAACTTTATTATATATGTCGAGAAAATCAGAGAATCCGCGATTTTGATTCTCTACTTAAAAGATAAATTAAACTAATTTACCTGTTTTTTTCATTTGACTTTACTTCAAGTTACCTGAAACTCTACATAAAGATAATTAATATAAGATAATTACTATATACAATTTCTTAAGCAAAAAAAAATATTAAATTTAAAAAACAGAAATGAAGTAAGCATTTAAAATCATAAAAAATATGTTTTTTTTTAATTTGTACTTTCTATAAGTTTCAAATCCATTTTCAAAGCGTTTTTTTTTTTTGTAATTTATACCATATGAAGTTATTGAAGTTATTGTTAGCTGTTTAGATAAAGGAGACAAGAATATAAATAATTATTAATAAAATGAGGCCTAATAAAAAGTATTAACCAAATTCAATAGCATTGTATGTAAATATAATCATATAATTAACTGGAACAAGTCTTTTATGTTTTTTTTATTTGATATAAAAGAATTATAATGAGCGCAAAATTTTCTTTTCTTTTTTTTTTTTGTTACCTGAAAATTTTGAAACTCGACAGAAAAATTAAACTTAAAAGTATTTGTTTCCCTACAGTCAGGAGTAAAAGGAATTGCACGCATAAACATATGACCTTAAACTCATTTAATGTATGAGGTAGAATAATTTTTTATTTTCCTTAATATAGAAAATAGTGTTTAAAAATATTTGTTTGTCAACGACAATATATCCATGTCAAACGGATATCCATGTCAGATAATTTTCAAATAATAAAAATGAAAACTATAATTTTTTTTAATTATTTAACCTGATATTTTTCTGATTTTTAGCACATTATTCACAATTTGTTTTAAAAATTTGCTTATTTATTTCATTTTGTTCGTTTCTCCGCCCGATTGACTGTTTAAAAAAGTTCTACACGGTTTACGATATGAAGTAATGGCATTTTAACCATAAATCTCATTCAAAATAGAATGTTATGAAAGAATTTTTTATGACGCCCCACTCACTACTGACTTACGACTCCTCGAAGTTGGAAAAAGTTCTATCCTCAAATGATTATATCGTAAATTCTACTAAATAGTTTTTCAATTTAAACGGCAAAAACTTTTTAAACTTTATAAATGAATATAAAAATTATATATAATATTTTCCAATTTAGTATTTAAATTTACAGTTATATGAAAACAATTAATTTGTTTTTTCGTATCACGGGTATCACCAATTTAAATTCGAATCTAAAAAATTTGAAAAGAAAAAGAACTTTTGAAATTAGTGCAAGTCTTAGACAAAGTGTTTGAAATTCGCCTTGTTAGAGGTCAAAAACTAAACATTAGTAATTTGTTGGCACCCGTAACTTGGACACCTGTATAAATTTAATCAATAAGCAAGACATGAATATAATAAATTTTCAATATTATATTTCAAAATATTGTGTTAACGGCTTTTCTTAATTATATAAGGCTTTCTTAAAAAACTAAAAAACAGAAAATTGTATTGGAGAGGGGGTCTATTTTGCACCGTTTTCGAGGTATGAGGGGTTAAAGATGTTTTAAAATTTATAACTTTTGAACGGCTTTCTGTAGAAAGATAAAAAAAAATACATTTTGTAGAGTAAGTTGTCAGCTTTAATTTTCAATCGCTGTGTTATTTTCAATCACAATAAAAAAGTATGTTATTTTCAAAAGTGTGTTAACACATTTTGTGCCATATAACACACTTTCATATTCTTCATATCTCAAAAAAGGTTAGAGATAGAGAAAAAGTTATTAGGTACTAATTATAGGGCTTAAAAAGCTGTTTCGAAATATGCTATAAAAAGTACTCCAAATACAGGGTGTTTCAAAAGAAAATTGAGTTTGAAACATAATTTTTTCATTTTAAATCATTTTGAACCTTCATAGTTTTGTAACTTTTATAATATGGGAGCATTAGTACACAAAAATTAAAGCTGACAACTTACTCTGAAAAATGTATTTTTTTTATCTTTCTATACTCTATAGCAAGCCGTTCAAAAGTTATAGATTTTTTTATGAAAAATCGATAAAACATCTTTAACCCCTCATATCTCGAAAAGGGTTCAAAATAGACACCCCTCCAATACAATTTTCTGTTCGTTTCAACATGTCCGATCACCCATTTCAGGGAAGACCATCCAGTGGGAAACACCCTTATATTAATTTAAATTGAAATCCAAATCAAGGCTCAAACAAATTAAAACGTATCGAATGTCGTATATCTTATATATCTTGTTTATGTAGTTTTCATAATTAATTTTCCTTTTTACATCGTATTATATAAAAATTTATAAGATAAAATGAAGTATTAAGTATATATCACTCTCTATACTATCACTTGTTTTGTCCATTACAGTATATTTTGTAAACTATATTTAAAAGTAATAAGTTTCAATTCATTTCTCCACATGATTCTTTCTTAGTCTTAAAAAAAACAAAAGCAACACCCAAAAAAAAAAAAAACCACACTTAAGAAGTAACTAAAATAAAAACAACAATAAAAAATAACAACAAAAAAAATAACCATGAACAAAATATAGAAAACGACAAAAATAAGAAAAATGAAAAAAAAAAAAAAAAAAAAATGAAAATGAAAAATTAAATAGGGTACTAGCCAAGGTGTCCAGACACTTCGATTAATCAACAAATTATTTAAGCTTTAACACTTGCTACATACATATAATATAAATATGTCTATGATGTCAGTATAATCTATAAACAAATATATATATATTCTATATATATTAAATATTATTGTATATGTACAATTGTAAATTGATATATATAAAATGTATTTATATATTATATACATAATATATCTATATATATATATATACAATTTATATTATAATATTTAGTTTAAGAAGAGTTAAAGCACACAAAGTAGCAAATAATATTAAAAGATGCTTAATGGAGCATTAAATGAATAAAGAAATGAGTTTTTCATTCCGCTCAATTTCCGTTCGTGGGTGGTGAATGTTTTTCTTACATAAAATTTTGATTTTTTGTTTTTTTTTTTTGGTAGATATTTTATTTTTCAAATAATTCCTTCAGAAAATATTTTTACTGTACATACCTATATACTATCTATTTCTAATTTCTATTTTGTTTCAAACAATATATATGTATCCATAAATATTTAATGATAATGGTGTAATATTATTTTATCTTTAACAATAGATAGATATTGTATAATATTATGTAAGTATCTATAGATAAAAGTATATTTAAATCCAATATTTGATGTATATATAAATATATGTTTATTTGGAAAGTAAAGTAGTTAAATAATATTACATACATAGAATATAGATAATATTATATAGATATACATATGTATGTACTAGTATGTATTATATATTATATATTTGAATAATAGAAAATATATTGGAAATTGTATTAGGACGTTTTTTTTTAGATATGTTTATTTTATTTTGTAATTAATTTTCTGTATAATTTTTTTTTTTTTTATAGTTATGGTGTTATATAAAATATTGTTATTTGATTTGTAGATATTTTTAGTTAGAATTGGAACCAGAAAAAAAAAAGAAGATTAAAATAAAAGTGATCAAACAAAAAAAAAAAAAGAAAAAAAATAGTTATAAAGGATACGATTTAGTTGCACAATTCTTTTGCATTTCTGCATGTTTGCAAATTGAAAATTTTGTTTTTTTTTTATATTTAAAATTAAAGTGGTATGGTTTAGGTATATATGTAATTTTATTCGTATATTTATAATCTTTAGAGTATTTATACATATGTATGTATGTGATATCAAATACATATTTCATTTTATTATTTTTAATTGATTTAAATCAAATTATAGGGGGCCTCGGTGTCCTAGTAGATAAGAGCGTATAAATAACGCTCTAAAACCCGACGGAGTGTGGGTTCGAATTCCACAAACGTCGTTATTTCCGCTTACGACATTTACAGTCACGTCTGAACAGGAAAGGCTGTGCAATTTCCTGTCCAGATTTATGTCCACATTAAAAAAAAAAAAAAATTAAATTATAGCGTTTCGCCATTTCGAATCGCCACTGAACTTACGCTTGAACGCTTACTTACAATTTTAAAGATTGATAATTAATTTTCCAATACGTGACAACCTTATTTGTAATGATTATTGATAAAAATTATATTTGACAATTAATCTACTTGTTTGTAAACTCCTGAAATTCCATTTTGAGATTTAAGATTTAATTAAGCCTAGCAACACGTTCTAATGTGAAATGAAATTTAAAATTTAGTACGGATGTATGTAATCAAATCAAATCCTATTCAATTATTACCTACTCTCAAATTATGAAAAATTCGACTTCATAGTTTCAAAAGCAAAATATAATATAGATCTTAAATTAAAGGTTTTTTTAAAAAATATCTAAAGATATGCTATACATTTCATAAATTGGTTGTTGTTTTAGCTAATAAGAAATAGATAGCTTTAGCTAACAATTTAGCATATTCATAAAATTCATAAAAAAATTAAATGCTCTACAAAATGTCCAATGTTTATTACAATATTCTTTATATTATTTTTCTGTTACATCCGACTAAATTGATGTAACTGTGACTAATTGTATCTAATTGGTTATATAAGTTAAAAAATATCAATAAAGCGACTCAAAATAAAAGACTCAAAAATGTCAAAACAATCACCATTATATAATACAATCAGCAAATAGATTAATAAGTTTTATGATTGTGATTTAGTCTTTTAATTTCTCGAATAAGAAAGTAAATAAAAACATCTTTGTATATAGTCTAAAATATTTAACAAAACTAAAAATGCTAATTAATTACACATATATAGGCATAATTCGTTTAACACTACTTCGTTTAGGGCTGTTTTGTTATAGCCGATATAGAATCTATTCAATATGGAATTGATCAATTTTTTCAAAATTATTTTAATATTTCTTAAGGTTTTTAAAAATTTTATTTTTATTACTCATTTTTTTATCACATGTTTTTTTTTTTTTGTTTTTTTTTATTGAATTCTAATTTATTTCTTAAAAAATTTATTTATTCTTATTCTAATTTTCCAGTTAAAATAGAATACTTATTAAAATTATATGTTGTCAAAATTTATCTTTATTCTTAAAATTTGCTTTCATATCTCAAAATTGTAGAATGAACGGAACCCCGTACATTTCAGTACAAATAATGCCTCTATAAACGCTATTTTTATTAATTCTCCTTTGTCAGGAATGCATCTTGTTCAGCGCTAAACGAAGTATGCTTGTATACTCAATTTTTGTACCTTTAATTTTCTTACTACAACGGATTAGCAGTATTTTTTTTCGTTTTGATTTCAATTATGATTTGATTTTTCTTATTATGCCGTAAATTTATTATATCAAATCAACAAAGTGCAAAGCAAAATATATCTATTACAATAAGTAGTTACACTTACCACGTGACCATAAAATTTTCTTGCTAACCAAACACATTCATATACATAAATTTATTTAAATTGTAAGAACGGGGTAGTAATAAGATTTGTTGTTGTTGAAAGAAAGATAAAAAAAAATAAAATGAAATGATTTGGTAGTGAAACTCAATTAATAAATATTTCACTGGGCAGCTATATAAAAATTTATTTTAAAAAAACTGATTTCGATTCCTATTCGATTACATTGATAACTAATACATAAACAATTTCACTCGGCAGCTATCGTTAAAAAGCATTGTAAATACACTGCTATCTTCTTAAACAATTTCAGTGGGCAGCTACCGTTAAAAAGCATTGTAAAAATACAAATGTAACCATGTTTTCTACTCTTTCTTTCTAATATAGTTTTTTTTTTTATACAATATTGGAAATGAAAATAAAGGGAAGTAGTTTCTACTTGTTTTTCTAAATTATAGTTTTTGTTGTAAGAAATTGATTTAGGTTTAGTAAAAAGAGAGTGTTATTAAACTACATATTACAAATTACAATATCTATAATTTGGTCCAAACTCCAAAGACATCAAAATTTACTATGCCCTCTTATGAGAGAGAATTGAGCAAATTCTGTTGAAAAAGTTTTAGGCCAGTTAAATGAGTCGAATGGTAAATACCGAAATAATTTTCAGATTTAAAAATATGACAGCTCAAAATGAGTGACTCTTTAGGTTTACTATCTAATAATGTTTTTTTCTACTTAAGTTAAATAACCATTAAATGTGATTGTTATTATATACGTATACATATAATCCATCCATCCGCAGGATTAAAATGTATAATAAAAAATGTTTTATTGTTTTTTGGTTGGCTGCTTTTTTTTTAAGTGTTTTTTGTTTTTTTTTTAAGAAGAAAACGACTATATTTATTTTTTTTTTTAATTTTCTTTTTTAATATGATAATTTTTATTTTTCTTAAATTCATGTTTTATTTTTTTTTAATATTTTTTTTTTTATTTTTTTATTTATTTTTTTTTTTTTTTGTTTTTATTTCTATATATATATATATACTTTTCTTTTAAAGTTTTGTGTTTTGTTTTTTTTTTTTTCTTTTTATTATTTATAAATAATAAGAAATAATATTTAATTTATAAGATTTTTTAAATCCAAATTTTTTTGTTTTTGTTTTTCTTTTTACTTAATTATAATATTAATTAATTATAAATTAATAATAATAATCATATAATTATATTAATAATATAATGTAATAATAATAATAATATATATATATATATTAATATGTAATAATAAACTAATAATGGAGGTTTTTTGTTTCGTTTTATTAATTTATATATATATGTATGTATTTTGCTTCTTTTTTTTTTTTTGTTATATATATATTTCTTAGATAGATTTTGGCAGAAAAAAATTCCAGATATAATTAGTTTTTTTTTTGTGTTTTTTTTTTTTTTAATCTAATAATAAAATTTTCGTTTTCAATATTTGTTTTTTTTTATTTTTTTTGTTTTGTTTTGTGTTAAAGATTTTAAATTTTCATTGAGATCGATGATTTTAATATATGTATTTATATATATAACTTTTTTATTATTAATTTTTTTTTTTGTTTATAATTTCCTTAGAATTTTAAAATTTTTTTTTGTTTTTTGCATTTTTTTGTTTTATTTTGGTTTGTTTTTTTTTTATTTTGTTTTTATTGAATAAATATTTAAAAATGGAAGTATTAAAACTTAAATGCTAAAAATACCTATTAAAAAAAAAAATTAAAAAAAAAAAAAAATTAGGAAAAATTTAAAAATTAAGAATAAAAAATAAAAAAAATACATATATATATATATTTAAAATAAATATTTATATTAACTAAATAACATGTGATTATGTATATTGCTATGATGATGCATCACTTGTTTTTGTTTTATTTTTTTTTACTTTTTTAATTTTTATTTTTTTATTATTAAATTTAATTTAATTTAATTTAATTTTTTTTTTTTTCTATATTTAATATTTATTATTATTTAATTCTATTATAACAAAAAAGAAAATATATATATATTAATATATATATATATATTTATATTATGTTATGTATAATAAATAAAATTAAAAATATAAGAATATTACGTTATACAATTATTATCATAATAAGAATTATTGGGGCTTATGATCAAAAACGAGATTGAGAAAACGTAATCGATTTATTATGATTTAAAAATAAACGATTTTTTTTCGAAATCTTTTTTTTTTTTCAGATTTAAGGAATTCAAATAGTTGTATAGAATATATAAAAATTAAAGTAAAAAATTTAGTTAAAAAAAGTTTTTTTCAAATAAATTCTCAACCTTAAATTAAAGTTAAATAACAAATCAGTACAAAATTAATATAATGAATTGGTAAAACGTTTTGGAAAAAAAAATAATTATATATAAAAGAAAAAAAAAAAAATTTTTTTTTGCCAATAAACTATTGCCGGTTAACATAAAGTTACATTGACGTTGTACGGATACGTTTTCAATTATAAGTCCCATTAATATTTTGTGACTAATTTTAAATTTTCTTTAGAAATATTTTTTTTTTTTTTTTTGCTGTTTTTTTTTATATTTTATTTATTTATTAATTTTTTTTACTTTAATTATTTATTTTAATTATTTATTTATATTTTTATCTAATAAGATTTATTTAAAGACTTTTTATTTTATTTGATTTTAAATATTTAATCAATTAAATAAAATTATTTATTAATTTTATTTTGTTTGTGTTTTTCTTTTTTTTTTTTTTCTTTTTAATTTAATTTATTGATTAGATATTATTATTATACTTAATTTATTTATTTAAATTTATTTTTATTTTATTTACAAGATTTTTCATTTTATTTATATTTAATATAATATATAGAACTAATAAAATAAGAATTATTTAAAAAAAATTAATTCTTATAATGATGGGATGGAAAATCGTACAAAAAACGATCACAATTTAAATTTTAATTAATTCAAAAAAAAAAAATAAAAGAAAATTATTAAAAAACAGAAAAAAAAAAAAAAACATAAAATAAAATAAAAAAAAAAAAAAATTAAGATTTTTTGATAATAAATATTTTTAAAATTCTTTTTACAAAATTTTTAAAATATTCTTTACATGTGTTCAATATAAAAAAAAAAGTCGACTTTAATACAAAATTTTTATACTATATGGTTATGTTGAAGTCCGTTGAAATCTTTCGATGAACAAAAATTTCACATATGATATCCTGAAATTAGGAATTTTATTCACGGCTGCAAAATGTCATTTTTATTCCGAAATTTTTTTTTTTGCGTGTATCGTGTTTAAGTCCGTCGAAATGGAAATAGCATGAAAATGAATGAAATTCCTTTCGATATAATTAGTCATTCGAAAGCAAGCACTAAATCTGTGCATTGTTCAGCGTAATAAAATAATATTTTGAAAACACCGTTGACCGTTTACAAAATTCACCATCTATTTATAAAAATTATTTTAAACGTACCTAATTTTAGTTTTGAATTATTTCTTTATACTGAAGAAACACAAAAACAAAAAATATCTACCAAAAAATATTTTACGAAACATATGACTTTGATATCTGCAAAAAGTGTTTGCAGTTAAATGGACTTTAGCATAACAATTTTTTCGAATGCGGAACGGACTTTTTCATTTGAATGATTTTTTCACCGGACTTCAGCATAACCATAATAATGTTTTGATATTACTTTCATCCCTCGATTTACACAGTATATATTCTTATATACTTTACAGAATACAGATTTATGCAACCCGTCCTATTTTACATTGTTTTTGTATTTAAATCAGTAAAATGTATACCAATAGATATAAAATTTGGTTAACTGGATCCTATTGTATCATCCTTATCCTTATCACTCATCATTAAAAAATAATCATTTTTTTTGATAAGTTTTTGTTCCACCAAAAACCATATTTGGTAATAACTCAATAAAATTTTTGATTTATAAAAAACACTCATTTATCAAAAAAAAAAATCATTTTTTTTATTTGATTAGAGATTTGATTTTATTTGATTAGGTGTTAACGGTTGATGCAATAGGGCTCTGGTTGTATTTGGTGTAATTTAACACCTAATGAAAAAAAAAACGTTTAAAAAAAATGGAATCAAGTGCATGACTTATATAAAATTTTTAATTAATCAGTTTTTTTTTTTAAATTTTAAATTTTGGCAACACCGTATAAATCGAGAGATGTATGAATATTTTTAAATTTTTTATTTTTTTTTTTTCTTTTTTAATTGAATTAAAGAATTTTTAATATTTCATTAAAATGTATTATAATTAATATACATAAAACAAAAAAAATAAAATAAAATTAAAATGCAATTAATAAAAAAAATTTATAAATATATCTTTAATTTATACATATGTAATAATAATATATTATTATGTAATAAATGTATGTATAAAATTTAATTTTTTGTTTTATAATATTTAAATTATTCTATTTTATGTTTTTCCTTTTTTTTTTTTTTTTATGTAATAATGAATATAAATTTTGTAAAAACAAAAATAACTGGTAAACTTAATCACAATTTAAAACAATTTACATACACAAATTGTAAAATATTGAAACGTTTTGAAAATACAAAAAAAAAAAAAAAAAAAAAACAAAAAATAAAAATTAAATATGTATTACATAAATTTACTATAGAAAATAATAATTTTAATAAAATCACATTTAAAACAAAAAAAAAAACGAAACGAAAATTTCCTTAATAATTTTTAGAGATCCAATTTTTTATTTTTATTTTTTTTTTTACAACTAATAAGGATCAAGGATTTTATTTTAATTTTTTTTTTGTTCTAAAAAACAAAATGAGGTTTATTTTTAATTAATTTGTTTTTTTTTTTTTTTTTCTAATTTTTGATTTTTAATTTAAAAATATTTTAAAAATATGATTGCACATTATAATATGTATAGCAAGTGTTAAGTTTTTTTTTTTTTTGTTTTTTTCAAATCATTTTTTTTTTTGTTTTTTTTTATTTTTTCCAAATCATTTTTTTTTTTTATATATATGTATGTATGTATGTTTGTATGAATGTATTTATATGAACGGTTTATATGCGGTGAGATTTTTATTTTTAAATGGATATTTTTTTTTTAATATGTATTAGATTTTTAATAAATAAATGTATGATAGAAAATTCTATCTTATATATATTTTTTTTTTTTTTTAAGTATAAAACTATTCTATATACATATATAGAATTAACTAAATATTATTTATTAATTAATAATAAAAAAAAAAAAAATAAAAAAATAAAAAAAAAATCCTTTTATTTATATATCCATTATTTAATCAGTTGTAACATCATTCGTATCAATTATTGATGATAATGATTTATCATCAGTTTTAGATAAAGATAAAGATTCTAAATTATCATTTGACACCGCAGTACTATTATCATCACATATAGATTTATTTTGTACATCTAATTCTTCATTATTATTATTATTATTATTATTGTTGTTGTTGTTATTATTGTTGTTACTATTATTTATAATTGAATCTTTTTCATGAGCTAAATAATTACTACTATTATTATTATTATTATTATTATTATTATTAATTAATGGTTGTCCTATAATTGCTAATGGATTTTTTAATCCACTCCCACCTATATCATCTTGCCAATCTGGATTAACCCATTGTGGTGCATTTGTTTTTCTTCTTGATGATCTTTGTGATTGTAAATCAATTGATGTTAATGCATTACCAGATTCTTCTTCTTGACAATTCTTTTGTGATATATCAATATCATGTGATTTTAAATTATTATCAATATTATTATTGTTATTATTATTATTATTATTACTTAGTTCATTTATATCAGTATTTGATGTTGTTTCATTATCATTAATATCTGTTTTACTATCATCATCAACATAAGTATCATCAATTAAATCTTCTTCTTTTTTAATTTGTGGTAAACCAGTTTGTGTTGGATTACTAATAGAAAGATCTAAACAATTCATTTGTTCTTTAAATGCAGCATTTAAGGCTTGTAATTCATTTTCATTTGATGGTAATAAACCGCCACCAATTAATGCAGCTAAATTTGGATTTGCAGCAAAATATGGTGGATATAATAATGGCATACCACTTAAACCTAATTTTTCTTTTTGTAATTCCAACAGTCTTTGACTTAATAATATTTTAAATTGTACTGGATTTAATGGAGCTCCAGTTTGATTTTCACGTGTTGGTATCGGTTCATTTGGTGCACCATGTGGCATTTGTTGTTTTAAACGCATTCTATGATTATGGAACCAATTTGTTATTGTTCTTGTTGCTAAACCCAATTCATTTGCTAAAAATTCTATTGTTGCAACATTTGGATATGGATCAAGTGCAAATGCTAAACGTAAAGCTTCTTTTTGTTCTTCAGAAAATAAAACACGTTGTTTTTTATTTGGTGGTGTACTTGATGAACCCATTGAATTTGGATCAGGACTATTTGTATAAAAATCATTTGTATCATTACTATTTGAATCAGAATTATTATCATGATTACCGCCAATACCAATTGATCGTCGTCTTTTACTAGCCTCTCGTTTTTCAGTCTTTAATGTTTGCAAACGTTCAACATTATTTGCATCTGATAACCATAATTGCATACGAATGAAAGGTTCTCGACCTTTTATACTCAACATATGCCATGGTTTCGGTTTGGAAAGAAGTTCTGAGACGGATCCTTGTGATAGACCAAGTACGGCCTCTCCAAAAATTTTTTGTCCTATATTATTAGCTAATAAAGCTTCTTTAATACGTGTTGTAATCACTTGTGTATCTAGATCTTGTGTAAGTGCTGCCATTTCATAAACTGTAGGTGAAACATGTTGACTTTGTCGCATTGAATTTACTTGTTGCTGTATATGTGATGGCATCATTTGTTGCAGTGGTTTCTTATCTTGACTATTTTGCAAGTTTATTGCGTGTTGTGGTGGTAATCCAGGTGATGTTAAAAGCATACCTTGATGTGGACCACCATTTCCACCCATTTGATTACCAGGACCTCCACTTAAAGCTGCGGCAGCAGCAGCAGCTGCTGCAGCTGCAGGTCCCGGAAATCTTGCCATTATTGAGGCACGCATTTGTTGCATTATATGATGTGGAAGTGATTCGGATGGACTTTTCATATCATTGAAACTTTTTGGTATTGACATATTATTAATACCGTCAAGTTTCGGTGCTAAATTAGTTGGTATTTGAGGACTTGTATTATACGCACTTCCGGTACGCATAAGTTTTTCAGGGGCAATTTTGTATTGACTAGCAACCAATTTATGAACAGCATTATCATCTTCTAAGAACATTTGCATTCGAATAAAAGGCTCACGCCCTTTTTGAGTTAACATATGCCAGGGTTTAGGTCTAGCCAATAAATCAGATACTGAACCTTGAGAAAGTCCCAATATTGATTCACCAAACAAACGTTGACTTATTGAATATTGTGATAAAGCTTCCTTAACACGTCGAACAATGTCTTCAGTATTAAGATTGTTATATAAATCAAACTGTTGTTGTGTTATTGGTGGCAAAACAGTTTTTGGTCGTTGTGGTTGTTGATGATGTTGGGGTATTGGTGGTTGTGTTATTAATGAATTTGTTATAGAAGCCATTCTTTGAAGTGGACTAACCGATGCTGAGAAATCATCATTGGGAGTTATTGCTGGTGGTAATATTGAATTTACTAATGGACTGGGTGCTGACATTGGTGTATCACTACGTGTAAAACTATTATTTGATTTATTAGAATCATGTTGTTGTTGTTGTTTTGATTGTGAAGATGATAAATTAAATGAATTGTCGTGTTTAAATGAATCACGACTTAAATCATTTGGATCATCGGATTTTTGATTTGATTGCTCATTAATAGAAAATGAATCTTTTGATTGATTATCATTAATTGATTTATTAGAATCTTTTTCTTTCGATATGGATAAATCTTGTATAGAACCATTTAAAGCTAAATTATTTTGATGTTGTAATGCTAATAAACTTGGAAAATTTTGTAATTTTGCTAATTCACGATGATAATTTTCAATAGCTAGACGAATATTTTCGTTGTGAAGTTGTGGATTTGGTGGCATCCCACCGCTGTGAAATTGTGAAAAAAATGAACTAAAATTAGTTAGCGCATATAAGCTCATATTTATATAAAACATTTTAAAAATAAATCAATTGAATTTAATAAATAAATCTATACCTTTGAAAATCTTCTTTTTGAGATCTCATCATCATTTTAGCAAATTCTTCTTGATAACTTCTTGCAATTTTATCACGAGCCAAAAATTCTTCAGATTTATTAAATTTCATATTATCTTTATAGACTGGCGAAGAACAAGCATTCGATAATGGTGATCGTGATTCATCATTTCGTTGTTGCAAATCAATATCCTTATTCATATCTAAATTGTGTTCGCTATGAGACGATTGATGATTTCCACGATTCATTAGAGCAGCTGCTGTAGCAGATGCAGCCACAGATTCTGACATAATACTATGACTTCGATCATCAGGATCATATTGTGGAAGTCCAGTATCTGGAGGTGGAAAATCATCTAATGAAAAATGTTTTTTTTTTTAACTTTAGAATTCCCATTTTTAATATTTATTTTAATAATTTTCGCAACAAAAACCATTTCAAATTCATTTTTTTAATATTAAAATTATATTATTTTAAAATTTTTTAAATATGAAACGGTATTGCATAAATTTTTAAAGAATATAAGTTTATAACAAATAAAAAAAAAAAAAATATTTACCTTTTTTCGGTATCATTGTTTTAAGCATTAACACAGCCGATTCATCACATGCCCATGCATGCATTTTTCGATAACTATCACGACCTTTTTCTGTTAATTTTTCCCATGGTTTTGGTTTAGATAATAATTCTGAAACAGTACCTTGTGATAATCCTAAAACATATTTTGCGAATATTCTTTGACCTATATTATGAACAGATAATAATTCACGTACACGTCTCGATATATATAATGTATCTAAACTTTGATTAGCAAATTTATCAATATTATATCGTAACATTTCTTGTAATTTTGCTTCTAATGGATCAGCTTTTGGTATTAATGATTCACCTAAACGTGATGTCATTGAACCATGCATTGGTAAATCATCAGGAAATTGAAAATTTGGACGATTTTGAAATGGAAATGGTAATGCACGTAAAAAACTGCCTGGCATATGTTGTAATGGACTAAAAATATTGGAATTTTGTGTTATTGGATCATTACGACCAACACCACCATCACCATTTAAAATATCATTATTTCGTTGTTGCTGTATTTGTTGCTGTTGGCTATTTGATGATTGTGATAGAATATCATCTGATCTTCGATCATCTTGTAAATTTGGTGTGCTAGCTTTTGATTCAGAAATTGTAGCACCATTATTACCACTTAAATTATTATTTGATTTGTTTTCAAAGTCAATTGGTTTTAAACCAGAATTTTCTACAAAATTACTTAAACTACTTAATTTATCATTGGACTGATAATGAAGATGATGATGATGATGATGTTGATGTTGATGTGGAAGATGAGTTGGATGTTGTGAATGATGTTGTTGATGTTGTTGTTGTTGGGCTGCAACAAGAGCTTTAGTTCGTTCAAAAATTAATTCTTGAAAATTTTTTGGCTCGGACGGTAATGACGGTAATGAAGTTGAAGATATTGGTAGCGGTGGTGGAAGTGTTTGCATTGATATAATATCATTTACATCATCAACATCACCACCATCTTCAGATGTTGTTGAATCAATTATTTTTTCTTTTTTAATTTCAATATCTGTTGGTGGTGGTGGTTGTTGTGGTAATGATAATTGTGGCGTTTGTATTGATAAATTTTCAGTTTCTGTTTCTATTTCAGTTTCTCTTTCGGTTATATTTGTTTCTGTTACAGAAATTGAACATGAACTTTTTGTTATAGATGGTAATGGTAATGGTGTTGTTGTTGTTGTTCTTGTTCCTTCATTTGTATGATCAATATTTATTTCTTTTAAATCATTTTGACTATTTAATTGATTTTGTTCTATTTCTTTAGCTTCTAATTTTGAAATTATATCTAATTTTTCTTTAATATTTTCTTGTAATTTTTCAATTTCCTTTGTTTGTTCTTCACTTAATGTTTTTAAACGTAATACTTCATTTGCTAATATTTTAATTTCTTTATCTTTGGCAGCTAATTCATCAAGTAGTTTTTCGGTTATACCAATATTATTATTATTACTAATATTATTATTTAAATTATTACTATTGTTATTATTATTGCTATTTTTATTGCCAATATTATTATTACTTTCATTACTATTATTATTATTATTACTATTATTATTATTATTGTTATTTTCATTAAATTTTGATTGAGTTTTACAATTTTCATTTAAACTAATTTTACTAGCATCACTGGTAACTTGTTCAATAATTTTTAAGTCTGGTGCCATTTTATCAACAAAATTTTCTTCCATTTTATTTAATAAATTTATATTAACGTTTGTATTATCGTTATTATTAATGTTATTATTATTATTATTATTATTATTAATATTATTATTAATATTAATATTATTATTATTATTATTAAGAGAGAATAATTTTTTATTATTAATAATTATATTATTTGATGAACAATTATTACTACTTGTTGTACTACCAGTATCCGATAAAGGTGGTGATGGTGATGGTGCTTCAGCAATAAATGCACCGTTATTTTGTTGTGGTGTTGTTGGTGGAATTAATATACTTATACGTGATGATAAATCTGTTGTAACAGGATTTGTTGTTAAATGCTGTTTTAAATTTGTTGAATTATTTACTGAATTTGTACTTGGTGTTGTTGTTGTTACTACTGGATTTGATGATAATTGTTCTTTTAAATTACTAACTTCTTTTTCAGCTAATGATGCTCTCTATATATATATATATATTTTTTTTTTGGTTGAAATTAAGAATATTATAAAAAAAAAAATAATTTAGAAAATTTTATTATTAAAAAATTATTTTAAATGTGTCGGAAGAAATTTTTTTTATTAAAAAAGTTTTTAAATAATAATTTTTATTTTTTCCTAGTTATATATTTTTAATATTTGAAATTACCTCCTACCTATATGCTTTAATTGTTTAACAATGTTTTAATTATAATTATAATAATAAAAACTAAGATATAAAAATATAACATTTATAAAATAAAAATTATACAGTACATAGATCAGTAAATAATAAAATTATGAATGTTGGACTAAACCTATAGTGAAGTTAGAAGTCCTTAACCCTTGTTCTTTAAAACCAAATTTTTAAATAAAACTTTAACAAATTACCATAAAATATATTTTTTGGTTCTAAAATTAAAAAGTTAAAAAAAAAAAAATATTTTTGATTTTTATATTCAAATTTTCAGTAATATCTTTTTAACCCTTATAATATCGAATAGGTTATACGTTACATGTTTTTTTTTATTGTAATTTTGAAGAAAAAAAAAATATCTATAGTTATTTTGTTTTTCTGTTATCCTTTACTAATTTTAAATATATTATTTTAATAAAAAAAAGTGAAGCCTTTCAACTTAACTGAATCTTTTTAGAGTTAATTTTCAATATTAGAATGTATTTTGTTAAACTAAATCTTTTTAAAGTTAATTTTGACCATTAAAATGTACTTTAATAATAATATCTAATAATAATAAATATCTAGTTTTGTTACTAATTATTAACATTAAAAGACATAATTATATATTATAATATCTTAACATTAAAACATCCAATGAACTATATGTTACATTATTATGAGTAACTCTAAACATTTATTTTCACAAATATCAATTTTATTACAATATAAGAAAAATTAATGAAACGAGTGTGATTCGAATGTAACTGTTGTAAAATGATCATTTGATATTTAACTTATATATTTTGGATGTTGGTATTTAAAAGGTTAATATAAATTACTAATATACTAAGCAAAATAAATTTTTTTTTTGGTTCATATGAAAATTAAATCGATATATTGTAAAATTTTTTATACAGAAGTAAGCTAAACAATATATGTGTATATAAATGATATAAGCTCGTATTAAAGACAAGTTTATAGACATTTTGAGTCAAATATTGAGTAGATACTTCATTGAGTAGTCTGTTCTATATTTATATTTGTTAAATAGTAATAATTAAATTATTACCAAAATTGATTAATACGGATAATTTAATTAAAATAAAGAAATTTAATTACATTGAATTAGTAGCCCTTTTTTTCAGGGCTTAAAAATTAAAAAAAAAATTTGAAACTTCTTTTATGCAACAATGTTTCAAAAATAATAGCAAAAAAACAAACAAAAAAAAAATTCAATTTATTTTTAATGTTGGTTACGTTTCATTTAAAGTAAATTAAATTTATGTATATATAAGATAAAATTTTAAATAAAATGAAACAAAAAAAAAATATTATGTAGATACTTTGTAGTATTAATACCTATACTATTAATACTACAAATTATTTTATTAAATTTATAATTTTGTAAAAAAAAATAATTTTTAATTTTATTTTTATTACCCACATTGTTCTGTTTTTAATGGTAAATTAATATTTTTTTGGCATATTTTCACAATATACACAATATTGAATATTATGTATGTAAATTTTTAAACAAAAGTGATATTATTTAGTATATATATATATACATATTTTATTACATATATATATACATATGAAATTTATTAATTTTCAATTTAAATATTTAATGTAAAATAGAAAATACATATATAAGTATGTATACTTTGTTCTGTATCATTTTGCCAAACTTTTTAATTTATGTGCCCTTACATTTTTTGCTGTACCTATACCTATGTGTAAAAATGTAGGTTACAAAAAAAATTCGTTTTTAATCAATTTTTCTGTTTTTTTTTTTTTTTAAATAAATAACCGTAAAAGTATCTACTTGCTTTTTTATTTATTACATTATTTTAATTTTGACTATAGTGCCCATTTAACTGGTCAAAATTTCGAGCCCTCGCTAAGATATCTCCACTAAAATAGATCATATATTACTATTAATATTATATACATATATATATATGAATGTAGTTGTATTATTTATTTAGATCAAAACTGACCAAAATTTAATCCTTTGGATCTTCCGAATTTAAAATTCGGCGTCTTAAGCACGCCATATTTTTTATATTACGTCTACTCTATTTAGAATTAAATATACTCTTTTTGCATGGCACTTTTAAATTTTCGGCATATTACATTTAAAATATTCTGTTTTATTTTTATAATAAAAATTCAATTAAATTTTAATAATAAATATTTAAAATAAAATTAAAGAAAGAAATGGAAAGATATTTTTTTTTTTTTTTTTGTGGGCTATTAATATTGAAATAAATTATTAAAATAATTTAAATATTATAAAAAAATTTTAAATTATATATTTATAGGTATATTTTCAATATATGTATGTACATATGTATATATCCAATATATATACGTATATTACGTTATAATATTAATATATTTAAAAAAAAAAAAAAATTTAATTTAAATTTAAATTTAATATTTCCCCATTTTTTGTTTTCAATATAGTCAAAATCAAAATTTTAGTGCCAGTTGAATATAAAAAAAAAAAAAATTGTAAATATTTAAATGGTTCAATTTTTTTTTTCTGTTTCATTTTTTTAAAATAAAATATAAATATATAGTTATATATATATAGGTATATATATGTATTACTTATGTATAAAAAAATATAATTTTTATTTTTGAAAATATAATGACTGCCAATAAAATCATATTATTTTCCATATGAATCATTTGATGGAATGCGTAATAAACAATATAAATATATAAATTAAAAAACGAAAAAAAAAAAAAAAAATTAATAAAATATAATAAAAAAAAATTTATATATTTTTTTTTCCCTACTGGATATAAAAAATAAAAATAAATAAATAGCATAATTCAAAAATATCTATAGTTCTATTCATATATACGCATATTGTGCATATATGTATGCATATGTATAAAGAAAGTATAGGTATTATTAAAATCTATAAAGTACATAACTAATAAAGAATATTTTTATATAAAACTTACTTATATACTTTTATAGTACCATAAATAGTTAGCAAGAAAGGATATGACAATAACCCACTATTAATTTTTTGGCAGAGAAAAGTTTTTGATAAAAAAAAGAAAAATCTGTTTGAAAAAGGAATAAAATTAAAGGACATTATCCTTTAAGATTAAAAATAAAAATTGAATATATATTGTAACTCTTGAATGTTATGCAATGATAATAAAGGATAAATGATAATAATTACTACACTAATTTAATGTATAGTAAATTTAATAAAATTAAGAAAAAAAAAAAAAAATACCAATTTTCAAATTAGAAATGACACTGATATAAGTATAACAGTGTGTCAAATGCATAAAATTAAGCTTGAGCTCAAATATCACTTTTTCATACATACCTGTACTCGTATTTTTTTTGTTTATAAATAGAAAAAAGTTTAAAAAGTTAGTTATTAGTTTAAGCTCACAGGTGCCTTACCGTGTACTACTACTTTCGTTAAACGAAAATTGCATTCGAAAATTTGGATCTTTAAAAATTGAAAATTGCAGTGTTGCGAGTGTTCCATTCGCAACCCTACGATTTTCAAAGTTCCAAAATTTTCGAATGCGATTTTCTTTTAACGAAAGTAGTATTACGCGGTAAGGCACCCCAGGTTGTATGCATTCAACTCAGTATAATACCGGTATAAAATAATATAGTAAAGTTACATAAAACAAAAAAAGTACACAAGTATATGACTTGGAAAATAATTTTCAAAAATATAACATACTTAAATTAAACTTTCTGTTAATATCTGTTTGTACATATATGCAAGTATACTATAATTACGTTTTATAAATAAAATATAAATAATTACTTAATTACATTAAATTTATAATTTTTTCCTAATAATAAATAATAAATTTATATTAAAATTATGTTTTCTTATTATAATTTAAAGTCTATTTTTTTTTTTCATTAATTGCGTGTTATTAAAACATACATTTTAGATGTAGCATATGATTAATTTTATTTTGATACAATTCATAATTTCATTACTGGTAATATCAATTGATTTAAATTGTTTTTTTTTAAGAATTGAACTAGTTATATATTTTTATATATATTAAAGAAAGTAATTACTTTACTTATGTACTTACAGTACAATATTAAATTCTTATTTTCCATTTTTTTGTTAAACTTCAAATTTGTCCAAATAATCGGAAAAGGTTTGAATAAAAATTAATATTTTTATAATAAATATTGCAAAAATTAAAAATAACGTTACTTTAACTTATATAAGTACTTATTAACTACTAAGTTCTAAGTACTTTTAAACTATAACAACGTTCAGTAACAATAAAAAATTAGATTTAAAAATAAGTTAAAATGTATCTAGCTTAATCCATAAGTCTTAAGTGAATGAAATAAATTAATAATATAGATTCAGTTACTTGTACTTTGAAGTGAAAGAAGAAATGGAACTTATTTCATATGTATAAGTATTAATATATTGTTTAATTAAAAAAAGTTTATAATCATATTGAAATGTACTTTAATTTATATTTAAAGATATTTAAAAAAAAAAATTGAACTTTTTAAATTTATTAAATAAATTCCTTAATATTATAAATTTTAAAAAAGAAATGGCATCAGTTATATAATTATAAATTCTTTTCCGGGCTCTTAGTTTATTTTCTTAATAATAAGTAATTATAAAGTCCAATATTTCAGTAATCAAACTAAGAAATATTCAAATAAATTACTTCCTATTTATAATATATATAATATATATAAAAATTATAGAATATTTTGTATATTATACTTGTGATATTAAAATGAAAATTTATTATTAACAAAAAATATACATATTGAATATTAATTAAAATTCTATACACATACACATATACTTAATGTACGTACAGTGTTGTAACTTGTAACCCCTTTTTAAAATTCGTTCAAAGTTTAATAATGAAAGGATCAATCTATAACTTTTAAACTTGAAACAATAGAAAAAATAAAATAAAAGAAATAGCAAAAAAAAAAAAAACACTTTAAAAAACTCTGACACCTTTAGATATTACTAATATTTTATTCCTATTAAAAATCTAGTGTTTAAACTTAAAAATTTCTTCCGACGGTAAATTTTTGAAAAAAGAAAAAAAAAAAAAACAAATTAAAACTGTGTGCTAAAAAATACATAATTAAAAAAAAAACCAATTTTTTTTTTATTGTACCTGTTGCCAAAATTGTGCTAATAAATAGATTCGTTCTTTTTTTAAAAACCAATCCATTGATTGAACAGCCGTTAAATCCATATCGGCAGTTCCACCGTTTGCTTGAGGCGAAGATGGCTGCATTCGTTAAAAATTTTTTTTTTTTTTTTTTTTATATAAAAGTTATAAATTATTTAAGAAAAAGAAAAACATGAACAAAATAAAAATAAAAAAAAAACAAAAAACTGAATTATTTTTCTTATTGTCACTATATAGAAAAAAACTTTTTTTTTTTTTTAAATTTAACAAGACATTTTTCATAATCGTTTATATATTTTTCAAATAAATTTATCTTTAAGATTTGCCATTCTTTAATTTAAAAAAAAAAAATAAAACTTTTTTTTTTATTTTTGTTATTTATTGTTAATTAATTTTTTTTTTCTTTTATAGTAGATGTCAATTTTTATTTTTTTTATTTTTTAGTTTATTTTTATATTTTTAATATGAATATTTATATATATTTTTTTTTTTATATCTGAAGTATCCTTTTGATTTTTGTTTCTTATTTTGAAACTATATAACATAGTTATATTTTATATTAAAAATATGGATATTAATTTAAATTTTGATATTCACTATAATTATAAATTTCATTTATTTATTTATTTTTTTTTTTGTTGTTTTAATTAATTTTAATGACTTTATTTCCATTTTTTTTCTCTCTTTATTTTTAATTAATTGATTATTTATTTTATTTGTTTTCAAAATTTTAACTTTATGAAAATCATAAAATTATAAAATTTTATTTATTAATAACCATTATGTTATATTTTTTTAAATTAATTTATTTCAAAATTTTATAGAAATAAATATCTGTAAGTATATAAAACGGAATAAAGTAGAAGAATTTCTCATCTTCTTTTTTATGCACATACATATTATAAAAAATTTTATATAAAAAACAAAAAAAAAAAAAAATTGATTGCAACATAAAATTCCGTTACATATTACAAATTATTTTTTTTTATTTTACTTTATTTTCATTTTTTTTTTTTTTTTAAACACAAAACTTTAACTATCTCATCATTTTAATATTTGACATATTTTGACATTTATATAAAGTTCAACTTTTTTGTTTTGTATTTTTTTTTTTTTTTGCTTTAATATTAAAATATAAATATAATTAATTAATTTAATTTATATTTTTCATGTTTTTTAATTTTTTTATTTTTTTCATTAATTTTATTTTAACACATCTTTTAAACACTAGATAATATATATCTTAAATTAATATTACTATATATTATTATATAGATGTATGTATCATGTATGTATGTATGTTCTCTTTGTTAAAAAAAAAACAAAAATAAAAATTCTATCTTTAATTAATAACTAATTTTCCGATCAAAAAAAAAAAAAAAAGAATGCAAAAATCCATGTGAAAAACAACCAGAAATGTGGGCACATACAAATACAATTTTAATAATATAAAAAAAAAACAAAACAACGAAGAGCTCAATTTCAAATTTGTTCTTATCCGTTTTGAGTTCAATTGATGACTGAATTTTCAATATCGTAACTAAGACCAAAACCAACAACCATCTTGTCAGAATCATAGGAAATGAGACATATAAATGTTGCTTTTTTTTTTTTTTTTTCTGTTTGTGAAATTATATCTATATATTTCTTTTTTTTTTTTTTTTTATTTTATTTTATTATTATTATAACTTTTATTTTTTTTTGTTTTTTTTTTTTTTTTTATAATAATTTTACTATACCAACAACAACAACAATACAACGGCATATAATCGAAAAAAAAAAAAAAATGTGTCTAAAGATATATTCATGTTCGCATGTATCTTAAAAACAATATAAAAAATCAAAAAAAAAAAAACACAAAAAACAAAAAGAAAATCTTATTCGAATATCGAAGTTGAACTAAAAAAAAAAAATATACATATAAATATATATTAAATAAATAAAAAAAAAAATAAAAAATTATAACAAAAGAAGAGAAAGAAAAAATGAGAAACGTATAAAAAACAAAAAAAAAAATATAAAATACAAAATACAAAAGAAAAGAACGTCACAACTCACAAGTAAAATAAAAGTAATAATAAAAAACAGTAACAGCAGCAACACCAACAACACTAACAATATTTAATAACAACAAGAGCAATAATCAGAAAAAGACGATAAAGAAACAGAAGAAGAAGAAGAAGAAGATGATGATGATGATGAAGTAGTAGTAGAAAAACAAAAACAAGAAAGAAAGAAAAGATGAAGAAGAAGAGAAGTAGAAAAGTAAAAAATAAAAAAATAAAAAACAATAAAATAAATATAAATATATAAATAAACAAAAAAAAAAAAAAAATTGTCAAGATACTTTGCAGTCGCGAAGTACTTATAATAACCTATATGATATAATATATACGAATTTTTTTTTTAATACTTTTATATATACATAAATCTATTTATTTTTGTTTTTTTTTTTTTTTTGATTTTTTTAATAATCGCTTGTTCGATTCGTGTGCAATACAATCATGTGAACAATGAAATATGTACACCTCAATCGTCGTCGTCTATTCCTTTTTTTTTATTTTTATCAATCTCTCAATTTTAATTCTCTTTTCTTTTATATTTTGTTTTTTTTTGTTTTGTTGTACTCTCTATATCCACTTAAATATAATTTTATATTAACAAAATTTTTTTTTAAACAGATATACTGTATATACTTATTACATTTACTTATAAATAACTTATCTATAACACAAAATCGTCTAAATTTACTATTAAATACATATTTTTTTTTTCTGTCACTTTTTTTTTTAGATTTCTTTTTGTTTTTTTCTTTTTTGTTTCTGTAATTAATATGAAGGGTTTGTTGCTTATACGGAAAAGAGAACCAAAATAAAAATAAAACAATTTAAATGAGCTCTCTTGATATCATTTTATTCAACTTACTTCGACAATTTACGTACTATACTTATACAGTATACAATTATACTAACACTATACATGTAAATATATATTTTCAATATTATATTGAAATTGAAATAAAGATGCAAACATAATATAAACTTTAAAAAATAATAAATTTTACTGAATTATTGTAAAAGTAACAGAGAGCAACTGTTAAAAAAAAAATTATAAACAAATGTAATGTTTATATGTTTGGATATTCGAAAAAAAAAAAAACAAACACATAGTATTTATTAATATAAAATTAATTCTGCACAGATGAGAGAGTGTTTATGTTATGATGACTTATGATGATGAGTAAGTAACGATGACCAAACATTTGGTATTGAATACAAATATTGAAAAAAATTCGAATTAGAATTTAACATTCAATAATACAATATGAAAACAAAATTATTTACAATTTTTGTACTGTACAAAGTGTACATATGTGTATTATATTATAAATTCTCATACAAAATAACAGTTCAGTAACTGTTATACTGTTTGTTAAAATTTTAATACACGATAATAATCCAAATATTGTTTACCTGTTATAAATTGAATAAAGGAAAAACGTCTGTTCAAATTTTTAAATTACAGAATATTCAATATAACAGAATATAAAAAAATGTTAATAAAAAAAAAAACAACTAAATCAAACATTGCAAACTGTTACAATACAATGGGACAGTAATGTAAAATACATATTGATATATCGTAATAGTTTTGTAACAGTATAACATTAACAACAGACACAACAGTAATAAAACATGTTGCAATAGTAATAATAAAATAGTTTTGTTGGTTGTTCTATCAAACGATATTTTTTTTTTTGATGATATAAAATAAAGTTTAAAATTTTTCTTAATAAAAGTAAAAGAAATACATAAGCTTAATTTTTAAATATTAAAAATATAAATATAATAGTGTCGTGGTATTGAATATAACAGTGTATATACTATAATTGATAAAAATATAATTTATGTCGAAAATCATTTATATATCTACAGACTGCATTAACAAATACCATTCTTGAGAATTTGTGAAATTGCTGGATTTAGCTATAGGTTTGAAATTTTTAATAAAATTAAAGTACATATTATTTTTTTTGCTTACTCCTCTTGGGAGCATAGGGCCTTCACTAGACACTTGCATAGAACTTTATTAGGTGCTGTTGTTTTTGCACTCTCCCAGGTTATACCTATTGAGTTTAGCTCCATCGTTATTGTTCTACGCCAGGTGTTGTTTGGCCGACCACGTCTTCTGAAGCCTTGCGGATTCCATTCAAGGGCCATTCTCGATATGTTTTTTTGATGTTTCCGCAGCGTGTGCCTATTCGTATTGACCTCCATTTCCTTTTTCTAATTTGGTGCGCTATTGGTTGTTCTCCTGCTAAGTTCCATAGATCTCTATTCTGTCCTAGGCCTGAATATCCTGCATACAATTCTAAGGCATTTGTTTATGAATGCGATTTAATGATGAGTATAATTTTTATTGGAACTCCTCTTCTTCTAAGTGCTTTCCATACTTCAACACGTCTAATGACCTTCTTGAAATCTATGAATACTAGATATAGTGGTAATCTCCATTCTATAGATTGTTCTGCGATTATGCATAGTGGGTTGGCTTGCTCAACGCAACATCTTTGAGGACGGAAGCCAGCTTGTTCTTCACGTATCTGTGTTTCTATTTTTCCAATCCAGCCTTGAATTATTATAATTATAATTTTGGATATTGCATTAAGAATGGTTATATCCCTCCAGTTGTCATAGTATGTTAAGTCGACCTTTTTTGGTAATTTGATTAATAGGCCTTATTTCCATGATATTGGCATCCTTTTCTCTAGCTAAACTGCCATTATATGAGGGTGAAGTTGTTGCGTTGATAATTGGGAATGATATCTAATCTTGCCGCACACTGATTGTCACCGATGCAGGATCAAAAGTTCCAATGGAAAAATTCCATTCCATTTCCTTACTTACTTCATCAAAAATCCAATTAAAAAAGTCTAAAAAGTTATATTGGGATTTCTATCCTTAATCCTAATAGAAAAGTTATGTCTCATAGAGATAAGTCAAAAGTTTTTCTACAATTTCATGACCGCTTCTATAATTTCAGATAGAACTGATTCATTGTCTGATATTCTGAAGGTTTGGTTAATATTTTCTCTTTCTTCTTCATTTTGTCATTCTCAGGTTCTATGTTGTTATGTTCCTCGAAATGTTCCTTCCATCTGTTTATTTGGACTTCTCTATTTTTTATGAGATCGCCTCTTAGGTTTCTCACTGGCTGCTTATGTTTGATGTTTTGGTTAGTAAGCTGGTCAATTATCTGATGTAACTTACGCATATTTTTCTGGTTCGCATAAAATTCTGGGCACTCTACGGTTCACTTGAGAAATCTTCATTTATCCAGCATAATCTTCATTTATCATATTTTCTAACTTGTTTGGTCACTAGTGTGTATTCCCATTTGTTATTCTCAAAGTTGTATTTACATAGTTTTAGAACATAATATAAGCTGGAATAAATAAAAAATTAAAAAAGGCTGTTAATTAGGGAGAAAAATAAATAATTCATAATTAAAATAGAAAATTAAGTTAATTTTTTGAACAATTTATGAATGCAGTTTCTTTTAAAACAAAATATTTACTTATGCAGTTTTATATTATAAAAATTGTATGTACTTTACAAATGATGTATAACTTACCATTTTATCATCCAACAAATATCTTTTATCTAAAATCAAATATTGTCACCGATGCAGGATTAAAAGTTCCATTGGAAAAATTCCATTCCATTTCCTTACTTGCTTCATCAAAAGTCCAATTGAAAAAGTTTAAAACTTATATTGTGACTTCTATCCTTAATACAAAAGTTTTGTCTCATAAAGATAAGCCAAAAGTTCCAATAAGACTTGTAGCCATAGGACGACTATTGGTGCAGGGATATTGTCATCATTCTAAAAAAAATTAATACAACAACAGAAAATTTCAATTCTAATCTCATAGCAAAACAGCTCTAATAAAAACTTGTATTTAATCTAGTTAAATTTAAATTTATATTTAATCTAGTTAAATTTAGATTTTAAAATTAAGTTAAGTTTTATTGTAAGTACATACTTTATGTATAAGGTTTTCCATTTTTTTTATTTTTGAATCATATATATTTTACATAATAAGCTTATTTTCCTCCACACAATAGTTTAGGAAGACTTTTAGCAAAAATTACTGAACCAATTTTAATGAGATAATAGCTAATAGCTAATAATTTTCTTATTCTGATCTGTCGAATAGTTTTTTTTTATATTCTAGGATTATTTGGGATGAAAACCGGTATAAATTTTGTTTGCGGCTCAATTTTTTTTCGGCAATAAATTTTTCTTTCCGTATAAACAAAAAATACTTCTGTAAAACTTATGTTCTGTATACTTCTGTAAATCTTCTCTTTTATTCTTCTAATATTGTAATTTTACAATAAGAATTTAATGTGTTATGTGGTGTGAAGAGTGGGATGTATGTCTAGTAAGTTGGACCGTTATTAGTTGAATATCGGATCAGACTATTATTATTTTTTAAATTTTGAAACACATATAATTATTTAAGGAATACTTTATTTCCTTTTACTTTTATGGTCGAGAGATAAAATACATAATAAAATAAATATTTGAAGTCTCGCTGGTCTAGTAAGTAAGATCGTATTCTGTAAACACCGAAGGAATGTGGATTTTAATCCCACACACGTCTTCTTAAGTATAATTCCCCCTTACGACATTTAGAGCCACGCCTAGAATTAAAAGGCTGGGTAATTATCTTGTCACACTTAGTATTTAGCATTAGAATAAATTAAAAAAAAAATATTTGTTATCTTAATTTCTGCAGCCTTCTATGTTTAAATTCTTCATGTTTTAACCAAATCAGATCATTATACATACTGTGGTACCTATAGTTAGTGTCTTATTTCTATATGTAAGAAATGAACAGCGCTTTTATATTATTTACAAAAAATATCCAAAAAGTAATCAGAGGTATATTTAACTAAGCATAATTTATCTAATTATCTATCTAAGATTGACGTTTATAACGACTCCTTTCAGAACGAACATTTTTAATAGAAGAAGTTTTTAAAAAAATTTTGAATTCACTTAGGAGAATTCGGTGGATGATGTAGAATTCAGATCTACATTTTGCCTCACACCCTATATTTACATTTTTTTATTAATTATTTCGAAATTAACTACAGTTTTTACATCATCCGTATAATGCTGTGATAAGTTATCACATGTGCACATATGTATATAGGTAAAAAAAATTAGTTAGTTTTTGGTTTCCGGTGCAATAAGATGCATTCAACGTAGTTGTCTATAATTATTATAATTAAATTAAGATATTGAAGTTAAGTTAAGTGTTGATTAAATTATATTATAGATCACATTGTATCTAAGTGTTAAACTAAGAAGAAATTATGTATTATATATTAAATTGGATTCAGAAAATAAATAAGTGTTTCATTAAAACAGACGATATTTGTAAGAACACGATAAAAAGGACACTATTATAATGTTAAAAAAAAATAAAATAAAAATATACGGGTGAAAAATTTAATAATAACTAAAGACTGTAAAATTAATATAAAAAATTAATTAATTAAAAAAAAAGAACAATTAAACCATTAGGTACATTTTAAGCTCAATCCATTAAAGTATCAAAAAAAATTTCTAAAATATTTCGTTTAAAGTGCATATTTCTATATATGTACAAAGAATTACTTTAAAGTATGACCATTAAAGAATTCAAAATGATATCCTTCCTTTATTTTGTTAATTTTTTTTTTTTTTGTTTTTAATACAATTCAGAACAATCTATACTCCATCTCCATCCATATATTTCATCAATTTTTCAATAAAAAAACAAACAAAAAAAAAATAAAAAAATCTTAGAATGTTACAATGTATTATTTTTGTTATGTTTTTTTGATAACAAAACAACAAAAAAAATTTTTTTTGGTTTTTGTTGATAGGAATTTACACCTTAGTCCTTAACATCATTTCTATATATACATATATAAGTACACAAATATTTTATACAGCAAAAATAGCATTTAAAATGAATGCAAAAAAAAACAATTTTTTTTTTTTTTTTTATTCGTTCAAATGTCTATAGAGAATAAAATCTTTTCGTTTTTTCGAAACGACATAATGGAATAATACTACAGAAATAATTTATTTCCGATTGACTATCTATAGTTGAATACAAAAAAAAAAAACAAAGAAAAAAATAACAAAACTACAAAATTTCCAAAATAAAAAATATACATGTTTCCTTATAACATTAATAGTACGTTGTATTTTGGTATCATTCATTCTATTTGGGGTTATGACACGTTTTGATGACATCAGTTGTACTATGATAGGGAAAATGAATTTTTAAATGATTTTTTTTTTTGTGTTTTTCTTTCTTTTATTTTCCTTTTTCCTTTTTCATTTTTTTTTTTATTTTTCTTTATTCTACAATTGCATGTTTTATCACACAGGACACCAAAAAGACATCAATAGAAATGGATTAAAAAGTTCAATTCTTTTTTTGCTTTTCTTTGTTTCAAAAAACAAAAAGGACAAAAAATCAATTTGAAAGTTTATATACGATTATTGCTTTAAGTAAAAAAATATAGAGTATAAGAGCAATAGAGCAGAGCAAAAGATTGTTTTTTTTTTTTTTTTGTTGGTTTTGTCTTTTTTCGGAAGTTATTGAATTTCAAAAATAAAAAAAATAAAAAAAAAGTCAAATAAACAAAAAACAAAATATGTATAGGAAATAGACAATATTAATCGGCTAGGAGTGTTACAAAGCAAACAAAAAAAAAAAAAAAGAAGAGCTACAAAAAAAAAAGGAAGAAAAGTACTGTCAGTCAGATACATTCTTATAGCATTAAAATATCTGAACTATAATAGGAATAAATTTTTATTTTGAGGTATGATAAATTAATGTTTATATGCACAAATATTTCATTATATTTGGTGTGGCGGCGGTTCGTGAAAACAAATTGGAAAGTGAGAAAAAAAAAAAGAATAAAAGAAAAAAACGAGAAAAAAAACAAAATAGATATGATATTGACATGGTATATTCATATCGTTGATTTTTTATTCTCTTCTTTTAGAATTTTACTTTAAATTATTAAAAGAGTTTTGAGATATATATCAAATATTTCATATACATATATGTATATATTGGTACTTATATTGCATATTTAGGTATAGGTATGTAATCCTAAATACCAATAGATTTTTCATTTGAAGAGTGTTTTACTTTTTAGAATGATTTTTGTTTTTATTTTGAATGATATACCTTCCAGGATAATCATTTTTGAATGGTGTTAAAAGCACCAATCTAATGGTGCAAGATGATATTATTAGGAGTATTGGTTTTTTTTTTTTTTTTTGTTTTTTGGCGCTTTGTTTTAATATGATCTCTTTTTTTTTTGTTATATTTATATACAACAGTGTTATAAATTAAAGTTGTGTTGTGATGACAAAGTTTATATCATTAATTTTTCCGATTTGACTTTGTTTAAATCAAAAGTAAAAGAAAAATAATAAAAAAAATTTTTTTTTTTTTTTTCTGTTTTAAAATATGCACTTTGTATATTTTTTTCAATGTTATTGATGTTATTTTGTTTGTGGGGGGGAGTGAAACTGGCGTGAGAGTGTTAATTTTATGCGATTTGATCTTTGATAAACAAATGGTGTAAACAAGGATTTATGGGAATCTGCATAATTTTTGCACAATTTTTATTTTAAGGTTATGTTTTTTTTTTATTTTTGTGAAGAGAAAAGTTTAGAATATTGTTATAAGGATGGATTATCTATTTTTTTTTTCTTGGTTTAGAATGGTGTATTAATGTATAGGGGGAAAAATCACGTATAATTTTATTTAGATAATGTATCCTGGCCAATTCAGTAAAAACATTTGCAAAAAATAAAAAAAATCAATGATGTTAAAATGAACATAACGTTATATGAATGATATTTTTGATATTTTTAATTGATTTATTGATATAAAGTAATATCAATTTTTGGTGTATTATTTTAAAAGAATATTGTTTTTTTTTTTAGAGGTGATTTATTTAAAGTGATACGAAAAAAAAAAAATTTAATTATCAAAAATATGAAATGTACCGATTTTTTTGTGCCTTTAAAAATGCATTCGATATTTTCGATTTTTTCGAATAGATATCGATATAATAAAAATATTCTAAAAATAAGATAAGCTGAAGAAATTTGAACAAAATATTCTAAAATGTGACAAAGATAAAAGAAGAAAAGGACAAAAAATGCGGTTGTCATATAATTTAATAAAAAGTATTGAAAATAAAGTTTTAAGTATATATGATGACAAGTCTTACATCATTTTAATGGCTTTTTGTGATTAGATAGTGTGATGATATTTAGAAAAAATAAGATGAGAATGAGATTATAGTTTTTTTTTATGAAAATATTTTAGCAGCAGAAAACAAACCAAAATTATATATCACGTAAAAATGTTCTATATAAAACACTTTAATTTAATTTTTATAAATTAACTGATTAAAAAGTTTGTTTCCAAATAGATGGTAGAATTTCTATCGATATCGCCTGATTTAATCATTAAGTTTACCAATCCCGCCTATATTAACCTATATAATTTAGTTCCAATATACATGCAATATTTGATTTAATACAAAATTTTTAAAAGTTTGTATTAAATGACTTTGGAAACGACAAATTAAACTAGAACTAGAAATTCAAAAAAGTTGTAGAAAAAGTGATTTATCGTTTTCCAAAATATTACAAAAATATGTGATTTTAGCGACGAATTTCTATGATAGCTTTGCAGCAACATGTTTTCTGCGATATTATAGCTTGGTACTGACATAGTGATATAGATTTTTGAAATACATTTAAACTTACAAAGAGCTTTTATTAAAGAGCTATTATTAATTTATTAGATATTATTTTCAGGAATTGATTACTTTGTAAATTCAGTTTTATGCCAATTGTTATTAATAGATGCAATCATATAATCAAACACAGAATTATCTGCTTCTAAACTATTTATTGTTCGGTTATTTCGTTTGGTCAAGTAGCGATAGCAATGTAAAAGCGATTCTTCAAAACGTAGGAGAACCTATTCGGCCGAAGTTTGTATTAAGTTTTCCTAGATTTATACCATCATTATTCAACTCTGATAAAGGCTTTTCAGATCCATGTCAGAGAGGTGAACTAAATCTTGGAAAAAGAAAATACCGATATATTTCCGCCTTTTGCTTGACAGACTATACAAGAACAGGTACAGAAAAAATACTCCACACTCTCTATCGCTTCAGTTTCTCTGCAAAATCTACAGTTAAAATCCACATGCATACCTCATCTTTTAACATGTCTACCGATAAGATAATGGCTAGTAATAACTCCAATCAATTGTCTTATTTCCGGTCTAGAGAGAGAAAATATGCATTCGGATCTTTTAAAACTCAAATCCGGCCATAGGGCTCGGGTTGTATTCGAAGTTGCACCTGTTAGTTACGACCGCCTTCTGAAAGCCAACTCAAGGAAGTTCTTCTTAATATTAAATCGAAGGGCTTGTACAGGTACATGGTAAGATGGGATATTCCCAATGCTTAGTTAAAGCTTTGATTCGTACTTTGTTAGCTCATCCGCTGGCTCGTTTCCTGTAATACCCTCATGATCGGGCACCCAAATCAAGTTGTTAGTACTCTGTGCAAAGGGTATTTTCAATACTTCTGGACAGTCCTGTATCGGCTTTGGTTTGGTAACACTTGTTGTCAAAGATTTGATTACCGCTTGACTATAAGAGTAAAATGTAATTCTATTGTCTGCAATTCTTTCAGCAGCTGAGCAGATGAATGGATTTCTAAAATTTCTGCTTGGAAAACATTACAAAAGTCATCCAATCTCATCGAATAAACCAAACAAAAATATTAAAAATACCATAAAATGCAACTAATGACTTTTAGATATAATTTTTAAAATATAAAATTGTAATATATGAACAAATTTAAGAATATTAAAAATATATTTAAATTTTATGTTAATTAGCTAAAAAGTATTTTATTTTTATTTTACAGCAGTTACAGTAAAAATAGTTACGCGTATTTTTTTTTTTTTTTAAATTACAGTTACCATTACATTTAATGTATATAACAGCTAGTCTATAACACGTACAAAATATTTTAAACTATTATTTTAATATCACTATTTTAAGCATATATATATAAGATTTATATTGAACCATATACAAATATTCAAAGAAATTTTTAGTATAAAAAAAGATATTCCAAAAATATCTTATTTTAATATTTGCAGACACCAAATTTGAATAAAATGTAAAAACAAGGATGTGTTATTCCCGAAAAATATGAAAATTGTATAGTGAAAATATTCTTATTGTTAAAATTTTCCAATAAAAATATTAATGTAATAAAATGTAATGTTAGGTAAGTATGAATTAACAAAAGAATATTAAAAATATGCATACTTTAAGGTGCAATATAAATATTTTTAATAGAATTATAGGGGCATTAAATTAATGTTCATTATTATCGTTCATGATAATGGAATTAATTGCATTTTTCAAATATTTAAATAATAAATTTTGATAATTTGCACGTATCTATAATTAAATGTATCTTTTAATTATTATTTTACAATAATTTTAAATATTAAATTTTAGTATTTTTTAAAAGTGATGCTTTGAAATTTTTTTAAGTGTTATAACATTGAGAATGAAGACAATCTTAAGAACAGAAATTGATGTAATATAAGATAATGTTAATCAAATAAAAAAAATGAGCGTTATGCAAATCACATATGCATTAAATGTATAATGGGTAAAAAACCAATTTTATAAGTAAATGAAAAGTTAATTATTGTATTCTCTCTTTCAAATTATTTTATAAATGAAAATCTATATAAATATGAAAATTTACATTTTTAAATTGAGATTTTTGAGACTTTTTTTTTATTTTTATTTAAAACTCTTCGATAAATTGAGAAGAAACTATTAGATTTATTCAATAAAAAATTATGTTTATTACAGTATTGTAAAAGTTTTTTCTAATCTATATATTAAATACATTTTTCCGTATATTTTCATACATATACAAAAATGACTATATTTACAGATCTTAAAAAAAATAGTTTTTTTAAGTTAAGACTTTTTTCTTTTTTAGAAAAAAGTCATTAATTGTCAATCATGAAAGTCTCATGGGAAAAGAGCTTTTTCTTTTAAAAAAAAAGTAATTATTTTTCGTTATCATGAATGTTTATTTGTTTGACTTTTTTCATAATTTCAGACTTTTCAAGTCCCACGCATTTTAGCTGTGGACTTTTAATAATAAACATCAATATCTTAGGAACCAAAAGTCACACCGATCTGATTTAAAAATCCTAGTCTCCGATTCTGTAATAGAAACTAAAAATGAAAAAAAAATTAAAAAAAAGTTCCGGAAAATGGCACCTTAGTTCTTGAGGTCCGTTTTTTCGCTTAAAAATCGAAATTTTTTATTTCTGTTTACTAATTTAAATTCTACTACAAAATCGATGAATACCTTTTTTAAATCATGTTAGTCAGACTTCTGATTCCCAAAATACGGGGGCTTCTAGCAACCTACGCTATTGCATGGTCATAAATATGAAAATACCTATATTATATTTTATACTACTTATAATTTTTTTTCTAAGTCCAATTTGTTTTTACCTGTGTATCCAAAAATTCAAAAAGTCTCTTAGCCATCTTCTTTCATGGTACAAAATGGTATTTACTCGCGTTTTCATTTCCTCAATCTATTCATCCAAAATTAACTTCAATCTCTTCAACTCCAAATAAAACTAGTTTTCCCAATTTTATTTTTTATTATTTTCAATTCGCAAAATTTCATACAAAAAAGTGTCTTTTTTTTAATAAGATAATGCAGTTTATATGTTTTTGACACCCAACATTTTCCAAACAAAGCAAAGTTTCTTTCTTTTCAATTCATAAGACTTTCATGGCTTTTTTTGAAAGATTTTTCAGAGAAGGAAAAAGTCTTAACGCATGTCTTAACGGTTGACCCCATAAAATTGATTTTAACAAGGTTTTTTTATAGCAGAAAAATTACTCTATTCAACAATTATACAGTCTCTAGAGTAAAAATTATACCTTATCAAACCATTATAAAATCTATTCTAAGCTATTGTGGTACGACCTAATTTAATATCAGTCATCTCTTATGAAGAAACTTCGATTTTTTGATCGGAAATGTATAAGAAGATGTTTAGTTTAGGTGAGGGCCAAAAATCTCAAATACAATATCTCCGTTATACAGCGGGTTTCTCAGATCAGTGCACTGCTATATGCCCTTGCATAGGTCTTAATAAATAGGTAAAAATTTCGTATGAGGCCAATGTTCAGTGTTCTATAGTTTCCGAAATAAGGGGGCTCAATGATATTATGAAAATTTTGTACAATTTTTATAATTTTAAACGTAATTTTATAGATAAGATAATCAAATAGTTTAAAAGTAGTTGCAAAGCAAATTAATAGAAATGTGATTAATTTGGTTTAAAATAATTAAAAAATATTAGAACATAAACTTTCGAAAAGTTTAAATTATTTAAAGCAAATTTCAAGACAAATTAGCTTTAAGAAAAATAAATTCAGCACCATTCTTTCTAAAGAAAGGTTAGTTTAAAGTAAATATTAACTTAGTCGGAGAGATTTTTAGCTATTAGTTACAAGCAATATATATAGTAATTAATTAAAATTGTTATTAAATTAGTTAAAAAATATTAAATAAAATAAATATCTAGTAAAATTCAAAAAAAATATTTTTTTTTTTGTTTTAAAACTTATTGATGACTTAATATAAAAAACAAAAACCTTTAAAAAATTATCAAATTTTAATCATTGAAACAATAAAAAACTAGTCTTTGTCAAATAAATAAATAATTTTTATATTAATTTTAAAATATTGTACTAACTATGTATATGTAAATCAAATTATAATTATAACCTTTTTTTATTGTTAAATGAAATCATAAATAAAAAAAAAAAATCAACTTAATACGATATAATAAGGAACTTGTGAATCATAATGTTTATAAGTCAACAAAATTTAATTTTTTTTTATGCATGACTTCAACTTACTTTAAATATAATTATATTATTAAGTTTTATTTCATCATACATATATACACACACTACCTATACATAGCTACATAATTTTAATAACTTTATTTGCGTAATTTTATTGTAGTTTTTCTTAAATAATATCTTAAAGGTGTACATAAAGTTTATAACATATATATACATACGTACACACAAAATAAATATTAAATTACAAAAAAAAAAAAAACCAATGATAAATAATTAAAAGTAATTATTATTTATATAAGTTAAAAACAAATTGTTTTTAAAACTATAAATGGTAACCTCCTATAATAAATTAAATTTACGACAAAACAATAAGATATTTATGATAGTTAAAAATAAAACTTTAATTCATTTATTAGGTAATATTAAAGGTTTTTTTTGTCTACACGCTAGTTAAACACAGAAGGAGCAGATTCTTTTAAACTATTATAAGTTTAGATAAATTTGAGAAGCAATACGGAAGAGAAATAGTGTATTAAGGGGAAAATTAACGGGTAAATTATAAACGAACCTATAAAAAGCTTCTTTTTGAGTTGTTAAAAATTTTAAATAATGAAACATTATTGACACATTTGATGAAAGGATGTTCCATATCCTAATAATTGTCACAACGAGCAAGTTTCCATAAACCGTTTTGCGCCACCTAGGAATTTTCACTATGTAGAAGCACTTTAATTATTATTATTTATTTGCCTTAATTTTACTAATTTTGCATTTGCCAATTTATATATTAAAGAGCTTACAATTATATGTTTACATCTATTATAACTTAGAACTATGTAGCATATGCTGACAAACATGTTTTTTAAAAGAAATTTAATTGATTTTAAGGAAAATGCCAAGTAAAATATTATTGACTATGTATTTTATAAAATTTTAACTAACCTACAGAAACTAAAACTAAACTTATATGCTAATCTAAAATTGCATTTATAAGCGGATTTTCTGTGTATCTACAACTATTTTGGAATGCTATATTTAATTTTTCAATCTCATTCGAAATGGTATTGATATGCGCTAACCTGCTAACCTTTTTTTGTAGAGAATCAACGTGGTTTATTAAACATCAGTTTCAAAATAGCGTTTTGTTTTCTTTGTAAAAATTTTAAATTACTTTTGGCAGCATTTTGTCATACGGAAAATTCCTACAATATGATACTTTGAACCGTTTTGCGCCACCTAGGAATTTTTACTATGTATAGAAATAAGCACTTTAATTATTCGTTAGAATTGTTTTAGGGGAGACATATAGTTGATTTTAGTTCAATAGAGCAAATATAGTAACCTAGAAGATATCTATAAAGAGTGACGATCCATTATATAGATTTATCAAGCCACACTATACGTTTGCATAGCAACCGATCTATTTATTCTATAAAAAAGATCAGATTTTCTTCTGAACTAAACAAGTTTAAATTTGAACTACAATGAAAACAATATTTTGATTATTACCGTACAAAAACGATTAGTTCAGATTATTATTAATAAAAATTTGTTCGCTCACTATATAAAAAATGAAAACCTAGATCTAAGATGTTTATCCTTCTTTGTATATACTTCATTTAAAAACAATTTCTTAATATCAGTGTAATAATACAGTGTAGTAAGAAATAGAATTTGAAATACGGGAAGTATGTATGAAAAAAAATATAATAGATAACATTTCAAAATCAAAATCCTGTTATTTTATACTTTAAAATAAAATAATCGTAGAAAATTATTATTATTATTGTGTTTTAATTTTTATTTAGTTTTATGACCCCGACCGAATACAGAAAAACAAAAAAAAAACGCATAAAAAATAAATTTTTGTAATAAATTTTTTTTTTATTAAAAATGAAAATAAAAAAAAAAATATTAATGTTAGTTAGAATAAATTTGATCTGATCTGATTTTTGGTTACTGACGAATATAACAATTAATGTATTTTTAGTATGACTTTTAATATACATAAAAATAAAAAAAAAATATAAAATAAAAACAAAACAAAAATCAACAATAAAATTTAAAATTTAAAAATAAAAATTATTGCGCAATATAATATATTTAAATATAATAATGTTTTAATTGTTTTTCATTGTTCTAAATACTTTTTTTTTTTGTTTTTTTATTTTTATATCTTTAATTTTCAATTTTTTTTTTTTTGTTTTCTTGGTTTTTTATTAAGTTTGTGATTAACACTGAATTTTATTTTAATCGTTAAAAAAATGATAAATAGAAAAAGATCAAAGTCAAATTATTATAAACCTAAAGTCAATCTAGTAAAAAAAAAAAAAAAAAAAAAAAAAAAACAAAAATAGATATTATGTAACATACAGCTTTTGTTTAAATTTTTATTTGATTTTCGAATTAAAAATTTTTATAAGTGAACTTTGAAGATAAAAATAAAAAATTTAATAAAATAAACAAAAATATTTGTTTTTGTTTTTGTTTTTTTTTTAATTATTTATGATATAAAAATTTAAAATGGAAATCTGTATAATTTTTGAAATAAAGTAAAATAATTGTATATTAATTTTAATGAACATTTTCATAAAAGTTGTAGTCATTGAAAATTTTTTATTCAGAATATAAGGACTTTTTTTAGATTAATTTAGTTAAAAATATTAATTACAAGATACAAAATTTCAAAATTAATTTATAAAATTAAAATATGTGGGGTAAGATGTCATTAAATGTGGTAACCAAAGTTGATCACTCATATATTGTGTTCGATTTAGTAAAGTTTAAAATTGAATCTTCTATCTTCATCCTGAACTTTTATAAAGCTTTTTTTTTTATTCTCTTTTCCAAATTTTTATCCCATAAATCAAATTGTTCATTTGTATTAAAATTCACACCCCCTTTGATTTACAAGGAGGTGGTTGTGGTTAGTTAAAGTGCTATATAATGAGGAAGAATCACGTGAATTTCTATGGATGAGTTTTGACGACTTTTTTCGTCCATAACTTCTGTCGTAAGTACAAAAAAAAAAGAAAAAAATATTTTAAAAAGTTTGTAAACAAAATTGTAAACAAAATCAAGTTTTGATATTAATTAATAATTTTAGGGGGCTCGGTGGACTAATGATTAAGAGCGTATAAAATACGCCGTAAACACCGAGGTAGTGCGAATTCGAATATAACAAAAGTCGTAAGAATAATTTCCTCTTACGATATTTGGAGTTAGACATGGAAAAGAAAGTATGTACAAATTCCTTCTCATATTGTTCTGGTAGGGCTATAAAATGCAAAAAAAAATTAATTTTAGAGGAAAAAATTAGAGGATATGGTTTCGTTTTTTTTTTTTAAGATGGACGGTGGAAAATCATTAAAAGTCACCCAAAGGAACTGCACGAAGTTCCTCTGAGTAGTGTTGCACTTAAACAAACGACGAAAACCACTCCAAAAACAAACTTTATGATGGGGTCTTTAAAACATAACATAAGTTTGGTTTTGGGGATAAGAATATGGAAAGGATTAATATGAAAGTTAGGTTTGGAATAATAAGATTTATGCAGGATGAAGGGGGAAATTTAGAGAATTAAAAAATTAGAAGAAAGTTAAAAGTTAGATTAAATTGGTAGTCAATACAGGGAATAATAGTCAATAGCAATAAAAGCCGATTGCCGATTTTTTATTGCAAAGCTCATATATTTCAATACAATTTCAAAATATTTTTCAACTTAATTCAGTTGTACAATAAGGTAAAGCAAGGTATTACCGTTACATATGCTATCACCGTCATAGTATAGCATAAAATTATTGAAAATAAGAAACGCCTATGCATGTACAACGTAGCAACTTAAGTTTTTAAATTTTGTTATTCTATGTGTTAATTTTGGCGCCAGTATTTGATATTTTTTAAGGTGATTTAATAATAAACAAGATAGAATGTAAACCAACGATTTTTAAAAGCGCACATTTCCAAAACTCAATACAAACTGTTTAGAATTGTGACTTGCACAAAAATTTGAAAATTTCATGTAATAAGAAAAAAAGTGAAAATAGGACATTTTTGAAATTTTGAGGCGCCGTAAATCCGGAATCCTATATAACTAAGAAAAGCCGTTAACACACGTAAAAATATATTATTGAACCTTTAATTTTCATGTCTTGCCGAAGAAAAATTTTTACAGATGCCTAAGTTTCAGGTGTCTAAAAATAGCAAATTTTCAATTTTTGAGGCGAAATAACTCTTAAAGAGGGGGTGCTACCAAAAAATTTTCTGAGAAAACTTATGCTAATTCTAAAAGTTCTTTCTTGTCTCAAAATTTCAGATTCTAAAGGCGTGCCGGAGTTATGAAAAAAGAAATTTCATGAAAAAGGTGGTTTTTACATAACGGTAAATTTAAATCGTAAATTACAAAATATTACATAATTTTGATATTGTTTTATACAATAAAATTTTCGATCTTCTGGCGATTTTAGATTGCAAAACTATTACATAGAGCCTGAGATATATACATTTGAAAATGGGGCTTTTCCGCAATTTTGAAGAGCTGCAACTTTGGAACCCTTTACAACTAAAAAAAAACTTTAACACACGTAAAAATATATTACTGTAGCTTTAAGTTTTATATATTGCAGAAGTAAAATGTGTACAGGTTCCTAAGTTACAGGTGTTTAAAAATAGTAAATTTTCAATTTTTAAGCCCTAATAACTCATAAACAGGTGGTCCAAAAAAATTTTCTGAGCAAACTTATACTAATTCTAAAAGTTATTTCTTGCCTCAAAATTTCAAGCCTCTATCTAAAAGCGTGCCGGAGTTATGAAAGTAGAAAAATCATGCAAAATTTGGTTTTCACATAACGGTAAATTTAAATACTAAATTTAAAAAAATTGTATAATTTTGATATTAATTTACAAAGTTAAAAAAAAATACCTGTCGAATGACGTTTCCAGATTGAAAAAATCTTAAGCAGAACATAAGATATATGCATTTAAAAATAGGGTTTTTCAAAGTTTGAAAAAGTTGTTCCACAAAATTATTTTTTTTATGAGACCTACCCATAATTAAAATATTTTTTCTCTATCTTTAACGGTGTAGAAGTTTTGTAAACAGACGGACGGACAAAGTGAAACTAATAAGCACATTTTTTCAAAAAATTTTTGGAAATGTGCTAAAAATTATTTGTTAAGCGTTTATTTTTATTATTGAGGGGAATTTCAAGTCAATTTAAGTTAAATTTTAATTTTAAAGATATTTTTAAGTAAATCTGTAAAGTATTTTGTTAAAAATATTGTTAAAAATTGTGAAAATATAGCTAGATTTAATGCCGGTAATAGAATTGACAAATTTGCTTTACCGGTAAAACAAATTTTTTCAAAAATTTTAAAATTTCATGTAAATAAGAAAAAATGTGTAAATAGGACTTTTATAGAATTTTCAGGGGCTGTAATCCGGAACCCTATATAACTAAGAAAACCCGTTAACACACGTAAAAATATATTATTGAACCTTTCATTTTCATGTCTTTCCGAAAAAAAATGTTGACCTGTAATATTAAGTTACAGGTGTCTAAAAATAGCAAATTTTCAATTTTTTAGGTGTAATAACTCTTAAAAAAGATTGTGCTACTAAAAAATTGTCAAATTTTCTAATTCTAAAAAATCTTTCTTGTCTCAAAATTTCAGGTTCCTATCTCAAAGCGTGCCGGAGTTATGAAAAAAGAAATATCATGCACAATTTGGTTTTAACATAACAGTAAATTTAAATAGTAGATTAGAAAATATTGCATAATCTTGATATTGTTTTATAGGGCCAAGAAAATTTCCGGTCTTCTAGTGTTTTTGAGTGTGATTGTAAAAGTACTGCGCAGAGCCTGAGATATATCTTCTGATTGAAAAAATCTTAAGCAGAACATGAGACATATGCATTTAAAAATAGGGCCTTTTCAAAGTTTGAGGGGCTACTGAAAAAAGTTGTTAATAATAAAATTAATATTTTTATGATATCTATCAGCAGTTAAAATTTCATGTCTATATTTCAAAAAAAATGTGGGGATCTAAAAGTTAGGTGTTCGGATCTCAACAAAAAAAAATAGGGAACCTACAAATTGTTGTAAGAATATTTTCAAGACTCGTTAATTTCAAGACTCTAGCTTTCTTAGTTTTTGAGTTATCTTGCTGACGGACAGACGGACGGACGGACAAAGCTTAATCGACTTAGAATTTGATTGTGATCCGATTCATACCTTTGAAGGTATATCTAGCTAGCTTATTTCGTGGTGTTACAAACGGAGGAGCAATTTTAATATACCAGATCCTTATCGTACGGGTATAAAAATGCAAATATGTATTGTTAGTGGAACGTTCGATTATAAAAGTTTTAATTTTTCCAGAAAAATACGAATATTTCGTACTTTTTGTTTTTTTTTTGTTTCTGTGGAAATTTTATTCAACAAAAATTAAATAACTTTTATGTAAGTACATATCTTTTATGTGAGTTATGGGTACTTAATCCCAATTTAAAAATGCCAAATTACAAAATCCCAAAATTTTAAAAATGAATTTTCAAGAATTCACAAATTAAACCACAAAAACAAAAAGATCTATTTTCTATCTGTGAACTAAATTAATTTTAAGATTGAATGGAATATTCATCCTGCACAGATTAAAATATTAGAAATGTATTTTGTTCGCTAATTACTTGTGTACCATTATATGTTAACATGTAGTATTTTGAATATGGCGACGCTATTATAATTATGTTTATATTTCATTTACATTGACAATTGTAGTCACATATTATAATCATATTATTGGTTAAGTATATGAGGCAGTTGTTAATAAACACTGAAATAGATAACACATTTTTTAATTCAGATCATCATAAAATCTCAGGTACGATTACCACAACTTTTATATGGAAAAAAGATTCATTTTTCATTTCATAAGAATTATTTTTAGTGCAAACTTACAATAAGGAACTATTTTTGCTAAAAAATTTAGTTCGGAAAAAACCGAATAGAGTGTTTTTTTTTTGTCTAGGGACGGTGGAAAACATCAAAAGTCACTCAAACTGCACGAGGTTCCTCTGGGTAGTGTTGGACTCTAACCAACCAAAACCACCACTTTTAAAACCAAATTTTAGGATATGTTCTTTAATACATAATAATATAATGTACAGCCAATTTTGGAGAAAAGGATTACTGGAGAAAGGATTACTGGGGATTAAAGGGAAGGATTACTGGGGAAATTGGTGTTATGGAGGATGAAGGGAAAATTTGGATAATTATTTAGAAGAAGGATGTTAATCTTCTCTTTGAATTGCATTATATCGTACACAAATGAATTACAAACTTTTGGCAACAGATGAGCAGATTTCATAATTCGTTTATGAAATCTGCTTTCGGAATCGGAATTCGTTTCCCGAATTTACGCCATCTTGACAGTACGACAGTGTATGGGTGGGCATCTGTTGCATTCTTCGTTTTACGTTGGAAAACTTTGAGTGGAAGCAATTTTGGCTAGAGTGATTTTGAATCAAAAAGTAATCTTCTAATAGTGATGAGTTAACTTTCCAAATGCTCGGTAATCAAACTATTGAAGGGGAATTTTTGTTGATTTTTAATTTTGGGGTTTTGATTGTTTTAGGATTTTGTAATTTTAGATTTTTTAACATGGAATTTTACAAAATGTTGGGGCTTTTTTAACTTTCTGATTTTGATTTTAAGATTTTGGTACGCTACCCTTATATATACTCGTATTTTATACTTGTTTAACTTATAACTGAAATTTTCTCTTTGTCAATTTGATCATTAATGTTTTTTTTTAATTTTTTTTTTTTTACAATTTATTATCATTTTATTTAATTTTTTCGAACTCTTAAAACAAAAAAAAAAATCATACTAGCTATCTGCGGTGGGTAAACATTTATTATTTTCCTAATTTCATTAATTATGAAATTATTATGAAAAACTTTAACTCTTGGATGTCATTCACAATTTGGTAATTTCCTAGAAAATATTAATTTTTTGTCAGGTATACCAGTAAATAACATGCTAAAACAAACAAACAAACACAACAAAAAAACGTTTAAAAATCTTTTCCTTTCCGTAGCTGTTTTTTTTATTTGCTTTTCTTTTATATACCTTTTAAACAAGTAAGTTTATGTGTTACATTAAACAAGAAGTTATTATGTATGTATTTTATGTGTATTTTAAATTTCAAACAAAAAAAAAAACTGCATATTATAATATGAAGTAACATTAACTTAAGAAATAATATACACATATAAACAATTTATTATAAAAAATTTTGAAAAAAGGCGCATTAAACTTAATATTAATATCAGATCAAAAAACTTTTAATTAAATAAAGTTAAATGTTAACATATTATTACTAAAATTAATATTTAAAATTGTGTGAAATCTTAATGAGGACAGAGAAAAAAAAAGTTGTTATTGTAGAACTATATTAAGTTTACATTTAAAATATATATCGAACTGAACAAATTGTTGTCTTGCCCTGTTATGAAAATTATTTCATCAAAAATAAAAATAAAATAAAATGGAAAAACTTTTAATTATACCAAATTTTTAAATGTTTGATTAAATTAATTTTTGTCAATAGTACTGAAAATTGAAAACTTTAATTTAGCCATCTGCCCTATAACTTAAAAAAAAAAATTATATTTAAATAAACCCTTCAAGTACATCTATACAAGAAAAAATTGTTTTTGGTCACGTTAAAATATAAAGTGAAAGGTACAAAGTGTGTATGTCTAATATAATTTTAATTGGCACCGTTTATGATTCGAAAATGATAGTCTGAAATTAAAAAAAAATCTTATAAGAACAGAAAAAAAATAGATGACGAAAATAGATGACAGAAAAAATATAGCCCCATAGGTCATAAGACCATTATGGGATTTTGTCTCACCATAGTGAGTTATAACACCATAAATAAATAAAAACTATTTGTATATTCAATGAGATATTTACATCCTAACTGAACTTACTATTGATATTTAAAAACTTCCGTTATAAGCGCTTTTCAAATGTTTGTTGGTTTCGATTGGCACTTAGAGAAAAATTTAATTTTTTTCCTTATCTACTCCCTTTGGAAGCATTGGGCTTCGACAAAGCCGTACCATCTTTTTCTATTTTAATCTGTTCATTTGACTTCTATCTATGTTTTTTCTTATGTTTTTATTTATTTCCCAATTTTTCTTCTTCATGTACTTTTGGATCGGCTTATTTTTCTTTTTCATTGAGAGTTCCACTCTAATTCCCGTTTAGTAATGACGTCTCTTCTCAGTATGTGTCCTATTCACTTCTTTTTTCTTATTTGTATGCGAATAGATTCTTACTGTGTTACTCGTTACAATTTTTTATTTTTTATTCTTTGTGGCCAAAATATCTTGAATATAATGTAAAGACATCTGTTGATGAAAAATTGAAGCTTTTTTATATGCAGTGTTCGTTTATTAACCGAGTTTGGCTGCTATATAGAATAATTTACTTCTGATTTCACGAAGGAGTCGAATATTTTGATTTTTGTTATCCTGGTTATTTGTGTAAATTTCCATATTTTCCATATTATGCCGAAAGCTACTATTGCCAGATTTATTCCGTTTGTTATGTCTTTGCTTATATTCCAATTTTTTGTTTTTATGCTTCAAAGGTAGTTAAAGCTTTTTACATTTTCTATCTGTATATCTTCAATTGTGATGCTAATTGAGTTGTTCGTATTTATTCTTCATTCTATTTATCTTTTCTTCTAATTTTTGGTGAGTAAAAAAAATAGCATGAATCAAAGTCACAATAAAAACAAGAATGCTAAAATATTGCTTTGTAGTTATACATTTGGTGGGGTACTACTACTAACAGAAAATATCATTGATTTTTGAAGTTATGCCAATTATTTAACAAGAGATCATTGTTCAGATTTAAACTTAATAAAGTTTATTAAAATTGCTATAATGTTGGTTAAAATCCTAAAAAAGGAAAAGATTGAAATATATACAACATCTTTGACTTTAGAAAGCTTTGTTTTGAGAATTACCTTTTTATTTTTAAAGACCAGGCGGGAATTTTTGTAAAGATACCAAGAATATCCCCTTGGTAGTAGTCAAATTTTGACAAACTAAACCCACCTCTCCTTTTAAACTTTATAATCTGATAAAACCTTTAACTTCTAATTCAACATTTTCAAAACAAAAAATAAAATATAGAGTTGTATGAACAAATTTAATTTCAGAACTATTAAAATAAAATACTATTATTATAAACTGAATTTATATATAAATTACTAGGAATGTCATAAAATGGGCGTAATATATTAATATAAGTAAAAAAACTATTATAAAGCACTTGATATAAATGTTTTAATTTATATTTAATTTTTATGTGACATCTTTTTTTTTTTTTTAAGTATATAATATTAGGTTAATTTTGAAGTATTTTTTTTTTTGTTTTAAATTCATTAGAACTATTAATAATTTCCTAATAATATTTTTTTTTATATTACACATACACATATTAAATATAAGTTTTCTTCTTGATTGTTTTTTTTTTGCCCACCTCTATAAAATATTAGTTACGTCCCTTGTTTTAATTAAATTATTTATTTTCTATTTTAAAAAATGGATTTAAAAAATTTATTAACTACTCTTCCCATCTAGTTTTAACTACTATGGATTTGTTTTTTTTTTTTTATGTTATTATTTTAGTAAAATAGGTAAGGTTTTTGTTTTTTTTCTTTTGTGCTTCCCAGGTTAATTGACGTTAAAGTAATAAAAATTGTTTTTTTTTTTTTTTTTTTTTTTAAATTTCAGTTAAAAAATATTCAATTAAACATGTCGGTGTTTTTATTTTTTATGTATTTTATGAGTTTTATTATTCAAAAATTTTTAATATATAGCTACATATATACATAAATATTAAATGTACGAGTTTTTGTTAATATAGGTACAATATATTTAAGGTATATATATACATATGTGGATTAGATTTTAATATTAATAAAAAAAAAAAAAAATTTTGAATTTTTCAACTACTTAACAATTATTAGGTTTCTCTTTATTACGAGGTGAAGAAATCAAAAAAAAAAAAAAAAAAAAAAAATAAAACTAAATAAAAACCAAAAATAAAACCAAAAAAAAAATTAAACAAAATTAAAAGGAAAACAATAAAATAATAACAATTTATATACTATATTTATGTAAATATAAATATGTACAGTGACGGCTAAAATTTTTTATTATAGTTTATAATAATTTTACAAATTTTTTATTCTAAAATTGAACAAGGCAACCATTTTAATAATATTGTTCAAAAGCAGTTCAAATGCTAAGATATTAAGAAAGTGTGTGCTGTTTATGAGATAATGGAAACCATCGCGATGTTATGATTGATGATGATGTTGTGAAGTATTTTTCCCCCTTTTGAAGGTTTAAATTAATTAATAGGTCTTAATTAGTTTAGAATTAATTAGACTTAGATTACAATAAAAATAATCGATAATTTCTTATCGATCTTAGCCTAAGTTAAATTGTTTACTATATGATATAAAAGTTAAAAATAATTAAAAACGAATAAGAGTGTTTAATAGTTTTGACTGAATCAATTCTATGATACTTGCACAAACATAGGTTATGCTGAGTATATAAAATTTTGTCAAATTCTAAAAATTTTAATTTGTTTAGAGCAGTAAATTCGAGTAGATCTCATACAATGTTAAAATTTACATATATATATATAGTGTAGTATAACATATGTTAGTTATGTGTACTCTAGAGTTCATACAGTCAACTATACACTTTTTCTTGTTTTAATTGAAATGAGATTTTTTTATTCCATTTTTTAGTTGTAATTGGACATAAACTAATTCATTTAATTTGGAAAATTTCATAAACTGAACTAAACTCTCGATTATTAAAAATATTCCTTATCCTTATCCTTATAATGTTTGTTTTATTGTTCTTCACCCTATTTGTTTGATAAACCAGGACCAAATTTTACTTTCTAATCTAAATTTTTCAATTCATTCAATTTATAAGTGGATTCATTCAATTTTTCAACAGTATAGGTGGATACCATATTCTTTTATCTTATATTATCTTTTATATTATTTTTATATAACTAGAATTTTTATAAATTTATTTTTATCTTTAAATATATTAACGCTCGTGGAATAAATATTCCTCATTTGATATTAGTATATTATAAATTATTTATTTTGATGAGATAATTGTGCCATTAGGATATATATGAAACAGTCAGCCTAAAAGTTTTTTGCAAAAGAAATGTTTGCCAAACCTATTCGACAAAAAAGTTTATAACTAAATGCCCTTTTACAAAATAGACTATTTGTAAAATGTTTTTTTTTTTAAAGATCTAGCTTTTCCTTCTGATTAGTTAGATTCGACCTTTTTCTGAAAATTAATTTGACATTATAGAACAGTGTTTTATAAAGTGTTTGAAGAAAATCGAAAGTAAGTAACTTTTTTGAAAATTAATCTTGGAAAAATTAACAAAAAATTGACAAGTTTGTAGTTGTGAAATTTATTAGTTACGTAGTGTCCAGTTTGATAAATAAACTAATTGTGATATTGTTATTTTCTTAAAAACGAATATGTAAAATAAAAAGTTATGCTAAGTCCACTAAGTGAAATAGTAGTTTGATAAATAAAACTTGGACTGTTTCCATATGCCTATAAAGTATAAAATTACTTTGTTACGAATGCCAGAATTATTGTACTCTGACAATTTCGGACTATTCGTTATACATTAAATATTTATCACGTATATTTCATTATACATTATAAATATTTATTTATCATTTTTAACGTTTACTGTAGGGTATATAAAAATTAAAATATAAAATTAAAATCAAAAACAAAAACAAAAACAAAAAAAAAACACGTAAAAATATGATGACGAATTAAATTGAAAATAGTTAAAGTTAATGAACTGACTGATGAATACTGTTTGACGAATAAAAATACCAAAAATATTTAATTTTATTTTTCTTTTTTAATCTTTATATGGATAAAATAGCTAAAATAGTTAATAAAATGAGTTAAAAAAAAAAAAAAAAAATTTTACCAAGATTTTCTAAATTATGAGATAATCTTAATTTTAATTTTTCATTTACGGATCTTTTTAATTGTTTGGTAATAATATTTTTGAGGTTCACATGTCGTCTACAATAGATCAAAACTTCATCTTACAAATAAAAAAAAAAAAAAAAAAAAAACTAAAAATAAAATTAAAATTAATTGTGCTTTCTCTTTAATTTGTGACCATTTTTTTTCTATTCGGATTTCTTTTGATATTTCCAAAAATTTTAACTATTTAAAATTAATGAAATATAAATTTTTTTTTTTTATTTTTTTATTTCTTTGAACTTATTTCAAATAATAATAAAAAACAAAAAAAAAAAAAAAGAAATTATATTGCACTGTTTTTTGTGTTTTTTTTTTTTTGATAACATTATACATGTTCTCTTTATTTTTTTTTTTTTAATGGACAATAGGTAAAAATATCAAAAGTCAAATAAAAAGCAATAAAAAAAATTTTTTTTTTTTCTTTCTTGTCTAATACTCAATTATGAAAATAAAAATTTTTTTTGGGAAATATTTTTTTTTTTTTATTTCAATTAAAATATTTGAGGAAATAATTTGAGATTTTAATAATAATTACAAAAGTTTATAAAAAAAATTGCTTTTACACAGATTAAGGCAAAGGGTAAGATTGAATGGTTTATTAGACCTATATATAAAAAAAAATATTACTAATAAATTAGTAATTCCAGGTTTATAGGTTTTGTTTGCATAGAATAGTTAAAAGGTTTTCAATTATATTAAATTAAAATATGGCTTTATTGGTTTTACTTTAAATTTGATTAAATTTTTTCGATATACTTTACTTTAGGTACATTGTGCGATTGTCTTGAAATTTTAAATAACGGTACCTAGTGACGTCACATGGTACATGAATACTAAAGATCGTATAACGTATATTGTTTAGTCAAAAATAGGAGGTGGTGTATAATGGGTTAAAGTCCTACACACTCTAAGAGGACTTCTGTTCGTTTCACTCCGCTATAGTATCTTTTCGATTTCCACCTACTCTCGCAAAAAAAAATTTGTGAAATAGTGAAAATTTTACCTACTTTAAGATATAAAATTTTAAAAAGCCTTTTAAAACTTCAAGTGTTGCTGTTGGAAATTCCAACATTATTTTAAATAACTAAATTTTTATTGTTTTGAAAGTAATGTTTGCATATAGGGTTCTTTTGGCAGAATTTGATTTTGATAGTAAATCAATTGCAAATTTTATTGCAAATTTTGCAAGTAATTGGCAAGATTTTAATATTAAAAATTCAATTAATAGTAAAATTTCACTAATTGTACACATAACCAATAATTTTAACAGTCACATTCATACAAGATTATAAAACTTCAAAATTCAAAATAGACAACTAATATTATAGAGTACACTACATATTTTTTAAATATAGACAAATAAGATAAATAAGATATTAAGATGAACGATAAATGAAATGAAGACTTCAATAAGAAATTATTGAAGTATAAAAGTATAAAACATCCCACAATTTCCAAAATATTATACCGTAAAGCTTACATGTCGATTTTCTTATGAACCATAACAAAACGAATGATCGGGATGTTATCTTTGTGTATCTATTCAAAAAAAGTTATATAATGTGACAATACTTTAAGATTTTCCAAACAGTAACTTTAGGCTATTCTCTTTAAAGAAGTACGCTTTAAAAAACTTAACTATACTGGTAAAAGTGTAAAATTTATATGAATATCATGAAATCACATATATATCCTAGTTTCGTGGCATTTTACGCGAAAATAATTTTTTTTTTATGATTCTTTAAATTAAAGTCTAAAAAAATGTATTTATCTCACTCACTTAAAGTGAAAAATTCACATAAACAACATTAATAGTGTAAACAACTGTGTAAAGAACTGTAAAAAATGGTAATAACTGTAAAGAATTGTAAATTTATTTGGGATTTTTAATAGTTTAACAAAATATCCTCGTTTAATCTTTAGCCTTTCATTTTAAAAGTGTTAAGACCTATTCAAAATTGGTATGGGAAAAATGTGTTTAAGAAATTTTGGAGAAAAGCTGAGTTTTATGCAACGGAGCTATCAGGACTTGCTATGCTAAAAATATTACAAATACATGGATATATGTATGACTATGTTAATATTATTTATGCATATATCCAGCATTATATTAATATGGAACTAATTAACATAATTCCTTTATATTCCCTTATCTTATGTCAACAACCAGGAGTACCGCAGTTGGCCCAAATACATTTTTCAAAAAGACATTTGTCATAATCCTAGTTGGCATAAAGACTTTTAGCATAAAGGCAGTTAACATAAAAAATCATTTAGGAAAAATTCATTTACACTAAAAGGACATTTTACTTGTATTGTTATATTGTTCTTATAGCATACATCTCATTAGTGAATGAGACATTTGCCATAAACTTTTTGTAGATGATATTTTTGTTGTTGGTTATGTAATATAGGTGGTAGTGTTGGTCAAGGGTGTATAAAAACGTTATCAAGACTGTTTTTTTTTTAAATACAATTTCTATATGGAATTCTGGTTTTGATTGTAAAAATAAAGCTTTTTATACATAAGAATATCTGCGGTTCCATTTTAGAATCGCTATAATCATATAAATAATTCTTTTAGAACTCCTATTAAAAGAAAGGAAATAAATTAAAATTTCTGTTGCGGTAAAGAAAAAAACTATTTCTGAACTAATTACCGTTTTCTCAAAAATGATTCAAAAAAATTTATTATTCTAATTTAATAATGTAAAAGAAAAAAATTCAAAAATTTTTAATATTTTGTTTGTTCAAGACAAAGTAAAAATAAATGTCTTTGTTCATTTTAAGTTCATAGTAATCATTTACTTCATTCCATTAGCTTATTTACTTTGTGTACAATTTTGCAAGAAGGGTTTGTGATTTTTTTTTTTCAATAAATTTGCCAACAATTGCGAATTAAAAAATAAAAATGAAAAAAAAAAAAAAACTCTGTCAAAAGCCCTTGTTTCAACAATAAAGCAGACAGACAATGTGTTATCCTTACATAATAATAATAAAAAAAAAAACATTTATTGAATATCCTTTATGTGAATCGTTACCGATATCGAAATATTATTTCGATACCACCTGCTGTCACATTATATAATATTATATACCTACATAAGTGAATATATTGTCAAATCTATTTTAATAAACAAAAAAATAAAAAAAAATAGAAAAAAATAAAAAAATATTAAGTACTTATGAATCAAGAGTTGATATTCTATTAAAAATGAATAAGATGAGAAAATAATAAAACATATTGAAAGAATATTTAAAGGGAAGATTTTGTTATTATTTTAATATTCAAGAAAATGTTTTAAATTTTTTTTTCATGTATCATAAAATTTATTTAACGCATATGATGTCTAGTAAAATTCTTATATCCTTAGATAGTAGAAAACGTGATGTACTAAAATAAGACCAATTGCGCTGGAAAATATAAAGGAGTTAAAAGGCAAATGGGACTTTTCGGTTACCCCAAGAATAAAGATAAGAGTACCAGACATATTTGATCCTTTCTTCAAGGAAGAAATAAAAATTTTTAATTATTCAATAAAATGAACAATAAAAAAAATTATTTTTTTTTTTTTTTGCGAAGGTAGACGGGAATTACGAAACACACAAATGAAATCAACACGCATATTTTCTTTGGTAGCGTTGAACTTTAAAATTTAAGCCACCAAACACCATCTCCCTTTTAAAACAAGCATTAGGTTAGAACCTTTTTTAGAATTTACTGTTTGGTTTGGGGATTTGCAAAATAGAAATAAAGAAAATTGTAAAATATGGGAAATTACTATGGATATTTGGAGGATTGTTTAGAAGAAACATGTTGATATTCTTCTTGAATTTTACAATATCATATAAGTAAACGTTATGGCTGCATATTAAAATAAAAGAAACTTTTTTTTTCTATTAAAGATTTTGTGAAAACGGATTTCTTCTTTTTTGAATAAAGTTTTTTGTAATAATGCCCAATAAATCTTAATTTAGGACCGCATGTTTACTAATGTAAACTATACTATCTCATACATATCGGTAAAGGCACATCGGTAGCATTAACATTTGGTTAAACTACTTCAAATTTAAAAGTATATGTTACCATTAAGATCAAATTTATCTTTCTATAAACACTCCCAATTTCATGATTTCTATACTAGTGTTTTTTTTTCAGTTTATATCTAAACGTCAAAGAATCAAATTAAAATATTGTTAAGTTATTAAATATTCTACAGATCAAATTATTAAATTTTATTTTATTTATATAAATTTTTAAACAAAATGTCAAATTTTTATATGTCAAATGTCATTTGTATATTATAAATTCACCGGCATTATGGCCGGTACCAGGTCCATTTTTTAAAACATATGTCAATATAAAATTGAAACCTATCAGATCTATTACTAGTATGTGAGCATACGATTCTTAAAGTTATAGAAAGATTTAATTTGAATCCGAACGTTAAAGCATATAAAATCGTTTTTCTTTCTCTAGATAATCTTAGAGAAATCTAAAGATCCTGCATTCCAAAAATTGCTTATTAATGGAACTTTTTCTTATTTTTGCTCATATATTTTGTTCTCCAATGCCAATTGTTATTTACACAAATTATTTTATCAGTTGAATTTAAAATTAAATTTAAGTATTTTTAATATTTTACTAATACATTATAATTTCCTTTTAATATCCTAGAAGTGTTATGACTTAATATTAGTTTATTTTCATTATAAAAAAAAATCTGTCAAATATAACTTGACAGTATAAGAATGAATTGTTTGATTGGTATAAATTTTTAAGTTTAAAGAAAAAAACAAAAAACAATAACAAAAAAACTATGTTTTTATAATTAAAATAAAATTTAATAAAAAACTACTTATAAGAACCTTTAAAATCATATTTTATTTTCAATTTATTGGATTTTTTGTTCAAAATAAAAAAAAAAAAAATAACGTGTATTATAATTAATATTTTTTATTTTTTAGAGGGGGATCAATTGATTGAATAGGATTTTTTTTTTTTTTGGCAATAATGTTAAGGTATTGCTGATCAGTCATATGAACGAGTTTTATTTTTTTTTTTTGTAAGGTGATGTCATTGTAAATTCAATAAAGCGGATTTGAAGAGTTTGAATATGTTTTGAAGTGTTCATTGTTTTCTTTAAAACCATGAGATATGTATCTGTATATTTTTTGTTTTCAATAGATTCCTTTTTTTTTTCTAGGTTAATCCTTTTTTGGGGCTAAAGAGATAATTGATTAAAAAAAATTGTTCAAGGATAAAATAATTTATAAAAAAAAATTTTTATAGATTTTATTTAAGAAAATAATTGAAATTTAATCAAAATTTTTTATAAAAATTTTACAGTGACATATTTTTTAAAAATAGCTTTAAGATATTTTAAGAAGTATCAAGCATAGCAGTTTTTTTTTTTTGTTATATGGATTCTGAATTATTCTTCATATTAATAGTTTGTTTTGCAAATTGTAAATCTATGTTGACTTTAATTGGGTTTAGAGGCATAAGAATCTTATTTTAGGTTTTTAAAAGAAATTTATTTTGTAAAAAAATTACAAAAATTCTATTTTTTCTAACATAGAAGTTCTTGAAAAAATAACTGAGAAAATTTTATTAACATGAAAATGGAAAGTAGTTAACTCATATTAATTCTTCAGTCCAATAAATAACAAATTAGTCAAATCGAAAGAAAACTTAAATTGTGCTTCTGCAAAATCGCACTGTTAAATTACATACACATTTATGGGGTATAATAGTACAATTAGCTAAACTAACACCATATCGTGACCATAACACCATATTAACACTTTGACAAAAAAGTAATTTCGCTAATTTCCTAAAGTCATTTCAAAATCAGTCCTTTAAACATTTGAACCAACATTTTGGAAAAATACTTTTTAGGAGCTATTATTAAAGCCCTTTTTAGAGCTGAAAAAATTTATAAAAAAGTAAAAATTAAAATTATGTGCATGTAATGTTGGAAGAAGCGTTAAAATGTGGGTTTCAACAATTCTCGAAAAGGCAGATAAATATAATGACTTCGTATTCACATCATTGGCAACTGATTACTTGAAAACCTTAGTTTAGTGTTATTCTTTATGCTGAAATAATGAAATAATTAGATTAGAATTATAAAGTTGAATGTAATGGGAAGTATCTTTTCGTTGCGAAATACCTCAATGTTAAAAAATTAATTCGATTGAATATAAAGAGCACTATGGAAGTAATCACACTTAACATGAACGATAATAAAATTTAAGTAAAATTAAAAAAAAGATTGCTGCTGTTCATAGAAACTAAAAATTATTACAGCTGAACTAGATTGATCTAGAGGAATTAACTTAATACTTTGAACTTATTGGTACTTTCTATTTATTTAGTACTTTGAACGACATTAACAAATCCAGAATCGATAAAAACCGTCATAAAAAAAATAAAAAGTTTAGATAGATATTTAGATAGAATAATTTTAGAATAACTTTGAAAAATGCGGGGAAAATAGTTAAATAAAGAATCATATCATAAATCAATAACTTCTACTTAAAATAAAGTCTAAAAATAAAATTTGATGTATAAATTTTTATGAGGACGGGCGACAGTTCGTGGCATTTAAAAGAGGGAGGGGGCCTCGGTGACCTAGTGAGTAAGAGCGTATAATATACGCTGTAAACACCGAGCGAGTGTGGGTTCGAATCCCACACACGTTGCAAGAATTATTCCTCCTTACGACATTTACAGCCACGCCTGAACAAGAAAGGCTGTGTAATTTCGTGTCAACATTTATGTGGCAAAGAAATGCATTAAAAAAATAAAAAAAAGAGGGAGGAAAAAGCTAATAAAAATAAAATTTTCAATGATATGTGCTAGAAATTAAATTTATCGACGGAATAATTTAAATTTTCTGATATATATTTAAAATAAAAAAAAAAAAAAACAAGAGATGCCAGGACATTTGAAATATTTTAAAATCCTCACTCTACTTTCATAAAAAACAACTAGATATGGTCTCTATAGTTATGATTTGTCTTATAATTAATTTAATCTTTCAGATTAAAATTCTTTTCATATACAGATTTTTCAAATAGATACATATTTCAAATTCCATTTTTTTTGTATATTGGAAATTTAAGAATTTTAATTTGTTATTTTTTTTTGTTAGGATAGAAAGTTTCCTTTGAGAAGTTTCATCGTTTTAAATGATCGTAAGGGAAGGGAAACTTACAATTCAAAACTAAACAAAAATTTTGAGTCCGTTTTTATCTTGAGTGATACTAAACAGCTCACGTTCAGTTAAGCATACTTTTTATAAGTGTTGCTCATCCGAGCTTGTTGCTTAAAATTATTCAGTAATTTCTAAATAATCAATTTATTATTAACAAGACCGAACTCTTAAAATTATATAAAAATTTTCATTATGAATTATTTATTATGAAAAATTTGTTAATGTTTTCAGACAACGTCGCTATTCCAAGACAAAAAAAAAATTTAAAGAAATACATTGTTACTAACTCCTGAACAACTAAACTCACAATTACAAATGATACAAGAACATATTCCTAATAATTTAAAAATACCTGATGATCAAAACCAAATCTTCACATTATAATTTTTTAACGCAAGTAACAGCACTAATTACTCGAAACAATGTAATTTTTGAAATAAAGTTACCATTGTTAGATGAAGAGTCTTATAAACTATATCTGCTAAATCCCATTCCTATAACTAGATCTAACAAGTTTATATATATTCAACCCTATAATAAATATTTAATGCTAAAGAAACTTCGAGAAAGATAGTCACCAATGAGCAAAATTGATATAAATCTGTGCAGAACTTGGAAATCTAATAATCTTTTACGCAGATTTAATTCACCATGTGTAGCTTCAGATTTGATATTAGTCGATGTGAAATGGAATTGTTATCGTTAGAAACAGAGCCATCTCCTTTTTGCAAAATAAAAAACTCCTCAATAGATATAAAATGGATTAAAATGCATACAAACAATCATTGGATTAATACTTTAAACAAAAAAGGCATAGTCGATTTAGTTTCTGGTACTCATTTCGAAAAGGTTGTACAAACGAGAAATGGAAATTTTTTGCTTAAAGCAAGGTTGTGCGTATGTTTATATCGTCTAGCCAAAAGTTCGCGGGAAATATAACATCATCCATTTTAATAGCATCGGAAATATCCCATGATTATGTACACATACACAAGAGAACTATTAACTGCCTTAAAAAAGTAAAAGTTAATAAAATGCTTTGATCAATTTTATTATAAAATAAATAAAAAATTAAATCTAGTTTTAGATTTAATCTTAAAGATATATATGCATATACGTATACTTATCCTTTGTTTGATTAATTTAACTTTTAGAAATCGATTAATTTTTATTTTTATTTCATTATACAATTTATAAGTATTTTTAAGCAGCCAATTTACCTATATATATTATAATATTTCAAATAAGCGCCTATAATTCTTTTCGATAACATGAAAGATTATCTTTTATAAATACTGGTTGGGTGTTCTTTAAACAACAACAAAAAACAGAAAAACCGTCCATTAAATTATATTTTGTGGTGTGAGATATCAAAAAAAAAAAAAAGAATTTTCTTCACGAAACAAAAAGAAAAGATTATTGAATACATATTGCACCTAAGTGATTCTTGTACCTTGAATTTATATTCAAGTTTATTTTCATTTATATTATGATATTCTAAAACGTATAGGTTTATAAGGTAATTTCAAGTTTTCATCCTATACATTTCATCTACACACATGTTACGAAACCTTGTTTTGTTTTTCTTGTTGTTTTTTTCTTTTTCTTTTTAAATTTAAGAAAACTTTTTTGTTTTAAATTTGACTTCCAATTAATCAACTTTTAATTTTATTTCAATTTTAACATTTTATGTGGTTTCTTCTGCTCTAATTTTTCTTACTGGATAAAATTCATTCGATAAAATCATTCATCTTTTAAAAGATGGTTTTTTTTGTACCTTCATTAATTGTTTTTTTGTTTTTGGTTTTTTGTTTCTTGGTTTAGGATTTATTTTTTTTCTTTCTGACTTTTGTTTATATATATATATATATTGGCACGTATTGAATTCCAAATTAATTTGAATTGTCCCGATGATAGTAGAGGATATATTTTATCACCAGAAATGAAAACAACTTACAAAAGACAAATGTTACTTTTGTTTGTTTTTTTTTATGGGAATATTACTCTGGTTTGTTTATTGGTTCTGGTAAGTATAAAGATTTAGGAGAGTAGATTTTATTAAAAAAAAAAATTTAAATTTATTGTTTCTTTCGTCACAATATGTGAATTCTGCTGCAGACAAGAGGCGCTGGAGATTATTATTTAAAAAGAAAATATATATATGTATTTTATATATATTTAGAGTTCTTAATCGACCAGTTATAAATTATATGACTTCAAAAATGTAGGACTTTTAATCGAATAAGATTTTTTTGTTAAATGTTTGAACTTTAGAAAATTGCTAGGTTCTATAAAAAAATTAAGATTGTTCATATATAGGAGTACGATAAATAATGAAAATAACAAGTTGTTATACGTTAAAAAAAGAAAATTTTTTTCGATGCGTCTTATACTTCGCAGATGATTTTCATAAAATTTCATATATAAGTATAAGACTAATCGAAAATTTTAAACGAGAAGTTATCAACATTACGAAGCCTAAACAAATTTTGAAAAAACTTTTGATAAATAATAAACTTAAAGAGTTAATAGAAAAATTTGTAAGATTAATAAATCACAGTGTTTACGAAGGAAACGGGTGATTTTTAAAGTAAACTAAAAATTAAAGTTACAAATAGCTAAGAGCGTTTTTTGGTAAAATATAGCAAAGGCAGTATAAAAAAAATATAGCACTTTGATAAGCGATAGAAATTAGAGAGAAAGAGAGACACCAATTAAAAATCCTAAACTTAACGAGTTCCAAAAAGTTTTTAGAAATTAAAATTACATATTATGAACGAACTGTAATAGAGACTAAAATTCACACTGGACTACATTTTAAAACTAAGAGAAGGAAAAACCAGTATTATCAGTAAAGAAAGGAAAATGTAGAAAATTTGAATTCAGATGAGATTTGATAGTAATTACACAAAACTAAAAAAAAAAAAAAACAAATTTTAAATTATATTTTAAATCTAAGAATAAAAAAATAAAAACAAAAAAAAAACATTTTTGAATTATTTTTATAGGTTTCAGGTTCGAAGAATTTGAAAAACGATAAAAAAAACAAAACTTACCCATATACACAATACGCCATATTCATACAAGTGGGCAATTAATCTAGATGTTCAGTCATACTAAATAAAAAACTAAAATCCAATGAAACTTTAATAAAAACTTTTTGCTTTTTGCTTTTGTTTTTCTTTTTCTCTTTTAATTTTTTGGGGGGTTCATTTTGTTTAGATTTTAAGATTATAAATATTTAAGGTTTTTTTTTTTTGGCAAATTAGTATAAAAAAGTGTATTAAAAAAACAAAAAAAAAAAACAAAGAAAACAATAAAAGAAAAAAAAAAATTAATGAAACTGGAAGTTAATAAAAATTCCAAATTTTGTTAGTATCGAATACAGTAGGAGAGCGAGAAGATAGAGCAGGGGAATAAATTCAATTTAGATTTAATCTGAATTTCTTCACAATGTTGACTTTGAATGTCAACTTTAATTTTTTGGTTCTTTGACAAATTTGTTCTCGTTTATACTGTCATGTCGTGATGTGATTTAAGGTGAGTTAAATTTCTTTCCGTTTCTCAAAAAAAAAAAAAAAAAAACAAAAAAAATTTCGGCAGTTTTAGAAGAATAAAAATAAAAAAAAACTAAAATAAAAAAAAAAGAGTTTGTATCATTTATTTATTATTATTGTATTTTTTTTTTTTTTTGGTTTTGTAATTTATTACAGTGATGATTGGTAAGTTTAAAATATACAATATCCTTTTTTTTTGTTTTTTTTTTTTTGATTAATTCTAAAAATATGTTTTATTGCTATTTTTTGGTCATATATGTACATAATATTATATAAGTGTATATATTAAAATCTTTGATTTTCTTTATTTAAAACATTGAATTTACTTTGTGATTGTTAAACAATGTAATATAATGAATAAAATATAAAATGAAACACTGTTCAGTCCGAAGCGAAGAAAAAAAATTAAATTTTAGAAGTTGTGATATTCTTTTGTATTTCTTTGAATATAGAAAAAGAACATATAATGTATAATTTACAATAAAATTTTTAAAATTTCTAAATTTACTTAAAAAAAGAATATAATTTTCAGCCGCTAAGCAAACCTTTGATAACCGAAACTCCGGGTATGGTTTGTATTAAAGTCCGCGTCCGATTGTAATGAAGTTTATTATAGCGGCAGTTGGTAACGTCACTAACATTTCATAGAAGACCACTTTAACCGACAAGGTCATTTGAAGGTCAAATTGATTATTTAAAAATTTTCCTATTATACTACTTATACTACTAAAAATATAAAATACTACAATTTTACTTTAAGAGTTATATTTTTCGTCTACGATAGTATACAAGAACCATTTTCTACATAATTATAGAGCATAATACTATCTTTAATATACATCTTGTTTCGTCTTAATCGGTGTTACCATTTTTGAGATATTGCAGTTTGAAGTCAAATTTTGATAAAAAAAAAAAATTAAAACTTTCAAAAAAATCACTATGAATGTAAAATTTTCAAAGACACCCTATATTTATTACTACACCGTCAAAAAGCTTTTTTCAACGTTTTTTCAACAGTGTATGGTAAGACTTGACAAAGAGTCCTACCAGAGGAATCAAATGCGAAATTGAAACAACAATTTCAATAAAAAATACATTTCCATACTTAATTTCTCATACATTTATTTTACCTTTTTGTTGAAATAATTAAAAAAATATGCAATTAGCATGGATTTTAGAGTTGGATTCAAAATCAGGAAAATCAGGATTACAGCTTTTTCCAGAATATTTATACATATGTATACGTGAGATTCTGAATTAAGAGCCATTTTAGAGTTGGATTCAAAATTAGGGTTTCAAAAAATTGTTTAGCGGGGGTTTGGGGGGCGGCAGCCCCATTTATTTTTAAATCTTTATTTGTTGAAATATAACGTTGTCGGTCAAAGTGGTCTTCTATGAAATGTTGGTGACAAGTACCATTATAAAAAATTTCATCGGACGCGGACGCTAATCCAAACCATTTCTCAAACCCCCATACATCGTATATGGTATTTTTAAAATAAAAGAAAAATTTAATTAAATATTTTGGTAAATATATGTATTTGAAGATATTTTATACGAAAACAATAACACGGACTAAATACAATAGTCAATATTAGAAACATATTAGAAAAATTTGTGTAAAAGGTATTGTAAACGATACGGCTTGCCGTTTCTAGACTTCTTTTCACTAAATTTCGTTATTATAATAATAGTATAGAATTTCGATAAATGTATATATACATTTTATAATAAACGTTTAAATCAACATATAGCTAATATATGTATATATTACTAATGAGTAATGACATATTTTATTTTCCTAATTACAGAAAATCGAAGTGATTTACAAATAATAACGCATACTTAGATTTTTTTTTGTTGTATTTCACTGCCACATAAATCTGAACACGAAATTACACATCCTTTCCTTTTCAGGCGTTGCTGTAAGTGTCGTAAGGGGGAATAACTCTTATGGCGTGTGTGGGATTCGAACCCACACTGCCTTGGATACTTAGATTTAATATAAAAATGTTTAAATGTTTCTATTATACAAAAAAATAGAAGCTGCAGAATGTTGAATGTTGCCTATATATCAGAAAAGTATCTAGCCATGTCGTCTAAGAGCTAAAGAAATTTTTAGGATTTAAACTCCGACTCAGTCATAAAGATTAATAAAAAATAATATAGATTTTTCATATAATAGGTAATTAGTAATATAATTAAATAAAAAAATTGATATCATAACGTAATATATAGAAATAATAAAATAAAATAGTTCTTGTATAAGATAACAGATGTCGCACAATTAAAAAAAAATTTCTGTAGTTTCTGTTTCTGACTGTTTTACATAGTCTTGTACAATAGTTATATAGCCGAGTAACTTACAGCTTAGTAAAACTAATAATTCGAGAAACTGTGAAAACTATAGTTAAAAATAAATACTAAATGCTCATTATAGAAGTGAAAATGGGGGAAAAAAATATAAGAGCAGTAAAAACAATTTAATACAGATGTAAAAGTCAAGTAGTAGGCCAGATATGGAACAGAATATGAAACAACCATATAAAAATGACTACTTACTTATGACTTGAAAGAAAATTAAAATCCATCAACAACATTATGAAGTAAAGTTTAATGAGAGCTAACAAAATGTTGAGAACAATGAAATAAATGAAATTAGATGATTAGGTAAAAAATTAAATGATAAAGGTAAACCTTAATCATCCGAAAGTTCAGAATGAAGGAGAAAAAGAATGTTTTTTTTGGAGAAAATAATTTTAAAGTTGTCAAAAAAAAATTATAGGTATATATAAATTTACATTTAAAAATTTAATTTCTTTCTAAAATGCCGCATATATTTCAAAATAACATTTTTAAAATATACATACATGCTTACTACATATTTATATATGTATATAATATAACCATTGATTGAATTTTATAATAATTTTTGCGAATTGACTTATTGCCTCAATTTAATAAAAAACAAAAATAATTTATTATGCAAATGACATAAAATACAGATACTTAAATCGAGAATAGAATTAAAGAAATATTTTATATACAACGGGTCAAAAACAGTGAAAAGAAATTATAAAATTAAGTTATAAGATTTTTTATGTATTCAAATAATGTACCTTTTTAAAAATTTTAAGTTTGTTTTTTTTTTTTTAAATTTAATATGGTTGATATTTGTACCCATACCATTTCTATGCCCACTATAATACATATAATATGGTATCGATTTGGATTAAAAGGTAATTTGCCTGTATGACTTATTATGACTGCAAAATTTTGTTAATTGATTTGCAGCGCGGCTTTTTGAATTTCAATAAATATTGAAATCATTATGTATGGTTGTTCGGAAAACTTTAAATATACATAATAGGTATACATATACATATTTATATACATATTTAGAACATACATTTATGTTCTAAGTTTGGATTCTTTTTTTTTTCTGTTTACTACACATAAAATTAAAAATTCTTAAATAAAGTTGAAAATTAATGATTAAAAAAAAAAATAAAAATAATAAAATAAAAAATAACAACTCATCGTAATCGAACATATAGTAAAATCATAAACATGTTATGAATTTCAATTAGAAAAATGGGGGTATTTAAAAATCAATTTATTGTTTTTAATTGAAATAAATAAAAATATAAAAACACATGTTTTTGTTTTTTTTTTTTTCTGCGGTGTTTTTCAATAAAAAATTAATATAAGTGATGGTTAATTTAATGGACTTACACACTTTGAATGTAAAATTCTTTTTTTATTTTATTTTGTATATACATACATACTTACTTGTCAGAATTAGTGTTTTAACAGGTCGATTTTATTAACAACAACAGTTTTAGGATGTTTCAATTTTTATAATATTTTAATCAGTATTTTTTTTTTTTTTTTATTATTATTTTATTTACAGTATTTATTATATTTTATAATATTGTACTTAAAAATGTTATGGGTTCATTAATTTTTGAAAATTAAATTTTTATAAAATATTCGAATGCAAATCAAAAAGTAAGTACCTAATGTTATAAATGTTCTGAATAAAATGAATCAAATAATATTTAACAACAACGCTGTACAATCTTTTATTAAAGAACATGTTTCTTTTTGTTACCGTATAACCATGCTGCTAAACCGTATATCCAGTAGTCAATAAATTTTGTAAGCATATCTTTTGAAACTCAGACCAGCTTCCAGTGAAGTTTCATGTTATTAGCAAAAAGCCTTGGCATAACTATTTTTCAATGCAAACTATATATCTTAAAAACTAATAGAACTAGAAGATTGCAAATTAAAATTGGCCATGTTAGCCATGTATTAAAGCAAGCACTTTTGCGAAGTTTCAAATTATTACAACTAAGTCTTCAGGTAACTACACTCGACTTTGATCGAAATTAAATTAATCTTGAATGTAGTACCTATGATATTTTTTTTCAAGATTTCAGTGGTCAAAATTTATTTCATATTTTAAGATTTCAGTGGTCAAAATTTTTAATTTTTTAATTAAATAAGAAATAATTTGGCTTTAGCGTTTATATATGGATAATGTAACACGAAATCTTGAACAATTTTTTATGTGATCTGGTATAATTTTTTGTTTTTCATATAAAAAAAATAAATAAGTATTTGAATACAACGTCGGGTAGTTGTGCTAGTCTATATTTAGTATGTAGGTACCATGTGAAAATTTTCGATGCAAGTTAAAGTATTTGACAGTAGTCATAACATGAGTTTTAACAGTATTTTCTAACAGAGAATTGTTACCTTTGTTATATATATAATTTTTTTAATAAAAAATTTTGAAATATAAGAGCTCTATATTAATTTTTTATTAGTTTAAAGAGCCCATATAGGGTCTCTCATTAAGTCACTTATTATTCATATTAGATTTAGCTTTCGTTTCTTTAATAATTTTTTTTATTAAGCGGTTGATTTTACTTACCTTTGCCATATTTGGTTATTTATATGTATATATATATAAAAGAATGTTTTTCCGTTTTTTTTTTTGTGATTTATAGACTTCTAAACTGCTCAGCCGATCATCATGAAAATTTGTATATATATATATAAAGGTTTTTGGGCATGGGGAGTGTTTCTGTTGCTCTAACTGGCCGTCAAGTTAGGGCTGCGCGCCGGATATTACCTAGTACTATATAAAATTATAAAATAAAAACATTAATTTGAAAATCTTAAAAGTTACCGTGCGATTTCAAAACAAAATTAATATCTACTATAAAACCAATTAGTGTTTTTAGCTGTTCTAAATTTAGATTTTAAATTACAAGTGTCCCTAATTTATTTTTGCTTTATTTAAATTAAACTTTATAAATTTCAGTATTTATTGATCTATAAGGAATATCAAATCAAGGTCATAAATTACCTATTCAGGTAATATTTATTAAGTTGTTAGTTTGGTTTAATAAATGTTGTTGAAAGCAAATTAATTTAAATAATAGTAAGTATTTGAAAATTTAATATCTGTTTTATTATGATAATAAAAATTGTTATTCAGAAAATTTTAATTTAGATAAGAGTATTAGCAAATAGATTTTTAAAAAGAAGAAGTACCTAATTAATATAAAAATTAAATAAAATATGTTGGAATAGCATTTGGTATAGAAAATTTTGTCATTCTGAAGTTTTTTTAATTAAAGAAATATAAAAATAATGTAACTTTGGAAGTTATATGTGTAAAATTACATCAGTTTTACATTATAGATTCTACATTAGTACATTAGTAGTACATTAGTATAAATAAAAATAGATGATTCTTAAACGAGTTAATAACAAATGAACTGCAAAATTTGCAAATAAATTTCTGAGAATTATACAAGATTTTCTAGACCAATACGGAAAATAATTGCTAAACACTACGATGGAACGCAAAGGGGACTTTCCAGTGTTCCTTGTAACAAGACAAAAAATTTGTATTACAGAAAATTTGAAGATAATGCATTTTATTCAGAATTGATTGTCTCAAACGAAGCCAAATATAATGATGTGAAAATTTATAGTATATGTTGCAAAGTTAGTATAAAAAATAAAATAATCTCTTTTAATATGCATATATTTATAGATTTAAATAGAGAAAAGAATATTTCCATCTTAAGTATATGTTCAATAAAATTTAATCATTTTTGAAAAAATTTGAAATATCTAATTAACAAAAGAGATTTTTCAACAGCCAAATTTTACAGATGTTGTTGGAATAAAAAGCTAACTTCTTTTGACAAAATTTTAAATATAACTAGCTTATATAAATATCGTCATTTAGTTATGCTCATATAATAAAAGAAGTGGTGTAACAGCCCCCTAAACCTGCCAGTCCAACTTATTTCTTTTCAAAAATAACAATGAAATATTAAAAATGATAAAAAATTATAAAAAATTATAAAAATTTCAGAGGTCTAGCTGCACTATTTTTTGAGTTATAAAGGGGGTAGAAGGATGAACGGAAGGATTTAACAAAAAAAAATGTATATACTTTCCATATCTATTTCGTCTTCTTTAAAGGGTTAGAAACATAATCGAAAACTTATCATAGCTTTTATCTATATATCCTTACAATTATAAACATATAGAAATCAAAACATTTCAATATATGTATGTCAAGAAAGTATATTCTAATGTAAAATACTGGTATATGGGAGTCAAATATGGTATAACTCAGCAAAAACTTATCTAAATATTTTACAGCAAAAACAGAATGATATCCCTAAAATGATACATAATTTATGTAGATATTATTCAACTTTAAGACTCATAAAAATTATACTAACTAAATGAGCTTTTTCATATATAACTATAACAAATTACAAATGAAAGTTATAACTAGTAAAAGAGAAAATTCTGAGTTAACGCCTTAGTAACTATTAGAGCCGAGTTCGGTAGCGTATCTTAAAAAATATGATATTATTTTATTTTTAAGATAAGCGCTTATATATACCTATTCCAGATTTGATGTTAAGTTTCCCTAGATATATGCCACGATGATATCATTTGAAGCTTTGCAATTTTTCCGATTCATGTTCACCTAAATTTTTGAAAAAAAAACTACCAAGATATTTTTGCCTTTTGCTTTACAGAACAGGAGCAGGTGCAGTTAAATATATGTATAATGTAACTCCTATAAATCAAGTTTTTTAATAATAATCTAAAATATAATAATAAATTAATAAAAACAGTAAAATATTTTTATAATCAACGGAAATAAATAATTAAAAAAAACATATGATATATTATAATCCGATAATAATTTAATATTCATTTGAGAAATATTAATTGTGCAATACATAAGAATAATTATCTATATATGTATACATTATTATGTAGATTTTATTTGATAAACGCTGATTAATTTTACTTAAAAATAAAAATTAATGTACAGAAACCCAAGTAAATTCATAAAAATTAAAAACTTTGACAGGATTATGACTGCAGGCATAAACAATTTGTCTAGGAGCAAAGAAAGGACTAAAATTAATATTTTTGTTTTTCTTTTTTTCTTCAAAAAGTATTAAAAATAGGTATGTATATATGTATATAAATTCTAAACAAATACATAATATACATATAAATATATATAATATATATGTACTAATGTTTGTTTGTAAAAATGTAAGATACATACAAATATTTGACTTCAAATTCAATGAAAAGGTGATTTATTTACTGAATCCTTTTTTTTTCAATAACAAAAAAAAAATCTCATCAATTTTTTTTCTTTTTTTGCTACTACCCGCTATCCTCACGCTATTTGCATACATTTTTTTTTTTTTTGTGTTACGTTCCACAGCTGTGAGAATTCAAATGACGAATCTGTTGAGATAAAAGAGTATTTTTGTTTTTTTTTTTGTGAGGAATTATTTATTGTATAATAAACTTGAGAAGAGACGATTTTTGACTAAGTGGTGTGAGTGAGTGAGAAAGGACGAACAAATAAAATGAATATAAGATGAAATGTAAGAAAACAAAGAAGAAATTAATGTAAGGGTTTTGTCGTTTTTTGGTAATTGTAGTGAAAATTGTATACATTGATTTTAAAATTCATTAGAAAATATTTTACTTAATGAAATCAATATTTTTGGGGACCTCGTGGCCTAGTAAGCAGAAAGGGCGTATAAAATACGATGTTAATACCGAGGGAGTATAGGTTCGAATCCGACACACACACGTCATAAGAGTTATTCCCCTTTACGACATTTACTGCCACGCCTGAACAGGAAAGGCTGTGTAATTTGCTGTCCAGATTTATGTAGCAGAGAAATGATATAAAAAAAAAAATTAACGTTTTTGACAATGGTTTGTAGCCTATGTTCCTTTTTAGGATAAATTGTTAGAAGAAACTTTATGAGTAACGTGGAGCTTCCTTTTCAGAAAAATTTGGTATTTATTGGTTCTGAGAATAAAAATAAATGAAATTAAAATAAAGGTATATAAAAGAAACTTGTATTGATCAAAAAATTATTTACAAAATACATATTATGTATACAAATAGGAGCTAGAACTAATATGAAAATGTCCGTTAAAATTCCAGAGATGCACCAAAAAAAAAATAAAAAATTTCAAAAATATAGTTGTAAATTATATATGGTAAATAACAATGATTTTCAAATATATAAATAATTGGATGAGTCGCTGAGTCAAAAATGTAAGTTTCATTTATTAATGGTTCAGTGGGTTCAAAAGACGCTATGAAACAATGAAGAAAAATATTAAGCTAGAATTTAACACCACAACTCTCTATAGGGATATATATAGATAATAATAATATAGGGATACTATATAGATAAATGGTATAGGAAAACCATAGTCGGTATAATAACTGTAAAAGTATAATATAAGATAGCAAAAAGTTAAACATAGAAGTTGACGAAAATCAAAAAAAAATTGAAAAATCGCTTTACTAAAGTAAAATTAATTATTTATTTAACTTTCCATTTATTAAAACTTTTATATGTTTAATAATACTAATCTCCTCCAGCGATGTTTAATAATACTCTCAACCCTCACTTTAGCCCTTTTAGCAACCAAGGGCAGCTCAATTTTGCACAATAAATTTTTCGATCACTTTATACTGCCAATAAAAACGCTCCAAATATTTTACAGAACTGTCGTCTGCCGATATACTAATACAATCATTTGGTTAACATTTTTAGTTCATCAGTCGAGTTCATCATCAGTTCATCATCAGTTAGTTCAAGTTATCTTCCAAACCACTACAATTTTTGCAACTCAAAACGATATTTCATTTTTTTTGTACCAAAAAAATATTAAAAAGAAAAGAAAATAAGCAGAGTAAAGAAAATTGGAATTTTTTTTTTCTTGTTCCTATATTTGAAGGAGTGGGTGGCGTGTGTAATTGTACGATTTATTTTTAATTAGACATCAGAAGAATCTAGTAGTAAAAGTAAAAAAAAAACAAAAAAATACTGCAATTTTTTTTATTTTATTATTCAACAACGAGGCGAAAAGAAAAAAAATTCAAATTTGGGAAAAAAAAAAATAAAATTTATAAAGAGTTTTGTGATGAAATAAAAATTCAAATTGTAACAAAAGTATTCTGAATAAATAAATAAAAAAAAAAAAACAAAAAAAAAAGCATCCAAAACAAATGAAAAATTTGAAGAAAAAAAAAAGGGTTGGACAATTTTATATCTTTTCTTTTTTTATTTTTTAATTTTTAAAATCATTCATTGAAAAAAACACCCCCGTGAATTTGCATAAAAAAAAAAATCACAAAATTTTTTTTTTTATATACCCTTATTTTTTTTTCTCACTGTTTTCTTTAACGGTTTATTTGTATTCTTATCTATTTAGACAAGTTAATTTATTGCAGATAATCAATTTTAATTAAATTTCAAGGAATAAAACATTAAATAAAAGAAAAAAAAAATATTAAAATTAAAAAAAAAATTTTTTTTTTAAGGAAAAAAAAAGGAAATAGATGGAACCTTAATTAAAAACAAAATACTGTATCGAATCGAATAATTTATTTTTGCATTTTTTTTTTTTTCTTTAAGATGTAACATTATTTTTTAATGTCAAAATATTTCATAGATAATACGTCTTGTAAAGAATTGAAAGAAATTGAATAAAAACAAAATAAAAAAAAAACATCTTTCAATTAAAAATTTACAGATCGTTAGATACTTGACCAGTAAAACTTTGAAAAAATTTAATAAAGAAAAATGGAGAAGGAATTTAATAGTATCTAAAATCTGATTAAAGTAGAGTTAAAAAAAAAGGTTTTCCTTAAAAAACATATTAATTAAGGACTTAATGAGTTGAACAAGAAAATTGATTTTGAAATATTATACATAATATATTTAGTTTATGTTTTTTCCATTGAATTCGAGATTGTCCATCTTTAGTTACTACTCTTGAATAACTTATTATATTGATTAAAGTAAATCATTTAGAATATTTTATTACAAAATCTTGCATATCTTGAAATCTCCTCTCCTCTTTCCCAAAATCTATATTGTATGTCCCCCATATTTGAACGAAGTACCCAAAATTGACTGACTATATTGTTTGACATCCCTTAAACCTTTTTCAGAAATTTGAACAAAATTAAAAATTATTCTATAACAAATTTAGGATTTGTCAAATTTGTAGAAAAAGGCCATATACCCATATACCATTTTTAATTTCATTTTAAATAAAATTTAAGAAAGAGAGGCCTCAGTGGACTAGTGGATAAGATCGTATAACATACGCTGTAAACACCGCGGGACTGTAGGTTCGAATTCCACACACGTCGTAAGAGTTATTCCCCCTTACGACATTTACAGCCACGCCTGAACAGAAAAGACTGTGTAATTTCCTGACCACATTTATGTGGCAGAGAAATGCAATAAAAAAAAAAAATTTAAGAAAATGAAATAAAACCAATAGCTGCCAATATACAAACACCAAAGTTGAATAATAAGTTTTTCTTATCATTGTGTTGATGTTTCTTTTATGCATTGTTATTGTAAGTTTGACTAAGTGGAGGATGAAGTTAGGGAGGATATGAGGGAGAAAAATTGTGCAAAAGGAAGAATTTGGAAGGTAAATTAGATACCAATTTGAAAAGATTCTTTTTGAATAAATGCAAATTGTAAATTGGATAGTATTGCCAATAGAAAAGAAGGGTTTTGAATTAACTTCTTAACATTAAGATTAAAAGAAATATATGGGTATGACGTAAAATTTTAATGATAATCGTAAAATTCGTTTGATTTTAACTGAACCAAACCTTTTTTTCTATGTTAAAAACTATACAAATTTGTTTTTATCACGAATCAGTGTATACCAATATTAGTGCATTTTATGAGCATATTTTTTTTATGTTTCTTTTGTTGCTTTTCAAACAAACTAAAACTGTTTAAATTTAATATTAAATTAAACTGCTCTAATTAAAATAATAAACAATTTTTTCCAGTAATTTTTTTTTAAAAGCTTTACTACATTAGTTCAGTGACATGAAATAAGGCCCTACGAAATAAAGTGCTGTTATTTCACATTTAATAAGAAAAAATATCGTGAGGTCTTATTTCTTCTAGTAATTGTGAAATAAGACGGTAAAATATGATAAACAAAGCCCTAGGTGTTATTTCTCTTTCAATTTAATATACGACTTATATGTGAAATAAAGCCCAGATGTTTTACTTCTCATTGCAAAAGTCTTAATAAACTGACTTAAAAAAAGAAATATATTGCTCTCTTTCGGAATATACATGATATTATGGTATTGTATAAAAATTTAAATAAATTGACTCTTTTATTATCTATTTAATTTAAAAGAAAGTAACAAAAATAGAAATTAATCAGCTCTTATTAAGGCCACATATTTTATAAAAGATTTTATTTTATTTAAATATTGATACAACACCAAATGTATATTCTGAAAAACGATAATATACTTTTTTTTATCCTTCTTAAGTTAAATGTTTTTTATTACTATGAAATTTTTATTTTGCAATTTTTTTTCAGGTTTGACTATTACAAAAGTGAGTTTTAAGTGAATGAAAAGTGAATGAAAAATAACACCCCGGTCTTTATATCTCAAGAAACCGTAGATTAAAATGAAAAAGAAATATAACACAATGTGGGCCTTATATATCAATTACTATTGTTATTATTATTATTATTATTACTATTATTATTAAATGTGAAATAACAACCGCAATGGTCTTTATTTCACAGGGTCTTATTTCACGTTACCCATTAGTTAATCAATAAAAAAATGCATTAGAAATGTTAATTAGCAGGAAGGAAAGTCTAATAAAAGCTTCTGATACTTTTTTTTTTTATTAGCTATATAGAAAAGAAAACTTTAGGAGTCTGATATTTAAATTCGGATCAAATAAAGGCGAAAGGTTTAAATTTAACAAAAAAACATAAAAGTTTCTATAAGTATATCGAATTTTTGCTACTTTCTGCTACTATCTGGGGAAATGAAAAAAATAATGGTAATTTTAAGATGTAATTCAAATTTTCAACACAGTACAACAAATGTAAAACAATTTTCAAATTTCATATAACACAATTTTGAAATTTTATTTTTTTCAAATATAATAATTTTGACGTTTTCATTTCAAAGGTATTAAAAAGTTTTAAGAATCAGAAGACTCTAATTAAACATACATATTATGTAATACTACTATTATAATCAATATATAAAAAAAAAAAAACAAAAAAAAAAAATAAACCGTGTAAATATTATTTAAATTAATTAAAACAAATAAATGTCCTTTAATTTTAGTAGGTACATTTCAAAAAATTTAACATTATATTACTTCAAATTACCATACATATAAAAAATATTTTTTTTAACCCTTTGATATTTATAAAAAAAAATTTGTATAACTATTTAATAGCGTTTTATATCATGATTATAAGAATGATTAGCATTTTATTTTTTTTGGTTTTTTTTTGAAATTCAATTAACGAAATTTTGTATTTCATTAATTGTATACATATATATAGAAATAGATTTATATATAGGAATATTGTATACATATATATACGTATAAAATTATTTTATTTATAATGATTAAATGTCAAAGATTTTTAGTTTTCCATTTTATTTTTATTTTTTTTTTGTAATTTATTATAGTATCAGCATGAATTAATGTTTTAATATAGTTTTCATTACTATTTACAGAAAAGATTTATTCAAAACTTTTGATTTAATGCCTATATAAATTATGTATATATAAATTTAGAAAAGTATATTAGTTAGGACCTTATCCGTGAAAACTTTTTAGAAATTCAAAAAAATTTTGTAGCAAAACAAAAAAAATAGATACTATACTTGTTTTTAATCTTATTGTTATAAAGGATAAAGTGTTGTAATGTGTTAATTCATTGTGCACCTTTAATAAGCTACGAACCTACACATATATAAATCAACCAATCCAACCAATCAATAAATTAAGCAATTATTGTTGAGTCGAATAGAATCACTCTTATTATCAAAAAATACTTCAAGCAACTTAATGTTTCTAATTTGAGCTCTGCTATTGTCACTCTTGATCCTTCTTCTCATTTTTTGCATAAGTTCATTTCTGTTCTAATAACACTTATAATATTTTCTATATTAATGTTAAATATAAAATTACTTAAATAATAGACTTAATACATTTAGCCAATAAGATCATCATTTTTCTATTTTAGAGTTTTTCTTGCATAGATAATCGCTTGAATGCATAAAACTGAGCTTGAACTCAAATGTAATTTTTTTAAAAAGAGTATAGTTTTTGTTTGAAAAATGAGATTTGATTTCAAGCTCAGTTTCATGCGAATGCAAACCAATTATCTAGACAAATTTTTAGTTTAATATAATAAATTATTAGTTTTTGTATTTGTTGTATTTTTAGATTTTAGGTATTCAAAGACAATAAAAAATTAAACCAAGGAAAAATCATTATATCTTATAGTTTAAGGATTAATTAATTTTTTTAGTTATGTATTTTCCTTTCAAAATTATTATTTTTATTTTTTAAATAATCGCACCCATATAATAACACGAAAATAAAAATCCAGCCTTCATTACTTTTCATTTTTAGGAAAAATTTTTTTTTCCTTACTTGTAGAACTCATGTTGGTTAAAAACTTGGCTTAAGTAAATTTTTAATATTTTTTTTTCTATTATTTTTTCAATCATCCCTTTCATCCTGACTTTTCTATATGTAAATTTCAAATTTCAGTCAATCAAAACAAAAACAATTAACCCTTTTTTTTCTGCTATTTTTTTTTTTTTTTTTGGTATTGAGACTACCTGTGCACTGTTGTTTTATTTATTTTTTTTTTTTGTATCTTTAGATTTTTAATATATATACAGGTGATTGATATTTTCTTTATGATATTTGATTATTAAAAAAAAGAATTTATATACATATATATACATATTAAATATGAAATTCTTAAAACATGATATGTAAATTTCCTATATTATACTTTTAATTTAATAGAAAACAAAATAATATAGAAAAAAAAAAATATATAGAAATGTGAAAAAAAAAAATACAGGAAATTTCATTGAAAACAAAAAATAAGTGAATATTCAAAATAAAATAAAAAATTAAAAATAAATTTACACGCAATATGATAATTAAATAGAAAAAAAAAAAAGAAAAAAAAGAGTCAAAAATTGAATTAATCAAAATAACAAAAAACAAAAAAAAGTTTCAACGAAAAACGAAAAAAAAAACAATATTTAATTGTTTTTTAAACGAAGAAAAAAAAAGGCTTAAATTTAAGTGCAAAAATAAAAAAAAATTTTTTTTTTTTATTCATTAATTAAAGAAAAAAAATTAAATTAAAGTTTTATGTTAATCAATAAAAGTTGTAAAGTCATTCGTTAAGAAATTGTTATAGTTAGTAATAGTTCAAACAATGGTAAAATATATATGTATATAGGTATATAATATCTTATGCAGAATAATAAATAAAAGGTGATGTAGTATTGATTTTCTAACAAAATCAATATAATTTTTATTTTGTATGTTTGAATGTTACACTACAGAAAATTATTTAAATTTATTATAAGACTTAATTAAATTAAATTAAAATATTTTTACAATCAAGAGTAAGAGCCTTTCGCATACTGGAACTTCATTTTATTCGACTTTTAATATTTTCGAAAGAACCATAGTTTATGTTTTTTTTTTAATTATGTGTGTTTTAAGTTTTCGAAATACACTATTAAGTAAATATCTTCTAATATTCCATATTTGCAAGAAATGTGTTAACTGGCTATAAATATAATCCCGTTGTACCATAATAAATTTAAATATTTAAGTAAATATCTTCAAGCTCTACAGTTGCCTCATTTTATTTTAAACTAACTTTAAAATTCAGTGGTTTTTCGATATTTTTTTTTATAGTTCATGTATTTATTCATCCGTTCCGATAGTCTGAATATTTAATAGCTCCGTAATCCGATATATTACAATTAATATTTTGCACTTTTTTTTAACTACTTTTGTTGAAGATAATAATAAAGTGTCCAAAAATAAATCAAAACGCTATAATTTTATTTATTTTTTTAAGTAACTGAGAAGAAATTTCGTATTAAAAATTTTGATGTTGCATCCCATAGCAATTTTAACACTGCTCAGGCATAAACAAAGCATTTGGACTCTCTGGCACAATTGCGGACATTATTATATTTGACATTAGCTATATTAAAGTTCCCATATTCAATGAGTTATTTTTTCATTCCAATTAACTTTTTTTACGTCAACAATATCTATTTTTCTTTTTTTTTTAGTTTTTTAAGATTTTTTAAAAAAAGCTCTCCAAAATCTCCTCTTTTTCAAATATAAAAACACTACTAATTCGAAATTCCATACATATATATTATATTGTAAAAACATATTTTAAAAAAGTGTAGGTATAACTCTAATTTTGTAAACAATTATAAGATCCTTTCTAATTATTTTTTTTCATAAATATTTTAGCCAAAAAACCACTAAAAATAGTTGTGAATTGCCCCCTCTAAACTCTTATTAACCACATTATTATACCCTACACATTAAGTATAGAAGAAAGAAACACATTAAATATACCAAAAGAAAGCGAGTTAGGTATAGACATGTATATATATTCTGAATCAGGATCACCGCAGGAGTCGATTTAGCGATGTCCGTCCGTCCGTACGCACGATAACTCAAAAAATAATGATGCTATCTTGATGAAATTTATATTGTAGGTTAACAATGACTAAGGTAAGGCGAGGATTGTAAATGGGCGAAATCGGACCATGCGTTCGAGTACCTCCCATACAACTTCCAAACCTAATACGCATATTTTCGAAATTAATAAAGATAGAAACTTAAAATTTTGTACGAGGGTGTGTTTTTCTGAATCCCTGATATCCCCAAAATTGGAGATGAAGTGGAGTGGTTGTTCGGGTACCTCCCATACAACTCCCAAAACCGAACATGCATATCTTCGAAATTAATAAAGATAGGAACTTCAAATTTGATAGGTGGGTGCTGTTTCCTGAATCCCTGATTTGTCCAAAATTTGAGATGAAGTGGTCGTTCGGGTACCTCCCATACAACTCCCAAAACCGAACATGCATATCTTCGAAATTAATAAAGATAGGAACCTCAAATTTGATACGAGGGTGCTGTTTCCTAAATCCCTGATTTGCCTAAAATTTGAGATGAATTGGAGTGGTCGTTCGGGTACCTCCCATACAACTCCCAAAACCGAACAAGCATATCTTCGAAATTAATAAAGACAGAAACTTCAAATTTGGTACAAGGGTGTTGTTTCCTGAATCCCTGATTTGTCCAAAATTTAAGATGAATTAGAATGGTTGTTCGGGTATCTGCCACACAACTCCTAAGACCAAACAAGCATATCTTCGAAATTAATAAATATATAAACTTGAAATTTGATATAAGAATGTTTTACCCTGTTGATGTCTCTAAAATTTGAGATGAATTGGGGTGGTGGTCCGCGTGCCCTCACACACTTCCCAAGACCTAACAATCATATTTTCGAATGTAATAAAGATAGAAACCTGAAATTTTGTACAAAGGTTGTAACAGCATTTATTTTTTTTAGCTTGTATTAAATACCTAACTAAAATAACTTATGGATTTTTAATTTAATTTGAATGTTTTAGGTGTAGGGTATAAATAAGTCGGTTGCATCGACTTACTGTTATTTTTACTTGTTGAAATCATGAATTTGTTATTCAACTCTTACACTTACAATATGCGCTTGGAAACAATTATTCTGATTTTTTCATTTCTATATTTGCTTGAAAAATAACGCGAACGTATAATTTTAAAACCGTTTTAAATTTTGGAAGACCGTGTTTTTTATGGCTTATTTTTATTTGATGACAAAAGAGTAAATATATCACTTAATTATTCCAATAAATTAATGTTTCCATAATACTTTCTCCCATAAACCTGTTCAACTTTAGATGATTTGTATCGCTTCATGCTAGTCAATTACACTCAATAAAATACTAACTTATTCGTTTAATTCAATTATCATATTTTATAACTTCTATAACAGTAAAATATTAAATATGTATCTAGGTATTTTAATCTAAATAGATACCTATACATAAAATAAAATAATAAGAGCAGTCAATATTTATAATCGAAATAATAAGGGTTTGAGTCGAATCATTCTACTTTTAGAAGTATTTTTTTGTAAGGGTAGGTGGAAATCTTGAAATGGCACCAATGAGATCAACGCGCGAATTCTCATGGGTAGATTTGGATTCTATCCAACTAACTGCCACCTCCCTTTTAAACCAAGCATTAGGTTAGAAGCTATGGTACAAGTACAATGTATTTTTTCGTTTAGAAACTGAGAAAATAGAAACAAAGTAATAGGGATAAAGGAAATAGGAATATATAGGAAGTTACTGGATGTTGGGAGGATATCATACACGTTGTGGTTACTTTGGCGGCAAGCTACTCCATATTTGCGCTGTTTGCATTACAAATGAATTTTCATGGGCGGAGCTATGTAATTTGGGAATGGAAAAAAAATTTTTAAAGAGCAGACATTAAAGTTTTTTTTTTCCTCTGAAAAGCTTCTTATACCAAGAAAATATCCATAAAATAGAGTGAGTGCTCTAAGGATCCGTCGATGACATGGTAGAACCAGAGTTGAGGTAGCAATGGGATGATCTCAATGCTATTTGTGAGGTTTCTACCCAAATGTGTGCATTGTACACTATTCTGAACCTGATGAAGAATGTATCGTTACATAATCTAAACACGGCGAAACCATTAAAATTAGTGAAACATATGAATCGAAGTAAAATGACCCTAACTATTCAAGTAGAAACAAAATATACTGAAGCAGGTGAGGATTTTGTTAAAATTTAAATTTTTTATATTTTAGCTGTAAAAATCATAATAATAAAACTAAAATTAAATATTTTAAATACTATTAAAATAATTGAAATAATAAAGAATAAAGAAATATTTAACGATTCGAATTAACAAACATTTTTTTCTCAATAACTTGTGTAATTAATTTTTTTCCGACTTTTTTTTTTATTTAATTTCATTTGTACATATGTATTTCATAAAATTTTAACAATCGAATTTGTAAGCGTCCTATTAAACCACGTAATATTTTAAAACAATATAATTTTGTTTTATATCACTTATTTTTCCATTAAATTCTAAGTTTTTTTTACAAAAAAAAAAAAAATTTTTTTTGTTTTTTATATCAATTTAAATATTAATCAAAAATCTTTTTCATATGAAAATAGAGCACAAAAACCATAACCTAAAATTATAAAAACCAATTTCTAAGAATCCATAAAAATTTACACATTTTAAACGTGTTAGGTAGTTATCGCACATTTAAAATATTGTCATTAAAAAACATTAGTAATTTCGAAAAATAAAACTAGACAACAAGAAACAAGAAAAAAGACAAAATATAAAAACAATAACAAAAAGAAAAACACCGAATTAACTACAAAAGAAGACAAGACGCTAACCTTTAACCAGCTCCACTTTATCAACTACTGGAAAATTAGAAAAAGCAAATAATAAAGAATTAAATTATGAGAATTAAAATTCGAACTAAAAGCAATAAAAATATAAAGTTGATCCAGTAAACTGTAAGGTCTAAACAAAAAAAAAATAGTTTTGAATAAAACTATATTTCAAAAGATGAACTATTATCAACGTTGAACCTTTAACAAATAAACCTTTTATTACCCGAAAAATTGAATCTTTTAATAAACAAGGTTAAAGAAAGAAATTGAAGGTTGTTCAGATTGGAATAAAGCATGTATTTCTGCAACATCCTTTATTCCAATCCAAATAAAATTAAAAGTTAAAATAAAAGTATATTATGAATATAAATGTTAATGTTCTATTCAGAAAATTCTTATTGTCAAATTTTTTAGTCCCCTTTAATCTTTAGTACTCCTCTTATTTCTTCGAACATAAAACTGTTCCCTTTTAACTCTAATAAAAACTGAATTGTATTGGAGCAGCTTAAGAAAGAAGAAATTATTAAGCTTTATAAAGTAATGTACGAATAATATTTTGATGATTCAACTTGGACATGGCCATAAATATACAATTTATATCATACAACCCATAAATATAGAATTTATATCTTTACCATATAAGCAACCCAGAATTAAAAATAATATATAATAAAAATTCTTAATCTATTTACTTAGACTCTATAAAGAAATTCGACAAAGGAGTATCAATTGCTTAGTCGCTTAAAAAATTACTTAAAAAATGTTTCTTAAAACAAAAAAATTTATTTATAATGACAAATTATGGTAAAGATTCAGTAAAATGTATAATTTTCTCAATTTTCAACACATGCTTTTAAAAAACTAAAAAAAAGTATGAAATCTGACCTCTTTTCATTCTATTTAAAAAAAATAACGTTCCGCGCAAAGTAATTAGCGCAGTTCAAAAAATTGTAAAAGTTCTTTACATTTCGCATTAATTTGCATAAAACTAACTTCACTATAGCTACCGCCATACTGTTGAGATCTAAAGAAATAAAACAGTTAATGTATCCACTCAAAATTTTAAACTTCATTCTCCATATTCCTAATTTTCTTAAACCTCATTGCACCAAAAATCGCTTTTATATCCGTATTCCTGAAACCAAACTGACTCATGGCGTAGTGGTTAAGTCGCCAACCTTTTTATCAAAGGGTCTTGGGTTTAAACCCGGGACAGGTCATAAAAATAAAAAATATGTAGTAATTCCATATCTCATAATTAATAGTAATAATAATAATAGTAATAATAATAATAATAACTCTACTAATAATAATAATTGTAATAATAATTGTAATAATAATTGTAATAATAATTGTAATAATAATAGTAATAACTACTGGAAGGTATATCTTGGTTATATCATGCAGGAAAGTTTTATATACTACTGCACGTTGTAATCCACTGATGGCCCTGACTTAAAATAGTAAAAATAGTAGTAAAATAATAATATTAATAAGAATACTAATACCAATAATAATAGCTGTTACAGTGACAGTGGGGGTTTTCCTTCAATAAGTACCTCATGCAGTAAGATGTTATATACTAGTGCATGTTGTAACTGTTGTAACGGCTATAGTCACTATTAACAAAATAGTAATAATAGGCGAATTCATTGTTTCCTTAGAGTCCCACTCCCAATTCAATATTCTGCATCCATTTCCTATTCTTTCCTATCCCTACTCCCCAGCTAAGATACTGCATCATCATGTAAGGGTTTCATCCATTATATTGGCTAAAGGGAGAGGTGGGTTTAGTCAGTAAAAATCTGACACTACCAAGGGGAAATTCTTGGTGTCTTTGAAAGATTCCCACCTCCCTTAGAAAAAACCCTTGAACTAAAGATTAAAGAACCTTAAAAGTGTGGTTTTAAAATCAGTTATTTTGGTTGGTTAAAGTTTAACATTGCTATATGCCGTATTTCTCTAGATAACTTTTTTTAAAGTTTTCCACCGACTCTCGTAAAGAAATAAAAACCTATTTTTTCTAAATATACGAGAATTACTACTTGATAAACATTCTTTTTTCTATTTAACTGTCATTGTTTCTAATTTGTAATAGTGTTCTAAATGAAAATTTAAACTCCTAATAATTAAGTATAGATATAAAAAATATTCTAGGAAAATATCCAAGATTTAAACACAAAAGGAAAAAAAAAAAAACAATAAATGTCATCAAAAAATACGATATAATTATTTTTTTTTTTCTTTTTTTTTTTTTTTGATATAAAACTTTAAATATTTCCAGTAAATCATTTTTTGGAAAAATATTATTACAAGTTGACCCTTTTATCCATCAGCTCCAATCTTTTCTTAATTTTTTGATACCTTTTATTTAATACATGAGGTTTTATTTAATACACGTTGGAAAAAACAAAAAAAAAAGTTTGCCGATGAATGCTTGGATTTTATAGTTAACATAAAAAGGGTTGTTTTTTTTTTTTTTTTTAATTATTATTTTTATTATTATTATTAATTTCGGCGTTGATGATAGTGCGTTTTAAGATAACAAAAAAAAAAAAAAAACAAAACAACGATTCATCTGGGATTAGGAATCACGGCGACCATTTTTCAGTTTTGTTAAAGTATTTATTGTCAAAAAGTACTTATGTACATAAAGATACATATATACATATATAAACATAATAAACACATAATGTTAAGTATATTAATAATAAAAGAAGGTTATAAGAAAATTCTAAAAAAGATGAAAAAATAATTATTGAGTAATTTAAGTATTTGAATCACCTCACATGTCGTACGGTGTGAAGAAAATAAAAAAAAAAAAAATAAAGATTTGAGAAAAAAGTATTTCAAAATTCTAAAGAAAATTTTTTTTAAAATTATCATTAAAAAAATTAATAAAAATTAAAATTACTTGAATATGTATTTTGGTTTTTTAATAATAGTTTGGCATAAAATAAAAAAAAAAAACGTAAAAAAAAGTAATCAAAAAGTTAAGACTCATTCTAGGATATGTGATGATAATATTCTTTAAAATAAATATAAAATATTATGTTTACTTATGTTTTTATGTTTAAAAATATGAATGCGAAATATAAAAAACAAAATTTTAAAATGGCGAAAATATTAAACTTGGAATTTTTGCCACTTTAACAAATTTTTGTGTTTTTATCCATCATAATATTCTTTATAATAATCTATCAAATGTAACCATTTTTGTTTTGTTTTTATACCTCACAAATGATTTTCATAAAATTTCATTTAAGTATAAATCTAATCCAATGTTTAAACCACGAGTTGTCAAGGCTATAAATTCAACACTACACACACCTAATTGATGAGTCCAGTTAGTGTTGAAAATAAAAATTTGGTCCAGTTTGGTCTATATACCATTAAAAATATACCACCACTCTGGTCTATACAAATAATATGATGATATGTTAAAAAATAATACTAATAGCTGTTACAGTGAAGCTAAAATTAGCTACCTCATTCAGGAAGGTGGTATATACTAGCAGTATGATGTAATCAACTGATAGTCTTGAATCTGTAGCAAATAATAATAATAAAAATAATAGTTTATACTAATACTAATAATAAAAGCAGCTACAGTGATGCGGGAAGGTGTTATAATATTCTACTGATCTAATTGTTGATCTATGTGTTATAATATACTACTGATCTAATTACTGATCTAATTGTTGATGGTTTCGTCACGGATTACAAAGTCGTAATAATAATAAGCGAATCCATTGTTTCCTTACAGTTCCACTTCTCAATTTAATGTTTCCGGATCCTTGTCCTATCCTTACTCCCTACTAAATATTCTGCGTTAGCAGTTAGGGGTTTAATCCCAGTATATTCCCTAAAGGGGAAGGTAGTTTTAGTCATTAAGAATTTGAAACTACCAATTAGGTAGTCTTGGTGACTTTAGAAGATTTCCACCTCTCTTAGGAAAATAAAAAGTGGTATTTTAAAAATTTTGTAAAGAAAAGGAAACTTAATTTATTCAAATTATGTATAGCTATGTAGTTAGTTCATTAGTTACTTGTAAATTCAAGTAACTTGAAATTGACTTTAAGATAATATTTTACTTACGATTTATCACACAGTTGGTAATTAACGTGTGTTAATGTCAAAAAACAATTGTTTTTATCAACTTAATAACTTAATTAAATAACGATAATATATTAAGGTGTTAACGATAGATATTGAGGTGTTTTAATTTAAATTAAGGAATATCCCACAAGTCAGATAGAAAAAGCTTTCGAATATATATTTTATAAGATGATATAATATAAATAACATATTTAAAAGTTTTTGGAACATTATGGCTTTTAAACTTATTTTTATATTTTTAATTTTATAATCGAATTAAATTAATAATTAATTTTATTTTATATTTCATAATCGAAAGTAAATTTGCATATGTACACGAAAACATCAAGAAAAATAAATTACTAAACTCCTAATTAGTAAAATCAAGTATCTGATTAATTTGGAAAAGAGATTGAGACGTATTATAAATACAAAATCAAAAAAAAAAAAAAATCAAAAATCAACGGCAGATTAATTCTTTAAATTTACGAATTTTTGTAAGACGGTGAATCTCCAACAATTAAATTAACCTCAATACTTATTGATGTAAACTATTTTTCCTTAAACCACAATTAAGTGAACGTTCAAAAAAAAAAAAAAAGAAGCATCGATGTTGATAATTTGGAGTCAAATTAAAACTAAAATTAAAATTTAAACGTCAATTGTGTTTAATTCAAATTTTGCACTGTATATCAAAAGTTTTTTGTCTCTGTCAAATTAAAGAAAATTATAAAAATTAAAAGAAAAAAAATCTTATTATTTTTTTCTTTTACAGAATCAAGCAAAATTTACATATCTTTCAGATCAATTTGATATCACCTTTTTTTTCAACTTGAATTTCTGCTGAAAAACAGTAGCTTCTATATCATTGAACCTTTTAAGGTATTAACAAAATGATTCCCATTCTTTTTTTGTAATTCTGTGAAACCAATGTGACACTTAGAAATAAGTGTTTGTCTTTGTTTTTTTTTTTTTTTTTGTTTTTTGTTTTTTTTAATAAAATGTGTTAACAACATGACTAAACATAACTACTAATTTTCTAATGACCATATAATATATATTAACTTAATGAGTTATTCAGTTAAATATAACAGTGTTGGACAAAATAATATTACCAATCATAGCGATTAAAATTATCTTTATCCGTCGCTTTATGTATTTGTTTTTTTTTTTTTGTCGACTATTCTATAGTCTGTAATTTGAAAGTTTTCTAGCATGGGTTCGAGTTGTATTAATACATATAATCTTTTCGTTTGGTATTAAGTTTTTGTTCTTAGTTGTAATTAATTCAATGTTTTTGTAAAAACTTTTTTCATCCGATCTGTACATAATGTGATCCTATATTCACCGCTCTCCAATAGAGCCTAGTAAACTCTTGTAAAAACTGTGAGATTCAGAACAGTGACCTGTAACAGAGTCCTGTAAAATCTGTCAGATTCAAAACAAAGGCATGTAAAGCTTTTGACCAATGAAAATCACACTATATCTACATGTTTTTTTGGAACCGTTAAAACATTTCTATAATTCTTTACTATAGCCGTATTTCAAAATTAGCTTTACTAAACGATACTATGTGGAAATATAATATACTCTTTTTGTTTTGAACAATACTGTAATTTTAATCGTATATGTACAATATGTTTATATTATATCTTATTAATAAGAAAAACGTTTCGGTTAAAAAAAAGGCCTCTCTTTAATGGGCGGTGGTTATTTGTATTAATGTGCTGCTATAAATATGTCTTTTTTGTTTATACATATATATGTTTTGGTTTTTAATGGTTAAAAATTATTGGTAGATTGACCAGTTAAACAGTAATTTTTTGAGTTTGGTATTATTTTTTTTTTTATTTTGTTTGCATTTTATTGTTCTTAGTTAGAATTGAAATGGTGCGGTTATGAAAAAAGAAAAAATGAAGAAAACCAAGTAAAAGGAATCTTACATGATGATTCTAGTATGATACAATCTATTAAAAGTAAAATTAAATTAAAGGGCTACCTGAGTTTCATATTTATTTAAATTAATTGGTGGTGTGTCGTTTTAATTTCAAATTTAACGTTAAAAAATTCAAAGAATCGTAACATAGTTATAATAAAAAAAAAAAAATTTAATAAAATAAAACTTAAAAAAATTATAACTACAAAAAGAAAAAACAATAATAAAATGAATGATTTGTTTAGTAAGTAATAGAATGTTCTTTTAGTCGATTTTTTTTTGCTCCTAAAAATCAGCAGAACTGAAGATCGCGATTAAAAATTAATGACAAGTTGAAAAATATAAAAATAAATTTTATAAAAATTTTTTTGAAATATAGGTACTTTTTTTTTTGGCAAATATTTAGAAATGATAATTAAAAATTTATTTTTTAATAGTACCTATCTTAATTTTACTTACTAAAGTTCCTAAAACTTGTAGCATTTTTATAAATTTTCTGACACGATTTTCATAATTTTTTAATCCGCTTTTTTAATCTGTAAAAAGGATACGTTCTAATAGTTTTTGCCCTTATAGACTATTCAATCTGAGGTTTTTGACGCTTGATTTAGTTCTGATTCTTGTTAAGTTTTTATTATTGGTTTTTATTCAAGTTTTTCGTGCTCGTCCTAGGTTTTAGTTCTCTACGGGAATCTTCATTTTATTTCATTATAAATCCATACCATATCTGCAGATATTATACGGATTGTTTGTAATAGATGTTTATATATATGTAACAATTTTTTGTTTATATTTTCCTTGATGATATTTATTCAATTTCCTAAATTCATTCACATATAAAATTTGTCTAATCAAGATTTTTTTGGCCAACACTCGACCCCTTTTGGCCAATCATGATTATAGAAACTTTTAAAAAAGTTTAATTTTTTATTTCCTTTTTTAAACTCTTTTGCCTTGTATTTTAGAATTGGACTTGGTCGTGAGTAAAATTTTCTACGCTACTTTAGCTCTGAATTTACTCTACTTTTCTACTAATTAGAATTGTATTGATGTTTCTGATTAATCTTTTACTTCTCATTTGTTATATGAAGTTATTTTAAAATCTTTTTATTTTGTATCTTATTTATTATTTATTTTTAAAATGAAAACATTTTAAACTTAGGAATATCTAATTGAAAATTTTTTCTATAAATATAATAAAATTTTCTTTCTGGCAAAATATTGATCAAATATTTGAATTAATCTGTAAAGATAAAATAGATTATATACATATATATATATATATATATATATATATACATAAATATAAATGTGTATGAGTATGTCCGCAAGCTTCTGCTAAATAGATTATGATTTGTCCATAAATAATTTCATAAAAAATTATTTCTCTTGGGGATGAATACACATAATTTAATACAGGCGCGATTTATAATATTTTGTATTAAATTTGTATCCTGCTGGAAAAACACAATATTTTGTTCTATAATTCATATTTTAGTGAATTAAATACGAAGGGCTTCATAACCTTTTTGTATACTTTTTTCTACAAATAACCAAATGACAAAAATTATATCTATTCAATTTTAAAAAAAACTTTTTGCAAATTAGAAAAGGGTCCTCGATGGGCTAGTGGGTAAGAGAATGTAAAATATGCTGAGGGAGTGTGGGTTCGAATCCCACACATGTTGTAAGAATAATTCCCCCTTACGATATTTACAGCCACTCCTAAAAATGATTTATTTATTTATATCCAGGTACCGTGGTACATAAATGTGCCAGGTAACTATAACCCCTGTTTCCTGGTAGGAATGTGGGGTGTACGAGGTATTATGATATATTAAGTATTTATATTTTGCGATATATGAATATTTTTTTTTATTATATTATAATTATTGTACCCAGCCGGGAATCGAACCCGAGACCTCTCATTCATAAGGGAACTGCACCAATGGCTGGATAAAAAAGAATATTAAACTCATTTTCGTTTTCATTTGCATAAAATGAAATTTACGTAATTTTGTTTCAAATAACATTAAGCGTTAAAAGACGTAATTTGTTTCATAAATGAAAAGATGTAAATGTTCAGTTGAAGTTTTTGAAAAAATAAACGTGATGGTCTTGAATTGTTAGATATTTTCGTGTACATTTACTCAATTTTACAAAAAAAATAAAGAAAAATCAATTTCATTAAAAGTGACTTTAATTCGAATAAATCTATTTTATAACATATGCATTTAAAATTTTCTATTTCATTTAAGGAAAATCAAGTAATACTGAAATAAAAAATTAAAAAACTAAAATTTTTTTCTATTATATGGTTGAGTAGTAAAAATTTATCAGTTTTTCAATTCACCTTGGTTTATACTTCTTTCTTTAATATACTTCTTTCTAAGTATAGCTATCAATAATAAGTTACATCTTTTTATAGATAACTTGAGTTTCATACAATTATAGAATAACGAAGTAGTCAAATCTTTTATTCACAAAATTTATGTCTTAATATTGGAGACGCTAATATTACTTTTCAAAAAAAAAAACAAAGTGTAGAAGAGAGTTTTAAAGCAAGTTTGAACCGCAATAAATAATAGCTAATAATTTTTTTGGCCTAAAAAATTTACCTGTCCACTTTAGAGATACTTTGCGGTGCAGTGACAAAAAGCTCGAGGAAATAAAGCCCGCGGGCTTAAAATCCTTTTCGAAAAAGAATTAAAGCCCACGGGTTTTAATTCCACTAGATCGCGGGCTTTAAGTCCATTTCGAAAAAGAATTAAAGCCCACTGAGGAACACAAAGGTTACTATTTATTTGGTGACATGTCGGAAGTCCCATAGTTAGAAGTCTCATTGGGACTTTTGACTCACTTCAATGAACCATGGGACGTTTGTCTCATTGTTAAGGTCTCAGAGATGTTGAGAGGGATTTTAGAATTGAATTCAAAATCAAGATTATACGCCTTTTACAGAATATTTAGATATATGCATAAGCGAAGTTCTGAATTAGGAGAGATTTTAGAGTTGGTTACAAAATCAGCGTTATACGCATTTTCCAGAATATGTACATAATCCTCCTAATTCAAAGCTCGCATATGGATATATCTAAATATTCTGTAAAAGGCTTGTAATCCTGATTTTGAATTCAATTCTAAAATTCCTCCTAGAATCTCTGACAACAAAAAGTTTGGGAATTAAAGTCCGCGGGCTTTATTTCCTCGAGCGTTCTGTCACTACACCATACTTTGCACTTAAGCCCAAAATCAAAATTAAAAGAAATTTCGAATGAAGAAAAACTAACTTTAGGCGCCTAACTAAATTTTACGTTTTAGAAAAACTTTAGTTAGACGAAAATATAATCTGAATGCATTTAATAAATTTCAAATTTGTAAATTTCAAATTTGCAAATATTAATAACTTTCAAAGTTTTTCTTATAAAGAGAAATAACTACACACCGTTTATTACAAATTCAATCTTCAGATTAGTGTGAAATTTGTTATATGTACTTATTATTTTTTTCTATAGATTATTTTTTTTTTTTTTTAGTGTCTGTAGACTAAAATTTATTTGTAGTGAATATTTTTAAGAAATGTCGAATTATGATGGACAGATCGCAGTATTTCACACGTAGATTAAAAGCGCTTACAAAATACATAGAAGCAAAGAAAAGAAAGTATAAATTCTAAACAAAGTTAAAAAATAAAGAGAATGTACTTATATAGTAAAAAAGAAATGATTCAATTACAGGATAAAATATCAAAGGATTTAGATTTTTAAAGATAACTTGGGATCAATTTAAAGTTTTTGGTTTTATTAAATTTTTTTGATTTTTCTGTACACTTTTTTTTTTTTTAAAAGAATTTAAACATTACAATATATATTGTAAAATTCATATTGTAATACAACAAATTTCAATATCATTACGATTGTAATGTAATAAAGTTACCTTTCAACACTCTATTATGATTCTATTTTTCTTCAATCTCTCTCCTATTTCTTTTCTAGACCTAAACTAATTTTCTATGAAGGATTTCTCTCCTATAGAGTTTGGGTAACGTGTTAGCAAAAAGAAAAGTTTTATTTATGTTATTTTATGCAAGACACAAGTAATTTTCTTCAATATAAATTAAGCTTCATAGTAAATAAGATTTTGTAATAGAAATTCCATTAATTCTATTAATTCAAGAATTAGGTTCGTTTTTTTGCTACCCATCGAAAATCAATATTTTTAAGTCTATTGTTAAGAGAATTGTTTTGAAGCGCTTGTTTGGAGTTGTCTTTAGAGAGGTAAGGTGTATATAAATATAACTGTTACCACAAAAGAACATTCAAACATAAAAATAAAAGAATTTCCACTGACTTTATCATTTAAGTGATTCGAGACTCCGTTTATGGTTTTAAATCAGTCGAAGTAATCCAAAATACGTCTAATGTTACTCACAGAATTAATACGATATTCATTTAGTGAAAAGAACTAACTAGTGTTTATGTGAATAAAAAATGAAGACCATTACTAAAAGTTAAAAAAAAAAACATAAAACTGGAGGATCGAAGCAGGTATTTCTTACATAAAAACCTATGGTGTTCATAAAACATATGTACAAAAGTAATACACGAGCCAAACAAAGTTGAAAACGGACCAGAAAATGAAATGAAAAAATGGTAATATTTAAAGGTAGTAAATGCATGTAGGACTTAACCATGGAAACATATTATTTTCGCAAAGAAGAAAGAAAGTAATGAATATCATAAAAACCGCTAAACACAAAAAAAAAGGGTAAGGTCTTGCAAAATCAGAACTGAATTGTGTAGGGACAGACAAATACATGGTGGAAAAGAATGAAGAAGGAGGACTTCAAAAACCATATATTTTTGTTATATTTGTCTTCTGTTGTTTTTAATAAATAAATTATATGTATTCGTTTAATAAAATAAAATCATTTTAAAATTTCAGAATCATTTAATAAAGTATTTTTCAGATTTTTTTTTTTATTATATTATAATAAGAATGATTCAATTTATTGATTAATGCATTAAATAGCTGTTCTTAGATTCAATTGACGTTAATTTTTGTATATAAAGATGGTGTTTTTTAAATCCCCTTTTTTTGTCCGTATTTTTATTGTTTCGTATTTTATTCTATGGAATGTTTATTTCAATTATTGAACTTAATCGGTTACCTTTTATGAATAATAAGACTGGATTGACTAATTTTAATTCTGAAATATTTAAGTCTTTTATAATAATAAAAGTTTTTAAAATAATCTAAAATAAATAATGAATAAAAGTGTTGGAAAAACCATAAAAAAAAAGCAATTACATACATAAAAATTGGGGATTTTGCACCTTTTTCGGTAATTTTTATTATTTAAATAAATAAGGTTAACGCACTAATATTATTTTTTAGAGATTTTTAATGACCAATTGTTTATATAGATTGTGTTTTATTTTTTTTCCAAGTTTTTTTTTTTTATATTTTGCCAATTCCTTAAAAACAATTATGCAATTAATTTATATTCTTGCAAAGTAATTATTTATTTTAGAAAAAATATGAGATTATAAATGTTTCAAAATAGTTTGAATTAAATGCAAAACCAACAAAAGTGAGAAAGTAAAGATACAATTAAAAATTTTTAAAAGTGAATAGTGTATTAAATACACTAAAATGTATTAAATTATTTTCTTTACCATTCTATAAGTAAATAAAAATGCATCAAACTTGGTACTACTAAAAATAATTTTAATTTATGGAATATAATAACATAATGTCCATCCAATATTATTTTAATTATACATTAAATCCGGTCGTCAACATATTATGGGAAACAGAACTTTATATTATACTTCAATTTTGCGCTGGAAATTGCAGAGCTGACAAACTCGCTACGAGCGGTGCAAACCTTCAAATTGAGAATCTTGGGATTCCTATAACAATCTGCTAATATTGGTCTGAAGAGAAAGCCAATAGACTCACAAGCCGCTGGTCGTTCACTATTAACAATTGCGCTACTCGCAAACAAACCTGGCCTACAATAGATCTCAAACGGTCGACTAAACTTTGATCCCTAAATCGTTGCAATATCGGTGATGTAATTGGGGTTTTAACAGGACATTATTGAATCGACAGCCAATTAAAAACTTAATTTAAAATAAATTAGATTAGGTATACAAATATAGATTCTATGATTTTATTTGAAATTCATATTAGGAAATTAGGATTTAACTTTTTTAAAATCATATTTTATTTAAAAATAGAAAAAGAACACAATAATTAAAAAAAGATTTAAACTTTGGATAAATGTTGTACACCAAAAATTTATTAGACTTTTAAATAGATAATTTCCAAAAAAAAAACTTTTCAATATTTTAAAAATTAATAAAAAGATCTGTGAGTTCAAAAAATGAATTTAAATAAGTTGATTTTATATCAACATATCGAATAACTCCATCATGTTCTACATGATACTAAAGGTTATCGAGTATAAATAGTTATTCATGTTAATATTTCATTAATTTTATATGCCTAAAAATTTAAACTCGTTAGAATGTTACTCAGCTACTGATAGAACTGAGAAATAATATTAAAATATATTTCATTAATTTTTTAGAAGACAGCAAGCTAAATAAAAGCATTAAACTAGATTCTTTGTAGTCTTGTAGATTTTTGCTTTACTTATTTAGTCTCATATGATCGTACGTGTAGAAGTACCGGTATACCACTATATTTTTGTTAAAACTTATTAAATTTTGATTGACTTGATATAAACTATTGAAAAATATTCTAAATATTTAAAAATTAAGGTTATATTGTTTTTATTTCTGTAGCTAAATATAACATTTTTGTAATAAAAAGTTTTAAATTAAAATTCGCGCAACTTTATCTTTTAATATACATATGTAGTTTTAATTATTTTGTTTGTTCTAGAACAAAAAAAAAGTCTTTTTAAAATTAAGAACGTTTTTTCCATATATTTCTTTTTTTTTTAATACTAGTTTTACTTATTTCGATAATTTTTGTTATTATATCTCTAGACATATATAAGAAATTCATTATGTCCATGGTATAATTACCATTACGTTTTGATTCAAAAAGGACATTGCAAATATTCAAATAAAGAAAACAGTGGGCAATAATTATTCTCTTTTAACCTTAAAATAAAATAAAAACTAATACATACATATATGATATCTCTTAGTATAGGAAATGTTGAGATTCAGGATTTTATCATTTTTTTCGTATATATATATACGTATTTGAAATAAAATAAAAGCTGACAAAAACTGTTTTAATTCATTTTAAACTGCAAATATTTGGAGTTATAGAAATTCAATTTTATTATTATTTTATTTTAATTAAATATTATTATTATTAGTATTTTAATTAAACAATAATTAAAATAATTTTTAACCTTTTAATGAATCAATCAATAATAATACTATTCATATTTCTTTTCAATAATCGTTATTTGGACTTTATAATGTTCCTATGAACAACAAATGATAGCTAATATAGTCTTTTACAAATTTTGAATTAAATTAGATCCTATTTAATTCATTGCCCTTCTTCATTAATTCTTAGCCCTGTCTCAGATTATTTTTTGCCACTTTTAACCTTTTTCTTCAATTAATTATTGTGATTCTTATCTCTCTGGAACATCCTTTAGATCAATTAACAAAATTAAGAATACAACGTAATACTAATTACACCTACACCCACCTACCCACCTACCCACATGTATTATTTTGTAATGCCCAAAAATAATAAAAAAAAAAAAGAATTAAAAATAAATTTCGAGTTGCGCGAAAAAATTAACTCAAATCGTATTAAAAATGCCACGCAACTTAAAGTTGTGCAACTTGGAATTGTGCAACTTGAGGCTCAGGCCGATATTAATTCAGATTTAAAAACAACTTTATTTTTGAAATGGAAATACACATATGTATGTAATAATTAAAATAAATTAATCCACACTATTTTCTTTGCACAAATATTAAAAAAAGGTAATTTCAAACAAAGTCGAATTAAAAAAGAACGATTTTTTTTTTTAAATAACTGACATAGGTCATTCTAAGAAGGAAAAAAAAACGCAAAAAAAAAAAAAGAAAAAGGACACAATCCTTAAATAAAAAACAAAATAAAAAAACAAATAAAAAAAAAAACAATACTTCTACTGCAATTTCATTTCCTATTCTCTTTGATTTTTTGAAGAAATTATTTTCAACTATTATTCTTTATATTAGCTTTGATCTGCTATTTTTGACTTTAGAATGGACGTTATAAAGAATCAAAAAAAAAATAAATAAATAAAACAAACAAAAAAAAAATTCTGACAAAAAGATAACCAAAACGTCTATTCATTGTTATCTGTAATATACAGTTAATATTCTACAAAATCAAAAAAAAAAAAAAAAACTGTTATTCTAAACTTTAAACAGGAACTGTAATTTTTTTTTTCCTTTTTTTTTCTGTATTTGTTACATAGATGGCATAATTTAAATATAGTTGGGGGAGGAGGTGAGTAATATTATTAGGCCAACATTAATATAATATTATCATACCCGTATAATTATTATTATAATCATTACTATTATAATAATTATCATTCAGCATAGCCACTATATAATCGTTCGTTAGTGATCATTATCATCATCATTATCATAATCATTATCATTATCATCATTTATATCATATCAAATATAATCAACATCATTATAATAATAATTTCACCTGAGGTCTATCTGTCAACTTTACTTGGTATGCAAAAGGAACAAAATAAAAAAAAAAAAAAAAGAATAAAAAGGAACAAAAAAAAAAAAAAAATCAAAATGGTTGAAAAATAACGGTAAATTATTAAGCTTTATTCTTTCTTGTTTTTTTTTTTTGTTTTGCTATTTTTTTGAAGAATGATTTTGTTTTTTTTTTTGTTATATGACATAAACAAAATATTATCATTAAAAAATGTGTTTTATTTGTTTTTTTTTTTTTTTTTTTTTTTTAATCAAAAACATTCTGACATTTTCATTTTATTCTGTTCGGGTAAATAAAAATGGGAATTAGAGTTTATATCAAAAACAAAAAAAAAAACAAAAAACACAAATAAAAAAAAATAAATAGCACTAAAAAAAAAAACTGTCATATAGTTTTTTAATCAAAAAGTTTTAATTTTTTATTATTTGTAGGTATGTCATTTGTTTTTTTTTTTTTTTATTTTTTTTTAATATAAGTATGCTTATTAGTAACAAAAATTACTGAAAAAAAATTATATATAGGTACAAAAGTTTATTTAATTCTTTACAGGACATTTAAGGGGAATTATTAAGGTCGAAATTATTTTGTTTGTTTTGTTTTGATTTATTTTGATTTTCTTTTTTTATTCTTCATCAGAATATTAATTTAAATTTTTAATTCTAGGAAAAACAAATTGTATAATATAGTATAGGATAATATAGGTATTTTTTTTTGTGTTTATTAAAACGTAACCTATTCTGATAAGATTATTTAAATGACATTTCAAAGAACCTTATAATAGTTTTACATTAAAAAAATTATTGTGTAGGTATACATATAATATACATTCTATTTATGTACATGTATTGATTGTAAAATAAATATATACGTACATAGTTATTATTTGTATAGCATAAACATTTTCAAACATTTTAACTGCACTGTTTAAGGAAAATTATAACTTAGCTATACTGTACTGTAGTACAATTAAGTTTTTAACAACCTTATTAGTCAAACGGAATCTTTTAAGAATTAATAATTGGCCTATGAAATTAAACAATTTATAATGACTAAACTGTAAATTTCTTGTAAAACTAAAACAAGAAAAGGAAGACTTTTCTAAAGGTAACCGTTCGAATTCCGGGACACCTCATAAGTTAAATTTAATAAATGTCAATGGTACTTCGTAACGTCACCTTCGCAAAAAAATATTATTATCCCCGCATCTCGTCCTTTAAGGATGAAAGGCCATGCTTACCTAGTTCAGTTTTTTTTTTATATAACGACTTTGTCGTACACGGGGTTCCGTTATCTTTCTAGACTTTAAGCGTAAGACATCCTAATGGTAATTGATTTGTGTTAAATATATTTGAAGCTATTTGGAACGTATATATGAAACTATGTTAGTTATATGATAGTAGTATAATTGATATTCAAGTATTTAAAAAGACAATTCCTGTACAAAATTTGTATATACATATATGTATTGTATTATCTCTTCTTTAATATTTCTCTTTTATAAATAGGTAACCTCATAATCCGAAATCTTCTTAAAATTTTCATTTTAATTTGTTCAATCAATCATTAAGGATCTAATTTGTTTGGTTTAGTGGATTAGTTTACTTGATTAAAGCTAAACACAATTAAGTAAAATTTTCTTTCGGTATTTTGACAATTGAAAAACAGAAAATTAATTAACTATAATTGTTTGGGAGTAGTTTTAGACCATATTATTAATTCTTGTATAAGCCCCACTTAGCAATATCATGTTCAATTCACTCATGGTCTGGCCAGAGCATTTTCATAGAAAAAACTTTATAAAAAGTGTGTAAATGATATACATTTGGTGATGTGGCTATCCTGTGAAGTATCCGCATATTTATATGTGTGACACTGAGATAATTTAAAAAGCTAAAAATATAAAGTAATATTAATTCATTAGGATTAATATTAATCAAAATTTTTAGATAAAAAGTTAAAACATGATTGAAATGTTTGGCAGTGTTTCAAGTTGTGCAACTACCGTTGGTTGAAAATTTTAAACTTCTTTTTATCTTCATCATAGTCTTCACTTGGGATACAAGTATTCATATTAATCAGAATATGATCTGATATCTGGTTCGTATTCATCATGTTGATTATTAATACCACATTATACTACTTCAGCTTTATTTTTTCATTGGCATATTTTCTAATAGCATTTGCAATATGTTCTAAAAAATCTTTAGTATACATTCGTTTTTGTAAATTTAATTAGGAAAATTGAAAACTACAATTCTTTAAAAATTGAAAATCTGTTCAAAATACTCTAAAATTGCATAAAAACGCTTCCAATTGAAAATCACATTGAATTAAATTGAAAAAATATAATCTTTCGCTATGAAAGTGCATTTATGATTTTTAGTGATACGATAAAGTGATCGATTTTTTTACGATCTATAACAGAATCATAAACTATTGTTATAAAACATTCCCATGAAACGTTATAATATTGTTATAAAAATCCATGAATTTTATATTAAATTGTATGAAATTGTACCAAGGTTTGGCCAGGTCTGGCCTTTGGTTTGCCCTTTGCATTTCCATTTGTGTACCGAAATGGACATGCAAAAATATTTTATCCTGAAACTCACACATTTTTCCCCATAATGTCCTTCTTTTATTGCGTAAATTCAGTCTAGGGTGTCATGGAATTGCAACTCAAAACAACAAAAAATAATTATATTAAATTCATTTAAAAGTTCAATATGATCTGGCCAGAACTGGATTTCCACAGAATGGTTAAAGAAGTTTAAAAAGATTATATCGTAAATATGAATCTTCAATTTTATAAGCTTTTAATTTTTAATAGAACTATTTATTTTAGCTATTTTAAAATCAATAGTTAGATTTACTTAAACAAGCAAGCTGTTTCTGTTTTAAATAAAGCAAATGACGTTTCTCTGAATCCTTTATTCCATTTTTCTTCTTCCATTATAACATTTTCCAACTCTTCATTATTCTATTTTTATACTTCTTTAAAATATACAATTTTTTTTTTGCTTTAATACTTTTTCACAAGATTAATAATTTTCCCACTTAATGTAAAAACGAAATGCATCAAAAGGATTAGTACTTGATCGATTAAATTGTTTCAAAAAAAAAAAAAAAAATTTATGAAAATTTATCTAATTTTTAATCATCCTTTCCAGTTTGATAAGTTCAGACCAATTTAATAGAACCATTGATTTATTTCCGTTACAAAAATGTTATTGTTTTTTTATTTTCTTGCACTTTTTTTTTATCAAAAAGAAAAAAATGATGTTAATAAAAAAAAACAAAAAACCTTAAGAAAAAAAAAACTTATTATATGTCTTTAATGAGTTCATTCACTCAGTAGAATTTAAATAGTGCAAAAGAAAAAGTTGAAAAGAATCAAAGGTAAAAAAAACACAATTTTTTCTTTCAATTGCAAAGAAAATCTTTTAAATTCCTTTATAATTCTTCTTTTGTCTGTAATGAATGAAAGGTAAGGACATTAAATCGTTTGGAAATTTTCTTTTTTTTTGTATTTTTATTACCAAAAATAATACCAAAAATAAGTTTATATTAAGATTAAAAAAAAAATATACAGACAGAAAAAAACTTTAGATTAACTGATAAAGAATTCTTTATAAAATTGGTTATTTAGTAAATTTTCTTTTTTCATTTAATAACATTAAGAGTTTTTTTTTTTAAGGATTACTTTGTAAAGTTTTATATTTGTGTTTATCGGAAATGAATCTGTTAAGAACTTATGAGGTACCAGTTCTATCAATCGTTATTTTCTGGTTAAGTGATTGATGGTATATAATTGAAATTAAGTATTTCCGTTTCCTGTAATTGTTTGTTAAAAAAAATAACATTTGCTCACTTGTTATAGATACAGTTCATATAATGGTTTGGTACCAAAATCTCTTCTTAGTTTTAGGCAAATTATATTATGCAGATAAAATTTCACCATATTCTCATTAACCCAAAAAAAATCCTTTTCCATTACAAACAAAATTCTACTTTTCTAGTACATTCTCTCTTGCGCTTCTTAGTGGGATATTAAGTTTTCAGAATTATAAGGATTAACAATATAGGAACACAGTCTTAAATACCGTGGCCAGAAAAATCATCAAACCATTTAATAGTAAAATCCCAGATGAGAAATTTGGATTTAGAGAAAATCACTCAACATCACATGAACTAATGAGAATTAAATTTATAATTAAAAATAACTTAAATTTGAAAAAGTCACCAGTATGCTTTCTCTAGATATTGAAAAGGCATTCCATAATTTTTGGCATAATGCACTTTTACACACACTTCAAATCCCAACGTAGCTAGTGAAAATTACCCAAAGTTTTCTGTATGATAGATTTTTTATTATTACAGTTAAAAAAAAGTCAATCATCTTCATATACAATCAACGTAGGAGTACTTCAGGGCTACTGCTTATCGCCGCTTCTTTATAATATTTTTATTGCAGATATTCGAAAATCAAACCATTTGCCCTTCACAAGGTAAAGAAAATCTTCTTTTCTTCCAAGCAAAGACTTAATTACTCTCTAACAGAAACATTAAATTTGATAACAATATTAAATATTTGGGTATATTGTTAGACCAGAAACTAACATTCAAAAAACACATGAATTACTTAGTCTGGCTCCAAAAAAATGTTCATGCTGGGTCCTAAAAAAACGTTTAAAATTTGTATATGAAAAATTTGTATATTTATTTAGTCTGTGGTTTTAGTTAATTAAGGTTTTGTATATTCGTTTCCTCATGTCAAACTTGAATAAATGCAATTATATAACCGATATCATTTTATTTAAAAACAAAACATGTAATAATAGATGTAAAGGTACCAACCGAACACTTTAATGTATTTGTAGGCTAAGACGCTATTATTGTAAATGTTTATGAAGAAATAAAGAAAATAAAAAAAATATTAAAAAGCTTTGTTTTCTGAAAAATGCTTGATCCTTCACTTTACTATACATGCATTTTTTATAGGTACCATGTAATAAGTAGAAGTTGAATTAATTATATAAAAGACATTTGACAATTTTTATCACAATGCTTCAAATTTTTCGAAATACATATTGTATACCTACATTAAAAATTATTTTTAATAATTTAATATTAAATTTTTTATCAAAAAAACTTAAGTTCAATCAATTATAAATATTAATTTAAATTGAAATTTTTCAGCATCATTAAAATTTTGTCAACATTCAATTGGTTTACTCATACATAAGTATATAGCATATACATTTCATAATTTATTTACATAAGTTATATATATACATATTTCAATGTATACAAATATACAATAAAGTAATAAAACTCCAATATGTAATTAAGTTCAGGAATCAGGATGTCTTCTTCATTTATTTTATTGCACAAGAATTATTTTCGTTTCATATATTATTGATTTTTAAAATTAGAATTTAAATGTGTAAATGCAATTTATATATGTGCGTAGTTTCGTATATATATATAAATATACTGGTTGGTTAGTATATACAAAATATCTTAAAAAAATGATTAAAAACATTTAAAAAACATTTTTCGACCTACCTTAAAGTTATTTATTTATTATTTTAAGAAAATTGAAACTTTCAAAAATTTGAATATCGGGCAAATCAAATTCGCTTTTAATCTTAAATTTTTTTTAGAAATATTTATAAATACATATACAACTATTCATATATTATGTAGGCTTTGTTTGACAGATATATAAAATAGTTCATTTATTTAATTGTTAATAGGTATCTAACGATTACTTTACAAAATTTGAATAAAAAATTTGTTCTTAAATAAAATACAACCAAACAATTGGTATAATATGAACATGAACGTTTAACAAATATGTAAATATTAATAAGACGGACAATATACAGCTCCTCTATTATTTAGTTAGACTGAAGAATAAAATTCAATGAGGCTATGTAACACAATATTGATCGACAAAGAACACCTGTTTAAAAATCTACTATACAAAATGAGATTTCTGAATAAAAGTATCTATCCCGATGACAAAATAGAAGAAAAGTGACTACCTTAGTATCAGTGTCTCAAGTAAAAGTACAAATGTTATTGCATTTTGCAAAAACAACTGTAAGCTGAAGATCAAAGAACTTTTGAACATCTTCAGATTTTTATTAGGGAACTAAAGAGAAGAAATCATAAAAGATGAGTAAAATGTAGTAATTTTTAACTTAAATTAATTTTATAAGATCTGATAATATCTAAAAACAATAGGTACACTCTAAATAAAATAACTATAGGTATCAAATGTATATATAATACATACATGTTTTGAATGGATTTAAATTTAATTGTTTAATTTATTTAAAATAAAAAATTTAAAGTTTAAAATTCAAATTTTTACTTTAAAGTAACATCTATGTATTTCTATTTAAAATAAAATATTAATAATTACATATTTATAATTTAATGACAAAAATATGGAAAAAACATAATAGATACATGCTGAGTCTTCGATTAACATAGAAAATATTTTTCATGAAAAATGTATTATGTAATTATGAAAGCAGAGTCTATATAAAAAAAAATAAGCAAGATATGTTTAATTAAAAATACTATATGTAATTAAAAAATTGGCTGAAATTAAAACAATATATTTTATAGATTATAATATTACAAAGTGCCGTGTTAATCGACAGATCGTCATTTAAGATAAAAATTAAAGAATTTCCTACCTTGGATGATCAAACCTATTACAGCTGTTCCAATTATGTACTAACCTGAAATAAAAATAAAAATTAAATTAAATATGGATTGACAACTAAATTAATATAAACTTATTAATTACTAATAATAAAAAAGGTAATTAAAGGCAGTAAAGAGGAATATCAATCAAATATAGGTATACTTATTTTACATTGTATTTTACGCTCGCGTTAAAAGTACAGTGAAGAATAAAAAAACTACAAAATAGTGATTACCTTATTATATTTGATCATATTTTTTTTTTAATACATGTTTTTGTAAATAAAGTTAACAAAGGTCTGTTTTATTTTGGTATTTTTCTCTGTTCTTAGTTTTAAAATAGTTAACGAAATTATCAAAGTAAAATACAATTTATTATTTTAAACGTTAACGATATTTTTCAAATTTAGGATGAAGTTGGTATATAATAAGTGACGTCATATGTATCAGATCAGTTAATTCAGTATTTATTTTCTTTTTTTGTTTTATCGAAAGTTAGTGTACTCAATATGTTTATATTTGTACTTAATATATTTTTTAGTATAAATTAATGTAACCAAACTTGTATACCTATTGTACCTATACATGAATAATAAAATAATTTGTAAAACTATTTGTTTTGTACCTACCTTTATAAAATATAATAAAATAACATATTTTTTCTTTAAATTTGACATTAAACTATAATATACTTATGTATGTATATGTATACCAATTTCCACTTACCTTTAAAAATCATTCTAAAATAATGTCCTTCTCTTTCAAAACATTTTTTTTTCTTTTGAAAAATACAGCAACACATAAACAACTTAACTAGCATATTAGTATTTATTTGGAGTTTTTTTTTTTTTTGTTAACATTTGCTTTCGGTTTACTGTAGTCATTCCATAATTTACATGCTTTTCTCTTAATAAATTTCATCATTTTATATCATACATAATCAATAATCATCATAATTTATAAGTTAACAATAGAAAATTATTTTCAACACAGCAAAACAAAAGTCCTCCACTTTACACTTCTACAGTCCACAGTCCACACTCCACACTACTAGTGGTGTGGTACCACAATATAAATTTAAAAAACTTTTTTTTTTGTTTTTTTTCTTCAAACACAACACACATGTAATTACAATATCTCTTAAAACCTTAGCGTCTTTTTAATAACGGGACTGTTTTTTTTTTCTAATTGAAATTTACAAATATTCAATATAATTATTACATTATTTTATTAAAAAAAAACTTTAAATTAATAAAATTAAATATTAAATTACATATGTATATATTTATAAAAATAAATTATATACTTAGGTTGATTTCAAAAATACAATTTAATTTTCTATATCTATATTTTATTTCATAACACTTTTAAATTTAAAATTGTTTTTATGAACACTACTTCTGTCTCAGTTCAAATAGAAACTAATAAATTGATCAATTTCATATGCAAACATATTCAATTTAATAATTATATACATATGTATGGATATACTTATATGTAGATTGTATTGTAGCCTGTATGTTAGGTAGGTACATCAAATATCAATTCAATTGTAAAATGTTCTCTTTTATATTTTCTTTTCAATTTATTGACCTTCAACAAATTTTAAGAGTTAAAAAAAAAATTTAATGAAAGTAAGAGATTAATTTGATGATGGTTTTTGGTTGGTTGGTTAATGGTTGGAGATGATTTGAAAATTTTATTATTTTGTTCATTCATAAAATTCATATTATCTAATCTTAATCTAATGCAAAATATGGACTCATGTATTTAAAGAGATTCATAAATTAAGTGAATTTTTTGTTCTTTATCTGCAGTCCTTTTTTTTTTTGTTGAAAAAAACACAATTAAAGTTAACGGAATTAGAAGAATAGCTTAACTTTTAACTATAACTATAATCCTTTTAACTATAATCATTAAGAAAATAATAGACGAATTAAGGAAAATACTACATAAAATTATTTTCAGAGAACGTAAAATAAAAGTTTTTGTTAATGTTATTTATGGCCAAATTTTAAAAAAAAAAAAAACATTTTTGAAGTTAAGAACTAAATTTCTTATTTTAATTAAATTGTATATAGACGCCATCCCTATTTTAATATTTGCTTTAACACATATAAAATCCATGGTTTCGTCTATCTATACCTTTTTAAAAGTTTTCATTTTAGCAATTCATTCTTCAAAAATTAAACATTAAATTCTGATTGTTTAAATAAAATATTTTTTTAATATTATTAAAAATTTCAAATATAAAAAGTAAGAATAACTTACAGGCTTACAGGCGATTTTATAATAATATCCCGTCTCTTCTAATAAAGATATTTAAACATATTATTGGTAATAATACAATGATACCTTAACATTGTATCCCCATATATTGAAAAGTCAGAAGTCCCAGATTTTTTTTAACAATGCAATATATTAGAACCAAAGGTAGCATGAGTTTTCCAAAATAGAAAACAATTAATAGCAATATTGTTGAATTGCGTTTATTTTTCATCAAAATTTTTAATTTTTCTGTAAAAAAAAAGAGTTATGTAAAACTATTTACTAATTCACTTTTTAAGTTTGTGAAGATATCCAGTACTCAGATGCCCAAAATTTTCATTTTTGAAACCTTATTGCTCATATAAAGGAGTGATACCAAACATTTTCTGAAATAATTTATTATATTAACTCTAAATGATTTAATGATAAATATGATAAAGATCTTAATTCTCTAAAACATTAAAGTTTATTAACTTTTAAGAGTTTAGGAGATAAGAGGGGTCTAAAATTTTCCAAAATATTGGTTTCATATAACGATAAGATGGAAAAAATATTCACTAGAACTTAAGTCAAAATCACTTGACTTTATGGTAACATAAAAATGTTGTTCACTTGTTACATTTTCATCAGATTTATCTAAACCAAAAATTTAATTTTTTTTATAGAAACGGTGTAGAAGGGTTTTGTTAACAAACTGACGGACGCACTTTAACCTAATTTAACCTTTTTTTTTTCAGTGGAAACCAAAACGTTATGTTAAAATTTGAAATTAGAATAAAAAAAAATTAAATAGAAATTTACTCCATAAAATTAATACATACTTAAAAAGCTAATTGCATAATTAGCTTTTGTAAGTATTTTTTACAGACTAATTTATTAGTACACTATTAATAGATATTACGTTCTTTTTTTGTTTGTACCTTTTTAACTTATCTAATGAAAATATTTTTATTTGTAAATTTTAAGAATAAAATTGAGGTGTGCAGCTAATGTATGTATTATATTCCGTATTTTATTTAAAAAAACTTTTTTAACTATACAATATGAAAGTTTAATTTTAAAAATTTATATTGCATAGTATATTAAAAGAAATCTTTTAAAATAAATTTTAGCTGTAGCCGACAAAATTGTTTATAACATTATTTTTAAGTGCTTCAATAAATGACAGAATTTTTATGCCTATTAAACATTGCAAGATTACAAAAATTAAAAAATATTATGTACTTATAGTAACTAAGTTCCTTCTTTTAAATATGACTTACAGGTGCTCTTTATTGAGTTTTTTTTTGGTTTTTGATGACAACATAAAAAAACTAAATCACAAAACTTTCTTAACTTTTACTGCCAATAAACAGGAAATTACCAATTTATTTAATAAAATTTTGTTGAAATGTTCAAATTGAACAAATGTTCCTTTAATAGTTTTGCTTGACGTAGGTATATCTGTGGTATAATTTAGGTACAAAAATTATCCTAGACACTTCGTTGTGGTACAGCTGCTAGTATTGGATATCGGATCGAGCTTCTTCATGTGCTACTCTAAATTTACGCTCAGATATGTATGATTTGAGTAGTTGGCAAAGGTTATTTGGTAATAATTTACTTAATTTATAAATGAGACCCTCATGCCAGACTTTATCAAACGCTTGTGATACATCAATAAATACGAATGGACAATATTTCTTCTTTTCAAAAGCCTGTTCGATTACTAAAGTGAGTCTGTGCATTTGGGCAATGGTGGAATGTTTCTTCCTAAACCCAAACTGAAAATCTGGTATGTTAATCAATGGTCTTATACGTTTCAATAGATACTAATTTTTCAAACAGTTTTGATATAGCTGGTAACAAAGATATTGGGCGATATGATGAAATCCAGATATACTGAGAAGTTTTTTCAAAATGCGGTTCTAATTTCTTAACGTATTATTTTAAGACGTTAAATCGGTATTAAGACGGTAAAACTAAATCTAATGAAAGAAAATTTCAATCAGTAAATTTTAAATAGGCAACAAAGGTAACACTTCATACAACAGAGAAAAATCTAATATTTATATGCAACTCAACTGGTACAATGGTTCATTATTATGTTGAGGGATTTCAGAAACCGATTTCAGTGGTGCAAAAAAAGCGTTATTTTTATGTAGTCAACAGAAACCTTTTACATTGAAAAGAAAATTTTCTGTATGATTTCCACAAATTCACAAAAATAAAACACAAAGACACATATTTGACATTTCGGTCAGTATTTCAATACAGGCAGACAGTATTTGAATACTTTTCTTTTATAAAAAATAACTTAATATAAAAAAAATATAGGAAATAATTTCGTAATGACAATATCTTTATAAAAATATCTGAAAAACTAAGCAATAAAAAATTTTTATTTTGCATAAACAAAAACAAAAAAAAAACGCATTTTATCATAAAATCCAATAATGATGTACATATAATGTTGCGCCTATTATTATTATTATTATTAAGGTTTTTGAACTTAATTCACCTCTCTAATCTTTTTTAATCATAATCGATTTTAAAATTATGATTCTTTTTAGGAATTTCATAAACATAAATATTTGCATACAATTCTAATATCCAGTTCTTTTATTTTATTTTTTTCTGTTTATTTTTTTTTTTTGATATCTTAAGATATTATGCGTTTTACTTTTTTAGGATAATCATTTTAAATGATAAAATGTATGTCTTGCCATATTGCTTGTATGTTTGCAATATTGTACTTTTTTTTTTTTGAATTATGTAAGTTTTTTTAAAATACATATTTTAACTTTATTACAAATATGGTATTGAATTCTTTTCCTAGTACAATAATTGAATTACTATCATTTAAAAAAAAAAAAAAATTACTTATGGGGTTATCTGATAAAGATATGAAAGATAAAAATAAAAAAAAAAATAAACTTTTTTTTTGATATGCTTGGACATTATTGGAGAATTGGTTACTATTTTATAAAATTGAACTATAGAATAATCAAATTATAATTTGTATTAATTTGGCTATAGATAAAAATACAAAAAAAAAACAAAAATACGCATTACTTATTAGTTGTGGAAAAATGATTTTAAGATACAATTGTTTTGCCTAATTTATACTTGACTAATTTGACTTGTGTTATAAAATGTTTTTTAATTCTTTATATGGGAGATTATATAGATATCCTCTTAGCCTTTTTGATCATAACTGAAAACAAGACAAAATTCAGTTTCATTAATCATTAATTTAATTGAAATTGGTTAAGTGTACAGCTGTTTGTGGAAAGATATTAAACAAAAGTATTCAGTTTTTATCTTCTTATTTGTATAAACCAATATTTAGAAAGTGTATATATGAAATTAAAATTATTAAACAGAAGACTGAGACGGTATTACATAATATACTTTGCTAATATCCGATCCCGTAGAATCTCAAATGAGAGGAACCTTCGGAAAACACTACTGTCAAGATTTCTCCGAAATATCGCTTGACCAGGGAACCATCATTTGTTTCTTTAGGAAAATTAACTGGCTCGATGAACCGCTGTGATAAATAAGCGTCTTATGAAGTGTCAGTGCCCATAACGGATTCCTGGACCTATGTCCAATGATGGTTATCTATTCCCCCCTTCCAAACAACAACACAATATAAAAATTTTGTTACACAATAAATTTATGAAATTTAATTAAAAATGGTAAAATTTTTTAATGTTAATATATAAGTTAAAAACAATATAAAATCGTAAAAAATTTAAAACTTGGGCAAATAGTTGATATATCAATGATTTAAGAAGATTGAAGAGCGTTTATTTACCTAGAACCCAATCTTTTCGTTGAAAATGATGAAATAAAGTGAATGGATTTAAATTAACGTTTAAGATTTTATAGTATCAATCGACGAAATAATTTAAATTTAATATGCAAAAAATTATAGTGCATATGATCTTGATGTTTATGCATCACTCGAAATTATCAAAAGGAATAAACCGTTAGACACTTTTATGAACACAAGAGAACATTATTATAACGAATATAAAATCTTATAAAGTCCAGACACAAATTCCGTATATAAAAAACAATTATGTAATCTATTCGTATACTAAAGAAAAGTTGGGGTCCAAATTAAAATGACTTATAATAGAAATTAATTAAACAAAAAGACTCCCATATTAAGGAAAGGATAAAATCCTTGTAAAAGGTATAGATATATTGTATTAAATTAAAAATGGAAAGGTTTTTTTTTTTTTGTGGGTAAGGATGATGAGAATTGTCGAAAAATACCGAAATGTACCGAAAACAGTTATGTAAAGAAATAGGCTGAATGCATAAAACTGGAGCTTGAATTCAATACTTTTTTGTTTTAAGTAAAAACTCATTTTTGCTCAAATTTTTCAAGGCAAATTACAAGCCAGAACTAGATTTTGCCCAAAAATATTAGAATTTAAATTCAAATTGCTCAGTTTTATAAGGATTGAACCATTTCACTAACTATAAAAACACCAGACTTATTTTTGAAAAATTAAAACTTAATATTTAAGATTAACCATTTATTTTGTGCGTCAAAATTGAAAAGTAAACAAATAAATGAACAAAATGAATTTGAAGAATCACTAAAATATATTCATCTAAATTATTTGATTACTATATATCTTTATACATGTATTATAATCATATATTATCTAAAATAATCTTTTATTTTTAGTTTTTTTTTTTATTTTTTACATAATTACTCAACAATATTTATTAATATTTTAAATATGTATAAATAATTATTCTTTTTGGAATTAAATTATTTCATAAAATAATCTAGAAGTATCTTAAGATAAATTTTAATATAGATAACTTTTTTTTTTTTTTTGATATTTTGTTTTTTTTTATGATATTATTAAAAAAAATAAATCTTTATTATTACTAAAAGAATGTTAATTTACTTATTTAATTATTTTCTATTGTTTCTTTTGTTTTATTTAGAAAAAAAAAAAAAAAAAAACAAATAATAAAAAAAATGATAAATAAAGATTGATAAAATTGTATAAAAATAATTTCATTTAAAAACCTTTAAAATTCATAGGTAGATAAACATGATGGGTACAAGTTAAAAATAATCAAAATAATAATAATAAAAAAAAAAAAATTTATTACTTTGTTTAATTATTTTTTAATTTTTTATCCGTTATCAAAAAATTATATTTAAGATACATATACATATGTACTTATATTATGTACATAATAATCTGATTTTGCTTATTTATTTAGTATCAAAAGAAATAAACTAAATTTATAAGAGATTAAATTGAAATGTCATTTTATTTTATTTTTTTTTTTTTTTTTAAATGTAAAGAAAATATTAAATTTAGTTTTTTTTTAATTTTTTTTTTTTTTAATTTGTTTTGATTTATTATTTAAATATTTAAATAAAATTACTGTACTTATAATACTGAAATATACATAGACATAATTTACAAATATTGATTTTAATTTTTTTTTAATTTTAAATTTTTAAACATTCTTTACTTTTGATATAATTAAATGAAGATATAAGTGTTTTTTAATATCTTAATTTATTGCATATAATAATCATATAATAATGAAAAATGACTTATACAGGGTGTCCAGCGTTAACTTTCACATAGATCAGGAGATGATGTGGAGCATCACAACGAACAAAAAATTTTATGGGAGGGGAAGGCCTATTCCTTTTCGAGATATGAGGATTTAAAGATGTTTTAACGACTTTCATAAAAAAAATTATAACTTTTGAACGGCTTGGTACTCTACAAAATGCATTTTTTTTATCTCTCTATAGCAAGCCGTTCAATAATTATAGATTTTTTTATGAAAAGTAGCTAAAACATCTTTAACCCCTCATATTTCGAAAAGGGGTCTAGAAGAGACCCCTTTATATTAACACGGGACAGCTTATATATATATATATATACATATACTATATATCTATGTATTTTAAATTGTTAAGATAAGACAATTCCAAATAAAATAAATTCAAATTTAATAAAGGAATATACAATTAAAATCAGAATAATATACAATTATTATATTTAATTATATTACTTTGTTTTTTTTTGTTTTGTTTTTATATACAGGGTTCTTTCTTAAAAATAAAAAGAGTAGGTTGAAGTAATAAAAAAAAATGTAAAGGAAATTGGTGGGAAGGAAGAGAAATATCTATTTCTCACAATTCTAAAAAAAAATGTATTAAAAGAAAATACAACTTTTGATTGCCTGGTAAAATTCATGACAGAACTGTGAACTGTGTTATGTGAGGCTGTACGAAAAAAGTCCCCCAAAAGAAAAGTCCCCAACATTTGTTTGGAACTTTGGGGAGTTTTTGTATATGTAAAAAGTCCCTAAAATTTTACGACTTTCATAAAAATTTCATTTTGGGCACTTTTAACATATTTTGGGCACTTTTTACATATTGAAAAAGTTCCCAAAAAAAGATACTAGTACATATTTCAACAGAACAAGGCATTAAAAATACTATATATCTCTATATATATAATATATTTAAATTCTGCAAAAAGGGAAAATCTTGATTTTAAATCCAACTATAAAATCGCCCCTCATTCAGAATCTCATCTATACATATATATATAAATATTTCAAAGAAGGAGAAAATCTTGATTTTTTCAAAAATGCTAGACTTCGTTACGCACTTAATTAAAATTTTAATAAAATTTTGGCCAAAACCAAAAATGAAAAAATCTCCAAATTTGGAAGGTACAACACCTATACCTCAGACTTCATCTAATAAAAAATTAAAAAAACAAGGCGGAATGTAAAATTAAAGTATGTTAAAGACGTCACTTAAAATTTCAAAGTTCTATGTGAAAGCGTTCTGAAGATAGAAAGGGAGAAAAATCTTGCAAAATTTTGTTTTTATACCAGTAAATTTAAATACAAAATTTCAAAATTTTGTATAATTTTAATCTATAAAGCTAAAAATTCCAGAAGGTTGACGTTTTTGGTTTGAGAAAATGTTCAGCAGGAGGTGAGGTATATAAATTTGAAAACATAGGGTTGTTTTGGATTTTACAATTAAAAAATATGCATAGGTAAGAAAATTTCAGTTCATTTAGCATTTTTAGATTTAAAAAAAATGTATGGCTTTTTTAAACTGTTGTACTTCCGAAACGGTTGGTGCTATATTAAATAATTATTTAGACATTTAGTTAAAGTTGAAGTTGCATTTCCCCAAAACAATATAATATGGAAATATGCACAAATTACATGAAAATCTACGGTGCAGTCTCTATACAGATTTACAAACACATTTGTAGATCAGTAGAGTCATCGTATAGACAAAAATGTCTCTACTTGAAAGTGTTTAGCCGATAGAGAAATGTCTAACAAAAAATCTCTTGTAGAGCCAATATAGAGCTCTACGCTAGAGCTCCAACGTTTGTTCAAACACATATTCATCGTTCTACTGAGATTTTTTTCTCAACTATACCAATTTTGCTCTTCCTTGCGTACTTTAAATGGAAGCTTTAAATGGAGTAGTAGATTTGTAAACTGACGGACAAAAAGAAACTAATAAGTAGATTTTTTTTAAATATTTTGAAATATATGCTAAATTCATCTGTAGATTTTCCTATGCAAAAATGAACATAGAAATTATCTTACAAATGGTAAGAGAAACAACAACCTTTACCAAGTAAATGTTATTTTCGAACTATTTAAGGATACCTTATATATAAATTATTTATATCCATATATACAAGATTTTTCGCCAATAATCTGCTATATAACTAAATAAATAAATTCCATTTCTAAAACATCAACCAGATTCTTGGAAAGCGCAAAGGAGAATATTCCCTCGAAGATTCCCGAACCATCCCCGGGTACCTAGTTTAGCTATTTTTAAATAATAACATTGTTATTTGGAAATTGATCAAAAAATTTTTTACTATAACTTATGTAATTTTTTAGATGACAATATACTTAAAATATAGGGGAGAGGCAATAATGGACCCTACAAAAATCAATATGTTTATACCGTTATGTTTTAAATAAAAAAGCTTTAAATGATATTTTTTTTAAAAAGAGTTGATAATTTTTAATTAAACGCTCAAAAAAATCTCGTTGGATTAGAATAGACCCCTCCCGCAAAAGATGTTTTTGTTTCTTTTGAACATCAGGACAGCACTAGTTTTAGTTCTATGGCAGGTTATTGGCGAAACACCCTGTATATAATATAGTTAGTGTTAATTATCATAACAAATTTTTCAGTTAATATAGAACAATTAAATATGATGAATATATTATGGATAATATCTTAAAATATCTTTTATTATTTTCATATTTTTCTTAACTTATCTTCTAAATAGATTTAACTTTATTATATTTATTTAAAAACTTTACAATAATTTTAATTAAAATAAAATAAAAATAAAAACAAATTTTAAATACGCCATTGAAATTTTGTGCTACTTCTTTTGTTAGATTTTTTTTTTTTTTATGTAGTATTTATATTAATATTTAATTTATTATTTTTAGGCTCTATTACTTGAAAAAAGTATTTCTTATTATTTTTCGTTTTTTATTTGCGCTATTATTTAACGGTATTTAATGTTTATACATATCTGTTCAAAACTCAATGATGAATTGTAGTTGAAATATATAAAGCCAAGAACAAATATAAAAAAGATTTACTAGGATTTAAATATGGGGTATCCGAGGTCGCGATCGAAACGCTATACCTCTGAATTACAATAAATATAATTAAATAAATTGATTAAGATAACACTTTTTATTGTATACTAATATGTACTTCAATAACTGAATAACATATAAGTGCTGTAAAATCTAACTTCTTCTTCTTCTTCTGGATCCTTTAACTCCTAATTGAGGTATAGGGTGTCTACTAATTCCATCCACTTTGTACGATCTGCAGCATTTTTTTTTTAGTTGAGGTTATGATTTATTTTGCGCTTGTGCACCCATCAAAATAGTTCTTCTCCATGTTTTTTTTGATCTACCAACTCGCCGCCTATCTTGTAAATTCCATTCATTATTTAACTATGTTGTTGTTTGGCTTTCTCCAGGTGTGCCCGATCAACCACCATTTCTCTTCAGGATTTCGACTTCAATTATCTTTTGGTTCGTTTTATGCCACAATAATGTGTTACTAATGGTTTACGCCCAGCGAATTTTCAAGATATTCAAGAAGAAAGGTATATAGTATGGTTGTTTTAAAAGAAAGACAGGTAGTGTTATGTAGAAATGTAGTAGGCCTTCTACAAATTTTAAAATAATGCAAAATCTACTAACATTTACATCTTCGTATTATAGTAGTTTTATTTTAAAGAATTTATTGCATTTATTAAATCATTTCGATTTGTGCTATCGATTTTGTTAAAAAAGTTCAATATCGTTACTCTAAAAGATGGTACAAAAAATGAAAACCACACCATCCACACGAGTTTCTAGTAATAGTTATAATACTGCAATGTAAATAATTCGCATTTCAAATTATGATTTTCATTATTAATTAATTTTAATATACATACGTTCTTTTTCATACGATATCTCGAAATATACCTAGGATTTACGAAAGATTTAAGACGGCCATGCCTGTGTAAAATGTAGATTTTTTTAAAGATGTATAACAATAACCTAATTTCAATTCAAAAACATGAGAAGAAAACCTAATCCTCATTCATAGTGTGGAATTTTGGAATGTGGAATGTGGAACCACCTATGCCAGATTAATGGGAATGATAATAAGATAAGCTTGTATAACCACTAAGAATAACAAAAGGTAATTTTCATTTTAAATTAAGATAGTTGGAATTACATGAAAATTCTATACCAGATGTAAGTTGATTCCTTCGGTGAATTCCTCTCTCCATTATATAAACCTGTTAACCCATGTGATAGACAAATAGGTTGTGTCTATCACATGAGTGACACAATAATAATGTGTTTCATAGTTTACAAATAATGTTAAGTTAAGTTAAGTTAATAATTAAAGTTGTAATTTCTATCCCGCAAATCCTATTTAATTGAAATCTCTTAATTTTTTACCAAACGACAACACTTTTTTTTTTTTATAAACGCAAAGACTTAAAATATTTATAGCAGCCTTAGAATTATTATTTGAATTATACCCTAATAATTGAACTATTATATACATTATGTACACTTGTAAATAAATAATAATTTTTAGTTTAAATTATGGAAGTTATAAAAAAATAATTGTTTGTTTGTCTTCTTGTCAGTTTTTTTTTAATTTTTTGTTTTTTTGTTTTTAATATCAAATCTAACAAAAATATCAAATGATTTAATTTAACTTTATTTGTTTTCTTTAGAAAATCATCTTAATAATTTATAACACCTTACGCAATATACTATTTAAATACTAACAGGTTGATAAACAATATATAATATATGTATATTGTATATATATATATATATTTAAGTTTTTTAACAAATCAAACAGATGACTTATTATAATAATTTGTGTATTTTTAAATCAAAAATAATTATTTGAATAGAATGAAAAGAAACTTTTTGGTGACAAATGTGTAAATAAAGAATAATAAAAAAAAAGACAATCATTTAACTTTGTAATAGTAACAAAGAAATACACAAAGAATAAATAAAATTGTTTATTAGCTATATATGAAATTCCATTATCATGATATCTTATAAATAATATAATATTTCTGTATAAATAAGAAAAAGAAAAAAATTATAATTAATATAAAATGTAATAAATTGTAGGTATACAGGTTAGCTGTATATGATAAGAAATAAAATCATTTTGTTTCTAAAGATAAAAAAAAATTAAAAATATGAGAAAAACGAGAAAAGGACAGTTGCCCTTGTCAACTCTTAAAAACTCATACGAACAATTTGTTCACAATACAATATAGATACTTTATTACTCAGCTTATAATTTCTTTTTTTTTAATTTTTCATTATTTTAAAATAATTTGAGTGAGTTTTATAATTTTCTAGAACTATGATTTATATTGTTCTTCCAACACAGATTCGAACCTATCGCATAACAATCCAAAACTTTTCCAACCATACTACAGTCAGTAGCATTTAATACTAAGCAGCAAATACGTATTAATTTATACTTAAGCACATATGTAGCGCTACATGAACTTTGCAGCAAGAAAATTTTACGCTAAATTATGTAGCGACTTTTTATTGACGTTTAGGTCTTCCGGTCTTCACATTTAATGTCAAAAATTTTTGTTTACAAAATTTTGTGAGAATTTTTAGATTTCAAGTATTTTTTTAAAAATTGATAAATTGAGAGTTAAAAAATATTAGAATTAAAACGAAAAAAATACGATTTAAATAAAATAAAAATATACGAAATGTCACACAAAATTAAATGTCATTTAGTTTTGCTACAAATCGTTCAGTACAAACATGCACCTCTAAATGCTACACCGCTGCAATTCAGTATAGCGCTAGATTCTCCTGAACTCGACCAATATTAATATGTATAGTGCAGAAATATACATACATTATTACATATCTTTATAACATCGCATCGTTACAATTTTTATTTATTTACATTTTTTGGTATTACTCATCAGTTATCATCCACAACAATTTTAATTATCAATAGATACAAAAGCATAAAAAAAAAACAAAAACAAAGCAACAAAAACTCATATAAATTCTTGTTATACAGAAATTTTTGTATGAAAAATGTGAAGATGAAAAACTTAGTTGTTCGAGACCTAACCTCAGATTTCAACCGAAATAGGATATCTAGAAATTGATCTAAAAATTATTTTGTGTTAATTTCAAGACTGTAGTCTACATTTTCTTAGTTTTTGTTGATTTATCGTTCTGACGGACAAACGGACGAATAGATAAATCTTAATCGACTAATTTTTCGATTCTGATCCGATCCATTTGAGTCTATATTTATCATAATTATTTCGAAGTGTTACAAACTGAGGAGCAATATTAATATACGCGAGATTTAAAAAATTACGCCTTCATTTCATTTCAAAGGTGAAATAAAATCGAATCGCCCGAATGTCCTTTTTTCACATATTATGTTTTTTTAGATTTTTTTCATTTTGTATTCAGAAAATTTTGCTGGTTTCATTTATAGCAGTTCGTTTTATTTATTGTTTCTTTGTTGTTTTTGGAGATTGTTTAAAATACATGACTGGATTTGAGTTGGATATGAAGATTTGTACCTTCGAAAAATTGAAGTAAAATAAATTATAGGAAAGCCAAAACATTTTATGTTATACTTTTTTTTTTGGAAAAGTGATATATTTCCTTTTCCGAAAGACTTAAAATAATTAAGAGAGATAATCATTTTAAATGCTTAGTTGTTAAAACATGTATTTAACAACAATCATTAGGAGAGATTTTGAGAATTACTAACAAAATCAGGATGATGCACTTTTCCCAGAATGTTTATACATAATAATTAGAACATATTATATTTATGGGAGAGGAGTTGGTAGAACATATTATATTTATGAGGTGCCAGTCAGCCCCAACTATTTTAAGGATACATGTATTTTTATTTTTATATATTATATTATTATGGCGTTTTCGGCTATGTATTACTCTATCGAAAAGGAAATAAAGCTGATTCGACCTTATTTCTTGTACCATTATTTGTGGGTAACGTTATTTTAAAATTGCAAAATTATTTTGGAAGTCAAATTTATTTTAGTCAAAAATCGACTGAGTTGTTAGAATCATAAATATCTAAAGGAGTTGAAATTGTTCAAAACAACTCTGATATAAAAACTATAGAATACTTTATCCATGTAATATCAAATTTTACTCGATTATGAGTAAAAACATCATATAGCCCTTGATACAAAAGTAGCTGAAAAAAATAAGAGTCCTATAGAGGGATGTAAACTTTAACTTGCTATGCAATATTGATTCGATCTATTAGTAAAATTCTGTACAATCTTTGATAACCGTATGGTTAAATGTACAGTGGAATCAGTGGAATAAAAATATTTACTTTTAATAAAATACAATTATTATTACATGTATACAAAACGGAAACACAATTTTATAACATTTTCATAAAAAAAAGAAAAATATTACCTTTTATAATGAGTAGTTTATAATAATATAAAGTTGATTTTACACCGAATTGGATCTAGTTAATATTTTTATTGAAAAATTGTTTTTTTTTTTTTGAAAACTTAAGATTTTTTTGAATAATATGTAGGTACATTTCATAAAATTATTCCTTCAATTCATTTCTTTTTTATTTAGGTACTCTATTTTAATGTTTACTTGTTGGTTTAAACAACTTTAAATATTTATACACTCTAAAAGAAAAAAGGAATCCTCTATTATATGTTGTACATATTATATACCTTTTGTTTATATATGATTTACAAAGATTTCCTGTTAATTTAAAAAACAAGAATTATCCTATAATTTTCTATATGTACGTATATATGAGAATATTGAATAAGTATAAATATTTGCTAATGAATATTTCCTTATTAACAAAAAAAAACATACAACAGGTAAATATGTCTTGTAACATTATTATTACAATATGTAACACTTGTTACTAAGAAACTTAGAAAATTACAGCATTTATTGTATCTTCCGATTTTAAATTTAATTTTAATATAGATACGCCGATTATTGGGATCAAAGTCATTTTCCTTTATTTAAATATATTTTTTTTTTGTTTTGTCGGTAAATTTTATCTGCGGGGTCGTTAATTTTTTTTTTTTTTAATTTAAACAATTAAAAAATAAATACATCTTTCCGATTTCTTATTACCTATAATTTAAATAAATTTTATACCTGTACAATACACAATACAAATTAATTCATTAAAAAAATTTAGCCAGTAGACATTGTTTTCATGTAAACATGATAAATAATAGGTTTTTTTGTTTTTTTTTTTTATCGGAAAGGGGGACAAACAAAAAAAAAAAAGGAAACCACATAATAGATGCTATTATTTATATATTTTTTTGTTAAATAAATAAAATTTGAGATAATTAATATTTATATTTGATAAATACATTTTTGTTTTTAAATGTTGCATATGCCTTTTAACGAAACATACACAGAAATTGGGATAATGCAAGTTTCATTAAAATGAAAAACAAAATGAATGAGACGGTAATTTTTTTAATAATTGAAAATTAAAATTTTACAATTCACTGGAAATATTTTCTTATATTTAAACAGGTACAAAATATTTTATTATTTTTGTTTAAGACAAAATATAATTCGAAATAAGGTAAAAAATTTGTCCTATATATAAAATTTTAATCTAATCTAATTCATCGGAAATGAAAAATCTGACAAGTATCTGACATATGGTAAAAAAAAAATCCTCATCGGAATTTATTGACAAGGAACAGATATTATATAAAATATGTTTAATATAAATTTTTAGAACTTTAAAGTCAGTTTTAATTTCTTTTTACAGATTTCGTGTTGTTGTATACAAATATTTAAATAATTATTCTAAGAAATTCAATTTTATTTTTATCTTTTTCTTTGGAAGTAGAAAATTTTGTAGAAAGTGAATATTTTTATTTGATCCTTTTTTCTCATATTTTTTTTTTTAAATTTCCTTTTAATCTTGCCAATATATTTTTGCCTATTTATAATTTTCTTCATTAAATATAAAATTCCCGTATTTCCCGTGTTTGTTTTTTTCTCGTATTTCCCGTGTAAGAATGGGCTTGTTTTTTTTTGTTCCTAAAGACTGATTTATAACTAATATTATGTTAAAATAAATTATTAAATTTATGCAAAAGTAATGCAGTAAAACTAAATATAATTGCGTAATTTAGAAAATTTTTGTTTAATCCCTTCTCTTAATGTTCTTTATATACTCTTGAATTTTCCAAATTCTGTTCAGCATTTTTTCACTTTGAGGCTTGGTTTATTTAAGTTCTTAATAAGTGAATTATCCTTTTAAATTTTTTCCCCTTATTGCTTGTTCTTTAGATATGTTTTTACATTCATTATATTGATAATTCTTGTAGGTTAAAAGAAATCTTTAAATATGCTTTTTCATTCATTATACTAATAATTATATTTTAATACGTTGTTATTTAAGAATATATACTCAAGAATGTTGTGCATGACAAGATTTAATGCTTTATTATAAATATACTTCTCTAGACCTATTAATCTATTATCTAAGTTTTGTAATTTGGCTTATAACTAATTACGCAATCTAAAGATTACAAATCTTTAAAAATAAATGCATATAAGTTACACGCAGTATAATATGGGAGAGATAATAATTGGTAACAAAGAACTGTGAAAAATAACTGAAGAAGGATCAATAAGTTCAGAAATTAAGAATAGGACACACCTATATACAGAAAAAATGCACTAAATTGCATTGCGAAGATCGCCATCGAGTGAAACTTTCAAGGCCTCAAAAGATCTGGGCACCACTTGGAAACCGTACAGTAGAAACCGTTTAAAATAATAACTCTTAGGACCTCATATTGATTAAAATGCTATAAATATCAATTAAAAGATCGGTTAAAAAGTAAAAAATTATATATCGCCTTTTCGTCTTAGTACTTAGTAGTATTTTCATATAAATATGATCGGTTTAAAACTACATCGCATAGTACGACAACCTGCTTTACAAATTTTAAAATTGTACTTAATATTTGTTTGAATTGCGATCATATTTAAAAAAAAAAGTATATATTTCATATATATACCAGCTATGTCATAAATTGCTCATGTACATGAACACACATTATATAATTTAAAAAAAATATATAAGAATTATATATTATATATATAAGAAGTATGATTTTTCTTAAAGTATGAAAAAATAGGAAATATTTTATAACGTCCACCGCTTAAGATGACAAAATTTTAATGGTAATGAAAATTAAAAGGAGGGGATATTTCCAACTTCTCATATTATAAAATATCTTATATAAATAATTTTTATGAATGAAATGTGACGAAATGAAATATAATGTATAATGATTTTTTTTTTGCCCCGGAGACTGGAGAGAAACAGAATGGTGAAAGAACAATTGAAATTTGTTCCAATATGGTTTTGTTCCAGACCCCTGGTATAATATAATAACTATATCTTAATATTAATTAACTAAAATCCATATGCACATAGTTAAATTTTGTTAATTAATTATATGATACGTATACTATACAAACTGTTAAATAACAATTAAAAAATTGTGCAATTTAAATTTTACATCATTACAAAAAAAATTTATTTTATATACAAAATAACGATTTTAGAATTTCATCATTATTGAAGAAAAATCCAATAGTTACATTTTCATTTTTTATTTTTATCTTTCAAAAATTTCCAAATATAACACATTTTTTGTACTTTTAATAAATATATTTACATACAAATGTACATACATATACATAAATGCATTTATTAATATACAAAATGTAATAAAACTCATAAATTATGAATATTTTCCGACTATATAATCAATAATAAATTTTAAAAAGAGAATATATAGGCTTAAATTGAATTGCGAAGAGTTGAATCCAAAAAAAAAACACAAATTGGGTATTTTACATATGAATAATATTGAGTATACATTGAATAGACAGACAATAAGAATAATCAGTTAAAAAGTAAAAAAAACATAAAGAAATAAAAAGATAAGTAAAATTCTTAGATTTACATATATAAAATGTTGTCATACATATAAGTTTATATATACCTATATATATATATATGTATGCGAAATTTAAATATAACTTTTTTAACTTTCTATATACAAATAGAATTCTTATCAAAAACATTCATTCAATTTTTTTTTTGAGTCTGTAAAATCTGCTTTACCGTAAAAATGTTTGTTTGTTTATAATTTTCCAAAACACAAAATGAAAGAAAAAGTGTACTTCCGATAAAGTTCCACAGCTTAACACAGCGGCTTTGAAATTCTTCCAGTAACGTTGTCCAAATGTTCATATTGTTTGGTACTTCAGCATTAGACACGGTAATAGTACGTTTAGTATCATCTCAATCTCATCCAGCCTATATGTGCAATATCTATGAATCAAATTCTCATGTCTCCTGTGCCTATTTTTGTTTCATGTGGTTTTTGTGTCCAGCAAAAACCGTTGTTACAAAAAAATAATAATTAGTATCCAAATTTAATTCTGGCAATAAACAAAAAAACATTTCATGATATAAAAACTATACCTAGATTCTATATGAATCACTTTTCTAAATAAAATTTAAATTATTTATCATTCATCTGAGAATTCAATGTGGACGATTTCCTAACTGGTACGAATCAGAAACTTAAAGAAAGTTATAACATCCTATGCAGAAAAAACCAAAAGTATTTCATTTAATGTAATGTAAAAATGAAAGTAAAAAGAAAAATTTTAGCGAGGAAGGTGTCAGCTACCTGAACCTGTTGCACCAGCTCAACCAAATTTTACAGAAGTTGTTAACACGCAGTTCGACATCTTTTTACAAAATTTCAGATACTTAGCTTCAATAGACTCGGAATTATTTTCATTTAAAAAAGAAGTTGTATGGCAGTTACCCGAATCTGTTGCACCAGCACAATCAAATTTTACAGATGCTATGCAACTTCACATCTTTTCACAAAATTTCAGATACCCAGATACTTCAATATACACTGAATTGTTTCTAGTATGGCAACTACTCGAACCCGTCGACCAAATTTGTTGGGTTTAAATAACAAAACTAACAATTTTACAAAAATGATGTTAAAAAGTTTTCGGTTTCCTAGCGCCTTTATTTTTTGAGTTATCATGCAGACGGATAGACGTACATGGCTTAATCGACTCAAAATTCGATTCTGTACCGCTCCAAACACTTGAGCCTATATTTAACTCGACTGCTTTAAAATGCCACAAAGGTAATGGCAAATTTATTATACCCTTGAACATACGTTCATAAAAATCACTCGATTCAATTTCCTAGTAAGCAGCAGAGCATAAAAAGTTCAAAGAAAACAGGAGTTGTAAAACTTCGAATTTTTCAAGAAATCATAGAAATTAAGACTTCATTTGATTTGTATTTAAATCACATGTTGCCCATTATATTGTCTATCTTTATCTTTTTCTATATATGTATCTATGTATATTGACAATCAGACTATGCAAATTTTTTTCAAATTTCATATTAATGCATATTGTTATCTATTGATTGATATTACAATTGGCAATGATGTACAGTAAGTGTACAAGAAGGCTTTATTTAATGTACAGGAAGGCTTTATAAGAACTGGTGAACAAAGAAATTTTTCTCATTATTATAACAATTTTATCAAGAAGAAAAATAATATTAAATCACTGATATAAAAATATTTCAAAATGCAAACTGTAATTAAATCAACGGAGTAAATTTTATTTTGATTTTATTCAGAAACATATTCTCAACCCTTTTATTTTTCTTAATATTTTTTTATTACTTTTAAATATTCTGAATAATATACATTTATAGCTACTAAATTGTATAATATGGAATAGTAAAAAAAAAAACTTTTTTTGTATTGACAGCATGAAAAAGAAAATTTAACAACGATTTGTATTCATATCCACATGATATATAGTCATCACCCACCATAGTATGTAATCTTATTGCTGCTATTTCTGCTACTTATATTCAATAAATTTATTGATAAATAAAAAGAAAACAAAAAATATAAAATAAAATAACACATAAAAGTATGAAAATATAAAAAAATAGAAAAAAAAATTAAGAAGAAAAGAAAATTTTCAATGGTTTCGAAAATTATTTGTGGATATTTTTGAATATTTTCCTGTCTTTTTGTTTTTTTTTTTTATCTTTTGTGAATGAGCGAAAAAAAGGGCTAAAAAAGCAAACGTCGTTAAATTTTACAGAAACAAAAGAAAAAATTTTTTTTACATATTCTAACATATCATCTTTTTATGTCTACTTACATTTATTTTATTATAGTAGAACTAGCCTAAAAGCGCATTGAAGATTATAGACAAAATTTGTGCATTTAAGCGAGTTGTGCTCTTGTATACAGGAAAAGAGTTGTGCTCTTGCTCGAAGTATACAAGAAAAGATGATTTTTTTTTTGGTATTACATAATACATATACATATTATTACATATTACCATTATTACATATTATACATATTACCACATATACATATTATTATGTTTGTATGTGTATAATTAACATCGTATAACTATACTCATAAATAAATTTTTAAATTAAAATCTAACCAAAGGTGGTTGGTATAGCTTCTTTAAATCTTTGATTCCTCCAGTAATGGTTTTTGACGGCAGGATGTTAAAGAAATTTATAAATCTTTTGGGGTGTAGATGGAGAAATTTTTAATTTCTTCTTTTAAAGTCTGGATTTTGAGATCAAGCAGATGTAGATATAGAATTTTGTTTATAACATAGTATGCAATATCTGTTATTGTGCGCAGAATTTTTGATTGGAATCTCTGAAAAATAGTAATATGTAATTTAAAATTAGCACCACAAGCACCAAGTAGCACATTAGTCAATTTGAAGAAGAGGCTGGTTATGTAAAACAAATATAAACATTTGGAACAAATCATATACATTTAAAAGATTATATAAAAAAAGCCTTACATTCCCAAAAACCTAATGAAGGTTTAAAAGAACTACACCTCTATAATTAGTAATAAACTAATATCATCTTCTATATTTTCACTAGATCAATTCAATTAAGTTAAAATTGATGGTTAGTACTTCAGATTAGTTTTAATCTTTGACAGACTTCGTGGTATTTAGAAAGCAAAAATTAAAAGTATCATGACGTATACGTATTGAATCCAAAGATGTCCTATATTATATTACATTCTTTCACCATGTTAATACAAATCGAAAATTATGAGGTTTTACGCTTTTAAAGGTTGACAAAAGATATATTTTGTTAATTTATTTCCTTTTAAACGAATTGAATTATTTGAATAAGTGAAGGAAAAATAATGCCCTTAGAATTATCATGTTCTTTCGTGTTTACTTCTATATTCTTTACTTAATATGAAGGTATATACTTCTAAGAGAAGTGTTTCAAAGCGAGCTCGTACTGTATTTATATTTATTCAAATATTTTAAATATAAGGCAAAAAAAAAAAAAAAAAAACAATTTTTCTCTGTACATTATTTAATTGAATTGCCTTGTTTGCTATTTTACTTGCGACTATTGTACGTATTTTAACAGTGTTCACACAAAACACAATACTAAATATTTTTTTTTTTTATAATGAAATGAACCAATAAATCAGAAAATTAATAAAAACAAAATAAAAATAGAAAGAAAAAATGAAAACCTTTAAATATTATCTGGAGTAGACTTCTTTTCTTTTATTTTAACCCTTTCAAAATTATTAAATAATTCTAATCCTATATCAGAATCTATATATCATATTTTCAATGTTATTTTTGAAACAAACAGATCAACTCTTTATAAAAGTTGATTTTCAATATTCATTCAATTTTTAAATTAAAAAAAAAAAAAACAAAAAAAAAAAAAAGAAAAACTGGAAAAATTTAAGATGACATCATTGATTTGAATAAATAGAAAAAAAGAAAAATGATGAATAATTTTGAATTCTTTAATTGACTTCAAACATACGTTTATAGTTTATAATGTAAAATTTTTTATCAGCTTGTTTTATTAATTGTATTTTAATAATGAATTTGATCCTATTTAATCCGAATTAATCCTAATTACACTACGTAGATTGCAAAATTATAATTATAATTTGACTTTTTTTTTTTTTTGAGTTATTTTAAAATTTTTGTAATGCAAGTTAGTGGAGTGGACCTCAAATTAATCGGATGTGAAAGAAAAGATGAAGCTCTTAATAAACACAAAATATAATTCTTGTAACTGGGGTTAATAGATTTCGGTCAAATAGCTTAAAAATTGTTTTTATTTTTATAAACTTGTACAATATCCACCAGCATATATAACGGTGCGGTGAAAATAACGATTCGAAAAATTTAAACTTATAATGGTAATATGAAAAATAGACGAATTGATATAGGATACCCTAATCCATATACACCTTAAAGGGATTAGTAAAGAAAAAATATTTTATGATAACGTATTTGAGCCTGTTTTGTTTGAGCTTGATTGCAACAAGAATTAAGCTACCTTAAAATAGTTTTCATAATTAAAAAAATATTAAATAATTGGGCAATGAAATCTAAAGGTGAAAGTGGAAGTCAAGAAAAAAACGTAAATAACTTGGTAATTTCTTTTTTCAAAATTTAGGTCAACTCTATGCCAAGAATCTAAGAAGCGTTCAAAACTTCTTTTGTCAAAGTAATGTCATCGTAGCATAATTCTACATTAACTTAATACGAACTCTTTTAAATAGGTTCGCCTTCTTTTAAAATTTCAGTTGTGTTTCTTATGTGGCCCGGTCGAAAGATCTCGGATTAAATCGTTTGGGCAACATATCTAACATATCTAAATTAATAAATAAATAGTAATCCTAAAAAGTCTTACTATAAGTATTGAAAACGATTACTTCATTTTGAATTATAATACACACAGTGCCTTGCTCTATAGGTGCAAGGAAAATGTTGTATGTATGTTGTAGGAGAACCCAGAGGTCAATTATCACAAAAGGGAATTTATATTTAAAGAATAAAGGGCTTTTTTTACTAGGGATTTAACTTTTGTATATTATCAAGATATATCAGTAAAAATATTACGATTAAATTAATAATAAAGCTAACTGAACTTTCGTGACGTAGAATTAAAAGAAAATGCAACTTCTTAGAGTTTTTAAGACTTTAAGTCTCATTTTAGTTTTGACCTTCTTTAAACGTTTTTGAAAGTGTAAAATATGATGAAGCATATGTAGACTCTTGGTTAAGGAAATAAAAATAATGTGAAAAAAAAATGTTTAAAAACCAATAAAGACTTTTTTCAATTTTAAGCAAAACGTATGTAATTAAGAAAAGTGATTGACACATGGAGAAATAAAATATTGAAGTTTTAATTTTTATGTCATAACAAATTTGCACGCAGATGACTAGATTTTAAAAAAGGAAAATCGAAAAAAAAATTTTTAAGGTAACTCTTCGTTATTTTCATCTTTTAAAATTTAATGTTTCTGACTAAAACATATATGTGAGATACGGAGGTACTAAAAGTTTTGATTGCGTTATTTCTAAATTTAAATAACAAATTGGAAAAAATTATATAATTATATTCATTTATAAATTCTTTTCTCGTTGTTTAACGTTTTTTTTTCGAGGGTAGGTTGGAATCTCAAAAGACACTAATGAGATCAACGCGCGAAATCTCTTTGGTAATGTTGGACTTTAACCAATTAAACGCCATCTCCCTTTTAAACCAAACATTAGTTTAGAACATATGGTACAATGTACTGTTTGGTTTGCAGATTAGGAAAATAGAAATAATGAAATAGAAATAAAGGAAATTTGGAAATATAGGAAGTTATTGGATGCTGAGGATTATTTAGAATAAAGATGCTTTTTGTTAGTTTCAAAAGAACATTTAGTACAGAACTTTCGATATGAACATATCAAAATATCAAGTTTATCAATTCTGAAGGTATTTGGCTTCGTAATGGGTAGCACTAAACAAAAAAATTTTTTCTGAAACTATTATTTTTTTTTATAACATTTAACTATTAGCCATTGTGTTAAAATGTGCTAAAAAGCATTGCTAAAATAAATGTGCTAAAAAAAACTGTGCTAAAAAGAAAACTAAATCAAAAAAAAATGATATAAAATTGGTTTTATAGTTTCAAATTATTTGCAAAAACAAAAAGGTATCCAAAACGAATAATAAACTACTGATTATAATTGTTATTTATATCTGTTGAAAATTTTATTTTTATTTAACAATTATTTAAGAAAATTTTATTTTTTCCTTCATGTGTTAACCATTAAATTGAATTGGTTTTTATTATTTTTCATTATATCACTTCTTTCTTACTATATCTTTTGTCTTTCTATTACAATATTCTTTCTTTTTTTTTCAGTTTCTTAGTTTTTCTATTTCTTAAAAATCATTTTTAATTTCTTTTAATTTTTTGTTCATCCCAAAAGATTATTTTTATGTTGCAATTTCTAATTTCGTTGTTATATTATTTTTATCTATTTACAATTTATTTCTTTATATTTATATAGTATTTTTATTATTATTGTATGTTTGTTAAAATGTTTTAATAGTTTTGTGTTTTTTTTTCTTTTTTATAATATGAAATCGATTTTAGTTTCTTATTTTTTTGTTTTTTTTTTTTTTTGCTTTTTTATTTTAGTATTTTAGTGTTTTCTTATATATGTATGTACATATATGTATACTTATATGAATTAAAATGAGATGTTTATTAAAAGAAATTAAGAATTGCCCTTAAGATTTCTTTCTAATTACTTTGTTCGGTTCGTTAAAGTGTAAGAAAGATAGAGAAACAAAAAAAAAAAAAAAGGAAAGAAAAAGATGATGATAAAAAAGAGAAAAAAAATTTGTAATTTTGGTAGCAAAATCTCATTCTCCATATTGTATTAAAAATGACTAAAAATGGAACTTAACACTGTTATAACGTAACTTAACTATTATATTGCAGATACAAAATGTGTTTTTTTTTTTTTTTTTTGCTATCTTTGATTGTTTTTCTATTTTTTTGTTTTTTGTTTATTTTTTTTCTGTTTTTTCTTTTTTTCGGCTATAAAATAAAAGTAAAATTGAAAGAAGTGAAATGCTAGCATTAAGAAGAAAAAAAAACTCATCAAACCTTACAAGTATTTCCTGTAATAGTAAATCGAAATTAAAACGATTTTTGTTTTTTTTTTGTTTTTGTTTTTATATACGCTGTTTTTAAGGGGCTTTACCATATATTATATACTTCTAACAATGGATTCTGCATTAAAATCAGTATAACATGTATAATAGACATGTATATTGTATATGTTTGTTAATATGTATATATATGTATTAATTGTATGAATGAATGTTATTTTAGTTGCAATTTTCATTTGTTTTAGATCAATTTATTTTACGGTTGAAAACCATGATATAGGTAGTTTTATTTTTTTTTAATTTTTTTTTTTATTCTTTTTTGGGTTTTTCTTATTTTTTTTTTTGTTTTACATTAAGTTATATTCGAATACAGTTTTTAGTTCTGCCGCTTGATTCTTTTTTTTTTTGTTTTTTTTTGCGTTGTTTATTTGTTGTGTTTGTCGTTAGTTTTTGTTTTTTTTTTTCAGTTAATTTCTACATTAAGAAAATGGTTATACAACAGTAACATTTTTGGTCCATAAAATTGTATCGTAAATGGCTTAAAGGAATAAATATCCTGTTTTAATACAAAATGTATTTTGTAAATACTTATTATGTTAACGGTAATGTGTATAAATTTTACATTTTGTTAAATGCAATATGTATAAAGGATGCACCAGTATGTGTGATTCAATAAATGGTGGCGTTGTAGCTACAAAATGTCAAAAGTAAAATGCAGACATTAACTATGTTTGCTGTACAATGTATAACTGTCGGTAGCGCTGCTTCTAGCTCTGCTTATATAAGTCAGTTTTGACAACTTTTTACTTTTTGGTAGAAGAATCAAGTCCAACATCAAGTAGAAAATAAACTTTTTTGTTATCTATAATAAATTATCAAAATAAAAATTTTTCAAACCATTTCTAGAAAATTTTTTAAACTGGCTTTTTGACAGCTCACAAAATAATGTACATTATGTTGTACTTAGCAGAGCTGTATTATAAGAATCACAATCAGCTACACACAATATTCTAATTTTCTAGCTATACTATATATATATAAGTATATTTTTTAATACAAGATTTTGTTTAGTCTTTTTTTTAGAAACACTTGTAAAGCGTATGCTAGCAAAGGTTATGAATTATGATAGTTGTTAGAAAAAGGATATTTTAAACCTGAATGAAATCAGCACATTTACTTGCAGATGAGACTTAAAATATAATTAAAAAGATAGAGTCCACATATCTTTTAAAGAATAAACCTTCATAATTGAATGTAGAAATTTAAAGTGATACTAGTAAAAACGAAATAAAGAAGTACCTAATGGCTAATATCTTTTACCAAAGAAAATAGTAAAATTAGGAAAAATATAGGAAAAACTGGGTAATATCTTGAGTGGCAACAAAACAAAATATCTTTATTTATATTTATCAGACGATCATATAAAGCCATATTTAATTCCCGGCCCACAAGTTATATTTTATTGCCTCAGTTATTATGTTGAAATTAAAAAATTTTAAAAAAAAGGACAAACTCAAAAGAAGAATGGAGATATTAGTTATTTCCATTAAATTTTGTATAACGTTAAAGGTTTGCTGATTAAAATTATTAATAATGAATTCGAAGGTTAAATGGAATGTCAATAAAAGGCATAGGACATAAAGAAATATCTGAGAATTAAGAAATTGAAACTATTTACTACTTCTATTTTTATCCCGTCAATAATCATTAGCCTGTAGATCAGTGGTGTACTTTTAAATACAGCAGAATTCAGCCACAACGCTCCCAACTTATGGAGAATTTAAACGCGCACTCACACATTTTATTATGTGCAAAACATTATCTAGAATTCCATATTAAACATTTTTTCGCTAATATAAAAACATTAAACACAAATTTTAGAAACTAAGTGGTCTCTGACGAGATCATAAAATTAGATTGTTTTTGAAACAAATACTAATTGCTTTGAAACAAAAACAAAAAAAAAGACTTATTTTATTTTTACAATTGGTGTTGCCAAAAGACTCATTTCCTGAAACTGTCAACATACAGTTTTACAAAATAAAAAAAATAAAAAAAAAACAACTAAAAATTAGGAAGAGAACAAGCAATAAAAATGATTGCATTTCTGTGTCATTTTTATTTTATTAAACTGAAAAATTAGTTGTTACCATACGTACGTAATAAAATAAGGACGAAATTAAAAAAAAAAAAAACAGAAAAAAAAAACAAAACAAACATAAGGTCATCCAAATACAAATATTATACGAATGAATTTAATTGTCTGAATATACAACGATTTTTACTTGTTTTAATATACATTTGACATAAAATTTTATTTTGTAAGGAGAAATGGTAAGGTTTTTGGTATAATGAAGTAAAAGAAAATGAAAGGAATGGTGTAGTTCAAAATAACTCGTCAAAATCATTAAAATGAAAGTATATACAATTCGAATATTTATAATAAATATTATTTTATAAGGTTATAAATTTGTTAAGGTTATAAAAAAAGAAAAAAAGAAGATAGCGAAGATGTTATTTGTCACCTTAAAATTCAATATCTCCAAGGATCTTAAAGAGATTTGATCTAATGATATAGTTAATATGTATGTATTAAAAGTGAGCTGACAAAGACATAGAATCTAATTAAATAATCATAGAGTAATATAAGAAAATGTTATTTTAGATTAACTATTACTATATTTTTGCTATGAAATAATTATCCGATCCAAGACGACTATCGATTTTCTGTTGAATATATACAATTCAATCAGATTGGAAAACTGATAGGACTTCTGATGATGGTGTTTTCCCCCAATAAAAGAATAATCAAAACTTTGAGACGTTATATATAGTATTCTGAAGTGAAAATTGTATCCAAAGTATAGTACTATACTACAAGTATAGTATGAACTAGCCACGTACGACCAGAAAAGTTTGGCAATCGTATGATAAAAAACAATCGATAATCTATTGAAGCTATCCCGCCGGAATATAGCCCGAACAATAGGTGTGTACACGCGATAATGGCCAATTGCTGAACTTACGGCCAGACTAGATATCCCATTCAATTCATCATGCTGCAGTTGTGATGAACAGAATGAAAAAGAAACCATCATACACTTCATTTGTAAGTGCTCAGCGCTGGCTATAGTCAGAAGAGTACTTCTGAGTAGCCATGAACTCAACGATCTTAGTGATTTAACGGTTAAGCAACCTGCAAAAGTAATATGGTTTCTGAATGCATCGAAATAGATCTAAAATAAAACCCAATATAGCCCTATTATAAGCCTTGTGGTCACAATAATGGTAGTAAAACGATTCTAACGCGCTAATTGGGGTCACTGCCATGAGTGGCGATTACCAACCATCTATACCAACCAACCATAGTACTATAATGCCAGTATGCCCTGAATAGGGCATTGGAAGGAGAAGAAGATAATACTATGCTATATCAATGGTGAAAGTTTATTATTATTGTTTTTCCAACGTACTTTGAAGTTATTGGCCAAAACAGCAAACGAAAACCAATATATTAAATTTTACATTTTTTTTAAAACCCCTTGTTTATTTGTAATTAAAATAGGTAGTAATCGAAAAGAAAGATATGGAAAATATTTAAGTGAGCCAAATATTCAATATTATATTTACTTAGTTGATATCCTGCGAGGGAAATTCTTTTTAATATTTTCATTCCGGAAATAGAATAGAATGTTAGAACTTAGAATCTAATATTCATATAAAAAAGATAGTTAAATATAATAAAAAATTTATAAAGAAATTAATTTAACCGAAAAATTTACCTTTATTTTTATATTATTAATTTATTAAAGACTTTTAAAGACAAATATATTTTTTTTTTTCCAAAATTACTTAAACGATACTTCAAATCATCAAAGATCATTAATTTTATTAGTGTAGAATGAGAAAAAACACTTATGCATGTATGTACATATGTACATATATATTCATTAACTATTTATATGTTTAGAAAGGTAATTAATCTATTGGAAGACTTCTCATATATATTTTCAATCAATTAACTTTTCATATAAGTACATGTTAACTTACATAATATTTTCAAATAAAATCAAACAAAAACAAAAATTTTATAGGAAAAGAAAAAGTTAAAATTAATGTAACAGTAACAGGTTGATTTTCCTTGTTTTCCAAAAAACAAAATTTAGTTTTGTGCCTTTTTCTTTATCATTAGGAAATTAAAACAAATTTATTAATAAGATTCAATTTCAAAATCATATTGAATTAAATTAAGAAAAAAAAAAATAGGATATTGTTTATTAGTGTTTCCACCTCCCACTTTCCTTATACATCCCAGAATCTTAAAAATATTTTATATAATATAAAAAAATCATGAACCACATCAGATGCAATAAAATCGCAAGATATTTTTGTAAGGATGCAAGGATATTTTATTTACATAAATTTCTAAATAACGGGTACGAGCTTTCAAGATGATATCATCACATCATGGTGACGCCACTATTCCGAATATATACCTATTCATTATTGGCGCAAATTCCATCTAGTGGCTGAAAAATTAAATCTGTTTTTTTGCAATTTTTTATGTAACGGTAAATTATAAAAAAAAATCGCTTTTTTTGAATCGCAATAAATTGTAGATAAAAATTCTCGAAGGATATCTTGTGGGGAAAAAAATTTGGAAAAATAATAACAGGTTCATGAGAAACATTTGAAATGCCTTTCTTATTGTACCGTTATTTAAATAATGGCAAGTGCAAATTTCCCGTTATTAGGATGTACAACACTTTATTTTAAAGGCTCTTCAAAATTAATTTGTAAAAATTAAAAAAAAAAAAAAACAATCACAGTTTAGAAAAACGATAACTATTACTTTTCTCTCTAAATATAATTTTATCGAATGCTAAAAAACAAAATATATTAGTATTCCATTTGAAACTTTGTTTTGAGAATGGCGAAAAAAAAAATGTTATTAGAATCTGAAACAGCTTGTGGATTACAAAAAAATAAAGAAGTTCGAAATTTACACCAAAATCTACGTTAGATTGCATATAATAGGGTGTGAAGATTATTAAAAAATAATAATTTGCAGATTTGTGCAGGTTTTTAAAAAATAATACTTTTTTATTTTTCTATTTTTTTAATTTTTAATTTCAATAAAAAAAAGTATCTGTATAGAAAAAAATTATGTTTTTAATGATTTTTAACACATTTTCCAAAAATAAATTCAAAAATTTAGTTATTAGTTTTACTCTGCCCGTTCGTAAGTTTAGAAAACTTCTACGCCTTTTACGATGTATAGTCATGGATAAGTCATGGATAGGTAATAGATATAAAAAAGTTAATGTTGTGAAAGAAATTTTTTATGTAACCCTTCTATTTACGTACAACCACTTACAACCACTCTAAGTTGGAAAAATACCTCTTTTTTTAAAGGTTCTGCTTATTATTTTTTCAATCTAAAAACTTCTATTGGCAGAAGTCAGAACATTTCTTTAAAGCTTAATAAATGAATATAAAATTATATAACTTTTCATAATTTGGTATTTAAATTTACTGTTATCTAAAACCATAATATTGCAAAATGTTAATTTCTTCATATGTGCGGAATTCTTTTAGTCAGAGCTCTGACAAATTTTGTGAGGTGGAAGAATTTTGAGAATTTGTATTAGTTACTTCGGAAAAAAAATTGTACCCTGTTTGAAAGCTATTAGAGGTCCAACATTTAAATAAACATATCTGTGAAAATTTATTGTAAATAAGACTTAAGATTTAAAGCTCCAATATTATATATTTTTTTATCTTTTAGATAATGTGCGGAATATTATCTTTTAAATAATGTGCACCTTTAAAATCTTAGGTTTTACATATTGAGTTATTTATTAATAAGGGTGGTAACTTATTCTGGAAGTAATTATTCATAGTAAAAAAAAAAAGAAGAAAGTCAGAAAATAGATAAGTTCTGAATAAGAAAAAGAAATATTTTAAAAATATATAGCCATTATCATCTTCATATTTGATTTATTTTTCTTAATTTTTTTGTATTTGAAATTGATGTAAATATAATACTAGATACCCCCTTGTAAAATTAAATTGATTGTAACCGGGAAAAAACTTTCAATGTACATAAGACTGTATTCTTAAAATATTAAAAATATTATTTTATCTTAATTTGATAATTTTATATAAATTTTTAAACTATAAAATTCATTGAGAAACATTTAAAATTTAATGTAATGTAATATTTAATTAAACATATTAATTTTAGAAACTAAGTTCATTATGAATTATACTGGTTCCAGGTGCAGTATGCTGGTTCCAAGTGCAGATGAAAAAGAAAGAAGGGAAGGAGTAACAATCTCTTTAAAAACCATTGATTTAACTGGCCGGACTAATAACATTTTGTGCGGATTCGTGACAAGGATACACGTAATCCCTAGTCAAACTTAGTATGCGGAAGAGGTGAAGTTTCAACGGAGGAAAAAGTGGATTAACCTCTATATGCGGATATCAAATCATAACTGTATTAATATATAGTATATATTTGTATAAAAGTTTGTATAAAATATGTATAAATATGTATAAAAATTTGCTATACTTTTTAATGTCATTCAAGTTTTATAGAATATTTTAATTAAAACAGTAAACTCTTATCCTAAACTGTATTAGAGAAAAACAGGGGCAGGAGACAGAAATAGTATTTCACGTTCTGTACCAATGGAAGACTCTTCAGTTCTCAAAGGAGAATCTAGGAACACTGAGAGAACTGTGTGAAGTGAGAATGCTTAACCAGGGAGACATCTTACAATTCATTGAAGGTGTAGATTCGCTCGATCAGACGAGCAGATCATTTAGCAGGGGAGATCAAAGCGGCAACGAAACATATGGGTAGTTAAAAGCTCTCTTCTTCAAAATAACAACAACAAGTTATTTTCAAAATAATTTATTTTAATAACAAAAATGATATGAACACTTCCTAAAGTTAATATTGTTCAGTACTTTAAATTTTACATCGCATTACAGATATTTAATAAATATAATTTTAATATCTAAATATTATGGCTAATAGAATTTCTTATATTGTCACCTTAAATTACACCCTAAAACAAAAAAATTCCCCTTTCAGTTTATAATTTACATTGAAAATATAATTCAACATTCTTTTTTAATTTCAGGATTGATTTTTAATTAACTTTATATTTACAAAATATTTATAGATAAGTTTATCTGTTGTCTGTCTAATGTCTAATTTAAATTATTATGATTTAAATAAAAATACGTATTACTTACATTTTATAAAGTATTGATTTTTTTGTATATATAGTACCTAAGGTATTTAAATATAGCTACGATACAACTACCTCTCTATCTGTGTTAATTTTATGAAAAGGAATCAAACAATTTTTAAATTTTTGTGAGAAAATTAAATTATGAAAAACAGTCAATGGATACGGTACAATTACCGTAGGTATATCAGAACATTGGATCATTAATGTTTTTGAAACAGTTTATTTTGATTGTCGATATTTTAAGTTATTAGAGTTTATTGTTAGTGAATTAAAAATTTAAATTTATGGTAGCCTCTCAAAATTTTGAGGGGATTTTGAATAAAAGCTTGAATAAAACTTGAAGGAAATTTTGTGAAAAACTTTTGTGCTTCGTTTTCTTTTTATCATGCTCCCTCGTTTGTTTGAGAAAGTAGGTACTATCAAAAAATCCTATCACAAAAGAAAAATGGGAGCACTACGAAATTTGTCGATCTAAAATTTAATTTCTTGGATTAGATGGGATTCAAATTTTTTGCATTTGGTTAAAATAATAAATGTTGGAATTTTGTGATTTTTGGATAATTCAAAAATTCTAGGATTATCACCTTCTTGATTTTAACTTTTTTGCAGAAACGTGATATTCTGAAACACGAGATTTGATGACAGAGATTTTGAGACGTCAGATTTAAAAACGCAAGATTTTAAAAAATGATGTATTAAAGGTATGAGATTTTAAAATGTAAGGCTTTTGATTTTTCGACCTTTTGATTTGGATTATCCCTTTCAAATTTCGAACTATTATCAAGATTATTAAGAATAATCGCAGAGTTAATACTAAATATTAAGTTTACACGCTACTCATAAGCTACCAATTTTTATATAGGTATGGAATGTGAATAAACTTCCGTCACTGATGATCACCCCTATCATGATGAAGATTTATATGAAATCTTCACATAACGATACTTTATATCTCCAAGTTTCCGAATATATAAGTCATTACGACCAATGCTGCCATTTAGTGTGGCCGAGAAATGCATTACAAAATTTTCTTAACATGTTGTAGTATTTTACTTAAACTGTTGTATTTTTGCTTCACCACTCCTTGTATAGCAATTTTCTATAATATGGTAGAGCATAATACTATCTTTAATATACATCTTGTTTCATTTTAATCGGTACTACTGCTTCTAAGATATTGCAGTTAAAAGTGAAAATTTAAGTAAAATAAAAAATTCAAACTTTCAAGAAAAACTCTATACATGTGAAATTTTCAAAGACACTCTTTATTTATTATTACAGTATTGGAAAGCTCTCTTTACACCCTTTCCAACGGTATATAATATAATATATATTATAAGTATTGTATTGGTTGGAAAATAGTCCCACCGACTTGCATTTTTCGGCCACTAAATAGCGGTATCGGTCCTTTTGGCATATACATTCGAAAGTTCAATTATATATTCGAAAGTTTAATTATGGAATGTTTCCCATAAAATTTTTAATTGCGTTTATATTTGTCTGTTAATTTTTTACATGTTCCAAACTTATCATTTTTATTTCCTTTTAACAACAAGCTTTCTTCCTTTTATTTTTCTTTCCAATATTAATTTAAATTTGTTTATTTAATTTTCTTTGCTTTTTTTTTTTTTTAAATGACAGAATTATTTTCAAAACTTTTCCGTAACACCGCAAGTTTTTTACAAATTTTCGTTAAACATTCTTAATACTATAGAACATAAGAAAGAATATGATAACAACCTTCCCTCTTTATTTATCAAATTTTAAAATAAATAAATTAGGTAATAATACATAATATGTACACACATATGTACATATATATAGAAATTAAAAATCAAAATAGCGATTTGAATTGATTTTCTTAAGTTTTTATTTTAGAGATAAAATGGGTTACTTACTCATACTACTATACAATAACCAGATAATCGTAAAGAAAATCTTGAACTTATATTGTATTCTTTTAAAAGTTTTTAAGATATTTTAACAAATAACTGTTAATCAAATATTGTTAAAAGTTTTCTTTTTACTTTTTGTATTTTTGTTTTGGAATTTTGTTTTTTTTTTTTAAATACTTACAAGTTTTTGAATATCCTTTTAAATATATAGGTATATAAAATAATTCTAATAAAATATCATGTACCAATGTATATACATATGTATGTATATTTATTTAATTTTGGTATTGAAAGCAATAAAATATGTATAATAAATGAAAAAAAAAACTTTAAATTGAAAATAAGTTTTACTTAAAATATTGATATTTTTAGCACATTTTCAAAAAATTTTGAAAAAATGTGCTTATTAATTTCACTTTCTCTATCTGCTCGTCTGTCCGTCCGTCCGTCTTGGTGTTTACAAAACTTCTACACCGTTTAACTACCGATAGGCATTGCCAACAAACTAATTTTGTGAAAACAACTTTTTTCGGTAACCCCACTCGTTACGAAGCTACAGCCCTACAAAGTTCGAAGAAGCCCTATATAAATTGTTATAACACAGGTTCTATAAGGTATATTTTCAATCTGAAAACCATAGCTGGTTTTACAAACTTTATAAATATATATAAAATATATAAAAGAAATGTGGCTTTGCCATGCCGTATTTTAATATATCGCTATGTGAAACTGAATTTTTGCAAAAATTTGCACTCTTTTATCTTTTAAACTGCTTAACTTAGAAATTTTTCTGTTTAGCTTGAAATTTTGAGAGAATTTAGAATGAGTTATCGAAGTTATTAATGTCGAAATCAGAATGAGTTAATTCAGAAATTTTTTTTTTGTCCACTCCGTTTAGGAGCTGTAAGGGGTCAAAAACTGAAAATTCTCTGTTTACAAAAACAACTGTAACTTGGGCAACGGTTCACATTTTTTTAAAGTAATATACAAATCTTAAAGCTCGAACATTGTTTTTGTTTCTGTTAATAATTTTTCTTAATAATATAGGGTTACCTTATAATTGACGAAAGTGAGTTTTGATTTTTCTCCAATGGAAATGTGCTTTTTTGAAAACCTTGTTTTTTCCATTACTTGTTTTTCTTTCCCTTTAAATTAAAAATTGATTTGAAATCTTGTAAAAATGCGTACTGTACTGTATATTTATAAATGTACTAAGCTTTTAAGTATTTAAATTTGGGTTATTGAAATTTTGAATAATAATATAAAACCGAAGGGTTTTAAAAGCGTACATTTTACAAAAAACAATAAAAACAGTTTAGAATATTGTGACTTGCATCAAAATTTGTAGGGAGCATATATTGTTATATGCCTATGTATTTCATTTGTCTGCTTTTATGATTTTAACACACGTATAAAAATATGGATATTAATGATTATGGATATTAATGAAAATATTGTTGGATATTAATTATTTTACAGTTTTATTAAAATTTTTTATTATATAATAATTTCTTACTCTGATATATAATTAAATAAAATAAGTTAAGTCTGATTTATCACACAGCACTTATAAGTAAAATAATTTTTTAAATTTCATATAGTTTAAAAATATTTAAAAATATATTTACCCCACCCAATATTAGATAAAATATTTGTTTTAAAAATTCTATATAAAATCTTTAAATTTGCATGAACGTTTTTTCTCACTGGTGTACAAAAAAAATGGAGACAACCTATATAGATTTTCATATCTTCTATATGGAAAAAAAAATCAGATCGAAATTATCAGACCGCCTTTATATATAATTGTATCTACAAAATCTAGATTTTTATAATTTATGTACAAATTTAGGATTAGGAAATAATTTACATATAATAAGTAAAAATTTAGGATTTAGATATGCTGTTATTCTCTTATTTTCTCATTTTAATTATCATATACAGAAAACTTAAAGGAATTATAATAATAGTTTTTACCTCTGAATATAATGAAGAGTTTAATTACTAATAACCAATAGATATGCATACTTTGATATTAATTATTAAACAGTAAATACTAACAAAAAAAAAAACAAAAAACTATAAAAAGAAAACCTTCCTTTCTCTTAATTCTAATTTTAATTTATTTCTATTAATTGTTATTATGAGCAAAGAGAAAAAAATTGTTATTATTTATGTGTATTTGTATAATAAAAAAGGCCCACGAACTCCAAATTTTCCAGATTTCTGTTAACCTTCTTCCTTCTTCCTACTTTTATATTATAACAGTCCAAGATGTTCAAGTTCTACAATCAATTTTATTTTTGTCATTGAAAAATGCATTAGGATTAGTAAAAATAAATGCAACTCAAATATGTATAGTTTAATAATGTGTATGTAATTACAACCATTATTTAACTGCATGTTATTATACAGATGTATATATTATAAAATTAAAAAAAACATGGAATTTTGACATTTTTATGTAAAATGAATTGTCTAATTGCGAAACGAGAAATTAATATTGTATATATGTATAAGAGAAAAACAGCCAAAAAATATTCAAACGCTCGCAAATCGCAATACCCACATATTAACATTTCAATCAAAGATTATCTATAATTTATGATTTAGAAGATGAGCCGTTCCCATCATGTAATTGAATTTTTTTTTGCTACTCGAAAAAAGAAAAAACAAAATTTAAATTTTATTATTTAAAAATGATTGGGCCAGAATTAACAATACCGTATTAAAGAAAAATTTTTTTTATTCGCCGTGCGCCGCAATCATGTGATGGGCCTTTTTACTAGTTAATATATAAAATGTTAAATTGCTTGTCACTATATGTACGTACATATGTACATATATCATATTCATTTTTAGCACATTTCCAAAAAAAATTTGATAAAATGTGTCTATTAGTTTCACTCTGTCCGTCCGTCTATGCGTCTGTTTACAAAACTTCTACACCGTTAAAGATGGAGAAAAAAATTTGTAATCATGGATAGGTCTCATAAAAAAATTAATGTTGTAGAGAAACTTTTTCATGTGGTCCCCTCCATTAGAGAGAGCAATTCGACAGGGATTCTTTTACCTTTGTAAGTCAATATTAAAATTGTAGAATTTTTTTAAATTTAGTATTTAAATTTACCGTTACCGAATGTGAAAACCAAATTTTGCATGATCGTTCTACCTTCATAACTCGGGCACGCGTTTAGATAGAGTCTTGAAATTTTGAGGGAAAAAAGAACTTTTATAATTACATGGTATCCTCTTCCTCAGTTTCCTCAGAAATTTTTTTTGGACCACCCCTTGTTTGTGAGCTATTAGAACTCAAAAATTGAAAATTTGCTATTTTTAGACACCTATAACTTAGGCACTTGTACAAATTTTTCTTCGGCAAAACATAAAAAATAAAGCTCCAGTAATACATGTTTACGTGTTTTAACGGTTTCTATTAATTGTATGGGGTTACTAAGTTACAGCTCTTCAAAATTGCAAAATAGCCCTTTTTTCAGAAGTATATATCTCAGGCTCTGCGCAGTAGTTTATATTATAAAAAAGCTAGAAAACGGGAAATTTTCTTACTTCTATAAAAAAATATCAAAATTATGCAATATTTTCTAATTTACTATTTAAACTTACCGTTATGTCAAAACCAAATTTTCCATGATATTTCTTTTTTCATAACTCCGATAGGCTTTTAGATAGGAACTTGAAATTAGACAAGACAAGAAGACAAGAAAGAACTTCCAGAATTAGTATCGGTTTCCTCAGAAAATTTTTTTGTATCGCCCCCTGTTTAACAGATATTAAGGCTTAAAAATTGAAAATATACTATTTTTATACACCTGTAACTTATTCATCCGTAAACATTTTTCTTCGGCAAGACATAAAAATTAAAACTTCATAATATATTTTTACATGTGCTAACGATTTTTCTGAATTATATAGGGTTCCGGACTTATAGCCCATCAAAATTGCAAAAACGTCTTACTTTTACATTTTTTCTTATTGCATGTTGTTTTCAAATTATTGTGCAAGTCCCAATTCTAAACAGTTCATACTATCTTTTGGAAATGTGTGCTTTTAAAAACCGTAAGTTTACATTCCGCAAAGTTTTCCTATTTCCTAACTACACTCATATTATATGTAAATTTTTTTTTTTGATCAAATTCGATAAACACCATAGTGACAATATAGGACCGAAATGAAAAATTATTTATGTACAACTATAATTAATTATAGTTACAATATTATTAAAAAAAAAAAGTAAATAAACATAAATTATAAATAATAATGAAAGGTTAATTTGATTGTATCCAAGGGATATTTAAAATTTTTATATATTTCCAACTATTGAATGTTCAAACCAAAAAAATTTCACTTTTAGAATATCATATTTTTGTTTTTGGTTTTTCTTTTTTAACCCTTTTTAAAGCTTCAGGTCAAAATGATTGTTATTTCATCTCAAACCACAATATGCCACACAAGTACCAATTCCAAAACAAAAAAAAAAAACAACAAACAAAAAGGTTTATACAAAATGAGCATCTGAATTTGAAAGTGTTCATAATGTGTGCATTGAATAAGAACTAAAACTATGCATTATTGGTGGACTTTTAAGTACTAAAAAACAGAAAAAAGAAAAACAAAAATATAATTAAAAAAAAAAAGGACAATGAGTAAGTAAGGAAAAATAAAATAAAAGGAAATTTTTGGAAAAATATTTTGTTCAGTATCTTTTGAACTTAGTTTTTTTTTTTTCTGTTTTTTTTTTGTGTTTTTGTGTTTACATAGTTATAGTTAGAAAACTTTAACATTATAAAAATGATTTTAACTATATTCGATAGTATAGATGTTACTGTTATAAGAATTGGAAAGGATCATTTATAAAGAATTTTCTTTGTAGAAAATATATAACAGTCACATTTTTTTGTCGGGGGGCAAGGATTGTTGTTATTTAACAAAAACTTAAACAAAAATTACAAAAAGACGACTATTAGGTATACATAGTATAAAAAATGTATTTAGAAAATATTTTATTCTTTGATCCTTTTTCAAAAAAAGAAATTTTTTTTTTTTCTAAATATCCTTTTCTTAGTATAAATAATTTTGAACTTATTATGTTACCTATATATGAGAGTTGTACAAAAGTCGATTAATAGATTTTTGGTTCAACAATATTGAAAAATTCGGAATTTTTATATGACTGGTGAAAATTGTGTTTTTTTATTGTACATAATTTCACACATTTCAATTGATCCTTAATATTAATTTAAGGATTCTTTTAAGGTCGAAATGATTTTTAGAAGAAAACAAAAACAGACAATTGAAAGTCTACGACCTATGGTTTTCACAGATTTTTATGCAATTTACAATAAAGCTTGTTCAGTAAAAATAAATGTAACATTTACTTTTACTCTCTCCTTTACTTCATTAGAGTCCTTTAGTGATAGTATTAATATCAAAATCGAAAATTTAAAAGTATATTGGCTTCTTTCTTTGAAAACAACCAAACTATGAAATGTGGAAATTGGATTTCCTGTACGCACAAATTTTGAATCCTGGCGATATAAAAGCTTTAATTATTAAAAGGATATTGTATATACATATGTAAAACATGTTATTGTAAAAATCATAAAACTATCGTCCAGTACTAGTATAAAATTTAAAATATTAATGTTTTTTTTTATATAATGTATATTAGTTTGTCTATATATTTATAAGTAAATTAAAAATATTCTGTTTCAGACATTTGTTGATACTTTGAATTTTTTTTTCAAAACAATTTCACTGTTTAATATTTGATAATGATTACTTTATTAAGCTATCCAATGGTTACTATTTAATGAATAACAATATTTGGGTACAACAGGAACTTTGGAAAAATTTAATGGTTAAGGTTAAAAGAATATAAAATACTACATATAGAAATAAAAACAAAAATTATTTTGAATAATTAAAGGATATGATAAAGTTCTAACGGATTTGATCCTTTTTTTTTTTTTTAGTTTTCTTGTCTTTTTTTTTAATTTACTTATAATATACTCTAAAATAAAATTTATATCGAAAGTGAAATCGAAAAATAAATAAAGAATTAACAATTTATAATTATATTTTATGTCAATTTCGCTGCTCTAATGTTAATTAAAATTTTTTGTCTTTTAATATATAGTAAAAGGATTTAACATAACATATTTTTTAATATTTAAATTTAATTAAATTGATTTAAATTTTTGATTGAAATAATTTATAGCATTCAGTAACTAGAGTTAGTAACAATTAAAATGATGCAACCAATACTTAAAGTTTTATTTTATATATGTGTGTAAAGAAACTGCTGTGAGTTTTGCATAAACAGTGGAATATTTTCAAAAACTACCTATATACATCTTATTGTTTGTTTAAAAAAAAAACAGATAATTTGTTGTTGGTAACAGTTGTACAAGCCTATAGGTGAAACCTGCTTGTTTTCGTCTACTCTTCTATTGTTATTCCTTGAATGACTTTTACCTATTCGCGAAACGATATGCAACACGTTGACATTGCACGATGAATTTACGCCTCACGAATTATAACTCGAAAATAAAATGAAAAAGGTTCTAAAATTTGTTATGCAATAAATATTGATTTTTTAAAATATTTTACTTTGGGGCCAAACCATAAAACTTTGTCAATGATTAATGAAGCACTACAAACTACAAATACTTCAAAAGAAAACAAGTGTTTAATTTTCTACGTTACGCTATAGTTATAAATGCACCGTTAAGGTTTCAGGCATCTTGAGATGCTATTTACTTCATTGTAGTTCGTTTTTGATTTTTTTTGTTTTAAATTTTATTCCAGATATTATGGAAATTGAAAAGTTCCTTTATTTGTTCTATTTTAGCGTGATTGTCTATCTTTGTATTTACTGTTTTAAGATATGTTTTACTGACATTTTCCTGTCATATATTTTTGTTGAATTTGATGGTTAGAATTTCTTTATACTTGTTCTTGGGGCGAAATCTTTATGCATTTTAAATGGCGAAAATGGTATTTTACTTGTTTTTAAGAATCTTGTTCCCTTGTTTTTAATCCCTTGTTTTTTTTATCTTCATCTTTAAACTTGGTGTATTTTTTAACTACAAGGGTTAGGGCATGGATAATACTGATGATATTGATTAGCAGAAGAAATCTTTTTGTGGTTAGTTTTGGTCAGCAACACATATGTGATCTAGAATCTACATGAGATAAGACTTGCAATTTTTTAAATGATTCCGAATTCTTTAGGTCACTATTTCTTATTTAAGAAAATATCTAAATGCTATTATAGAGCTCTTGGTGTATATATCTATTTTGTTATTAGGGTTTATTCTTCTCACTATACTTAAAGTATTTTGCTTTTTAAATTTGGCAATCATTTCGAACAGTATAACGTTCTCATTATTGTTACTTCTGAATGTGAAATGATTAATGATTTTATGAATCATCCTTACGCAAGGGTCATGATACTCTTTTCCGGATCATTTCAATTTTAGTATTATGTTCTGACAAAGCTAGAAGAAATCTTTAAATAGCTACATATATAAATACTAAATTACACCAAAAACAAGTATTTTGTATTTTAAAATTTATAAATTTTAGAAATATCTTATGGTTTTATGATTTTCAAATTGAAAAAACTATTTGGATTCCAAAATTATCACATTATTCAAAGTACAGAATAGAGAAAATCTATACTTTTCCAAAATAGTGATATAATGAAAATTTATAATGTTTTCTTATCCTATACCTCATCCATAAATGACGATATACAATAACTTATCCTATCGCTAACTGAACATAATTTCCCCATGGTTTTTTAAAAAAAGGTAACACTGACAGATGTAAATTAAAATGTTATGATAATAATAATTACATAAATACTTAAAAAATAATAATCTTAATTTTATATATAATCTTAATCAAGGTTTGTACGCCAAATATACGGTCTTTTTCCGATTTTAAATTTTTTGCCTTAAGGCAAGGTAAAACGAACAATGGCAATATTGTTACAGACAATGTGGCCTATAAAGAAATTTAACTGAATTTTGCTCCAAACTTTGTTTGTGCATTTTACGAATGTTTTACGGATATCTATTCCATTTTCTTCACGTACCTTTCAAACATTTATTACGAACTCGATAAATAAATAGAGATAATAGTCCTGACTTACAATACGAAATAGCCTAAATATACGTACACCAACTGCAGGCTCTTCATACAATTTAATTCTCCTTTTTTATTAATTTCAGTTACTGTTTTGACGAATTTGGTTTTGCTTTCAGATTTTTTATGTATTGTACTTTTTCCATAAATTCTATTTTTCTAAACTGCAACTGTCGATTATATGAATTGGAATTCAACATAGAATTTGACTACAGGGGCCTCTAGTTTTAATTTATAATGTGCATTCAACTTTTCGTATGTACAGTATGTACGTTGAATAATGAATTACATATTGTATTAAGCTAAGTATACTGACCACCAGATGTAGCATTTAATACTAGACATAATTATACTATGTAGTAATCAAAGGTGTAGCTTGTAAGTAGAAAATAATAAAAGTCAGTCTATTCTGATCATACGAAGAGTACACCGGTATTTTAATGAAGAATAATAAAAATTATACAAGGAATAAGTAATACCACACATACACAAAAATAATTTATTAAAAGTATTAATTTTCTTTTATCAAAATCTAATCGACATATTATGCAATTCTGTTAATAAAAATTATTTTACATTTTATAGACTATACGGTTTATTTTTTATTGCGTTAATTTAAAAAAAAAAAAAAACAAAAAAAAAAAGAAATAAAATGAATAAATTAATAGCCCCCCTACCGTCGTACTTTTTTTTTTTTTTATATAGGAAAATCCAAAACAAAAATATAAATAAAAAAATAAAAGAAAATTCATTCATCTCTCAATCCTGAAAAATCTATTCTTACATTTATAGATATTTTTGTTTTCTATATAAATTTAAAATAAATTAGTATGCATATCCGAAGGGGGATGAAAAATAATAATATACATATATATAGGTAGGTACATAAAGAAAGATTAAAAGAAGAAAAAAAAAAAGGAATGAGGAGTGGCGGTGATGGTGCTGTTAAAAAAAAACCTCTTAATGTTCATATTCATACGTATATTTTATTAAAATCCATATTTTTTGGTTGTCAAAAATGATAATTTTTGACATTAATAATTTTTATTTTTTTATTTTTTCTTTTTTTCTTAACTAAATCCCAAATGGGGAAGAAAAATTAAAAAAAAAAAAAAGGAAATTTTGTATTGTTACTAAACGCGTTTTAAAAGACACATACTTACATACTTATTATTTTAGATTTTTTTTTTTTTTCTTTTTTATTTTTCTTTCAATCACTTTTTACCCTTATCGTTTTCGCTATTACATTTACAGTATTGTAATAGAAAAGTTTTATTTTGAAAAATTTACCCATTATATTCATTTGCTTGATTTCCCGCAGTTATATTCGCGGTCGACAGGTATGGTAAGTAATAAAAAAAAAAAAAAACAAAAAAAAAATAATACAGTAATGAATTTCAGGATTTTTTTTTTTTTTTTGTCTGAATATGGTAATAATAAAAATATTTTGTGTTCAGCAGTTCAATAAATTATTAGTGTCAATAAATATTCTTATTCTATAGCTCATTTATTTCTTTTTCGGGTAGGGTATATTTCATAAAAAGACATATTTGCAAAAAAAAAAATGCTTTCATGAAAAATCGTTTTAAAAGTAAACAAAATAAAGGTATTTTGCAAATTTTCTATTTGACAAAGTGAGAATTTGCAGAGTAAAAAGTCAATTAAAACAAAAAAGATAAGGTCAATTTGAAAGCGTTTCTCTTTTGCAAATTATAAATTTAGTCCGGTTTCTAGATGGCCTAGCGTTTAAGAGTGTATAAAATACACTGCAAACAATGTGGGTTCGAATTCGTCTACACATAGTACATGTGTTGATATAGTTTACTACTACACACATCTACTGCTGCATACGACTTAAAAATAATTCCCCCTTACGACACTTAGAGTTACATTTGGAAAAAAAACTGGTTTTCTTTTAGAAAACAAAAAGTAAAGGTCAAATGTTTTAGAAAAAATGTATATATTATCACAGTTGGTGGGTGGGTTAGTTTAGAAAAAACGCATGTAAACTACATTTTTGAAACTCTGATTTTAAGGCCAACATGTAATATGCACAAGAAATTTATAAAGGTTGTTAAAGTTTATTGTTTTTGGTAAAACTTTAAACCAAACTACATTAATTATGTTGAAAAATTACATTAATTATGTAGAAATTTCCTTTTTTTAAAGTGTATAATTTATAATTAGTCATTTTGTATATGATATGCACTTTTATATAACAAGTTTTTTGGTCAAATGTTCACTTGTAAAACGCTTGTTGCGATGTGTCCCTTTCCCCATTTTTTTTTCCATATAATTTGTTTTGTTTTTTACTGTTTTTATTATTAACGGTATAGTATCAGTATACACGGTAGGTTTAAGGTTATCCTTGTTTAAAAGATTCAGTTTTTTTGGTCTATTGTTTTGTTAAAAAATTACAAGAAATGGGTTTTTTTTAGTCTTTCTGTTCTTCCCGATTTTTTACTTGCGTTAAGGGTTTTTATGATGGCAAAAAGTATCGTTTAAGTAGTGGGAGGTATTTTTTAAATTAAATTTTTTTATTTTTTTTTTTTTTATAGAAATTTTTAAGAATTTTTTATTTAGTAATTTTTAAATTTATTGTAATTTTTTATTTTTTAGTTTTTTTTTTTTTGTAATATAGCATTAATAAAATATGGATTTCTATTTATTTATAATATATTGTTCTTTTTCTATTTCATTAAATTTTACTTTATATATTTTTTTAGTCTGAAATTTTTTTATAGGTTTTTGTTTTGTATTAAAGTAAATATGTATTTATTATAATATAAGAATCTTATAACATTTTTTTGTCAAATGTGTCTTTTTTTACTTTACATTGGAAAGTAAACTTTGGTCTTCTTTTATGAATGAAAAATATGTATGCAATTAAATTAATATCTTTAGTGTTTAATTAAGTAAAACGGCTTAGGCTTCACTTAACTCATTGTAATATTATTATTATAATTCATTAAATAACGCATTCAAGAAGAACAAGAGATATTTTTTGTAAGTTTTTTTTTGTTTCCGTTTAACTGCTATAAGGCATTTCCGTTTCAATCCTAGATAGGAGCATAGGGCATCCACTAAGTAGCATATTATTAATATTAAATTTAGCATCAGTTTCTTGAGTCATTATATTTTTCACTATACGCTATTATACACAAATATTATTTTTTGTCAACCATTTATTATCTTATAAAACAATTATTTATTTTACAATTATTTTTATATTACGGTATGTATTACACTTAAATATGTCTATACTACGGTACTTCAATACACAGTCCGGCGACTCAAGCACTACATATTTTTTTTTTCTAAGGGAGGTGGGAATCTTCCAAAGACTCCAAGAATTTCTCCTTGGTAGTGTCAGATTCTTACTTACTAAACCCACCAATTTATATCCAATATAATGGGATGAAATCCCTACCTGCTAACGCAGTATATTGGCTAGACCAGAGAATAGGTATAGATAGATAGGACAATAGGATAAATAGGACAATAGGATGCGGAAGCATTGGATTGGGAGTGGGATTGTAAGGAAACAATAAATCCGAATATTATTCCCATAGTTCAGATTATAGTACATTAAGACTAAATAATAACAAAGAAAGTGATTAAATAGAATTAATCTTTTATTAATATATAAATTTCTGTAACGATAATTTTATTAAGAATTTTATTCTGAAGCTAAATATGGAATGTTGTGCAGTTACCACATCAGTAAACAAAGGGAAATTGATTCCCTCTAGAAATACAGCAGACTTCATGTCATCTTTCTATCGTTTGCTATGCTCTAATATAATGCAAAGTTGTAAAGTATTGTTAGATTACCCGAAGCATTTAATTAAACTTTTATTTTCAATATAATTTATGTGGATAGTTAAAATTTTGTATACGGATCTATATATTATTTGATTTAGTTGATTAGAATTTGTATTTCTCTATATATCTATAGACAAGTAAGCCTAAAGTGACGGAAGTTATAGCTACACAATATACTAAATTTAAATTATTAATTTATTTTGCAAACTAGAAATTCCTACGGAAAGAATATTGAATTGATTTAAAATTTAAAATATGTACATTTTGGTTGGTTTTTTTAGCATATTTAAAAAAAAAATAATTGCTATTAGTTTCACTTTGTCTGTCAGTTTGTTTGTTTAAAAAAACTTCTGCTCTTTTCTAAATAGAATAACAGATTTCAACCATCGATAGTTCTTATTACATTTGAAGTTAACGTTGTGAAACAACATTCTTATGTAGTCCTCCAAGTTCCCTATTTTAAAAAAGCCCTATATTTTAAAATGTTAATATCACACGTTATCACATCTTGCTATGAAGGAAATCTCGGACACCCTTTTAGATAGAACCTTAAAATTTTGAGAGAATAAAAGATCTTTCAGAATTAGCATAAGTTTTCTCAGAAATCTTCTCCTATTTAACTGACATTAGAGTTCAAAAATTGAAAATTTAAGCCCTAGATACAATGAAAGTGAAAAACATTTTGTCGGCAAGAAACATTTCTGAAACATTTGAAATATTTCTGAACCTAGTTGCAATGAGCAAGAAACATTTTGTTTACTTAGCCTTCTATTTCTTTAATTTTGTTTGATAACAATTTGTTCACACCTTTTTATTATTAAAAATGAAACTGGAATAAAAGAAAATGAATTGACAGGCAACAAAGTTTGAATTTCATTTACAAATTGTTAGGGCAATTTTTTGTTTCTTTACTGTATCTATCCTTATTTATTTCCTTAGCTTTATCGTTGTAAAGCCTTCTTTTTTCTTCTGATCTCCTAAATATCTATAAAACATATTATATAAAACCAAAAATGGAGTACAATACATATTTGGGCAAAAGGGCATTGGGGTTTCTCGATAAAGTGCAAAATAGAGTCTAATAAACGATCCCAATGTCACCTCTACGCTCTCTCCACTCGATCTCAGGCGCCTAACAGGAACACTTACCCTGTTTTATAGATACCTTATAGGGTTGCGTTCTTGTTCTAACGAGATTAAAAGTTTTATGCCTCCTCTTAAAGCATTCCAAAGAGAAACAAGGAGAGCCTTGGCTGTCTATCCCTATGTAGTTCAAATTCCCAGATGGCATAATTCGGCTTATGAAAATTCGTTTGTAGTACGAACATCGCGAATGTGGAACCATCTTCCACCTCCCCAGAATTGGTGATGATTACATTTACAACGTGCAAAGATTCAAGGTGAATATTAACAACTTTGTTCACAATATGCCTGCCAATTTGAAATCTATTTTCATTCCCTAACTCAATTTCATCTGACCAGGCAGTACATTAGTAATAAAGGTCGTATAACCTATTGTTTTGGTCAAAAAAGGGTGGTGGTGTTTAGTAGGTTAAAGTCCCACACACTCATAGAGGACTCGTGCTCGTTTTCACTCTACTCTATAGTCTCTTTCGATAATTCCCACCTACTCTTGCAAAAAAAAAAAAAAAAAAGTTTCGAATTTTGTTTCTTACCGACAAAAAGTTTCTTGTTTTCATTGTATCTATAGGACTTTAATATTTTGAGGTAGCTGTAACTTAAACATCACCATTATATGTATTTTTACATGTGTTAACAGATTTTCGAATTTATATAGAGTTTCCTTAATGTTGTAAAAAGTGTCTATTGATTATTCATAATTTCTTCTTATTTATAAAATACAAAGAAAATTTACAAACTTTGAAGTAAAAGTGTAAATGTTTGTATTGTCTTTTATAAAATGTAATTCTTTCAAATCCTTTGGCTATATACATACTGTCTTGTTAGATCAACCTTTTAACAACGAAAATATTTTTTATGTATCACAATATATATTAGAAACATAACTATAAATATCCATTTTTTAATCTCGTTTTATCAGTGATTTGATTAGAAAAGTTTTAAAACTAAATATTAATTTTGAATATAAATTTTTTTAGTTTTCTAATTATACAACAAAGCAAAAAAAAAACGCAAAAAAAAGACGACATCTTAATATTTTTGAAATAAATTAAAATAAGATTTTTATAATTCTTCATCAGTATCTATTTTACCTTAAATTATACAAATTTTTATTTTAAAATTTATAACTGTATAAAATTTTTATATTTTTGTAATTTACGTTAAAAAATTTGACTTTAATTTCCCCAAGGGATTTTTTTTTTTTTTTGATTTTAGGTATTTGAAAAAAGTTGTTTTTATTTTTTTCTTTGCAATATTGGATCAATAAGCCTATATATAATTATTCCCTCCTTTGAGAAAAAGTAATATAGATGAGGGTGTTAAAAAAATCAAAATTTAACTATACAAATAAAAGAACATCCCATCACATTTTGTTATTTTTGTCTTCAAAATTTTTGATTGCAAACAAAAAATGATTGTTAACCTAGTCAAAATTTTGTAAATAACATTGGCATATTTTATCTATTTTATATATTATAGATACATATATCACATTATACGTCACAAATCACAATACATATTAAAATCATAAAACATATTTTTAAGCTTTACATCAATTTTTAAGGTAAGTAATCTTGTAATAAACGCCAACCATGGTTTTAGATAAATACGTAAGAAAGCTGTATGTAAAACCAAATGTTTCTAAAGATACACATTTACCAAAAGGATAATAAAAGTCATTATATGGTTATATGCAATAAGACAACGTTATATGTTATAAATATTATGTTATATAGTTATATATTATGTTATATATTATATGTAACAATTAGTTACATGTAACTATAAATTAATAGTTACATGTAACTAATTGTTCTTTGAAACTTATTAGATTTTTCTTTAATTTCAAGGAATCTCGGTATAATTAATAAACACCATTATCAAATAGATATATAACAATATAATATAAGATTCTCCATATAATCCTAATTATCCCAAACTAAATTTCGCAAGTAATCCTTCTTCCCCTTATCCTTTTCCACAAAACGAAACTGATAATGTAGAGGTATCATAATGTATTAAAGAACCTATTCTAAAGTTTTTATTTTAAAGCGGGTGCTTTTGGTTAGTTAAAGTTCAACACTGAGGAACCTTGTATAGTTCCTTTGAGTGACTTTCAATGTTTCAGAAACTTTAATTTCTTATTTTTTTTTTTTCTTAACTATAAAAAAAAGTCACACAAGTAGCCATCAAACGGAAGAGAATAAAAAAAAAATTCTAGTAAGTATCTTACCTACAACCAATTTAAAGTTTTTAATTTGTAATTCACAAAATTGTAAATTTAAATATCGAATTGCAAAATTTATGTTGTCTTGAAAAAGAAAAGACCTTTAGTCTTTTGACCAAAAAAACACTTTATTGAATTTGAGTTATACTCATTTGAAATGCATTTTTTTTCATTTGTAGGAGTGTAACTATTTTTAGCACATTTCCAAAAATATTTTAAAAAACTGTGCCTATTAGTTTCACTCTGTCTGTCCTTCTGTTCGTCTGTCCGTCTGTCCGTCTATCCGTCTGTTTACAAAACTTCTACACCGTTAAACATAGAGAAAAAAAATGTTAATCATGGGTAGATCTTACGGAGCTGCAGTCCCACAAACTTTGAAAAAGCCCTATTTTTAAATGCGTACATCTCATGTTGTCTTTCACATTTTTTCAATCTGAAAACGCCATTTCGACAGGATTTTTTTTTACCTTTATAAATGAATATAAAAATTATACAACCATTTTTAGATTAGTATTTAAATTTATCGTTATGTAAAAACTAAATTTTGCATGATTTTTTTGCCTTCATAACTCCGAAACGCTTTTAGATAAAGACTTGAAATTTTGAGACAAGAAAGAGCTTTTAGAATTAATTTCCTCAGAAAATTTTGTTGTACTATCTCCTGTTTAAGACGTATTAGAGTTCAAAAATTACAAATATGCTCTTTTTAAATACCTGTAACTTAGGCACCTGTACAAATTTTTCTTTGATAAGACATACAAATTAAAGCTTCAATAATATATTTTTACGTGTGTTAACGGTTTTCCTTACTTATATAGGGTTCCGGACTTACAGCTTCTCAAAATTTCAAAAATGATTTAAATTTTTTTTATTAGGTACATATATTATATGAAATTTTAAAATTTTGGTCACAATTCTAAACAGTTTGTATTATTTTTTGGAAATGTGAGCTTTTAAAAACCATTGGTTTATTTTTATTAGTTTCCCTATGTTCGTCCATGTGTCTGTCATTTTATTTATCTAGTTGTCTAATGTCGGCCCATTCTCCATTGTTTAGAAAACGTCAAATTTTTCAAAAAATACGTTTCCAAAAAACGACCAAAAAATAATATATAGATAGTCTGCAAAACTAAGAATTTTTTGCATCAAACTTTATAATTATTACTTTGATTTTTTTGTTAAAAAAAAATCAATGGTTACATAGTTGTATTATTTATTTGCATATAGTCTGACAATTTTTTACAGGATTTTGAATCCGCGACTTTTAGAGTGGGAGAATGACTATTTAAGTATACTTTAAAACGGTATATTATATTTGTTTTTATTTATAAAGCTTAGAATAATAGCCTTATGATATTTCCTAAATAAATTGTTTGAAGTTTTCTATCTTTAGCTAAAATTTTGCTCAAAATCAGATAATTTTTGTGAAACTAAATTATTAAGTTAGTTTTACAATAAGGTACATAGAAATTATCCTTATTCCTTGAATTTAAGATATGAATATTGGAGTAAAAGGTCACTTTACAAAAATTTGTAAATTTTCTTAGAATTTTGAAAATCTTAAATATTTTCCTCAACTTTAAGGTAGCCCTCCCTATATAATTAAAAAATATTGTTAACAGATGTAAAAATTCGCCCTAGTAAAAAACTTTCTTTTGTAACAAAAAAAGAATTTAAAATTTAATTTAAAAAATTTTTTTTTGGAAAAATTTCCACTTTTTCAAAAAATATTAAATATTTTTTACTAACTTTATTAACTCACAGAGTATTTTCTTTAAAACTTATATAAATATTACCATCATATTGGAATGGAATGTTATAACTGTGAATATGTGTTTGTGATTGTTAGCAAAAGAATAGTAATACAGAGAAAATAATAGTAACCGTTCAGTTGACTAAACAACTTTAAAATGATTAAATCGGTTAAAGCAATTTGTTACTGAACGGTTTTTGTTTTTCAAGCGCTTAAGTAAATCGCTTTATAAATTTTTAAGCTTATAAAAAACTTTGTTTAATGAAACAGTATATTTAATTTGGCTGAAAATTCTCTTTTTAATTTCTATTTCCCCATTCTATTTCTTTTTTTTTGTTCAATTTTTCAAAAAATTAATTTTCTTAACCAACAAAATTGACAAATAAAAAATTTTGTTGCAAAACGTTCACTACAATTTTGCAGCAATATTAATTTGAAGCGCTTCAATTAATCATTCGCTGCATCAAACTGAACGAACCCATTGTTCATATACTGTCCCATTCCAATCCTAAATTCAGTTTTAGCATTCCTGTCGAATCATTCTCTTTACCCAACTTCCTATACTGCGTGGGAAGTTCAGCATCCTATTATATTGATTAAAGAAGGAGATGGGTTTGGTCAGTAAAAATCTGACACTATCAAGATGGTATTCTTAGTATATTTGTGAAAATGCTTCAATTCCTTAGAAAAAAAAAATTTAATAATATGTTATATAATTTAAAAAAAAAATAATTATGTACCCTACACCTAAAGTTTAGGGTATATTAACTTTGGTATGGTGTTTGTAATCACCAAAAAGAAACAAGCTAGATATGGACATGTGTATATATATTCTTAATCGTTAATCGCAATGTCACTTCCTGAATCGATTTAACGATGTTCGCCTCTCTATTCGTCCGCATGTCTGTATGTTGATAACTCTAAAACTAATAAAGCTATCGTGAAAAAATTTATATTGTAGGTTGTTAGTTACGAAAATAAGGCATCTGAGAAAATTCGGTCCATAGGTTGGGATTTTGGAAGCTTTTGACCGAACCCCAGAGCAAACGAGCATATACCCAAAACCAATGAATATAGAACCTTTGAATTTGGTATAAAAGTGTTCCGTCATGTTTCCTTTATGTCCCTGCAATTTGACATGAATTGGAATGGCAGTTCAGGTAGCTTCCACACGCCTGCCAAATATCTAACAAGCATATCTTCGAATTTAATAAAGACAGAAATTTGAAATTTTGTACAAGGGTTGTAAAAGCGTTTATGCTTTTAGCTTGTATTATATTAAATATCTAATTAAAATAACTTATGAATTTTTAATTTAATTTGAATTTTTCAGGTGTGGGGCATTAATGACTTATTAATGCCCCACACCTGAAAAATTACGACTTACTGTTACATTTACTTGTTTTTTTTTATTTGTTTCCCAGTTTCCAAAACTGAAATTATAAATAAAATCATTGGTAACACAATAATTTCAATTAAAAATAATGTTTAAAATTATTTTTTAATTACTTTTTTAGATTACAAAAACATACGTATATATATATATATATATATGTACATGATACGAGTTGTTGTATTTATGTATTAAAACAATATATATATAAATGCATATATCATTAAATTTTAAAATGCATATTTGATTTTCTCTCTGACCTGATAATAATATATAACAATGTATTCACTTTTTATTAAGCCTAATAAATGATTGTAAATACTTTTAATTCCTTTTTAAACCAAAACAATTTATTTATAGGGGATTATTTTCACATTGTAATCCTCTCCATTCAACAAGTAAATTGTTCGCATCGCAAATCGAAAAAAAAAAAAAAAACAAAAAAAACAATTAACAATAAAAGTGTCTATACAATGAAATGTTGGGAGTATCATACTACATATGTATATATAAATATGTAAAATGTTTGTTTGTTTTTTTTTCATTCTTATCAGTTGCGTAAAAAAAAAAAAAAAAAAAAAAAACAGTGGTAAAAAAATTCATTTTTTGTTCGTTAAATAGAAAACAAGAAGAAAAAAAAAATAAAAAATTGTTGCATTGGAAAATTTGAAATGCTTTCTACATGTACATCTGTTTTCAGTTCTTGGTATACATACATATAAACATTTTGAAGTTTAAAATTTATTTGTTGTCATGTCATTGTTTTAAACCTGGTGTATTAAATAATGACATGGGTAGTAACATCAGGATAAAAATCGCAACAATAAAGTTTATTGAGTTAAATTTTGTTTTTTCTTTTTGCTTTTTTTTGTTTTTGTAAATTTATGGTAATTACAAAGGTTTTATATTTATTTGAATGAATAATAATTTGATTTAATTGTTATGCAATTATAATAAAAACTAATGAATAAGGCTAAGAAAATTTAGTAATAGCAAAGTAATAGATTAAAATTATCTATATTTCATTTTTTTTTTTGCTTTTTTTTCGATGGTAGGTATGAGGATTATCGAAAGATAATATAAAAAGGAATGAGATAATCATGGATCCTTTATTAATGCGTGAAACTTTAACGCAATAAACACCACCACTTTTTTTTGACCAAAGAATATGTTCTAAGATCTCTGTTTTTTTTTTTTAACGAGAACACAAGAGCACTGCGACTTAAAGATCTATTGTGCATATTCTAAGATTTTTAATGTTAATGTTTTTAGATATTATAAACAAAGTTCATTAACAAATGATAAATTTTGGGATGATATAAACAACACGTCTATTTTATTGATGGTTTTACATTCACAATGTTTGTTTAATTTGAACTTATGTTGTGATGTGCAGTTAAACCTCTTCTAGATTCGATTTTTTAAGCATTTTAATAAAGGCATCAGTTTTTGATCGCATCCGAAATAATATTCACTCTTACAACATAACTATAATCAGAGTAAGCTCTCTGTTGTTTTGCCCGTTTAATATTTGACGCTTTACCAAACAAAGTAGTTTCTCAACCTTTACCAGGTATTTTTTAAGCCCTAACAAAATATAAAAAGTTTATAATTCTAGTAGTGAATGAGTTACCACATATATTAAACTTCTCGGATTTATTTGTTCATTACCATGACGGTATGTACCGTATTGCCGTATTTTATTTTGGACCAGTTAATTTATTTATTTATTTAAAAAAATTTTATTTGGGCTTTCAACTCATGAAGGTTTTTATAAGCCCATGAACCAGTCAATTGAACGAAGTGATTACTTAAGAAAATAAATAGAACGGGTTTAAAAATTCTAAATAAATTATTTTAAATTAAAATTTAAAATTAAAAAAAATTTATATTAAAGTACATCTTTTAAGGATGTACAAGAAAAGGAAAAGATTTTTTTATAAAATATTTAATCACAAAATATAAGGTAAAGGATATTTTTCCAGATTCTAATAAATTGAACACAGTGGCAAAGTAAAAAAAAACGAATTAATTTTTTTTTTCAATCACAATTTCTGTTCAAAATGAAATAAACTCTAGAAGCAAAAAAAACCAAAAAAAAAAACAAAAGAAAGCTCAAACAACAGGTAAATCGTTTTTTAAATGCCAATAAATTAGTAAATCTATACATAACAATAAAACTACTCTTTATCCTCATATTTAGCATTTCCTACTAGAAGGAGCTGCTATTTTCTATCTATTTCAGATGTTTCACAAACACACAAAAAACCAAAAAAGAAAAAACGAAAAATAGTGAATAGAATAAACATTCAAAATGTGGTAGGAAATGCAAAAAAAAAAAAAAAAAAACAAACAAAGAACAAAAAATGCAAAATATACAGTTAAATGGTTAAAAATTCCACTTTACATTGTTTCCTTTCAAAAAACAACCATACTTAAATATATACATACAAATATACATGTCCATATAACAAATTATCCGGCGGTATAAAAAGTTGCATGGGTGAAAGGTAAAAAGGTTAAACAATCAAACTGAAATATATTCATCTACGGAAATGTAATGCAAAAATTTTGCTATTCAATTTGAGGGCAGTCAAAAGCAGTATTGTGCAAAAATGAAAATTAAAATAAATAAAAAAAAAAAACAATTCTTTGCCTGCTGTTGTTTATCAAATGAATATGACTCACATCTATTATATAAGCATATATATATACGTACATATATGTATATGTAAAAATCAAGTTAAATAAATTCTTCATATGCAAAAACCATAAACGATAGCGTCAAAAAACCCAAAATACAAAAAGTTTGCGCAAAAAAAAAAGAAAAGTACATTTGGGCATTTTCAACACGAAAAACTGTCAATAAATGTATGGTTTGTGCGTGTATATGACTTTGCTCCTTTATAATAAAAAAGGAAAAAGAAAATGCAACATGTATTGTTGTAAACAAAAAATCAAAAAAAAAAAAACAATGACCACATATACATTAAATTAACTGAAAAATTGGAGGGTGTCATTTCATCGATTCACACCGATTATTTTTATTTGTTCGATTGTTGTTTTCTTTTTGTTTTGTTTTTTTTTGTTTTTTAATTTTCACCTTTAACGAAAAACAAATACAACGAATTAAGGAAATCACAAAACAAAACAAAATTCTATTAAAGTTCAGATTTTGGAATTTTTAAACTTAAGTTTAGTATCTACGAGTATTGTATAGTCTTTGTTTTGTTTTTTTGTTTTGCTTGTTTTTTTTTTTTTTTTAAATCGGGTGTTGAAGACCAATTAAACTTGTCATTCAAAATTTTGCCACTCTATACAGAAAAAAAATTAAATTGTAGAGTAGGCATTTTTGTTTGTTTTTTTTTTCTTTTTTTTGTATGTATTTGGATAATTGTATTTAAAATTAAATTTTTTTGTGAAGTATATATCATATATGTTACATAAATGAGATTAAAGGACTAATTTAATAGGTATTGATTTAAACGAATAAAGATATATAACAATTTAATTGATTGAGGTGTAATTTACGTTATCCTTTAATTTAATATCGTTATTTTTTTTTTTAATTTGCGTATCACTCAAATATTTTTAAAATCTGTATAAAGATTAATTTGTAATGGTTATATAAATTGTGTATATATAATGGTATATGGGGTGTCCTTGAAATAATTCAAAAGTATTATAATGAACTAATTAATATTATGAGTATCGATGAATGCCAATCATGTCAAAGATATTTTGATATATTAAAGGAAAAATAAAGAAATTAATTTGTCGAAGAAAGTCCAGATGAAAGTAGAATCCTAAAAGAAGAGTTCTATTTGCATACTTTACTGGCTGCACTGAATCAAAATTTTTACCTTTGGTGAAAAATAGAAAATCTTCGCAATAACACCTTATTATGAAAATCAATAATATCAACATTTAAATTTATAACATCCTCCTACTTTTTAAGAGGAGACAAAGGAAGGAAAATGTTATCGCAGAAAACAAAATTTCTCTTGGTTGGCTAAAAAATTAAATTAAAAATTTTGAAGAAGATAATTCATAATATGCTTTTCTTAATTCTAGCTAATATGCGATATTGGAGGATTTAAAATATCTACAATAGAATTGCAATATAAGGCAATTAAAAGGCAAAAAAAAAAAATCTTTATATTTTAAAATGGTATACTTAGTTTTTTGTGTCTTATCTGGTTTCAATTTTTTCGAAATAAAACAAAACTATGGTTAAAAAATACTTAAGGTTTCATAACTTCTAAAGCAGTGAAAATATGTCCGCCCTTTTATACAATTTTTTATTCGTCTCGACATGCCCGATCGCCAATTTCAACGAAGATCATCTAGTGGGAAACACTCTGTATAATGTTCAGAAACTGTTGATGTAACAAAACAAAAATAATCAAATTTTTTTATTTTAAAATATACAATAAATATCTAGTGTAAAAATATCTACCATATCTGATAGATATTTCATTCAAAAATATTTAAAATAAAAATTTCCATATAATCGGCTTGCGATAAAATTATATCATGACAGTGATATAAATTTTACAACTTAGGTATATTATTTTATTTTCATGATATAATTTTTTTATTTCTGTCAGATTTGTAAATTCTGTAAAAGAGTACTGTAGTAATTCTAGTTTTATATACGCTTTGATAACATTATGTTAATTTTATTTTAAATTAACATTATATATTTATATCTGTTCTGTTATTTAAGTATTTTTTTTTAAAAAATAACATAAAAAATGTAAAATCATCAAAACGAATAACATACAGCTGCTAATAAAATATCTGTTATTTTCGAAATTCTGTAAAATGTAATATCGAATTACTAGTTCATTTTCATACATACATACTAATAAAAGTAATTTATTTTCTCTGTAAAAGAGTAACAGCAGAGCAGCACAGTAATAAAACATGAAAGCAGTAACTTAGAAGTGAGAACGGAACAGAAAATATTATGAAAATTGAAAATAAGGAAAAAAAAAAAAAAAAGAGAATAAAATAAAATTAAATAACATAATTTCTATTGAATATTATTGAATGTTTTTTTTTTTTCAATTTTTAGAGAGAGAAAAAAAAGGTAAAAAAAAAAAGAAAACAGAAGGAGAGAAAGAAAGAAAATTGGAAAAGAGATTTTGTGAATTGAGTTTGATTTGAATTAAAAAAAAAAATACGTTGCAAATTTTTTGTTGTTTTTTTTTTTTTTTATAATAAATTTATTTTACTTTATTTTCTCATTTTTTTTTTTTTGTTTTTTGTGTTTTTAATAGAGAATTTTTGTTTTGTAAAAAGATTACATTTTTTTTATTATTTCTATTTATGTATTTCGTTTTTTCTTTTATTTGAGTCAGTTTAGAATGCATTTTGATAAGGTAGTTGTAATAACTAAAAAATTTGTTCTTAGATTAAAGTGGTATGTTGTAAAGAAAGGTGGTAAATAAAAAAATAAAAAATATAAGAATTTTTTTTCTTTCATAGGTGAAACAATACGAGTACTAATGGTTTCTTTTTTGGTTTTAATTTTGATTTTTTATGGTTTTTTTTTTTTAATAATAATTTTTTTTTAATTTTCTTTTTTTTTCGGTGCAAAAACTTATGTATGTAGGTATTTTTTTTTAAACTTATTATTTTAATTTCGGAAAAAAAAATTAATAATAAATTGTGCAAAAATAGAAGGAAAAACTAAATATTGTATATTTAATATGAAATGTTAGTGTTACTTTGTGCAAGGTGAAAAAAATTGAAATTGTTTTTTTTTTCCTTGAATTATTTTAAGTGATGGAAAAATTTTGTTTATTTTTTTTTTTTTTTCTTGTTACTTTATTTTTCTTTTTCAATTTCTTAATGATACCTTTGGCTGTTTCTGTTTTAATTTTTTTAAATTATTGTTTTTTTGACTTTTGTTGTATACCTACCTATTTGTTTTTATTAGTGATGTTTTTGGTGTATTGTTAAGTGACAATTTTTTTTTTTTACTGTTTTTATTAATTAATAGATTAATTTATTTGTAGAAAATATATACTAAATATACTCATGTATGTATATGTATGTATATACTGCATGAATAGATATGGAATAAAGTTGCCCAATTTTTCGAAATTAAACTGAAAGTTTTTGTTACTTTAACGGAAAAAATTTAAATCCGTAGGTAAAATGAAATTATAAATTGAAGATTTAAAATCAGGTGATTTTTTTTTTTTTTTTAGTTTCTGGTAACTCTGATTAATAGTACATTAGTTTTTATATCTTTTATTTGTTAATAAATTAAAATAAAAATGTATTTTCTTTCTTTCCATATGTCGTAATTGTTAATAATTTTTTTTGTATATAGTTTTGTCGAAAATGTGAATTTTAATATATTTATATATAAATATTATGTACATATATGTATATATCATTGTGTTTATATAGTTAGATTTTTTTTTATGTAGATTATAAATTATATACAGTTTTAATATAATAATATAAAAAGTAAAGAGTAGGAGAACATTTTTTTTTTAGGTAAAGTTGATTGACTTTTAACTTCATAGTGTTATAGAGTTGTTTTTTTTTTCTTATGATATTCAAAAAGTTTGATTATATATGTATGTATATTGTATAGGTATACGGAAAAATTTAATGAAAATTTTAGAAATCTAAAAATAAAGGACTATTAAATTTTAAATTTAATTATATTGTTTATATTCAAAAAAAAAAAAGTTTTTTTATTTAGATGTTTTTTTTTTTTTTGTTATAAATTATTTTAGAATTTTCTTTAATAGTATCTATGTATAGTTTTATTATGATAATTTTTAATAAACACCTGAATTTCTTGGAATTGGCTGCTGTTTTTAATTGCAAATTTCAATTTATTTTATTAGTTTCTTCTATTATTTATTTTGTATTTTAAGAATAACTTACTAGAATTATATAGATATAGACGTATATATATATATATATATATATATTGAAGTTTTAAGAAAAAAAATATTTGTTATTGCTTTTAGGAAATTTTGAAAATTGAAAATAGAATTTTAGCTGTTCAAAATTAAAATTTTGTAATAATTAAATTGATTTGATTATTTTAAATTTTTCAAAATTATCTGTAGAAAATTGATGATAACATTAATTATAAGTACGGTAAAACTTATTTTAATGATAAGTTCAATGAAATTTACTCTATTGAGATACTTATTAATTGAAATTAACACCGCAAGAAAACAATCCAATTATTAGGTGTACAGAGGTGTCTATAAACATATAATCTATTAGGGTTCAAAAAAAATATGTTGATTTGAGTGATTAGTTACTTATATATAAGTTTTGTACATATAAAAATTATATTTTAAAAAGTAATATACATCAATACATAATTAGGATAAAACATGTACCACTGCATACATACATACATATATGCGAGTGCAAAAACAGTTTATTTGATATACAAGAACAGTTTTCTTCGCCAAAAATTGTTGATCTGAAATTTCTCGTTGCGGATGATATTCTAATCAAACAATTTTAATGTTAAGATGCTATACAGCTTTTCCAATTTTTTTTCGTTTTTTAATGTATTTCTCTGCATAATTGTGGACAGGAAATTACACAGCCTTTCCTGTTCAAACGTTGTGGTAAATGTCGTAAGAGGGAATAACTCTTACGACGTGTGTGGGATTTGAACCCACACTCTCTCGGAGTTTACAGCGTATTCTATTAGCTCTTATCCACTAGGCCACCGAGACCCCCCTTTCCCAATATTGAAAGTAATTATCTAATCTAAGAATTTCTTAAAAATAAAATTAAAAATATTCTTAAATTTTTGATTTAAAAAGATGTATGTATGATAAAATATGTACATATATCATAAAATATGTATATAATAGATAGTAGGTTATGTACAAATTACAATCATCACTAAAGAAAATGTTTTTGTTTTAAATTTTAATTTATTTAATAATTTTCTATTCAAGATATTAAATTATTAATTTTATAGATATACCTACAGCATTTAAATTTTTAAGGGAAAATTCTTCTAGATACAAATATCAAATAAAAACGATTTAAATAATTTACAAAGTTTTATATATAGAAGATGTAAAGGTCAATTAAAAATTTAATTTAAGAAAACAATTTAGAAAACAAAAAATATATCAAATGAAAATTATTTTTATTATATACATATATACGGTCTGATGATTTTATATGAAATATTAATTTTAGACACTATTTATATATTTAATTTAATACAATAATAATATTTTCAAAATTATTTAAATTAATATTTATTTCTAAAATATTAAGTATTATAAAAAATATCTTATTTTATTTATATACCTAAAATAATAATTTTATTTAAAATATAAAAAAAAAAAAAAAATTATATTTTCTAAAAGTATCTTAAATATTAATAATGGGTTCCTTATCGAAATTATTAAATATATACATGTATCTTCAACTATTTTTACATCATTTTTTTTAAATGAAATTTTTTTAGATTAAATTTACATGAAAAGCATTTTTAGTAGATAGTTTTAAGCAAGAAAAATTTTTTTTTTCCCACAAAGAAAATGAAAATTAAAACACTAAAATATAGTAAATTTCTAAATTAAATGAATTATTGTAAGAAATATAACACTTCATCTGAAATTTTTCTTCTTAAATTTGCGTCAAAGATTAAAAATTATTTTAAGAGAATGTTTTTGTGCTGCCCTATTTTATTTTAAAAAAATCTTAAATATTTTTTTAAATAAATCCAATTTTTTCTTAATTCCTAAAATTAATTTTAAAATCCATTTATAAAATAAATTATATATAAAAGTATCTTATCTGTTAAATATTATATCATAATAACCATTTAGTACAGTTTTACATAGTTTTATCCCATTATAAAAAAAAAAAAACACACATACAAAAAATAAAAAATAATATGCAAAAATATCTTTTGGATTTCAATAGCATTTATAATTAATAAAAAATTTGCTTTGGTAATTTTTTAACTCCTTTTAAAACTATAAAATAAAGTTAAGGACATTTAATAAACATAAAAATACAGTTATGGATATTTAAATTTAACTTTTAAATGATAAATTTCAAAGTGTACATACAAACAATGCAATACAATTGAAAATAATACAAGTAAAATTATGATGAGAATGAGATGTAAGGATGATGACGTGTAATGATTGTTATAATCAAACTATATAGGTTGATTTCAATGTAATCTTATTAGATCATTTTTCAGCTTATTTAAGCTACCTGTGATAGTTAAAATAGAAGCTAGATAATATAAAAAGAAGCTCCCGATGATTTATTTTTTTCTAAACAAATAAAAATTTTCTTCTTTTGGTGGCTATCCTCTACTGTATGTTAGCGAGCATATGTGTATAGGCCTAGACTATAGTCGTACTTAAAATAACTTAAGTAAATGTCAAAATACGCTCTTATGCAATTGCATATAGCTACTCAAGTATATTTAAGTCAGCTTATTTTGATTTTTCGTTAAAAAATTTTACTTTACACAAAATTTTACTTTAAGTTGCTTTAAATACGGCCTTATGTTCTTTCTTTCATAATCTCAATAAAGTAATTTTGGATTTGTTTAATTTTTTCATTTTTTGTTTTGCTAAGTGTGTCAACTTAGAAAATTGAAGTGTGTCAATGTTTGATATATTATCTGTTCAGCTTCTTATATTGTACAGCCACATCATTTGATTGAATGAAATACCGGTGTTTAATATTTTTTTTTTTACTTTTACAATTTCTACGCCATCTATTATCTTATACAAGCTTAATATAGGTTATTGTTATCTATAGCCTTTTTAACGAACATTTATTTAAATTTTTAATAAAAAAATGTTTTAATTTTTGAGTCCGCAACTATAATTGTAAAAAAAGAACATAAGTACAAAAAAAATTTCGAAGCTAATTTATTGAAAATCCTATAATAGAAAATAATATTATGTATAATTTTTTATTTATTTTACATATGCGATATTATTCAATTGATTTTTTGTCATTGTGTTGTTGTTGTTGTTGTTGTCATTTTATTTCTGTCCTTATCTTTTCTTTGTTTTTCTTACACGAAAATTTTGTTTTAAATTAACTGAAAAAAACGAATCCGTGTCCCTTTCTGATGAACTGGGCAAAATTATCATAAAACAAAAAAAAAAAAAATGATTAAAAAAAAAAATAAAACCAAGTGTAACAAAAAATTAATAAGGAAAAAACCGGTTTTTTTTCTTTTTCTAAATTCCATTTTATTTTTTTGCTTTATTTAAAAAAAAAAAAACAAAACAAATTGTGAATTATTATCACAAGGGAAATCAAATGAAATTAATATCAATTTTTTTTTTTTTTTTTTGTTTTTAATCTGTATTTACATATACACATATACATGTACATATACCTATAATATATAAATGTTTGCTTATAAGAACAATTGATCTCATTTACTCTTATATTGAACATCTCAAAAAAAAAAAATCAAGCAAAAAATAAAACAAAACCAAATAGTTATCTATATGTATACATATATGTACTCCTATTATATACTCTTCTATATTATTATTATATACAACTATCCCTTACTTTAAAATATTTTAAAAATGGCAAAAAAAAACAAAAAAAAAAAACACGAAAAATAATGATGAACAAATCTAATGGTAAAAAAATTCAAAAAATCAAATAAAAATCAAAAATATATAGAGACAGAGAGAAAAAGGAAGATAATTTTATTGAGAAAAAAAAAAAAAGGATAAAATGAGTAGCCAGTTAAGCCAGCCATGCAGCTTATGTGCCTGTGCATGAACGTTTGCAATTCCCATTAATTTAATTCGGAATATCAAAAGGCAATAATTTTTATATATTTTTTTTTTTTTTGAAAATAAAGAAAATATGACATATCACATGGTAATTTTTAATGAATATTTGTTTATGTACAAATGTATGTATAGATGTACTTATAAATTATATCTATAAATTTAAAATATATACCTATAATGCAAAGAATATTCTTTATATTTAGTTTAATTTTTTTGTAATCATTTTTAAACTATTCTTCATTAACCCCTTTTTAATTAAAAAAAAACATCACTAAAGGCTTAATATTCAAATATATACACATACATATGTACAAACATATAGTAATAATAATTTTAAAATCGTCCTTTTTTCTTTAGAATTATCTATATATTGATATATTTTTTTTTTTTTATTATTATAATTTTCTTTATTTTTTGTATTGATTTTTGGTTTTTTGATTTTTACTTTGGATTTCACTGCCATTTAATTCAATTTAAAGACGAAATTAATTTGTAAGATTTCTTTTTATGAATCGTTAAGTTTTTGTTCAGATTTTTATTTTATATAACACAAACACAATATGTGTGAGTGAATATTAATGGATTTAGGTAATATGTAGGAATTTAGTTAGGTAATTCGAAAATGATTTTTAGAAAAATGACTATATAGAAAATTATTTAAAATTTGAGCATCAATGACTGTAACTTTGAGAGTAACTGTTTTATTGAACACATGTGACTAGTGAAAGTAACTGATACATTTAACTCATATATCTGCTATATAAATCCTCAAACAAAATAATAAACTTATTTGATTTGTATTTGATGTTAAAATATCAGCTGATTTTTTTTTTCGCAGGAGCATTTTAAATTACATAACTATACAGTCAACTGCGTTAAAGAATATACTTCAAAAGCAGTTGTTTTGCAAAGAAAATTTGAAAATTCCAGTTATTACATATTTTTTTAACTACTATATGAAGCTGCAAATTATTTTTTAATACAAGAATATTGATTAAGTGAACATATTTTTTTTATATTGTATTGGATGAGATGGAGGAGAGATGGTATATTTTATAGAGAGTTTATACTTGTAACAACATTGTACATTATGTTAAAAAGGATGATCAAAGTAAGGATATTTTAGAAAATATTACACTAATAACTTTATACTCAGACTTGACTTGACGCTATACTTTTTAAAAATCTACTTCTTTTTACAATGCATAGTGCGTAGTGACATTTTGAAAATATACTTGAATACTTGAATTTTGAATTATTTGAAATAGTGTCGCCTGTGTCGGCTATCATAAATTTTGTTAATTGTGTTTTGTGTTTCAAAATGTATACTGTATAGTAAAATTAAAGTTTATTTTACGTCTATTTACACTAAATTACGTTCTATATAAAAATTACTGCCACAATGAAAATTTTTAGAAGGATAAAAATTGCATTTATTATTGTGATTATGAAGTTTCGAAAAAGTGTTATGACTACGATAATTGTAATATCTCTCACACAACTCAATAAATTTTAACTTTTCTTGAAAGCATTTGTGGCATTTCTATACGCAAAATTGCGTTTGATTGTAGGATGATGTTTATGGTTTTTGAAATATTAAAATAGGTGTTATATGTAAGTATGTGCTAAAATCATTTATTGAACCAATATGTTGATTAATTTACCCTACATACTGTATATAATGGTTGTGTCCTTAAATGAATGATAACAACAGAAATAATAAAGCTAATACACAAAATCTCAATCCATATTACAAATACCGAATCTTTTTTAATCGTAATTAAAAATATTACAAAAAACGCGGGTAGCCAGAAATTTGCAGCCCTGAAGAAGTTTTTGAATTAACGCAAAACTTTGGACGAAAAAAATAATTTAATGTTAATCTTTTCTATTCCAAAAAAAAACAAAAATATGTAAAACTAAATAATAGACTGAACATGTGACAAGAAGTTAAGTTTTGCTCTTCTATTTCAAATACCGTATTCAAGGCGTACTAGTATAAGACCTTACTAGTCCATTTGTATCTTACAACTAGCGTTTTGCAGTAAGTTAAGTTAAATTATACATAATATTGACTGAGAAATGCAATAGGTTCGAAAAGGTTGTAAGTATAATATTCAAATTCAATAAATAATTACTCCAATTAAAAAATATATGTTTCATTTTACATATTGCTCTCTTTAAATACCTTATTTGAAGCTTACTGCCCAACCTAATTAAGAATGTATACGACGTGCGATGTATAAACGCCGGACGTTGATACGCTGATGTCTCGCGAAATAAAACGCCGGCGTATGTTACTCTAAAATATGAAAGCTATGTTAAAAAAAAATAAAAACATAACAAAAAAAAACGTCGTGTCAAAATTGGAAATTTAAATATTCAGCGTTTATACGTCGGATATTTCGGTAGAGTTCATATAAAATGTATGGATATGAACACATTCGACAGACGTTATACGTCGTACGTTCTTATTTAGATGGGGCGGTTAAATTTGTAGAATACAATCGTAAGAGCGTTTTAATTTGAAATTGTGAAGTTAAAAAGAGTCGTTATTTTAGATGTATTTTGCATATTCTACATTTTATTTACAAAATTATTTATATTATAACTGTAGATGCACTTTATTTTATGTGTAAAATAATTTGTATGTTTTTTTGTATCTAAATATTAGATATGATAAAAATAGAGCATATATTACAATTTGTGAATATGTCATATTATGTTTGAAATGCAATGCAAATTTTTAAAACTTAAAAAAAAATATCTTACAAAAAATTTCAATAAGAAAAAAAAACTGTTAAAAATGTACTTTAATAATTTATCTATATTTAAAAAAATAAAAAAAAAAAATTTCGAATTTTATCCCGAGAGTATAAATAATTTTTTTTATTCAATATGTCGTTACCTAAATTCAACCCCTTTTATTAAAGAAACATTAAAGATTTTTAGTCTTTTAGTGAAATTTAAAGGGAAGGTTTCTTTTTTTAAAGTGATATGTGATATATAAAAAATAATAGAAAAAACAAAAACCAAAGGATAATATCTTAATAAATAGGTATATATATAGATACATATTCAAAAAAACATAATTACGATTGACAAAATATATATGTAATTATAAAATAGCAGGCATGAAAGAAAAAGGTATAAGACAAAATAGTTACCTCTTTAATTACAAATATTTCAATTTTTATTTGATAAAACATAGATACTTTTTCTTTATGTACCTCAAACAAAGATTACTTTAATTTTTCCTTTTTTTTTTATGTCTTTTTGAATTTAATCCGTTTTATATATTTTAAATTTGCAAAATATATAACGAAAAATTTATTACCAGTTTTAGATGGAAATTTTTTTTTTTAATTTAATAAATAAATTTTAAATATAAAGTTTTTTGTTGGTTTTTTTTTTCTATTACATTTTTTTTTTTTTTGTTTTGACCTACAAAAATGAATTAAGAACTGATATTAAATTTAACTTTAAAGAAAAAGATGAATTTAAGCATTTTGTCCCTTTGTACTCTTAATTTTTCTTGTTTTTCTCTTTTTATGTAAATGTTAAAAAAATTACAGTTGCCGACAATAAAATTTTATGACTACATACATAAAAAATTGACAAAATTTATACAATTTTGGAAGTTGCAATATTAATTATCATCAACTATCAAGCATGTTCTTCTCACAAGTATCTATTGTTTGTTTTAGATTTCCTAAGTTCTTCTATAGTATAAATAGTTTCTATAATAGATTTTTAATATCATTTTACCTTTCTTTCAACGTATTATATAGAATTAACTAATATATTACTTTAAATAATTTTTATCTACCAACATTGCATCATGCATATCCTTTAGATTCAAGTACACATTTTTAATAAACATATATCATACAATCTTCGCACTGAAAAAATCTCGTCAATAAAATTATATTTACAGTAATTGCGCTGAACTGATCTAGAATGCAAACACCAACATATTTTATATAAAACTCACCTCAATTTGAACTTTCGCAAAGTATATTATATTCAGTATGACATGACATGAAATCCAAATCATTTATTCATATAATTAGAATATTATCAACCATTACAGGTATAGTTATTGGCAAATATAAGTAATCATGGAACTAAAATAGGAATTCCAGGAACTTTTAAACTATATAATGCCCAACATATTTCACTCACTAAACCCTTCTTTAACATGGTCCCTCAAAATAAAAAAACAACGTATTTTCTTTTTAATTGATTTCAACTTCTCGGGTTGAATGTAGAAATAAATTACTGCAACGTGGATAACGTAAGTAAGTATAATTAAAATAGTACAACCTAGCAATGGATTGACTCCTTTGTATATAACTGGGAATAGTCATCACTAATTTACCTTCTTACCTATATGTAGTATGCTTTTTCATAATAATTGAAGGCTTTAATAAATTCGGCGTTTGATATAGGAAGACTTCTTCCATATTATTCTTAAAATCAACTTTAGAACTGAGATTAATCGACTCCTGAATTAATTTAAGAGCAAATAATAAATTATTGTAATTTTAAGTAAGAATAATTTGTTAAATAATGGTAAAAATGAACACTAGGAGAACAATTAGAAATAAAAAGTTAAAATAGATCATCAAAAACATGAAGAAACAATAAAACAAAACTAATATATTAACGTAGATATTAATTTCAATATAAGGTAACATACAACCGGTTAAAGGAAACTTGGGTTAATGGCTGAACTTTATTTAAGTAACAATCTTTATTGGAAGCTTTCAAGGGAATTCTAATAATTCGAGTCATAAAAAGTTTTTAAACATATCAAATATATTACGAAAACTTTTTGGGAATTGTATCGGTACGAAACTACCAAAAATTAAAACTTAAAATTTAGATTTAAAATAAAGAATATAAAATGCAGATATGTATATCATATTAACCCTTGATGCTGGCGATAATGTCGACGTTTTTGAAGCGCGCCAGTTGCGTATTTTCGCAGTTTAATAAAAAAAATTGCTGATAGTATGTCAATAGCAAAAATGCTGATAGTGTCAACGATGTTCAAGTATATAAAGATGGCTACTTACTTACGTTTCGAATTCTTTTTATTTGCTTACTTATTCTTGTCATTTCATCAGATGACGTTTTTTGAATCTCTTGAAATGCGAAAAAGTTTAAATGAATTTAACTTTTACGCCATTCAGCGCCGTTCAATAATTCATTTCGTTAAGATTATCTGGTCTCATACAATTTCATACAATTTAACTTTTTATGACATTTCATGCTGTTCAAAAGCGTCGACATTATCTAGACTAAACATACTCTAGAAAATAGAAAATTATAAAAGAATTTTATTTAACTTTTATTTAATGAATTTTTCAAATATCTTTTAATGATAAACGAGCATCTTATGGTATAAGGGTACACAACGGGTCACAAAACTTAAATCTAGGAAATAGTTCTCTATCCCCCCTACCAAACAACAATTAAGTACGATTAACTAATTTACCGTGATGTGGTCATGCAAATAATAAAACAAATCCGATTAACTATAGTCCTTCTTCAAAATACAATGGTACAATATAGGTTCGGAAACGTTCTTCTTACATATTATACAATTCCAAAAGAATGAAAATATTTGTTTGTAACTGTAATGCATATACAAACAACATAATAATAAAATGTATGTACTTTAATATTTTCTTTTTATATTTTGATTTTATTTTGTTTTTGTTTTTTTTTTTTTTTTTTTATTATTGTTACTTTTCTGTAATAAGAAAATTTATTTAACATTATATTTTAATTTTATGGTGTACAAGAGTTTCCTTTATTCTTATTCTTGTTTTTTTTTTTTTTTTTTTTTTGTTTCATTTTTTATTCTCAGCTTTTTATTTTGCAAATCTTGAGACAGGGTTTACCAAGGACATGGATACATAAAAACATAAATTTCTAGAGAAACAGAAAAAAATAAAAAAGAAAAAAAGCAAAAAAAGTAAAAAAACAGTGTAGACGACTGACTATTTTTAAGGGTAAAATAAAAAGTTCCTTTTTTTTTACTGGTTTCTATGTTTGTAATAATTTTTGTTTTGTTTTTGCGTTTTTATTTTTTTTTTCTATCTTACTTGTTGAAAGAGCGTAGGTAGGTAAGTATATAAAGTGTAAAAGATTATAATATATATAAATTGATACATATATTTATATATGTGTATATATTAAAATTAAATAAAATAAAAATAATATGTAAGTATATAATATAGGTACATAATACATATGCATATACATATTATTATGTATTTACAAATATGTCATTCATACTTAAGAAATATAAGCAGGACATTAACTTGTTTTTTTTAAGGTTTTTGTTTTTTATTAAAGTTGTGATTGTTTTTTTTTTTTTTTATTTATTTCTTTACTAAGTTGTTTTTTTTTTTTTTTTTTTTATTATTTATTTTTAATATTTGTATTTATATTATACATAAAAACAAGTCATAATTAAATAAATTTAAAAGAATGCGGTGTAGATTTTGTTTTCATTTATATATTAAGATACAATATTGTTTTATGTTTAAATGTTTTTTAAGTTTAAAATTAAGGAATTTTTTTTGTAACTAAATACTTCGTAAGGACTAAGGACTGCATTTCGATTGATGTTTTTTTTCTTTGTTTTTTACTCAAAAGTTAAAGTTGAAAAACCATATTATTGTGTAAAAATTGATATTTTTGGTAAAAATAAATCAAAATTATGAATACATACTCGAATATATGAGTTTAAATGAATTTTAAAGATTTGAAATATTTAAAAAAATATGAATATAATTATAGATGATATTTAGTTCTAATTTTTGTTTGTTTTTCTTGTTTTTAAATCAAAACTGGGGATAAACTTATCTTTTATACCTTTAAAAATATAGTCGATAAGGAGAAATTTAATTATGGTGAAAGAAGTATATATAGAAGATAGATAGTGCAATTGAAGTTAAATAAGAGAAGAGTTTAAGAATTTTTTTAGGTTATTTTTAAATTTTTGTGAATTAGATATTATGTTATGGTTATACTGAATTTTAAAAACTTCCAAGATGATATTCGGATTTATTAAAAAAATTATTCGAAAAATTAACTCTTGTTTATTTATATTTTAAAATGGAATGAATAATATATTCCAAAGAAAAAGTTATATTGCTAAGATTTAAGTTTTGTTTTTTTTTTTCTTATACATATCTATTCAAAAAAGAATTTAAAGATATAAATTTATATGATTAAAAAAAAAAAACAAATTAAATTTATTGTTTAGATTTCACGTTATACCAGGCGTTGTAAGATAAAAATAATGTGAATTCTATAAATTTTGGTTAGAGAAAAAAAATCCTTGACATCAATAAATCTGAAAATAAAAATTTCAACATCTTCACAACTGTCTTCCTATAATATAAAACTATATTCCTCGTAATACCATTTATTTATCATTTATTTTAACAAGTACTCGTGGTATAAGTAAACTAAATAAGCGTAATCGTTGAAGTGAGTAAATGAAAAAAAACCTCCTATCAATGTAGAAAATTCTTAATAAAAAGTTCCCAATCCTCTTAAGTTAAAATTCCAAGTAGTACGGATTTCTAATCTGATATTTTGGCTTAAAGTTATATATGCACTTATATTTTTTCAACGTAAAACGAAAAATGCGACAGACTCTTACCAAAGTTTGGTTTTAAAAAGGGTGGTTTCTGTTGATTAAATTTCGATACTATACCCAGAGAAACTAACTCTTGTGCAATTGCTTTGAGTTTCGATAACTTTCGATATTTTCCACCGTTCTTCGTTAATATAAAAAATACTAAAGTAAATTTACATAAGTATAGATATACATACAACTTATCTTTATAAGTATTATTCTGAAGTTACGAATTCATCATATATACCATCATTTATATGGCAACAGATAGACTATAATTTATGGGTATAGTTATAGTAAAAATCTGACACATAAATAACATCTTTTTTATACATTTCCTTATATTTTTTAAGCCTATTACATCATTTAGGCGCTCAAAATTCAGCTTACACATTATATTTATACAACATTTATATGTACAAAAAAAGTTCGTTTATTGAAAAAAAAAAAATAAAGGTAGGTTGGTTATCCTTTTCTAAAAATGTCTATATATATAAGTAATATAACTTAACATATTAAAGTGAAGATACACTATATATAATATATTTATACGTAAGTATGTAAATATTCGAAAAACAAAAAAAAGTTATTTAAAAGTGACAATATTCAAAACTTTTGTATTTATAATAAAAATTAAAATAAGTACAATATATACATATATAACTATCATTTCAAGGTCAAAATTTTTGATGAAGAAAAAGAAAAACAAAAAAATTCCACAGACAAAACAATTTTTTTTTTTGTTTTTTGTTTTAATTCTCAACAAATGAGAAAAATGAATGAAGATTGTCAGAGTAGATATAGAAGAGGGTAAAAATATAAAAAAAAATTGGCATAAATGTTTTTAACTGTTTAAAAGTTTTGACCTTGAAATATTTTCCATTTCACAATGAATTTGACCCTTAAAATTTTGTGGTAACAGTAACACGGTTTTTTTTTTTGCAGTAGTTAGTATCTATAGATAAATATGTAAAAAGTAAAAAAGAAAAAATATTTAAACATAAAATAGGGGGATAGTATCAAAATACACGACGTACCATTTCATTTAATATCATCTACATTATATCTGCAGATATATTTATACATTTTCTTTTTTGTTTTTTTATTTCTTGTTTTTTCTTATTTTTTTGCACAAACATTTTCCCCATTTTTAGAAAATGGCACAAAAAAAAAAAATAAAGGACTCTCTTTATTTTAGAAACGTATTATTGCGTATGGTTTTTTTTTTTTTTTTTGTTTTTATGTTTTTTATGTTATGTTATATACATATCATAATAATAACTTTAAATAACACACAGTATATAAATACAATATAATATTGTATCTTCTTATGTATATACATATGTATAAAAATGCATCTAGACTGTTTTTAATTAAATGTTATGTATAACATAACCACAACACAAAACAAAATTCCAGTAGATATTTAACGAAGTTAAAAACCTCAATATTAGAAACTTTTTTTTTTCTTTTTTTTTTTGGCTAAAGGAAATTTTTCTTATTTTTGTTTTTGTTTTTATAACTCGTATTTAGAAATATATTCGTATAAAACGTTTATAAACATGTGTAATAATATATTTAAAAATGAATATTATAAGTACAAATGTGTATTATACGTACATACATATGTACATACATACATTTATTTTATATGCATGCAAAAACTTTTTTTTTTTGTTTCAAATATTTTAAGTTCAAGTTGATAGTCACAATGACCGAGTTATTGTTATATACATATGCTTAAATTAAGTACAAAATATGCGAAAAAAGGATGGGGTATGCGTGGGTGATGAAAATAATGATGGGGTATTTATTTTTTATTTTATTTTTTTATTCTGCGTTTTAAAAGTTTTCTTATTTTTCATTTTTTCGAAAAAAAAAAAAATTATACTTTTGTTATTATATACTTGTATGTCCATGTCCAGTGTTGTATTTTAATATTATAACTCCCCTACATATACGAGTATACAGCTGTGGTTATGTTTTATTTTTGTTTTTTTTTTTTGTTTTTATAGTAGGTATGTAATGTACCAGTTTATTTTATGAATAGAAGGTAACTTTAATGCGTAAGTTATATATACATATTTAAAAGTATGTATATATACATACATACATTTATTATATGTATATCAACATTTATAAATCTGTTGTATTTAAATTCTGATTATAGTTTAATATACTTTTTATTATTATTTCTATTTAAATGTTTTTTTTCTTATTTTTAATGTATTTTTTTTACTTTTAACATTGTTGTACTGTTATTTTGTTTGTTATTGTTTTTTCTTGTTCTTGTTATTGCTGTTATTCTTGTGTTTCGCTTCTGTTCACTTACTATATTATATTGGCTGCTTATTAAACATTAAACAAAAAAAAATAAAAATAAAATGTTTTTAAAGCTTTAAAGATTTTCTGTGTACTAAAAAAAAAAAAAAATCCTGACACAAAACAAAAACAATAACAAACAAAATAACAAAAAATATATCAAAATAACTGAAACAATAATAAAAAAACCAAAAAAAAAAAACAAAACAAAAAAAAGATGAAAATTAACAAAAGAAAAGGAAAGTGAATGTTTTTAAAGCTACTACGATTTACATACATATTATATACATACATATGTATGTATATATTATATACATAAAGTATAAGTATATATTAACTTATAAAAAAACACAAAATAAGAAAACATAGAAAAATATAAGAAGTAAAAGATAGTATTTGTAGAGTAACTTGTAGTATTTTTTTTTGTTTTGTAGGAAAACCAAAAAAAAAAAAAAAGGAAAGCAAAGAAAAATTTTTTTATCAGTTCTTTAATATAAGAGGAAAAACTAAGGAAAATTTTTGTTACATTTAAAGTAATTTTTTTTTTGTTTAGATTTTTTGTTTTTGTTTTCGTTGTTACTTTAAATAATTAAAACGATTTTTGGGTGATAATATTTTTATATATATATATATATCATATATATATATAGATATTAGAAAAGAAAAGAGAAGAAAATAAAAATAAAAACAAAAATGAAAATCAAGGTTACAATTATATTATTTATACAATTATTTCAAGGTAAAAAGTATGTACTTTAAAATTATTTTTTATATAACTATATATAATACATACATATATGTGTGGTATTTTAATATATACTGTGCAGAATAATCACTTCCTTTAAGGAAGTATAAGAAATTTAATATAATTAATATAAAGTTTTTTAGTTAAAAATAGAAAAAGTTTTTTATTTTTTTTTTATTTAGGAAGACTTTAAAAATTTTCTTTAAGGTTTTAAGTATTTTTTTTTTAATAGGATATTTTTTAAATACATATTTGTTTAATTTTTGAAAAAATTATAGAAAATTATAGAAAATATAAAATATTTTTGTTCTTTAAGAAAATTTGTTATATAGGTATCTCTGTTTAATATAATTTTTACTTTTTTGGCTTTAAATTTTAAAGAATTTAAAGAAATAAAAATTAGGTAACTTTAAGTTGATATTATGGTATATATTAATGCATTTTTAGAATTTAATTATTATACTATAAATTTTAAATTTAATTGAAATAAATTGTGTTTTTAAGTATCAGTTGATTTAAAGTAAAAATTTTTGATTCTTTTGATAAATATTATACCAGAAATTTTTGAATCTTTAGTTCTGAAAATATTATTATCTGACTCATGGCGTAGTGGTTAAGTCGCTAGCCTTTCAATCGGAGGGTCTTGGGTTTCAAAAACCGGTCAGGTCATATAAAAAAAAAATTTAATAATTCATATGGTAACAATGAATATCGTATAATAGTAATAATAATAATAATAATAATAATAATAGCTGCTACAGTGGATCTATCTTTGGTTATATTATGCAGGAAGGTGTTATATACTACTGCATGTTATAACTGTTGTAACGGATATAATCACTGTTAGCAAAATAGTAATAATAATAGGCAGATTCATGGTTTCCTTATAGTCCCACTCTCAATTCAATGTTTCCGCATCCTATTTCCTATCTTTTCCTATCCCTACTCCCTAGCCATGCGTTTTCAGATAAGAATTTCATCCCATTATATTGGTTAAAGGGGCAGGTGGTTTTAGTCAGTAAGAATCTGACACTACCAAGGGGAAATTCTTGGTGTCTTTGGAAGATTCCCACCTCTCATCTTATATTTTGATTTCTCATATTTGATTTTATATTCTTCTTTCATTATTCTATAGGCGGTGTTTTGTTTTTTGTTTTTTAAGAAGTCTTTTTTAGATCTTATTATATCTTTTATTATTATTAGCTTTATTATTAGCTTTTTCTACTATTTTTTCTGTACTAGTATTTATATTTATCATTATTTATCATTACACCGTTCTTATAATAAATTTTATTAACTTCTCACTGTTCTTCAAAATCTGTGCTTTTCTTTCATTAATTTATTTTAATTAATTTTACATTTTTTTTTATGGGAAGAAATAACGAACATCCCATCCCATGAAAACATAAGTTATATGGGATGAAATAAAGATGGGAAAAATAAGGACAAATATAAAAGACATTTAAGATAAGGAAGGTAAATAAATATTAAATCTATTATGATTCGTTTTGAGTTTTAGAAAATTATAAATCGAAAAATCACATGAGATCACATTTAATAGTAGTAAGTTCTGACAAAAAATAAATTTCAGTAGAGTACCTTTTAGATATAGTTTGTTTCAGACAGCAATAATAGGAACTTGAATCCCTTCTCTCTATATTAATATATAGTGAAATTTCTTAAGGGTTGGATCAGTAATTTTATTTTAACTAAGCAATTATTTATATAGAAGGAAAATATATAAATAATCTAAAAATTATTTATATAGAAGGAAAAGCGCTACCATATTATCTTGAATGTCAACAGGATAATATGGTAGCCCTTAACAGGATAGTATTAGTAGAATTAAAGTGATAATTTGAAGATTATATAAATGAAATTCAATATTACGTAATTGCGTACGTAATAGCCGTAAAGGCATATTAAAATACTTATTTTATATTTTATATGTAAATTAGATTATAAAAAATATAATATATTAAAAAATAAATTTTAAATATAAAATCTAAATATAAAATGTTAGTCTCTTTTAATAACAAAAAAAAAAAAAAAAAATAAACAAAAACGGAAAGTAAAACTATTTGGGACATTTATTTTAATAAAATAATAAAGTTTGATTTTATTAAATTAAAATGATTTCTAAAAACAAAAACCTATGAATTATTCACGTGTGGTTTTAAATTCTTTTTTTTTGGCTTTTTTTTTTTTTTTTACTAACAGGCCGGTATAACTTTTGAAGTAAAATTGTTTTTTTTTTTTCTTTAGTTTTTAAACATCATTCTATAAAAGCATACATTTAAATTTTCAAAATCAAAAATATCTTAGACATTATAATTACTTATTATACAAATAGGTATATTATATAAATATATATATATATATATATATATATATATATATATATATATATTAGTGTATTAAACTAACGAGGCCGTCATAAAACTTGTGTTTGCATCATTCAATTTATATAAAATGAAAAATGATATGAAACAAGTCAAGTAATTCTGTCTACTTCTAGGATATCGACTACAGAGAATTCTAGAATTTGTTCTATCATATCAGTACAAACCAAGTTTTATTTTATGTTTAGAATAAATTTGACTTCTATAGATTTTTAGTAATTATGCGGTGTATGGCTTACTAATGCACTGATCATTTTCATAATCTAAAAATATTTAAAATGTGAAGAAGTGTTCTTTATTTCTAACCCTAAAATTTAATTTAAACAATTTTTAGATATTATTTTGGAAATGATTTTCTTTATTGATAAATTAATTAATCATTGATTTGATATTGATTATATAATTACAATAATATTAAAATTAATTGTATACCCACACAAACGATTAGAATAGATCAGATCAGAAATTAAAATTTTGTCGATTTATTAATTTATCTGCAATTCGTCAAAAGTTATCGTCACGTAATTTATCTATAATATTTTTGAAAGAAAGGTTCCTCATTTTTTTATAGTTAAGATTGGAATACCATGCCTTTGGGTACAAATTATTTAATAATATCTTCGGAATAAATTTATTCCCTTAATTTATTGCTTAGCCATTATACTGTTTTGCAGTTAGAGTGATTAGCCAATTATACTGGGTTCGGGGGGAGTTGGGTTTAGTGGGTAAAAATCCCACACTACCAAAGGAGCCTAGATTTTACTTGGTATCTTTTGAAGATTTATACCTTCGGCAGGAAAAAAAATGAAGCTACAAAGTTGATTCAACCCAAGGATTGCGGTAAATGATTCAAGCTACAATGTTGATTCAACAAAGGATTGCGGTAAATGTCATACAAATTTTTCACCCCGATTTTAAACATCTTAAACACTAACAAGATTGACAGTATTTTTTTTACACAATTAAACGAGTCTGTACGGCTATTTTACGTTTGATAAAGGCAAGACATATTTTCCCTCATTTCAAAATTTATTTTTTAATAACTATAATTTTAAACTACAGTATTTATATGCTACATATATTTACCACATTTAAAATTAAAAAGATAATATCTATAAGATAGAAAAACATTCATATTACTTTATGCGCGTAAGTAACTAACGAATAAATAAATTAATAATACATTTGGCAATACCAAATTAGTATGAATTCTAAAAAAAAAAACAAAAACAGCTAAATAATAAAAACAAAATAAAACAATAAAACACACTTGAATTCCCAATATTCTTAATAATATTCTGTATTTTCATTTATTCTTTTTTATTTTATTTTTGTGTTCTGTAATGATGAACATAATTTACCAATTTTTCTTATTTTCTTTAATTTTTTTTTTTTTTTTGTATTTTTCAATTTTTCAATTTTTCATTTAATTTTTTTCTTTTTTTCTTTTTTAATTTTTGATTTCGTTTTATAGTCTTGTCGTAAATTTTTTGGAAAACCGAATAAATTTTCATCAAAATCAAAAAAAAAAAAACAAGAAATAAAAAACAAGATGAAAATTTTTTTTTTTTTCCTAAAAATAAAAATCAAAAATAATATATTACAAATATATCATATATGTACATATATTCATTTTTATGTATATATATATATTATATATACATTTTCATAATATAAATGTATTTTGAATACATGTACATTATTATATCCTATAATAAAAAAATATAAAAAAAAAAAAGATAAAACGAAATCAAAAGTAAAATAAAAATTAATTTAAAAAAAATCGAACACGGGTAATTTTCCTCAACACACAATCGAATTTTAAGAATATTTAATAAACAACCAAATAACAGGAAAAATCAAAAAAAAAAAATAAAAAAAAAAAAAAAACAAAAAATATTAAAATTCAAAAAAAAAAAAAATGAGGTGGTAAAAATGATAATGGGCACAAAACTGATCAAAGTGATCATTTAATTTTTGGATTAATTTAATAAAGGTGCATGGAGTAGTTTAAATTTTTGATTTTTAAAAAAATTTTCCCTTAAAAAATAACTCTTAGGAACTTTTATTTTCCTTTATTCTGAAAGGTTTTCAATTACAGTGGAGTTTGGAAAATATGAACTAATTGTGTTACAATAATTGTTAATATTTCTCAGAAAATTTATATTATAAGTAAAGTATAATTATGTATCCTAAATAAGAAATTTTAAAGCATTTTTGAAGTTATTCATGTGTCATATTGTCATAGCAATAAAAAGAAAAAAATAAACTTTAAGATATGTATACCTATATTTATTTTATTTAAATAAATTATAATATATATATCATAAAGTATATGTAACATATATTATAACATAATATGCATTTAATGAAATATAATGTTTGATACATGTGTGTTTTAATATTTAAAGATTTCAATACCACCTTTTCTTTCAATTTCAATACCATTTTAACTTTTTAATACCATTTTCTGAATCTGCTGTCTACATATGTTTCAAAAGTAAACGATATGGCACACAATACGATTTATTTCTTTTTTCAAGCAAATTATCATGTGTTCTCGCTTTAGAGTATTTAATGTAAAAAACAATTGGGTGTTAATGTTCATGCTATAGGTAGGTTATTCACGCCAATGGGTATTTTAACTAAGAAAGAAAAGCTACTTCTGATGCAGAATTTCTCAACAGTGTACAAATCAAAATTAAATAAAAACTTTAAATAAACGATAAAAAAAAACAACACTAGGTATAATTGTCTCGAGAACCGACGGACTTATTTATTCATCGAGAATCGAGTACACTTACTCATCCAGAATAATTTTTTCTCTTCTGTATATATATATAATTACTCTCAGTTTTATCTAAAAATATGTCTTGAATCAGTTTTGTATGTAACGCTGTAGTGCTGCTTTTATATACTTATGAAATTTTTGAAATATATCTCTATTCAGTTCTGAATACGTTATTAGTTTTGCCATTTTTCTGATGAAATTAACTGAAGTTCACCTCATAAGCCATATCGATTTTGACGTTTGCTGATTACGTTGTGAATTTTTTTATTAAATTTTCGACTAAAATCTTCAACTAATTATATATATCATATTATGTATATTTAATTAAAATTTAAAAAAACACTTCGATTGTAAAATTTTAATACAATATTTTAATAAACACAAAAACTAAGTGTGACAAAAACACTATCGTCAATCAATATTAAATCCAGACATAAAATAATTTTTTTCGAAAATGAAGCAATAATAAAAAAAAAATAAATGACAGCATTAAATTCGAAAAAACAAGTTTAATAAAAGAAAATAAAAAACCTAGGACTTATTATACTTCTGTCTTTTTTGTCATTGGATTAGGAGATTGTATAATTTTATTCAATAACTACATTTTAGAAATAAGCCATTAGGGAAAATGAGTAGTTATTAAAAAATCTACTAGCTAGTTATAGTTACTACTTAATAGTAGTTAAGGAAAATCTGAAGTATACTGAATATTATCATTATGTATCAGCATGTATCTATCAAGCATTATGTATCTATCAAACACATTTACATTAATATCTGTTAGGGGCTTCGGTGGCCTAATGCGTAATAACGTATAAAATACGCTGTAAACACCGAGAGAGTGGGGGTTCGAATCCCACACACGTTGTAAGAATAATCCCCTCTTACGATATGTGCAGACACGCCTGAAAAGGCAAGGCTGTGCAATTTCCGCGTTCCTTTTCTTACATCCTTTCTTTATATTTATGTCGCAGGGAAATTCACTAAAAAAACAAAAATTTTTTTTATTTGAGTTTCTCTATTGATATTTTTTGCTTTTTTGTTGGAAAACTAAAATTTATTTTATTGTTTTTATTTTTATTGTAGTTATTAAGTAGTATTTCACATTATGAAATGACAATTTAGTATCTGAAATAGAAAAATAGAAAATAAAAAATAAAAAAATCGGAGGAAAGAAAAAGAACAGCAGGCAGTAATTTTTAATCACCTCCGTTATATACAACCCACATTTTGAAAAATTTTTAATTTATAGATATTCAAATGAAATGAAAATAGTTTTTTGATTTTTCTTTTATTTTTCGTGTTAAATATTTTCCGAAATCAAAAATAAAAAAAAAAAAAAAAAAATTAATATAAATTTATATATTATACATACATATATATTTTAAATAAATTTTTTTTAATAATACAATTTAAAGTGGAAAACAACACAAAACAGATCAAAAATACAGAACAAAAAAAAAAAACAAACAAAAAAAATTAACGACAAACGACAAAATATTATGTATGTAAAAATAAATCAATCGCGATCTGTTCTCTATTTTTAATAAACAACTAAATATACTTGTATTATTCAATATAAAAATCCAGGAAAAAAACAGAAAAAAAAAGTGGATCAATCGAATTTAGAAACGGAACTAAATGGTATATTAAATAAAATATATCTATAGGTACCTATTAGTAAAATTTTTGTATTGCAGAATTAAATAAAAAATATTTTTGATAAGAAAAATTAATAATTTCAGTAAATTAAGATTTCGAAAACTTTTGTCCATTTTTATATGAAAAGCATTTTGACTATAGATATTAAAACCACAATAGTAGTGAACGGGTCTTCAACACATTGACCACTGTCAAAGATATAACAAAGAATTAAAAAAAAAAACAAATTACCTAAACGCAAGACAACTCTGAAAGTGAAAATTTAAATATTAAACAAGGCAGAATGTAAACCAACGGTTTTTTAAAGCGCACATTTCCAAAAGATATTATAAACTGTTTAGAATTGTGATTCTGCACCAAAATTGGAAAATTTCTGATAATAAAAAAAAACAAAAAAATGTGAAAATAGGACATTTTTTGCAATTTTGAGTGGCTGTAAGTCAGGAAGCGTATATAATTAAGAAAAACCATAAAAATATATTACTAAAACTTGAATTTTTATGTCTTGCCGAAGAAAAATTTGTACAAGTGCATAAGTTACAGGTGTTTAAAAATAGTTTTTAATTTTTGAGCCCTAATAGCTCTTAAACAGGGGATGGTACAAAAAAATATTAAGAAAACTTATATTAATTCTTATAAAATTCTCTTGTCTTAAAATTGTCTAATCAAATTGTCTTAAAATTTCAAGTTTCTATCGCAAAGCGTGCCGGAGTTATGAATAAAGAAATATCATACAAAATGTGGTTTTCACATAACGGTTAATTTATATACTAAATATAAAAAAGTTATATAATTTTGATATTGATTTACAAAGGTAAAAAAAAAATTCCTATCGAAAGGCGTTTTCAGATCGAAAAAATATTAAGCAAAACGTGATATATACGCATTTAAAAGTAGGGCGTTTTCAAAGTTTGAGGGGCTATAGCTCCGTAATGGATGAGGTTACATGAAAAAGTTGTTCTACAATATTATTTTTTTTGTGAGAACTACTCATGGTTAAAAGTTTTTTTTCTCTACCTTTAGCGGTGTAGAAGTTTTGTTAACAGATGGACGGACGGACAGAGTGAAACTAATAGGCACATTTTTTCAAATTTTTTTTGGAAATGTGCTAAAAACTTTATATTAGAAAACGATTTCTTTTTTCATGTACTAAGTTAGCATATTTAACGTAATAAAAAATTAGCTGGACTAATAAAAAAGCATATCAATAAAAGTGATTCTTTTCTACTTAGTTATCTTTTGACTGCGCTATACTTGTTTGTACGAACATATCACATGAAATTTTAATTAGGATTTAATTAAAACTTTTTTATTATTTCCTAATATATTTTTAATTTACATTTCATGTTTCCAAGTCTTACCGAAATTCTTGTAACAATTTCTACATTTATAAAACTCTATATTTTTCTTATTAAGCGAGAGATGTAGAACTTCAAAAAACCCCAACCTATCTTGGTGGTATGAGATGTTTATGCACCAAAATGATCTCCAGTAGTATAATAAGGATAAATAAAGGATTAAATTATATGATTTGAAATTGTGGAAATAGGATTTAAAGCAGAATATTCGATCTTACAATCTATATATAATATATTCATGGTAGTTGCTATGGTAGAGGGCTTGTAAGCCGATGAAAACCGAAACCAGTTAACCCGGTTTTTTGATTCAATTTACTGAAATCGTAAAAAAGGTTTATAAAAGCACAATAATTCTTCAAGTGATAAATAATCTTATTTTTCTATATTATTCATGAAGTATTACCGTTTTAAACTTTTCTCATATAAAATTCATTTAGGTAGGTAGTAAAATTTTATGGATTTATTTTAGCTCCAATTAGTTAACTTGCCTTGAAAATTGTCTTTTAAATATAATAATAGTCTCACGATCACGACACAATTTTAAAATATTATTGTGCTTATTGTCGCATGTCTATATTAATCTGTTATCTGTTTGATCTACATTATACATAATATATTATTTCTAAATGTCATTTCTCAAATGTCATAAGATGAAATGAGCAATAATAATAAGCAAAGCAGAAAATGCGTAGAGAGTATAGAGACGTGTACCATTACTAAAGTTTACAGCTTAGGTATATTCAAGGTAGATTTTATTGTATAGTTAAAGTAAAACTCAAGGTAATTTTTTTTATAATTGAAAAAACCGATTAAAAGCTGGTTTACCGGTCTTTTTACTTTATAAAAAGCTGAAAACCGGTTTATTAAATTTTCCGAGTTTTTACATGCCCTGAATAATATGTATATTATATTTTGTATTAGCATAATCATGAGTTGCATTCGTTTTAATAGCTAAAATTTTTGATAGTGTTTTTGTTTTTTTTTTTTGGTTTACATTTGAACCCTAAAACGAATTCTAAATTGCAAAACGCCATTTTGTCGAATATCTTTTGGCAAAAAGGACATTTTTCAACTTTCCATTTGGCATTATGAAACATTTTGTTCAAAAAGATATTTAACAAACAAATACTTTGTAAACATTGTATTCTGGAAAAAGGGTATAATTATCAAATTATTTTTTTTACATACAAATTTCAACAACAAAACATGTTTTGTTTCTTAAAAATTTGTTAGAAGTCTTTTCTTGTGAAGAAAAATTTTGCTATAAGTATTATTTAGGAAATAGCTTTAGATCAATTGTCTTTTTGTGAAATGTATTTAGCCAACAGATTTAGATTTATAACAGATTAAGTTTTACCTGTTAACTTAATTGTTTTTGATGTACATAGTTTCATCCGTATAGCAACGACCTTTAATTTCTGATTTTTCATAAGCAATTTTTGCTTACTTTTTTTTAAAAAACTAAAGTTTTAGTATGTACCTGCTATAAAATAATACAAAAAATATTAAAAGTGAAAAATTTTAGTTTTAAATTAATTTTAAAATATATAATTAAAATATTTTATTTTTATTGTATTTGAAATATATAGCTAAGCTATAACTTTATGATTGTTTGATGTCAATGGTGTTGTTATTTTAAAATATTGTTGCAACAACACATAATAATATATACATACATATATATTATGGGATACTAAAAATATCACGAAACATTTTAATCTAGTGAGATTTTATTTTGAAATATTGTAGAACTTTGTATTGATTTAAATAAATTCAAAAAAACAGGTGTAAAAAAAAACTTTAATTTTTTGATGTGACACACTAATACAAATGTTCTATATAATGAAAAGGGTGCAAGCGCCAGAATTATATTATATTTATATTTATAATATTTCGTTCTTTTGTATGTTTTACTGTTTTTTATTTTTTTTTTTCAGGTTAATTTGTTAATTATAAATGAAACTAATAATAGAAACTAATCAAATTTTAGAGGAAAATAATCAGAAGAAGAAAAATTTTTGTTTAAACCAAGAAAAGTTTAAATAAAAATAATACTAGAAAAAAAAAATAAGTACAATTACATATTAAAAAATTTAAAAGTTTATAAAAAACTGCACATCATTATTAAAATAAAATGTCAAAAATTTTTTTTTATTTATTTTAAAGAGTTTTAATATCCCTTAAAAGAAAATCAAGATAATAAAAGGGTTCACATATATTCCTGTCATTTTTCACTAGTTTTTTGATATAAAAAACAAGTTCTCTTTTACCTTGTGGCTTTTTTTTGTGTTAATACATTCTGATTATTAAACTCTGACTCATTTTTGCAAATAAAAAGTTATATACAACATAGAAAATATCGCTCTTAAAGAAAAATTTGACTGCACTTAAAGTATTAACGAAAATGTGAAAGAGATATTAGTTTAAGATACATCTGTCGTAGAAAAATTCTTTTTGAATTTAGTAACAATAACACTCTGCTACAGTTTAGAATAATTAAAAAGGAACAGACCACAACAATTAAAATAAAAGATAGTTCTTCTCGTTTTTAATAGTGAAACCCGAAACAACTATAGATATATCTAGCACCATTACCTAGAAATTTCAAATATTCATAAACCGATGTCTATACAGAATATGTTTCTTATATAGAATAACCTATCCTTCAATACACAAAGATTTGTGAGATTTATAGGAGAGGAACCCATATTAAGAACACCTTAGAAAGAAAAAGTCAAAGTGACCATACACTAAGGAAAGACCGAAATTGAAGCGAATAACCTAGGAGTGAAACCCCAAAAACAGAAAACGCGACAGTTCAAATGCGCTGAAATTTTATTTTTATTAAATAAAAATTCATATTCATCGTGAAGTAAATCTTTAGTAGACTTTTTGTTTTAGAAGAAGAATATATTATGAGCACCACATATTTTTAAGTGTTGGTATTGGCTGTATGGGGGTACCCCAGAAGACCAATGAAAGATCTTTTCTGATAAGGTATAAGGTTTTTTTTATCCTAAGGGAGGTGGGAATCCTCCAAAGACACCAAGAATTCTCCTTTGGTAATGTCAGATTCTTACTGACTAAACCCACCTCCCCTATAACCAATATGATGGGATAACGCATTATATTGGCTAGGATGTAGGGATAGGAAAGGTAGGATTCGGAAACATTGAATTGGTTGTGGAACTGTAAGGAAACAATGGATCCACCTATTATTATTACCATTTTCCTAACAGTGAAAAGTTTTGAAGTTGATAATGATTAATAAAAATATCAAACTTTAGATTCAACTTAAGATATTATTTTTAATAATCATATAAAAAAATTTCAACGATTGATTTTTAAAACCTGTTATATATATGTATATATATAATATTCATTCAATATTATATTTTTAATGCTTTATTAGGATGCTTTACTTCCAAAAGAATTAAATCTTTTTATGAACAAAATAAAATGCTAAGAGGATTGACCTATTTATTGATGACATGGAAATTGAAGAAAAGTTATTATTATTACATATCATATAAACACAGTTCTTAAAACAGACATAAATGACATAAAAATAGAAAAAAACAAAAAAAAATTTGAAATGATGTATAAAATGCAACATAGAATGTAAATCAAAATGGATTTTTTCTTTTTTTTTTAGAGTATCTATAGCTAATAGACATGTTTAAAGGAAATGCTTAGTTCTAGTTTTTTTTTTTTTGTGTTTCATTCGAAAATTGGTCGTTAAAGATTATATTTGACAATTCTATTTTTATTTATCTGATTTGATTTTTCATGTATTTATAAGTTTATTTTTTTTCATTTTTTTTCTTTTTTTTGTTGATTTCTTATTTTCGTTTTGATATATCTTATTATTATTTATCTATAGGTACAGAATCACAATAGATGAAAGTATTTTTAGAATTTATATTCAATAGATATAGATAAACAAAAAAAAAAACCAAACCAATTTATATAGAAATGATACATTTTTCAATTTATTAAAGAAACAAAGAAAAAAGAAAAAAAAGGTGATATTAAAAAAAAATTATGAGTTTTTTTTTTTTTTTTTAATTTTCATTTTGAATGATTTTATTTTTTTCTCTGATGGTGGTGGATGGATGGGGGCGCTTTTTATTTTTCATAATTAATTTATTATACAAATTATAATTGTCATTTTTTGTTTTTTCTTAATGTTCTGTCAAAAATAATATCTATTTCAAGAATGTTATATTTGGTAAAAATTGTTGGTTTTACATATTTTTTGTTTTGTTTTTTTCTTTTTTAGTATAAAAATTATGAAAAATTGTATCAGATTACTTTCAATATATTAATTTTTTTTTTGTATTATAATTTAAGTATGTTTTCAATTGAAACTTATCTTAAGAATAAATTTTAGAATAAATTTTTGATTTATTTTTAATGTTCAAACATACAATTAGAAATTTAATAAGACATTAGAGGTCAAAAATCTAAAGGGAAACATAAAAATATAATATTATATAAATTAAACATATACATACATATGTATATACACTTTAATAATTCAAATGTAGAATTCTTGAAAGAAGTTCTTTTTATAACCAAATTTAACTTATTATAATGGAGTGGTAGTTTTAAATTCAATCGCGTAACATCTATATATATAAAAGTAAATGTTTGTCTCTTTGTCTGTCTGTTTCTCATTTATAGACACCTAAATTTCTCAGCCGATCATTATGAAAGTTTGTATATAAAGGGTTTTGGGTTTTAAGGAGAGAGAGTTTCTAGAGTAACCATTTTGCTCTAACGGGCAAGCCAAGTTGGGGCTGTGGTGAAAATATATAATTTTTTTGGCTCTAAAATAAAAAAAACGGTTTGACCGAAATTTTGTACATGTGTTGCTGTTTGGCAGTGAAGTTCATTTTATTAACAGAATTGGAATTTGTTAAAACATATCTTCAATTAAAAATCCATATGTTTTATTTAATGAGAGATGTAGCAACCAGCACCGGGTATTAGCTAGTATTTATTACATAAATCAAGAAATCTCCAACCTAAGCAATATATTGTACCATAGATTATTAGTTTAAAAGGAAGAGCATTGATCTTATTGGTATCTTTCAAGATTCCCACCTACCCCAACAAGAGAGGTGGGCGTTTGGTTAGTTAAAGTTCAACACTATATCAAAGAGAATTAGCGCGTTGATATTATTGGTTGCTTTTCATATTCCCACCTACCCTAACAAAAAAAACAAATTCAGAATATGCGAAGTTGTAGCCGTTCATCGGTGTTTTATATTATAATATAGTATGTTGGATATAATATAGTAGATATGTTATAATATAGAATGTTGACTATAACTCAGTAAAATATATGATTATATAGAAAGTGCTTGTTAGTTTAAATAATGCACTTTTGTAGTAAAATTATGAAGATTAAATTAATTCAAATTAGACAATGTTAAATTAAAAATTATTTGAAAAAAATTTCAATTCTTTAAAGTAAAAGTGAGAAACAATAAGAAGATATTCAACATGTTTTTATATTTTATATAATGATTGATGGAAAACATCGATAATTACTCAAAGAGATTCCAGGGTGTTGCTTTGAGCAGTATTGCATTTTAACTAACCAAAACTAGTATCTTTTAAACCAAAAATTTAGGATTGGACCTTTAATATAAATGTACAGTTTATCTTATTTTTAGAGATAAAGATATGGAAAAGATACTTAAAGAATGTTGTTTAGCAAATTTAGGATCATTGAAGGGGACCAAATTGTTTTACAAAGTTTAAAAAGAAACGACCATGGCAGTTTCGAAAAAGATAAAAAATCAGTAAAAGAAAATTTACGTAGCTGTTGACATTAGAAAATGTTGATATTACGTAGCTGTTGATCTTTACGTAGCTGACTCAATGAAAAAAAAATAAAATAAAAATTTAAACAATTGAATTCTTGAATTTCTTATAAAGATAAATATCTACTTATAAAATTTTTCCTTCAGTATACAATAGATACATTATGTGATAATTTTTAATCTGTTATACAATAATTCTATTTTTTTGACAAATTGAAATTCATTTAATATAGATCTATATATTTTCTAAGGATTATATTTTTTGACTTTTATTAAATACAAAATTTTATAATACACAGACCATAACAATTTGACAAAGATAAAAAAACCTTTAAATTTTCTTAAAGTACTCAAAATTAAAATACCATTTTCAATTGATTTATTTTAATTAATTATTTGTTTTTTTTTTTTATTTCTTTTCTTTTAATATACAAAATTTTTAAATTAAAAATAGTTTTAATAAAAATATACAAAGTTACCTTTTAATGAATCTAAAAAGATTGTATATAAATAAGAACAATGTACACCCATAAATGTTAATCAAAAATTTTTATTTTTCTGGCTCGAATAATATTAATTTTGCATAAAAAAAAAAGAAACAATTCATTTTTATATCTTCTCATTTTCTTATACATACAATTTTAGACTTATTATAAATATTATATGCATATTATATACATATTATATACATATACATACTTTTCTTTGATTTTTATATTCCTTGTTTCTGGTATATTTCATTAAATATATCGGAAAAACATTCTATAGACACTTAGAATTTATTATAAAGAACAACAAAAAAAAAAAATAAATAAATAAAATAGTAAAAATATAAAAAATAATAAAATAAAAATGAATTTTAATTTTTTTGGCATTATAATTTAATTGTCTATTTACGAAATATTGCAATTATTTTAGAGAATATTCAAAATTTCAAAATCCAAATTTATTCTCCAATTTTTGTCTGTCTGTCATTATATAATTACGTATTACATAAATTTTAACAGCATATTCCATAATAGGCGTTAGAGGAAGCAGAATCAAATCAATCCTATATTATATTAATCTCAATTGTTATCTATGGTGACAGTATTTTTAAGTTAACAGTTATGTATCTGCTTTAAACTTTAAAAATCATCTTCAAAAAAATTTAAGTTTTTCTTATAAATACCTAAAGAATTGTCTTATGGCGTGATTTGTCCTTTGATGCATAATATTTTAAATACCTAATAGGCTAATAATATACAATATATATAATATATTAATACTAATAGGCTAATAATATACAATATATATAATATATAACATATAATATATATAATATTTAACCTTGGGTATTTGTTAAATAAAAGGAAAATTCCATCATCTACCTTATAGGAGTGGGTTCTTAACCATCATCCATCATCTACCTTATAGAAGTGGGTTCTTGTTCTAACGAGTTTGTACCTCCTTTGATACCTCCTTGTTCTAAAGTTTGATGCCTTCTTTTAAAGCATTGCAAAGAGAAACAAGGAGCGGCCTCTCCTTACACTTCTATGTAGTTAAAATTACCGACTTATGGGAGTTCGTTGGTATAGTACGAACAACTACGATGGTTTGTAGTGGAACCATCTCCCACCTCATGTGTTCCGCAAAAGTGGTGATGATTACATTTACAACGTGCAAAGATTCAAGGTGAATATTAACAACTTTGTTCACAATATGCCTGCCAATTTGAAATCAATTTTCATTCCCTAACTCTACTTCCTTTGACAAGGCAGTATATGAGTACTAAAGATCGTATAACCTATTGTTTGGTCAAAAAAGGAAAGTGGTGTTTAGTGGGTTAAAGAACCACACACTCATATAGTGGGTTAAAAACTCGTGCTCGTTTCATTCCACTATAGTGTGTTTCAATGATTCCCACATCTCCCTTTTTTTTAAAAAAAAAAATTTCTACTACACCGACCTGCCTCATTTTCTGCATAACGATATATCATCTGACAAAAAATCGACATTACTTTAAAAAGAAAATAGATATACGCAACGCATTATATTAGAAAAAATTTTTAGAAGATTAGAATGAGAATATAAAGATATAGTTTTTTAAATTAGAATGGCAATGTCACCTAATATGTCAGAAAAAAAAATCTATACTACTGATAAATAAGAAATATATAATAGATATTTATAAAAAAATTTAGAAAAAAAATTACCATTAACAGTTTTCTGACTTAGTTCTAAATATGATATAGAAATCTCATTTTCTAACTGAAAATAAACCTCAGTTACAGTAAATCGTTTTTGACTTATACAGTGTTTTATATTTATTTTACAATAAATGCTTGATTTGTGAAGGATATTGTACTATTTTTTGAAAAAATTCCTATAAAAGAACGTAGAAACACACCGCTTTGTGTTTTTTTGGATTCTAAAGTACAAAATTGTATTTCGAAATTATTCGTTTGTCTATTAAAACTTAATTCATTAATATATGTATAGGCTTCATTAAATTTTGATAATCTAAATTAAATTAAATATAAAAAAATTTCTTCACTTATTAAAACAATTCTATCATACTGTCAATTATAATTACGTTTAAACATTTGTAATTTAATTATTTTCTAATTAATTTAAATATTTTGAATCAAAAATAAAATTAAATTGAATTAGCTGTTGTGCTCTACTGTATTTGATTAATGCCTGTCTATTTGGAATGTTTCTAAAAGTAAGAAAAAAAAAATGAGCAAAACAATAATAGAAAAAACAAAACATTACCTTTGATAGAATAAGAATAATTTCTTATATAAGTTTATATTTTTTGTTTTGTTGTTCTATTGGTGAAATTCGAGAAATTGAAATGAAAATTGTAAATGCTGAATCAAAACATAAGAATTTTTATAATCATAATTACTTAATTTTATTCTAAATTTATATATATATAATAAATATATGTATTTACGTATGTTTAATTAAAATCTGAATCTTAATACAATAAATTAGCCCCTTAATATATGCAATTTTAAAAATTATCATATTTATGAGATTAAATATTGACCGGGGGGCTTCGGTAGCCTAGTGGGTAGGCGCGTGGCGCATTAACCGAAGGAGTGTGGGTTCGATCCCTGCACAGGTCGTAAGTTTTTTTCTTTACATACCCCCCTTACGACCTAATATAATGTAAATATATAGTATATAATATAAACAAAATACATAATATTAGTATATAATTTAATAATAGTATAAAAACCTATAATGGCCTTAGTAGCCGATGGTTCAATAATATTGCACTACATTAATGTATGTAATATTAATATAAATAAATAAATAAATAAATATTGACCGAGAGCGGGACCTTAGTGGTCAAGTAACATTTGGCTTTTATAGAACTTTAAAATCATAAAAATATTTAATTTTCATTTAGATTTTCTAGAAGCCGAATTACAATAAACTTGTACACAGAACTTTAACATTTAGGTATCGCTCACAAAGATAGCTTGACCTAAATATAAGTACCATATTTACAGATATAGTTAATACGGGTAGGGACAAAATCCACAAAAATCACAATCCATAATGATTTCATTTCCATATGGATCATTATGAAAACTAATCCATAATGATTTAGTTTTTTTTTTTTTTTTAGTGTATTCCCCTGCCACGTAAATGTGACAAGCCGTTATATACATAATTACATAATTATTCTTACGACATGTGTGAGATTCAAGCCGAGGTATTTCATACGCTCTTGCCCACTAGGCTATCAAGGCCCAACTTAATTATTGAAATACATATGTGAAAATAATAAGGAAGAAATTTAGAGTTGGTTACAAAATCAGTGTCAATAATTTGTTTAGCGGAGGCTTGGACCGGCAATTTCCACTATTTTAAATTTTTTGATAGTTAAATATGTATGTAAAAAAGATAATTAGGATCAGGCGTTACATCTCTAGAGTTTTTTTTTCAAAATCAAAGTTTTTTGCTGCAGAATATTTTTTGCACATTTTTGAAAAATAGTAAGTGAAAAATTAGTATCAGAAATGTTTTTGAAAGCAAAGAAGTTCAGTTTTCACTGAAGTTATGTATTCCAATTTCTAAACGTATACTTTTCATTTAAGCCTAAATATTGTTATTGTTATTGAAATTAAGCTTAATTATTGTTTTCGAATTTTTTTTTTTAAGACTTAAGTTACATTTTTGCAATGTATTATTAATTTTTTAAGCCCTTCATTAGTCATTAGCTATCTTTTAGTATTTTTAGTACTTTAGTTTAACGTTACTGAGAGGTGAATGATTAAGAGAAGTTTTTATAGAGCAGTTTATATTAGTCTTAAATTTCAAAATAGTATTGAAGTAATGGTTTCTTCACAATAAAGAATTTCAATTTAAAGAACTAAACGCGGTTTAAATCTCTTTAAAAGGTTAAATGGCGCTTGAGTTAATTTGATTTGTTATAAAAAAAACTGAAAGATTTTTGAAAATTAAAACTGTAATTTTTTCCATACATATATGTACAATGTACATACATATTAAAATTTAATTTTCACATTCATTTAATTTAAGTAATTTATTAAAGTGAAAAATCCTTCAAAAATCCATACATTTTTTTTTGAACATTAATTTATTAAATTATTAGGTACAATTTATTTTTTAATACCTACATATTTATTTTATATTACATTTTTTTTAAGACAAACCATTAGTAACATAAAAAAAAAATTAGATTCAAAAGTATCTACAACACAAAGCAAGGTTTTTTTTTTTTAAATTAATAAAATATCTTTATCACGGTTAGATACTTTTTTTTTTCTAGAGAGTGTCCTAGAAGCAATATTTCCAATCCAATGTGAAATTTTTAAAATGATGTGCAAAAAAAAAAAAACCTTTTCAATATTTTATACAATAAAAAAAAAATATATATATATATATATTCTTCTATATATGTGTTTCCATGTATGGAAATAGAAAAAAAAATAAAAAAAAAAAAAACAGCGAAAATGAAAATGTCGATTTTTTTTTTTTTTATGTTTTTTTTTTTTTTGTTGGACTTTCGATATTAACGACATCTGTTTTGTTTTTTTGTTTCTTTTGATAATATATCGTAACGTCGTATCTTGTAAGTGTTTTATGTATTAGTTCTTATTGGATTCTGCATTTCCCACTTTTTCTCTCCATTTTCTTTATTACTTTTCTTATATACTTGAACGTTTTTTTTCGTTTTTTTATTGTTTTTGTTTTCGTTTTTTTTTTTTTTTACTTCAACAACGATTAAGAGTGTGTATCTATTTAAGCTTTTGAAAAAAAAAAAAAAAAAGAAATTTATTAAAAAAAAATAAAAAGAAAAAAAAAAGGAATAATTTTCTTTTTTCCTCTTTATCCCGATTTTAATACCTATCGTTAAAGCTTTAGATAAGTATAACTATATGTATATGTATATATATATATATATATATATTTATACATGCCTTGTTATAGGACACTTAGGTAATATACATACATATTTATTTACATATATGTATGTCTAGAATGTATGACAAAAAAAAAAAAAAAGAAAATGAAAAAAATTGGAAAAATGAAAAAATAAAAAAAAAAATAAAAACAGACAAACAAAAATCATTTTCAATCATTTAATAGGGCGGAGCAGATCGTTTCGAATATGAATCGAATTCTTTTTTTTTTATTTTTCTTTTTGTTGCTTTTTTTTCTTCTCTCTCTATTCTTTATAAATTTTTTTTTTTTTTTTTGGATTTTATTATTTATTGATGCTTTTTGGGTGCAAAAAAAAAAAAAAAATAATCAAAAAAGAAAAATAAAAAAGAAAATCTATAGATACATTGGTGGGGTAGTTGATAGGTACTATACTTCTATGTAGGAGAAACCAATACATTTTTTTTTTTTTTTTTTGAAATATATTTTTTTTATCTATTTATCTATATGTGTATTTTTTTTTTCTTTTTTTAATAAAGAATGAACATGCTGCATACATAGATAAAAAAATAAAAAAAAAAAAGTTATTTATTTTTTTTTCTTGCAGGATGCCGTTATATATTAAATATATATTTATGTATTACTATATTATATATGATTTTTTTTTTTTTTTGTTTTTTCTTTTATTAATATGTACTTATAAAAATGTATATATAAAAAAAAAAAGAAGGAAAAAAGAAATAAGTAGATTGTATTGATTTTGATGATAATATAAAAGCAAAGGAAAAGAAAAAAGCAAGCAAGCAAACAAGAAAAGCAATACTCTGGTATTGGTAATATTGAAAATTTGTTCATTCGTTTTATTTTATTTTATTTATTTTTTTTTTTTGCTTTTTTTTTTATAATATTTTTTATATTTGCACCATATTATTATATATATATATGTATAGGGGAAATATGTATCTGAAAATTTTCCAAATTTCATTGGTAGTAAATTCTTATAAATAGGTACAGGTATTTAAAGATTTTTTTTTTTGTTATTTTTTTAAAAGTTGGAATTTATCCAATTAAAATGGTTGAAATTTTTGGTATTGATAGATATTTAATAAGAATAAGAAAAACAAAACAAAAAAAAAAAAAAACTGAAGATGTGTTGCTCAATCAATATTTTATTGAAATAAAAAAAATAAATAAATAAATAAGTATATAATATGTATATAGAAGTATATATATAAAAGATATGATTCAATAATTTTGATGCTTTTCGTTTATTGTTTTTATTTTGTTGTTTTTGTTCGAAATTTTAATAATTCATTTTTCAATAAAGTTTAATTGTTTGAAATAAATTTTAAGTGTTTTATCTAAGCTTTGAAATTTTTAATTTATAATCTTACTAACTTTATAGATCGAATTTAATATTTATTATATTTTACTATTCATTTAAAATTAAAGCCGATATTTTAGTAGATGCTTAAGTAGAAGTAAAATTGATATTTTGGCTGATACATTTATACTATATATTCTGTTAATTGTAATATCTTCAGATACATTTTTTGTCTAAAGAAACTATTTTGTACTTTTTAAGAAAAGAAATAAATATAGATTAAATTAAAATTTACGAGATCTATGACATCATTTTGAAAAAATTCACACAATCTGTAATTTTTTTAAGATGAAGTTACAGATTAGGTAAATCTTCTGCGTGTGGAGACGAGTACAATTATAGATTTATTTATTAAAATAAAGATTCAAAATTCTAGTTTCGAATCTAAATTAAATAATTTTATCCTCTTCTTAATTAAAAATATTTCATAAAATAAGAAATAAAAAAAAACCAAAAGTGAAATTATAGATTCAAGATTCAAAATTAAATTTTACATAATAATTTAATTTCTATATAATATAATAACTCTATCTTAATTTTAAATAATATCTAAAGTTTTATGTATAAATACATGTACTACCAACTACATATTATTATTATATAATATAGACGGAAGATTTTAATGGGAAAACTTTAATACTTATTTTTACGACTTGAGTCATAAAAATTTTTTTTTTTTTTTGCTTCCTTTAAATTCTGACTCTGTAATTTAAAAATGGTTTCAATATCAAGGTGATTGCTAATTATTGTTATATTATATGGTATATATATATACCTATATAAGAAAATTTTAAAAAATTTAAAGTAAAAATTTTCAGTTATAAAAAAATTTTGTTTAAAGAGGTTTTAATTTAAGGT